>JASDDO010000019.1:385351802-387751802 GCA_030015575.1 Agapanthus africanus | reverse complement strand
TGTGGGGGTATCCAGAAGCACGCGCGAGACCCTGAACCCCGGGCGAGGGTGGAGCAGGAGGAAACCGAGGTTCCCCTCAAGAGGAAAAAAACGGTCTCCCGCACGCCGTCGACTGAGATCCCTGAGGGGATTCCTATGCAGGAGGGGGATGTCTGCCTCATGGTCCCCTCGGGGCTTTCCGTCGTCGACAGCTTGGTCACGGACATGGAGTAGTCGGCCGGGGGAAAGCTTCCCCGGGGGACCTTGAAGGCCCAATTGGCCGCCATTGCTCAAGAGGCAGTTCAGGTTGGTATCCGTTTAAATATTATCTTAAGTGCATTTTTTTAGTCTGAACACCTCTAAATCCACCTGCTGCTTTCCTTAGGTCTTCCAACATTGCGCCCTTATCGTCAGCATGGAATCCGAGGAGATTTCCCCGGCCATGAGGAAGGCGGGGGAATCATCTTCGGAAGTGGAGGATCTGCACCTTCAGCTGCGGCAGGAGAAGGAAAAGACAGCCGCCCTTGAAACTCGATTGGCCACCGGGGAGCTTACAATCTCGAAGTGCCAGGAGTCCCACCGACTTCTGAGCGAGTCCCACCGAGCCATCGAGGTCAAGTTGGAGGAGTTGGGCAAGCGCTACGCCATAATGAAGAAGGCGAGGGACGCCAGCAAGAGGAAGACCGAGGCTGTGCTTGAGGAGACGAAGATCGCCGAGCTCCGAGCTCGCAAGTCGGTAAACATGTACAAGGCGTCAGACCAGTTCTACGCCGACATCAGCGAAGCCTCTACCATCATTTGGCATGAAGCTTTTGATGCCGTCAAGACGTTAATGCCAGAGTTTGCCGACGGTGAGCTTCGTGCTCGAGTCCCGCTTTCGGTGGACATGCCGCAAGCGGCTGGCGCCAGGTGAAGGGCAGTTACGAAAGTATAAGCTCCGGCACCTGAAGGCGGTGCCAAGAAAGGCGAGATCCAGGCAGAGCCTGCAGCCTGAGCTTTTTTGCCTTGTGCCCTTTTTGTTTTCTTTTTTGTAAGCCTCCGGGCACCTTTTGTAAGGCTGGTGAGCCCAGAATACCTTGTAAAAATTTTGGAACATGAATAAAACTGGGTTTATTTTCTTCTGCATGATAATGTGTTTCTTGCGTAAGTACTTGAGCTTGTCAGTCTTTTTCTCGATTCAAGTGTTAGGCCGTAGGTCGATGACCGGTCTTTTAGATGATGATCGCCCTTCGAGTGTAAGTCAATTAATCACCAAGTACAGGAAGGTCGGTGCTCTCCCGCCCCGGAGTCGAGGTGGCGATCGTTTACTTAGAATACATCAGAAGATCCTTCAGTGTAGGAAGGTTGGTATCTGCCCATTCCTTTGAGTCAGATCGGCGACCACGTCTCTTAGCATAAGTTGAACAATAGCCAAGTTAGAATTGGTCGGTGTTGACTGATTCCCTTTGATGTAGTTCCTAGACCCTCGTCTTGGGATGGTAGGAATTTATCACTCGGAGGTTAGCCGAGCAGAGATCTGTGCGGTTGCCCCTTTGTGGGGCTTCGATCTTTAGCATCGGCGGGTAGTAAGCTACCCGCTAAGGATAGACCGAGCAGGAAAGCTGCTCGGTGGCCTCTTGATGAGGGCTTTGATCCTTAGCGTGGGTAGATAGGAATTTACCCTCTAAGGATTGACCGAGCAGGAAAGCTGCTCGGTGGCCTCTTGGTGATGGCTTTGATCCTTAGCGTAGGTAGGTAGAAGGTTACCCGCTAAGGATTGGCCGAGCAGGGAAGCTGCTCGGTGGCCTCTTGGTGAGGGCTTTGATTCATAGTGTGGGTGGGTAGGAGGTTACCCGCTAAGGATTGAACGAGCAGGGAAGCTGCTCGTTGGCCTCATGGTGAGGGCTTTGATCCTTAGCGTAGGTGAGAAGGAGGTTACCCGCTAAGGATTGACCGAGCAAGGAAGCTGCTCGGTGGCCTCTTTGTGAGGGCTTCGATCCTTAGCGTAGGTAGGTAGAGAGTTACCAGCTAAGGATTGACCGAGCAGGGAAGCTTCTCGGTGGCCTCTTGATGAGGGCTTTAGATCCTTGGCGTCGGTGGGTAGGGAACAACCCGCTAGGGATTGAACGAGCAGGGAAGTTTCTCGGAGGCATCTTGGTGAGGGCTTTGATCCTTAGCGTAGGTGGATAGGAGGTTACCCGCTAAGGATTGACCGAGCAGAGAAGCTACTTGGTGGCCTCTTGATGGGGGCTTTAGATTCTTAGCGTCGGTAGGTAGAGAACTACCCGCCAGGGATTGACCGAGCAGGGTAGCTGCTCGGTGGCCTCTTGGTGAGGGTTTTGATCCTTAGCGTGGGTGGGTAGGAGGTTACCCGATAAGGATTGACCGAGAAGGGAAGCTGCTCGATGGACCCTTGGTGAGGGCTTTGATCATTTGTGTAGGTGGGTAGGAGGTTACCCGCTATGGATTGACCGAGCTGGGAAGCTGCTCGGTGGCTTCATGGTGAGGGCTTTGATCCTTAGCGTAGGTGGGTAGGAGGTTACCCACTAAGGATTGACCGAGCAGGGAAGCTTCTGTAGGGTTCCTGGGCACACCCATGAGGTTCTACAACTGATCAACCATGCCAAAATCAAATTTTTGTGTGCCTAACAACCCTTTGCAAGATAGTTAACTAGAGGTAAAGGTGAAATACAAGCAAGTTAACAACTTTAACTACAAGTGAAAGGGATTACAACCTTTGTAGATCCAGTCCTCCACTTCTAAAGCTCCGTGATGATTTCCCTCTGCTGCGATCATCGGGATCCCGGACTCTAGCGATGGTTTCGTCGGAGAAATGAGCGGGCTAGGTCGTTGACTTCGGTGCCGAAGATGATCTACGTCGAGGCGACTCTAACTCAAGCTCCATCTTCACTTGGTCATGAACCTTGTGAAGAAAACACCCTATACAACATGGCAAGTGGTAGAGGATGAAGAAATAGGAAGTGGGTTCACTTTGGATTTGGATTTCTCACTTGATTTCAACACTTGAAATTTTCTAGCAAACTTTCTTCACTTCATGAAGAAGAAGAAGAAGAAAAGAAAAATGAATTATATTAAAAGAAAATTCAAGTGAACTTTATCATATAGCAACCATGGGTGAGGTAACTAATGTAGGGAGTAAACTAGAGTTTAGAGGTAATGGTTAGGTTAAAGGAAAAAACAAAATGGTTAAGACTTTTCAAAGATGCTAAGAAACTTCATGAAGCTTGAAGCAAAGAAAGAAAGAAAGCCACCATTTTGTTTTTTACAAAATAAATAAAGAGAATAAAACCCTAACCATTAACCTAAACATGGTTTAAAGCATACACACACCCAAGTTTGCATGTATCATCAAACATGATACAAACTAGTGCACAAACATATATCATATATACAATGTGCACAATCAAGTGAGAAAATTAATCTTAAGTGAACAATACTAGTCAATGTAAAGTAATATATCCAATATATAATTATACATTAAATTATTAAATCAACACTTGATTTAATGATCCGGTCATACCGCATATAACCGACTAACATCAAGTGTATCATTATATCGAATCAACATTTGATTCGGTAACCCGGTTATATCTTATATAAACGTCCGATGATACAAATCGCGAGAATAGAATTCAGTATCACATACTGGTATTATTCTCGGTCCCGCACATATCTCATATGCGCTCCTATTTCGTTTTGCTTGAGCCAGGAAACCTCTGTGTAGGACTCTAAAGACTCGTCAATACGCCGGCAGTAGGTGATGATCATATCAAACACCCATAAGCCGCAAGCGGTCTGCTAAACGTAACGGCCACCCGGGTATTGAGCGATCAGAAGATCAACGAGCAAGCCCGCTCACACTCCTGTGAGTCCAACCAGCAACACTTACCGTACAGTCCGGTCTGTTCGTCTGATATGTCGCATATCTCGCCTAAGGGTGGTAAACGTCAGACCCCAATAGCTTGATAAGTCATTCCGATGTAAGGTCCATAACAAGCGTGAAACTACTGATAACTCTTACCAGTATATCACTGCAACCCTGGCCAGGGATTTCCAGTTATGGCCAGTCGAGCATAGCGCAACATCAACCCCCAATACCGGGAGAGACGAATCCCCTCCTATCGCTCATTGCCTCCATGTGAATCGGGACTGTACCCAAAAACCACCTGTTTGCACGACTCAGTAGAGCCGTGGTAGGGTGGAAATCAAAGCACAGTGGGAGACACACAAGACTCTATGACGATCTCGGGTCAACAGACTAAGCTGTACCAGTGTAACCAGAGAACTGCCATCTGACGTGAGGTATAATACCATCTGGGAGTTCTCGGCGAGTCCGTTCAGTGTACCCAGTCTCCACTGAGCACCCGCATACCATCTCTGATGTCAAACACCAATGGATATGGGATCATCCATCGCCCATCACATGGGTCGAGAAGATATACGCTAGTCTACTCCGGAATATCGATGCCCCGTCTCGATATTCCCACGACTAGGAACATTGAAGGATGTACTCATAGACTACCCAGGCCCCACTAGTATGATCTACATCACTGTCCTGGAAGTCGAGCACATATCCTAATGGCTTTATCAATATGTAACAGAGAGATAGAAAGTATACATGTTAAGATAAAGAGCGACCGGATAGCGTACTATCATGTCGAGCAAGAAAGTCCTACCTATATATGTCCCAGCATCCACTACAATATACATCCTATGTACAGTAATGGCCTCTAGGGCATACATATAACTAACAATCTCCCACTTGCACTAGGGCCATCTGTAGCAGTGGTTGCAGTATATAATACTCAACCATCCCATAAAAGTCTCTGTTTGGAAAAAGGCATTTGTGAGTGGATCCGCCGTGTTGTCCTCTGAGTCTACTCTCCTAACCTTGATCACCCTGGAGATCAACTATCTCCATGATCAGGTGATGCTGCCTCATAATATGTCTGGGTCACTGATGGGACCGGGGTTCCGGGGCCAAAGCCACACTTCCATTGTCATACAATGGTAGGAACCTAGTTCATCTCATGAACAAATATGCACCCAAACTGCCTCTTTGGTAGTTTCTTTAATAGCGATGTTACCAGCCTTTATCGTCTAGTGTGCCACGGTATCCAGCTTGGAACTCTTCCAACATACCGTCCCTTCACTGAGGGTAAAGACAATGCCTGCGACTGACATTCAGTCGTCCTTATCACCCTGGAATTTTTTTCCAGTGATTCTCCCCAGGATCGATTGATACCATCTTACTACACCTAGTGAGAATCCTAACATCCATTTAGATCTATCGCATAGATATAAAATCTAGGATTTAGGAGGTATCATTTTGATCCTATATGGAGAATCCTTGTGATAAGAGGAGATTGACCATGCGTAGTATAGGAAACTCCTTTCCTATCAAGAGTAAGTTGTCCACGTACAATACGAGGATGACCATCTTACTCTCTACTACCCTTTTGTATATACAAGGTTCATCTACAATTTTGATGAAGTCAAACTCTTTGATTATCACATCAAAACAGACGTTCCAACTTCGCGATGCCTGCTTTAATCTGTAAAGCAACTTGCACACGTTTCCGCTGCTCCCACTGTTTACGAAGCCCTCTGGCTGTGTTCTTATAGACGTCCCCTTCTAAACCAGTATTTAGAAAAGCAGTCATGACACCCAACCGCCAGATATCGTAGTCATGGTATGTAGCAGTGGTAAGTAGGATCCGGATGGATTTAAGCATAGCCACTGGAAAAGGTTTCATCATTTTCCACGCCTGGTCGATGACGAAAACCACTAACAAGTCTAGCTTTGAAAGTCTCAACTTTTCCATCTACACCAAGTAATCTTCTCAAGATATACTTGCTCCTGATGCGGATTTAACCCTTCAGATATATCAACCAAAGTCCATACTTTGTTGGTGTACATGGATTCCTTCTCAGATCGCTAAGCATCCAGCCATTCTTACAGAGTCCCTAATCTCGATGGCCTGATCGAAACTAGTTAGGTCATCATCTTATGATGCATTCCTCGCTCCCACTGTCATCGAGAAACCAAAGTATCTCTCAGGCAGGTGAGCAACCCTGCTAGATCGGCGGAGAGGCCGAGGTTCGTTGGGGACTATTGAATCTTTTGGTTCTATCAAATCATTAGCTGTAGTTTGTATAGCTGGAACCTTTCCAGTTCTACAGAACTGACCTTTCCTCGATTTTGTCTGGATTTTGCTTTTGACATAGGCCGGACAATCCCAAATCTTAACTTACTTAAGAGATAGGTTCTTCCCATACCATATCTTATATGGAGTGGTAGGCACTGATTTGATTGGAATCCAATTCAATAGGTATGCAGCTTCTCAAGTGCATAACCCCCAAAAGAAATAGGTAACTCAGTAATACTCATCATAGAGCACACCATATCTAATATGGTGCGATTGCTCCGCCTCGATACACCGTTGTGCTGTGGTATATTCAGAGGAGTAATACTGAGAGAGAATCTCATTCTCCTTTAGAATAGTCTAGGAATTCTATGCACAAGTATTCTCCTCCCTGATCTCATCATAGGACATAATACTTCTACCCGGTTTTTGGTTCTCTACTTCTAACTTATATTCTGTGAATATCTCGAAAGCGTCGGACTTATGTTTCAACAGGAACATATGACTGAATCTTGAAAGATCATCAGAGAATGTAATGAAGTACAGAGAACCGGTCCTGGCATGTGTAGATAGGGGACCTTACATACATCATCATGTATCAATCCCAAGAGTTTACTAACTCTTTCTCTGTTTCCAGTAAACGGAGCTATGGTCATCTAATCTTTGTGACATGACTGGCAAGTTTCATAAGATATAAATTCAAACTGATTTAAATATGAATCTAAAATATAACTTAAGCTAGTCGGGTTACATTGATATGACCTAGTCTACAATACCTCAAGAAGGAATCGTTCATTTTTGAACTCTTCCACTTGTGTGTGTTCTGTATACTAGGAACTGTAATTTGATTTAGAACGTCAATGCTTTTAGATAACGTGCCTGAACCGATCAACTTTTGAAATGTTCAAAACAATATTCAACAATACAAAATTATATCCTTCTTTAATAAATAAAGAGATTGATATGATTTTATATATCAGGTTCGGTATCTAATAGTATTTGTTCAGAATCAATGTATTTGAAAATACAGGGTGACAGTGACCAACAGACTTGGCTGCAACACTTGCACCATTTTCTGTCGCATGAAACTTATCACCCGTTCTCAGTTCTCTACCTTTCTGTAGCCCATGTAACGGATTACATTTGCGGGATCCTGATCCGGTATCTAATACCTAGGACGTAGAGGACACTAAGAAACAGTTCTTTATAATGAACACACCCGAAGGAGATGCATCATATGCACTTTTTTCGTTTGGGCTGCATAGGAATTCTGGTATTCCCTATTTCCTGCTCGGTCTTATAACAATTATAAGTTGGAGCGGGACCAACGTTCCCCAGCTCAGTAAAACAAGCGGGTTCGGTCAACACATCCATATTATTATCTTGATTAAGGCGTGATATGGTCACTACCTAGAGAGAGAGAGAAGAAAACACTCTGCGTGCGCTCTTACAAGATTAGATTGGTTATTTATTTTATCTAATCAGGATGGCTCCTACTGTTTTTATCAAATCTTCCTTCAAACCCTAAAAGGAAAGACTAGCCAGGATTAATTATACTCTACAAGTTCGCCAATCTTTCAGCCAGGCCAGTGCCGGTACTTTGAGAGAGGTTCCCCGTGCTTTCGCACGGACCTAATTAAAATAAATCTTGTTTTCCCAGGAGCGTAACCCCATTGACACCTTTCTAGACACCTACTTGATCGGCTAATTGTAAAGTGCAAAACTCTCCCAGGAGTAACAATTACTCGCAGTGGGTATCAGGATCCAACTATCATATAGAAGGTATGCAATCTCATTGCAAATTTCAATACTTGAAACTCCCGATAAAGGTTTTTACCCCTAGCACTTATGACATTAACTATGGTCAACAAATCATAAGCACTAGTCAAGCTCCACCCGTCATTTCATGATTAATTAGACCCACCCACATGACCCTTAACTAAGGTCAACAAAGTCACGCGACTGTCCTAACTAATCGCATCATATGCGGTGTAGGAAGACATCACTTAGCTACCGTACACTGTGCCTTGACTATTAGTTATATGTATGCCCTAGAGGCCATTACTGTACATTGGATGTATATTGTAGTGGATGCTGGGACATATATAGGGAGGACTTTCTTGCTCGACATGATAGTATGCTATCTGGTTACTCTTTACCTTAACGTGTACACTGATTGTCTCTCTGTTACATGTTGGTAAAGCCCTTAGGATGTGTACTTTACTACCTGGACTATGATGCGGATCATACTAGTGGGGACATGGTAGTCCATAAGTACATCCTTCAAGGTCCCTAGTCGTGGGTGTATCGAGACAGGGCATCGATATACCAGAGTAGACTAGCGTATACCTTCTCGACCCATACAGATGGGCGATGGATGATCCCATATCCATTGGTGTTTGACATCAGAGATGATATACGGGTGCTCAGTGGAGACTGGGTACACTGGACGGACTCGCCGAGAACTCCCAGATGGTATTATACATTACGTCAGATGGCAGTTCTCTGGTGACACTGGTACAGAGTAGTCTGTTGACCCGAGATCGTCATAGAGTCTTGTGTGATTCCCACTGTGCTTTGATTTCCACCTTACCACGTCCAAGAGGGCATGCAAAATGGTGGTTTTTAGGTACAGTCCCGAATCACATCAAGGCAATGAGCGATAGGAGGGGATTTGTCTCTCCCGGTATAGGGAGTTGATGTTGCGCTGTGTTCGATTGGGTATAACCGGAAATCCCTGGCCAGGGTTACTGAGATTTACTGGTAAGTGTTACCAGTAGTTTCTCGAACTGTTATAGACCTCATATCGACACGACTTATCGAGCTATTGGGGTCTGACGTTTACCACCCCTAGGCGAGATATGCGACATATCAGACGAACAGACCGGACTGTACGGTAAGTGTTACTGGTTGGATTCACAGGAGTATGAGCGGGCTTGCTCGTCGATCTTCTGATCGCTCAATACCCGGGTGGCCGTTACGTTTAGCAGACCGCTTGCGGCTTTTGGGTGTTTGATATGATCATCACCTGCTGCCGGCGTATTGACGAGTCTTTAGAGTCCTACACAGAGGTTTCCTGGCTCAATCAAAACGAAATAGGAGCGCATATGAGATATGTGCGGGACCGAGAATAATGCGTGTATGTGATACCGTATTCTATTCTCGCGATGAATGTATCGATTGGTTGTATGCGATATAACCTAGTTATCGAATCAAGGATTGATTCGATAAGCCGATACATTGGATATTAGTCGGTCATATGCGATATGACCGGATCGTTTAATCAAGTGTTGATTCAATGATTTAATGTATAATTATATATATTTGATATATTACTTTGCATTAACTAATATTTGTTCACTTTAAATGGATTTTCTCACTTGATGTGCACATTGTATATGTGATATAGTTTTGTGCACTTGTATGTATCATGTTTGATGATACATGTTTACTTGAGTTTGTGTAAAGATTAAACCATGGTTATTTAAATGGTTAGGGTTTTAATTTTCATATCTATTTATTTATTTATTTATTATGGAAATGATAATGAGAAAAATGGTGGCTTTCTTTGTTTGTTTATGAAGCTTCATGAAGCTTTGACTAAAGTGACCATTTTGTCTCATCCTTAACTCTAACCATTTCACTTAACTATAGTTCTCTCTCTACACTTAACCATGGTTATAGTTATGATAAGAATAATCTTTTTTCTATTTTTCTCATTATTCTTATGATAATTATCTTCTTCTTCTTCTTCTTCAAGATGAAGAAGCTTGATTCCATCAATGGTGATTGGATGAAATGAGTGAGAAATCCAATTCTAAAGTGAACCCACCTCCTATTTCTTCATCCTCTACCTCTTGCCAAGTAGTATAGGGTGTTTTCTTCACAAGTTTCATGACTTGGTGAAGTGGGAGCTTGATCTTGTGATGCCTCGACGTAGATCATCTTCGGCATCGTTGTCGATGACCTAGCCCGCCCATTTCTCCGATGAAGCCGACGCTAGAGCCCGGGATTCGATTTGGACAGCAAGGAGACTTCATCATGGAGCTATGGAGGTGGAGAACCGGATCTACAAAGGTTGTATTTCCGTTCAATTAGTTAAGTTGTTAACTAGTTGCTTGTTTCTCCTAAAATTCTAGTTAACGATCCTTATTAGAGTTTCTCGGCACTTATATAATTTGAAATTGACATGGTTGATGCCTTGTGAGACCTCTTGAGAGTGCCTAGGAACCCTACAGTGGTATCAGAGCCTAGCTAGAGCCTTAGGCGAAGCGTAGACGGAGTTAGAAGTCCGATCGAACCGAAACCCTAACCCAAAAATTGCTCTCTGTACTTTTTTGAAAATTGTGGATTTTTGAGAATTAAAAATATGGAGAAAAATCAGCAGGAATATCTAAGAGTTACTGTAAAATTCGATGCCCTAATTCCATCAAGCCGCCGCGGTTCCGCGGCACGAGCATGGCTCGTGCGGCGGTTCCGCGGCCGATTTGTCTTATCATGCATTGAATTTTGCACAGTAACTCCTACTTTGCAGTGCTGGTTTTCCTAGGAATTTGTAATTTTTATTCAAGAGTTGAATTTTCTGGGGTTGTTTTGGGGATTCGATGATTCGATCGGATTATCAGATTTTGTCTATGTGGATTCCGGATAATTTTTGAATATGTTAAAAAGTTCGACCGGATATAAATACCCAACTTTTCCCCTGCCGGAAAATTTCCAAGTGTTGGATTTTTCCGAGGTTTAAAGACGTTCTAAGTAGTGCAAGTAATGCGATGGACCCTCTAGAAGACAACAAACCTTAACTCGATTATGTGACCGTCTTGAACTGCCCTTTGAACCTTAGGGTTTGGGGCAGTACGGCGTGCCACATGTGAGGCGTTGGCTTGACCCTTCTACGGCTGGACCGTTGGTACTGAGGCATGAACTGGATGTTTTTAAACTTATTTCATGTGTTGATCTGTTTCGGGAAAACTGGGGTGTTTGACTGTTCGATCGGAAAGTTTAACATTTTCTGTTTATCTGGAATGGGATACAATAATTGGAATTCACAAGTAGTTATGAGATAACTGAATGAATGTTTTAAACATAGCACTTTTGTCTCACTTGATCGGTTGCCACGGAATTTTGATGCGATCAAAAGTCCGTCGCAATCACGTAGCGTACGCGGATACTCGCCGGATAAACTTAATAGACAGCTACACCCCATAGTCCCGACCAAGTGACTATAGGAGAACCCCGTCGCCGAAAGCATCCGTTCGGGTGCTTGCGGCAGCGGTGTTCCGCCTTGGTGCACTTCGTCGACAGTATCGGGGGTGCGGCCGTCTACTAAAGTTTGCGACGAGCATTCGATCATGATGTCGGGAATCTTGTTGAATTGCCCGACTTGATATTGAAAAGTGTTTTCGATAATGAGACTAAAATGCGGGGTTTATAATTGTTAGGCATGTGATGTCTAAGTAATTCATTTGATTAGGCATGCGATATCTATGGAGGTTGCGGACTCCAACCATTGTAGTTTTACACTTTCTTTTCTGTGACCGTAAGTGTAATATGTGATATCGCCGGTTTCGTTGCTATATGTCAACGACAATTGAGATGCGCATATTTACTTACGTTGATGACATGTGATGTTATGTGTTGCTGGATATGTTATATTGGATCGTCGTGTTTGAATAGCCGGGGGTTTTTATGTGAGATGAGTGTTTTTCATTTTCATTCATGTAAAAACTTGTATGTAATATTCTTTTATTGGGGCACTTCCAGGTTGCGGAAGATGTCACCCTTTGTATATTATTTACTTTTCTGCACTAGGATAGACCCAAGGAGGGGAGCATAAGTAACCGGGTTCTGGAGTCCAGTGGGAGACCAACTCGAGGTGTCGAGTCCGGGTCTCCTAACTCTAGAATTGGTGGGGTTGCTTGCCGCTCTCGTAGGGGTTTAGGGGTGTGGGTTTGGCTATTCATCACGACCGTGGAATCCGTGTTTTATACTGGCTCGTATTGAAAACACGGACGTCCTAGTATATCCAATATTTCATATGATTTTTCTGCTGCGATATCTGTGATGTGATCATGTGATATGTTCTGTGATGGATACTTTATATAGTATATATGATATATTATATAGGCGTTACTTATGTTTTACACCCGCGCTAGCCCTGCCCCGCTCTGCCGTTAGTTAC
This sequence comes from Agapanthus africanus, assembly GCA_030015575.1. Classification (NCBI taxonomy): domain Eukaryota; kingdom Viridiplantae; phylum Streptophyta; class Magnoliopsida; order Asparagales; family Amaryllidaceae; genus Agapanthus; species Agapanthus africanus. Next base: position 387,739,496 of record JASDDO010000019.1, on the reverse strand, counting down.
CTAACCTAACGGTGCACGAGGGGACATCGAGGCGAATGCGGATGGCATAAGTGTACGTCGTATTTATCTGTGATGTTTAGGTATTTAAATGATGGGACTTCATTAATGTGATTAATGAAAGTAAAAGAAACCTAAAGATGTTGTAGAATCGAATTTCAAAATAAAAAAAAAGGATAGCTACAGTTCTTTCTTTGCACAGCGGTATATATGATATATCCTGCACCTTATTCGATGAGGAAAGGACCGAGATCCCTTCACCGGGAGTGACTCCTTTAGCAATAACTGACAGACGCTACACACTCGGTTTGCTTTTGATTGCTTTTGGAGTTTTACTGTGCACAGCGATATATATGATATATCCTGCACCTTATTCGATGAGGAAAGGGCCGACGATCCCTTCACCGGGAGTGACCCCTTTAGTAAAACTAGAAAGGCCTCAAAAGCACTCCATTTTTAAAATCATTTGATTCTACAACGATATCAAGTTCATTACGCAATAAGTTTTCAGAAAAACCTGTCGTAGCCCTCCGTCATTTCAGATAAGTGGTAGTTAGTATTCGTGTTACGTTTGTTGGCCTGCGTCAAGGCGTAGTGTGCGGTAGCTAACTAGTATTTATCTGCTTATGCATATGATGCAGATTGGATTAGGGTAGTCGTGCGACTTTGTTGGCCTGCGTCAAGGGTCGTGCGGGTGGGTTTAATTCAATCAGGAAATGACAGGTTGAACTTGACTAGCGCACTATGGTATGTTGGAGATAGTGCCCTCATAGTCAATTATTGGATCGCAGGTACGTGATTGCAATGATTGCGGAGGACCTATCCCGGTAGGACAGTCTTACTCGAGATGATAGTATACTATCTGGTTTGCCTTTATCAGTCGTGTACATGTTCAGATGACTGATTGCATGTTACACTTTGATAGAGCCCTTAGGATCTTGCTTTACTACCAACAGTATGATGGCGATCATATACGTGAGAGTTGGGTAGTTTATATGCATATCCTTAATTGTGGTCCCTAGTCGTGGGAGTTTCGAGACAGGGCATCGATACTCCGGAGTAGACTAGTGTATACAGTCGAGACCCCGACGAGTGGCGGTGGCCGGTCTCACAAGCCACTGGTGTCAGTTGGATCACCTAAGATGTATACAGGTGCTCATTGGGTTATGAGTACACCGGACAGGACTCGCCGGGAATCTGCTAGTTAGTATTATATCTACCGTCAGATAGCAGTTCCCTGGTGACATGTGTACAGGTTAGTTCATCGACCTGAGGTCGTCATTTGTCTCGTGTGAGTTCCCACTGTGCTTTGATTTCTACCCTACCACGGCTCAAAGGAGTCGTGCAAACAGGTAGTTTTTGGGTACAGTCCCGAGCCATATGGAGGCACGTGAGCGGATCGGCAGGGGATTCGTCTCTCCCGGTATTGGGGGCGAGATCGTGCTGTGTCTAGGAGAGCCATTACACAAAGCCCACGGCCGTGGCAGGAGATTTACTGGTAGGTACTCCAGTAGTATCTCAGGGTGTTATTGAGCTTCACTCCGACACGACTTATACTGCTTCTGGGGGTCTGACGTTACTAGCCCCCTAGGCGGATATGCGATACTCATTGACGAACGGACCGGACTGTATATACATTGTCACTGTTAGGCTCAGTAGGGTTTCTGGATGTGTCAGCTCATCGGCCACCCTTGAGTTCGCTCATCAGTCTCCCTTGAGGTCAGTCCGTGGGTAACCGTTACGCATAGCTAGTGCAGCTGACGGTTTGTGGTTAAACCCACTGCCAGGGTACTGACGAGTCATTAGAGTCCCCCACAGACAGTTTCCCAAGTTCGGGCGAAACGTTGTAGAGGCCGTATGGTTTTATGGCAGGGTTCGGAAAATGCACGTGCGTTTACGCACGTGTTATTTTTCGGGCAGATAATACTGGTCGGCTTTGGTTTAAGCCGGATCCGAGTATTATATTGAGTAGGTATAATATCTTTGTCTCAGTTGCATTTGTATTCGGTCGTAATACAAATGCGGGTATATTTATACAGTTTCGGGGTTATCCTGAAAGTTGTTTCAGGATCACTTTTGGAAGTTGCCAGTTTCCAGTTTTCTATCAGCCGTCTTTTAACATTTGGTTAAAGGCGGATTTATCTTTTCTTGGATGAGAGTGAGTCGTGCTTCTAGAAGGTTCTAGAAGGTTCTAGAATTTGTGACAAGGCAAAGTGACTCATGCTTTGATTTCATTACTTTCTTGTTTAGCTGAGGATATTTATTTTGTGTTCACACATGATATTTATCCTATGGTTACTCTCTTTCTCCTACGGTCACCTCCTCCTCTTCTATAAGAAGGCCGGCCCTCTCTCTCCTCCTCACTCTCTCTCACTTGATAGTTTTTCATGGTTGTAAAATGATATGATACTATTTGGGGTGCATGGAATTTTACAGTTCATTTCATTCCATCACCCAATTCCCTCGGCAACTTCATTAACCGTCCGTCCACAGTTTTGGACGGAACGAGACAAAGTCATCTACTCATTCTCTACATCAATCTTGGTCGTCTCTTTTAGCAAACTTGACGATCGAGTTGCCTCAAGTCAGAGGCGGGAGCCCGTTTAAAGAATCGTCGATGTGGTGCCACCTCGACGAAGATATCGGAGATCGACGAGATCGGAGCAGCCGCAACGGAGCGTGGGATGATGGTTGAAGAACGAAGGACTCGGATCGTTCGGTACAATCTTTCTACACTCTTTACTGTTTGTTAGTTTAGCAATAATGGCAGATCCGGGTTAAAGTATACGATAGCGCCAAGTTAAAAGTTTTTATTCCGCATTTGGCGTCTGTAGACTGCCGGGGCGCTAACGTAGACTTACAGTGGTATCAGAGACTAACCATTTTGCTACACTAACTTGTGCTAACGCGTTTAAAACTTCGATCCGACCGGAAATCGAAAACTGCAAATATCCAAGCCGACAGTTTCTGTTGTTTTTAAACGGTCTCAAAATTTATTTCTGGATGTCTTAAAAATCAGAGCAGGAACTTTTAAGAGTCACGACAAAATTTGGGGTCGTGATCCCTCCAAGCTGCCGCGGAAACGCGGCCAAACCCATGGTTTGGCCGCGCAACCGCGGCCACGTGGGGAGCACGTGCTCCCAAATTTTGTCAGTTGGTTCTCTGTGGGATTTTGGGGTTTTTGATATATATCGTTTTGGCCCAGATTTTGTTACTGTTCACCAGTAAGTCGTGGGGCCCACTTCTTGATATTTTGTCGATCGAAATTTAAACATGTTAGTTTACAGTGCTTACATTATATCTCCGACCGGGAATGTCATTTGATCGGTAAACTGCGTCTGATTGCTATAGTTCTTTTAGACGGATTTGCGAACGTGACATTCGCGTTGATGTTCTGTGTTGTGCTGTATTGTTGCGGATTTGTCGTGGTGGATAGCAGTGTGCAATGGTAGTACAGTTTGAGTTTATTTGTACATTTGATATTGCGGGGCGAGCGTCCAACATGTGGACTGCCGTCACTGCCTGTTGTATAATATTCTTTTGGGGCACGACCAGGTTGCGGTCGATGTACCTGTTGTACTATTTTTCATTACTGTACTAGGTTTTACCCCGCGACGGAGTGCACGGATAGCCGGGTTCTGGAGGGCAACGGGTCCGCATCTCATGGCTTTGGGAGGAAGAGGGGCCCCACTCTAAAATTGGCAGACTATTCGCCGCACTCGTAGGGGGTACAGGTTGACCCAAGGAGGGGTGCCCAAGCTTACCGGATTCCGTGAAGTGCTGGGTGGTCCATTCACTATGCTGTAGGGGGCTGCCTCGCTTCAGGTTTTGGCGGGTAACTTGCCGCACCCGTAGGGGTCTAGGTTTCATTGCACAGGCTATCCACACGACAGGAGAACGTCGGGTTTCAGCAGCGGCTCTGTGAAACCCGGGGATCCCAGATTATCTGTATTGTTCTGTGATGCTTATTACTTTTCTGTAATGTTGCATATTATCACGCCTGGAGCGATTATGTATATTGGTTTATATACTATTAGATGTTGTATATGTTTTACACCCGCGCTAGTCCAGTCCCCGCTCTGTCGTTAGTTAAGTAACCTAACGGGTGATGACGGGACCCAGTGACAAATGCGGATGGCATATACGTACATTTTATTTTTCGTTCTTTTCTGGTGTGATTGATTGATGGGACTGCATTGATTCTGATCAATGCAAAGTTAAACAAACCTGTTTTAGTTGTTGGAACAAATTTAAAAGGTGTTATTGCAAAGACGTTTTCTTTTGTTTTGCATAGCGGTATTCAGTGGAATATCCTGCACCTCATTCGACGGGGCAAGGGCCGATATCCCTTCACCGGGACTGACCCCTTGGGCAGAAGTTTGCGTCAGGGTAATAACTTCACTATAGTCGATTACATGTTGCTTTGCATAGCGGTATTCAGTGGAATATCCTGCACCTCATTCCACGAGGAAAGAGCCGAGATCCCTTCACCGGGAGTGACCTCTTTAGCAAAAGGTTTTCGCCACTATATTTTAAAAAGCTATCAGGTTCCTTCAGCGATATCAAGTTCACTACGTTAAAGGTTTTCGCCAAAAACCATCCGTAGCCCTCCGTCACTTCTTTTGAGTATTCAGTAGTATTCAAGCTATGTATTTTAGCCAAAGTTAAGGCATAGTGTTTGGTAGCTGCTGGGTATTCAATTGTTGCATAGATAGATGAGTTAGTTTGGGACAGTCGTTCTGCCGATTGGCCAAAGTCAGGGGCATGTGCGGGTGGGTTCAAATTGACAAGATAGTGATGGGTAGAACTTGGCATGTGACTTATGACATTTTGACCAAAGCCAAGGTTATAAGAGCATGGGGCAAAAATCATATCGGGAGTTTCTAAAGAAACTGAAACTTGCCAAGTATGCGCATACCTTCTGGAGTATGAGTAGCGTGGATGCATTCCATCACGTTATCATACGATGAGAGTTGGATCCCGATTCCCACTGTTGAGTTGGTTTACTCTTCGGGTGATCCCGATTGATTCATCTTTAGGTTTGGAGGAGAATTTGACAGGACAGTGGGAGGTTTCCGGATTAGATAAAGTTATGACCATTCTGATCTAGGTTAGAGTGCACGCAGAGTGTTTCTTTTCTCTCTCTCTCTTTGGCAGCGACTTTTGACCGACCCTAGACTATGACTCAGTGACCAAGTTGACCGAACCTTCTTAAAATACTGGCTTTTGGATTGTCTATGTTGCATAAGTCATTGCCACTCCTTCTTTTACCCTTTGAATTTCTCAGAACACCCGTATTACTACGGATATCCACTACCATTGGATAGATCCATCGTATGGTTATATACGAACTCGAAGGGACTTCTTCGAGGATGGATCAAGGTTCAGGAGAAATAGAATTGGTTTATTCAGTTGTTTTTTATTATCACCTTCTCTCAGGTTGCGAGAGCTCCTTGGTTTAGGAGAGTACACCTATTACGCTTATTGGATAGTCTTATTCCAAACCATAGGCAGGTGCCGAAAGGTAGGGAATGAAGAAAACCAATTAGCCTAAGTAGGGTGTGCAGAAGGTAATATGTAAAGACAAAATAAAGGGATTAGAAAGAGGGAAAACTAAATTGCAACTGATATCATTCACGACCAAAACCGCGTACTTCATCGCCACTCCTATTTCGCCTTTAAAGGAATAAGGTATTATTCAGTTGTCTTTTATCATCACCTTCTCTCGAGATACGAGTACTCCTTGGTTTAGGAGGGTACACCTATTATGCTTACTGGATAGTCTTCTTCCAAACCATAGGCTGGTGCCGAACGGTAGGGAAGGAAGAAAACCATTTAGCCTAACGATGGTGTACAGAAGGTAACGACTAAAGACAAATAAAGGGATTTGGAGAGATGGCAATAAAATATACGGTTGAAGTCATGAATTGGATTATGGAAAAGGCATTGCTATGAATACCAGGATACCCCTACGAAACATTTTCATGTTTCAGTGCATTGTTAAAGAAAACTGTTTTCCCGATTAGACACTTACTCCAAGGGTATGTATTTACCAGGTTTCATTCTCATATCTGTATGGTTTTACAGATGATGAGTGGGAGTAAGATATTGGGAATTAGGTGATCATCCTCATTATATCGGAATTCGTTGTAATTGGTGATATTTGAGGAAATCGCCAGGGTACAGTTTTCCACCTACAACGCACAGGTGATGAGTTGTTCAACTCAGCGGACTTATACAGAGTATTGTATGTTGTCCAGTGTCCATCAGGACAAAGGGGTAGGTCCTCGTACTATGTTCTGTTTACTTATAACTTCTCTAGTTTTTAGACAAGTGTTTCGTAGAAATACAAGGTCTAAGTTTTGAGAAGTTGTGGGTATAAGAATAAAGTAGAGAACCAGGTATCACAAGTATCGGGATTCTTCAAAGAGATCGAAGATGTAGATTCTTGTGATTGGTATTCAGATGATAGTGATGGTTTTGAGAAACGTATTTCTCTTTCAGGTTACTCATAATTGGATGGATTCCTAAGTTGAGTGATGCTGATTAGCCTTTTTCCATTAAGTGATATGCACTGGAGACAGCTGCATGATTTGAATATGGTTCCAATTAAATAAGTGCCAAAGTTTCTGTATTGGATATAGAATGGATCGTACCTTAAAAGAAATTAAGGTACGGGGAGTTGTCCAGCTTATGCTTAAAACCAGACTCTGGATAACTCAGGGCACGTTTCTGTAATGGCTGTTTGTGGGTTGACCCTGGCTATGACGAGGGTTGATATTCTACCATTTGGAAGATCAATAGTGATATTGTTCTTGACTCGCCACAGTTTTAGTAAAATGGATCTTTTTCAGAAAACAGTAGTGGGAGTATGGTAGAACTGGAAGTGATTCCAGAACCGCAAACGATTACGGAAAAATTTAATAGGACCTATATATTCAATCAGATTTGACATTCCAATAGCCACTCCGCAGATATAGTAGGTAACCTCAGACACCCGAGAGGTACTTCGGTAGGCTCAAGGACGGTGACAGGGAGGTTCTTATCTACCCAGACTTGACACTACTGTTGTTCCAGGTTATGAGACCCGGTAGGAGGGTTGTCGTAGTCAGTGGGAGCATCGAAAGCATAGTGGGCAAGTAGCTTATATCTATTTATAGGCTTGAGCAGTTATAGCGGAGATAGATCATCTAATTTTGATATGACAGTCATGGTTTTGACTTCAATCAGAATAGGGGATGGATCTGTTAAGAAGGTAGTAGGGTGTGATGTCATGGTATCAGGATGACATACACAGAGTAGGAAGTAAAATTCCTATACTACGATCGGTTGTATTGTGGTCGTCACACAGTTGTTTCTCCAGACAGGATATGGATATAATATTTGACATTCTGGTTTCTAGATCTATGGTTTTAGATCTGGATTTGGGTAGTTTCCCAATGTGGGTACTTTGACAGATATTCTAATGGTTTTTGGAATAGTTGACTCCTAGCATGGTGGTGTACCTGCAGGTGATGGAGTCACCCTCTCTAAAGGTGTCGTATAGACTAAAGGGGAGAGGGATGTGCATGATTGGCAGATCACTTGCTTAGGCAATTGAGTCAATCATGAGATGTCAAGTACCGCACCAAATGTTGTTTTTGCACTAGATGCAATAAGTTTGTATTAATCCAATCCTGGAGAAACATAAAGAAGCAGTTTTAGAACATTAGTACATGTTCTACGGATTTGATAACGGCAGCCTCTTTCGGAGACGGTTATCATTCCAGACTTCAAAGGTGACATAGATGACAGAGTGATTGTCAGAGTTTTAGTTTTCCCTCTGACGAGAGACAGTATTATGGACAGGTGGTTCCAGAGGATACTGTGGGTGGCATGGTGCCGGATACTGATTAGGTTCAGTGATCCATACAGTCTAAGAAGTTTGGATATGGAGTTCATTTATGAACTAAGGTCCCATCAGATATCCAGACATATTCTAAGACAGGTACTACTCAATTCGGGAGATGGCTTTCTCCGTGAACTTGAGATTAAGAGAGATATAGAAAGATACTTCTAGGCGGATCCACTCACTGAGGCTATTTCTCGAACACAATAGTTTTACAAACGGGCTTTGTGAAACTGATTAGTAGAGGAGTTGGATGTTCGGTTTCACACGGGATGTGAGTAGTCGACATCGCAATAATTAGCCTTGAGTACAAGTGGGAGATTGTTGGAGATAGTGCCCTCATAGTCAATTATTGGATCGCAGGTACGTGATTGCAATGATTGCGGAAGACCTATCCCGGTAGGACAGTCTTACTCGAGATGATAGTATACTATCTGGTTTGCCTTTATCAGTCGTGTACATGTTCAGGTGACTGATTGCATGTTACACTTTGATAGAGCCCTTAGGATCTTGCTTTACTACCAACAGTATGATGGCGATCATATACGTGAGAGTTGGGTAGTTTATATGCATATCCTTAATTGTGGTCCTTAGTCGTGGGAGTTTCGAGACAGGGCATCGATACTCCGGAGTAGACTAGTGTATACAGTCGAGACCCCGACGAGGGGCGGTGGCCGGTCTCACAAGCCACTGGTGTCAGTTGGATCACCTAAGATGTATACAGGTGCTCATTGGGTTATGAGTACACCGGACAGGACTCGCCGGGAATCTGCTAGTTAGTATTATATCTACCGTCAGATAGCAGTTCCCTGGTGACATGTGTACAGGTTAGTTCATCGACCTGAGGTCGTCATTTGTCTCGTGTGAGTTCCCACTGTGCTTTGATTTCTACCCTACCACGGCTCAAAGGAGTCGTGCAAACAGGTAGTTTTTGGGTACAGTCCCGAGCCATATGGAGGCACGTGAGCGGATCGGCAGGGGATTCGTCTCTCCCGGTATTGGGGGCGAGATCGTGCTGTGTCTAGGAGAGCCATTACACAAAGCCCACGGCCGTGGCAGGAGATTTACTGGTAGGTACTCCAGTAGTATCTCAGGGTGTTATTGGGCTTCACTCCGACACGACTTATACTGCTTCTGGGGGTCTGACGTTACTAGCCCCCTAGGCGGATATGCGATACTCATTGACGAACGGACCGGACTGTATATACATTGTCACTGTTAGGCTCAGTAGGGTTTCTGGATGTGTCAGCTCATCGGCCACCCTTGAGTTCGCTCATCAGTCTCCCTTGAGGTCAGTCCGTGGGCAACCGTTACGCATAGCTAGTGCAGCTGACGGTTTGTGGTTAAACCCACTGCCAGGGTACTGACGAGTCATTAGAGTCCCCCACAGACAGTTTCCCAAGTTCGGGCGAAACGTTGTAGATGCCGTATGGTTTTATGGCAGGGTTCGGAAAATGCACGTGCGTTTACGCACGTGTTATTTTTCGGGCAGATAATACCGGTCGGCTTTGGTTTAAGCCGGATCCGAGTATTATATTGAGTAGGTATAATATCTTTGTCTCAGTTGCATTTGTATTCGGTCGTAATACAAATGCGGGTATATTTATACAGTTTCGGGGTTATCCTGAAAGTTGTTTCAGGATCACTTTTGGAAGTTGCCAGTTTCCAGTTTTCTATCAGCCGTCTTCTAACATTTGGTTAAAGGCGGATTTATCTTTTCTTGGATGAGAGTGAGTCGTGCTTCTAGAAGGTTCTAGAAGGTTCTAGAATTTGTGACAAGGCAAAGTGACTCATGCTTTGATTTCATTACTTTCTTGTTTAGCTGAGGATATTTATTTTGTGTTCACACATGATATTTATCCTATGGTTACTCTCTTTCTCCTACGGTCACCTCCTCCTCTTCTATAAGAAGGCCGGCCCTCTCTCTCCTCCTCACTCTCTCTCACTTGATAGTTTTTCATGGTTGTAAAATGATATGATAGTATTTGGGGTGCATGGAATTTTACAGTTCATTTCATTCCATCACCCAATTCCCTCGGCAACTTCATTAACCGTCCGTCCACAGTTTTGGACGGAACGAGACAAAGTCATCTACTCATTCTCTACATCAATCTTGGTCGTCTCTTTTAGCAAACTTGACGATCGAGTTGCCTCAAGTCAGAGGCGGGAGCCCGTTTAAAGAATCGTCGATGTGGTGCCACCTCGACGAAGATATCGGAGATCGACGAGATCGGAGCAGCCGCAACGGAGCGTGGGATGATGGTTGAAGAACGAAGGACTCGGATCGTTCGGTACAATCTTTCTACACTCTTTACTGTTTGTTAGTTTAGCAATAATGGCAGATCCGGGTTAAAGTATACGATAGCGCCAAGTTAAAAGTTTTTATTCCGCATTTGGCGTCTGTAGACTGCCGGGGCGCTAACGTAGACTTACAGATTATTGACCGAACCCGCTTGTTATACTGAGCTGGGGAACGTTGGTCCCGCTCCAACTTATAATTGTTATAAGACAGAGCAGGAAATAAGGGAATACCAGATTTCCCGTGCCGCCCAAACGAAGAAAGTGCATGCCGATGCATCATCTTCGGTTGTGTTCATTACAAAGAACTGTTTCTCTGTATCCTCTACGTCCTGGGTATTTGATACCGGATCAGGATCCCAGATATGTAATCTGTTACATAGGGCTACAGATAGGTAGAGAACTGAGAACGGGTGATTAGTTTCATGTGGCAGAAAACGGGGCAAGTGTTGCAGCCAAGTCTGTTGGTCACTGTCACCCTGTATTCCAAATACATTGATTCTGAACGAATGTTATTAGATACCGAACCTTATATACAAAATCATATCACTATCTTTATTAGTAAAGAAATGATAAAATTTTGTATTGTTGGATTATGTTTTGAACATTTCCTATATCAAAAGTTGATCGGTTCAGGCACGTTATCTAAAAGCGTTGATGTTCTAAATCAAACTACAGTTCTTAGTATACAGAACACACACAAGTGGATGAGTTCAGAAATGAACCAATTTTTCTTGAGGTATTGTAGACTAGGTCATATCAATGCGACCTGACTAGCTGAAGTTACATTTAGATGCATATTTAAATTTGTTTGAATTTACATCTTATGAAACTTGCCAGTCATGTCACAAAGACACAATGACCATAGCTCTGTTTACTGGAAACAGAGAAAGAGTTAGTATACTCTTGGGATGATACATGATGATGTATGAAGGTCCCCTGTCTACATATGCCAGGACTGGTTCTTTGTACTTCGTTACATTCTCTGATAATCTCTCAAGATTCAGAGATATGTTCCTGTTGAAACACAAGTCCGAACCTTTTAAGATATTCACAGAATATGATTTAGAAGTAGAAAACCAAAACACGGGTAAAAGTATTATGTCCTTTGATGAGATCGAGGAGGAGAATACTTGAGCAAGGAAATCCTGGATTATTCTAAAGGAGAATGAGATTCTCTCTCAGCATTACTCCTCCGTATACACCATAGCACGATGGTATATCGGGGCGGAGCAATAGCACCCTATGTGATATGGTGTGCTCTATAATGAGTACTACTGTGTTTCCTATTTCCTTTTGGGAGTTATGCACTTGAGAAGCTGCATACCAATTGAATAGGGTTCCAATCAAATCAGTTGCCTACCGCTTCATATGTGATATAGAAAGGGAAGAGCCCATATCTTAAGTTGGTTAAGATTTGGGGTTTTCCGGGCTATGTCTAAAAGCATAATCCGGACAAACTCGAGGCAAGGTCTGTAATGTAGAACTGGAAAGGTTCCAGCTATACAAACTACAGCAGATGATTTGATAAAACCAAAGGATTCAATAGTTACCAACGAACCTCAGCCTCTCCGCCGATCTAGTAGGGTTCCTCACCCACCTGAGAGATACTTCGGTTTCTCTATGACAGTGGGAGCGAGGATTGCATCATGAGATAATGACCCAACTAGTTTCGAACTGGCCATCAGGAGTGGGACTCTGTAAGAATGGCTGGATGCTTAGCGATCTGAGATGGAATCCATGTACACCAACAAAGTATGGACTTTGGTTGCTATATCTGAAGGGTTAAATCCCCATCAGGAGCAAGTATATCTTGAGAAGATTACTTGGTGTAGATGGAAAAGTTGAGACTTTCAAAGCTAGACTTGTTAAAGGTTTGCATCATTGACCAGATATGGATTTTGTTGAAACCTTTTCTAAGTAGCTATGCTTAAGTCCATCCGAATCCTACTTGCCATGGCTACATACCATGACTACGATATCTGGTGGTTGGGTGTCATGACTGCTTTTCTAAATGATGTTTTAGAAGAGAGCGTCTATAAGTACACAGCCAGAGGGCTTCGTAGACACTGGGAGCAGCGGAAACGTGTGCAAGATGCTTTATAGGATAAAGCAGGCATCGCGGAGTTGGAACATCTGTTTTGATATGGTAGTCAAAGAGTTTGACTTCATCAAAATGGTAGATGAACCTTGTATATACAAAAAGGTAGTAGGGAGTATGGTGATGATACTCGTAGAGTACGTGGATGACATACTCTTAATAGGGAAGGAGTTTCCTATGCTACGCTCGATCAATCTCCGCTTATCACAATGATTCTCCACATAGGATCAAAATGATACCTCCTAAATCCTGGATTTTGGATCTATGAGATAGATCTAAATGGATGTTAGGATTCTCGCTAGTTGTAGTGAGACGGTATCAATTGATCCTGGGGAAAATCACTGGAAAGGTTCCAGGATGATAAGGACGACTGAATGTCAGTCACAGGCATTGTCTTTACCCTCAGTAAAGGGACAGTATGTTGGAAAAGTTCCAAGCTAGATACCGTGGCTAACTAGACGATAAAGGCTGGATACATCGCTACTTAAGATGCTACCAAAGAGGCAGTCTGGGTGTATATTGGTTCATGAGATGAACTACGTTCCAACCATTGTGAGACAATGGAGTTGTGGCTTATGCCAAGGAACGCCGGTCCCATCAGTGATCCAGACATATTCTAAGGCAGTGTCACCTGATCATGGAGATGGTTGATCTCCAGGGTGATCGAGGTTAGGAGAGTAGAGTCAGAGGACAACACGGCGGATCCACTCACAAAGGCCTTTTCCCAGAGAGAGACTTTTATGGGATGGTTGAGTATGAGATACTACAACCACTGCTATCAGATGGCCCTAGTACAAGTGGGAGATTGTTAGTTATATGTATGCCCTAGAGGCCATTACTGTACATTGGATGTATATTGTAGTGGATGCTGGGACATATATAGGGAGGACTTTCTTGCTCGACATGATAGTATGCTATCTGGTTACTCTTTACCTTAACGTGTACACTGATTGTCTCTCTGTTACATGTTGGTAAAGCCCTTAGGATGTGTACTTTACTACCTGGACTATGATGCGGATCATACTAGTGGGGACATGGTAGTCCATAAGTACATCCTTCAAGGTCCCTAGTCGTGGGTGTATCGAGACAGGGCATCGATATACCAGAGTAGACTAGCGTATACCTTCTCGACCCATACAGATGGGCGATGGATGATCCCATATCCATTGGTGTTTGACATCAGAGATGATATACGGGTGCTCAGTGGAGACTGGGTACACTGGACGGACTCGCCGAGAACTCCCAGATGGTATTATACCTTACGTCAGATGGCAGTTCTCTGGTGACACTGGTACAGAGTAGTCTGTTGACCCGAGATCGTCATAGAGTCTTGTGTGATTCCCACTGTGCTTTGATTTCCACCTTACCACGTCCAAGAGGGCATGCAAAACGGTGGTTTTTGGGTACAGTCCCGAATCACATGGAGGCAATGAGCGATAGGAGGGGATTCGTCTCTCCCGGTATAGGGAGTTGATGTTGCGCTATGTTCGATTGGCTATAACCGGAAATCCCTGGTCAGGGTTACTGAGATTTACTGGTAAGTGTTACCAGTAGTTTCTCGAACTGTTATAGACCTCATATCGACACGACTTATCGAGCTATTGGGGTCTGACGTTTACCATCCCTAGGCGAGATATGCGACATATCAGACGAACAGACCGGACTGTACGGTAAGTGTTACTGGTTGGATTCACAGGAGTATGAGCGGGCTTGCTCGTCGATCTTCTGATCGCTCAATACCCGGGTGGCCGTTACGTTTAGCAGACCGCTTGCGGCTTGTGGGTGTTTGATATGATCATCACCTGCTGCCGGCGTATTGACGAGTCTTTAGAGTCCTACACAGAGGTTTCCTGGCTCAAGCAAAATGAAATAGGAGCGCATATGAGATATGTGCGGGACCGAGAATAATGCGTGTATGTGATACCGTATTCTATTCTCGCGATGAATGTATCGATTGGTTGTATGCGATATAACCTAGTTATCGAATCAAGGATTGATTCGATAAGCCGATACATTGGATATTAGTCGGTCATATGTGATATGACCGGATCGTTAAATCAAGTGTTGATTTAATGATTTAATGTATAATTATATATATTTGATATATTACTTTGCATTAACTAATATTTGTTCACTTTAAATGGATTTTCTCACTTGATGTGCACATTGTATATGTGATATAGTTTTGTGCACTTGTATGTATCATGTTTGATGATACATGTTTACTTGAGTTTGTGTAAAGATTAAACCATGGTTATTTAAATGGTTAGGGTTTTAATTTTCATATCTATTTATTTATTTATTTATTATGGAAATGATAATGAGAAAAATGGTGGCTTTCTTTGTTTGTTCATGAAGCTTCATGAAGCTTTGACTAAAGTGACCATTTTGTCTCATCCTTAACTCTAACCATTTCACTTAACCATAGTTCTCTCTCTACACTTAACCATGGTTATAGTTATGATAAGAATAATCTTTTTTCTATTTTTCTCATTATTCTTATGATAATTATCTTCTTCTTCTTCTTCTTCAAGATGAAGAAGCTTGATTCCATTAATGGTGATTTGATGAAATGAGTGAGAAATCCAATTCTAAAGTGAACCCACCTCCTATTTCTTCATTCTCTACCTCTTGCCAAGTAGTATAGGGTGTTTTCTTCACAAGTTCCATGACTTTGTGAAGTGGGAGCTTGATCTTGTAATGCCTCGACGTAGATCATCTTCGGCATCGTTGTCGATGACCTAGCCCGTCCATTTCTCCGATGAAGCCGACGCTAGAGCTCGAGATTCGATTTGGACAGCAAGGAGACTTCATCATGGAGCTATGGAGGTGGAGAACCGGATCTACAAAGGTTGGATTTCCGTTCAATTAGTTAAGTTGTTAACTAGTTGCTTGTTTCGCCTAAAATTCTAGTTAACGATCCGTATTAGAGTTTCTCGGCACTTATATAATTTGAAATTGGCATGGTTGATGCCTTGTGAGACCTCTTAAGAGTGCTTAGGAACCCTACAGTTACCCGCTAAGGATTGAACAAGCAGGGAAGCTGCTCGTTGGCCTCATGGTGAGGGCTTTGATCCTTAGCGTAGGTGAGAAGGAGGTTACCCGGTAAGGATTGACCGAGCAGAGAAGCTGCTCGGTGGCCGCTTTATGAGGGCTTCGATCATTAGTGTAGGTGGGTAGGGAGTTACCAGCTAAGGATTGACCGAGCAGGGAAGCTGCTCGGTGGCCTCTTGATGAGGGCTTTAGATCCTTAGCGTCGATGGGTAGGGAAACAAACCGCCAGGGATTGACCGAGAAGGGAAGTTGCTCGGTGGCCTCTTGGTGAGGGCTTTGATCCTTAGCGTAGGTGGATAGGCGATTACCCGCTAAGGATTGACCGAGCAGAGAAGCTACTTGGTGGCCTCTTGATAGGGGCTTTAGATTCTTAGCGTCGGTAGGTAGAGAACTACCCGCCAGGGATTGACCGAGCAGGGTAGCTGCTCGGTGGCCTCTTGGTGAGGGTTTTGATCCTTAGCGTGGGTGGGTAGGAGGTTACCCGCTAAGGATTGACCGAGCAGGGAAGCTGCTCGATGGACCCTTGGTGAGGGTTTTGATCATTTGTGTAGGTGGGTAGGAGGTTACCCGCTATGGATTGACCGAGCTGGGAAGCTGCTCGGTGGCCTCATGGTGAGGGCTTTGATCCTTAGCGTAGGTGGGTAGGAGGTTACCCACTAAGGATTGACCGAGCAGTGAAGCTTCTGTAAGGTTCCTGGGCACACCCATGAGGTTCTACAACTGATCAACCATGCCAAAATCAAATTTTTGTGTGCCTAACAACCCTATGCAAGATCGTTAACTAGAGGTAAAGGCGAAATACAAGCAAGTTAACAACTTTAACTATAAGTGAAAGGGATTACAACCTTTGTAGATCCGGTCCTCCACTTCTAAAGCTCCGTGATGATTTCCCTCCGCTGCGATCCTCGGGATCCCGGACTCTAGCGATGGTTTCGTCGGAGAAATGAGCGGGCTAGGTCGTTGACTTCGGTGCCGAAGATGATCTACGTCGAGGCGACTCTAACTCAAGCTCCATCTTCACTTGGTCATGAACCATGTGAAGAAAACACTCTATACAACATGGCAAGTGGTAGAGGATGAAGAAATAGGAAGTGGGTTCACTTTGGATTTGGATTTCTCACTTGATTTCAACACTTGAAATTTTCTAGCAAACTTTCTTCACTTCATGAAGAAGAAGAAGAAAAATGAATTATCTTAAAAGAAAATTCAAGTGAAGTTTATCATATAGCAACCATGGGTGAGGTAACTAATGTAGAGAGTAAACTAGAGTTTAGAGGTAATGGTTAGGTTAAAGGAAAAAACAAAATGGTTAAGACTTTTCAAAGATTCTAAGAAGCTTCATGAAGCTTGGAGCAAAGAAAGAAAGAAAGCCACCATTTTGTTTTTTACAAAATAAATAAAGAGAATAAAACCCTAACCATTAACCTAAACATGGTTTAAAGCATACACACACCCAAGTTTGGATGTATCATCAAACATGATACAAACTAGTGCACAAACATATATCATATATACAATGTGCACAATCAAGTGAGAAAATCAATCTTAACTGAACAATACTAGTCAATGTAAAGTAATATATCCAATATATAATTATACATTAAATCATGAAATCAACACTTGATTTAATGATCCGGTCATACTGCATATAACCGACTAATATCAAGTGTATCATTATATCGAATCAACATTTGATTCGGTAACCCGGTTATATCTTATATAAATGTCCGATGATACAAATCGCGAGAATAGAATTCAGTATCACATACTGGTATTATTCTCGGTCCCGCACATATCTCATATGCGCTCCTATTTCATTTCGGTTGAGCCAGGAAATCTCTGTGTAGGACTCTAAAGACTCGTCAATACGCCGGCAGTAGGTGATGATCATATCAAACACCCACTAGCCGCAAGCGGTCTGCTAAACGTAACGGCCACCCGGGTATTGAGCGATCAGAAGATCAACGAGCAAGCCCGCTCACACTCCTGTGAATCCAACCAGCAACACTTACCGTACAGTCCGTTCTGTTCGTCTGATATGTCGCATATCTCGCCTAGGGGTGGTAAACGTCAGACCCCAATAGCTTGATAAGTCATGCCGATGTAAGGTCCATAACAAGCGTGAAACTACTGATAACTCTTACCAGTATATCACTGCAACCCTGGCCAGGGATTTCCAGTTATGGCCAGTCGGGCATAGCGCAACATCAACCCCCAATACCGGGAGAGACGAATCCCCTCCTAGCGCTCATTGACTCAGTAGAGCCGTGGTAGGGTAGAAATCAAAGTACAGTAGGAGACACACAAGACTCAATGACGATCTTGGGTCAACAGACTAAGCTGTACCAGTGTCACCAGAGAACTGCCATCTGACGTGAGGTATAATACCATCTGGGAGTTCTCGGCGAGTCCGTTCAGTGTATCCAGTCTCCACTGAGCACCCTCATACCATCTCTGATGTCAAACACCAATGGACATGGGATCATCCATCGCCCATCACATGGGTCGAGAAGATATATGCTAGTCTACTCTGGAATATCGTTGCCCCGTCTCAATATTCGCACGACTAGGAACATTGAAGGATGTACTCATGGACTACCCAGGCCCCACTAGTATGATCTACATCACAGTCCTGGAAGTCGAGCACATATCCTAAGGGCTTTATCAACATGTAACAGAGAGACAGAAAGTATACATGTTAAGATAATTAGCAACCAGATAGCGTACTATCATGTCGAGCAAGAAAGTCCTACCTATATATGTCCCAGCATCCACTACAATCTACATCCTATGTACAGTAATGGCCTCTAGGGCATACATATAACTAACGGCTTCTCGATGGCCTCTTGGTGAGGGCTTCGATCCTTAGCGCAGGTAGGGAGTTACCCGCTAAGGATTGACCGAGCAGGGAAGCTGCTCGGTAGCCTCTTGATGAGGGCTTTAGATCCTTGGCATCGGTGGGTAGGGACTTACCAACTAGGGATTATCCGAGCAGGAAAGTTGCTCGGTGGCCTCTTGGTGAGGGCTTTGATCCTTAGCGTAGGTGGGTAGGAGGTTACCCGCTAAAGATTGATCGAGCAGGGAAGCTGCTCGGTGGGCTCTTAATGAGGGCTTTAGATCCTTGGCATCGGTGGGTAGGGAACTACCTTCTAGGGATTGACCATGCAGGGAAGCAGCTCGGTGGCCTCTTGGTGAGGGCTTTGATCCATAGCGTAGACAGGTAGGAGGTTACCGGCTAAGGATTGACCGAGCAGGAAAGCTTCCCGGTGGGCTCTTGATGATGGCTTTAGATCCTTAGCGTAGGTGGGTAAGAAGTTACCCGCTAAGGATTGAACGAGTAGGGAAGCTGCCCGGTGGCCTCTGGGTGAGGGCTTAAGATCCTTGGTGTCAGTGGGCAGGGAACTACCCGCCAGGGATTGACCGAGCAGGGAAGCTGCTCGGTGGCCTCTTGGTGAGGGCTTCGATCCTTAGTGTAGGTGGGTAGGGAGTTACACACTAAGGATTGACCGAGCAGGGAAGTTGCTTAGTGGCCTCTTGGTGAGTGCTTTTAGACTTCTCTTCGCCTTCATGGGGCGTAGTTCAATCACCCTTGACCCATAAAATCTGAAAGAGTGACCGTCGCATACAACAGGTGGCAAAAACGCACAGGCAAGACGCGACGCTCCATGGTTCGCGTCGTTACAACTTCCACTGATCGCCTAAGGGCTCATGAGGATTGGCATGGTCGCCACGTGGCAGAAATGTATTGGGAAATTTGAAAATATCCCTTGACTCACATTGCTGCACGTGCAAATTTTGGCCTTTAGGGATTCTGTTGGGGCTATAAATAGAGAAGGCATGTTGGTTTATTTTATCCTTGCGTTTCTGAAAATGACCGGGTTTATCTACTCCATCATAGAGATCATCTCTCATGACGACGTATACCTATACGATCAGGGATGCACCGAAGAGACGTATCAAATGGTGATCGAGCGCATGGAGGACCACTTCGGTCGTCTACTTCCCCGGCGGTCACCTCTCCTTCAATTGCTCATGTATGCGATTTGGAGGATGTCCCTGGGGCTGCATAACGCCTTGTCTCCGCAGCTGCTGGACGAGGTGCTTGACAAGCTGCACATGCTCCATCACCACGGCCTGATATCGAAAAGCCGGCGGGACTGATCGGTGGCTCTTCTTCAAGAGTGTTTCCAGAAGAAGCAGATCGCGGACTCTTGGCCGGCGAGCGGGAGCTCCGGTGCCTCCGTGGTATCTCGGGTCCGTGGGCAACATCAGAGGGAGCGGGCTGAAGAAGCTAGGGCTTGGCTGGCGGAGATCTCCTCGGAGTACCATCAGCAGTGCTTTCTCAACCCCTTACCCCTTTGTTGTAATTTTTGTAAGGCTGAGGAACCCATAGTACCTTTTAATGAATAAAGTTCTTCTTTTTTGATGTGTTTTGTCTCTTTTCATCCCTTAGTACTTTTCATATACTCTCTCGGAAATGAATTTAGGGATCTCGAAACCGAGAAAAAGAACAAAATTTGCGGAAGAAGTCCCTTTTAACTCAGGAGACTTAAGAAAATTTACATAGCTTTGAAAAGAAGAAACTGCATTCATTTTTATAGTTTGGGTTTTTCAGCATTGTAAGGCCAAAGAAACTTGCATCCCCCGGCGTCTTGTAAGCGATAGGCTCCACCGGGCAATAGTTTAGAGACGAGGAAACGGCCGTCCCACTTCGGGGAGAACTTGTGCAGTTTGCCCTGATCTAAAAATTCATTCTGCCTTAAGACCAAATCTCCCGTTTGAAAGCGCGATGCTTAAATTGTGTGTTGTAGTAGCGAGCAGTTTTTTATTGGTAGGCAGCCGCTTTGATCTGTGCTCGGTCCCGCTTCTCTAGCAAGATGTCCAAATTGGTCTGTAGCGCCGAGGTATCAGCTTCGTCATTGAAGTGTTCGACTCAGTAACTGGGCAGTCCGATCTCCGCCGAGACCATTGCCTCAGTACCGTAGCAGAGGCCGAAGGGGGTCTCTCCCATGGGCGTTTTCTTCGATGTGCGTAAGGCCCATAGTACCCACAGTAGTTCCTCGACCCAGCTTTCCTGCCATCCTTCCAAACGAGTTTGAAGACCTCGAAGGACGTCTCGCAACCTCGGCCTATCCTTTGCACTGAGGATGTGTGAACGCGGAAAACTTCATTAGTATGTGGTATTCATTGTAGAACTCTTTGAATTTGTCGTTTTTGAAATTCGTCCTGTGGTCGGTAATGATGCACCTTGGGATCCCGAATCGAGAGATTACGTTGTTCTGCAGGAACTTTATGGTAGCGGCGGCGGCCGGTTTTCTGATGGGGACGGCCTCAATCTACTTCGTGAAATAGTCTACCGTGACGAGAATGTACTTGTGTCCGCCCATAACAGTAGGGAGTTGGCCTACCATGTCCATCCCTCAATGGGCAAACGGCCAAGGGGAGGTGAGGGCCGTTAACTCGGTAGCCGGAAGATGGGGTATGCTGCCGTGGAGTTGGCAGCTTTTGCATCTTCTGACGAGCCACTGGTCGTCTTGGTGTATCATCGGCCAATAATATCCTTGGAGCAGCATCTTCTGGACCAAAGTACGGGCCCCTTGATGCGCTCCACCGACCCCTTCTTGTTTCTCACGCAGGACGTAGTCGGCTTTGTGAGGGTCGACGCACCAGAGCAGAGGCTGTGTGTATGACTTCTTTTAAAGGTTTCCATTGCTCCAGATGAAATGGCGGGCTTTGGCTTGAAGGCGGCGCGCTTCCCCTTGATCTTCCGAAAGTATACCCTCCTTCAAGAACTCCACGAGGGGCTTCCTCCAATCCTGGCCTTCCTCCTCAGCAGTGTATACTTGAAGTGTTACCTCTCTGTCTTCCATGCTGGGATGTGGAAAGTCTTCGAAGAGGATATTCCTCTTATTGCTGGCCGTATAGGAAGAGGCAAGCTTGCTCAGGGCGTCGGCTTGGGCGTTCAGGTGCCCGGGAATCTGTTCCACTTGGACTTCGTCAAATTTTTTTTGTAATCTTTTCACCTAGACCAAGTACTTCACCATGAGCGACTTTCAGGCCTCGAAGCGCCGGTCACTTGGCCGACGACTAGGGCGGAGTCGCTGCGAGTCCGGATCGTCTTCAGCTCCACCCCGGAAGCGATTCGCAACCTGTCTAGCAAGGCCCCATACTCCGTGGCGTTATTTGATTCTCTGAACCCGAGCTTCAAAGAGTACTCCATCTCCGCCTCGTTCGGGCCTTGAATGATAAGGCCGGCACTTCTCTCTTCCTCGGTAGAGGATCCATCCACGTAGAGGACCCAATCGGGGACGGAGTCGGGTATTTCCTTGACTGAGGGTCGGGACCCGAGGATATGCACCGATGCTGCTTCCTTGGTGGGGATAGTGCACTCGACAACGAAGTCTGCCAGGACTTGTGCTTTGATGGATTGTGTGGGGCGGTATTTGATGTCGAATTAGGATAACTCCTACCTCCATTTCTCCAGATGACCAGACGACTCGGGGAGGGGCAAGAATAGTCCCTATAGGCCGCTCGGTGAGGAAGAGGATGGTGTGTGTTTGGAAGTAGTGCCATAGCTTCCTTGAGGCGATGATAAGTGCCAAGAATATCTTTTCTATGGCCGGGTACCTTGTTTCCGCATCTTTGAAGACATGGCTCACGTAGTGGACCGGCTTCTGTACTCCTTCGACTTCTCGGATGAGCACCGAGCCAATAGCACGATCGGAGACTACAAGGTACAATAATACCTCATCTCCTTCGATTGGTCGGGTGAGTAGTGGGGGAATTTCCAGGTGCGCTTTAGTTGCTCGAAAGCATTTTGACATTCTTCCGACCATTCGAACTTTAGGATCCTTCTCAGGGCTTTGAAGAATGGGAGGTACTTTTCTCTGGATCTCGACATGAAGCGACTCAGAGCATCCACTCTCCCCGTGAGTCGCATGATCTCAACGTTGCTCTTTGGTGTAGCCATGTTGAGAATGTCGCTGATCTTTCCCGGGTTAGCTTCGATTCCTCGGTGGGTAACTATGAACCCTAGGAAATTCCCACTAGCGACTACGAACGCGCACTTGGCCGGATTCGGCTTCATTTTTTACTTGCGGAGGATATAGAATGTCTCGCCAAGATCTTTGGTGTACTCGTTCAATGAGGTTGATTTCAAGAGCATGTCGTCGACGTAAACCTCCATGTTCGTCTCGATCTGCGGTTTGAACATTTTATTCACTAGGCGCCGATATGTAGCCCTAGCATTTTTGAAGCCGAAGGGCATAACTTTGTAGCAGTATACCCCCCGGTCCGTGGTGAACGCAGTAAGTTCTTCATCTGTTCATACGGATCTGGCTGTAGCCGGAGAAAGCGTCCATGAAGCTGAGCAATTCATGGCCTGCCGAGCTATCTACTATCTGGTCTATCCGAGGGAGGGGATAGTTATCTTTCGGGTGGGCCTTGTTCAGGTCTTTGAAGTCGACACACATGCGCCACTTCCTATTCGCCTTTTTAACCATGACTACATTCACCTGCCAATACGAGTAGTCAACATTCCGAATGAAGTTGGCTGCGAGCAATCTATCGACCTCGTCTTCAATCGCCTTTAGCTTGATCGGCGCGAAACTTCGCTTCTTTTGTCTGACAGGTCGGGCTTTCGGGTCGACTCCGAGCTTATGCGAGATTACTTTGGGGTCAATCCCGGGCATGTCCGCAGGTGCCCAGGTGAACACGTCTGAGTTCCCTTGGAGAAAGCGGATCAAGTCTTCATGCCGGGCTCCTGTTAAAAGGGATCCGATCTGGATGGTTCATCCCTCATTCCCCTAGACGAGGGGGACATCTGTTAGCGCCTCCACCGGGGCTCCTCGGATTTCTTTCTGTTCGTCGCACGTGTCCAAAGACTCCTGGAAATCATTTGCGTCTGCGAGGTCGTCGCCCTGCTCTCCGGTGGTGGATGTCGCGGTGAAGTAAATCTTGGCGATTTGCTGGTTCCCGTAGGCCCGGCCTATCCCCCTTGATCTAATGGAAATTTGATCGCAAGGTGGTAGGTTGAGATTTGAGCCCGGAGGGCATTTAATGTTGGGCTTTCTAGGAGGATGTTGTAGGATGAGGGGATCCTAGCGACGATGAATTCCACCTGTATGGTCCTCGTATGGCCTGCTTCCCCAATGTTGAGGAGGAGGGTGACCATTCCTTAGGACGGGATGGAGTGGTTAATAAACCCTGATAGGATATGGGAGGTTGGCCGTAGGTGGACGGCCCTAGCCCCATACGTTGGAAGCAGTCATAGAAGAGGATATCTGCCGAGCTTCCGGAATCGACTAATATCCTTTAAACTTTGTAACGGTGGACCCGTGCCGTAATCACGAGAGGGTCGTTGTGAGACAAGGATATACCGTGGAGGTCCTCATTAGTGAAGATGATAGGCTCGGCGGTCCTGCACTTCTTCTGGGGCGGGTCACTTGTTCCCTCGACGGGTAGGAGGTAGTGAGTCTCGTCGGCTCTACGGGTAGACCCCGAGGAAACGACTATGATTTGGCCGATCGTTAGTTCGCCGGGAGGGGGCTGGTTCTCTTGCTCCCTGTCTGTCTGTCGCTTGTCCCGCAGGTGCTTCGCCAGGTGGCCAGAAAGGATCAACTCCTCGATGTAGTCGCAGAGTTGTTTGCAGTGCTCGGTCAGGTGGCCCTGCGACTAATGAAAGGCGCAGTATGGGCCCCAGGTTTGTTTAGCTGCTCTATGGGTGACAAGCGGGAGCTTGAAGAATTGCTCCCCCTTCGCCTCCTCTAACAGCTCGGTCTGGGAGATGTTGAGAGGAGTATACTCCTGGAACTTTGGGGAGTATGGTTTTGTCCGGTCGACCTTCTTCTTCTCTTCTCTTCCCCTCTTCTTTTGGTCGGCTTGGTCACCCTGGGGAAGGTTGGCGTTAACCTCAGACTCGAGTTGGATCTCTCGCTCGGTCCAAGCTTTTTCCTCGGCCATGGTCTTAAGTTGCGCTAATGCAAAAGAGCAAAGCCATTCTTTGTGCCTAAGAGTCAACCATAGAGCGATGATGATAGTTTCATCTCGGTGATCGGGGACTTCGAGGAGAGCGTTGTAGAAGAGAGTGACATATCCCTTAAAGGATTCTCTGTCCCCGCTCTTTATGGTGAATGTTTCCCCATTCAGAGCAAAGCTCTGTTTTTTTGAAATTCAAAAGTTGAAGCAACGCTTCAAATCCAGCCATAGGTGCGCTGTGCGCCACGTGTCAAACACGGATGCGCTAGCGCCAGATGCGTTGCGCCCTAGGCAGCGCTCCCCAATCAGAGCAAAGCTCTGTTTTCAAATTCAAAATTCAAAAGAAAGGTGAAAAGACACCTCTGTTGAAGAAATGCTTCAGATCCAGCACTCTGCGTTGCGCGCCACGTGTCAAACACAGGTGCGCTAGCGCAGGCTGCGTTGCGCGCCACGTGTCAAACGTAGGTGCACTCACGCAAGGTGCGCCAGCGCTGGAATTAAGAATTCCCCACCGTTAGATCAAAGGATCTAATAATAATGATAAATCATTAATTAATCGGAATTAAATTCTATTAAGGAAAGATTCCTCAAAATCTTTCCAAACAACAAGATTATGCTTCGAGCACCGTTGGATCAATGATCCAATGGTAAATAAAAATTACCAAAGACAGAATAAATTCTGCATGGAAAGATTTCTCAATCTTATTAAAACAAGAAGATTATCTTCTGTAAAACAGAAGCCTCAGGATCAAAGATCCAACGGTGGGAAATATTCCCAAATCAATCAGAGAAAGATCTCTTTAACTGATTTAACAAATCAGCTGGCCCTATATAAAGGCCCCAAGACTTCAAGTCTGATATAGAGAGACCCCCCTACAAATTTTGAGAAAACTCAAAGAAAGAAAACAAGCTTTCAGCAAAAAGAAGATCATTTTCTTCAAAGTAAAGAACATGATTCTAGAACACAGAGATGAAATCATCTCATGAAAAGAAGAACTATCTTCTAAAAAGGATCACAGATCTACAAAAGACCAAGGTCTTTGATAAAAAAGAGATCAAAAGATCTCATCATAAAAACTAAAAAGAAGTATTTACTTCATTTATAGATCGTTGATCTACAAAGGCAAAGCCCTTTTATAAAACAAGAACTTTGTTCTTAAATCTTGAGGCAAAGCCTCCTTTAAAAGAACATAAACTTGTTCTCTGATTATAAATTTGATCAAGTGCGATTTGCACTATAGAAAAGTTCCTTGCACTCATGAACTGCGCCTTTGCGCTCCCTAGACCGGCGCTCAGCGCCAAAACATGCCACGTGTCAACCACAGACATAGCTTGCGCTTTGCGCTTTTGAAACAGCGCGTTGCGCTCATGGGCTGGCGCTTGGCGCCAAGCGCAACACGTGTCATCCACGTATGCGCCAGCGCAATGTGCTCATGGACCAGCGCTCAGCGCTGTAACAACTGAGTCCAGTTCTATAAATTTCATTTACCGTATATGTAGTGTGTGGTATTTATTTCATTTATCTTGCTTGACTGTTGCCAGTTATAGTTTGCACCGACATGTCATGTTCTGCATAGAACAATTTAAGTCATCTAAAATTAAATTAAAAAAAATACTTTCATGGCCTGCTCGACACCCTTAAACCCTGTGGTAGCGTCCTTGCATTGTGTTCTCGTCCCGTTCAGCGAAACGGACGTGTTTGGACGGCTACGCGCACGTACGTGCGTCCGTTTTTGGGGGTATGCTTTTTAATTATAAAATCCTTCATTTTAATTTTTGGAACCTACCAATAATTTTTATATTTCAAATTCAAATTTTCGGACCCGACCCGGGCTCAATTCTGAAATATTTCGTATTTCCGCCAAATCCTATTTTTCTAAATCTTTTAAATCAGCCAGAATATTTTTTTCAGCCTATTAGATTTTTCTTTACCAACCAATATACATACTAAATCTCTGTATAGTAAAATCTTCAATGTGAATCATATTTTTCCTTAACAAAACAATACGAGTTTAATACTCAAACCTATTAAAAATCTTTTCCAATTTTTCCCAAACAAACTTTAATTCTCTCAGCCAATCAAAACAATTCTTTTAACCCCTGGGCCCCACACGTCTCTCTCTCCCTCTCTCCTTTCTCCTTCTCTTTCTCTCTCTTCTCTCTTTCTCTCTCTCGGCAAAACGACGAATTTCTTTCTCCTCTTCACTTTCTCTCTCCTCTCGATCTTTCTCTTCCTCTCTGTCTCTCTCCTCTTCTCTCTCCTCTCGATCTCTCTCTCCCCCCGCGTCTCCTCTTTCTCTCTCTTCTTCTTTATATTTCCTTCTCCTTCAAAAACAAACAGAACCCATCCCTGAAAACCTAGCCTCCTTCCTCCCTCGCCTCTGCCTAGCGCCGATGATGCCGCACAAGCCTCGTCGCCCCTCAACCCTCGTCGCAGCCGCCTCTACCCTTCCTCCTTCCTCCTCTCCCCGAGCACCCTGCACGAGCTACCGCGCACCCCCCTGCACACTGCTGCACACCGTGGGATCGCCGCCGATGATCTTGATCCGTGCCCCTGGCCCTCGCGCACCCCTCTGTGACCATAGCTTCCCTTCCTCTTCTTCTTCTTCTTCCTTCTCCTTCTTTTCTTTTCTTTCTTTGCTGTCAGTTCTATTTTGATCGCCGATGGTCGCTGCAGGTACCTCGTCGGAGCTCCGTCGACGCCGTCGACCCTCACGATCCCTCTCCAGACCATTGTAAGCCTACTCCCCTTCATTCTCCTTCTCTTCTTCTCTTTTCTCATTCATACAGTTCTGGAAAAATTTGATGGTTACTGTTTTTGTGATTGCCGGAATCCGACCGTGCCGGCGACGTTTCCCGACGACTCAACGAGGACCTCCGACCCATGTGACTCCACTGTTCATCGTTTGGGTTCATTCCGTGAACCGTGCGCGCGTCGCGATTTTTCCCCGCCGACGCGTAACGTTCCGTTTTCCGTTTCGCGACCCGTCGAGGCAAGTGAAACTTGCTACATGCTATTTTTAAACCATTCGTATGCTAAATTATTTATTTCCTGTTAAATCTCTAAATAGAATAGACAGAATTGGATTTCAAGTTAACCGTATAAGTTCCATTACCCGTTTTATGATCCCGAACTTGAAACTTAATTTTGCATCTAATTGTTTATACCTAGTAATCACCTATAAATGATAGACCACATGATCACATTCGTTTATAGCCATGATACCCTTTTATCCAGTTTTACCCTACCGGACATCCATGTGCAACTTTAACTGGTTTAATTACAACTGCATCTATTGAACAAATTATACATGTTGTCGCGTCACTCAATACTTATTAACCTGTTTTTTTAGCATTTACATCTATCATAATGTATTCGTATAGTGCTGACATCATCTGATAAACACAACTGATAACTGTACAGCTAATTAATTAATCTGCTTTATTGCTTAACTTACTGCTTAGATTATGTTGTTGATAACCATGCTTGATTACTTATAACCATGATTATGCTAGCTGTTTATGAGCACCCACCTGTTATCTTTTACACCCTGGCCTGACTTGCTACACACATATCGATTGACCTGACATGGTACCGTACACTACTTGACTTAACCTGTTGTACCATGGATTGACCCGTTACCTGATCTTGTGTCTAATGCCAACAAATCTGACATGTAGTCCTCACGGACCGTTCCTGTTGTCTATCCAGACAAACCTGCTCTTACCTGATCCTGTGTTGGCATTAGTTCTTGATTACGGAATACCTGACTTGACACATATAACTTGGGGGCATGGGGAAATCAATGGTGAAATCATGACCTGTAACTCGACAGTTGCTCGCTTATACTGATCAATTTTAGAGGCTAGGCCCGCCTCGTGACGATGCTGCTGACATCGTTGGTCTGTACTCCTTTCCTGTTAGTGCCTAGCGGCACGTCTCGGTTTCAGCCCGAGAGTCTGTAGACCGTGGTCCCAGGCATGCATGGGATACTATTGAGTTACATCGATGATTCATCAAATTGATTTCAAAGACTTTAGAATAGAAAACCCAATAGAACAGTTTAGTTTACTCACTGCACACTACCCCGCACTGCCTGATTTATATTGATGTTACACCTGCTTTACCATTCATGATCACATTTGCATTGCTTGTTGCCCTGTTTATATTTTATTGCTTGATGACATGACGCGCTGACGTCTGGGTTTTGCATGGCCCAGATTCTGTACCGTTGCTGCAGTCCGAGCAGGAGTACTTCAGCCAGCAGGCTGAGCTGTGAGGTGTCGGTAGTAGTTAGTTCTTTATTTCCTGCATTTTATTCCTGATGTGAGCCCGCATTATGGGACATACATTCCAGTTATTTTGTATTGGATCTTTTGCTTGCGCACTTTTATTATTCTTGACTCATGTTATCATGGCTCATGGACATGTATTAGATAGTTTTATTTTGTTCTGGATATCTCTACAGCCGTAATGTGACTGTGGATGGATACTTCCTACCCACAGGTAGCATGGTTGGCTATGTCACGTGCCCAAATTAGCGTACTCTGGGAAGCAGGGGGTGACATGGTTCTTTTGGTATCAGAGCCATAGGTTAGTCGGGTTGATTGTTTTATAGTTGGGTATTGTACCCAATACACGAATCAGAATACCCGTGTTTAAAAACATGTCCTGCCACCTTGCCATTTTACCGTTCTTGAATCAAGTTCTTCCTGACTATATCTTTTACGATGTGCAAACTTCCTTTGCATATCGACTCGAAAACCTGATTCCTTGTTATCTCTAGAGCTTAGGCGACTTGGGTGGAGTTATGTAATTGTAGCTATGATACCGCGGCATAGTTACAATGCGGTACTCTATTTAAGTAACTTGGAGTTCTAGCCTTGATCTACATTTTGAATCTATTATCATGCTAATCTTTGGGTATTTTGATTTCAGGAATATGGCAGACAAGAATCTGAAGACGTACCAAAGACGTGTTGACGAAGCCGCCATGCTTGGAGTGATACGGGGAATGCTGGAGAATCAAAAGAGACAGACCGAGCCGATCCAGCAGCAAGCTGAATTGTTTCAGGAAGGTTTGCGGACCGTTCAGCAGTCCGTGAACAATATTGGAGCTAGGCCAGTTGATCGTGTCGGGACCGTAGCATATTTCAGGCGTTTGGGTCCGTCTGTCTTTACCGGTTTGGAGGAGCCATTGCCAGCGGAGCAGTGGCTAGTAGACACGGAGAACTTACTTATTGCGGCACAGATTCCAGATGATAAAAGAGTGGATGTGGTGCGCATTCAGTTAGTGGACTACGCCCGTGAGTGGTGGCTTGTGGAGGAGACCCGCTTGCCCAAGCCGATCAAGTGGGCGGATTTTTCGAAGTGTTTCCTGGAGAAGTTCTTCCCGCGGACTGCACGGGAGGAAATGGAAGAGAAGTTCATCAGTCTAAAGCAGAATGGTGCACCCGTAGATGTACATGCAGCTGAGTGGACACGGCTCAGTAGATTCGCTGGACCTTTAGTTGCCAACGATGCAGACAGGTGATTGATAGAGTATGTGCGTGTTCAAGTTCTAGTTTTAAATACCGCAATCAAGACGGTTTCGTTTGTAGCTAGCCGGTTGAGTACGGGTCGTCCGCAGGGAGATGGGAGTCTTTTTCAATGTGTGTTAACGAGTTAAGTCCGGTTGTTCAGATTTTTGTTTGTGATTATCTAAGTGTTGAGATGATATTTAAAGCGAGCTTGTTAGGGTTAGGATTAGGTTACTTTGAGTTAGGAGTCTCCACATCTTTCGTTGCCCCTCTTAATATCGGTATTACGGTAATCGGCAACAACGGGGATTAGCACGACTAGGAAGGAACTTGCGAGTATAAGCTAGGCTTTCCAACGCATAAGTCCTTCCTTTTGGTGCTTGTTCGTCCGTTCTTGGCTCTTAGCCATAACCTCCGGTTAATTCAACCACAACCGGTCTCACTACGGAATCACCGCTATCATGTAGGATAGGGTGCCGTAAGGAGCGGATTGTGGTTCAATTAACGGGAGTTGATTTAAGCTGTTGGGCAAGGAAAGAGTGAGAGAGATTTCCTTCTCTCAAACTTCCCTTATCCTACCCTAACAAGAATGAACTACTCACACATCATAATACGGAAAAATAAAACAAAACAAAAGAGGAAGATAGAAAGAAGGAGATTAGAAGAATACGACTAGCTATTTGCGACCTCACCTTGGCGAGGATCGAGCGTAAGCATCATTGTCGTATGTAAGGATAAAGAAAAAGAGAGAAGAAAGAAACAACAAGGAAATAACAACAACTACTTAACGAATTAAAGTTACAACATTTAACAAAATAAAGAGACAAGCATGATAATAAATGGTTCTTCTTTATTCATCACTCTTCACTCACAAGCTCACTACAAGTTTAATGGAGAAGAGGTGAGAAGAGGAAGAAGAAACACAACTAAACTTAGCAAAATGAAAATACAAGAATGGACCCTTTCCTTCACAAAGTTCTGGGCTATTTATAGGCCAAAAAATGAAAACCTAGGGCAACCACCAGAACCCAAACAAGATGACCAAAATACCCCCCAAAGATCTGCATAATTGGCGCCTAAACGGCCGCGGATCCGCGGCCTAGACCCCACTTTGGCCGAGGATCCGCGGCCCTTTGGAGGAGTTGGGGCTTCTTCTTTTGTGTACTTTCCTGGTCTTCTGTCCCCTCTTGTCTGGTATATGTATTTTCTGAAAATACTTTCACATTTCTTCCAGAATTTATATTGAGGAAAGGTGGACTTTTTGTGGATGTTTTTGTCATGATTGCCTCGAGCTCCGCGTAGATTTCTTGGAATTTGTTGTTGCCATTGAGCCTTGTGCATGAAGGTGACATTGATTTGACATTTTGTCTTCCTAAACTGGTATCTGGCAACATACGGATGAAGAACGGAGACCGTGTTTTATCTGTGGTTGGCAGGAACCCGGATTTTATCGTGTTTTCTATGAATTTCACCGTTTTAGAACCGAGAACCTGTATCCTGCAATTGACTAGCAAACACGGCTCAAGAGTATCTACCGATATGCAATGTGATAAAAATTGGGCGGTATGAAAATGCAAAAATCTGATATGAACAAATACCCCCAAACTTATCATTTGCTCGTCCCGAGCAAAGCCCATTTATTCACAAAAAAAATTTCCTAACCTCACTTTCGCAGAGAACGCGATTGCACTGAGCATGTGCAACAAGCCGTTAAACCTCTAGGTGTCCCTAGTAGGAGGAGTGTTGTCTCCTGAGGGTTTTCAGCGGATACTACCCACAAAATCCGGTCAAGTTGGTTTTGCAAAATAACTAAGATTCAAACCCTAAAGTTTTGTTTTAAAAAATAATAATTCTATAATCCTAAGTCTAGACTATCGAACCTTTATTTTTCACACCTCGCTTCTTATTTAACTACAGATTTTATATGTCCTTACGTGCAGTGCAAATAGTGTCGTTAAGTTCCAGAAGGATCGATTAAAGTCATCATGTCGCACAATAAAGCCCAGATAACAATTTTAAAAGGATCACATAAGTTTTATAAAGAGTTAAGCATTTTTCAAGTTTCGTTTTCCAGTAAGGTTTCAACTTCAGAATTTCTATCTTCCTTAACAGGAAACTAAGTCGTATTTTTCACTCCACCTTTTTCTTGTTTTCATTTCATACACACCTCTGTGAACGTGCAATAGTCTTTATCATAGAATAAAACCTTCATATCTCCGTTTAAATTTTTTTATAAAAGCCTGTCTTTTATCAAGATTATTCTCACACAAAGAACCATTAGGAATTTTAACTCGGAGAGAACACTTGCTTGACTTTGTTTTAAAACTGGACTTTCTAGGCTTCTTAGCGAGCTTTGGGCCAATACACCCAAACCAGTTGGTTTTAGGGCATTAGGTGTAGAAACACCCCAGCGGACTTAATTACTCAAGTTACCTAGGTCCAAAAACAAAAGACAGTTTGGCGTAAAAATCAGATGATTTGATACGAACGGAGATATAACCGGCAGTTCAAATATTTTTTTGGATAAAAGACGTGTTTAGTGAGTTTGGTGTGTAATCATTCCAATCAAGTTTCAGATGGGTTATTTTTCAGACTTAGCTCCAATTACGGCATCAATAACATTCCTTCATATTCGCTTTACTTCATAAACTATTCTTGACATTACTTATTTCAGAACAAACCTATTTGATCCTCAGAAAATCATTTATCTGTTTAAAAGTTTAAACATGAAAGACTTGTCATCTAATTCCCAAAATTCACGACACGTGTAGTGTGATGTAAAGACGTATATCAGCTATAGTTAACTTCAAAGGAGAGTTATCTTTCAGGTTTTCAAAATCTAAACATAAGATTTAGTCATTCCTATTTTTTCAAACAAAAACCGTCGAATGTTGAATCAGAGTTCTTCCACAAGCTAACTTGACAAAAAGTTTTTATATTTTTCAGAAAATTTTCAGATTTTTATGGATTTTATGGATTTAATATGCAGATGCAAAATATACATATGAATGCGAAGGTAAGAAATGCGTACCGAGCGTACCCCCAAACTTAAACTGGACAGTGTCCTCACTGTCGTAGCATGAAGAGAGCAGTTGGAAGGTTCAAAATTGTCGGTTAGTGATACACAATTTTTTTTTTGTTTTAGTTTTTAAAGAAAAGAAAAAGAATATACACAAATATATACAAAATGGTTTGTACATACCCCAAACTTATTTGGAACAGTGTCCGCTGTTCTTGGCTGGATAACCGAAGTTTGGAGGTAGGTAGAGGAAGATCATTCAGGGTAAACCGGCTCCTGTAAGAACAGGAGCTCCTCTGTTGGTTCGGCGCTAAGGTACGGTTTGCATCGGTGTCCGTTTACTTTGAAAAGTGAACCGTCCTTTGGATTCTCCAAATCCACAGCGCCCTGCGGATACACATTCCGCACAAAATACGGCCCTTTCCAGCGAGATCTGAGCTTTCCAGGATGGAAGTGAAGTCGGGTGTCGTAAAGCAATACCTGCTGACCAGGTACGAAGGTTTTGCGCAAAAGGTGTTTATCGTGAAACACCTTCGTTCGGTTCTTAACAACAACCGCGTTATCGTAAGCCTCATCCCTAAGCTCGTTCAGTTCGTTCAACTGCAGCTTCCGATGGCTATCCGCATCATCAAGAGACAGATTCAGCTCCTTTATCGCCCAAAATGCGCGATGCTCGATTTCGACAGGAAGGTGGCAGGCTTTTCCGTACACAAGCCGATAGGGAGACATGCTAAGGTCGGTCTTATAAGCGGTTCTAAATGCCCAAAGGGCATCAGTGAGTTTCAGAGACCAATCCTTACGGTTCTTGGAAACCGTCTTCTTCAGTATCTGCTTGATTTGCCGATTTGAAACTTCGGCCTGCCCGCAGGTTTGGGGGTGGTAGGGCGTAGAGAGCTTATGATTAATGGAGTATTTGCGCATCAAGGCCTCGAAAGTCCTATTGCAGAAATGACTTCCATTGTCGCTAATGATCGCTCGGGGGTGCCCAAACCGGGAGAAAATGTTTTCTTTAAGGAACCTAACGACAACCTTGTTGTCGTTAGTTCGGCTGGGCACAGCCTCGACCCATTTAGAGACGTAATCAACAGCTAGAAGGATGTACAAGTTCCCGAAAGAGCTGGGAAATGGCCCCATGAAATCTATCCCCCAAACATCGAAAATCTCCACAACCAAGATTGGTTGGAGCGGCATCTCGTTCCTCCGGGATATCCGGCCCATGTGTTGGCACCGGGAGCAAGTCTTGCAATAGTCGTGAGCGTCTTTGAAAAGTTGTGGCCAGTAGAAACCACATTGCAAGATCTTCTCAGCTGTCTTTCTGGGCCCAAAATGTCCGCCACATGCTTGATCGTGGCAAAATGACAACACACTCTTGAATTCCTCGTCAGGGACACACCGACGAATAATCTGGTCGGGACAGTACTTGAATAAGTAGGGTTCGTCCCAGTAAAAGTGTTTTACTTGGGATAAGAAGCGAAGTCTGTCCTGACTCGACCATTCAGTCGGTAGTAATCCCGTGGCCAAATAGTTCACAATATCTGCGAACCAGGGTTCGCACGATACTGTCAAGAGCTGTTCATCCGGGAAAACGTCGTTGATCGGAATTGGAAGCGAAGGCGAAGAAGGAAGTCGTGAGAGATGGTCGGCAACTACGTTTTCACATCCTCGTTTGTCCTTAATGACAAGGTCAAACTCTTGAAGCAAGAGGATCCAACGTATTAACCGAGATTTTTCATCTTTCTTCGCAAAAAGATGGCGCAGAGCTGAATGGTCTGTGTAGACAATGACTGGAGAGCCGATGAGGTAGGGCCTGAACTTTTCTAGAGCAAATACAACAGCTAAGAATTCCTTCTCAGTTGTTGTATAATTGAGTTGGGCGTCGTTCAGGGTTCGGCTCGCGTAATAGATTACGTGCGGCATCTTGTTGATGTGTTGTCCAAGGACAGCACCAATGGCAAAGTCGGATGCATCGCACATAATCTCGAATGGGTGCGTCCAGTCAGGAGAAGAAAGAACGGGAGCAGAAGTGAGTGAGCGTTTCAGTGACTCGAATGCATTCACACAGCTCGAGTTGAAGTCGAAAGGCGTATCCTTGGCCAGCAAAAGAGTCAAGGGCCTAGCAATCTTGCTAAAGTCCTTGATAAACCGTCTATAAAAACCGGCATGGCCAAGGAAGGCTCGGATATCTCTGACGCATCGGGGAGGAGGCAGATTGGAAATGACCTCAATCTTTGCTTTGTCAACCTCTATGCCATTTTGCGAGATGATATGTCCTAAGACAATACCTTCGCGCACCATGAAGTGGCATTTCTCCCAGTTCAAAGTGAGATTCTTGTCCTTACATCGGGTAAGGACAGCGTCAAGATGCAGCAAACACTCGCTGAAGGAATCGCCGAAGATGGAGAAGTCATCCATGAAAATCTCCAGAAATTTTTCCACCATGTCTGAGAAAATTCCCATCATACACCGCTGGAAGGTAGCGGGCGCATTGCATAACCCAAAGGGCATGCGTCGATATGCAAACGTGCCGAAAGGACAAGTGAAAGTGGTCTTGTCCTGGTCTTTTTCGGCGATGGGAATTTGATTATAGCCGGAGTAGCCATCAAGAAAGCAGTAGTACTCGTGTCCGGCCAATCGTTCAAGCATCTGGTCAATGAAGGGTAGCGGAAAGTGGTCTTTCCGCGTTGCGGCGTTGAGTTTTCTGTAATCAATGCAAACTCGCCACCCAGTTTGGGTGCGAGTAGGGATTAACTCGTTCGCCTCGTTGGTTATGACCGTGATGCCCGACTTCTTGGGGACAACGTGAATGGGGCTAACCCACTGGCTATCAGAGATAGGGTAAATGATACCACTATCTAGACATTTGACGATCTCTTTCTTCACAGCCTCCTTCATGACTGGATTAAGACGTCTTTGTGGATCCCGGGCTGGTTTGGCATCATCCATCAGATGAATGTGATGCTCAACGATCAGGGGACTAATCCCCTTGATGTCCGCCATGGACCAGCCAAAAGCTTGCCTGTTGCTGTGCAAGACCGCGAGAAGGGCTTTCTCTTGCTCGGGAGCTAGAGAAGCCGAGATGATGACAGGAAGGGTCTCGTTCTCACCTAAGTAAGCATACTTGAGGTGAGACGGCAAAGGCTTGAGTTCGAGCGTTGGAGGTGAAATGATGGAAGGCAAGACTGGTGCAAAGGTCTCGAACTCAAAGGACTCCAGCAAAGGTTCAAAGCGAGTGTAAGCAACCGAGTTGGATGGTTCAGGTAACTCATCCGGAAAGTCGAAAGATTCAAACTCGGGTTGTGCGCGGCTAAGATCGTTCAAGAACGTGAAACACTCGTATTCGTTGTCGGGCGCAGAAACAGCAGCAGGTTCGAAGAGAAACGCACTAGTGGCGTCGAGATTATCGTGATCAAACAGAAACTCCTCGAATTCACACTCTTCTGGGGTGATCTCCTGGATCGAGCAGACGTCCAGTATATGAGCATTAGGTTCGGCGGGCTGATTCCCCAACCTAAAAATGTTGAGTTCAATCGTCATATTTCCAAAAGAGAGGTTCATCGAACCATTGCGACAATTGATCACAGCATTTGAGGTTGCGAGAAATGGTCGACCGAGTATCGCCGGAATTTGATTCCGGGGGTTAGCTACAGGCTGTGTATCTAATACAATGAAGTCAACGGGGAATATGAAGTCCCCGACTCTTATCAACACATCCTCTAGCTCACCCCTAGGATGGGTGATCGATCGGTCGGCCATTTGGAGAATGCAGTGTGTGGGTTTCAACTCTCCGACGCCTAATTGCTCGTATACTGAATACGGAAGCAGGTTAACACTGGCACCAAGATCTAATAGTGCGCGGTTGATGTTCTTATCCCCAATAGTAATTGAAATCGTAGGACAGCCAGGGTCCTTCCGTTTTTGTGGTAAAGATTGGGTAAGGGCATCACTCACAGCACTAGCCAAGAAAACTTTCTTGGGTACCTGAGACTTCCTCTTTTTCGTGCACAAGTCCTTTAAGATTTTCGCGTAAGACGGGACTTGTTGGACAGCATCTAAAAGAGGAATATTAATGTTAACCTTCTTAAATAACTCCAGAATCTTCTCCATTTGAGGATTTTGTTTATTAGATCTTAACCGGTTTGGAAATGGGACATTTTGAAAATTGGTTGAGTCTAATGCTGGAGGAGGAGATTGTGGAGTTGGAACGGATCCCAGAATAGGTGTTTTCGTGGAGTGAGAAGTGGGTCCTTTCAGAGAAGAAGAGGAAGGAGAGCCTTATGAAGAACGGAGAATAGGCTCAGAAGACGAAGAAGAAGAAGGAGAAGAAGAAGAAGCAGCGGCCGGGGTGTCATCGTTGATCCGTGTGCCAATGTTGTTTTGCAGCATCCTCCCCGATCTCAGTGTAGTCACGGCACTCACATTATGGTTCTGTTGTTCAAGAGCAACATGTGCATTATGTGGGTGCCCGGGATTTAGAAGTGGCTGGGACGGGAGCTTCCCCTTTTCTCGCTCGCTTAAGGCCGCGTTCAGCTGTGCAATCTGGGCCTCGATGGTCTTGATGCTTTGCCCGTGTGCGGCAGTGTGTTGCACTAAGGATTGAATCGAAGACTGGATGTTGGCGGTGGATTGAGTCGATTGTTTAACAAACGCCTCCAGACTTCGCTCGAGCGAGGAAACCTTATCGTTGTTTGACAGAACAAAGTTGTTTGGTGGAAAAGAGTTGTTGGGTGCAAAGTTGTTCGTCTGGTTTCGGAAAGGTTGGGGTTGGAAGGGCTGCTGGTATTGATGTTGAGTTTGTTGTGGCGCTTGTTGTTGCGGTGGAGGGGCCCTTTGGAAATTGTTGCCTTGGAATTGATTCTGATTCTGATTCCAGGCGAAATTGGGGTGGTTCCTCCAACCGGGATTGTAGGTGGAAGAGTATGGATCATTCCTCGGTCTTTGCTGGAAGGAAGCATTAACCTGATCCTGTCCTTGCGAGGGTGGATTGTAAGGACACTCTTCGGTCAAGTGAGAAGGATCGGAACAACAAGCGCAGATGGTACGAAGTGGGAGAACAGGGGTGGGGCAGGAGCAGAAAATTTGCTCTCTATTGCTTCAAGCTTTCGTGTTATTGCAGCCATTTCAGCTTTCATCGCAATAGAGACATCAAGTTGGTGGA
Source organism: Agapanthus africanus (assembly GCA_030015575.1). Lineage (NCBI taxonomy): Eukaryota > Viridiplantae > Streptophyta > Magnoliopsida > Asparagales > Amaryllidaceae > Agapanthus > Agapanthus africanus. The sequence goes on along the minus strand of JASDDO010000019.1, from coordinate 387,701,488 downwards.
TTCCTACCCTAGACTGACCGGTAGAAGTGGAGGTAGAAGAAGAAGAAGTCCGTCTGGTGCTCTCCCACTGTAGCGTTTGCTCCGCAAGATCGTCAAAGAACTGCCACGCTTCCTCGTCAGATTTCGATAGGAAGTGGCCCTGACAGATGGTTTCCAGCAACTGCTTCGTTGCTGGGTTCAGTCCCTCGTATAAGGTTTAGCAAAGTTGCCATTTCTCTATACCGTGGTGAGGACACTGAACAAGAAGGTCTTTGTACCGGTCAAAGCACTTCCAGAAGGGTTCAGAAGGAAGCTGGGAGAATTGGTTGATTTCATTTCGAATTCTTGCGGTCTTATGATTTGGATAGAATTTTTTCAGAAACACTTTAACAAACTCGTCCCAGCTGGTGATCGAGTGGGAAGCGGTGCTATACAGCCATTTTTCAGCAAGATCGCATAAAGTGAACGGAATGACCCGTAGACGTATAGCATCGTCCGACAGCTGGGTGGTTTTCATCATGGCACAGACGTTTTGAAATTTATTGATGAAGATATAGGCATCTTCAGATTCAAGCCCATGAAAACGTGGAAGCATGTTGATGAAATGGGGCTTAATTTCAAAGTTGTCCCCATTGGCCGGAGGAAGAGAAAGGTAGGTGGGAAGTGCAGAACGGGTGGGGTAGAAACGATCCTGGAGCGTAATTCGCTGCGGCGCTACAACAGGCGGAGGTGGTGGGATATTGGTCTCCGTAGGAGGTGGAGCCAATCCAGCGGTGGTCAAAGAGATGTTCGGATTAAATCCCGACATCGCGGAAGAAGAGGTTGGTGAAGGTGAAGGTGAAGGTGAAGATGTATGAACAGAATTCCGGTCAACGTCGGAGTTTGCCGGCAAAGGAAGGGGTGAAAGAGGAGTGGACGGAGTATCGACTTCGGAGTCGATCGCGTAGTCGGTCGCGACTAACGTAACGCGGACTAGACGGGCGCTAGTGTCCCGAGTCCAAGCGGACATACACTAAACGAGTTTAGTATAGTCAAAGCGGAGAAGGTGAGGGTAAGAAAACGTCAATGGAGAAAGGAGATGGGTGGTGGGTGAAAAAATGGATTTGGCGACAAAGGGCAAGTTTTTATAAAAGTTTTTGATTTTTTCTTTTTTTTTTTTAGAAAGATTTTTACAAAAAATATGTACGGAAATACGGCTTAAGCAATCACAAACAAGATATGCACAATCACACCTAGATCTAGGATAACCTAGGTCTACTAGACCTGCTCCTGAACTTGATTGTCGAAGTTAAACAGTGTCGAGAAACGGGCTTAAAAATACACTGATCACGAGGCCAGGTAAGTGCAGAGATAAGGGGAGGTTGTCCAACGCTTTCGCGAAGTTCCTTAATTAAATAACCCTTTCTCTTTCGGCGGTTGCGCCTTTAACACTTTCCTAGACACCCCGTAAACAATATACCGTTAAGCGAGGTTCTAAACACGGTTTATCTTCTCCTAATGAGCGCGAAGTCCTTAGGGCTGAAGTCTAGTATTTTTTAATTTACAATGGACAATGCATATGCTTTAGTGATTTTTGGGGTCCTGGGAAGGGTGATGAAATCCCCACCCAATCTGGATTGGTTTCAAGCCCCTTAAGTCCGTATTAAAGAATGCAAAGCGGTAACAAATCAACTGCAAACAATTTTTATTTTGCGGCGCAAAGAATCCTGCACAAGAACAGTTTATTGGAAGGGGGAGAAGAGTTTGCGCAAAGAATTCTGCAGAAAACACAGTTCAGTGGACTTCAGAGGAGTGGAGAGGAGCAGAGAGACTTACAGAGAGAATTGGGAAGCCTGAGGCCACCAAGTGGCCGCGGATCCGCGGCCTAAGCCCTCTATTGCCGCGGATCCGCGGCAGGAACATGGAGTTGGGGCATCATGTTTTGTGTGGGTTCTGGTGTGGGTCTCCTCTGATTTTCTGGATGTGTGGAATTCTGAATTGCTCACTGTATCTGCTCCAGATTTTTACAGTAGACCGGATGCTTCGTTTTGTCCGTCGCGGTGTAGCCGCGAAATGTGGGTCTATCTTCCCACGTCTTTGGCACTGTACTTGAACTCCGTATTTTCAACCTCTTGGCCACTGAACTCGAACCTTGTATTTTCCTACACACTTGCACAAAAGCTAATCAAAAAAAACAACTAGATGGTTTTTTTTTTTACAATGTATATTTTTTTTCGTTTTTCTTTTTTTTTATACTTACAAATTAACCCGAAATTACACAAAGAAATAAACTACCGTCTCCCCGGCAACGACGCCATTTGATTGATAGAGTATGTGCGTGTTCAAGTTCTAGTTTTAAATACCGCAATCAAGACGGTTTCGCTTGTAGCTAGCCGGTTGAGTACGGGTCGTCCGCAGGGAGATGGGAGTCTTTTTCAATGTGTGTTAACGAGTTAAGTCCGGTTGTTTAGATTTTTGTTTGTGATTATCTAAGTGTTGAGATGATATTTAAAGCGAGCTTGTTAGGGTTAGGATTAGGTTAGTTTGAGTTAGGAGTCTCCACATCTTTCGTTGCCCCTCTTAATATCGGTGTTACGGTAATCGGCAACAACGGGGATTAGCACGACTAGGAAGGAACTTGCGAGTATAAGCTAGGCTTTCCAACGCATAAGTCCTTCCTTTTGGTGCTTGTCCGTCCGTTCTTGGCTCTTAGCCATAACCTCCGGTTAATTCAACCACAACCGGTCTCACTACGGAATCACCGCTATCATGTAGGATAGGGTGCCGTAAGGAGCGGATTGTGGTTCAATTAACGGGAGTTGATTTAAGCTGTTGGGCAAGGAAAGAGTGAGAGAGATTTCCTTCTCTCAAACTTCCCTTATCCTACCCTAACAAGAATGAACTACTCACACATCATAATACGGAAAAATAAAACAAAACAAAAGAGGAAGATAGAAAGAAGGAGATTAGAAGAATACGACTAGCTATTTGCGACCTCACCTTGGCGAGGATCGAGCGTAAGCATCATTGTCGTATGTAAGGATAAAGAAAAAGAGAGAAGAAAGAAACAACAAGGAAATAACAACAACTACTTAACGAATTAAAGTTACAACATTTAACAAAATAAAGAGACAAGCATGATAATAAATGGTTCTTCTTTATTCATCACTCTTCACTCACAAGCTCACTACAAGTTTAATGGAGAAGAGGTGAGAAGAGGAAGAAGAAACACAACTAAACTTAGCAAAATGAAAATACAATAATGGATCATTTCCTTCACAAAGTTCTGGGCTATTTATAGGCCAAAAAATGAAAACCTAGGGCAACCACCAGAACCCAAACAAGATGACCAAAATACCCCCCAAAGATCTGCATAATTGGCGCCTAAACGGCCGCGGATCCGCGGCCTAGACCCCACTTTGGGCGAGGATCCGCGGCCCTTTGGAGGAGTTGGGGCTTCTTCTTTTGTGTACTTTCCTGGTCTTCTGTCCCCTCTTGTCTGGTATATGTATTTTCTGAAAATACTTTCACATTTCTTCCAGAATTTCTGTTGAGGAAAGGTGGACTTTTTGTGGATGTTTTTGTCATGATTGCCTCGAGCTCCTCGTAGATTTCTTGGAATTTGTTGTTGCCATTGAGCCTTGTGCATGAAGGTGACATTGATTTGACATTTTGTCTTCCTAAACTGGTATCTGGCAACATACGGATGAAGAGCGGAGACCGTGTTTTATCTGTGGTTGGCAGGAACCCGGATTTTGTCGTGTTTTCTATGAATTTCACCGTTTTAGAACCGAGAACCTGTATCCTGCAATTGACTAGCAAACACGGCTCAAGAGTATCTACCGATATGCAATGTGATAAAAATTGGGCGGTATGAAAATGCAAAAATCTGATATGAACAACAGGGTAAGGAGGTTCATGCGCAGCTTTGATGTGGACATCCAGAGGCAGATTGTCTCCCTGGGTTTGACCACCTTCTTACAGGTTCTTACAGTAGCCCGAGAACAGCAGAGCATATCGGGGAAGACTGGGAGTTTGCAGCAGACAGCAGTTGCAGTAAGAAAGCCGGCATTTGTACCTAACCGAGCTCATGGATGCAGAGGTATTCCAGTGGACCGTCGTGGTGTAACACTGATGAAGAAGCATGCTGTCATTGATCAGAGAAAGCGCGTAGTTTGTAGCTACTGCCACTTACCCGGACATTTGCAAAAGGAATGTCGCAGGATGCAGGGACCTTGTCTGGTTTGTGGATCGGCGGATCATACTGTTAGTTCTTGTCCGTCGAAGCTACGCACAAGGGATGATATTCCAAAGCCTCCGCAGAAACCATTTCAGAGACAGAAGCAGCTCACTCAAGGACCTAATCAGGCTCGAGCTTTTACCTTGACGGCTGAGGAAGCTAATACGTCAGGAGAAGTTGTTTCAGGTATTCTACTCGTTCATGGTTTTCCCGCATTAGCATTATTTGATTCTGGTGCATCCCATTGTTTTATGTCGTCCAAGTTTATAGCTACACACTTGATTACTTGCACGACCCTGTCTAGTTACTGGGACATACACACTGGGAATGGGAAAATCATATCTAGTAGGGAATGTAAAGATTGTACGGTTGTTGTTTGCGGACGGGAGCTTTTTGCAGATTTCTTAGTGATTGATACGGGCAGCTATGAAGTCGTCTTGGGAATGGATTTTCTTGGCACTTTCCACGCTCGCATTGATTGTAGGGCAAAGAAAGTAATTTTCCAGATTCCCGAACATCCTGAGTTTACCTTCACTGGAGGAAGCAGTTCTATCAGGCCAGTCGAGTTTAGGGCTAGGCCGACAACTAATATTCTTGCAGCAATGGAGGTTGATAAAAGTGAAGAGCCAGCTGTTGTTCGTGATTTTATGGACGTGTTTGAAGATATATCGGGATTACCGCCGAAGCGAGACGTGGAGTTCGCAATTGATCTTATTCCTGGTGCAGCGCCTGTATCTAAAGCGTATTATCCAATGTCACCAGTGGAGTTGGAAGAAGTCAAGAAACAGGTTGCTGAATTGCTTGAGAAGGATTGGATTCGAAGCAGTAACTCGCCTTGGGGAGCTCCGGTTCTTCTAGTTAAGAAGAAAGATGGCACGAGAAGAATGTGCATCGACTATCGAGAATTAAACCGGGTGACTATTAAGAACAAGTACCCGAACCATCGCATTGGCGAACTTTTTGAGCAGCTTAGTGGCGCGAGGGTATTCTCGAAGCTGGATTTGCGATCTGGATATCATCAGGTCCGAGTGAAAGCTGAAGATATTTGCAAGATGACGTTCCGAACTCGGTATGGAAATTACGAGTACTTAGTGATGCCCTTCGGAGTAACGAATGCACCGGCAATATTCATGGACTTGATGAACCGAATCTTTTCACCATTCTTGGACCAGTTTATTGTGGTGTTCATTGACGATATTCTGGTTTACTCGAAGAATTTTGAAGAGCATGCTGAGCATTTGAAGATCGCACTGCAGACGTTGAGACAAGAGAAGTTATATGCGAAAATGAGCAAGTGCGAGTTTTGGCTGGAGGAAGTAAAGTTTTTGGGGCATGTTGTGTCTGGCGATGGAATCGCCGTCGATCCCGAAAAGATTGCCGCAGTTCGAGATTGGCCGATTCCGAAGAATGTTGCGGAGATAAGAAGTTTTCTTGGACTCGCCGGGTATTACAGAAGATTTATGGAGAACTTTGCTCGTCTGGCGGAGCCGTTGACCAAGCTTACGTGCAAAGAGGTACCTTTTGTGTGGACGGATAGATGTGCGTCAGCTTTTGAGACGCTGAAACAGAGATTGATAACCGCTCCTATTCTGACCGTGCCAGACAGTTCCGGAGGATTGGTGATTCACAGCGACGCATCTGGGAAAGGATTGGGATGCGTTTTGATGCAGCATGGGAAGGTTGTAGCGTACGCATCAAGACAGTTGAAGACCCATGAGAAGAATTACCCAACTCATGACTTGGAGCTTGCGGCTGTGATTTTCGCTCTGAAGATTTGGAGACACTACCTTTTGGGCGAAAGGGTCGAAGTTTTCACGGATCATAAGAGTTTGAAGTATGTGTTCACACAGAAGGAGCTTAATATGAGGCAGCGTAGATGGCTAGAGCTGATGGCTGACTATGATCTTGATCTTAAGTACCATCCGTGGAAGGTTAATGTCGTACCGGATGTGCTCAGTCGGTTACCAGCAATTCAGATATTGACTACGCAGAAGGAACTCGTTGAAGACTTTCGAAGATTTGATTTGGAGGTCGTGCTACCGCATTCTTCGGGACAGTTAATGCAGCTGCAAGTACATTCGTTATTGATCGAGAATATTAAAGCAGCGCAATCACAGGACCCTAGATTGCAAAAGTTTCGAGAACAGGTTGAAGCCGGACTACGAACAGATTTACTGATACATGAAGAAGGTTCGTTGAGATATGGTAGCCGTTTATGTGTGCCAAAGGGAGATATTCGCGAAGAGCTTATGAAGGAGGCACACAGTTCAGCTTATTCCGTACATCCAGGAGGCACGAAGATGTACCGAGACTTACGACAGCATTTCTGGTGGGAAGGCATGAAATAGGAGATCGCTCACTTTGTGGCAAAGTGCTTGGTGTGTCAGCAAGTTAAGGCTGAACATCAAAGGGTTGCTGGTCTATTGCAACCACTTCCGATTCCTCAGTGGAAGTGGGAACATATAACCATGGATTTCGTGACAGCTCTACCGCGGAGTCCAAAAGGTAACAATGCAGTATGGGTGATTGTTGATCGTTTGACCAAGGCAGCTCATTTTATTCCTTTTCGGGTTGGTCAATCAACAGAAACTTTGGCGGAGCGGTACATGCAGGAGATTGTAAGATTGCATGGAGTACTAGTGAGCATCGTGTCCGATCGGGACACTCGGTTCTTATCACACTTTTGGCGGAGTTTACAGGAAAGTTTGGGGACTCGATTGAAGTTTAGCGCAGCTTATCATCCTCAAACTGATGGTCAGTCGGAGAGAACGATCCAAACTCTTGAAGATATGTTGAGAGCGTGCATATTGGACTTCAAGGGTTCTTGGAAGGATCATCTGCATTTGGTGGTGTTTTCTTACAACAACAGTTTCCAGGCAACTATTCAGATGGCTCCATTTGAAACTTTGTATAGTCGCAAGTGTCGTTCACCTGTTTGTTGGGACGATGTCGGTGAAAGAAGATTGTTGGAACCAGATTTGGTTGTACAGACAGTTGAGAAGGTTAACGTTATCCGGAACCATATGAAAGCAGCACAAGACCGACATAAGAGTTGGACAGATACGTCGAGAAGACCTCTAGAGTTCGCCGTGGGTGAGTTCGTATTCTTGAAGATATCACCGACTAGAGGGGTGATTCGTTTTGGAAGTCGAGGAAAGCTCAGTCCTCGATTCGTTAGACCCTTTGAGATCTTAGAGCGTGTTGGTGAGGTAGCGTACCGTTTGGCGTTACCGCAGTCCTTGGCGAATGTGCACGATGTGTTTCACGTATCTCAACTCCGTAAGTATGTTCGAGATGAAACACATGTGTTGGATCATTCGGGGCTGACGGTACGAGAAGATTTGACTTTTGAGGAGCGACCGGTTGAAATTGTGGATCGAAGGGAAAAGGTTCTTAAGAACAAGGTTATCCCTCTTGTACTTGTTTCTTGGGGTAATCGCTCACATGGAGAGTCAACTTGGGAACGAGAAGATGAAATCCGGCAGAAGTTTCCCCATCTTTTCTTGTAGTTTGTCGGTCGTCTATCTTTTGTGTTTTGGAATTTCGAGGACGAAATTCTTTTGTAGTTGGTTATAATGTAACAACCGAGTCCAGTTCTACAAATTTCAGTTATCGTATGTGTAGTGTGTGGTATTTATTTCATTTATCTTGCTTGACTGTTGCCAGTTATAGTTTGCACCGACATGTCATATTCTGCATATAACAATTTAAGTCATCTAAAATTAAATTAAAAAAAATACTTGTCATGGCCTGCTCGACACCCCTAACCCTGTGGTAGCGTCCTTGCATCGTGTTCTCATCCCGTTCAGTGAAACGGACGTGTTTGGACGGCGACGCGCACGTACGTGTGTCCGTTTTTGGGGGTATGCTTTTTAATTATAAAATCCTTCATTTTAATTTTTGGAACCTACCAATAATTTTTATATTTCAAATTCAAATTTTTGGACCCGACCCGGGCTCAATTCTGAAATATTTCGTATTTCCGCCAAATCCTAATTTTCTAAATCTTTTAAATCAGCCAGAATATTTTTTTCAGCCTATTAGATTTTTCTTTACCAACCAATATACATACTAAATCTTTGTATAGTAAAATCTTCACTGTGAATCATATTTTTCCTTAACAAAACAATACGAATTTAATACTCAAACCTATTAAAAATCTTTTCCAATTTTTTCCAAACAAACTTTAATTCCCTCAGCCAATCAAAACAATTCTTTTAACCCCTGGGCCCCACACGACTCTCTCTCCCTCTCTCCTTTCTCCTTCTCTTTCTCTCTCTTCTCTCTTTCTCTCTCTCGGCAAAACGACGAATTTCTTTCTCCTCTTCACTTTCTCTCTCCTCTCGATCTCTCTCTTCCTATCTGTCTCTCTCCTCTTCTCTCTCCTCTCGATCTCTCTCTCTCCCCCACGTCTCCTCTCTCTCTCTTCTTCTTTATATTTCCTTCCCCTTCAAAAACAAACAGAACCCATCCCTGAAAACCTAGCCGCCTTCCTCCCTCGCCTCTGCCTAGCGCCGACGACGCCGCACAAGCCTCGTCGCCCCTCAACCCTCGTCGCAGCCGCCTCTACCCTTCCTCCTTCCTCCTCTCCCCGAGCAACCTGCATGAGCTACCGCACCCCCCTGCACACTACTGCACACCGTGGGATCGCCGCCGGTGATCTTGATCCGTGCCCCTGGCCCTCGTGCATCCCTCTGTGAGCATAGCTTCCCTTCCTCTTCTTCTTCTTCTTCTTCCTTCTCCTTCTTTTCTTTTCTTTCTTTGCTGTCAGTTCTATTTTGATCGCCGATGGTTGCTGCAGGTACTTCGTCGGAGCTCCGTCGACGCCGTTGACCCTCACGATCCCTCTCCAAACCATTGTAAGCCTACTCCCCTTCATTCTCCATCTCTTCTTCTCTTTTCTCATTCATACAGTTCTGGAAAAATTTGATGGTTACTATTTTTGTGATTGCCGAAATCCGACCATGCCGGCGACGTTTCCCGACGACTCAGCGAGGACCTCCGACCCGTGTGACTCCACTGTTCATCGTTTGGGTTCATTCCGTGAACCGTGCGCGCGTCGCGATTTTTCCCCGCCGACGCGTAACGTTCCGTTTTCCGTTTCGCAACCCGTCGAGGCAAGTGAAACTTGCTACATGCCATTTTTAAACCATTCGAATGCTAAATTATTTATTTCCTGTTAAATCTTTAAATAGAATCGACAGAATTGGATTTCAAGTTAACCGTATAAGTTTCATTACCCGTTTTATGATCCCGAACTTGAAACTTAATTTTGCATCTAATTGTTTATACCTAGTAATCACCTCTAAATGATAGACCACATGATCACATTCGTTTATAGCCATGATACCCTTTTATCCAGTTTTAACCTACCGGACATCCATGTGCAACTTTAACCGGTTTAATTACAACTGCATCTATTGAACAAATTATACATGTTGTCGCGTCACTCAATACTTATTAACCTGTTTTTTTTAGCATTTACATCTATCATAATGTATTCGTATAGTGCTGACATCATCTGGTAAACACAACTGATAAATGTACAGCTAATTAATTAATCTGCTTTATTGCTTAACTTACTGCTTAGATTGTGTTGTTGATAACCATGCTTGATTACTTATAACCATGATTATGCTAGCTGTTTATGAGCACCCACATGTTATCTTTTACACCCTGGCCTGACTTGCTATACACATATCGATTGACCCGACATGGTACCGTACACTACTTGACTTGACCTATTGTACCATGGGTTGACCCGTTACCTGATCTTGTGTCTAATGCCAACAAACCTGACATGTAGTCCTCACGGACCGTTCCTGTTGTCTATCCAGACAAACCTGCTCTTACCTGATCCTGTGTTGGCATTAGTTCTTGATTACGGAATACCTGACTTGACACAAATAATTTGGGGGCATGGGGAAATCAATGATGAAATCCTTCCCTGTAACTCGAAAGTTGCTCGCTTATACTGATCAGTTTTAGAGGCTAGGCCCGCCTCGTGACGATGCTGCTGACATCGTTGGTCTGTACTCCTTTCCTGTTAGTGCCTAGCGGCACGTCTCGGTTTCAGCCTGAGAGTCTGTAGACCGTGGTCCCGGGCATGCACGGGATACTATTGAGTTACATCGATTATTCATCAAATTGATTTCAACGACTTTAGAATAGAAAACCCAATATAACAGTTTAGTTTACTCACTGCACACTACCCCGCACTGCCTGATTTATATTGATGTTACACCTGCTTTACCATTCATGATCACATTTGCATTGCTTGTTGCCATGTTTATATTTTATTGCTTGATGACATAATGCGCTGACGTCTGGGTTTTGGATGGCCCAGATTCTGTACCGTTGCTGCATTCTGAGCAGGAGTACTTCAGCCAGCAGGCTGAGCTGTGAGGTGTCGGTAGTAGTTAGTTCTTTATTTCCTGCATTTTATTCCTGATGTGAGCCCGCATTATGGTACATACATTCCAGTTATTTTGTATTGGATCTTTTGCTTCCACACTTTTATTATTCTTGACTCTTGTTATCTTGGCTCATGGACATGTATTAGATAGTTATATTTTGTTCTGGATATCTCTACAGCCGTAATGTGACTGTGGATGGATACTTCCTACCCACAGGTAGCATGGTTGGCTATGTCACGTGCCCAAATTAGCGTACTCTGGGAAGCGGGGCGTGACAATCGCTCACAAACTGTCACCTGCGCTTAGCGCAGAGCGCAGCACTTACATGCGCGTTACGTGGCAGAAGCACACTGCATTTTTTTATTGGCGCAAAGCGCCCAGCGCACCATATGTTGCGTTGAATGAATACAAATTATTCTTTATCAGAGCCAAGGCTATGATGAATGCTATGTATTCAATACAAGACAAAAAAAATGTCAGGATCTAATGCTTAGCATTATTAAAAGGGCCAAGCCCAAATAAATGATCAATAGCCGGAAAAATAAAATGTTAAACATTTTAATTGGACTTAGCCTAATTCTGGCCATAGGTCCTCAACTTATATTGAACTGAGCCCATCTGCTCAAGAATATTTCAACAGATCTTAGTCCAAAACTGAACTACAGATCTTCCGACCAATTTACACCTGGTTTGAGGGTACATCTCTTTACTCCTCTGATATCTGTCGTTGTTATCCTTCAACGGCTTCCGAGAGGGGACGGGTCTCGACAACCACACATTTTACGAACTGTGGGGTCCTTAAACTCATGGACTACGATGTCTTTAAACTTCATAGACTACGATGTCTCTAAACCACGGACTGTGGGGTCCTTAAACTCATGGACTACGATATCCTTGAACTTCATAGACTACGATATCTCTAAACCACGGACTGTGGGGTCTTTAAACTCATGGACTACGATGTCCTTAAACTTCATAAACTACGATGTCTCCAAACCATGGACTGTGGGGTCCTTAAACTCATGGACTACGATGTCTTTAAACTTCATAGACTACGATGTCTCACAACCACGGAGTGTGGGGTCCTTAAACTCATGTACTACAATGTCCTTAAACTTCATAGACTACGATGTCTCCAAACCACGGACTGTGGGGTCCTTAAACTCATGGACTACGATGTCCTTAAACTTCATAGACTACGATGTCTCTAAACCACAGACTGTGGGGTCCTTAAACTCATGGACTATGATTTTCTTGAAATTCATAGACTACGATGTCTCTAAACCACGGACTGTGAGGTCCTTAAACTAATGGACTACGATGTCCTTAAACTTCATAGACTACGATGTCTCTAAACCACGGACTGTGGGGTCCTTAAACTCATAGACTACGATGTCCTTAAACTTCATAGACTATGATGTCTCTAAACCACGGACTGTGGGGTCCTTAAACTCATAGACTATGATGTCCTTAAACTTCATAGACTACGATGTCTCTAAACAATGGACCGAGATGTCCTTAAACTTACATTGGACCATAATGTCCTTAAACTAATCGACCGCAATGTCCCTAAACTAAACAATAGAGTCCAAATGCTCTTTTGTTGGATCTAAATGATCTCGTTAAGTTGATCTTAGTCTAAAATTAGACTAACGTATCCATAACAAACGTTTAAGTTGATCTTAGTCTCAAATGAGACTAACACATCCTTAAACCCAAACCAAAACCCAAATCTAAAAAATACGGATTTGGACTAATCCACGCCCTACGGGCGACAACATAAATTAGTCTCCGTATACAATCCACGGGCAACCACAAACAAAACAAACACCCACGACACGAAGTGACCATCTGGAGAAGGAGAAAGTGGTTACCGCGATGCGGTAGCGTAATTAACTGCAGGGGCTTGCGCCTGCAGGGAAGAGCGTCCCCACAATCAAAAACCCCTCAAAAGAGGGAGAATTTGACGAAGTCTGCTACATCGGCCGCATCCGTTTAAACCTTCGATATACGGTTCCATAAATCAACTTGGCATCTTCGGAGAGGTGGATGGATAGCACCAATTAGCATCTGCCCCGAATTTCAGGCAAGACGAACCTACGTGGTCGCGTCTCTGTATTCGGCGGGGAACAGATTCTGGCATGCCCGGTGGGACCTTTTCCTTTTTCCACTCCACACTTCGTGTGTCGTATTCGTGAATGAATCGCGATTTGATATGGTTGCCCTTGGGTTTGAGGTACTAAGATTTGGTTTCTTGCTTGGCACAGAGAACGAAAAAACATCAATGGCATCTACTTGCGTGAAGTGTTCCAACTGCAACTGTAACTCACGCTCTGCCTCATCTGGAGACATAGCTTACGGGCCTCAAGCGGCCTCCCTGGTCACGATGCCGGTAGAACAGGTCACTCAGGCCATCACTGGATTGTTTTTCGGGACCATGCTCCCACCAATAAGCTTCAGCGCTCCTATACCAACACCAGAAGCTCCCAAAAAGTCAGTCTTCGATCGGCTTACAACTACAGCGGCCCCCCTTAATGGGTCATCCAGCTCCAGCGCCTCGGTCTTCGCCAGATTGGGCCAAAGTTCATGCGGGCCCATGATGAAGCCTGCAGTCCTAGAAAAGGTTATTCCGAAGATGGTAGCCATCCAAGCTCCTGAAGTCATCAAGGCGGCTTCTCTTGCCAATGGGTCAGTCTTTACAATACTGACTGTTCCGGCTCACACTCTGGCTCCCGCTCCTGCTCAAAAGTCTGCATTTGGCTGGTTAGACACTGCTGCTGGACGGAGCTCGGTCTTCAAGAGGCTGATACCAGCAACGCCTCACCAGAACAAGGGGCATAACAAAGCCATCCCCATCACTGAACCAACACCAACGGCTCGACACGCTCGACGTCGCCACTGGCGCCGAGTAAGGAAGGCTGGGGCAACTCCCCCTCTGGGCTAACTCCACCAGCCCCAACGGTGGAAGTCAATGCTGCTGTTCCAACTGGGAACAGCTTCGAATTGCTGAACAAGGTGCGCAGGAACTCTCCTACCGCCGTACTGAAAAGATCTTCTCCACTGGTTGAGAATGTTATAGAGATAAAGCCGGATCAGCCCCCTCAGCGGCTGTCCTCCAAAGTTTACAAAGTCTGGCGACGGGTCCAGAAGTCGGTGATTGATCAAGATTATCCTCGCCGACAGAAGAAGCTGAAGGTTCAGCAGGAAGAGAACCGTCCTAGCAAGCCACAAAGGACGACAACCACCTGGGTGCCCGCTGCAACAGCCCCCTTAACGTCAACTGCTCAAAAGAGAAGGTGGCCAGAGAAAGCCCCTGTGACTACGGCAGGACACAAAAACGCTGAGGCCAAACGCCCCAAGTCTGGGGGCATAACGGTGCATACTGTTTACATGGCTTCTGAAAAAGAGGAAAGCCGCGCTTCCACGGGTCACCGACCGCTCACCCGATCAATAACAAGGGCTCAGGAACAACAACAACAGAAGTTTCAAGAGATGCTGACTGCAATGGCTGCACTCACCGGGCCAAAAGAAAGCTTGGAGGCATCATCAGACCAACGTCACGAACAAGAAACCGATGCTGACTTCCTACGCAGGGTCCTCGAAAAGAAGGATAGAGAAGCAGCAGAACAAGCTGCCAACATAAAACGAATGGCGCTTCTCTTTCAAGACATGGTAAGGATGATGTTACAGCCGGATCCTCCAGCTGAAAACCCTCCGATCATTATTGAAGATGACAGAGGGGAGACATCTAACCCTCCTCCGACTCTTTCACTAGCCAAGGAGGAAACCGTTTCCATGGCCGCTCTGGATGACTATATAGCTCAGCAAATACGAGCTCACCAAGCAAATGAAGAGGCCGGCCAAGTCGTTAAAACTGGGCGACCGTATCCAGGCTGGTATTACCAAATAAAATACCCGCCGGGATACACGATCCCCAAATTCCATATGTACAAGGGGACAAGCAATCCTCACCAGCACGTCGCCCAGTTCAGAGCTCTCTGCGGCAACACCGGGGGCGATGATAAGCTTTTGCTCTGTCAATTCGTCGGCAGCTTGTCAGAGACGGCCTTCGAATGGTACTCCGAACTTCCAAACGACTCCGTCAAGACTTTTGCAGAAAAGGAGCTGTTATTCACCCAACGATTCGCGAGTGCTAGTGAACGCACCCCGATAACGGCGTTGATCAATGCCAGGGTGAAGCCAGGTGAGACGTGGGTCCAATACGCCATACGATGGCGGAATCTGTGGTCGAAATGCGAACAGCGCATCGAAGAAGCACCGGCGGTGGGTATGTTCATGGGCACTCTGGACCCTCATGCAACTATCTCCCAGTTCATGATGTTCTTCAAGCCGACTACTTCCAGGCCTTGATCGACAAACTGGCCCAAATGGACCAGATGGGTCATAGACCGTCTCCTCCAAAGCCGGACTCTCGAAATGAAAAAGGTAAAAGGAAAGCGATCGTCGTCGCCAATGCTCAACAGCAGCCTGGTGGCCCGAGACCAGTTGATCGCCAAAATAACAGAACTCGATCTCTCGAAGATAAAATGAGACGCCCTTACTCGTTCCCTCAAGACAAGACGAAGAGGTTATTCGAACTTGCACTGCGCGACAGGATCATACTCTGCCAGAGCCAAGATGCCCAGCGCAACCAGGAAACATTAGCAATCCTAACTATTGCCCTTATCACCAAATGTTGGGCTATCTGATCGAGAATTGTTACATCTTCAAAAGCTGGATAGAAGATCAGTACCAGCAGGGAAAATTCGTATTATCTAAAAATTGGAAGGTGAACCTTCCTCGGCCACACACTCCAAAGAATACGGATACACCGGGGGCATCATGCTCTTTCGCAGAAGAAGCTCCATGGGAGGTCGCTCTTTCAGCCAAGACGAAAAGAATGCTGAAGGATCTCAGAACATACCCGGCGATCGGGTGGAAAAATCCACTCGAGCCCGAGATCATCAAAGGAATGTTAAAACCGCGTCCAACTCAAAAAATCGGTGGTGATAGCCAAAGCACTCACACCCAACCGTCAAAATCTTCGAAGAAGAAGAAGAAATCCAAGAAGCTCGTGAAGCCTGGCGACAAGCGCACGGACCTGCAAAAGCAGATTGACGCGTTGGAAAAGTATAACCAGAAGGCGCGGACTCCAGTCACACATCAAGAGTTTCTCCGCCACGTCCTTGATGACGAAGATGATGGAGAAGATTCGTCGGATGAATCTAAAGATTACGTAGCAAGTTGCCGTGTGATCTCTCCCTCATCGATAGACGATGAAGAAGCTCCTTGCATCAAGAAACTGGGGGCAAACCCTGAACCGGAACTTCTAGGACCATCGGACGAAATAATCGATGCATTCCTAAACGAGGCTCTTTTGAAAAGTAAAGCTGATCGGGAGCGCGAGATGGCCATATTTGAAAAGGCCAAACGCCGGCGACTGGATGAAAGGGTTGAAACACTCTCACTAGATCAAAATACATCCATCGCGAATAAATACAGGTTCAAGACGAGGAAAAGGTTCGCTAAAGCCATCTTGATGGGAATGAAGCTGCCACCCTTCGAAGGAAATGTTCTCGGTGAAGCGGAAATGCATCCTAGCTACTGTTTATATCATCGGAAGATTGCGCACCCCACCGAAGAGTGCAACGCTTTTAAAAGATGGTGGCAAGGATATATTGCTCACCGGCAAAATTTCAAGTAGATGAAACGCAAAACTCGTCGGGAGCAAAGAAGTACGACCGAGGAGCACAAAAGAACTATCGGCAACTATCGTGTGATCAACGCCGGGGGATCACAAGTTCTCACCTTCGGGAGCGACTCCGATGAAGAAATGACTCTTGGCCCTCTCTTTAAAGAGTCCACCTTGGGAAAAGAGGAAAAGCCGAAGACCTGTGAAAATATTCAGCTGCACAACCGTATGCAGCCCGAAAAGAATCTTAGGCCCTCGAACAGTGGGTCAAATAGAAAAGATAAGGGAAAAGAAAAGGTCTCTGAGGATATCATCCTTGATGACCAAGCCGTCGAAAAGCTGATAGCCAAGGACCCGCCAAAGAAAAGTAAGGTGGACTACAACGTTTTGGCACACTTGAGGAAGATACCCTCGCAGCTCAGTATTCTCGACGCCCTTCTGCTATCCAAAGAGGCCAGAGATTCTTTAATAAAGGCACTGCAAGAGCCCGAGCAATTCCTGTTAGTTATATATATGCCCTAGAGGCCATTACTGTACATATGATGTATATTGTAGTGGATGCTGGGACATATATAGGGAGGACTTTCTTGCTCGACATGATAGTATGCTATCTGGTTACCCTTTACCTTAACGTGTATGCTGATTGTCTCTCTGTTACATGTTGGTAAAGCCCTTAGGATCTGTACTTGACTACCTGGACTATGATGCGGATCATACTAGTAGGGACATGGTAGTCCATAAGTACATCCTTCAAAGTCCCTAGTCGTGGGTATATCGAGACGGGGCATCGATATACCAGAGTAGACTAGCGTATACCTTCTCGACCCATAAAGATGGGCGATGGATGATCCCATATCCATCGGTGTTTGACATCAGAGATGATATACGGGTGCTCAGTAGAGACTGGGTACACTGGACGGACTCGCCGAGAACTCCCAGATGGTATTATACCTCACGTCAGATGGCAGTTCTCTGGTGACACTGGTAAAGAGTAGTCTGTTGACCCGAGATCGTCATAGAGTCTTGTGTGGTTCCCACTGTGCTTTGATTTCCATCTTACCACGTCCAAGAGGGCATGCAAAACGGTGGTTTTTGGGTACAGTCCCGAGTCACATGGAGGCAATGAGCGATAGGAGGGGATTCGTCTCTCCCGGTATAGGGAGTTGATGTTGCGCTGTGTTTGATTGGCTATAACAGGAAATCCCTGGCCAGGGTTGTTGAGATTTACTGGTAAGTGTTACCAGTAGTTTCTCGAATTGTTATAGACCTCGTATCGACACGACTTATCGAGCTATTGGGGTCTGACGTTTACCACCCCTAGGCGAGATATACGACATATCAGACGATCAGACCGGACTGTACGGTAGTGTTACTGGTTGGATTCACAGGAGTGTGAGCGGGCTTGCTCGTCGATCTTCTGATCGCTCAATACCCGGGTGGCCGTTACGTTTAGCAGACCGCTTGCGGCTTGTGGGTGTTTGATATGATCATCACCTGCTGCCGGCGTATTGACGAGTCTTTAGAGTCCTACACAGAGGTTTCCTGGCTCAAGCGAAACGAAATAGGAGCGCATATGAGATATGTGCGGGACCGAGAATAATGCGTGCATGTGATACCGTATTCTATTCTCGCGATGAATATGTCGTATGGTTATATGCGATATAACCTAGTTATCGAATCGAGGGTTGATTCGATAAGCCGATACATTGGATACTAGTCGGTTATATGCGATATGACCGGATCGTTAAATCAAGTGTTGATTTAATGATTTAATGTATAATTATATATTTGATATATTACTTTGCATTAACTAGTATCGGTTCACTTTTAAATGGATTTTCTCACTCGGTTTGTGCACATTGTATATGTGATATACTTTTGTACACATGATTGTATCATGTTTGATGATACATGCATTTTAGTTAAGTGTAAAGAATTAAACCAAGGTTAAGTTATTGATTAGGGTTTTACTTATTCATTTATCTTATTTATTTATTCATTTTGAATAAATTGAAAGATAAATGAATGGTGGTTTCATTTGTTTTTAGTTGAAGCTTCATGAAGCTTTGACTTGATGACCTTTTTGTTCTCATCCTTAACCCTAACCAATCAACCCAACCTTAGTCAATTCTCTACACTTAAGTAAGGTTAAGATTATGATAAGTATTCTATTATTTTCTATTTTTAAATAACTTATCATATTTTTCTTTCTTCTTCTTCTTCATGAGCAAGGAAGAAAAAGCTTACTTCATCAATGGTGATTGATGAAAACAAGTGAGAAATCCAATTCTAAAGTCTACCCACTTCCTATTTCTTCATCCTCTACCTCTTGCCAAGTAGTAGAGTGTGTTTCCTTCACAAGTTTTCATGGCTTGGTGAAGGTGGAGCTTGATCTAGTGATGCTTCGACGTAGATCATCTTCGGCACGTTGTCGACGACCTAGCCCGGTCTTTTCTCCGATGACACCACCGTGAGAGTCATGGTTTGATTTGGACAGTGGAGTGGACTTCATTGCGGAGCCGTGGAGGTGGAGCACCGGATCTACAAAGGTTGTATTTCCGTATTCTTGTAGTTAAGTGTTAACTAGTTTACTTTTCGCCTAGAAATCTAGCCAACGATCCGTATTAGGGTTTCTCGGCACCGTTTAAATTTGAAATTGGCATGGTTGATGCCTTGTGAGACCTCTTGAGAGTGCCTAGGAACCCTACAGTGGTATCAGAGCCAAGCTAGAGCCTTAAGCGAAGTCTAGACGGAGTTTGAAGTCCGAACGAACCCGAAAACCCATTTCAAAATTGCTCTCTGTCCTTTTTTCAAAAACTGGGATTTTTCCAAATTAAAAATTGCTAAAAAATTCAGCAGGAAAATCTAAGAATTACGGTGCAAAATGTTTCTCATGAACAGTAAAACTTGCGGCGGAACCGCGGCGGAAGCTTGGCTTCTGCGGCTGTTCCGCGGCCATATGCTGACATCATCAATTCCTGTTTGCACAGTAACTCCTATTTTATTATGCTGGATTTTCTGGGAATTTTTGATATTTATTCAAGAGTTGAATTTTCTGGGGTTGTTTTGGGGATTCGGTGTTTCGATCGGGGTATCAAATTTTGTCTGTGTGGCTTTCCGGATAAATTTTAGAATATGTTAAAAAGTTCGACCGGATATAAATACCCAACTTTTCCCCTGTCGGGAAATTTCCAAGAGTTGGATTTTTCCGTAGTTTAACGACGTTCTAAGTAGTGCAAGTAACGCGATGGACCCTCTAGAAGACAACAAACCTTAACTCGATTATGTGACCGTCTTGAACTGCCCTTTGAACCTTAGGGTTTGGGGCAGTATGGCATGCCACATGTGAGGCGTTGGCTTGACCCTTCTACGGCTGGACCGTTGGTACTGAGGCACGAACTGAATGTTGTTAGGCTTATTTCATGTGTTGATCTATATCGGGAAAACTTGGGTGTTCGAATGTTCAATCGGAAAGTTTAACATTTTCTGTTTATCCGGAATGTGATACAACAATTGGAATTCACAAAAGTTATGTGATAACTAAATGAATGTTATAAACATAGCAGTTTAGTCTCACTTGATCGGTTGCCACGGAATTTTGATGTGATCAAAAGTCCGTCGCAATCACGTAGCGTACGCGGATACTCGCCGGGTAAACTTAATAGACAGCTTCACTCCATAGCCTCGACCAAGTGACTGTAGGAGAACCCCGTCGCCGAAAGCATCCGTTCGGGTGCTCGCGGTAGCGGTGTTCCGCCTTGGTGCACTTCGTCGACGGCGTCGGGGGTGCGGCCGCCTACTGAAGTTTGCGACGAGCATTCGATCAGGATGTCGGGAATCTTGTTGAATTACCCGACTTAATATTGAAAAGTGTTTTCAATGATGAGACTAAAATGCGGGGTTTATAATTGTTAGGCATGCGATGTCTAAGGAATTCATTTGGCTAGGCATGCGATGTCTAAAGAGTTTGCGGATTTCAACTGTTGTAGTTTTACACTTTCTTTTCTGTGACCGTAAGTGTAATATGTGATATCGCCGGTTTCGTTGCTATATGTCAACGACAATTGGGATGGACATATTTACTTACGTTGATGACATGTGATGTTATGTGTTGCTGGATATGTTATATTGGATAGTCGTGTTTGAATAGCCGGGGGCTTTTATGTGAGATGAGTGTTTTTCATTTTCATTCATGTAAAAACTTGTATGTAATATTCTTTTATTGGGGCACTTCCAGGTTGCGGAAGTTGTCACCCTTTGTATATTATTTAATTTTCCGCACTAGGATAGACCCAAGGAGGAGGGCACAAGTAACCGGGTTCTGGAGTCCAGTGGGAGACCAACTCGAGGAGTCGAGTCCGGGTCTCCTAACTCTAGAATTGGTAGGGTTGCTTGCCGCTCTCGTAGGGGTCTAGGGATGTGGGTTTGGCTATTCATCGCGACCGTGGAATCCGTGTTTTATACTGGCTCGTATTGAAAACACGGACGTCCTAGTATATCCAATATTTCATATGTTTCTTCTACTGCGATATCTGTGATGTGATCATGTGATGTTCTGTGATAGATACAGTATATAGTATATATGATATATTATATAGACGTTACTTATGTTTTACACCCGCGCTAGCCCTGCCCCGCTCTGCCGTTAGTTACCTAACCTAACGGTGCACGAGGGGACATCGAGGCGAATGCGGATGGCATAAGTGTACGTCGTATTTATCTGTGATGTTTAGGTACATAAATGATGGGACTTCATTAATGTGATTAATGAAATAAAAGAAACCTAAGATGTTGTAGAATCGAATTTCAAAATAAAACAGGTAGCTACAGTTTTTGCTTTGCACAGCGGTATATGTGATATATCCTGCACCTTATTCGATGAGGAAAGGACCGAGATCCCTTCACCGGGAGTGACTCCTTTAGCAATAACTGGCAGATGCTACACACTCGGTTTGTCTTTTGATTGCTTTTAAGTGTTTTTTCTTTGCACAGTGATATATATGATATATCCCGCACCTCATTCGACGAGGAAAGGACCGACGATCCCTTCACCGGGAGTGACTCCTTTAGCAAAACTAGAAAAGCCTCAAAAGCACTCCATTTTAAAATCATTTGATTCTATAACGATATCAAGTTCATTACGCAATAGGTTTTTAGAAAAACCTGTCGTAGCCCTCCGTCATTTCAGATATGTACTGGTTAGTATTCGTGCTGCGTTTGTTGACCTCTGTCAAGGCGTAGTGTGCGGTAGCTGATTAGTGCTTATCTGCATAAGCATATGATGTGATTGATTTAGGGTAGTCGTGCGACCATGTTGACCTCTGTCAAGGGTCGTGCGGGTGGGTTTACTTCAATCAGGAAATGACGGGTTGAACATGACTAGCAGCCTATGGT
This sequence comes from Agapanthus africanus, assembly GCA_030015575.1. Classification (NCBI taxonomy): domain Eukaryota; kingdom Viridiplantae; phylum Streptophyta; class Magnoliopsida; order Asparagales; family Amaryllidaceae; genus Agapanthus; species Agapanthus africanus. Next base: position 387,679,788 of record JASDDO010000019.1, on the reverse strand, counting down.
TTGTTGACCTCTGTCAAGGTCATAGGACGCTAGGGGCAAAATATTATCGGGAATTTCAAGTGTTGAAATTTGCAATGAGATTGCATACCTTCTATGAGATAGTTGGATCCCGATACCCGCTGCGAGTAAGAGTTACTCCTGGGAGAGTTTTATACATTACAATTAGCCGATCAAGTAGGTGTCTAGAAAGGTGTTAACGAGGTTACACCTCTGGGAAAACGAGGTTTACATTAATTAGGTTCGTGCGAAAGCACGGGGGACCTCCCTCAAAGTACCGACACTGGCCTGGCTGAAAGATTGGCGAACTTGTAGTGTGTAATTAATCCCAGCTAGTCTTTCCTTTTAGGGTTTGAAGGAAGATTTGATAAAAAGCAGTGGGAGCCATCCTGATTAGATAAAATAATAACCAATCTATTCTTGCAAGAGCGCACGCTGAGTGTTTTCTTCTCTCTCTCTCTCCAGGTAGAGACCATATCACGCCTTAATCAAGATAATAATACGGATTATTGACCGAACCCGCTTGTTATACTGAGCTGGGGAACGTTGGTCCCGCTCCAACTTATAATTGTTATAAAACAGAGCAGGAAATAGGGATTACCAGAATTCCCGTGCCGCCCAAACGAAGAGAGTGCATGCTGATGCATCATCTTCGGGTGTGTTCATTACAAAGAACTGTTTCTCTGTATCCTCTACGTCCTGGGTATGTGATACCAGATCAGGATCCCAGATATGTGATCTGTTACATAGGGCTACAGAAAGGTAGAGAACTGAGAACGGGTGATAAGTTTCATGAGGCAGAAAACGGGGCAAGTGTTGCAGCCAAGTCTGTTGGTCACTATCACCCTGTATTACCAATACATTGATTCTGAACGAATGTTGTTAGATACCGAACCTGATATACAAAATCATATCAGTCTCTTTATAAGTAAAGAAATGATAAAATTTTGTATTGTTGGATAATGTTTTGAACATTTCCTATATCAAAACTTGATCGAATCAGGCACGTTATCTAAAAGCATTAATGTTCTAAATCAAACTGCAGTTCTTAGTATATGGAACACACAAAAGAGGAAGAGTTCAGAATTGAACGATTCCTTCTTAAGGTATTGTAGACTAGGTCAGATCAATGTGATCCCACTAGCTGAAGTTACATGTAGATGCATATTTAAAATCAGATTGAATCTACATCTTGTGAAACTTGTCAGTCATGTCACAAAGATAAGATGACCATAGCTCCGTTTACTGAAAACAGAGAAAGAGTTAGTAAACTCTTGGGATGATACATGTTGATGTATGTAGGTCCCCTCTCTACACATGCCAGGACTGATTCTTTATACTTCATTACGTTCTCTGATGATCTTTCGAGTTTCAGACCTATGTTCCTGTTGAAACACAAGTCCGAACCTTTTGAGATATTCACAGAATATAAGTTAGAAGTAGAGAACCAAAATACGGGTATAAGTATTATGTCCTATGATGAGATCAAGGAGGAGAATACTTGAGCACGGAAATCCTGGAATATTCTAAAGGAGAATGAGATTCTCTCTCAGCATTACTCCTCCGTATACACCATAGCACGATGGTATATCGGGGCGGAGCAATCGCACCCTATGTGATATGGTGTGCTCTATGATGAGTACTACTGAGTTACCTATTTCCTTTTGGGAGTTATGCACTTATGAAGTTGCATACCTATTGAATAGGGTTCAAATCAAATCAGTTGCCTACCACTCCATATGAGATATGGTATGGGAAGAGCCCATGTGTTAAGTTAGTTAAGATTTAGGGTTGTCCAGCCTATGTCTGAAAAGCAAATCCGGACAAGCTCGAGGCAAGGTCTGTAATGTAGAACTGGAAAGGTTCCAGCTATACAAACTACAGCAGATGATTTGATAGAACCAAGGGATTCAGTAGATTCCAACGAACCTCAGCCTCTCCGCCGATCTAGTAGGGTTCCTCACCCACCTGAGAGATACTTCTGTTTCTCTATGACAGTGGGAGCGAGGAATGCATCATGAGATGATGACCCAACTAGTTTCGAGCTGGCCATCAAGAATGGGACTCTGTAAGAATGGCTGGATGCTTAGCGATCTGAGATGGAATCCTTATACACCAACAAAGTATGGACTTTAGTTGCTATATCTGAAGGGTTAAATCCCCATCAGGAGCAAGTATATCTTGAGAAGATTACTTGGTGTACATGGAAAAGTTGAGACTTTCAAAGCTAGAATTGTTAAAGGTTTTCGTCATCGACCAGGCGTGGATAATGATGAAACCTTTTCAGTAGCTATGCTTAAGTCCATCCAGATCCTACTTGCCACGGCTACATACCATGACTACGATATCTGGCAGTTGGGTGTCATGACTCCTTTTCTAAATGATGTTTTAGAAGAGAACGTCTGTAAGTACACAGCCAGAGTGCTTCGTAGACAGTGGGAGCAGCGGAAACGTGTACAAGATGCTTTATAGGATAAAGCAGGCATCGCGGAGTTGGAACATCTGTTTTGATGGATTAGTCAAAGAAGTTGACATCATCAAAATGGTAGATGAACCTTGTATAAACAAAAAGGTAGTAGGGAGTATGGTGACGATCCTCGTAGAGTACGTGGATGACATACTTAAGATAGGGAAGGTGTTTCCTATGCTACGCTCGATCAATCTCCGCTTATCACAAAGATTCTCCATATAGGATCAAAGTGATACCTCCTAATTTCTGAGTTCTCATCTATGAGATAGATGTAATTGGATGTTAGGATACTCACTAGATGTAGTGAGATGGTATCAATCGATCCTGGGGAGAATCACTGGAAGGGTTCCAGGGTGATAAAGACGACTGAATGTCAGTCGCAGGCATTGTCTTTACCCTCAGTAAAGGGACGGTATGTTGGAAGAGTTCCAAGCTAGATACCGTGGCATACTAGACGATAAAGGCTGGATACATCGCTACTTAAGATGCTACCAAAGAGGCTGTTTGGGTGTATATTGGTTCATGAGATGAACTATGTTCCTCCCATTGTGTGACAATGGAGTTGTGGCTTATGCCAAGGAACGCCGGTCCCATCAGTGATCCAGACATATTCTAAGGCAGTATCACTTGATCATGGAGATGGATGATCTCCAGGGTGATTTAGGTTTGGAGAGTAGACTCAGAGGACAACACAGCGGATCCACTCACAAAGGCCTGTTCCCAGAGAGAGATTTTTTATGGGATGGTTGAGTATGAGATACTGCAACCACTGCTACAGATGGCCCTAGTGCAAGTGGGAGATTTTTAGTTATATATATGCCCTAGAGGCCATTACTGTACATAGGATGTATATTGTAGTGGATGCTGGGACATATATAGGGAGGACTTTCTTGCTCGACATGATAGTATGCTATCTGGTTACCCTTTACCTTAACGTGTATGCTGATTGTCTCTCTGTTACATGTTGGTAAAGCCCTTAGGATCTGTACTTGACTACCTGGACTATGATGCGGATCATACTAGTGGGGACATGGTAGTCCATAAGTACATCCTTCAAAGTCCCTAGTCGTGGGTATATCGAGACGGGGCATCGATATACCAGAGTAGACTAGCGTATACCTTCTCGACCCATAAAGATGGGCGATGGATGATCCCATATCCATCGGTGTTTGACATTAGAGATGATATACGGCTGCTCAGTAGAGACTGGGTACACTGGACGGACTCGCCGAGAACTCCCAGATGGTATTATACCTCACGTCAGATGGCAGTTCTCTGGTGACACTGGTACAGAGTAGTCTGTTGACCCGAGATCGTCATAGAGTCTTGTGTGGTTCCCACTGTGCTTTGATTTCCATCTTACCACGTCCAAGAGGGCGTGCAAAACGGTGGTTTTTGGATACAGTCCCGAGTCACATGGAGGCAATGAGCGATAGGAGGGGATTCGTCTCTCCCGGTATAGGGAGTTGATGTTGCGCTGTGTTTGATTGGCTATAACAGGAAATCCCTGGCCAGGGTTGCTGAGATTTACTGGTAAGTGTTACCAGTAGTTTCTCGAATTGTTATAGACCTCGTATCGACACGACTTATCGAGCTATTGGGGTCTGACGTTTACCACCCCTAGGCGAGATATGCGACATATCAGACGATCAGACCGGACTGTACGGTAGTGTTACTGGTTGGATTCACAGGAGTGTGAGCGGGCTTGCTCATCGATCTTCTGATCGCTCAATACTCGGGTGGCCGTTACGTTTAGCAGACCGCTTGCGGCTTGTGGGTGTTTGATATGATCATCACCTGCTGCCGGCGTATTGACGAGTCTTTAGAGTCCTACACAGAGGTTTCCTGGCTCAAGCGAAGCGAAATAGGAGCGCATATGAGATATGTGCGGGACCGAGAATAATGCGTGCATGTGATACCGTATTCTATTCTCGCGATGAATGTGTCGTATGGTTATATGCGATATAACCTAGTTATCGAATCGAGGGTTGATTCGATAAGCCGATACATTGGATACTAGTCGGTTATATGCGATATGACCGGATCGTTAAATCAAGTGTTGATTTAATGATTTAATGTATAATTATATATTTGATATATTACTTTGCATTAACTAGTATCGGTTCACTTTTAAATGGATTTTCTCACTCGGTTTGTGCACATTGTATATGTGATATACTTTTGTACACATGATTGTATCATGTTTGATGATACATGCATTTTGGTTAAGTGTAAAGAATTAAACCAAGGTTAAGTTGTTGATTAGGGTTTTACTTATTCATTTATCTTATTTATTTATTCATTTTGAATAAATTGAAAGATAAATGAATGGTGCCTTCATTTGTTTTTAGTTGAAGCTTCATGAAGCTTTGACTTGATGACCTTTTTGTTCTCATCCTTAACCCTAACCAATCAACCCAACCTTAGTCAATTCTCTACACTTAACTAAGGTTAAGATTATGATAAGTATTCTATTATTTTCTATTTTCAAATAACTTATCATATTTTTCTTTCTTCTTCTTCTTCATGAGCAAGGAAGAAAAAGCTTACTTCATCAATGGTGATTGATGAAAACAAGTGAGAAATCCAATTCTAAAGTCTACCCACTTCCTATTTCTTCATCCTCTACCTCTTGCCAAGTAGTAGAGTGTGTTTCCTTCACAAGTTTTCATGGCTTGGTGAAGGTGGAGCTTGATCTAGTGATGCTTCGACGTAGATCATCTTCGGCACGTTGTCGACGACCTAGCCCGGTCTTTTCTCCGATGACACCACCGTGAGAGTCATGGTTTAATTTGGACAGCGGAGTGGACTTCATTGCGGAGCCGTGGAGGTGGAGCACCGGATCTACAAAGGTTGTATTTCCGTATTCTTGTAGTTAAGTGTTAACTAGTTTACTTTTCGCCTAGAAATCTAGCCAACGATCCGTATTAGGGTTTCTCGGCACCGTTTAAATTTGAAATTGGCATGGTTGATGCCTTGTGAGACCTCTTGAGAGTGCCTAGGAACCCTACAATTCCGAGCTTTCCTCGCCGATGAAAAGATGAAGGACGAGCTGGAAGAAGTACACACAGCCGATATCACCTTCGGCGACGAAGATCTCCTCCTTGGGACATGCGAGCACAACCGCCCCCTATATGTCTCCGGATACTGTCATGATATCAAGATAGGCAAAATCCTGGTCGACAATGGGTCCTCCGTCAACCTTCTTAATGTAAGAGTGTTGATGGAAATCCGCATGAGCGTTCGGCACCTCGCTCGTGATAAAATTACCGTCTCTGGGTTTGACTCCCAGTCATCACGGACGCTCGGTTCTGTAATACTGACACTACGCTTTGGGCTGCTTATCACGGACATCAAGTTTCATGTCATTGACGCCAAGACCTGCTATAACGCTTTGCTCGGCCGGCCTTGGTTACACGAGTACAACATCATCCCTTCTACACAACATCAGTGTATGAAGTATTTCAAGGATGGTCTCGAGTATACTGTGACAGGAGAGCTAGACCCATTCTCTGAGAACGAAGTCCGCAAGTACGAATATGCAAAATACTTCTTACCAGACTTTGAGGACACGGAGAGATGTCACAAACCGGAGAACAAAGCTATCACCGCCATTCCGGTCTTCGGGAGTGATACCGAGGAAGAGGAAGAGATAGTTTATTCAGGGCCACCCCAGTACAACAAGCCGGGACCCTCCGCTCCTATGCTTATCTTCGGCAGCAACTCAGAAGATGAGGTCCATGCCGTATTCTCTGCTCGGCCTTCAATACAAACCTTCGCTAATGAAGAGCAAAGTTTGCAAGTTTCCATGGTTCCGCCCGAGCATCATAAAGAACTAGACGCGCTTGATACCTACAATGTGGAAGAGCCGCAGACGTTCTATGTCCCTCCCAGGAGAGAAGGTGAACAGGCGATCCTATTCTACCGATCCGGGGAAACCAAAGTGGAGAAAGAAATCTGGCACGGAGCAGATTCTACACTCGACAGGCTCCAGCCCATCCGTTTGCCCAGATATTACACGAATGGACTAAAGAGGCTGTTAAAGCGCCAAGGCATACTTTTCAAACAGACCGCTCGAAAAGCTAAGTTCTATGACAAGATCTGGAACGTCCCCGGAACTCAGCGAAAATTGCCCAACGGGAGAATGGAAACGACCAGGCTTGGGTATGGTCAATCCAAGAAACGGGAGCTACTCCGCGACTGCTACGTCATACATGACTTTGATGAAGAAGGTGATGCTCTGTAGGAAGATGCTAACCCTGAACCAGAAAGAGATCCCGACGTGAAAATGCCCAATCAATCGTTCGAAGAACAAATGGACAAGCTTATAAGGGAAGCGGGTCAAAAGGTTCGAGACGACCATAATCGCGAAATGGCCATCTACGAGAAAGCCAGGACGCAACGCCTCCTTCAACAGGCTATGAAAAATGAAAATGCTTCTCCTTGTCAACCCGTGATACAAAAGGCCCGACGCAGAGGCAGAAACAAACCAAAGAACGGGAAAGGCGTTCGACAGCGGCAGAGCGGGACCAAGAAGCCACGCGATCAAGAACCGAGCAACCAAGATTCATCTCTTATAAAGAAGATGGGTCGAGCATACTCTTTTTCCCAAGACAAGACAAAGAAAATACTTGATCTTGCCATAAAACATCAAATAATTACACTCCCAGAGTCCAAGCACCCCGAACAAGCCGGTAAAGTCTCTCACCCGGACTATTGCTCCTACCACAGGGCAATAGGACATCCTCTCGAAGACTGCTTCACCTTCAAGAACTGGGTCGAAGATCAATATCAGTAAGGCAGGTTCGCTCTATCCAGCAGCTGGAGGGTAACCCCGCCGCAGAACCATGAACCCAAAGCCGCGAGAGTAGAACCAGATCAATATCGGCCTTAGAAGCGATCTCGTACCTGTCACGTGATATTGTTGTCAGGAGAAGAGCCCGAGAATATGGATAAACTCCCCTGGTTCTTCGAAAACGATGATGACGAGATAATCTCAGAATTTCCACCGGCGCCAAAAGAGCTGGAAGATGGGATACATACTACCGCAGACAACCTCAAGAAAATTGACTTGGGGACGGCAAGTGACCCACGGCCGACATTCGTCAGTGAGCTGTTGTCTGAAGAAATGGTGGCTATGCTAAAGGGCGTGCTCATCCAACATAAAGATTCCTTCGCATGGAACCATTCCGAAATGCCAGGATTAGATCCAGAGATTGTTGTGCACAAATTGGCGATATCTCCGAACGTCAAGCCGATCAAACAAGCGCCGAGAAGAATACGGCTCGAGCTTGAGATGAGCATCAACGCCGAGGTCAAGAAGCTGATCGACTCTGGTTTCATCCAAGAAGTTCAGTATCCTGACTGGATCGCTAACATCGTCCCGGTGATAAAGAAAAATGGGACAGTGCGCATATGTGTGGACTTTCGGGATCTCAATAAAGCCTGCCCGAAAGATGACTTCCCAGTACCGGACACCGAGCTGATGATAGATAATACATCCACTCACGAAGTCTTCTCTTTCATGGATGGCTCGTCAGGATACAATCAGATAAGGATGCATCCCGAGGACCAAAAGCATACCGCTTTACGGACCCCTTTGGGTATATTCTGCTACAAGGTGATGCCCTTCGGTCTAAAGAACGCTGGTGCCACCTATCAGAGGGCCATGACGAAGATCTACGATGACCTCATACATGAAATCGTCGAATGCTATATCGACGACCTCGTGGTGAAAAGCAAATCATACGAGGAACATTTAGAACATCTGAGAATCGTGTTTCAAAGCCTCCGGCAACACAACTTGAAGATGAACCCTCTCAAATGCGCGTTCGGAGTTTCCTCGGGTAAATTCCTAGGATTCATCGTCCGACACTGAGGCATCGAGATAGATCCGTCAAAAATCAAGGCGATCATGGAAATGCCTCCGCCAAGGACTCTCAAACAATTGCGGTCTCTCTAAGGGAAGCTCGCGTATATCCGGCGATTTATAGCCAATCTTTCAGGCAAGTACCGCCTGTACAGTCACCTAATGAAGAAGGGAATCCCGTTCGTCTGGGATCACAAATGCCAAAGTGCACTGGATGAAATCAAACAGTACCTGCAGAATCCGCCAATGTTGGCTGCTCCGGTCAAGGGAAAGCCTATCGTCCTGTACACAACAGCCCTTGAAGGTTCTTTGGGCGCGCTGTGGGCACAAGAGAACGACCAAGGGAAAGAAAGATCTCTCTACTACTTGAGTCGAGTTCTCCTGGAGGCAGAAAGCAATTACTCTCCCATCGAAAAACACTGCCTGGCATTGATCTTCGCGATAATGAAGCTCAGGCACTATGCGTTGGCGCATGAAGCCCGTCTCATATCGAAGATGGATCCCCTCAAAAATTTGATGTCAAAGGCCAAATTAACGGGGCGGCTCGCTAAATGGGCCTTGCTCTTGATGGAGTTCTCGATAACATATCAGCCTCTTAAGGCAGTGAAAGGACAGGCCATCGCCGACTTCCTCGCTGAGCATCCGATATTTGCCGATTCTCTTTTGAATTGCGAACTTCCAGACGAACATGCGTTTGACACGATCGACGGTGGTGGCACCCGATAGGAACTTTATTTTGATGGAGCGTCTTCCATGAAGAAGAGCAAACAAAGCACCCCTATAATCAAATCAGGGGTAGGCCTCATCTTCGTAACTCTGCAAGGAGGGATAATGCGCTTCGCCTTCTCCTTAACAGAATCGAGGACGAATATTGAAGCCGAATACGAAGTTTTGATATTAGGTCTTGAGATCGCTATTGACATGGGAATTAAAAACCTCCTTATATACGGAGACTCCCAACTGATCGTCAGTCAAGTAAATGGTGACTATCAGACGTGCAAACCAGAGTTGGTAAAGTACGGCGAGAGGGTGCAGCGACCGCTGACTCAAATTCCTTCCTACACCTTGGAAAGCATACCCCGTGCGGAAAATAGCAAAGCGGATGCATTAGCCAAGCTCGCTAAAGAATTGGCTGACGAGAACTTCGATGACGTAAGGATCGTTGTGCAAAGCTGTCGGGTTCTTGCTCCAACAGAAGTATCTCCGGAGTCGTCCGAAGAAAAGGGAGCGACCGAGCAAACGACTCTACAGATAAAAGACCAGGAAAAGGCTGAGGATTGGAGGGAAGTCTTTATAGACTACTTCAAATCCCGTCTACCACCTGAAGATGCGTCCTCAAGACATCAACTTATGAAACGAGCTCTATCTTTCGCTTTCGTCAATGATACCTTGTTGGTGTATATGCCCTAGAGGCCATTACTGTATCATACTAGTATGTATATTACTTGATGGAAGCTTGGGATATTCACAGTTGTACAGACAATCTTGCTCAATATAGTAGTATGCTACTTGGTTTGTCTCTGCTTTAATGTGTACATGTGTGTTTATTTATTATATCAACTATACGCATTAGTAGAGCCCTTAGGATCTTTGCTTGATTACCGGCGTTGTGATGGCGATCACACTCGTGGGGGCTGGGTAATCTACAAGCATATCCTTATACACGTCCCTAGTCGTGGGAGTATCGAGATAGGGCATCGATACTCCAGAGTAGACTAGCGTATGCGCTTCTCATCCCAGCAAGGGAGACGGTCTGTCCCACAGCCGTCAGTACGTCGTACTTGAGATAGTATGCGGGTGCTCGTTAGGTTACGAGTACACTGGACAGGACTCGTCGGGAACTGATGGTTGGTATTATACCTATCGTCAGTTATCAGTTCCCAGGTGACATGAGTACAGCTTAGTCCGCTGACTTGACACTGTCACTTCGCCTCGAGTGTGTTCCCACTGTTCTTTGATTGCTACCCTACCACGGCTCTACTGAGTCGTGCAAACAGGTAGTAGTTGGGAGCAGTCCCGAAGCACTTGGAAGCAGTGACGGTTAGACAGGATTCGTCTCTCCCGGTATTGGGGGTTGACATCGCGCTGTGTCTAGGAGAGCCATTACACGAGTAGTCCCTGGCCAGGGCAAGCGAGATATACTGGTAGGTTTCCAGTGTTATCTCAGGGTGTATTGGGCTTCACTCCGACACGACTTGTACCGCTATTAGGGGACTGACGTTTACCGCCCCCCTAGGCCCGCCATGCGATGTATCAGACGAACAGACCGGACTGTACGGAGATTGTCACATACAGGCTCAGTAGGAGTTCGGATGGGTGTACCTCATCGGCCTTCTTATAGACATCTACCTGGGGACCGTTACGTACAGCTAGTGCCGCTTGCGGTCTGTGGTTAAACCCACTGCCAGCGTAGTGTCGAGTCTTTAGAGTCCCACACAGAGAGTTTCCCTGCACTGAGCGAAACGTGTAGAGGCCGTATGGTTTTACGGCAGGGCTGCGATCACTTACGTACACTTGTGTGCGTATGGTGTTCGGGCAGGCAGTACTAGTAGGCTTTGGTTTAAGCCGGATCCTAGTATTGCACGGATGGATTTGTTTTGTCTTCTGCGCATCCGCATTCTACGGAATACGGATGCAGGTGTGTATGCACAGTTTTCCGGAGCGATGAAGGAGGAGGTGCCTCATTAGGGTTTTGGCAGTTGGTTCGGCCAAAACCGCTATGTGGCAGGCTCATTAGGGTTTTGACAGTTCGTTTGGTCAAAACCATTATGAGCCGCGAACATCATTTACTAATCCTATTAGTGATAATCTTATGATGGCTAATTGCATTGACCATTTGACCCCGTTGACCCCTCTTGACTTTGTTGACCGGTTGACCGGGTTGACCATTGACTTTCAAGAGGTTTCCACACTCTTCTTTTCTTTTCCATTTTCTTTTGGATTATGATAATGGTCATTTCAAAGTAGCCATCAACTTTATCTTGATGGAATTGGTAATGATGTTGTTTTGCATTATTTGCAACCATGGTTAGCTTTTCTCTTGGTTAAGCTTATCATAATATTATTCTTTTTCTCTCTCTTGAAAAGAGAAGCTCCATGGTTGCTAAAAACCTCCTTCTTCTTCCTCCTCTTGATTTCTCCTTTGATCTCATGTGTTGAGAGAAAAAGGTTTTCACTTGACAAACACATCCATACATCTTCTCTACACAACCTAGGGCTTCTAGATTAGCTATCTCCTTGCCCTAGTTACCTCGGCTTGAGGTGGAGCTCGGTGTACATCTCTCGGGTGGATCGTCTTCGACTCAAGGAGGCCGCGGAGGTGACCGAAGTCCGGATCAACCATTGAGCAAGCAATGAGAAGAACAACAAGAAGAGTAGAACATCAAAGAAGAACAACAACAAGAAGAGAAGGAGTTCAAGTTGAGGTATAACCCCTAACCGAGTAGATACATCTCTTGTTAGGTTGCTAGTTTATAGTTTAGCAAAGATCCGGCTTTTACGGTCCATGTTACAAAGCTTAGAAAAATTTTTGATTTACCGTTTCCGCAACCCCGAAAGTACCGGGAGAGGTAACGTGGACCTAACAGTGGTATCAGAGCCTAATTAAACATAAACTAGCTTGGTAGCAAAGTGTATCGAAGTTCGAAACGGAAAAATCGAAAAAACCAAGTTGTAAAAAATCTGAGTTTCTGTTAAAACTTTTTCTGGTCAAAACAAAATTTGTTATATCCCAAAAATCATCTCAGGGTTTTTACAAGATAACCACCAAACACGAAACAGCAACTCCGCCAAAGCGCCGCCCTTCCGCGGCAATAGCAAGCTATTGCCGCGGAAGCGCGGCCGACTTGGTGAGTTACTGTGTCGTTTTTGGTGCAGTTTGTTTCTGTCATGGTTTGAGGATTTTTCAGATATATTATAAGTGCCCAGATTTTCCAGAATAGAAATTTGTTTTTGGGGGCCTATAATTCCGTATTTTTTTTCCGAACTTCGCTACACTTTGGCTATGTTGGTTATATCTGTGATGTTTGCATGTATTGAACGTCGGCTAATCGCTATAAGACGATTGGTCGGGGTTATACATGATCTGTGTTTGATATTGGAATGTGTATATGAATGTGTTGGACTGTCGCGGGTGAATAGCCGGGGTGGATGTGAGATGAGCTTTTGTTTTTCTTTCATTCATTGTAAATGTAAATTGATGTAATAATTTTATTTTTGGGCCGCACAACCGGGTCGGGGTTGTAGCCGTCATTGTATAATTCTTTTTACTGTTTTTGCTCCTAGGATAGACCCATGGAGAGGGTGCACAAACTACCGGGTAGCTCGAAGTGCCGAGTGGCCTACTCATGGCATTGAGGGAGGTTGCTTCGCTTCGGGTACTTGGCGGGTAGTTTGCCGCACCCGTAGGGGTCTTGGGTGGGGTATTTGGCTATTCACCGCGACCGTGTTATCCGTTTTTCGTTCCCGGCTAGAAAGAATTGCGGATTGCTAGTATATCCAATGTATTCATCTGTGATCTGTAATGTCTATCATTGCTTTCTATTTAGGCGTTGCTTATGTTTTACAGCCGCGCTAGCCCAGCCCCCGCTCTGTCGTTAGTTAAGTAACCTAACGGGTGATGACGGGGCCCCGTGGCGAATGCATATGGCATAAGCGTACGTCATATTTTAGTTGTTTTCTGCAATGGTAGGATTTAAATGATGGGACGCATTAAAAGAACTAATGCAAGAAAATAAACCTAAAAGACGTTGTTGGAACAATTTTTCAAAAAGCTGCTATTACAAGGACGTTCATTTTTTGTTTTGCATCGCGGTATTCGGTTGTGAATGCCCAGCACCTCAGTCGACGAGGCAAGGGCCGAGATCCCTTCACCGGGAGTGACCCCTTGGACAAAAGTTTGCGTCAGGGTAATAACTTCACTATAGTCGATTATTCTTGCTTTGCATCGAGGTATTCATTTGGAATATCCTGCACCTCCTTCGACGAGGAAAGAGCCGAGATCCCTTCACAGGGAGTGACCTCTTTAGCAAAACTTTTCGCCACTATATTTTCAAAAAGGGTGCAATCATGTTCCTTCAACGATATCAAGTTCATTACGTTAACGGGTTTTTCGCCAAAAACCCAGCCGTAGCCCTCCGTCATTTCGGATTAATATTATTCAGTATTCGTGCTGCGTTTGTTGACCTAGTCAAGGCGTAGTGAACGGTAGCTAAATAGTATTTTTCTGTGGATTGCAAATGTGATTGGTTAGGACAGTCGTGCGGCCTTGTTGACCTAGTCAAGGGCACGTACGGGTGGGTCTAATGCAATCAGGATTATGACGGGTAGAACTTGTCTAACAGTTTGTGGCTTGTTGACCTAGTCAAGGTCATAAACAGTTAGGGGCAAAAACCACATCGGGAGTTTCAAAAGAACTGAAACTTGCAGATTTAGCATACCTTCTGGAGTGTGGTGACTGGAGTGGATTCCATCTAGGTTATCACACAATGACAGTTGGATCCCGATCCCACTGATGAGTTGGTTTACTCTCGGGAGATTATTTCACTTAACGATCAATGCTATAAACCTAGTAGGTGCCTAGAAAGGTGTTAGCGGGGTTACGCCCCCAGGGAAAAGAGGTTCTTTAATTAAGGAACTTCGCGAAAGCGTTGGAAAACCTCCCTCGAAGTACCGACACTAGCCTGGCTGAAAGGTTAAGCAAGTATTGTAACGTGAATTAAAACCCGGCTAGTTCTTCTTTTAAAAAGGTTTTAAGAAGGATTTGAGGAAACAGTGGGAGACATCCTGGTTAGATAAATTAATAAACCAATCTAATCTTGCAAGAGCATACGCTGAGTGTTTCTTTTCTCTCTCTCCAGGCAGCAACCTTTTCACGCCCTAATCAAGATAATAAAATGTATCGCTTGACCGATCCGAATTCTTATTCGGGACTGGGGAAAGTTGGTTCAGCTCTAACTTGTGACAACAGTCATGAGTATGAGAATGGGAAAGAGGAAAGTATGGATTTCCAGGATACCCAGTTGAAGAAGAAGCATGGTTTTGCATCTACTTCAGGTGTTCTTGTAATTGAGAACTGTTTTACGGTCAGCCCTACCTCCTGGGTACTTGATACCAGATCAGGATCTCATATTTGTAATTTATTGCAAGGACTGAGAAAAAGTAGGAAAGTTGCACCGGGTGATATGTCGCTCAGAGTAGCGAACGGAGCACAAGTTAATGCGGCAGCCGTCGGTGAATATCACCTAGTATTGCCAAATGGCAAGACTATGATTTTGAACGATTGCTACTATGTACCCTCCATGGTTTGCAACATCATATCAGTTTCTTTACTCGATAAAGATGGATATAACTTTGTTCTTGAAAAGAATATCATGAACATTTACCTTGATAAGGTACTGGTTGCAGAGGGTACACTGTTTAATGGTATCTATGTTCTAAATCAGAATACAGTTCTCAATATACAAAACACACGCAAGAGGAAGAATTCAGATACGAATGAATCCTACTTGTGGCATTGTAGACTTGGTCATATCGGAGAGAAAAGACTGAGTAAGTTGCATAAAGATGGACTCTTGAATGCGTTCGAGTTTTCATCTTATGGAACTTGTCAGTCTTGTCTCAAAGGGAAGATGACCAAATCTCCGTTCACCGGACATGGAGAAAGAGCAACCGAGCTCTTGGGACTCGTACATAGTGATGTATGCGGTCCGATGTCTATACATGCAAGGGGTGGGTTCTCGTACTTCATCACATTCACTGACGATCTCTCTAGGTTCAGATATGTGTATCTGATGAAACACAAATCTGAAGCTTTTGAGAAATTCAAGGAATTCAGAAACGAAGTAGAGAACCAGACAGGCAAAAGTATCAAGATCCTCCGGTCTGACAGGGGAGGGGAGTACCTAAGCACGGAATTCCTAGATTACTTAAAAGAGAATGGTATTCTCTCTCAGCTTACTCCTCCTTATACACCACAGCACAACGGTGTTTCGGAGCGGAGGAATCGTACCCTGCTGGATATGGTTCGCTCCATGATGAGTAATGCCGAGTTACCTCTTTCATTTTGGGGACATGCGCTATTAACAGCTGCATACCTATTGAACGATGTTCCGTCTAAATCAGTGCCTAAGACTCCGTTCGAGATATGGAATGGAAAGAGGCCATATCTTAAAAGATCTAAGATATGGGGTTGTCCGGCTTATGTTAAATCGCATAAACCGGATAAACTAGAGGCACGATCAGTTTTATGTAAGTTTGTGGGATATCCAAAGAATGGTTATGGATATCTATTCTACCACACCGAGGAACAGAAGGTGTTTGTTGCTCAGCATGCCGTTTTCTTAGAAACGGAGTTTCTTGCAAAAGAAATTAGTGGGAGCGCGGTAGAATTGGAAGAAATTCAGCGACCACAAACTGAAACTGAAAATTTGACAGAACCTCAAGATTCAATAACCCCAGACGAACCTCAGCCACTCCGCAGATCTGGTAGGATTTCTCATCCGCCCGAGAGATACTACGGTTTTCTCATAGACGGGGATCGAGAGGATTGCATCTTGGAAGAAGATGACCCTACCAGTTTCAGGCAGGCCATTATCAGTAGGGACTCTGATAAGTGGCAGGAAGCAATGCAATCCGAAATGGAGTCCATGTACGCCAATAAAGTATGGACCTTGGATATTGCTCCACCTGGGGTAAAACCCGTTGGATGCAAATGGATCTACAAAAGGAAACTTGGTGTAGATGGGCAGGTGGAAACCTATAAAGCTAGACTCGTTGCAAAAGGTTTTCGTCAAAGACCTGGTTTGGACTATGATGAGACTTTTTCTCCGGTGGCTATGCTCAAATCCATTCGGATCTTACTTGCCATTGCTGCCTTCCATAACTATGAAATCTGGCAGATGGATGTTAAGACGGCTTTCCTAAACGGTTGTTTGGAAGAGTGCGTTTACATGGATCAACCAGAAGGTTTCGTAGACAGTGGGAGCAGCGGAAGGGTGTGCAAGTTGCTTAAATCCATTTATGGATTAAAGCAGGCATCGCGGAGCTGGAACATCTGTTTTGATGAGGCAATCAAGGAATTTGATTTCATCAAGAACGAAGATGAACCCTGTGTATATAAGAAGATTGTAGGACGAACTGTCGTA
The DNA here is from genome assembly GCA_030015575.1 of Agapanthus africanus. Classification (NCBI taxonomy): domain Eukaryota; kingdom Viridiplantae; phylum Streptophyta; class Magnoliopsida; order Asparagales; family Amaryllidaceae; genus Agapanthus; species Agapanthus africanus. Next base: position 387,663,308 of record JASDDO010000019.1, on the reverse strand, counting down.
TTCCTAGTCTTGTACGTGGACAACATTCTTTTGATAGGAAATGATATTCCTATGCTACAATCGGTCAAGCTATTTTTGTCACAAAGGTTCTCCATGAAGGACTTGGGAGATGCCTCGTACATTCTGGGGATCAAGATCTATAGAGATAGATCCAAGAAACTGTTGGGACTTTCGCAGTCCAGGTACATAGAGACCGTACTAAAGAGATTTAGTATGGAGGGTTCCAAGCGCGGTAACATACCCGCATTGCACGGAATTACCCTCTCCAAGAAGATGTCTCCTAAGACTGACGAGGAGAGGGTTCGCATGAGCACTATACCCTACGCTTCGGCGGTAGGATCTATAATGTATGCGATGCTATGTACAAGACCAGATGTAGCTTACGCGATGAGCGCGGTAAGCCGGTATCAGTCAGACCCAGGGGAGGACCACTGGACAGCAGTGAAGAACATTCTCAAGTACCTGAGAAGGACTAAGGAGATGTTCCTGGTTTACGGTAATGGAGACCTCAGGGTCGAGTCCTTTACCGATTCAAGCTTCCAGAATGACAAAGATGACAGCAAGTCTGTCTCGGGTTTTGTGTTTACCCTCAACGGAGGGGCGGTATGTTGGAGGAGTTCCAAGCAGGATACCGTCGCAGACTCGACGATGGAGGCTGAATACATTGCTGCAAGCGATGCCGCAAAAGAGGCGGTCTGGATTAAGAAGTTCATTAGTGAACTTCAGGTGGTTCCGTCCATTGTTGACCCAATACCTTTGTATTGCGATAACAATGGGGCTATAGCTTTAGCAAAGGAACCAAGGTCCCATCAGAAATCCAGGCACATCTTAAGGCGGTATCACCTGATCAGGGAGATCATTGATCGACAGGAGATCGAGGTGCGGAGAGTGGACACAAAGGACAACACTGCGGACCCATTCACGAAGGCTTTACCCCAGACTCAGTTCGAGCGGCTGATCGAGATGATAGGTCTTCGATACGCCAGTACATGGCCTTAGTGCAAGTGGGAGATTGTTGGTGTATATGCCCTAGAGGCCATTACTGTATCATACTAGTATGTATATTACTTGATGGAAGCTTGGGATATTCACAGTTGTACAGACAATCTTGCTCAATATAGTAGTATGCTACTTGGTTTGTCTCTGCTTTAATGTGTACATGTGTGTTTATTTATTATATCACATATACGCATTAGTAGAGCCCTTAGGATCTTTGCTTGATTACCGGCGTTGTGATGGCGATCACACTCGTGGGGGCTGGGTAATCTACAAGCATATCCTTATACACGTCCCTAGTCGTGGGAGTATCGAGATAGGGCATCGATACTCCAGAGTAGACTAGCGTATGCGCTTCTCATCCCAGCAAGGGAGACGGTCTGTCCCACAGCCGTCAGTACGTCGTACTTGAGATAGTATGCGGGTGCTCGTTAGGTTACGAGTACACTGGACAGGACTCGTCGGGAACTGATGGTTGGTATTATACCTATCGTCAGTTATCAGTTCCCAGGTGACATGAGTACAGCTTAGTCCGCTGACTTGACACTGTCACTTCGCCTCGAGTGTGTTCCCACTGTTCTTTGATTGCTACCCTACCACGGCTCTACTGAGTCGTGCAAACAGGTAGTAGTTGGGAGCAGTCCCGAAGCACTTGGAAGCAGTGACGGTTAGACAGGATTCGTCTCTCCCGGTATTGGGGGTTGACATCGCGCTGTGTCTAGGAGAGCCATTACACGAGTAGTCCCTGGCCAGGGCAAGCGAGATATACTGGTAGGTTTCCAGTGTTATCTCAGGGTGTATTGGGCTTCACTCCGACACGACTTGTACCGCTATTAGGGGACTGACGTTTACCGCCCCCCTAGGCCCGCCATGCGATGTATCAGACGAACAGACCGGACTGTACGGAGATTGTCACATACAGGCTCAGTAGGAGTTCGGATGGGCGTACCTCATCGGCCTTCTTATCGACATCTACCTGGGGACCGTTACGTACAGCTAGTGCCGCTTGCGGTCTGTGGTTAAACCCACTGCCAGCGTAGTGTCGAGTCTTTAGAGTCCCACACAGAGAGTTTCCCTGCACTGAGCGAAACGTGTAGAGGCCGTATGGTTTTACGGCAGGGCTGCGATCACTTACGTACACTTGTGTGCGTATGGTGTTCGGGCAGGCAGTACTAGTAGGCTTTGGTTTAAGCCGGATCCTAGTATTGCACGGATGGATTTGTTTTGTCTTCTGCGCATCCGCATTCTACGGAATACGGATGCAGGTGTGTATGCACAGTTTTCCGGAGCGATGAAGGAGGAGGTGCCTCATTAGGGTTTTGGCAGTTGGTTCGGCCAAAACCGCTATGTGGCAGGCTCATTAGGGTTTTGACAGTTCGTTTGGTCAAAACCATTATGAGCCGCGAACATCATTTACTAATCCTATTAGTGATAATCTTATGATGGCTAATTGCATTGACCATTTGACCCCGTTGACCCCTCTTGACTTTGTTGACCGGTTGACCGGGTTGACCATTGACTTTCAAGAGGTTTCCACACTCTTCTTTTCTTTTCCATTTTCTTTTGGATTATGATAATGGTCATTTCAAAGTAGCCATCAACTTTATCTTGATGGAATTGGTAATGATGTTGTTTTGCATTATTTGCAACCATGGTTAGCTTTTCTCTTGGTTAAGCTTATCATAATATTATTCTTTTTCTCTCTCTTGAAAAGAGAAGCTCCATGGTTGCTAAAAACCTCCTTCTTCTTCCTCCTCTTGATTTCTCCTTTGATCTCATGTGTTGAGAGAAAAAGGTTTTCACTTGACAAACACATCCATACATCTTCTCTACACAACCTAGGGCTTCTAGATTAGCTATCTCCTTGCCCTAGTTACCTCGGCTTGAGGTGGAGCTCGGTGTACATCTCTCGGGTGGATCGTCTTCGACTCAAGGAGGCCGCGGAGGTGACCGAAGTCCGGATCAACCATTGAGCAAGCAATGAGAAGAACAACAAGAAGAGTAGAACATCAAAGAAGAACAACAACAAGAAGAGAAGGAGTTCAAGTTGAGGTATAACCCCTAACCGAGTAGATACATCTCTTGTTAGGTTGCTAGTTTATAGTTTAGCAAAGATCCGGCTTTTACGGTCCATGTTACAAAGCTTAGAAAAAATTTTGATTTACCGTTTCCGCAACCCCGAAAGTACCGGGAGAGGTAACGTGGACCTAACAGTGGTATCAGAGCCTAACTAAACATAAACTAGCTTGGTAGCAAAGTGTATCGAAGTTCGAAACGGAAAAATCGAAAAAACCAAGTTGTAAAAAATCTGAGTTTCTGTTAAAACTTTTTCTGGTCAAAACAAAATTTGTTATATCCCAAAAATCATCTCAGGGTTTTTACAAGATAACCACCAAACACGAAACAGCAACTCCACCAAAGCGCCGCCCTTCCGCGGCAATAGCAAGCTATTGCCGCGGAAGCGCGGCCGACTTGGTGAGTTACTGTGTCGTTTTTGGTGCAGTTTGTTTCTGTCATGGTTTGAGGATTTTTCAGATATATTATAAGTGCCCAGATTTTCCAGAATAGAAATTTGTTTTTGGGGGCCTATAATTCCGTATTTTTTTTCCGAACTTCGCTACACTTTGGCTATGTTGGTTATATCTGTGATGTTTGCATGTATTGAACGTCGGCTAATCGCTATAAGACGATTGGTCGGGGTTATACATGATCTGTGTTTGATATTGGAATGTGTATATGAATGTGTTGGACTGTCGCGGGTGAATAGCCGGGGTGGATGTGAGATGAGCTTTTGTTTTTCTTTCATTCATTGTAAATGTAAATTGATGTAATAATTTTATTTTTGGGCCGCACAACCGGGTCGGGGTTGTAGCCGTCATTGTATAATTCTTTTTACTGTTTTTGCTCCTAGGATAGACCCATGGAGAGGGTGCACAAACTACCGGGTAGCTCGAAGTGCCGAGTGGCCTACTCATGGCATTGAGGGAGGTTGCTTCGCTTCGGGTACTTGGCGGGTAGTTTGCCGCACCCGTAGGGGTCTTGGGTGGGGTATTTGGCTATTCACCGCGACCGTGTTATCCGTTTTTCGTTCCCGGCTAGAAAGAATTGCGGATTGCTAGTATATCCAATGTATTCATCTGTGATCTGTAATGTCTATCATTGCTTTCTATTTAGGCATTGCTTATGTTTTACAGCCGCGCTAGCCCAGCCCCCGCTCTGTCGTTAGTTAAGTAACCTAACGGGTGATGACGGGGCCCCGTGGCGAATGCATATGGCATAAGCGTACGTCATATTTTAGTTGTTTTCTGCAATGGTAGGATTTAAATGATGGGACGCATTAAAAGAACTAATGCAAGAAAATAAACCTAAAAGACGTTGTTGGAACAATTTTTCAAAAAGCTGCTATTACAAGGACGTTCATTTTTTGTTTTGCATCGTGGTATTCGGTTGTGAATGCCCAGCACCTCAGTCGACGAGGCAAGGGCCGAGATCCCTTCACCGGGAGTGACCCCTTGGACAAAAGTTTGCGTCAGGGTAATAACTTCACTATAGTCGATTATTCTTGCTTTGCATCGAGGTATTCATTTGGAATATCCTGCACCTCCTTCGACGAGGAAAGAGCCGAGATCCCTTCACAGGGAGTGACCTCTTTAGCAAAACTTTTCGCCACTATATTTTCAAAAAGGGTGCAATCATGTTCCTTCAACGATATCATGTTCATTATGTTAACGGGTTTTTCGCCAAAAACCCAGCCGTAGCCCTCCGTCATTTCGGATTAATATTATTCAGTATTCGTGCTGCGTTTGTTGACCTAGTCAAGGCGTAGTGAACGGTAGCTAAATAGTATTTTTCTGTGGATTGCAAATGTGATTGGTTAGGACAGTCGTGCGGCCTTGTTGACCTAGTCAAGGGCACGTACGGGTGGGTCTAATGCAATCAGGATTATGACGGGTAGAACTTGTCTAACAGTTTGTGGCTTGTTGACCTAGTCAAGGTCATAAACAGTTAGGGGCAAAAACCACATCGGGAGTTTCAAAAGAACTGAAACTTGCAGATTTAGCATACCTTCTGGAGTGTGGTGACTGGAGTGGATTCCATCTAGGTTATCACACAATGACAGTTGGATCCCGATCCCACTGATGAGTTGGTTTACTCTCGGGAGATTATTTCACTTAACGATCAATGCTATAAACCTAGTAGGTGCCTAGAAAGGTGTTAGCGGGGTTACGCCCCCAGGGAAAAGAGGTTCTTTAATTAAGGAACTTCGCGAAAGCGTTGGAAAACCTCCCTCGAAGTACCGACACTAGCCTGGCTGAAAGGTTAAGCAAGTATTGTAACGTGAATTAAAACCCGGCTAGTTCTTCTTTTAAAAAGGTTTTAAGAAGGATTTGAGGAAACAGTGGGAGACATCCTGGTTAGATAAATTAATAAACCAATCTAATCTTGCAAGAGCATACGCTGAGTGTTTCTTTTCTCTCTCTCCAGGCAGCAACCTTTTCACGCCCTAATCAAGATAATAAAATGTATCGCTTGACCGATCCGAATTCTTATTCGGGACTGGGGAAAGTTGGTTCAGCTCTAACTTGTGACAACAGTCATGAGTATGAGAATGGGAAAGAGGAAAGTATGGATTTCCAGGATACCCAGTTGAAGAAGAAGCATGGTTTTTCATCTACTTCAGGTGTTCTTGTAATTGAGAACTGTTTTACGGTCAGCCCTACCTCCTGGGTACTTGATACCGGATCAGGATCTCATATTTGTAATTTATTGCAAGGACTGAGAAAAAGTAGGAAAGTTGCACCGGGTGATATGTCGCTCAGAGTAGCGAACGGAGCACAAGTTAATGCGGCAGCCGTCGGTGAATATCACCTAGTATTGCCAAATGGCAAGACTATGATTTTGAACGATTGCTACTATGTACCCTCCATGGTTTGCAACATCATATCAGTTTCTTTACTCGATAAAGATGGATATAACTTTGTTCTTGAAAAGAATATCATGAACATTTACCTTGATAAGGTACTGGTTGCAGAGGGTACACTGTTTAATGGTATCTACGTTCTAAATCAGAATACAGTTCTCAATATACAAAACACACGCAAGAGGAAGAATTCAGATACGAATGAATCCTACTTGTGGCATTGTAGACTTGGTCATATCGGAGAGAAAAGACTGAGTAAGTTGCATAAAGATGGACTCTTGAATGCGTTCGAGTTTTCATCTTATGGAACTTGTCAGTCTTGTCTCAAAGGGAAGATGACCAAATCTCCGTTCACCGGACATGGAGAAAGAGCAACCGAGCTCTTGGGACTCGTACATAGTGATGTATGCGGTCCGATGTCTATACATGCAAGGGGTGGGTTCTCGTACTTCATCACATTCACTGACGATCTCTCTAGGTTCGGATATGTGTATCTGATGAAACACAAATCTGAAGCTTTTGAGAAATTCAAGGAATTCAGAAACGAAGTAGAGAACCAGACAGGCAAAAGTATCAACATCCTCCGGTCTGACAGGGGAGGGGAGTACCTAAGCACGGAATTCCTAGATTACTTAAAAGAGAATGGTATTCTCTCTCAGCTTACTCCTCCTTATACACCACAGCACAACGGTGTTTCGGAGCGGAGGAATCGTACCCTGCTGGATATGGTTCGCTCCATGATGAGTAATGCCGAGTTACCTCTTTCATTTTGGGGACATGCGCTATTAACAGCTGCATACCTATTGAATGATGTTCCGTCTAAATCAGTGCCTAAGACTCCGTTCGAGATATGAAATGGAAAGAGGCCATATCTTAAAAGATCTAAGATATGGGGTTGTCCGGCTTATGTTAAATCGCATAAACCGGATAAACTAGAGGCACGATCAGTTTTATGTAAGTTTGTGGGATATCCAAAGAATGGTTATGGATATCTATTCTACCACACCGAGGAACAGAAGGTGTTTGTTGCTCAGCATGCCGTTTTCTTAGAAACGGAGTTTCTTGCAAAAGAAATTAGTGGGAGCGCGGTAGAATTGGAAGAAATTCAGCGACCACAAACTGAAACTGAAAATTTGACAGAACCTCAAGATTCAATAACCCCAGACGAACCTCAGCCACTCCGTATATCTGGTAGGATTTCTCATCCGCCCGAGAGATACTACGGTTTTCTCATAGACGGGGATCGAGTGGATTGCATCTTGGAAGAAGATGACCCTACCAGTTTCAGGCAGGCCATTATCAGTAGGGACTCTGATAAGTGGCAGGAAGCAATGCAATCCGAAATGGAGTCCATGTACGCCAATAAAGTATGGACCTTGGATATTGCTCCACCTGGGGTAAAACCCGTTGGATGCAAATGGATCTACAAAAGGAAACTTGGTGTAGATGGGCAGGTGGAAACCTATAAAGCTAGACTCGTTGCAAAAGGTTTTCGTCAAAGACCTGGTTTGGACTATGATGAGACTTTTTCTCCGGTGGCTATGCTCAAATCCATTCGGATCTTACTTGCCATTGCTGCCTTCCATGACTATGAAATCTGGCAGATGGATGTTAAGACGGCTTTCCTAAACGGTTGTTTGGAAGAGTGCGTTTACATGGATCAACCAGAAGGTTTCGTAGACAGTGGGAGCAGCGGAAGGGTGTGCAAGTTGCTTAAATCCATTTATGGATTAAAGCAGGCATCGCGGAGCTGGAACATCTGTTTTGATGAGGCAATCAAGGAATTTGATTTCATCAAGAACGAAGATGAACCCTGTGTATATAAGAAGATTGTAGGACGAACTGTCGTATTCCTAGTCTTGTACGTGGACAACATTCTTTTGATAGGAAATGATATTCCTATGCTACAATCGGTCAAGCTATTTTTGTCACAAAGGTTCTCCATGAAGGACTTGGGAGATGCCTCGTACATTCTGGGGATCAAGATCTATAGAGATAGATCCAAGAAACTGTTGGGACTTTCGCAGTCCAGGTACATAGAGACCGTACTAAAGAGATTTAGTATGGAGGGTTCCAAGCGCGGTAACATACCCGCATTGCACGGAATTACCCTCTCCAAGAAGATGTCTCCTAAGACTGACGAGGAGAGGGTTCGCATGAGCACTATACCCTACGCTTCGGCGGTAGGATCTATAATGTATGCGATGCTATGTACAAGACCAGATGTAGCTTACGCGATGAGCGCGGTAAGCCGGTATCAGTCAGACCCAGGGGAGGACCACTGGACAGCAGTGAAGAACATTCTCAAGTACCTGAGAAGGACTAAGGAGATGTTCCTGGTTTACGGTAATGGAGACCTCAGGGTCGAGTCCTTTACCGATTCAAGCTTCCAGAGTGACAAAGATGACAGCAAGTCTGTCTCGGGTTTTGTGTTTACCCTCAACGGAGGGGCGGTATGTTGGAGGAGTTCCAAGCAGGATACCGTCGCAGACTCGACGATGGAGGCTGAATACATTGCTGCAAGCGATGCCGCAAAAGAGGCGGTCTGGATTAAGAAGTTCATTAGTGAACTTCAGGTGGTTCCGTCCATTGTTGACCCAATACCTTTGTATTGCGATAACAATGGGGCTATAGCTTTAGCAAAGGAACCAAGGTCCCATCAGAAATCCAGGCACATCTTAAGGCGGTATCACCTGATCAGGGAGATCATTGATCGACAGGAGATCGAGGTGCGGAGAGTGGACACAAAGGACAACACTGCGGACCCATTCACGAAGGCTTTACCCCAGACTCAGTTCGAGCGGCTGATCGAGATGATAGGTCTTCGATACGCCAGTACATGGCCTTAGTGCAAGTGGGAGATTGTTGGTGTATATGCCCTAGAGGCCATTACTGTATCATACTAGTATGTATATTACTTGATGGAAGCTTGGGATATTCACAGTTGTACAGACAATCTTGCTCAATATAGTAGTATGCTACTTGGTTTGTCTCTGCTTTAATGTGTACATGTGTGTTTATTTATTATATCACATATACGCATTAGTAGAGCCCTTAGGATCTTTGCTTGATTACCGGCGTTGTGATGGCGATCACACTCGTGGGGGCTGGGTAATCTACAAGCATATCCTTATACACGTCCCTAGTCGTGGGAGTATCGAGATAGGGCATCGATACTCCAGAGTAGACTAGCGTATGCGCTTCTCATCCCAGCAAGGGAGACGGTCTGTCCTACAGCCGTCAGTACGTCGTACTTGAGATAGTATGCGGGTGCTCGTTAGGTTACGAGTACACTGGACAGGACTCGTCGGGAACTGATGGTTGGTATTATACCTATCGTCAGTTATCAGTTCCCAGGTGACATGAGTACAGCTTAGTCCGCTGACTTGACACTGTCACTTCGCCTCGAGTGTGTTCCCACTGTTCTTTGATTGCTACCCTACCACGGCTCTACTGAGTCATGCAAACAGGTAGTAGTTGGGAGCAGTCCCGAAGCACTTGGAAGCAGTGACGGTTAGACAGGATTCGTCTCTCCCGGTATTGGGGGTTGACATCGCGCTGTGTCTAGGAGAGCCATTACACGAGTAGTCCCTGGCCAGGGCAAGCGAGATATACTGGTAGGTTTCCAGTGTTATCTCAGGGTGTATTGGGCTTCACTCCGACACGACTTGTACCGCTATTAGGGGACTGACGTTTACCGCCCCCCTAGGCCCGCCATGCGATGTATCAGACGAACAGACCGGACTGTACGGAGATTGTCACATACAGGCTCAGTAGGAGTTCGGATGGGTGTACCTCATCGGCCTTCTTATCGACATCTACCTAGGGACCGTTATGTACAGCTAGTGCCGCTTGCGGTCTGTGGTTAAACCCACTGCCAGCGTAGTGTCGAGTCTTTAGAGTCCCACACAGAGAGTTTCCCTGCACTGAGCGAAACGTGTAGAGGCCGTATGGTTTTACGGCAGGGCTGCGATCACTTACGTACACTTGTGTGCGTATGGTGTTCGGGCAGGCAGTACTAGTAGGCTTTGGTTTAAGCCGGATCCTAGTATTGCACGGATGGATTTGTTTTGTCTTCTGCGCATCCGCATTCTACGGAATACGGATGCAGGTGTGTATGCACAGTTTTCCGGAGCGATGAAGGAGGAGGTGCCTCATTAGGGTTTTGGCAGTTGGTTCGGCCAAAACCGCTATGTGGCAGGCTCATTAGGGTTTTGACAGTTCGTTTGGTCAAAACCATTATGAGCCGCGAACATCATTTACTAATCCTATTAGTGATAATCTTATGATGGCTAATTGCATTGACCATTTGACCCCGTTGACCCCTCTTGACTTTGTTGACCGGTTGACCGGGTTGACCATTGACTTTCAAGAGGTTTCCACACTCTTCTTTTCTTTTCCATTTTCTTTTGGATTATGATAATGGTCATTTCAAAGTAGCCATCAACTTTATCTTGATGGAATTGGTAATGATGTTGTTTTGCATTATTTGCAACCATGGTTAGCTTTTCTCTTGGTTAAGCTTATCATAATATTATTCTTTTTCTCTCTCTTGAAAAGAGAAGCTCCATGGTTGCTAAAAACCTCCTTCTTCTTCCTCCTCTTGATTTCTCCTTTGATCTCATGTGTTGAGAGAAAAAGGTTTTCACTTGACAAACACATCCATACATCTTCTCTACACAACCTAGGGCTTCTAGATTAGCTATCTCCTTGCCCTAGTTACCTCGGCTTGAGGTGGAGCTCGGTGTACATCTCTCGGATGGATCGTCTTCGACTCAAGGAGGCCGCGGAGGTGACCGAAGTCCGGATCAACCATTGAGCAAGCAATGAGAAGAACAACAAGAAGAGTAGAACATCAAAGAAGAACAACAACAAGAAGAGAAGGAGTTCAAGTTGAGGTATAACCCCTAACCGAGTAGATACATCTCTTGTTAGGTTGCTAGTTTATAGTTTAGCAAAGATCCGGCTTTTACGGTCCATGTTACAAAGCTTAGAAAAATTTTTGATTTACCGTTTCCGCAACCCCGAAAGTACCGGGAGAGGTAACGTGGACCTAACATACCTTGTATAAGAGATCATTTGACTCTCTGTGGCTAAGATGACTGGGACCCGAAGAGGCAAGAAGAGTCGTCCAAGAAACTCATGACGGACTCTGCGGTTCTCACCAAGCCGGGCCGAAGATGAAGCTGAAGATCAAACGGATGGGTTATTATTGACCCACAATAATACAAGAATGCCTCGAATACGCGAAGCAATGCCACTAGTGCCAGATTCACGGGGACTTTATCCATCAGCATCCAAATCCAATGCATCCAATAGTGGCCAGCTGGCCGTTCGAAATGTGGGGGACTGACATAATCGGCCGCATCGAACCAGTATCGTCCAGAGGACATCGATTCATTTTAGCGACAACTGATTACTTCCCGAAATGGGCAGAAGCAGTACCGCTGAAGGAAGTGAAGACAGAGAATATCCTCTATTTTTTCAAGACATACGTCATTTATCGGTTTGGAACTCCACGACGGATTATTTCCGATAACGGGCCAGCTTATAGAAGCCACAAGATCAGCCACTTCGCACAACAGCATAACATAGACTGGAGATACTCCTCAGTCTATAATCCCCAAGCTAACGGTTTGGCTGAGGCTTTTAACAAGACCTTGACGAAGATCATAAAAAAGATGGTGTCTCAAAATAAGAAGGACTGGCATGAGAGGTTGCATGAAGCTCTCTGGACGTATCGAACTACGTTCAAAACGGCCACGAACACAACTCCGTACGCATTGGTATTCAGTACAGAGGCAGTACTCCCTCCCGAGATAGAGTTACCCTCTCTGCGAATGGCAATTCACTACGAGCTAACGGACGAAGAGAATGCTCACCTTCGGCTTGAGGAGCTTGATGCCCGTGATGAAACCCGGCTCATAGCGCAACAAAATCTCGAGACTTATAAAGCAAAGATGATGCGCTCATACGAAAGATTGACTAGGCCAAGAACATTCCGCCAACGCGAACTCGTGCTAGTGGTCAAAAGACCTATGATCCCCAATCGTTCCAAACGGGGGAAATTCGAGCCGAATTATGAAGGCCCGTATATCATAGACAAGGTCTACCAGGGTGGAGCCTATCTACTCATGGACATGCATGGTGAAAGACCTTTCAGGCTAATAAATGGTCGCTTCCTGAAAAAATACTACGCCTGACGAGTCACGGCCTAGGTCAATGATAGACGACGACGACTATGTCCGCTCGCAATCTTCCTAAGCTCAAACTCTATAAGTAGTAACCGAACAACGGACCGAAACTTCCTTAAACTAACAGCAGATCGAAACGTCCTTAAACTAACGACGGACCGAAATGTCCTTAAACTAACCACGGACCGAAATGTCCTTAAACTAACGATGGACCACTATGTCCTAAAACTAGCTGTTGACTGAGACATCGATAAATTACTGTGGGTTACAGCATCCCGAAGCTGATAAAAAAAGGAATAAAAAAAAGAAAAAAGAAAACGGTATGTCCATAAGCAAAATGGGCACGGATGAAAACCCAAATGGGCTCCGTGAGTAAAAACACCAGGGCTACCGGCGAGTTTTGTGAAAACCCGAAAGGGCGCAACCTCGTTAGAATAAAATAAAAAAAAGTGAAAAAAAGAAAACGGTATGTCCATAAGCAAAAAAGGAACGGATGAAAACCCGAATGGGCTCCGTGAGTAAAAACAGCAGGGCTACCGGTGAGTTTTGTGAAAACCCGAAAGGGCGCAATCTCGTTAAAAGACACTTGCAAGGTCCTCTCGACTTTGTGAGGAGAAACCACCTGTGTGAGATCCTTACGACTCATAAGGGAGCAACACACTTAGGGATCCCCACGATTCCTAAGGAGAAATTACACTTGCGAGATCCTTACGACTCGTAAAGAGAACCCTCTTATGGGACCCTCACGGCTCATAAGATTTGAAAGTCTTAAGCTACAGGGATCTGAACCTGTTCTTAAGCAGCCACCACAACTTCCGATACTGCCCTACAAGCGGCTCAATATCGACCCTTGTATACAATCCACGGGCGCGAATAAACATTTCCCTAACGAAGTCCCATCCGTGACTAGGGATATGTTTGCACGGTAAACAGTCCTTATAAGTCCTCTCGACTTATAAGGAGAAAACACTATTGTAGGATCCTTACGACTTATAAGAGAACATGCACTTAAGGATCCCCACGATCCCTAAGGAGAAATCGCACCTACGAGATCCTCACGACTTGTAGGGAGAAATACCTTTATGAGACCGTTACGGCTCATGAAGTCAAAAGCCTTAGTCGACAAGTTCTAACCCTGTTCGCTAAGCCACCTTTGTTAGACATCGACGGGGGCAAATGATGATTCGCACCTGGCAATATCCCAGTTGTAGCAATGCTGATGCTGAAATCCGTGTCTAATTCCAAGCTTGCAGCAAGAAGCTAGCAAGCCACACATGCATACGAAATAGCCGAAATGATGGGACAACTTGCAACAAAATCAGCAAGTAAAAAATGTATGCATGCAAAATATCCGAAAGGATTGGTTAACTCACAATAAAAATCAGCGAGTAAAAATAAAATAAATAGCCGAAATGATTGGGCGCCGCGAAAAATAGCTGAAATGATTGGGCAATCGTGACCTTCGCGATATAAAAGCTGAAATGATAGAGAATCGCGAAAAGAAATAAAAAAAAGGAAATTTATGCCCTATAGATGATATCACATCAATCCCTGTATACAATCCAGGGGTGCAAACAAAGAAGGAATCACACCTTCCCTCCCCAGGCTCCATCAGAAGAAGAAGCCAAATCTCAACGGCTCATAGACAACTTAGAGACCACTTCGATATTCGTCTCATTACAACAGACGCAACGTCATCCACATGACCCCGCTCGGAAATACGTCATCCACATGACCCCGTTCGGAAATACGTCATCCACATGACCCCGTTCCGAAATATATCATCCACATGGCCCCGCTCGGAAATACGTCATCCACATGACCCCGTTCTGAAATACGTCATCCGCATGGCCCCGCTCGGAAATACGTCATCCACATGACCCCGTTCCGAAATACGTCATCCACATGGCCCCGCTCGGAAATACGTCATCCACATGACCCCGTTCGGAAATACGTCATCCACATGACCCCGTTCGGAGAAACGTCATCCATATGACCCCGTTCGGAGATACGTCATCCACATGACCCCGTGCGGAAATACGTCATCCACATGACCCCGTGCGGAAATACGTCATCCACATGACCCCGCTCGGAAATACGTCATATACATGACCCCGTTCGGAAATACGTCACCCACACGACCCCGCTCGGAAATACGTCATCCACACGACCCCGCTCGGAAATACGTCATCCACATGACCCCATTCGGAAATACGTCATACACATGACCCCGTTCGGAAATACGTCATCCACATGACCCCGTTCGGAAATACGTCATCCACATAACCCCGTTCGGAAATACGTCATCCACATGACCCCGTGTGGAAATACGCCATCCACATGCCCGTCACGAAAATACGTCATCCATATGGCCCCGTTTCGAAAATACGTCATCTACATGTCAATCCCACCAAACACTTACGAGTCCTCTCGATTCGTAAGGAAGAAAACTATCTTATAAGATCCTTACGACTTATAAAGGAAAACGCACTTAAGAATCCTCATGATTCCTAAGGAGAAAATACACCTACGAGATCCTCACGACTCGTAGGGAGAAAAATCTTTATGAGACCCTCACGGCTCATAAAATTGAAAAGTCTTAGGTGACAGATCCTAACCCTGTTTCCTAAGCCATCACCACCCTACAAAGAATCCAAGAGGGATAGTTATATACTATCTACAGGCCACGCTTGCTAAAATCACATGGCAACAACACAGCAAGGAGAAGAAAGCAACAGTAGAACAAAAAAATGTGTGTCTTTTATTCATGAATTCAATTGAGTACAAGGCAAATCATATAAAAGAGTAAAAATGGATACATATTATTCAAAGATTACAAGTGTGCAATCTATAAAAAAACATCTACTGGGAGGGAGGCGTCTTCAATAAATCAGCTAACTGCTCGCGCACTCCTCTCAACTCCCTCTCACGATCAGCTACCGCGGCCAGCTCTGCTTCAATTTGGGCCCGTTGCTGCAGACAGGATGAAAGTTTCACATCAATTTCCAGCTGAGCAGCCTCCTGACTCTGCGCAACCTGCTCACTAAGATCAAGCTTCTTCCTCAACACCAGCCCGTCGGAGATACATCGTCGAAGGTTTTCAAAGATGGAGTTCAGCTGGGCAGCATTTGCTGCAACCTCAGCGCGCAGTTGAACAGATTCAGCGGAAGTCGCCTCACGTTCCTTTCGCTTAAGGGTTGCCTCTCATTCGAAATGGCGAAAGAACGGAATGCTCTGCTGAACCCATGCATCCCGCTGGGAGTTCAAAGCCTGAATCTCAGGGCAGGACGCCTTAGCTCAAGCTCATGAAGGCAGGCCTCAATCTTCCGGCAGTGGTTAACCCAAGACTCGACAACGCCCTCATTATGGAAGTTCATAAGCGTCGCCAGCATTAGGATAACCTCCGCAGCAAAATCCGCAGCAGATGCGGGAGCCTCCACGTCAAGCTCCTCAATATAGTCGCTTAACGTGCGCAGACTATTTGTGGCACCCTTCGAGGATGGACGTCTGGAAAAGGGTCCAGCCGGCATTATGACGTGAGACTCGAATGGGGCTGGAGTCGATGCGACCTCTGCAAAAAAAATCACAATCAGATGACAGCTCGAGAAATAAAGATAATACATAAAAAAATATAGAGTCTACTATACCGGCTGCAACAGGAGGCAGAGCTGGGAGTACTGGTGACGCGACGATAGCCGCGTCCCCGCCTTCGATTTGCAAGGCTACACGCAATACAAAGAGGGATTAGCAATAATGTGACTGCTTGTTAAAGAAAGGACGTCATTTAGAAGAGATACTTACCAACACCAGCAGGCGGATTAATCTCTGACAGGAAGGAGAAGTGTGGGTGCAACACCTGATACAGGTGGTCAAAAAGGACTCCTGCAAAGACGCAATAATGCAACATCAGTACATAAATTATATAGACTAGAGATAAGACTAATGGGTCACAAATCCATACCTTCCAGCATCTGAGACGGTACGAGAGAGGGTAGAGGAGTGGTGACCGTCAAGGCAGTAACTGACGGCGCTGCCTCGGGTAGCGTGACTTCAACGCTCGCCACGCCTACATTAGAAACAAGATAAATACTGTCAGGAAAGATTGAAAAGGATTGCAGAATAAAAAGAAAAGCAATGACCTAAAATCTACCTGATAAGTCGCCGGTCGGAACCGTGACGAGGGCATCACTAGATACAGCGACGGCTTCTCCTTCCTCCATCGGAATGGTCTCACCTCACGTCGCCTCATCCCCCGACTCTACGAGAGCCGTCGTAACGCTTGCGACGCCAGGAGATGGCAAAGAACCGTAAACGGGAAGAGCGATGATTGGGGCGGTGCCTGACTCTTGAGAGAGGGCGGCCACCTCGGGCTCAGCAATTGTAGCCGTCTCACCCGCTGCCACCTCGGGCTCAGCAATAGTAGCCGTCTCACCCATCGCCACCTCGGGCTCGGCAATGGTAGCTACCTCAGGCATAGCAATCGTGATTGTCTCACCAGCCGTTACCTCGAGCTCGGCAATTACAGCCACCTCGCCTACTACCGCCTCGGGTTCG
This sequence comes from Agapanthus africanus, assembly GCA_030015575.1. NCBI lineage: Eukaryota > Viridiplantae > Streptophyta > Magnoliopsida > Asparagales > Amaryllidaceae > Agapanthus > Agapanthus africanus. Next base: position 387,646,643 of record JASDDO010000019.1, on the reverse strand, counting down.
GCAATCACGGCTACCTCCTCTACCACCACCACAGGCTCAGCAGTCGCCGCCACTTCTTCGGTAGGACTCGGCCCTGCAAGATAAGATATATGAGAACTGGTAATTAAAACTTTGACAACGGAACCCCATGTCATAATACCTTGAGTTGATCTTCCGTTTGCTCCCCGAGTCACACGTGCTGCTCGTCTGTAAGCAGTAGACAAGGCAGCCGGAGATTCCTCTGAGGGAGTAAGGTTAGGAGTAGCATTGCTCGAACCCGCACCAGCGACTAAGGCAGCACTACGCTCCCTTGCCGCGCGCATTCGGCGCTTCCTTTCCACCCGAGCCGTCAAGGAAGACCTCCTAGACGCCTCCATCAACAAGACGGCATCGCCCGCACCAAGGGTTATCTCTGGAGCCGTCAAGGCTTTCGTCATCGATCGTTTGAGTAAGGCCTCTTTCGGCAGTGCCGAAGAGGCCGGGACATCGGTGGCTAGCCCGGGAAGAATCTCCGCATCACCTTGCAAGATAGACATTATGGTCCCTGCGATAAGATAAAGAAGGGGTCAGATCACCTCTAAAAAGAAACGGGAGCGGAGACACGATAAACCGAAGCATACCGATGCCTAAGAATGCTCGAAGTCTTTCCTCTTCCTCAAAAGTCTTGAGAGAAGTTGCGAGAGCTTCTTCAGTGGAAATGCTTGTTAAAGAAGGAAAAGTGTCAGTCAAAACATGATGATAGAAATATAATGCAATGACGAAAGATACAGTTAATGGTTACCTGATCGCGCAAGGATAGCTAGTCCCGCTTCATGGCGTGCCAATTGCTCAGAAGCTGCAATGGCAGCTGCTAGATCAGTATCATCCGGCGGCATAAATAAACCTTCATTTGTACCAAACTCGCTCAAACCCTCGCCATAAGGAGCATGAGGCTCCTGGCCAAGTACAACGTTGATCGAAAAGATCGACTTCGTCTTCTTCTTCTATGAGCGAGCTCCGATCGCAGCCAGCACCAGCTTACGCTTGGTGGGCACCTTGGGACGACGAGTCCCGATATCTGAGCCCACGCCGGATTCGGGGGAAGCTACATTTACTGTCTCCACGGGAGCACGGGGCACCGATGGTACATCCACCGTCTCCACAGAGGCACGGGGCGACCCGCGCGTAGGGCATAGAACACGTGGGGGATCAACTGCAACGACCTCTCTTAGCGGAGGGGGGACAGTGGTCCATTTCTTCAAAGGGACGTTGCGATCGCCGGCAGGGGGCGCACTCTTACGATAGAGCAACAGCCGCCTCTCTTCCCTGATAACAGCATCCATTGCGTGTTGATACCAGGCCACGTGTACATTAAGGGCCCTCAGGACGCAGTTCGGCTCGCTGATGAAGAAGTGAGAGCCCGTATTTAAGTGGATGAAATGATGCAGCGCACCCCGTATTCCCTCTCTGGTGGCAGCGGGTTCTACCAAGAAAGCCTTCAGTGGAACCCCCTGATTATAACTCAGCTGCTGGGTAAAATGATGGAGGTTGTATCTCATGAATAGCGCCGTATCATTTTGCCTGAATACAAGAAAGCCCGACCTGATGGAGTATAAATGGAGAATCTCCCGGGCTTTCAACACGGAGACCCCGTCCATAAAAACGTCGCGCAATGCCAGCACCGTCTTGGAAGTTTCCTGGCCGATCGTCAGGACTTTGTCCGTGAAAGACATACCATCTCCGACAGTGCGCGGACGAAGAAGCAGGCCCCTAGCTTCCCGCTGTGACGGACTCACGATGGAAGCGTCAACCAGTCGCATAATTTGCGGGAACTTGCATTTCTCGTAAAATGAAGGTCTCTTATGAATGCCAAAGACCCCGAGCACGTGCATCACCATCCACGAAGTAAAGTAATTCATCGGGAAGTTGGCAGCATGCACCCCCGGTTTAGTGGTATCCGCCGCCACGCTAAGACCATGGTATAAATGGGCTAACCCGGCAATCCCGATGGCCACTTGTATTCCGGCCACCATGTGATGCGCGGGGTAGAAGATCGAAGGCTTCATGTAATAAGGATGCATAGGGAGCGTGAACCAGCTCAACCATAGCCCAAGAAACCCAAGAAAGAAAGCCTCCTCGTCAATACCCGGAGCGGCGATTTCTGACAGAGGGATGATCGCAGCATCAGGAAGAAAAAAGCCCTTCTGATCATCTTCCAGGACCGGTCGACGGTCTAAGCCAAAGCCGAAGGGATCATCGAGCTTGGCAAACTTTTCGCCTCGTTACGACAAAATCTCCGGGCGAAGAAACCGGACAATGAAGTCCGCGAAACTGACCCCCCGACCTCCGGATTCCTATAAGAGGCTCACGTACATGTTCAACGCCTTTATCAGACTAGGGAACTGGTGCTGAATGGCGTTCTCTGGCGTGAGGCCCATCACCACCGGTTTGGTGGCAAAAACATATTCATCCGAAGGAAGCAGCTCCTCGTATTGCTCCCCCCTAACCGGTAAACCGAAAACCTCAGCAAATTCTTCCAAGGAGATGGAGACTTCTCTGTCCAGTAGAAGGAAGGTATGGGTCGGGATGTTCCATTGCTCCAAGAACGCCTTAATCCACCATGTAGGAGGAGCAGAATATTGGAACAACGAAGCATAAACCGCAGGGTATAGGCCAAGCTTTAGCAGCTGCGTTTTCTTCGCCGACAAGATGTACCTGGCCCACTGCAAATACCCGGCTGGATGACGAGGAGTTAGCCCGATGTGGTAAGGTTGTCCCCAAGGGCGCGACTCACCCTGGCATATGCGTCGCCCCAAAGTATCCAAAGCCGTCAACGGCTGCATGGGTATGGCGGCAATTGAAGGTTGAAGAAGACCCTCCGAAGTCCAATTGACAACCTCCACGGCGTAGTTCACCGGGGGTGCATCTGCATACGGAATAGCTGAGATAGGCTCCAACGACGTCGCACAAGAGAAGCTTCGACGACCTCTGATAATCTGGTCGTAGTATCTACCCCACAAGTGAAGATTTTTGTGCTCCGGGTCACGGTCTTTGATGAGCGCAAGGACCTCCCGGTCCACAGGTGCCTCAGGGAATCCTCCCTCTGAACGAACGAATGGAAACGTAGCATCGAAAGACATGTCGCCTGCAAGGAGGGACAGAAGTCAACTGTCAGTGCTTTAGTTTAATCTGACACTCGGTACTTTAAAATGTGTACCACACTGCAATGCAGTGGAAATGGGACCAAAGGGGGACCCACAAAATCTAGATGACAATGCATCAATTAAATAAAACAGCCTCATCATTGGATGAGACTGTTAGTTAATGAGGAGATCCTCAAGAAAATTCTCATTGAATGAGAAATCCCTCGGAAAAAGAGAAAATCCCCCTTTGAGAGCAAAACTCTATGACAGAGTGACACTTGTCAAACGCTTAAAGGGCCTGGCTCTGTAATGATGATAGAAAAACCCATCAGAAAGAAAAATTAAAATCAATTAATTTTTATGAATTAAAAATTCTGGGATCTTCAAGATTCATGAAAAAACTCTTAAGAGTTCTTCGTCAAAGATTAAGAAATCTACACATGATACAGAAGAGCAAGGCTCTGTTTATGGGCTAAGAAACCCCTAGAAAAGATCTCTTTAGATCTATGGGTTCATGAGAGCAAAGGTCTGCCAATAAAACCCTAAATGGGTTTTCTGTAGATCAAAGATCTATAAAGTGCAAGGCTCAGTTAATGGGTAAAACCCTAATTTATTAAAAAATTTAAAACTTTACCTAAATTTGGAAAGAGTTTTTGCTCTTGAGAAGTTCACAAACAGAAGAGCTGTGCTCTACACAAAAAAATTCTCAAAGAAGATGATAATCATCTAGAGGACCAAAGGTCCTATTTATAGGTATTGAACCGCCTCTTCAGCCTCTGAGTTAATCCAAAGGCTCAGATGCTGTCACCGCTGCACTCACGTGTGCGCCATGTGAGCACAACGGTGGGGGGGCATTTGTCCCCAATCAAAGCAAAGCACTGTTGTTTGAAATTCAAAATTCAAAAGTTGAAGCAACGCCTCAAATCCAGCGCTAGGTGCGCTGCGCGCCACGTGTCAAACACGGATGCGCTAGCGCCAGATGCGCTAGCGCCAGATGCGCTGCGCCTTAGGTAGCGCCCCCCAATCAGAGAAAAGCTCTGTTTTCAAATTCAAAATTCAAAAGAAAGGTGAAAAGACACCTCTGTTGAAGCAATGCTTCAGATCCAGCGCTCTGCGCTGCGCGCCACGTGTCAAACACAGGTGCGCTAGCGTAGGCTGCGCTCTACGCTGCGCGCCACGTGTCAAACGTAGGTGCGCTCGCGCAAGGTGCGCCAGCGCTGGAATTAAGAATTCCCCATTGTTAGATCAAAGGATCTAATGATAATGATAAATCATTAATTAAATTCTATTAAGGAAAGATTCCTCAAAATCTTTCCAAACAACAAGATTGTGCTTCGAGCACCGTTGGATCAATGATCCAATGGTAAATAAAAATTATCAAAGACAGAATAAATTCTGCATGGAAAGATTTCTCAATCTTATTAAAACAAGAAGATTATCTTCTGTAAAACAGACGCCCTAGGATCAAAGATCCAACGGTAGGAAATATTCCCAAATCAATCAGAGAAAGATCTCTTTAACTGATTTAACAAATCAGCTGGCCCTATATAAAGGCCCTAAGACTTCAAGTCTGATATAGAGAAACCCCCTACAAATTTTGAGAAAACTCAAAGAAAGAAAAGCAAGCTTTCAGCAAAAAGAAGATCATTTTCTTCAAGGTAAAGAACATGATTCTAGAACACAGAGATGAAATCATCTCATGAAAAGAAGAACTATCTTCTAAAAAGGATCACAGATCTACAAAAGACCAAGGTCTTTGATAAAAAAGAGATCAAAAGATCTCATCATAAAAACTAAAAAGAAGTATTTACTTCATTCACAGATCGTTGATCTACAAAGGCAGAGCCCTTTTATAAAACAAGAACTTTGTTCCTAAATCTTGAGGCAAAGCCTCCTTTAAAAGAACAAACTTGTTCTTTGATCATAAATTCAATCAAGTGCGCTCTGCGCTATTGAAAAGTGCCTTGCACTCATGAACTGCGCCTTTGCGCTTCTTGGACCGGCGCTCAGCGCCAAAACATACCACGTGTCAACCACAGACATAGCTTGCGCTTTGCGCTTCTGAAATAGCGCGCTGCGCTCATGGGCTGGCGCTTGGCGCCAAGCGCAACACGAGTCATCCACGTATGCGCCAGCGCAATGCGCTCATGGACCAGCTCTCAGCGCTCACAAACTAGCACATGCGCTTAGCGCAGAGCGCAGCACTTACATGCGCGCCACGTGGCAGAAGCGCACTGCATTTTTTTTTGATTGGCGCAAAGCGCCTAGAGCACCATATGTTGCGTTGAATGAATACAAATTATTCTTTATCAGAGCCAAGGCTCTGATTAATGCTATGCATTCAATACAAGACAAAAAAAATTTCAGGATCTAATGCTTAGCATTATTAAAAGGGCCAAGCCCAAATAAATGATCAATAGCCAGAACAATAAAATGTTAAATATTTTAATTGGACTTAACCCAATTCTGGCCATAAGTTCTCAAGTTATACCGAACTGAGCCCATCTGCTCACAAATATTTCAACAGATCTTAGTTCAAAACTGGACTACAGATCTTTCAACCAATTTACACCCGATTTGAGGGTACATCTCTTTACTCCTCTGATATCTGTCGTTGTAATCCTTCAACGTCTTCAGAGAGGCGACGGGTCCCGATAACCACACATTTTACGGACTGTGGGGTCCTTAAACTCATGGACTACGATGTCCTTAAACTTCATAGACTATGATGTCTCTAAACCATGGACTGTGGGGTCCTTAAACTCATGGACTACGATGTCCTTAAACTTCATAGACTATGATGTCTTTAAACCACGGACTGTGGGGTCCTTAAACTCATGGACTACGATGTCCATAAACTTCATAGACTACGATGTCTCTAAACCACGGACTGTGGGGTCCTTAAACTCATGGACTACGATGTCCTTAAACTTCATAGACTACGATGTCTCTAAACTACGGACTGTGGGGTCCTTAAACTCATGGACTACAATGTCCTTAAACTTCATAGACTACGATGTCTCTAAACCACGGACTGTGAGGTCCTTAAACTCATGGACTACGATGTCCTTAAACTTCATAGACTATGATGTCTCTAAACCACGGACTGTGGCGTCCTTAAACTCATGGACTACGATGTCCTTAAACTTCATAGACTACGATGTCTCTAAACCACGGACTATGGGGTCCTTAAACTCATGGACTACGATATCCTTAAACTTCATAGACTACGATGTCTCTAAACTACGGACTGCGGGGTCCTTAAACTCATGGACTACAATGTCCTTAAACTTCATAAACCACGATGTCTCTAAACCACGGACTGTGGGGTCCTTAAACTCATAGACCACGATGTCCTTAAACTTCATAGACTACGATGTCTCTAAACAATGTACCGAGATGTCCTTAAACTAACATTGGACCGTTATATCCTTAAACTAATCGACTGCAATGTCACTAAACTAAACAATAGAGTCTAAATGCTCTTTAGTTGGATCTAAATGATCTCGTTAAGTTGATCTTAGTCTAAAATTAGACTAACGTATCCATAACAAACGTTTAAGTTGATCTTAGTCTTAAATGAGACTAACGCATCCTTAAACCCAAACCAAAACCCAAATCTAAAAAATACGGATTTGGACTAATTTACGCCCTACGGACGACAACATAAATTAGTCTCCGTATACAATCCACGGGCAACCACAAACAAAACAAACACCCACGACACGAAGTGACCATCTAGAGAAGGAGAAAGTGGTTACCGCAATGCGGTAGCGTAACTAACTGCAGGGGCTTGCGCCTGCAGGGAAGAGCGTCCCCACAATCAAAAACCCCTCAAAAGAAGGGGAATCTGACGAAGTCTTCTACATCGGCCGCATCCGTTTAAACCTTCGATATATGGTGCCATAAATCAACTTGGCATCTTCGGAGAGGTGGACGGATAGCACCAATTAGCATCTGCCCTGAATTTCAGGCAAGACAAACCTACGCGGTCGCATCTCTGTATTCGGCAGGGAACAGTGAACAGGTGGTCGACCGTTCTCTTCTACCGCCTGTTGCCGACGAAGTGTCCGAGGAATTTGGTGGTCAACTCGTCAAAGGTCGAGATAGAGCGTAGCGCTAATCCTCAGAACCAGTCCCAACCTGAATGAATGAGGGTAGTCGGGAAAGCTCGGCACAGTGCTGCGTCCGAGTTATCCTGGAAGCTCATGCTCGCCGTGAACGCGTCCAGGTGGTCCTTCGGGTCGAACTCCCCGTCGAAGAGGGCTACGTTGGACGGTTTGTTCTTGGACAAGACGTGTACGGCGAGCAACTCCTCGGTGAAGGGCTTCATAAGTGAGTCGGCGGCATACCTGGCCCCTTCACCAAATGGATGACCCTCCCGATGTATACTCTCGATTTTCTTTTCGAGGGCGTCAAGGCGGTCGTGGTATTTCAAGGATTCAGCGCAGTCGGAGTGGTGGCACTTCCCGCTTATGGCCTGCGCCAGGCTGTGACCCCGGTTCCATTCTATCAAATTTCTTTAGTCCTCTGGTGAGGTCCTTCTTAAGTTTTCCCAACGAGTGTCGTTTGCGCGATCATTTAGATGGAGAGGGTGTCGGTCATGCCTGCGAGCAGGCGAGCTGACCGATACGTTCTCAGGAGGGACGGGAACGTGACGGGCCTCCGGGCGATGGGCTCTTTCGTGAGACCACGGCGTGGAGCCGTGTGGCACCCAGTGGGTCATTGAATCGGTCGTTGTGGGGGAACCGCGGTCGCTGGAGTGAGCAAGGCTTTTTTCCGTGGTGCCAGCGTAGGCGGTGTCATCTGCCCTTCTGCGGACGTCGTGATCCCTGGGAGGGGGAACGACGACCTGGAGGGTGGGCCCACCGTTTGGACACGGACAAGAGCGTCCACTATGGACGCGAGCCTGTCAATCCTTGCCGAGAGGTCGTGGATAGCGTTCGGAGGGGGAGTAGATCCGTCCGCCCCCAAATCTAATAAATACCTTTTTAATAATTAATACATATTAATCTCCAAATATTTTCCAAATATTAGTATATAATTATACCATTTTATGAAAACCCCAATTCGCAAATCGAATAGTTTTCGTGAAATATATTATTTTAATATTTAAATTCCCAAAATAATATTTTATATTTCTGAAATGTTACAGCCATGCAGTTCCTCGGCCACTTCGTCAGCAACCGACGACAGAAGAGATCGGTTGATGCATGTTTACCATCAAGAGCGAGGAAAGAAACTCTTCCGAAGACTATATTGCCCGTTTCTACAATGCCCTTCTGGAGGTACTCGAGCACCGAGATGAAACGGTCAACATCGCCCTAAGGTCTGGTCTTAGGCACAAAGAGTGGCTCCGCTCTTTTGCATTGGCGCAACCTGAGACCCTGGCTGAGATAACGGTCTGGACCGAGTGGGAAATCTAACTCGAATTCGAGGTTAATACTCACCTTTTCCGAGGATACCGGACAGACCAAAAGAAAAGTGACTTGGAAGAAGACAAAAAGAAGGCTGGTCGGTCAAAACCTTATACGCCAAGATTTCACGAGTACATGACTCTCAATGTCTCGCAGGCCGAGCTATTAGAGGAAGCAAGGAGCAAAAAATTCTTCAAGCTACCACCGATTACATGAAAACCGGGCAAGCGACTCTGCGGCCCGTATTGTGCCTATCATCGGACACAAGGGCATTCGACCGAGGATTGTAAACAGCTATGTGATTACGTCGAGGAGATGATATGTTAGTTATATGTATATCCCAGAGGACATTATTGTACATGATTGTATATTATAATGGATGCTTGAACATATATAGAGAGGACTTTCTTGCTCGACATGATATTACGCTGTCTGGTTACTCTTTATCTTAACATGTAAACTGGTATTGTTATACTGTCTTTCTCTCAGATGTTGATAAAGCCCTTAGGATGTGTACTTGACTACCAGGACTATGATGCAGATCATACTAGTGGGGCCAGGGTAGTCCACAAGTTCATCCTTTAATTGTTCCTAGTCGAGGGAGTATCGAGACAGGGCATCGATATTTCAGAGTAGACTAGTATGTACGTTTCTTGGCCTTGTATGGGGCGATGGATGATCCCACATTCTTTGGTGTTTGACATCAAAGATTGTACAAAGGTGCTCATTGGAGAATGGGTACACCGAACGAGACTCGGCGAGAACTCCTAGATGGTATTATATCTATCGTCAGATAGCAGTTCTCTTGTGACACTGGTACATGTTAGTCTGTAGACCCGAGATCGTCATAGAGTCTTGTGTGATTCCCATTGTGCTTTGATTTCCTCCCTACCATGCTCAAGAGAGCGTGCAAACAGGTGGATTTTGGGTACAGTCCCGAGTCACATGGAGGCAATGAGCAATAAAAGAGGGGTTTCGTCTCTCCCAGTATTGGGGTTTGATGTTGCGCTATGCTCGATTGGCTATAACAGGAAGTCCCTGGCCAGGGCTGATGATGAGATTTGCTGGTAAGTGTTATCAGTAGTTTCTCGACCCGTTATGAGCCTCATATCGGCATGACTTATCAAATTATTAGGGTCTGACGTTTACCACCCCAAACTCAATATGCGACATATCAGACGAAGAGACCGGACTGTGCGGTGGTGTTACTTACTGGATTCACGGGAGTTTGGATAAGCTTGCTTGTTGATCTTTTGAACGCTCAATACCTGGATAGCCGTTACGTCCAGCTAGTACCGTTGATGGCTTGTGGGTGATTAATATGATCATTACCTACTGCTGGCGTATTGACGAGTCTTTAGAGTTCTACACAGAGGTTTCCTAGCTTAAGCGAAATGAAGTAGGGCACATATTGTTGGTGGATATTTCACACCCTCACAACACTTGTGAGGAGGCGGAAGTGGCAAACAATAATTTTTCTTGCATGCAACACCTACTATAAACCTTGATCTTGTGCTAAACCATAACTAGAAATCCTATCTAGAGATCTTATATACTATGATAGGGGTTATACCTCAAGGAAACAGCCTTTCGGGTCTTCTTTCTGCTGCAACTCCTTGGCTCCTTCGATGGTTGAGAAGAACTCGATCTCCGGTCATCTCTAGATCCAAGACGATCCACCCGAGAGCTATAGAATAAGCTACAAACTCTTCACAAAAGTTAACTAAGAGATCAAGTGTGCTAGAAATGATCACTTAGATGATGTAGAGATGAACTAATGGATTACTTTTAGCCCTAAGCTTTTGATTCAAAACTAATGTGAAGGATAAAGCTAGGAAGAGGAAGAAGAAGATAATTAGGAGAGAGAATGTAAAAAATAGAATGAGGAAATATCAAGCATGCATCAAGGGTAATGGCTTATGGAAATAATTGAGTTGTGTATTATTTTATCTCTAAAATAATGCACCATACTTGAATAGTAATCCCAAATGAATAAAATATTCAAAGAGCCATTCTTTGACCCATGCTTTGACAATTCTCCTAATTCCACCACATATATATTTATTCTCACAAAATAAATATCATATTATGAGGTGTCTCCTTCTAGAAGGTGTTCTTGTACAATTACAAGAATACTCCTCACCGTATACCGTATAAGTATACCCGTATCCGTATTCGAAAAAATACGAATAAAATAATCCAATAATATAATATCGGTACCCAGCTTAAACCAAAGCCTACCAGTATTACCCTTTCGATCATTATTCCTGTAGCCAGTACACGAACATGATCGAAACCCTGCCGTAACAACTTACGGCCTCTACATCTTTTGCCTGAACTAGGGAACTCTCTGTGTGGGACTCTAAAGACTCGACAGTATGCTGGCAGTGGGTTTAACCATAAGCACGTCAGCGGCACTAGCTGTGCGTAACGGCTACCCAGGTGCATGACGATAAGGTGGCCGACAAGCGAACTCATCACAACCCTAACGAGCCTGTAAGCAACACTTATCGTACAGTCCGGTCTCTTCGTCTGATACGTCGCATATGAAGTCTAGGGTTGGTAAATGTCAGACCCCAGAAACTTTATAAGTCATGCTGATTTATGTCCCATAACGGTTCGGGAAATTACTGATAACTCTTATCACTAAATCTCGACAACTCTGGCCAGGGATTTTCTGTTATAGCCGATCAAGCATAGCGCAACATCAACTCCCTATACCGGGAGAGACGAAACCCCTCCTATCGCTCACCGCCTCCATGTGATTCGGGAATGTACCCAAAATTCACCAGTTTGTACGACCCTGTAGAGCCATGGTAGGGAGGAAATCAAAGCACAGTGGGAATCACACAAGACACTATGACGATCTCGGGTCTACAGACTAACCTGTACAAGTGTCACCAGAGAACTACTATCTGAAAATAGGTATATATACCATCTAGGAGTTCTTGGCGAGTCCTGTACGGTGTACTCATTCTCCAATGAGCACATGTGTACAATCTTTGATGTCGAACACCAATGGTTGTGGGATTAACCATCGCCCCCGGGGTCAAGAAACGTACAAACTTGTCTACTATGGTAATATCGATGCCCTATCTCGATATACCCTCGACTAGGAACTATTAAAGGATATGCTTATAGACTGCCCAGACCCACTAGTACAATCTACATTATAATCCTGGCAGTCAAGCATAATCCTAAGGGCTTCATTAACATGTACATAAAGATATGAAATACAACACATCACACGTTAAGATAAAGATAAACCTGATAGCATACTATCATTTCGAGCAAAGATTGTTTATGTACATATACATGCCTAGTATCCTATACAATACAGGCCTTTAGGGCATATATATCTAACAATCTCCCACTGGCACTAAGGCATGTAGTTGGTGCAATAAGTACCCACTGTCTACACTAGAACTAGTTGCCGGCGTACCGTATGCCCAACATCTCGAACAGTTTCTCAAACTGGACTTAAGAGATATTAATTGATCTGCTTTGTTGTCTTTCGTGTCTACTCTCCGTACCTCCATGTCCCGGTGATCCACTATCTCCCTGATGAGGTGATACCGCCTCAAGATATGTCTGGATTTCTGATGGGACCGCGGTTCCCTTGCCAAATACATGGCTCCATTGTTTTCTCAATACAAAGGTATTGGATTAGTAATGGACGGAACCACCTGAAGTTCAGAAATGAACATCCTCATCTAGACTGGCTCTTTTACGGCATCATTAACAGCAATATACTCAGCTTCCATCGTAGAGTCAGCGACGGTATCTTGCTTGGAACTCTTCCAACATACCGCCCCTCCATTTAGGGTAAATACAAACTCTGAGATGGACTTACTATAATCCTTATCGCTCTGGAAGCTGGAGTCGGTAAAGGCCTCCATTTGGAGATCTCCGTTACCATACACCAAGAAAAAAAATTTAGTCCTTTGCAAGTACTTCAGAATGTTCTTCACAGCATTCCAGTGTTTCTCCCCTAGATTGGATTGATACCTGCTTACTGCACTCATTACATAAGCTATATCTGGGCGAGTACACAACATCGCATACATTATAAATCCCACCGCCGAAGTATAGGGTATAATGCTCATGCGAGCCCTCTCCTCATCAGTCTTTGGAGACATCTCTTTGGAGAGGGTGATCCCGTGACAAGAGGCTAAATTACCTTGCTTGGAATTTTTCATACTAAACCTCTTTAGTATGGTGTCTATGTATTTCAATTGGGACAATCCCAATAATTTCTTAGATCTATCTCTATAGATCTTAATTCCCAGAATGTATGAGGCATCACCCAGGTCTTTCATGGAGAACCTCTGCGATAAGAATAGTTTGACCGATTGTAGCATAGGAACATCATTTTCTATCAAGAGAATGGCGTCCACGTATAATACGAGGAATGTAACAGTACTCTCTACAATCCTTTTATAAATACATGGTTCATCTACATTTTTGATAAAACCAAACTCTTTGATAGTATCATCAAAGCAGATGTTCCAACTCTGCGATGCCTGCTTTAATCCATAGATGGATTTAAGCAACCTGCATGCTTTTCCGCTGATCCCACTGTCAATGAAGCCTTCTGGCTGATCCATAAAAATGCATTCTTCTAAATCACCATTTAGAAATGTTGTTTTAACATTCATCTACCAGATTTCATAATCACAGTGAGCAGCTATAGCAAGAAGGATCCGAATGGATTTGAGCATCGCGGCTGGTGAAAAGGTCTCATCATAGTCCAAGCCTGTTCTTTGACGGAATCCTTTTGCTACCAGCCTAACTTTATAGGTCTCCACCTGACCATCCAAACCAATCTTGCTCTTAAAGATCCACTTGCACCCTATGGGTTTTAATCCAGAAGGTGCAACCACCAAAGTCCATACTTTGTTAGTGTCTATGGATTCCATTTCGGATCTCATGGCATTCAGCCATTTCACTGAGTCACCACTCGTGATAGCTTGCCGAAAACTAGTAGGGTCATCATCATCCATGATGCAATATTCTCTATCACCATCAATTAGAAAACCGTAGTATCTATCAGGTGGGCGAGAAGTCCTATTAGATCTACGGAGTGGCTGAGGTTCGTCAGGTTCTATTGAAACCTCAAGTTCAACCAAATTATCGTTATTTGTTTGTGGTTATGGAATTTCTTCCAATTCTCCTGCATTGCCAACTGTGTCATTTGTAAAAAACCCATTTTCCAAAAATGTGGCATACTGAGAAACAAATGTCCTTTGTTCCTCCTTGTGGTAGAAAAGATATCCATACCAATGTTTTGGATATCCCACAAATTTACACAAAACCGATCGTGTCTCGAGTTTGTCTGGATTCTTCTTTTTCACATAAGCCGGACAACCCCATATCCTAACTCATTTAAAAGACGGTCTCTTCCCATACCATATCTCATATGGAGTGGTACACACGGTTTTGGTCGGAACCCTATTTAATATATATATATCGCAGTCTCCAATGCGTTCCCCCATAATGAAAGTGGTAACTCAGCATCACTCATCATTGACCGTACCATATCTAATTGGGTAGCTGTGGTGTGTACGGAGGAGTGAGCTGAGAGACAATCCCATTCTCTTTTAGGAAATCTAGAAATTCTGAGCTTAGATACTCACCTACTCGATCCGATCGAAGTTTCTTGATACTCAAGTTTGATTGTTTTTCTACTTCAGATTTATACTCCTTGAACTTTTCGAAGGCTTCAGACTTATGTTTCAACAAGAACACGTGTCCGAATCTCGAGAAATCATCAGTAAAAGTTATGAAGTACGAAAAACCACCTCTCGCATGTGTAGACATTGGTCCACATACATCACTATGTATGAGGCCTAAGAGTTCAGTAGCTCTCTCTCCGTGTCCAATAAACGGAGTTTTGGTCATTTTACATTTGATACAAGACTGGCAAGTCGCATAAGATTTATATTCAAACGGGTTTAAATATCCATCTTTATGTACCTTGGTTAGTCTTGTTTCATTAATATGACCAAGTCTACAATGTCAAATGAAAGCTTCATTTATTTTTGAAATCTTCCTTTTGTTTGTGTGTTGTATATTGAAATTTGTATGTTGATTTAGGACGTATATCCCGTTATTTAATGTACCAGACCCAATCAACTCTTGATTAAGTTTAATGTTTATAACATTAAATTGTAACACAAAATTATATCCTTCATTGTCTAACAACGATATTGATATAATATTACATAATATCGAAGGTACAAAATAACATGGGTTCAAAACCAATATACAATCCGACGGCAAACCAAGGTGATACTCTACCACTGCTACAGCATGTACAGAGGAACCATTCCCAACTCGGAGAGTGTGATCGCCTTTTTTCAAAAACCTGCTATTTCTCAGCCCCTGCACACAATTACAGATGTGAGATCCTGACCCGGTATCTAATACCCAGGAAGCAGAGTTAATTGAAAAACAGTTTTCTGTTACAAACACACCTTAAGTGGAAGCATCAGTATGCTTCTTCTTCTTGAGGTCGGCAAGGTATCCAACGCAGTTTCTCTTCCAGTACCCAGTCTTGTGGCAGTGGAAGCATTCCCCTCTTCCTGATGCAGCAGACCCTATCTTGTCTTTTCCCGTTGCCTTTTTCACTCCTCCTCTCGGTTTGATGGGATTCTTCTTCTTCTTTCCCTTGGCCTTGGCTTACAGGATGGAAGAAGAAGATGGCCCAGCAATTAGAGCGGGAGTTTTTGCTACCTTTAGCGTTCTCTCTGCACTTCTCAACATATTGAGGAGTTCAGGAAGTGAATTCTCCATGTTGTGCAAGTTGACATTCACAATGAACTGAGCAAAGGCATGGGGGACTGTAGAACAATATCAACATACCGTTCGTTCTCCATGGTCCATCTCAGGTCCTATAGTTCTTCGATAAGTCCTATCATCTTCAATACATGGTCACCTACAGACGTGCCAGCAGCCATCCGCATCTGAAACAACTTTCGAGATGCCTCGTATCAGAGAGTGCGAGATTGCTCTCTATACAACTCCTTTGTATGGAGAAAGATAGATTGTACATCCATCTTCTCATGCTGCTTCTAATGTTCATTGTTCATAGAAGCAACTACGAAGCATTTGGCTATTTCACAGTCTATATCCCATTTCTTGCGGATTTTCTTATCCGTAACTGAAGAATCAGGGCCTGGGCTAGGAGGGGCTGGAGTAGTCAGGACATATCTGACCTTATCATAGGTCAGGGCAATATTTATGTTCCTCAGCCAGTCTTTGTAATTCGGTCCCATGAGTTTATTCTTGTCTAATAAAAGCTTAAGTCCCGTCATGAGTATCTGCCATTAGGAGAGAGAAAACATGACACTCAGTGATTGCTCTTGCATGATTAGATTGGTTATTAATCTTATCTAATCGATGTCTCCCACTGTTTTTATCAAATTTTCCTTCAAATCTTAAAACGAAAATTAGTCAGGATTAATTGCAATCTACAAGTTCGCTAACCGGTCGGCCAGGCCAGTATCGGTACTTTGAGGGAGGTTCCCCGTGCTTTCGCACGAACTTAATTAAAATAAATCTCGTTTTCCTAGATGCATAACCCCGTTGACACCTTTCTAGACACCTACTGGATTAGCTAATTGTAAAGTGCAAAACTCTTCCGGGAGTAACTTTTACTCACAGTGGGATCGAGATCCAACTATCAAATAGAAGGTATGCAATCTCATTGCAAATTTCAGCTCTTGAAATTCCCAATATGGTTTTTACCCCTAGTGTCTTACAACCTTAAGTATGGTTAACAAATCATAAGTACTAGTCAAGTTCTACCCGCCATTTCGTGATTGATTTAGACCCACCCACATAACCCTTAAATATGGTCAACAAGATCATGCGAATGTCCTAATCGATCGCATCATATGCTTTGTAGGAAGACATCACTTAGCTACCATACACCCCATCTTAACTATAGTCAACAAACGTGGTACGAATACTAAGTACTCTGCTTCCTAAAATGGCGGAGGGCAACGGATGGTTTTGATGAAAACCTTTAAAGTTTTGAACTTGATATCATAGTAGAATCAAGTGAAAGGAGTGGTTTAAGCTCCAGTTTTAAAGTCGAATGGTTTTGTAGTATCTTTCTAATTTTGCTAAAGAGGTCACTCCCGGTGAAGGGATTTTGGCTCTTTCCTCATCGAATAAGGTGCTGGATATTTATGAATACAATGATGCAAAGCAAGAATTAGATCAACTATAAAAAACAATCGAGTACTTTGTAACATTTGCTAGTTTCGCTCAAGGGGTTACTCCCGGTGAAGGGATCTCATCCCTTTCCCCATCGAATGAGGTGCTGGATATTCATCAAGGAATACCACTATGCAAAGCAAAAACTAGAGTTACCCATTTTAAAAAATTTGATTCCACAACATCTTTAGCTTTCTTTTTCTTAACATTAATCATATTAATGTTGTCCCATCATTTACGTTTCCTAAACATCACAGAAAAGAAACGAAATTAGAATGTACGCTTATGCTATCCGCATTCGCCACGGGGCCCCGTCATGCACCTTTAGGTTGCTTAACTAATGGCAGAGCGGGGGCTGGATTATCGCGGGTGCAAAACATAAGCAACGTTTATTATATATCTCATATATAAATAGCCATTCTTCGCACGCGTTTATAAACATTCCAGATCACAGATGAATACATTGGATATACTAGGAATTCCGTATTCCGTTTAAACCCTCAAAGAAAGACGGGTTCCACGGTCGTGATGAATAGCCAAACCCCACCCTAGACCGCTACAGGTGCGGAAAACTACCCGCCAAAATTCCCGAAGTGAAGCAACCTCCTTCAATAAAATGAGTAGGTCACTCGGCACTTCGAGAACCCGGTAGTTTGTGCACCCCACCATGGGTCTATCCTAAGAGCAAAAACAGTAAAAAGAAATTATACAACGATGGCTACAAGCTCAACCCGGATGTGCCCCACAAAATAATATTACATCGCTTTTTACAATTTACATGAATGAAAGAAAAGAAAAACGCACTTCTCATATCCCCCCGGCTATTCATCCACGACAATCCAACATATTCATATACACATACTATCATATGATATACATATATGCAACCCACACTAATCGTCGTATAGCAATTAGTGGACGTTTCAAACACATATCAAACTGAAAAGCGGATAAACGGCGTTAAAAATTCAATTTCGAAACACTCTGATTTCCCCTAACACTTAGGATACATCACATGTAATTTGGAAATAATTAAACAATACCATAAAACCAAAAACCCAGAGCACAGATAACCCTAAAAAACTTAAGCCCAAACTCAACTTTTGATCCGGCGACGCCGGGGATTTTGAGAATCTCGTCGGGAAATATTCGGTGGTTGGGACTCGTTTTTCTAGGGTTGTCAAGTTATCTCATAACAAGTATTCTGCACATGCGTAAAAACAATTTAGAACACTTTTTAAAAATTTCCAGAGAGCAGTTTTTAGTTTTACAGTATTGGAGTTGTTTCGTGTTTCGAAGTTTTAAATATCGTCTAAATAACTAGTTATGGTTTAGTTAGGCTCTGATACCATGTTGGTTGATGTTGCACACCCTCACAACCCTTGTGAAGAGGCGGAAGTGGCAAACAATAATTTTTCTTGCATGCAACACCTACTATAAACCTAGATCTTGTGCTAAACCATAACTAGAAATCCTATCTAGAGATCTTATATACTATGATAAGAGTTATACCTCAAGGAAACGGTCCTTCGGATCTTCTTTCCGCTGCGACTCCTTGGCTCCTTCGATGGTTGAGAAGAGCTCGATCTCCGGTCACCACTAGATCCAAGATGATCCACCCGAGAGCTATAGAACAAGCTACAAACTCTTCACAAGAGTTAACTAAGAGATCAAGTGTGCTAGAAATGATCACTTGATGATGTAGAGATGAACTAATGGATTAATTTTAGCCCTAAGCTTTTGATTCACAACTCATGTGAAGGATAAAGCTAGGATGAGGAAGAAGAAGATAATTAGGAGAGAGAATGTAAAAAATAGAATGAGGAAATATCAAGCATGCATCAAGGGTAATGGCTCATGGAAATAATTGAGTTGTGTATTATTTTATCTCTAAAATAATGCACCATACTTGAATAGTAAACCCAAATGAATAAAATATTCAAAGAGCTATTCTTTGACCCATGCTTTGACAATTCTCCTAATTCCACCTCATATATATTTATTTCACAAAATAAATATCCTATAATGAGGTGTCTCCTTTTAGAAGGTGTTCTTGTACAATTACAAGAATACCCCTCACCCTATACCGTATAAGTATACCCGTATCCGTATTCCGAAAAATACGAATACAAATAATCCAATAATATAATACCGGTATCCGGCTTAAACCAAAGCCTACCAGTATTACCCTTTCGATCATTATTCCTGTAGCAAGTACACGAACATGATCGAAACCCTGTCGTAACAACTTACGGCCTTTACATCTTTCGCCTGAACCAGGGAACCCTCTGTATGGGACTCTAAAGACTCGACAGTATGCTGGCAGTGGGTTTAACCACAAGCACGTCAGCGGCACTAGCTGTGCGTAACAGCTACCCAGGTACATGACGATAAGGTGGCCGACGAGCGAACTCATCATAACCTTAATGAGCCTGTAAGCAACACTTACCGTACAGTCCGGTCTCTTCTTCTGATACGTCACATATGAAGTCTAGGGGTGGTAAATGTCAGACCCCAGAAACTTTATAAGTCATGCTGATTTATGGCCCATAACGTTCGAGAAACTACCGATAACTCTTATCAGTAAATCTCGACAACTCTGGCCAGGGATTTACTGTTATGGCTGATCAAGTATAGCGCGACATCAACTCCCTATACCGGGAGAGACGAAACCCCTCCTATCACTCACCGCCTCCATGTAATTCGGGACTGTACTTAAAATCCACCTGTTTTCGCGAATCAGTAGAGCCGTGGTAGGGAGGAAATCAAAGCACAATGGGAATCACACAAGACACTATGACGATCTCGGGTCTACAGACTAACCTGTACAAATGTCACCAGAGAACTGGTATCTGACAATAGGTATATATACCATCTAAGAGTTCTCGACGAGTCCTGATCGGTGTACCCATTCTCCAATGAGCACCTGTGTACAATCTTTGATATCGAACACCAATGGTTGTGGGATCAACCATCGCCCTCTCGGTCAAGAAACATACACACTAGTCTACTATGGTAATATCGATGCCCTATCTCGATATACCCTCGATGTAACGCTTTGAAAATTCGTATAGGTTAATTTCTTGTTAATTAGTGAAAATACGTGTTTTTCGTCAAAACCTAGTTAATAAATATTTTCCATATAAAAATGAATATATCTATTTGATGATGTGAATATGTGTATAATTGTGTTTTATTAGTTAGCATTTAATTTATTGTTCACTTAATTATCTATTTTACTTATTTATTAATTACTAAACTATTTCCTTAAAACATGCATGTACACATCTTATGTAACCCTTAGCTAACAACATGTTGATTCATGCTTTAGCAACCATGGCAACTTTACCATTTTTGGTATGTGTCATACTCATCTTTCTCTCCTCTCTTGGTTCTAGATTTCCTTTCAAAAAAAAAGAATTGGAAAATGAAATGGGGAGCATGGTGCATTTAAGAGGTATGGGGGACTTAACTTTTAACACACACACACACCCTCACTCTCTCTCCCCCCTCAACTCTCGGCCAAGCCCAGCAGCCCCTCTCCCCTTCATCATCTTCTTCTTCTTCTCTCATTGTTAAGCCCTCATTTCCATAAAAAATCCACAAAATCATCACAAAATCCACCACGAACCCTATTCAAAATCCTATTTTTAGAACCTCCTTTGAGCTTCCTTCAAGTAATCTTCTTGTTGTGGCAAGTTTTATCTTGTAGGGTCTCCTTCTACTAATCCTTGAGGTATGAAGCCAAATTCCCTTCATGTTTCACTAATCCTTGTTTCAATTGGTATTAATTAGATGTTTAATTGGTTTTATTGCAAGCTTAGGTTTTTAAAGAAAGGGTTAGAACAAGACTAGGGTTTTAATGGCTATTAGAGTAATCTTGGCTCATATTAAAGTAGTTTAGTATGGTATAGTCTTGTTAATCCATCTCATTGCACTAAAACACCATAATGTGTTAAATTAGTGTCTAAATACGATTTTACTTAATATTAGTGTTCTAACGTGATCTGCTCTTAAGCCCGAAGTTTCTGAATAAAGTTGCAATTACTGGAGGGTACTCATAGGACTAGGATTACACCGTCGAAGCCCAAGACCCCACTTCCTTCTTGAGGCCGCAATTAAATGGGTTCTGGCCGCAAATTGCGGCCAGATGTGTGACCTGGGTGTCAGGGTTTTTGTAGTAGGTGTCTGCTGTATAATGTAGTTCTTTGGTTTGTTCAACTTCTCCTAATTGCACTCGTATCAAAATATGGAACCGTTTTACCTTAAAATCGTTGTTTTGTTAATGTGCGATATGTATGATTCGAATCTAGTTTGGATGTTTGCTGTGTATCACAGACAATCGGGGTGGTTTCAGGCGTTATCACTCACACTTGGGTGATCCGAGTGCACACGTTTAGCTTGTGGACGTTAGTTTTCTCGTATGGTCTTGATATCGTGTTTTATAGAATATTAGCTTTATGTGTTGCATTGTATGATTCTATGATCGGTTGCGGAGACATCGGATGCGGTACGGAAAGGAAAAGCAGTGATTGGATCAGACTAGATGAGGCGTCCCGGTGAGTAGATGTACACATCTACGGGGGAATCGTCTGGATGGCGCAAGGCGCCTGATAGTTAGAATTTCTTTTAGCACATGCATTTATATTCTTAGTTCCTAATTATTCATCTCGTTGCATCATATCAGCTTTTATGTGTGTGTGTGTGTGTCTATGTGTGATATCATCTCATAGGACACTTGTACTATTACCATTGGTTTATGCAGCACGGGCACTATTTATGTGAACACACACACACCTTGGTAATCTCTATGCCACGAACACTATATAACTTGTTTAAATCAGACTATAAAACCATTGCAACATACAAGATTTGTAGACCTGTATTTCTATATTCAATTCATCAGGATGGATACGTAGGATTGTTAGTCATATGCATATACCTCATTGCATCATCGTTTGCATAGTTCTTTAGTCACGCATCGTAGTTCATATTGTTGATACTATAAGCATTCATTATCACCGACATATGTACATATGGCGATTTTTATTGAGGATTTCAGTATTTTGAGATTTCTGGATTTTTGGGAAAACCGCAAGAATTTTATAAACCGTTATCATTTTAATAATGCAAATTGCGGTTTTCTCGTGATATGATGTATGTGCTGTCCACCATGAGATTTCTCGGTTCTTGAGCGGTATCATACACCAGATTCAAGGAGGGGGAGGAACCGTCTGTGGGTGCACGGTGGACCCGGTGCGGTACCCTGGGGCAAGATGGTCGCGGATGATGGCGTTGAGCCCGGCAGGGGAGCACTACCGACAGGTTATTTGTGACACGGCGGATATCCGGAGGATACCGACATAGTTTTGAAATTGATGATATGGGCCAGTCAGGATTGCCGGAGCCCGAGATATTGAGATTATGGGCCAGTCCGGATTACCGGAGCCCGAGATATTGATACATTATGACATCTAGGTATTGAGACCTGAGATGTCGAGACATTAAGATATTCATATTTGGTGTCGATGCTTCACACAGATTTCTATTGATTTCATTGATGATAATACAGTTAAATTACAAAAGTTTTACTAAGATAAGAATACAGATTTTCACGTACTAAACCTATTGAGATCTCATGTTGTTTATGCATTCATGTTGCATACATACTAGTGCATCGTGTCATGTTAGTATATATAGGCTGTTACGAAATTGCGTGCATACTTACGATAGCCTTATTAGATGTTACTTACTACTCACGAGTTGGCAACTCACCCCCGTTGTGCCACAGTATCTTGCAGGTTGAACCGTCAGCGCAGTAACGGCAGGCGTTCTTCCTCTTTTAGCTTCATTTTCTTGATTTGAAGCATTGCTCGTACGTGGGTTGTGAGGATATTTTTTATTCCATCATGTACATTATATTGTATCTAGTATACTCCATTTACCCTTGTATATTTAACTAGACAGCGAGACTCGTGAGACTTGTATTTGTGGTGTTTTGGTGTCGATGCTCACTTGAGCTGACGTGATATTTTCTTATTTCTTGCTCTCAGATGCTTTTTATGCACTTTTGTTATACATACTTCTTGTGGTTGTGATTCCGCCTTTGGCGAAGAGCTAGCTCCCGCTTAGGGATGCCTTATTACATTATATATGTATTTTTATATGTTGTACCCGTTTTGGGGTCAGTATTTACAAAGGAGACTCTGCCTAAATTTTTGGGGAAATATGATGTTGCTTTAAATGTTTAATTCCACTCTTTTGATAAAACCACTTGCTTTAAAACAAGTTTTCCATCACTCTATTTCTTCAAATGGTTTTGATTTCTGGGCTTTGGCTTACTTAGCCTTGGGACGTTTCGTAATTTAAGTGCCAGTCACATTCCGTACCTTCGGGTCGTGACAAAGTTGGTATCAGAGCGTTAGGTTTTACCTCTCTGAGTGTAGGATGACCTTTGATAGATGGAGTAGGTGACTTAAGTAGAGTGACGCAGCGTGTGTATGTTACGTGGCATATTTACGATACGGTACTCCGCCTAAGTAATCTTAGGATATATATTTTCTTGTATATCCTTCCTTGATTCCAAAAATCCTTTGATTTGATTGCAATGTTCCTATCAATCCTGTTCTTGCTCCAGACACTATGCCGCCGGAGACTATGAGGGCCAGAGGTGTAGCATTTTGAAAATTTAGAAATAAATTAAATTAATTAATTTAATAATAAAATGATAAATCTCAAAGTTATTAAAAACAAATAAGCCAATTTCATAAGATGCATGTAAAACAATTTAAATTAAAATTTTAGTATGCAACATAAATAAGTTATAAGGGTTTTAAGGTGAATTTTAGCTTCATTTTAATAAAATGAGTGTTTTATAATAAACTAAGTTGTGAGGGGTTTTAGGTAAAGTTTAGGATTTTTTGTGCAAAGGGAAAATTGTTAGGGGTGTAAATGAAAAAGGGATAGAAAACCTTTTAGCTCAGAATTTTACTGTGAATTAAAACAAAATAAGAAGATAAGGTATGAACACCTCTTCCTTGCATGCACAACACTCACCTCACACCTCCTACTTGCATGAAATCATTACCTCTAGCTTGATCACACCTCCTCCTTCACCTTATCCCTTTCTTTTGTCATATGTAACTCATGTTCAGATCAATTAGCTTGTAAAAACTCCTGAAAAAAATTAAAGAAAGAATAGAAAACTAGAATCAACAAGATAGAGCAAGAGAAAGAAGAAGAGAAGAGCTAGATCAAGGACTTCATCATCAAGCTAGGACAAGGGGCTTAACATCTTGGAGGGGTTATTCCAACAACTTATTGTGGGTAAAATTCTTAATCACAGTAGGAAATTAAGGTTCTGTACTTAGTTTAAATTGAAATGAACAAGTTCTATAATTTCGTATTTTAAGTAAAAGATAGGCTCTGTTGAATCTGCTATTATTCAGAGGAAAATAAACTTTACAAAACAGTGCTAAAATGATGTATGTAACACCTAGAGAAAACCATAGGATAACGAACCAGAGGGTTCGGAGTTGGGCCGGTGACCAGAAGGAAAAATCTGGCGTCGTCGGATTTATAGGAAGCTAGATAGGGTTGTCTTGTTGGGTAGGTTTCAGTGTATACTTTTGGCTATTTTGGTGTTATTTAAACAAGTTAGTTTCACTGAATTTAGAATCTGGAAACTAATATCGGAAAGTTATCTAAGAAATCAAAATACAACATAGTTAATGAATATCGCGATCTGTTTCTGTAGCTATACAGGTTAGGGTTGAAATCCAGTAAGGTTAAGTGTTAAATAGCTTGATATAATCGTATGCAATATAACTAGTACGTGGGAACGGGTGTTTTTCATTTCCGTCATGTCGGAGTAGCCGTTTCCTTATATAAGTTAAATTTTGATGTTAGATTCGAATACGGGATTTTCGGAGGCAGCGAGGAAAGGGAAAGGATTGGCAATTCCTGAATAGATTCGACGTTTTCCGGTAAGTAGACTAAACATCTACCGGGGAATTTTGTAAAGATGGCGTGATACGCCCGTAGTTTTATTCAACTTAATGCTTTATTTTGTTAAGCCAAATTGACAATATGCATTCACCATTCACATATATTTGCTTAGTTGTTAAAACACTACACAAGTATCGACGAGTCATGCCACGTGTACATCTTATATGTTACACACACCTCGTCGATATTACCATGTCACTTTTACACTTAGCAAATTTCTTGTTAAAATGACTCATATCGTATCTTACACACCAATAATAGTAGTAAATTGCATCATTAATATCATGTTTAGTATCTGAGTATTTCAGGTTGATATAAGAGGTAAATGTATTATTGAGGATTTATGATTTTGAGTTTTGAATACTATTACATAAATCCAGTGATTTTCATGATTGATGTGTCATGTCAACCATGAGATGTTTTATGATTTGGTTTTATTCCGGACCGAGTGGGAGAGATATACGGTCGCGGATTTTACGTTATCCATACTGAGTGGGGGAGATATACGGTTGGATACATGGTGGACCCGGTCGAGACCGAGGGGCAGGATAGCCGCATTTGAGGTGGGGGAGCCTAGCGAGGTTACTCGATACTGGATAGAGTGGTAAAAATACGGCTTATATCTAGATGATAACGACCGGTATTGTTGATTTCAGGATCATTCGAGGAATGATGCATGTGAGAAATGGAAGTTTTGTGTCGATGATGGACACGGAGAAATGCATTTTTATTGGAAATAAATGAAGAGATTTCAGTTTTGATTATGAGATTCGTAGTATAGATTCATGATTTCCACAGATAATCATACAGTATACTTGCTCACATTTCAGTTAGTATGATCGTCATATTTACATTATTAACCGTTATATGTTAGCTATATTCACTGAGTTGGCAACTCACCCCCGTTGTGCCATAGTTCCTTGCAGGGGTAGAGTGGACGGTTAGCAGCGGTGCAGATCTACTCTTTCCGCTTTTATCGCATCTTTTGATAGGTGGGTTACAAATGTAGTAACCTTCTCTTTTGGGTATTGTATTTTGTATCTAGAAGATCTCCATCAGACCTGTATTTTGACTTAAAGTGAGAAATGGTTATTTGTATATTGATAGTTGAGATCGTTTAGTTCTACAAATTGTAGTTTCTTTTCTTTATGTTTGGGATTAGTATTGATGTCATATATTCTGATGATTTTATTTTCCGCTGTTGATATTGTTGATCCTAACTAGGGATGCAACCAAACTTAACACTTTATACTTATTTAATATTTTAACTTCATAAAATGTGATTTTTACTTAAAACTAATTTTCTATATAAAGAATTCCGCAAAAAGGATTTTGATCTTGGTTTTCGGCTTACTTAGACTGTGTGCATATCTTTAGATATGATACAATCTAAGTGCCGGTCACATCCAAACTTGGGTCGTGACAAAATTGGTATTAGAGCTTAGGAGTAACCTTACGGAATCGAGTAGGGAATTAAAATAGGTTGACGTGAGTCCGTGATTTAGGATGACCTTTGGTTTAATGGAGTAGGTGAATTAGGACGAGTGTCGTACCGTACGTATGTTCCGCGGCATATTTACGTTACCATACTCAGCCTAACTAACCTTAGGATGTATATCTTGATCTATTCTTCCGTTGATTCTTCGTTATTGATTGTTCCTATTCGTAAGTCTTATCAACTCTCGTTTCTTGCTCCAGTTGCTATGGCTACGCGAGCTAGGCGAGCCACAACCAGAGATGCAGCTAGGGCGAGTCTGCCTGTGACGGCGACTGGTACACCGGACGTTCCGGCGGTGCATGAGCATGTTGATCCTCCTCCTCCAGATCGCATGACTAGGATTGAGGAGGAAATGTTAGGATTGCAGCGAGTGGTAGGACAGTTAGCTGAGGCCACTCGAGTACTGAGACATGTTCCAGCACCGACCGTAGCAGAGTCCGAGGTACAGCCTACGCAGACGGTAGCACTGGTAGATACGAGAGTGATGGAGGTATCACTTGCAGAGTTTATGAGATTGAGACCTCCGGTATTTATAGGGACTAATGTAGTGGAAGATCCTCAGTCCTTTCTTGATAGGATGGCGAGGATTGGCAGATCATTGCGATGTTCTGATGCGAGGTCGGTTAAGCTGACTAGCTTTCGTTTGGAGGGACTTGCACAGGAGTGGTGTGAGTCGATGGAGAGAGGGCAAGCTATGGGTCTTCCTCCAATGTCGTGGACCGAGTTTTCCACGGTCTTTCTTGCTAGGTTTCTTCCCCAGAGTGTGAGAGACGCTAGAGCTAGCAGTTTTGAAGCATTGCGAAAATCGGCGAGTATGTCAGTGGTAGATTATGATTTACGATTCACCCAGCTGTCGCGCTATGCCCCATACTTAGTACCTACGGAGGAGCTTCGGGTGAAGAGGTTCCTAAGGAGTCTGGACACGCAGTTGTATCTGGCTATAGGCTCCCAGCATTTTGATACGTATGCGCAGGCCATGGACGCAGCGATACGAGTGGAGGAGCGTTTGAGCGAGGCAGTGGTTGTCCCAGAGCCAAAGAGGAGTAGACTAATCGGGCCAATGACTAGACAGTTTGGCAGAGGTAGAGGCAGATATACTCCAGGCCGCAGTTTTGGACGAGGTTGGACCCAGGGCCAGATGTTCAGTTCTTATCCCGATGATCAGAAGCCCCCATCTACATGTTTTAGTTATGGACTTCCCGGACACTTTGCGTGGGATTGTAGATCCCAGGGAGGGACCGTCGCTCCACAGGCTGCTTTACCCCTTCCACCTTCTACGCCGATAGCTTTACTTCCTTCCCCAGTGGGCGCTACACGCCAGGCAGTTGCACCACAAGGTCGAGGCTTTGCGGGACGTTCTCAGAGAGGTCGAAGAGATAAAGGTAGAGGACGACAGGATGCGGGCAAGGGCCAAGCACGGGTATTTGCACTGACTCCACAGGATGCCCAAGCATCAAATGCAGTCGTGACAGGTACTCTTACGGTATGCTCGTTAGAGGCACATGTTTTATTTGATCCCGGTTCTACACATTCTTATGTATCTTCACGATTTGCACTTTCTTTGGGGAAAGAGTCATCGTTGTTAGAGTTACCATTATTGGTGATTACCCCGGTGGGAGATTCTTTTATAACTCGGCACGTATTCAGGTCATGTTCTGTGAGTATTGGTGATAGAGATTCGCTAGTTGATCTGATTCTCCTGGATATGTTAGATTTTGATATACTTCTTGGTATGGATTGGTTGGCCGCTTGTCATGCCTAAGTAGATTGTCGGGGGAAGGCGGTTAGATTTTGTTTTCCAGGTGAACCGGTGTTTGTTGTGCAGGGGGATTGTAAAATAACTCCCGCCAACATGATTTCTGCTCTTTGTGTGGGGCGACTCTTAAAGAAGGGTTGTCATGGGTTCTTGGCTTTTGTTCAGGACTTAGGGGTTGCTGAGATTCCATTGGACCAGGTTTCGATCGCACGAGAATTTCCTGAGGTATTTCCTGCTGAGTTACCAGGATTGCCACCCGATCGTGATATTGAATTTTGCATCGACTTGATTCCGGGTGCGGGGCCTATTTCTATACCACCCTATCGAATGGCACCGACGGAATTGAAGGAACTCAAAGACCAGTTGCAAGAGTTGTTAGATAGAGGGCTTGTTCGTCCCAGTGTATCACCGTGGGGAGCTCCTGTCTTATTTGTAAAAAAGAAGGATGGTAGTATGAGACTGTGCATCGACTACCGACAGCTGAATTGCGTCACTGTGCGAAACAGGTATCCACTACCATGTATAGATGACTTATTCGATCAGTTGCAGGGAGCTGGTTACTTCTCGAAGATTGATTTGCGGCCGGGTTATCACCAGTTGAGGGTGCGGAAGGACGATATTTCGAAGACTGCGTTTCGCACAAGATATGGGCACTATGAATTTCTTGTGATGTCGTTCGGACTCACCAACGCTCTAGCAGCTTTTATGGATATGATGAATCGCATCTTTAGGCCCTTTATTGATCAATTTATTATAGTGTTCATAGATGACATTCTTGTTTATTCTCGGAGTCGGACAGAGCACGAGTAGCATTTGCGTATTACGTTGCAGACCTTGAAAGAGCATCAGTAGTTTGCAAAATTCTCTAAATGTGCTTTTTCGCTCGATAGTATGGAGTTCTTGGGTCACGTGGTTACGAGAGAGGGTATATGTGTGGACCCAAAGAAGATCGAAGCGGTACAACACTGGCCTAGACCTGTATCAGTTTCAATGTTCCAGAGTTTCTTAGGTCTGGCAGGTTATTACCGACGCTTCGTGCAGGATTTTTCACGGATCGCTGCACCTTTGACCGGATTGACTAGGAAGGAGGTTCCATTTCAGTGGACAGATGCATGTGAGCAGAGTTTCCAGCAGTTGAAGACGCGCTTGACGACTGCACCTGTCTTATCTTTACCTTCCGGGTCAGGTGGTTTTGTTGTGTATTGTGATGCCTCTAGAGTGGGTTTAGGCTATGTGTTGATGCAGCACGGCAGGGTTGTAGCTTATGCTTCTCGACAGTTGAAGAGGCACGAACAAAACTACCCCACTCATGATCTAGATATGGCTGCTGTGGTATTCGCATTGAAGATTTGGAGACATTACTTGTATGGAGAGTTGTGAAATCTTCACAGATCATAAGAGTTTAAAGTATATTTTTCAGCAGAGGGATCTGAACCTAAGACAGTGTAGATGGATGGAACTAGTGAAAGATTATGATTGTGAGATCTTGTATCATCCAGGCAAAGCGAATGCTGTAGCAGATGCTTTGAGTCGAAGACCTGGAGGTAGCTTATCTCATTTGCACATCTTGCAGAGACAGTCTTCTATAGACTGGCAGATTTTACGTGATAGTCGTATACAGTTTGAGTTCACCCCGACAGGAGGACAGCTAGCACATGTTCGTACCCGACCTCAGTTATTGGATCGTATTCGAAAGACACAGCCCGCAGATACTCGTATGATGGAGATTATGGATCAGGTTAGGCAGGGCAGGAAGACAGAGTTTGTGATTGATGATCATGGAGTATTACGTTTTAGGACTCGTCTCTGTGTACCAGATTCTGACGGATTGAGGCGTGAGATTTTAGAGGAGGCCCATAGATCAGTATACAGTATTCATCCTGGTTCCACCAAGATGTATCATGATCTGAAGGATGTTTACTGGTGGGAAGGAATGAAGAAGGATGTTGCGGAATATGTTTCGAGATGCTTGACTTGTCAGCAAGTCAAGGCAGAACACCAGAGGCCAGCCGGAGAGTTGCAGCCCTTACCCATTCCAGAGTGGAATGGGAACAGATTTCCATGGATTTCGTGGTGGGTCTACCCAGGACTAGCAGAGGGTATGATTCCATTTGGGTGGTTATAAATAGATTGACAAAGGCAGCTCATTTTCTCCCAGTGAAGATGACGTATGGTTTTGCACAGTATGCTCAGATTTATATCGATGAGATTGTACGTCTGCATGGAGTTCCGACATGCATAGTTTCTGATAGGGGTACCCAGTTTACTAGCAGGCTATGGCAGAAACTTCAAGAAGCTCTGGGTACACGATTGATTTTTAGTACAACTTTTCACCCACAGACAGATGGTCAGTCGGAGCGGACCATTCAGACACTAGAGGATATGCTTCGGGCTTGTAGCCTTGATTTCGGTGGTAGTTGGGATCGTCACCTACCTTTGATAGAATTCTCGTACAACAACAGTTTTCAGGAGACGATCCAGATGGCACCCTTTGAAGCTTTGTATGGGAGGAAATGTCGATCACCCGTTTGCTGGACGGAACTGAGCGAGAGTTGCATCTTGGGACCGCAGATAGTGCAGGAGACTACAGAGAAGATTCAATTGATACGGGATAGAATGAAGGCGGCCCAATGCAGACAGAAATCGTATGCAGATCGACGACGTCGTAGACTCGAGTTTGGAGTGGGAGATCATGTGTTCCTTCGTGTATCTCCGATGAAAGGTGTGATGCGTTTCGGGAAAAAGGGGAAGCTCAGCCCCAGATATGTCGGGCCTTACGAGATTTTGGAGAGATTGGGTGATGTAGCTTATCGTTTAGCACTTCCACCGAGTTTTCCCGACGTGCATCCGGTGTTCCACATGTCGATGCTTCGCAAGTATCTTCACGATCCTTCTCACGCGATCCAGCATCAGACCTTACAGCTTGAGCCGGATTTATCCTACTGTAGGGTTCCTAGGCACTCTAACAAGGGTTAATAAGGCATCAACCATGCCCGAATAAAAATTTAGATGTTCCAAACAACCCAAAGCCGGGATCTTTGCTAGATAATTAAGGTTACACATGCAAGTAAACATCTTTACAACTAAAAGTGAGGGATTACAACCTTTGTAGTCCGCTCCTTCGCTTCATAAGCTCCGAGTAGAAGTCCCTTCACCGTGATCCACGATCTCCAGGACTCAAGAGAGGCTCCACAACTCGAACGATCCATGCTAACTTGTAGTCTTCCTTTTCTCCGAAGATCTACCTCGAAATTTCTATAACTCAAGCTCTCTCTCTCTCTAATGAGGTGAACACCCTAATCTAATTGGCTAGATTAGATGAGGATGATGGAGTAGTATTTATGCTTTCTTTTTATATCAAATTCACACTCTTAATCATCACAAAATGAAAACCTAGAAAGCCTTCTCAAAGCTCAAAGTTGAAGAAGAAGAAGAAGAAATAATGGATAAATCCTTTTGTGATGAATAATGAAATGATATATGATTAATAATGCAACCATGGTTAACTATGACAAGGCTAACTCATGTAAAGAATTAACTAAGGCTAAGGGTTTGGATTGGGTTAAGAATGAGTCACTAGAAAATATCAACCATAATATCTAAGCTTAAAACAAAATAAATCCTTCTAGAAGCATCAAGAAAGAACTAACCCAAATCAAACCCTAACCTTGTTTAATCTCCACTAAACATGTTGCATTGGTAATCAAATCATGTTACTATATTATATATCACATATATAATATATATTTGTAACAAAAGAAAATAATACAATTAACATATATCACATATATATCAATGTATTACCCGGTGAGAAAATGAAATAATAAAGCGAGCCAATATTAGATAATTTAATGCAATATATCATATATATTATTATACATTAAATTATCGAATCAACACTTGATCCGACAATCCGGCTATATCGAATATAACCGACTAATATATCATGTACCGATTCATCGAATCAACACTTGATCCAGCTCATATCAAAATATCGCGAGGATATATTACGGTATCTCATATCGCATTATCCTCGGTCCTGTACATATCACATATGTGCCCCTACTCCATTTTGCCTGAATCAAGAAACCTCTGTGTAGGACTCTAAAGAATCATCAATACGCCGGTACCAGGTAATGATCATATCAAACACCCACAAGCTGCAGGCGGTCAGTTAAACGTAACAGCCACCCAGGTATTGAGCAATCAGAAGATCAACAAGCAAGCCTGTATATTCTCCTGTGAATCCAATCAGTAACACTCCCGTACAGTCCGGTCTCTTCGTCTGATATGGTGCATATCTAGTCTAGGGGTGGTATACGTCAGACCCCAGTAACCGATAAGTCGTGTCGATGTGAGGCTCATAACGGGTCGAGAAACTACTGATAACACTTACTAGTAAATCGCTATATCAGCCCTGGCCAAGGACTTCCAGTTATAGCCAATCGAACACAGCACAACATCAACTCCCTATACCGGGAGAGACAAATCCCCTCCTATCGCTCATTGCCTCCATGTGATTCGGGACTGCACCCAAAAGCCACCGTTTTGCACGCCCTCTTGGACGTGGTAAGGTGGAAATCAAAGCACAGTGGGAATCACACAAGACTCTATGACGATCTCGGGTCTACAGACTACCCTATACCAGTGTCACGGGAGAACTGCCATCTGACGTGAGGTATATCACCATCTGGGAGTTCTCGGCGAGTCCGTCCAGTGTACCCAATCTCCACTGAGCACCCGTACACCATCCTTGATGTCAAAACACCGATGGATATGGGATCATCCATCGCCCATCATATGGGTCAGGATGCGTATAAGCTAGTCTACTCTGGTGTATCGATACACCCTCAACTGGGAACAGTTATAGGATGTACTCATCGACTACCGTGGCCCCACTAGTATGATCTCATCATAGTCCCTGTAGTCGAGTATAGATCCTAAGGGCTTTATCAACATGTGAGAGTAAGACAGTAAACTAATATAAGTCAACATGTTAAGATAAAGGAAAACCAAATAGCATACTATCATGACGAGCAAGAAATTCCTCTCTATATATATCCAAGCATCCATTATAATATACATCATATGTACAACAATGGCCTCTAGGGCATATACATAACTAACAATCTCCTACTTGCACTAAGGCCAGCTGCTGTAGTATCTCATACTTAGCATCTCGAATAATCACTCAAACTGTATCTGGGGAATGGCCTTCGTGAGTGGATCCGCAGTGTTGTCCTTCGTATCTACTCTCCTGACCTCGATCTTCCGGCGATCAACTATCTCCCTGATCAGGTGATACCGCCTCAGAATATGTCTGGACTTTTGATTAGACCTGGGTTCCTTGGCCAAAGCCACAGCTCCATTGTTATCACAATACAGAGGTATTGGATGCTCAATGGATGGAACCACACCAAGTTCACTAATGAACTTCTTTATCCAGACATCCTCTTTGGCAGCATCGTTGGCAGCGATATATTCAGCTTCCATTGTCGAGTCTGCAACGGTATCCTGTTTAGAACTCTTCCAACATACCGCCCCTCCATTGAGGGTAAAGACAAATCCCGAGTGTGACTTAGAGCCGTCCTTATCACTTTGGAAGCTTGAATCGGTAAAGGACTCCACCTGGAGTTCTCCGTTATCACTTTTGCCCGTTTGGTTCTCTACTTCGTGCTTATATTCTCTGAATTTCTCAAAAGCTTCAGACTTGTGTTTCATCAGGAACACATGTCCGTATCTTGAGAGATCGTCAGTGGATGTAATGAAGTAGGAAGAACCGTTCCTGGCGTGTGTAGACATGGGTCCGCATACATCACTATGTACCAGTCCTAAGAGTTCCGTAACTCTTACTCCGTGTCCACTAATCGGAGTTTTGGTCATTTTACCTTTGAGACATGAATGGCAAGTATCATAAGATGATAATTCGAACGGATTCAAATATCCATCTTTATGTAACTTAGCTAGCCATGTCGCATTGATATGACCAAGTCTACAATGCCACAAGAAGGATTCATTCATATCTGAACTTTTCCTCTTGTGTGTGTTTTGTATATTAAGGACTGTATTTTGATTGAGAATGAATATGCCATTATGTAACGAGCCTGATCCAATCAACTTTTGATCTAGGAATATGTTCATAACATTATCCTGTACTACAAAATTATATCCTTCTTTACTTAATAAAGAAACTGATATAATGTTGCACATCATGTTCGGTATATAATAGCACTCATTCAGAATCAGTGTATTACTATTTGGTAATACAAGGTGATATTTGCCAACTGCTTTGGCTGTAATACTTGCACCATTCCCTACTTGTACGGAATAATCACCTTTTCCCAGTTCTCTACCTTTACGTAGCCCACATAACGATTTACATATGTGGGATCCTGATCCGGTATCCAATACCCAGGACGTAGGGTGAACTGAGAAACAGTTCTCAATAACTAATACACCCGAAGAAGATGCATCAGCATGCATGTTCTTTGTTTGGGCTGTATGAGAATCCAGATATTCTCTTGTTTCCTGTTCAGTCTTATAACTCTTATAAGAAACAACGGGACCAACGATCCCCTGCTCAGTATAATAAGCGGGTTCAGTCAATACATCCATATTATTATCTTGATTATGGCCTGACATGGTCGCTACCTGGAGCGAGAGAGAAGAAAAACACCTTAGCGTATGCTCTTGCAACATTAGATTAGTTATTATCTTATCTAATCAGGATGTCTCCCACTGTTTTTATCAAATCTTCCTTCAAACCCTAAAAGGTAAGATTAGCCGGGATTAATTACACTCTACAATTTCGTCAATCTTTCAGCCAGATCAGTGTTGGTACTTGAGGGAAGTTCCCCGTGCTTTCGCACGGACCTAATTAAAATAAACCTCGTTTTCCTAGAGGCATAACCCCTTTAACACCTTTCTAGACACCTACTTGATCGGCTAATTGTCCTGTGTAAAATTCTCCCAGGAGTAACTCTTACTCGCAGTGGGTATCGGGATCCAACTATCTCATAGGAGGTATGCAATCTCATTGCAAATTTCAACACTTGAAATTCCCAATAATACTTTTACCCCTAGCATCTCATGACCTTAACATGGTCAACAAATCATAAGCGCTAGCCAAGTTCAACCCGTCATTTCCCGATTGAATTAAACCCACTCGTACGACCCTTAACATGGTCAACAAAGTCGTATGACTACCCTAATCCAATCACATCACATGTTTTAGCAGATAAGCACTAATTAGCTATCGCACACTACGCCTTAACATGGTCAACAAACGTAGCATGAATACTAAGTAGTACTTATCTGAAATGACGGAGGGCTACACAGGTTTTTCAGAAAACCATGAGCGTAATGAACTTGATATCGTTGTAGAAACAAGTGATTTTGAAAAGCAGTGTTTTTGAGGCTTTTCTAGTTTCGCTAAAGAGGTCACTCTCGGTGAAGGGATCTCGGCTCTTTCCCCATCGAATAAGGTGCATGGTATATCATATATACCGCTGTGCAAAGCAAGAACTATATAGGCTGTCAAAAACTAAACCGCAAGTTTGTAGCATCTGCCAGTTTAGCTAAAGAGGTCACTCCTGGTGAAGGGATCTCGGCTCTTTCCTCATTGAATAAGGTGCAGGGTATATCATATATACCACTATGCAAAGCAAAACTGTAGCTACCCTTTTTATAAAGTTTTGATTCTACAACATCTTTTAGGTTTCTTTTCTTTTATTAATCTCATTAATAAAACCCATCAGCTCATGCTTCCTAAGCATCATAGAAGAAACGAAAGCAGTAATATTTATATACCAGCATATATATATATATATATATAGTATAAGCATTCATCTCAGGCAGTAATATGATCTCATCACAGAACATTGCAGCAGAAGAACATATATGAAATATTGGATATACTAAGATGTCCGTGTTTTAATACGAGCCTGTATAAAACACGGATTCCATGGTCGTGATGAATAGCCAAACCCACATCCCTAGACCCCTACGAGAGCGGCAAGTAACACTGCCAATTCTAGGGTTAGGAGACCCGGTCTCGACTCCTCGAGATGGCCTCCCACTGGACCCTAGAACCCGGTTACTTGTGCTCCCCTCCTTGGGTCTACCTAATGCGAAAAAGTAAATAATATACACTGGTGACATCAACCTCATCCCGGAAGTGCCCCAATAAAAGAATATTACATACAAATGAATTTTACATAAATGAAAATAAAAACTCTCATCTCACATAAAACCCCCGGCTATTCAGAACACGACGATCCAATATAACATATCACAGCAACACATAATATCTCATATCATCAACGTAAGTAAGTATGCATACACCGATCGTCGTTGATGTATAGCAATGAAAATCGGTAATACAACTACATACTACACTTACGGTCACAGAAAAGAAATTGTAAAACTACAATATTTGGAATCCACAATCACTTTAGACATCATAAATCCGAAATATCACATACTTCGCATTTCATGCCTAACTCTATGAATTCCACATATTGTATCACATTCCAGATAAATAGACAATATTAAACTTTCCGATCGGATAATCAAGTACCCAAGATTTCCTCAATAGCTCAACACTTGAGCGGAGTTCAAATAATCTCAGAATATGTCACAGTACCAATGGTCCAGCCGTAGAAGGGTCAAGCCAACGCCTCACATGTGGTATGCCGTACTGCCCCAAACCCTAAGGTTTAGAGGCGGTTCAGACGGTCACATAATCGAGTTAAGGTTTGTGTTCTTCTAGAGGGTCCACCGCATTACTTGCACGTTTTTCCAAAAGATTTAAACCCCAGAAAAATTCAACACTTGAAAGTTTTTCGTGCCCGGAAAAAATGAGTTAATGATAGCCGTTCGAACATTTTAATACTTTCTAAATTATCCGGAAAACAGAACGAAATTAAACTTTCCGATCGAATCAACGAATTCAAAATAATCCCCAGAACACTCAACACTTGATTCAAATTAAAAATACCCAGAAATATGCTGGAATAGCTACGGATATTACTGTATAAAACCCTGTCCCCAATTCACTGTTCCGGCAGCGGAACCGCCGCAGCAAGTAGCTTCTTCCAGCGGTTCTGCGGCTATATGAGAGCCTTGGGGGCTCGTTTTTCATGGTAACCCTTAAAATTCCCTGCTAATTTTTTTGAGTATTTTTAATGCAGAAAAATCACATTTTTACAAAATTTCCAGAGAGGGGTCAATTTCAACGTTTTGGGGTTCGATCGGAGTTTTATCTTCATATACACGTCGCCTAATGCTCTAGCTAGGCTCTGATACCACTGTAGGGTTCCTAGGCACCTTAACAAGGGTTAATAAGGCATCAACCATGCCCGAATAAAAATTTAGACGTACCGAACAACCTAAAGCCGGGATCTTTGCTAGATAATTAGGGTTACACATGCAAGTAAATATCTTTACAACTAAAAGTAAGGGATTACAACCTTTGTAGTCCGCTCCTTCGCTTTATGAGCTCCGAGTAGAAGTCCCTTCGCAGCGATCCACGATCTCCCGAAATCAAGAGAGGCTCCACAACTTGAACGATCCATGCTAGCTTGTAGTCTTCCTTTTCTCCGATGATCTACCTCGAAATTTCTATAACTCAAGCTCTCTCTCTCTCTCTAATGAGGTGAACACCCTAATCTAATTGGCTAGATTAGATGAGGATGATGGAGTAGTATTTATGCTTTCTTTTTATATCAAATTCTCACTCTTAATCATCACAAAATGAAAACCTAGAAAGCTTTCTCAAAGCTCAAGGTTGAAGAAGAAGAAGAAATAATGGATAAATCCTTTTGTGATGAATAATGAAATGATATATGATTAATAATGCAACCATGGTTAACTATGATAAGGCTAACTCATGTAGAGAATTAACTAAGGCTAAGGGTTTGGGTTGGGTTAAGAATGAGTCACTAGAAAATATCAACCATAATATCTTAGCTCAAAACAAAATAAATCCTTCTAGAAGCATCAAGAAAGAACTAACCCAAATCAAACCCTAACCTTGTTTAATCTCCACTAAACATGTTGCATTAGTAATCATATCATGTTACTATATTATATATGTGATATATAATATATATTTGTAACAAAAGAAAACAATACAATTAATATATATCACATATATATTAATGTACTACCCGGTGAGAAAATGAAATAATAAAGCGAGCCAATATTAGATAATGTAATACAATATATCATACATATTATTATACATTAAATTTTCGAATCAACACTTGATCCGACAATCCGGCTATATCGAATATAACCGACTAATATATCATGTACCGATTCATCGAATCAACACTTGATCCGATGATCCGGCTCATATCAAAATATCACGAGAATAATACGGTATCTCATATCGCATTATCCTCGGTCCTGCACATATCACATATGTGCCCCTACTCCATTTTGCTTGAGTCAAGAAACCACTGTGTAGGACTCTAAAGAATCGTCAATACGCCGGTAGCAGGTGATGATCATATCAAACACCCACAAGCTGCAAGCGGTCAGCTAAACGTAACAGCCACCCAGGTATTGAGCAATCAGAAGATCAACAAGCAAGCCTGTACATTCTCCTGTGAATCCTGTAGGGTTCCTAGGCATCCTAATGAAGTCTCACAAGGCATCAACCATGCCATTTTACAAAAATTATGGTGCCGACAAACCCTAACACGGATCTTAGACTAGAATT
This sequence comes from Agapanthus africanus, assembly GCA_030015575.1. Taxonomy (NCBI): domain Eukaryota; kingdom Viridiplantae; phylum Streptophyta; class Magnoliopsida; order Asparagales; family Amaryllidaceae; genus Agapanthus; species Agapanthus africanus. The sequence continues at coordinate 387,607,915 of JASDDO010000019.1, read as the reverse complement.
CTAGGCGAAAAACTAAACTAGTTAACATATTAACTAAAGGTTAGATGCTACAACCTTTGTAGATCCGGATTTCCACTTCCTTAGCTCCACGAGGGCGTCCTCTCGCTGTCCATCTTGAACCTTGGACTCTCGTGACGGCTTCATCGGAGAAACGTGCGGAATAGGTCGTCGGCTTCGTGTCAAAGACGATCTACGTCGAGGTTGCACAAGCTCAAGCTCCGACTTCACAAAGTAATGAAACTTGTGAAGAAAACACCCAAAACCACTTGGCAAGAGGTAGAGGATGAAGAAATAGGAGGTGGGTTCACTTTAGATTTGGATTTCTCTCACTAGATCTCAAGTTGCCATTAAAGTAGCAAGCTTGAAGAAGAAGAAGAAGATGATAGAATATGATAAAAAACTTAATCAAAATAGAAAAGAAAATGATATTTATCATATCCTAACCATGGTCAAGTGTAGAGAATTGACCATGGTTAGTGGGAGTGGTTAGGTTTAAGTGTGAAGACAAAATAGCATCATTAGTAAATGCTTCATGAAGCTTCACCATTCTTCATGATAAATGAAACCATTTTATTTTCATAAAACCAATTAATAAATAATGAATGTATTAAATAATAAGTGAATAAATCATAAACCCTAACCACTCTCATAACCATGGTTCAATTCTTTTACACATAGTCAAGTCAACATGCATCATCAAACATGATACAAAAAGGTGCACAAAAGTATATCACATATACAATGTGCAATCCAAGTGAGAAAAATCCGTTTAAAGTGTACCAATACTAGTTAATGCATAGTAATATATCAAATATATAATTATACATTAAATCATTAAATCAACACTTGATTCAATAATCCGGTCATGTCGCACATGACCGACTAGTATTCAATGTATCGGCTTATCGAATCGATCTTCGATTCGATAACTAGGTTATATCGAATATAACCATTCGATACATATATCGCGAGAATAGAATACGGTATCACATACACGCATTATTCTCAGTCCTGCACATATCTCATATGCGCTCCTATTTCGTTTCGCTTGAGCCAGGAAACCTCTGTGTAGGACTCTAAAGGCTCGTCAATACGCCGGTAGCAGATGATGATCATATCAAACACCCACAAGCCGCAAGCGGTCTGCTAAACGTAACGGCCACCCGGGTATTGAGCGATCAGAAGATCGACGAGCTAGCCCGCTCACACTCCTGCGAATCCGACCAGTAACACTTACCGTACAGTCCGGTCTCTTCGTCTGATACGTCGCATATCAAGTCTAGGGGTGGTATACGTCAGACCCTAATAACCCGATAAGTCGTGCCGATGTGAGGCTCATAACGGGTCGAGAAACTACTGGTAACACTTACCAGCAAATCTCTGATCAGCCCTGGCCAGGGACTTCCCTGCTACGGCCAATCGAGCACAGCACAACATCAACCCCCAATACCGGGAGAGACGAAACCCCTCCTATCGCTCATTGCCTCCATGTGACTCGGGACTGTGCCCAAAGACCACCGTTTTGCATGCCCTCATGGACGTGGTAAGGTGGAGATCAAAGCACAGTGGGAATCACACAAGACTCTATGACGATCTCGGGTCTACAGACTAACCTGTACAAGTGTCACCTGAGAACTGCCATCTGACGTGAGGTATAATACCATCTGGGAGTTCTCGGCGAGTCCGTCCAGTGTACCCAGTCTCCACTGAGCACCCGTATACCATCTCTGATGTCAAACACCAATGGATATGGGATCATCCATCGCCCATCACATGGGTCGAGAAGCGTATACGCTATTCTACACTGGTATATCGATGCCCCGTCTCGATACACCCACGACTAGGGACCTTGAAGGATGTACTTATGGACTACCATGTCCCCACTAGTATGATCTGCATCATAGTCCAGGTAGTCAAGTACAAATCCTAAGGGCTTTACCAACATGTAACTATAAGACAGTATAAAGAGACTAGTGTACACGTTAAGATAAAGAGCAACCAGATAGCATACTATCATGTCGAGCAAGAAAGTCATCTCTATATATGTCCAAGCATCCAATATAATATACATAATCTGTACAATACTGGCCTCTAGGGCATACATACAACTAACAATCTCCCACTTGCACTAGGGCCAGCTGCTGTAGTATCTCATACCGAGCATCCCGAAGAGTCTCTCAAACTGTATCTGGGGAATGGCCTTCGTGAGTGGATCCGCCGTGTTGTTCTTCGTGTCAACTCTCCTGACCTCGATCTCCCGGCGATCAACTATCTCCCGGATCAGGTGATACCGCCTCAGAATATGCCTGGATCGCTGATGGGACCTGGGTTCCTTGGCCAAAGCCACCGCTCCATTGTTATCGCAATACAAAGGTATTGGACGCTCAATGGATGGAACCACTCCAAGTTCAGTAATGAACTTCTTGATCCAGACAGCCTCTTTGGCAGTATCGTTGGCAGCGATGTATTCAGCCTCCATCGTCGAGTCTGCCATGGTTTCCTGCTTGGAACTCTTCCAGCTAACCGCCCCTCCGTAAAGGGTAAAGACAAAGCCCGACTGCGACTTAGAGTCGTCCTTATCACTCTGGAAGCTCGAATCGGTAAAGGACTCCACTTGGAGATCTCCGTTACCATACACCAAGAACATATCTCTAGTCCTTCGCAAGTACTTGAAAATGCTCTTCACAGCTGTCCAGTGACTCTCTCCAGGATCAGCTTGATACCTGCTCACTACACTTAGTGAGTATGCTACATCGGGTCTGGTACATAGCATCGCATACATGATAGAGCCTACTGCCGAAGCATAGGGTATCCCTTGCATGCGAGCTCTCTCCAAATCAGTCTTGGGAGACATCTCTTTGGAGAGAGTGACTCCAGAGATCGTGGGCAAGTTCCCACGTTTGGACTCTTCCATACTAAACCTCTTTAGTATGGTGTCAATGTACCTGAATTGGGACAATCCCAAAATCCGTTTGGATCTATCTCTATAGATCCTAATTCCCAATATGCAGGAGGCATCACCAAGATCTTTCATCGAGAATCTTTGTGATAAGAAGAGCTTGACCGATTGCAGCATAGGAATATCATTTCCTATCAAGAGTATGTCGTCCACGTACAATACGAGGAAGACAACCTTACTCTCTGCTACCTTCTTGTAGATACAAGGTTCATCTGGATTTTTGACGAAATCAAACTCTTTGATTACGACGTCAAAGCAGATGTTCCAACTCCGCGATGCTTGCTTTAATCCATAAATGGATTTAAGCAGCTTGCACACCTTCCCGCTGCTCCCACTGTCTACGAAGCCCTCTGGCTGAGTCATGTACACGCACTCTTCTAAATCACCATTTAGAAAGGCGGTCTTAACATCCATTTGCCAGATTTCGTAATCATGATAAGCAGCGATGGCAAGCATGATCCGGATGGATTTAAGCATAGCCACTGGAGAAAAGGTCTCGTCATAGTCCACACCTGGTCTTTGACGAAAACCCTTTGCTACAAGTCTAGCTTTGAAAGTCTCCACTTTCCCATCTACACTAAGTTTCTTCTTAAAGATCCACTTGCTCCCAATGGGTTTTACCCCTTCAGGAGCAACGTCCAAAGTCCATACTTTGTTGGTGTACATGGATTCCATCTCAGACCGCATAGCATCCAGCCATTTCACTGAGTCCCTACTCGTGATGGCCTGCTCGAAGCTAGTTGGGTCATCATCATCCATGATGCAATCCTCGCTCCCTCCATCCATGAGAAAACCGTAGTATCTCTCAGGTTGGCGAGGAACCCTACTAGATCGGCGGAGAGGCTGAGGTTCATTGGGAGCTACTGAATCTTCTGGTTCCACTAAATCTTCAGTTACGGTTTGTGTATCTGGAACTTCTTCCAACTCTACCATTTCGCCACAAATTTCTTTTTCAAGAAATTCCTTTTCTAAAAAGGTGGCATATTGAGAAACAAATACTTTTTGTTCTTCAGCATGGTAGAAAAAATATCCTTGTGAATTCTTAGGATATCCCACAAACTTGCAGAGAACTGACCGTGCCTCGAGTTTGTCTGGATTTTGCCTTTTGACATAGGCCGGACAACCCCATATCTTAACTCGTTTAAAATATGGTCTCTTCCCACTCCATATCTCATATGGTGTGGTAGGTACAGATTTAGATGGAACTTGATTCAATAGGTATGCTGCTGTCTCCAGTGCATAACCCCAGAAGGAAATAGGTAACTCAGCTGTGCTCATCATAGAGCGCACCATATCCAATAGGGTGCGGTTCCTCCGTTCAGATACACCGTTGTGCTGTGGTGTATATGGAGGAGTCAGCTGAGAGAGAATCCCATTCTCTTTTAGGAAGTCCCGGAATTCTTTGCTCAAGTATTCACCTCCTCGATCAGATCGTAGGATTTTAATACTTTTTCCGGTTTGGTTCTCAATTTCTTGTTTATATTCCCTAAATTTCTCAAAAGCTTCTGATTTGTGTTTCATCAGGAACACATATCCGAACCTAGAGAGATCGTCAGTGAATGTAATGAAGTATGAAGAACCATCCCTGGCATGTGTAGACATGGGACCGCATACATCACTATGTATAAGTCCCAAGAGTTCAGTAACTCTTTCTCCGTGTCCCGTAAACGGAGTTTTGGTCATCTTGCCTTTGAGACATGACTGGCAAGTGTCATAAGATGAAAATTCGAAAGGTTTCAAATATCCATCCTTATGCAACTTAGCCAGTCGTGTCACATTGATGTGACCTAGTCTACAATGCCACAAAAAGGATTCATTGAGTTCAGAACTCTTCCTCTTGTGTGTGTTTGTTATGCTCAGAACTGTTGATTGATTTAGAACATAAATGCCATTGCATAACGTGCCTGATCCAACAAACTTTTGGTTATGGAAAATGTTCATAACATTGTCCTGTAATACAAAATTATATCCCTCTTTACTTAATAAAGAAACCGATATAATGTTGCATATCAGGTTCGGCATGTAATAGCATTCGTTCAGAACCAATGTATTACCAGTTGGTAATACAAGGTGATATTCCCCGACAGTCTTAGCTGCAACAATTGCACCATTTCCAACTCTAATGTCTTTATCACCTTCTCCAAATTCTCTACCTTTCTTAAGCCCATGTAACTGATTACATATATGGGATCCTGACCCGGTATCTAATACCCAGGACGTAGAGCAAATGGAGAAACAGTTCTCAGTAACGAACACACCCGAAGGAAATGCATCAACATGTACTTTCTTCATTCGGGTGGCATGGGAATCCTGGTATTCCCCTATATCCTGTTCATTCCTATAACTCTTATAAGAATGAACGGAACCAACGTTCCCCAGCACAGTATAACATGCGGGTTCGGCCAATACATCCATATTATTATCTTTATTAGGGCATGAAATGGTCGCTACCTGGAGAGAGAGAGAAGAAAACACTTTAGCGTATGCTCGTGCAAGATCAGATTGGTTATTATCTTATCTAATCAGGATGGCTCCCACTGCTTTTTATCAAATCTTCCTCCAAACCCTAAAAGGAAAGACTAGCCGGGATTAATTACGCACTACAAGTTCGCCAATCTTTCAGCCAGGCCAGTGTCGGTACTTTGAGGGAGGTCCCCCGTGCTTTCGCACGAACCTAATTAATGAAAACCTCGTTTTCCCAGAGGCGTAACCTCGTTAACACCTTTCTAGACACCTACTTGATCGGCTAATTGCAATGTGTAAAACTCTCCCAGGAGTAACTCTTACTCGCAGTGGGTATCGGGATCCAACTATCTCATAGAAGGTATGCAATCTCATTGCAAATTTCAACACTTGAAATTCCCGATAATCTTTTGCCCCTAGCAGCTATATGACCTTAACATAGTCAACAAATCATAAGTGCTAGTCAAGTTCAACCCGTCATTTCCCGATTGAATTAAACCCACTCGCACGACCCTTAACATAGTCAACAAAGTCGCACGACTACCCTAATCCAATCGCATCATATGCTTATACAGATAAGCACTAATTAGCTACCGCACACTACGCCTTAACATAGTCAACAAACGTAGCACGAATACTAACTAGTACTTATCTGAAATGACGGAGGGCTACGACAGGTTTTTCTGAAAACCTATTGCGTAATGAACTTGATATCGTTGTAGAATCAAATGAAGTTTTGAAATGGAGTGATTTTGAGGCTTTTCTAGTTTTGCTAAAGGAGTCACTCCCGGTGAAGGGATCTCGGTCCTTTCCTCGTCGAATGAGGTGCGGGATATATCATATATATCGCTGTGCAAAGCAAAAACCCAAAAGCAGTCATAAGCAAACCGAGTGTGTAGCATCTGCCAGTTATTGCTAAAGGAGTCACTCCCGGTGAAGGGATCTCGGTCCTTTCCTCGTCGAATGAGGTGCAGGGTATATCATATATACCGCTGTGCAAAGCAAGAACTGTAGCTACCCTTTTATTTTAAAATTCGATTCTACAACATCTTAGGTTTCTTATCTTTCATTAATCACATTAATGAAGTCCCATCATTTAAATACCTAAACATCACAGATAGATATAACGTACACTTATGCCATCCGCATTCGCCTCGATGTCCCCTCGTGCACCGTTAGGTTAGGTAACTAACGACAGAGCAGGGCAGGGCTAGCGCGGGTGTAAAACATAAGTAACGTCTATATAATATATCATATATACAATATACTATATCCATCACAGAGTCACAACACAGATATCGCAGCAGAATAAACATATGAAATATTGGATATACTAGGACGTCCGTATTTTCAATACGAGCCAGTATAAAACACGGATTCCACGGTCGTGATGAATAGCCAATCCCACACCCCTAGACCCCTACGAGAGCGGCAAGCAACCCTGCCAATTCTAGGGTTAGGAGACTCGGACTCGACTCCTCGAGTTGGTCTCCCACTGGACCCCAGAACCCGGTTACTTGTGCTCCCCTGCTTGGGTCTATCCTAATGCGGAAAAGTAAATAATATACAAAGGGTGACAACTTCCGCTACCTGGAAGTGCCCCAAAAAAAAGAATATTACATACAAGTTTTTACATGAATGAAAATGAAAAACACTCATCTCACATAAAAACCCCCGGCTATTCTAACACGACGATCCAATATAACATATCCAGCAACACATAACATCACATGTCATCAACGTAAGTAAGTATGCATACCCCAATTGTCGTTGACGTATAGCAACGAAACCGGCGATATGAACATACTACACTTACGGTCACAGAAAAGAAAGTGTAAAACTACAACAATTGGAATCCGCAACTTCTTTAGACATCGCATGCCTAATCAAATGAAATACTTAGACATCACATGCCTAACAGATATAAATCCCGCATTTTAGTCTCATTATCGAAAACTCTTTTCAATATCAAATGAAACTAAACCGCTAGATTTATATCATTCATTCAGTTATCACATAACTGTTTGTGAATTCCAATTATTGTATCCCATTCCAGATAAATAGAATATATTAAACTTTCCGATCGAACATTCGAACACCCAAGTTTTCCCGAAACCATCCAACACATGAAATAGGTTCAAAGACATTCGTTTCATGCCTCAGTACCAACGGTCCAGCCGTAGAAGGGTCAAGCCAACGCCTCACATGTGGCACGCCGTACTGCCCCAAACCCGAAGGTTCAAAGGGCAGTTCAAGACGGTCACATAATCGAGTTAAGGTTTGTTGTCTTCTAGAGGGACCTTCGCGTTACTTGCACTACTCAGAACGTCCTTAAACCACACAATAATCCAACACTTGGATATTTTTGGCAGGGGAAAGATTGGGTATTTATATCCGGTCAAACTTTTTAACATATTCAAAAAATTATCCGGAAAACACTTAGACAAAGTTCGATAATCCGATCGAATCGTCGATTCCCTAAACAACCCCAGAACACTCTACTCTGAAGTCAATTTAAAATTCCCAGAAAATTCAGAACAATTTATCAGGAATTACTGTGCAAAGAAATATGGCTGGCGTCATCAAAGCGCCGCGGAACCGCCGCGGAAGCCATGCTTCTGCCGCGGTTCCGCCGCACAAAACACTGTTCATGGGAAAATTTTTGCATCGTAATTCTTTGATTTCATTGCTGAATTTTTTAAGCATTTTTAATTGACAAAAAACCACAAATTTGAAAAATTTCCAGAGAGCTATTTTGGGGTTGGGTTTTCGGTTCGTCCGGGTTTCAAACTCCGTCTAGACTTCGCCTAAGGCTCTAGCTAGGCTCTGATACCACTGTAGGGTTCCTAGGCATCCTAATGAAGTCTCACAAGGCATCAACCATGCCATTTTACAAAAATTATGGTGCCGAGAAACCCTAACACGGATCTTAGACTAGAATTCTAGGCGAAAAACTGAACTAGTTAACATATTAACTAAAGGTTAGATGCTACAACCTTTGTAGATCCGGATTTCCACTTCCTTAGCTCCACGAGGGCATCCTCTCGCTGTCCATCTTGAACCTTGGACTCTCATGACGGCTTCATCGGAGAAACGTGCGGAATAGGTCGTCGGCTTCGTGTCAAAGACGATCTACGTCGAGGTTGCACAAGCTCAAGCTCCGACTTCACAAAGTAGTGAAACTTGTGAAGAAAACACCCAAAACCACTTGGCAAGAGGTAGAGGATGAAGAAATAGGAGGTGGGTTCACTTTAGATTTGGATTTCTCTCACTAGATCTCAAGTTGCCATTAAAGTAGCAAGCTTGAAGAAGAAGAAGAAGATGATAGAATATGATAAAAAACTTAATCAAAATAGAAAAGAAAATGATATTTATCATATCCTAACCATGGTCAAGTGTAGATAATTGACCATGGTTAGTGGGAGTGGTTAGGTTTAAGTGTGAAGACAAAATAGCATCATTAGTAAATGCTTCATGAAGCTTCACCATTCTTTATGATAAATGAAACCATTTTATTTTCATAAAACCAATTAATAAATAATGAATGTATTAAATAATAAGTGAATAAATCATAAACCCTAACCACTCTCATAACCATGGTTCAATTCTTTTACACATAGTCAAGTCAACATGCATCATCAAACATGATACAAAAAGGTGCACAAAAGTATATCACATATACAATGTGCAATCCAAGTGAGAAAAATCCGTTTAAAGTGTACCAATACTAGTTAATGCAAAGTAATATATCAAATATATAATTATACATTAAATCATTAAATCAACACTTGATTCAATGATCCGGTCATGTCGCACATGACCGACTAGTATTCAATGTATCGGCTTATCGAATCGATCTTCGATTCGATAACTAGGTTATATCGAATATAACCATTCGATACATATATCGCGAGAATGGAATACGGTATCACATACACGCATTATTCTCGGTCCTGCACATATCTCATATGCGCTCCTATTTCGTTTCGCTTGAGCCAGGAAACCTCTGTGTAGGACTCTAAAGACTCGTCAATACGCCGGTAGCAGATGATGATCATATCAAACACCCACAAGCCGCAAGCGGTCTGCTAAACGTAACGGCCACCCGGGTATTGAGCGATCAGAAGATCAACGAGCTAGCCCGCTCACACTCCTGCGAATCCGACCAGTAACACTTACCGTACAGTCCGGTCTCTTCGTCTGATACGTCGCATATCAAGTCTAGGGGTGGTATACGTCAGACCCCAATAACCCGATAAGTCGTGCCGATGTGAGGCTCATAACGGGTCGAGAAACTACTGGTAACACTTACCAGCAAATCTCTGATCAGCCCTGGCCAGGGACTTTCCTGCTACGGCCAATCGAGCACAGCACAACATCAACCCCCAATACCGGGGAGACGAAACCCCTCCTATCGCTCATTGCCTCCATGTGACTCGGGACTGTGCCTAAAGACCACCGTTTTGCACGCCCTCATGGACGTGGTAAGGTGGAGATCAAAGCACAGTGGGAATCACACAAGACTCTATGACGATCTCGGGTCTACAGACTAACCTGTACAAGTGTCACCTGAGAACTGCCATCTGACGTGAGGTATAATACCATCTGGGAGTTCTCGGCGAGTCCGTCCAGTGTACCCAGTCTCCACTGAGCACCCGTATACCATCTCTGATGTCAAACACCAATGGATATGGGATCATCCATCGCCCATCACATGGGTCGAGAAGCGTATACGCTAGTCTACACTGGTATATCGATGCCCCGTCTCGATACACCCACGACTAGGGACCTTGAAGGATGTACTTATGGACTACCATGTCCCCACTAGTATGATCTGCATCATAGTCCAGGTAGTCAAGTACAAATCCTAAGGGCTTTACCAACATGTAACTATAAGACAGTATAAAGAGACTAGTGTACACGTTAAGATAAAGAGCAACCAGATAGCATACTATCATGTCGAGCAAGAAAATCATCTCTATATATGTCCAAGCATCCAATATAATATACATAATCTGTACAATACTGGCCTCTAGGGCATACATACAACTAACAAATCCAATCAGTAACATTCCCGTACAGTCTGGTCTCTTCGTCTGATATGTTGCATATCTAGTCTAGGGGTGGTATACATCAGACCCCAGTAACCGATAAGCCGTGTCGATTTGAGGCTCATAACGGGTCGAGAAACTACTGATAACACTTACCAGTAAATCTCTATATCAGCCCTAGCCAGGGGCATCAAGTTATAGCCAATCGAACACAGCACAACATCAACTTCCTATATCGGGAGAGATGAATCCCTTCATATCGCTCATTGCCTCTATATGATTCGAGACTGCACCCAAAAGCCACCGTTTTGCACGCCCTCTTGGACGTGGTAAGGTGGAAATCAAAGCACAGTGGGAATCACACAAGACTCTATGACGATCTCGGGTCTACAGACTACCCTGTACCAGTGTCACCGGAGAACTGCCATCTGACGTGAGGTATATAACCATCTGGGAGTTCTCGGCGAGTCCGTCCAGTGTACCCAGTCTCCACTGAGCACCCGTACACCATCCTTGATGTTAAAACACCGATGGATATGGGATCATCCATCGCCCATCATATGGGTCAGGATGCGTATACGCTAGTCTACTCTGGTGTATCGATGCCCTGTCTCGACACACCCTCGACTAGGAACAGTTATAGGATGTACTCATCGACTACCGTGGCCCCACTAGTATGATCTCATCATAGTCCCAGTAGTCGAGTACAGATCCTAAGGGCTTTATCAACATGTGAGAGTAAGACAGTAAACTAATATAAGTCAACATGTTAAGATAAAGGAAAACCAAATAGCATACTATCATGACGAGCAAGAAAGTCCTCTCTATATATATCCGAGCATCCATTATAATATACATCATATGTACAACAATGGCCTCTAGTGCATATACATAACGAACACCTACACAGTGCAGTCAGTCGCTATTCTTGACAGGCAGGCAAAGAAACTACGATCGAGGGTACTTCCATCTGTAAAAGTTCTTTGGCAAGGAAAGAATCGCGAGGAGATTACGTGGGAGACCGAGGATGCGATGCAGAAGAAATTTCCACATCTTTTTGAAGGTATGTCTAGTTAAATTATAAAATTCGGGGACCGAATTTTCTTAAGGGGGGAATATTGTAGCATTTTGAAAATTTAGAAATAAATAAAATTAATTAATTTAATAATAAAATGATAAATCACAAAGTTATTAAAAACAAATAATCAATTTCATAAGATGCATGTAAAAAAATTTAAATTAAAATTTTAGTATGCAACATAAATAAGTTATAAGGGGGTGAATTTTAGCTTCATTTTAATAAAATGAGTATTTTATAATAAACTAAGTTGTGAGGGGTTTTAGGTAAAGTTTAGGATTTTTTGTGCAAATGGAAAATTGTTAGGGGTGTAAATGAAAAGGGGATAGAAAACATTTTAGCTCAGAATTTTATTGTGAATTAAAACAAAATAAGAATATAAGGCATGAACACCTCTTCCTTGAATGCACAACACTCACCTCACACCTCCTACTTGCATGAAATCATTACCTCTAGCTTGATCACACCTCCTCCTTCACCTTATCTTTTTCTTTTGTCATATATAACTCATGTTCAGATCAATTAGCTTGTAAAAACTCCTAAAAAAAAAATTAAAGAAAGAATAGAAAACTAGTATCAACAAGATAGAGCAAGAGAAAGAAAAAGAGAAGAGCTAGATCAAAGGCTTCATCATCAAGCTAGGATAAGGAACTTAGCATCTTGGAGGGGTTATTCCAACAACTTATTGTGGGTAAAATTCTTAATTACAGTAGAAAATTAAGGTTCTGTACTTAGTTTAAATCGAAATGAACAAGTTCTATAATTTCTTATTTTAAGTAAAAGATAGGCTCTGTTGAATCTGCTATTATTCAGAGGAAAATAAACTTTAAAAAACAGTGCTAAAATGATGTATGTAACACCTAGAGAAAACCATAGGATCACGAACAAGAGGGCTCGGAGTTGGGCTAGCGACCGGAAGGAAAAATCTGGCGTCGCCGGATTTATAGGCAGCTAGGTGGGGTTGTCTTGTTGGGTAGATTTCGGTGTATACTTTTGGCTATTTTGGTGTTATTTAAACAAGTTAGTTTCACTGAATTTAGAATCTGGAAACTAATATCGGAAAGTTAACTAAGAAATCAAAATACGACATGGTTAATGAATATCGCGATCTATTTCTGTAGCGATACATGTTAGGGTTGAAATCCAGTAAGGTTAAGTGTTAAATAGCTTGATATAATCGTATGCAATATAACTAGTATATGGGAACGGGTGTTTTTCATTTCCGTCATGTCGGAGTAGCGGTTTCCTTATATAAGTTAAATTGTGATGTTAGATTCGAATACGGGATTTTCGGAGGCAGCGAAGAAAGGGAAAGGATTGGAAATTCCTGAATAGATTCGACGTTTTCCGGTGAGTAGACTAAACATCTACCGGGGAATTTTGTAAAGATGGCGTGATACGCCCGTAGTTTTATTTAACTTAATGCTTTATTTTGTTATGCCAAATTGACAATATGCATTCACTATTCACATATATTTGCTTAGTTGCTAGAACACTACATAAGTATCGACGAGTCATGCCACGTGCACATCTTATATGTTACACACACCTCGTCGATATTACCATATCACTTTTACACTTAGCAAATTTCTTGTTAAAATGATTCATATCGTATCTTACACACCAATAATAGTAGTAAATTGCATCATTAATATCGTGTTTAGTATCTGAGTATTTCAGGTTGATATAAGAGGTAAATGTATTATTGAGGATTTATGGTTTTGAGTTTTGAATACTATTACATAAATCCAGTGATTTTCATGATTGATGTGTCATGTCCACCATGAGATGTTTTATGATTTGGTTTTATTCCGGACCGAGTGGGGGAGATATACGGTCGCGGATTTTACGTTATCCATACTGAGTGGGGGAGATATACGGTTGGATACATGGTGGACCCGGTCGAGACCGAGGGGCAGGATAGCCGCATTTGAGGCAGGGGAGCCTAGCGAGGTTACTCGATACCGGATAGAGTAGTAAAAATACAGCGTATATCTAGATGATAACGACCGGTATTGTTGATTTTAGGATCATTCGAGGAATGATGCCTGTGAGAAATGGAAGTTTTGTGTCGATGATGGACACGGAGAAATGCATTTTTATTGGATATAAATGAAGAGATTTCAGTTTTGATTATGTGATTCGTAGTATAGATTCATAATTTCCATAGATAATCATACAGTATACTTGTTCACATTTCAGTTAGTATGATCGTCATATTTACATTATTAACCGTTATATGTTAGTTATATTCACTGAGTTGGCAACTCACCCCCGTTGTACCACAGTTCCTTGCAGGGGTAGAGTGGATGGTTAGCAGCGGTGCAGAACCACTCTTTCCGCTTTTATCGCATCTTTTGATAGGTGGGTTACATATGTAGTAACCTTCTCTTTTGGGTATTGTATTTTGTATCTAGAAGATCTCCATCCGATCTGTATTTTGACTTAGAGTGAGAAATGGTTATTTGTATATTGATAGTTGAGATCGTTTAGTTCTATAAATTGTGGTTTATTTTCTTTATGTTTGGGATTAGTATTGATGTCCTATATTCTGATGATTTTATTTTCCGCTGTTGATAGTGTTGATCCCAACCAGGGATGCAACCAAACTTAACACTTTATACTTGTTTAATATTTTAACTTCATAAATGTGATTTTTACTTAAAACTAATTTTCTATATAAAGAATTCCGCAAAAAGGATTTTGATCTTGGTTTTCGGCTTACTTAGACTGTGTGCATATCTTTAGATATGATACAATCTAAGTTCCGGTCACATCCAAACTTGGTTCGTGACAAGAGGGCTGCCGCCGGGGATGAGATTAGAGTAGGCTCATTTGAGACGAGGACCGATCAGGGCGGTACGCCTACCCCTCAGGGACAGAGTGATCCGCTTTTCCAGAATGGATAGCCTGGCTGGAGCCAAGTATTCAGGACTTGCGACAGATGGTTGGATTATTAGTTGAGGCTAGCCGAGCTCCGAGAGCCGATGATGTCCCTCCTACTGTAGGAACAGTGTTTGTACCTGCTGCACAGGCAGCTTTTTCTGTTGGTACCAAGATTATTTCCGTATCCTTACAGTTTTTTTTGAGGCTGAAGCCTCTAGTTTTTACAGGCACAGATGTAGCGGAGGATCCGTAGACAATCCTTGACAGGATGGCTGAGAATTGTCGTTCACAGAGATGTTCTGACGAGATATGGATTGAGCTTGCTTAGACGTGGTGCGAGTCAGTTATGAGAGGCCGAGCTGCAGACCTACTTCCTATGACTTGGGAGGTGTTCACAGCTGTATTTCTTGCTCATTTCCTTCCGGAGTGCGTTTGAAATTTCCGAGCTAGTAGTTTTGAGTCATTGCGCAAGACTCCAAGGATGACAGTGTCCGAGTACGACATTTAGTTTACTCAGCGGTCCGATATGCTCCTTACCTGGTGGACACTGAAGAGAAACAGATAAAGAGATTCGTGTGGAGATTGGACATGCAGTTATTTCTTACCATCGGCACCCAGCATTTGGACACTTTTGCAGCCGCGATGGATGCAGCATTACTGCTAGAGGAGGTGCCCCAATGAAAGAATATTACATACAAGTTTTTACATGAATGAAAATGAAAAACATTCATCTCACATAAAACCCCCGGCTATTCAAACACGACGATCCAATATAACATATCCAGCAACGCATAACATCACATGTCATCAACGTAAGTAAATATGTCCATCCCAATTGTCGTTGACATATAGCAACGAAACCGGCGATATCACATATTACACTTACGGTCACAGAAAAGAAAGTGTAAAACTACAACAGTTGGAATCCGCAACCTCCTTAGACATCACATGCCTAATCAAATGAATTACTTAGACATCGCATGCCTAACAATTATAAACTTCGCATTTTAGTCCCAAAATCGAAAACTCTTTTCAATATCAAGTCGGGCAATTCAACAAGATTCCCGACATCCTGATCGAATGCTCGTCGCAAACTTCAGTAGACGGCCGCACCCCCGACGCCGTCGACGAAGTGCACCAAGGCGGAACACCGCTGCCGCGAGCACCCTTACGGATGCTTTCGGCGACGTGGTTCTCCTACAGTCACTTGGTCGGGGCTATGGAGTGAGGCTGTCTATTAAGTTTACCCGGCGAGTATCCGCGTACGCTACGTGATTGCGACGGACTTTTGATCACATCAAAATTCCGTGGCAACCGATCAAGTGAGACTAAACTGCTATGTTTATAACATTCATTCAGTTATCTCATAACTTCTTGTGAATTCCAATTATTGTATCACATTCCGAATAAGATAGAAAATGTTAAACTTTCCGATCGAACAATCGAACACCCAAGTTTTCCCGAAACAACTCAACTCATGAAATAAGTTCAAAGACATTCACTTCGTGCCTCAGTACCAACGGTCCAGCCGTAGAAGGGTCAAGCCAACGCCTCACATGTGGCATGCCGTACTGCCCCAAACCCGAAGGTTCAAAGGGCAGTTCAAGACGATCACATAATCGAGTTAAGGTTTGTTGTCTTCTAGAGGGACCATCGCGTTACTTGCACTACTTAGAACGTCTTTAAACCTCGGAAAAATCCAACACTTGGAAATTTTCCGGCAGGGGAAAAGTTGGGTATTTATATCCGGTCGAACTTTTTAACATATTCAAAAATTATCCGGAATCCACATAGACAAAATCTGATAATCCGATCGAATCAGCGAACTCCCAAAACACCCCAGAAAATTCAACTCTTGAATAAATATTAAAAATTCCCATAAAACTCAGCACTGTAAATTAGGAATTACTGTGCAAATTTGGAGGGCTGACGTCATCATGTCGCCGCGGTTCCGCCGCAGGTTGGAGGCATCATTTGTCCAATTTTGCACCGTAATTCTTACAACTTCCTGCTGAATTTTTTAAGCATTTTTAATATGGAAAAAACCCAGTTTTTAGAAAAAGTCCAGAGAGCATGAAATTTTGAGGGTTTCGGTTCGATCGGACTTCAAACTCCGTCTACGCTTCGCCTAAGGCTCTAGCTAGGCTCTGATACCACTGTAGGGTTCCTAGGCACTCTAATGAGGTCTCACAAGGCATCAACCATGCCAATTTCAAACTTTACAAGTGCCGAGAAACTCTAATACGGATCGTTAACTAGAATTTTAGGCGAAACAAGAAGTAGTAAACAGCTTTACTAATAAGTGAACGGAAATACAACCTTTGTAGATCCAGTGCTCCACCTCCATAGCTCCGTGATGAAGTCTCCTCGCTGTCCATAACGGATCCCGGACTCTAGCGTCGGCTTCATCGGAGAAATGGATAGGCTAGGTCATCGACTACGATGCCGAAGATGATCTACGTCGAGGCATCACTAGATCAAGCTCCCACTTCACCAAGTCATGAAACTTGTGAAGATAACACCCTATACTACTTAGCAAGAGGTAGAGGATGAAGAAATAGGAAGTGGGTTCACTTTAGAATTGGATTTCTCACTTGATTCCATCACTTGCCATTGATGAGGCAAGCTTTTCTTTCTTGTGAAGAAGAAGAAGAAGAAAGAATATGATAAAGTGTTATTAAAATAATTGAAAAGAATTGATTCTTATCATATTCTAACCTTAGTTAAGTGTAGAGAATAGACCATGGTTAGAAATTATGGTTAGGGTTAAGCAAGAGACAAGAATGGTGGACTAGGTCAAAGCTTCATGAAGCTTCAACAAAACTACAAATAAAGCCACCATTCATTTCTAATCTTTTCCAAAATGAATAAATAAATAAATAAATAAATAAGAAAAACCCTAATCATCAATTTAACCATGGTTTAGTTCTTTACACTTAACCAAATAAGCATGTATCATCAAACATGATACAATCATGTACACAAAAGTATATCACATATACAACTTGCACAACAAGTGAGAAAATCCATTTAAAATGAACCAATACTAATTAATGCAAAGTAATATATCAAATATATAATTATACATTAAATCATCAAATCAACACTTGATTCAATGATCCGGTCATGTCGCACATAACCGACTAATATCCAATGTATCGGCTTATCGAATCAATCCTTGATTCGATAACTAGGTTATATCGCATACAACCATTCGACACATTCATCGCGAGAATGAAATACGGTATCACATACACGCATTATTCTCGGTCCCGCACATATCTCATATGCGCTCCTATTTCATTTCGCTTGAGCCAGGAAACCTCTGTGTAGGACTCTAAAGACTCGTCAATACGCCGGCAGCAGGTGATGATCATATCAAAAACCCACAAGCCGCAAGCGGTCTGCTAAACGTAACGGCCACCCAGGTATTGAGAGATCAGAAGATCGACGAGCAAGCCCGCTCATACTCCTGTGAATCCAACCAGTAACACTTACCGTACAGTCCGGTCTGTTCGTCTGATATGTCGCATATCTCTCCTAGGGGTGGTAAACGTCAGACCCTAATAGCTCGATAAGTCGTGTCGATATGAGGTCTATAACATTTCAAGAAACTACTGGTAACACTTACCAGTAAATCTCAGCAACCCTGGCCAGGGATTTCAAGTTATAGCCAATCGAACACAGCGCAACATCAACTCCCTATACCTGGAGAGACGAATCCCCTCCTATCGCTCATTACCTCCATGTGATTCGGGACTGTACCTAAAAACCACCGTTTTGCACGCTCTCTTGGACGTGGTAAGGTGGAAATCAAAGCACAGTGGGAACCACACAAGACTCTATGACGATCTCGGATCAACAGACTACTCTGTACCAGTGTCACCAGAGAACTGCCATCTGACGTAAGGTATAAGACCATCTGGGAGTTCTCGGCGAGTCCGTCCAGTGTACCCAGTCTCCACTGAGCACCCGTATATCATCTCTGATGTCAAACACCAATGGATATGGGATCATCCATCGCCCATCTGTATGGGTCGAGAAGGTATACGCTAGTCTACTCTGGTATATCGATGCCCTGTCTTGATACACCCACGACTAGGGACCTTGAAGGATGTACTTATGGACTACCATGTCCCCACTAGTGTGATCCGCATCATAGTCGAGGTAGTCAAGTACACATCCTAAGGGTTTTACCAACATGTAACAGAGAGACAATCAATGTACACGTTAAGGTAAAGAGTAACCAGATAGCATACTATCATGTCGAGCAAGAAAGTCCTCCCTATATATGTCCCAGCATCCACTACAATATACATCCAATGTACAGTAATGGCCTCTAGGGCATACATATAACTAACAACTACAACCTTTGTAGATTCGGTCCTCCACCTCCATAGCTCTGTGATGATGTGTCCTCGCTGCGATCATCGGATCCCGGGCTCTAGCGTTGGCTTCATCGGAGAAATGGGCGGGCTAGGTCGTCGACTTCGATGCCGAAGATGATCTACGTCGAGGCAACACAAGATCAAGCTTCAACTTCACCAAGCCATGAAACTTGGGAAGAAAACACCCTATACTACTTGGCAAGTGGTAGAGGATGAAGAAATAGGAAGTGGGTTCACTTTAGAATTGGATTTCTCACTCTTTTTCTCAAGTTGCCATTAATGGAGGCATGGTTTTCTTCATGTTGAAGAAGGAAAAGAAGAAGAAGATAATATGATAAGTTATTCTAAAATAAGAAATAATATGATACTTATCATAAACTAACCATGGTCAAGTGTAGAGAGTAAACTAGGGTTAGGTGAATGGTTAGGTTAAGGGAATAAAACAAAAATGGTCAAGCTTTCAACTCTTCATGAAGCTTCATGAAAGAGACAAAGAAAGCCACCATTTCCATTTTACTTTTCCAAAATAAATAATCAAAATGAATAAATGAATAAGTAAAAAAAACCCTAACCATTCATATAACCATGATTTAATCTTTACACAAACTCAAGTAAGCATGTATCATCAAACATGATACAATCAAGTGCACACAAAAATATATCACATATACAATGTACACATCAAGTGAGAAAATCCTTTTAAAATGAACCAATACTAGTTAATGCAAAGTAATATATCAAATATATAATTATACATTAAATCATTAAATCAACAATTGATTTAATGATCCGGTCATGTCGCACATAACCGACTAGTATTCTATGTATCGACTTATCGAATCAATCTTCGATTCGATAAATAGGTTATATCGCATACAACCAATCGAAACATTCATCGCGAGAATGAAATACGATATCACATACATGCATTATTCTCGGTCCCGCACATATCTCATATGCGCTCCTATTTCGTTTCGCTTGAGCCAGGATGCCTCTGTGTAGGACTCTAAAGACTCGTCAATACGCCGGCAGCAGATGATGATCATATCAAGCACCCACAAGCCGCAAGCGTTCTGCTAAACATAACGGCCACCCGGGTATTGAGAGATCAGAAGATCGACGAGCAAGCCCGCTCACACTCCTGTGAATCCAACCAGTAACACTTACCGTACAGTCCGGTCTGTTCGTCTGATATGTCGCATATCTCGTCTAGGGGTGGTAAACGTCAGACCCCAATAGCTTGATAAGTCGTGTCGATATGAGGTCTATAACAGTTCGAGAAACTACTGGTAACACTTACCAGTAAATCTCAGCAACCCTGGCCAGGGATTTCCGGTTATAGCCAATCAAACACAGCGCAACATCAACTCCCTATACCGGGAGAGACGAATCCCCTCATATCGCTCATTGCCTCCATGTGATTCGGGACTGTACCCAAAAGCCGCCGTTTTGCACGCCCTCTTGGACATGGTAAGGTAGAAATCAAAGCACAGTGGGAATCACACAAGACTCTATGACGATCTCGGGTCAACAGACTACTCTGTACCAGTGTCACCAGAGAACTGCCATCTGACGTAAGGTATAATACCATCTGGGAGTTCTCGGCGAGTCCGTCCAGTGTACCCAGTCTCCACTGAGCACCCGTATATCATCTCTGATGTCAAACACCAATGGATATGGGATCATCCATCGCCCATCTGTATGGGTCGAGAAGGTATACGCTAGTCTACTCTGTTATATCGATGCCCTGTCTCGATACACCCACGACTAGGGGCTTTGAAGGATGTACTTATAGACTATCATGTCCCCACTAGTATGATCTGCATCATAGTCCAGGTAGTCAAGTACACATCCTAAGGGCTTTACCAACATGTAACAGAGAGACAATCAGTATACATGTTAAGGTAAAAAGTAACCAGATAGCATACTATCATGTCGAGCAAGAAAGTCCTCCCTATATATGTCCAAGCATCCACTACAATATACATCCTATGTATAGTAATGGCCTCTAGGGCATACATATAACTAACAATCTCCCACTTGCACTTGGGCCATCTGATAGCAGTGGTTGAAGTATCTCATACTCAACCATCCCATAGTAGTCTCTCTCTGGGAAAAGGCCTTTGTGAGTGGATCCGCCGTGTTGTCCTCTGAGTCTACTCTCCTAACCTTGATCCCTTAGAGATGAACCATCTCCATGATCAGGTGACACTTCCTTAGAATATGTCTGGATCACTGATGGGACCGGCGTTCCTTGGCATAAGCCACAACTCCATTGTCTCACAATGGTTGGAACGTAGTTCATCTCATGAACCAATATACACCCAAACATCCTCTTTGGTAGCATCTTAAGTAGCGATGTATCCTGCCTTTATCGTCTAGTTAGCCACGGTATCTAGCTTGGAACTCTTCCAACATACCGTCCCTTTACTGATGGTAAAGACAATGCCTGTGACTGACTTTCAGTCGTCCTTATCACTCTGGAACCCTTCCAGTGATTCTCCCCCGGATCGATTGATACCATCTCACTACAACTAGTGAGAATCCTAACATCCAATTAGATCTATCTCATAGATCCAAAACCCAGGATTTAGGAGGTATCACTTTGATCCTTTATGGAGAATCATTGTGATAAGCGGAGATTGACCGAGCGTAGCATAGGAAACTCCTTCCCTATCAAGAGTATGCCATCCACGTACTCTACGAGGATCATCACCATACTCCCTACTACCTTTTTGTATATACAAGGTGCATCTACCATTTTGATGATGTCAAACTGTTTGACTACTACATCAAAACAGATGTTCCAACTCCGCGATGCCTGCTTTATCCTATAAAGCATCTTGTACATGTTTCCGCTGCTCCCACTGTTTACGAAACCCTCTGACTGTGTACTTATAGACTCTCTCTTCTAAAACATCATTTAGAAAAGCAGTCATGACACCCAACCGCCAGATATCGTAGTTATGGTATGTAGACATGGCAAGTAGGATCCGGATGGACTTAAGCATAGCCACTGGAAAAGGTTTCATCATTATCCATACCTGGTCAATGATGCAAACCATTTAACAAGTCTAGCTTTGAAAGTCTCAACTTTTCCATCTACACCAAGTAATCTTCTCAAGATATACTTGCTCCCGATGGGGATTTAACCCTCCAGATATAGCAACCAAAGTCCATAATTTGTTGGTGTACATGGATTCCATCTCAGATCGCAAAGCATCCAGCCATTCTTACAGAGTCACTACTCTCGATGGCCTGCTCAAAACTAGTTGGGTCATCATCTCATGATGCAATCCTCGCTCCCACTGTCATAGAGTAACCGAAGTATCTCTCAGGCGGGTGAGGAACCTTACTAGATCGGCGGAGAGGCTGAGGTTCGTTGGTAATCTACTGAATTCTTTGGTTCTACCAAATCATCTGCTGTAGTTTGTATAGCTGGAACCTTTTCAGTTCTATATAACAGACCTGGCCTCGAGCTTGTCCGGATTTTGCTTTTAGACATAGGCTGGACAACCCCAAATCTTAACCATCTTAAGATATAGGCTCTTCCCTTTCCATATCACATATGACGTGGTAGGCAACTGATTTGATTTGAACCCTATTCAATAGGTATGCAGCTTCTCAAGTGCATAACTCCCAAAAAGGAAATAGGTAACTCAGTAGTACTCATCATAGAGCACACCTTATCATATAGGGTGTGATTGCTCCGTCCCGATATACCATCGTGCTATGGTGTATACGGAGGAGTAATCCTGAGAGAGAATCTCATTCTCCTTTAGAATAGTCCAGGAATTCCTTGCTCAAGTATTCTCCTCCCTGATCACATCAAAGGACATAATACTTATACCCTTGTTGGTTCCCTACTTCTAACTTATATTCTGTGAATATCTCAAAAGGTTCGGACTTGTGTTTCAACAGGAACATATGTCTGAATCTAAAGAGATCATCAGAGAATGTAATGAAGTACAAAGAACCGGTCTTGGCATGTGTAGACAGGGGACCTTTATACATCAACATGTATCATCCCAAGAGTTCACTAACTCTTTCTCTGTTTCCAATAAACAGAGCTGGTGTCATTATATCTTTGTGACATGACTGGCAAGTTTCACAAGATGTAAATTCAAACTGATTTAAATATGCATCTACAAGTAACTTCAGCTAGTCGGGTCGCATTGATATGACCTAGTCTACAATGCCTCAAGAAGGATTCGTTCATTTCTGAACTCTTCCTCTTGTGTGTGTTCCGTATACTAAGAACTGTAGTTTGATTTAGAACATCAATGCTTTTAGATAACGTGCCTGAACCGATCAACTTTTGATATAGGAAATGTTCAAAACATTATCCGACAATACAAAATTATATCCTTTCTTTACTAATAAAGAGACTGATATGATTTTGTATATCAGGTTCGGTATCTAATAACATTCGTTTAGAATCAATGTATTGGTAATACAGGGTGACAGTGACCAACAGACTTGGCTGCAATACTTGCCCCGTTTTCTGCCTCATGAAACTTATCACCCGTTCTCAGTTTTCTACCTTTCTGTAGCCCTATGTAACATATTACATATCTGGAATCCTGATCCGGTATTAAATACCCAGGACGTAGAGAATAGAGAAACAGTTCTGTATAAAGAACACACCCGAAGATGATGCATCAGCATGCACTCTCTTCGTTTGGGTGGCACGGGAATTCTGGTAATCCCCTATTTCCTGCTCTGTCTTATAACAATTATAAGTTGGAGCGGGACCAACGTTCCCCAGCTCAGTATAACAAGCGGGTTCGGTCAATATATCCGTATTATTATCTTGATTAAGGCGTGATATGGTCGCTACCTGGAGAGAGAGAGAAGAAAACACTCAGCGTGCGCTCTTCCAAGAATAGATTGGTTATTATTTTATCTAATCAGGATGGCTCCCACTGTTTTTTATCAAATCTTCCTTCAAACCCTAAAAGGAAAGACTAGCCGGGATTAATTACACACTACAAGTTCGCCAATCTTTCAGCCAGGCCAGTGTCGGTACTTTGAGGGAGGTTCCCCGTGCTTTCGCACGGACCTAATTAATGTAAACCTCGCTTTCCCAGAGACGTAACCCCGTTGACACCTTTCTAGACACCTACTTGATCGGCTAATTGTAATGTGTAAAACTCTCCCAGGAGTAACAATTACTCGCAGCGGGTATCGGGATCCAACTATCTCATAGAAGGTATGCAATCTCATTGCAAATTTCAACACTTGAAATTCCCGATAATATTTTTCCCCTAACGTGCTATGACCTTGACGAAAGCCAACAAACCATAGCCTGCTAGTCAAGTTCAACCCGTACATTTCTTGATTGAATTAAACCCACCCGCACGACCCTTGACGAAAGCCAACAAAGCCGCACGACTGCCCTAATCCAATCGCATCGTATGCAGCAGATAAGCAGCATATAGCTACCGCACACTACACCTTGACGAAAGCCAACAAATGTAGCACGAATACAATATACAGCTTATCTGAAATGACGGAGGGCTACGACAGGTTTTTCTGAAAACCTATTGCGTAATGAACTTGATATCGTTGTAGAATCAAATGATTTTAAAATGGAGTGTTTTTGAGGCTTTTCTAGTTTTGCTAAAGGAGTCACTCCCGGTGAAGGGATCGTCGGTCCTTTCCTCGTCGAATGAGGTGCGGGATATATCATATATATCACTGTGCAGAGCAAGAACTGTAGCTACCTATTTTATTTTGAAATTCGATTCTACAACATGTTTAGGTTTCTTTTACTTTCATTAATCACATTAATGAAGTCCCATCATTTAAGTACCTAAACATCACAGATAAATACGACGTACACTTATGCCATCCGCATTCGCCTCGATGTCCCCTCATGCACCGTTAGGTTAGGTAACTAACGGCAGAGCGGGGCAGGGCTAGCGCGGGTGTAAAACATAAGTAACGCCTATATAATATATCATATATACTATATAAAGTATCCATCACAGAACATATCACATGATCACATCACAGATATCGCAGCAGAAGAATCATATGAAATATTGGATATACTAGGACATCCGTGTTTTCAATACGAGCCAGTATAAAACACGGATTCCACGGTCGTGATGAATAGCCAAACCCACACCCCTAGACCCCTACGAGAGCGGCAAATAACCCTACCAATTCTAGAGTTAGGAGACCCGGACTCGACTCCTCGAGTTGGTCTCCCACTTGACTCCAGAACCCGGTTACTTGTGCTCCCCTCCTTGGGTCTATCCTAGTGCGGAAAAGTAAATAATATACAAAGGGTGACATCTTCCGCAACCTGGAAGTGCCCCAATAAGGGAATATTACATACAAGTTTTTACATGAATGAAAATGAAAAACACTCGTCTCACATAAAAAAAACCCGGCTATTCAAACACGACGATCCAATATGACATATCCAGCAACACATAACATCACATGTCATCAACGTAAGTAAATATGCGTATCTCAATTGTCGTTGGCATATAGCAACGAAACCGGCGATATCACATATTACACTTACGGTCACAGAAAAGAAAGTGTAAAACTACAACAGTTGGAATCCGCAACCTACATAGACATCGCATGCCTAATCAAATGAATTCCTTAGACATCGCATGCCTAACAATTATAAACCCCGCATTTTACTCTCATTATCGAAAACACTTTTCAATATCAAGTCGGGCAATTCAACAAGATTCCCGAAATTTTGATCTAATGCTCATCGCAAACTTTAGTAGACGGCCGCACCCCCGATGCCGTCGACGAAGTGCACCAAGGCGGAACACCGCTGCCGCGAGCACCCGAACGGATGCTTTCGGCGACGGGGTTCTCCTACAGTCACTTGGTCAGGGCTAAGGGGTGTAGCTGTCTATTAAGTTTATCGGCGAATATCCGCGTACGCTACGTGATTGCGATGGACTTTTGATCACATCAAAATTCCGTGGCAACCGATCAAGTGAGACTAAACTGCTATGTTTATAACATTCATTCAGTTATCTCATAACAACTTGTGAATTCCAATTATTGTATCACATTCTGGATAAATAGAAAATGTTAAACTTTCCGATCGAACATTCAAACACCCAAGTTTTCCCGAAACAGCTCAACACATGAAACAAGTTTAAAAACATTCACTTCATGCCTCAGTACCAACAGTCCAGCCGTAGAAGGTTCAAGCCAACGCCTCACATGTGGCACGCCGTACTGCCCCAAACCCTAAGGTTCAAAGGCCAGTTCAAGACGGTCACATAATCGAGTTAAGGTTTGTTGTCTTCTAGAGGGACCATCGCGTTACTTGCACTACTTAGAACGTCATTAAACTTCGGAAAGATCCAACACTTGGAAATTTCCCGACAGGGGAAAAAGTGGGTATTTTTTTTATCCGGTCGAACCTTTTAACATATTCTAAAATATCCGGAAAGCCACATAGACAAAGTTGCATAATCCGATCGAATCATCGAAGCTCCAAAACACCCCAGAAAACTCAACTCTTGAGTTCAGATTAAAAAAAATCCCAGAAAACTCAGCACCTCAAGAAACAAATTACTGTGCAAAATTGGAAGGCTGACGTCATCAGATGGAAGCGGAACCGCCGCAGAAGCCAGGCTTCTGCCGCGGTTCCGCGGCGCTTTAGACGTATCTTTTGGTAATTTTTGCACCGTAATTCTTAGAACTTCCTGATGAATTTTTTAAGAATTTTTAATCTGGAAAAAACCCAGTTTTTAAAAAATGTCCAGAGAGGGTGAAAAATTGGGGTTTCGGGTTCGATCGGGTTTCCAACATCGTCTACGCATCGCCTAAGGCTCTAGCTAGGCTCTGATACCACTGTAGGGTTCCTAGGCACACTAATGAGGTCTCACAAGGCATCAACCATGCCAATTTCAAATTTTACAAGTGCCGAGAAACCCTAATACGGATCGTTAACTAGATTTTAGGCGAAACTAGAAGTAGTAAACAACATTACTGCTATAAGGGAAGTGACTACAACCTTTTTAGATCCGGTCCTCCACCTCCATAGCTCCGTGATGATGTGTCCTCGCTGCGATCATCGGATCCCGGGCTCTAGCGTCGGCTTCATCGGAGAAATGGACGGGCTAGGTCGTCGACTTCGATGCCGAAGATGATCTACGTCGAGGCAACACAAGATCAAGCTCCAACTTCACCAAGCCATGAAACTTGGGAAGAAAACACCCTATACTACTTGGCAAGTGGTAGAGGATGAATAAATAGGAAGTGGGTTCACTTTAGAATTGGATTTCTCACTCTTTTTCTCAAGTTGCCATTAATGGAGGCAAGGTTTTCTTCATGTTGAAGAAGGAGAAGAAGAAGAAGATAATATGATAAGTTATTCTAAAATAAGAAATAATATGATACTTATCATAAACTAACCATGGTCAAGTGTAGAGAGTAAACTAGGGTTAGGTGAATGGTTAGGTTAAGGGAATAAAACAAAAATGGTCAAGCTTTCAACTCTTCATGAAGCTTCATGAAAGAGACAAAGAAAGCCACCATTTCCATTTTACTTTTCCAAAATAAATAATCAAAATGAATAAATGAATAAGTAAACAAAACCCTAACCATTTATATAACCATGGTTTAATCTTTACACAAACTCAAGTTAGCATGTATCATCAAACATGATACAATCAAGTGCACACAAAAATATATCACATATACAATGTGCACATCAAGTGAGAAAATCCTTTTAAAATGAACCAATACTAGTTAATGCAAAGTAATATATCAAATATATAATTATACATTAAATCATTAAATCAACACTTGATTCAATGATCCGGTCATGTCGCACATAACCGACTAGTATTCTATGTATCGACTTATCGAATCAATCTTCGATTCGATAAATAGGTTATATCGCATACAACCAATCGAAACATTCATCGCGAGAATGAAATACGGTATCACATACACGCATTATTCTCGGTCCCGCACATATCTCATATGCGCTCCTATTTCGTTTCGCTTGAGCCAGGATGCCTCTGTGTAGGACTCTAAAGACTCGTCAATACGCCGGCAGCAGATGATGATCATATCAAGCACCCACAAGCCGCAAGCGGTCTGCTAAACGTAACGGCCACCCGGGTATTGAGCGATCAGAAGATCGACGAGCAAGCCCGCTCACACTCCTGTGAATCCAACCAGTAACACTTACCGTACAGTCCGGTCTGTTCGTCTGATATGTCGCATATCTCGCCTAGGGGTGGTAAACGTCAGACCCCAATAGCTTGATAAGTCGTGTCGATATGAGGTCTATAACAGTTCGAGAAACTACTGGTAACACTTACCAGTAAATCTCAGCAACCCTGGCCAGGGATTTCCGGTTATAGCCAATCGAACACAGCGCAACATCAACTCCCTATACCGGGAGAGACGAATCCCCTCCTATCGCTCATTGCCTCCATGTGATTCGGGACTGTACCCAAAAGCCACCGTTTTGCACGCCCTCTTGGACGTGGTAAGGTGGAAATCAAAGCACAGTAGGAATCACACAAGACTCTATGACGATCTCGGGTCAACAGACTACTCTGTACCAGTGTCACCAGAGAACTGCCATCTGACGTAAGGTATAATACCATCTGGGAGTTCTCGGCGAATCCGTCCAGTGTACCCAGTCTCCACTGAGCACCCGTATATCATCTCTGATGTCAAACACCAATGGATATGGGATCATCCATCGCCCATCTGTATGGGTCGAGAAGGTATACGCTAGTCTACTCTGGTATATCGATGCCCCGTCTCGATACACCCACGACTAGGGACTTTGAAGGATGTACTTATAGACTATCATGTCCCCACTAGTATGATCTGCATCATAGTCCAGGTAGTCAAGTACACATCCTAAGGGCTTTACCAACATGTAACAAAGAGACAATCAGTATACACGTTAAGGTAAAGAGTAACAAGATAGCATACTATCATGTCAAGCAAGAAAGTCCTCCTTATATATGTCCAAGCATCCACTATAATATACATCCTATGTATAGTAATGGCCTCTAGGGTATACATATAACTAACAATCTCCCACTTGCACTAGGGCCATCTGATAGCAGTGGTTGAAGTATCTCTTACTCAACCATTCCATAATAGTCTCTCTCTGGGAAAAGGCTATTTGTAGTTTATTTAGAAATAGGCAAATTTCGTAAATTAAAACCCTAAAAATAACCTTTCTTAAAACTTAACGATAGAAAGTATATGTCTTTGTAGTTTATTTAGAAATAGGCAAATTTCGAGTTGACTTCATGGGCTAAGTTAAAACAAGGGAAAAGTATTGATATCTTTATTAAAGTATAAGTTTGAAAAATAATTCCTAAGCTTAAGTCTAAATTCTGAAAATATATACTCTACAAATTGCACAAACACGAACCTTGAAACTTGGAATAGTAGAAGAGACCTTGAAATGCTCTTGTCTAAAGTCCTTAGTACGAAGAAAAATAAAATAAAAATACAAGTGTTAATAAAGAGATTAAAAAATGAACACTGGTTTTTGTAATTACTTAAGGCTGCATTAATAGAAAAAATATTTAGCGAGGGTGCTTCATCACCTAGTACCTTAGACCAACTGGTTTGGGAGTCACTGCTAAAAGCCTTAGGGATTACAAGACTAGGAATTACGCCTTAATGTGCAAATACATTTTGTAATCGGTCGTTGGTACCTCAAGAAGTATTAACGGTCGCATGAAGAATGTGTGAGCAATTTCATCTAAAAATTCACCAATTGAAAAGTACTTTAGACGATGGACAAGAGTATAATAGCTTGATTTGAATTTCCAAGTGTAGAGGTTATATATACACACACGTAGGGGTATGTGATTGGGGTTTAGATAAGAGATAGGAATGACAAATAGGACTTATATATTTAGTAGAAATGATAAAAATTCCTAAGTTGTGATAGAACCCTAGAAGGAAAACATGAAAGATGCCAAAAGCTAAGTAAATTCACAAGAATATATATAATCTTAAGTTAAATGATAAGGAAGCATGAAAAATACGGGTGGATAATTTATGAGTCGAAGATAATAGAATTCCTTGTTGGCAAAATCTAATTTGAGAATAAAAGTTAATAGGCCAAATTGATAAGATTTTGTGGGTAGTATCCGCTGAATACCCTCAGGAGACAACACTCCTCCTACTAGGGACACCTAGAGGTTTAACGGCTTGTTGCACGAGCTCAGTACAATCACGTTTCCCTGCGAAAGTGAGGGTAGGACTTTTTCGAGAATAAAACTAGGTTTGCTCGAGGACGAGCAAAAGATAAGTTTGGGAGTATTCAAAGTTTCCAATTCTCGATACCATGGTGAGAGCATTGAACAAGTAGGTCTTTGAATCTTTCAAAACACTTCCAAAATGGTTCGGAAGGAAGCTGGGAAAATTGGATAATCTCATTGCGAATTCTCGCGGTCTTGTGATGTGGATAAAACTTTTTAAGAAAAGCTTTAACAAACTCTTCCTAATTTTTAATTGAGTGTGATGCTGTGCTGTATAACCATTTCTCGGCTAAGTCACATAAGGTGAAAGGAATGACCCTTAGCCTTATAGCATCATCTGAAAGTTGGGTTGTTTTCATCATTGCACAAACGTTTTGGAATTTGTTTATGAAGATAAGGCATCTTCGGATTCCAGTCCGTGAAATTTTGGCAACATGTTGATGAAGTGGGGTTTGATCTCAAAATTGTCCCCATTTGCCAGTGGGAGTGAAAGAAAAGTAGGTAAGGCAGTGCGAATAGGGTAGAAAAGATCCAGGAGCGCGATTCGTTGGGGCGCTTCAACAAGCGGGTGTTGTGGGTTATTCGCACCTAACGGAGGTGGAATCAGTCCCGTGGGTAAGGTATTGTTAGGATTAAATCCCGACATTTCCTTAGAAGACGAAGAATGTGAAGGTGAAGGTAAGGAGGTGGAAGGAATTTCGACTTCGGAGTCGAAAGCATCGTCGGTCGGTACCAACAAGACACGGACTAATCGGGCACTAGTGTCCCTAGTCCAACCGGACATACACTAAAAAGGTAGTGTAGTCAAAAAGTGAAAAACAGTAAGCCAGTTCTTGTTTGTTTTGGGAAGACCGTAGCGTCGCCTTTCCCAGTTTAATTTATTCTTGTCGCGCTAGTTAGCTTTCGAGAAAAGGATGTCAGGAATTCTTGGCATAGGTTTGTGATGTTAGAGCCGCAGAGGTCCCGTTGGACCAGGTCCCGATTGGGAGAGAGTTTCTAGATGTTTTCCTGACGAGTTGCTTGGTTTGTCGCCAGAGCGCGATATTGAGTTCTGTTTTGACTTGATTTCCGGCACAGAGCCTTTTTCTATACCGCAATATCGGATGGATTCGGCGAAACTTAAAGAACTGAAGGATTAGTTTCAAGATTTGTTGGATAGAGGGCTTGTTCATCCGAGTGCGTCGCCTTGGGGAGCTCTTGTTCTGTTTGTCAAGAAGAAAGGAGGCAGTTGTGTTTGTATATCGATTTTGTCAGTTGAATCGGGTTACTGTGCGGAACAGATATCCCTTACCTCGTATCAACGATTTATTTGTTTAGCTCCTGGGTGCGGGACATTTCTCCGAGATTGATTTGCGATTAGGGGACCATTAGTTGTGGGTTCGACAGGATGATTTTCCGAAGACTGCTTTTCACACACGTTACGGGCATTATGAGTTTTTAGTGATATCGTTCGGACTCACCAGTGCCACAACAGCGTTTATGGACTTGATGAATTGCATATTCAGGCAGTTTCTTGATCATTTTTTATCGTGCTCATTGATGACACCTTAATATACTTCCGGAGCCGAGGGGAGCCCAGGTAGCATTTGAGGATTTTGTTGCGGAATTTGAAGGAGCACCAGCTATTCGCTAAATTATCGAAGTGTGTTTTCTGGTAGGATGATGTTGACTTCTTGGGTTATGCAGTTACGAGAGATAATAAGTATGGAACAAAAAAGATCGAGGCCGTTCAGCACTGGCCCAGACCTGTATCAGTGACAGAGATTCGCAGCATTTTGGGTTTGGACGGATACTATTGATATTTTGTACGGAATTTTTCATAGATAGATGCACCATTGACTGGGTTGACCCGGAAGGGAGTTCCTTTTCTTTGGACCGAAGCATGCGAGCAGAGCTTTCAGCAGTTGAAGACTCGTTTGATTACGGTGCCAGTATTATCTTTGCCATAAGGATCAGACGGTTTTGTTGTTTATTGCGAACCTTCTCGGCAGTCGAAGAAGCACGAGCAGAACTATTCAACGTATGACTTAGAGATGGCTGCGGTGATTTTTACACTTAATATTTGGAGACACTACTTATAAGGAGAGTCGAGCCAGATATTCACGGACCACAAGAGTTTAAAGTACATTTTTTCAGCAGCGAGATCTGAATTTGAGACAGCACAGATGAATGGAGCTAGTGAAAGACTATGACTGCGATGCTTCTTTATCATCCGGGAAAGGCGAATGTGGTAGCATATACTTTGATTCGGAAGCCGGAGGTAGCTTTTCTTGTTGAGCACAGTTCAGAGACAATCGACGGCAGATTAGCAGATTTCTTATGACAGCCGAGTGTAGTTCGAGTTGCGTCGACCAAGGGACAACTTGTCCGTGTTCGTGCACATCCACCGTTAATTGATCATATCCATGAGGCATAGTCCGATAACATTCATTTATCAGAGATCTCGGAGCAGGGTCGATAGGGCAGAGATTTAGAGTTCGTGATTGATTAGTAGGGAGTACTACGATTTGGGACTCGACTATGTACGCCAGATTCCGAGGGATTGTGACGCGAGATCTTAGAGGAGGCGCATCAGTCAGTATATAGTGTTCATCCGGTTTCCACCAAGATGTATTATGATTTGAGAGAAGTCTACTAGTGTGAAGGGATGATTAGAGATGTCACAGATTTTGTCAAGGCCAAGCATCAGAAACCAGCTGGAGAGTTACCACCTTTACCCATTCCAGAGTAGAAATAAGAGCTGATTTCTATGGAATTTATTGTTTGTCTACCTAGGACCGGTCGAGAGTATGGCTTTATTTGAGTGATCGTAGGCCGATTGACGGAAGCAGCGCATTTTCTTCCAGTCAAGACCATTTTCAGATTCCTTCAGTATGCTCAGATATATGTTGATGAGATGGTGCGACTACATGGAGTTCCGACCTGTATTGTGTCCGACAGAGGCACCCCGTTCACCAGCCGACTATTGTAGAAACATTAAGAGACCTTGGACACAGATTGAGTTTCAGTGCAGTTTTCTATCCGCAGACCGATGGTCAATCAGAGCGGACCATTCAGACTCTTGAGAAAATGCTCTGAGCTTGCGTTCTAGATTTTTGTGGCAGTTGGGATCGCCACTTGCCCTTGATAGAGTTTTCTTATGATAATAGCATCCAGGAGAACGATTCAGATGGCACCCTTCGAGATATTATATAGGAGGAAATGTCGATCACCAGATTGTTGGACAGAGCTCAGTGAGAGCAGTACATTTGGACCACAGATTGTGCAGGAGATAACCGAAAAGATTCAGCTAATTCGGGATAGGATGAGAGCGGCCCAGAGCAGGCGGAAATCTTATGCAGACCGACGTCGGCGCAGACTTGAGTTCGTCGTCATAGATCATGTTTTCTTGAAGGTGTCTCCGATGTAGGGCGTGTCGAGATTCGGAAAGAAAAGGAAGGCTTAGTTCCAGATATGTGGGTTATTTGAGTTTCTCGAGCGTGTCGGTGCAGTTGCTTATCGTTCGGCTCTTCCACCCAGCTTTCCAGTTATTCATCCCGTGTTTCTTGTATCAATGCTCCGCAAGTACCTTCATGACCCCTCTCGTGTAATACAGCATCAGATGATCCAGCTGGAGCGTGATTTTTCTTTCACCCAGCAGCCAATTGTCATTCTAGATCGGCAGGTGAAGGAACTGAGGTCCGAGGTCATACCGTCCGTGTAGGTTCTTTGACGTGGCCCGAACGGCGAAAAAGGGTCACGTGGAAAACCGAGGACGAGATGTGGAAGAAATATTCCCATCTCTTTGCGGGTATGCGTAGTTAAATTTTAAATTCGGGAACCGAATTTCTTTAAGGGGGGAAGATTGTAACGCTTTGAAAATTCGTATAGGTTAATTTCATGCTAATTAGCGAAAATACGTGTTTTTCGTAAAAACCTAGTTAATAAATATTTTCCATATAAACATGAATATATGTATTTGATGATATGAATATGTGTATAATTGTATTTTATTAGTTAGCATTTAATTTATTGTTCACTTAATTATCTATTTTACTTATTTATTAATTACTAAACTATTTCCTTAAAACATGCATGTACACATCTTGTGTAACCCTTAGCTAACAACATGTTGATTCATGCTTTAGTAACCATGGCAACTTTACCATTTTTGGTATGTGTCGTACTCATCTTTCTCTCCTCTCTTGGTTCTAGATTTCCTTTCAAAAAAAGAAAAGAATTGGAAAATGAAATGGGGAGCATGGTGCATTTAAGAGGTATGAGGGACTTGACTTTTAACACACACACACACAACCTCACTCTCTCTCTCTCCCCCTCAACTCTCGGCTAAGCCCAGCAGCCCCTCTCCCCTTCATCTTCTTCTTCTTCTTCTCTCATTGTTAAGCCCTCATTTCCATCAAAAATGCACAAAATCATCACAAAATCCACCCCTAACCCTATTCAAAATCCTATTTTTAGAACCTCCTTTGAGCTTCCTTCAAGTAATCTTCTTGTGGTGGCAAGTTTTATCTAGTGGGGTCTCCTTCTACTAATCCTTGAGGTATGAAGCCAAATTCCCTTCATGTTTCACTAATCCTTATTTTAATTGGTATTAATTAGATGTTTAATTGGTTTTATTGCAAGCTTAGGTTTTTAAAGAAAGGGTTAGAACAAGACTAGGGTTTTAATGGCTATTAGAGTAATCTTGGCTCATAATAAAGTAGTTTAGTGTAGTATAGTCTTGTTAATCCACCTCTTTGCACTAAAACACCACAATGTGTTAAATTAGTGTCTAAATACGATTTTAGTTAATATTAGTGTTCTAACGTGATCTGTTCTTAAGCCCGAAGTTTCTGAGTAAAGGTTCAATTACTGGAGGGTACTCATAGGACTAGGATTACACCGTCGAAGCCCAGGACCCCACTTCCTTCTTGAGGCCGCAATTAAATGGGTCCTGGCCGCAAATTACGGCCAGATGTGTGACCTGGGTGTCGGGGATTTTGTTGTAGGTGTCCGCTATATAGTGTAGTTCTTTGGTTTGTGCAACTTTTCCTAATTGCACTCGTATCAAAATCTGGAACCGTTTTACCTTAAAACCGATGTTTTGTCAATGTGCGATATGTATGATTCGAATCTAGTTTGGGTGTTTCCAATGTATCACAGACAATCGGGGTGGTTTCAGGCGTTATCACTCACGCTTGGGTGATCCGAGTGCACGTGTTTAGCTTGTGGACGCTAGTTTCTTGTATGGTATTGATATCGCGTTTTATAGAATATTATCCTTCTATGTTGCATTGTATGATTCTATGATCAGTTGCGGAGATATCGAACGCAGCACGGAAAGGAAAAACGGTGATTGGATCAGACTAGCTGAGGCGTCCCGGTGAGTAGATGTACACATCTATGGGGGGGATCGTCTGGATAGCGCAAGGCGCCCAATAGTTAGAATTTCTTTTAGCACTTGCATTTATATGCGTAGTTCCTAATTATTCATCTCGGTGCGTCGCATCAGCTTTTATATATATATATATATATATATATATATATATATGTATGTATGTATGTATATATATATATATATGATATCATCTCATAGGGCACTTGCACCATTACCATTGGTTTATGGCGGCACGGGCACTATTCATGTGAACACACACACCTTAGTAATTGTTATGCCACGAACACTATATAACTTGTTTAAATCAGAATATAAAACCATTGCAACATACATGATTTGTAGACCTGTATTTGTATGTTCAATTCATCAGGATGGATACGTAGGATTGTTAGTCATATGCATATACCTCATTGCATCATCGTTCATGTATAGTTTTCTAGTCATGCATCGTAGTTCATATTGTTGATACCATAGGCATTCATCATCACCGACATGTGTACATATGGCGATTTTTCTTGAGGATTTCTGGATTTTTATGAAAACCGCAAGAATTTTATAAACCGTTATCATTTTAATAATGCAAGTTGGGGTTTTCTGGTGATATGATGTATGTGTTGTCCACCATGAGATTTCTCGGTTCTTGAGCGGTATCATACACCCGATTCAAGGAGGAGGAGGAACCGTCTGTGGGTGCATGGTGGACCCGCTGCAGTACCCTGGGGCAAGATGGTCACAGATGATGGCATTGAGCCCGGCAGGGGAGCACTATCGACCGGTTATTTGTGACGCGGCGGATATCCAGAGGATACAATGTAGTCTTGAGATTGATGATATAGGCCAGTCCGGATTGCCGGAGTCCGAGATATTGAGATTATGGGCTAGTCCGGATTGCCGGAACCCAAGATATTGAGATATTGATACATTGTGACATCGAGGTATTGAGACCTAAGATGTCGAGACATTGAGATATTCATATTTGGTGTCGATGCTTGACACGGATTTCTATTGATTTCATTGATACTACAGTTAAATTACAAAAGTTTTACTAAGATAAGAATACAGATTTTCTTGTACTAAACCTATTCAGATCTCATGTTGTTTATGCATTCATGTTGCATACATGCTAGTGCATCGCATCATGTTAGTATATGTATGCTGTTACGAAATTGCCTGCATGCTTACGATAGCCTTATTAGATTTTACTTACTACTCACGATTTGGCAACTCACCTCCGTTGTGCCACAGTATCTTACAGGTTGAACCGTCAGCGTAGTAGCGGCGGGCATTCTTCCTCTTTTGGCTTCATTTGCTTGATTTGCAGCATTGCTCGCAGGTGGGTTGCGAGGATATTTTTTATTCCATCATGTACATTATATTGTATCTAGTATACTCCATCTACCCATGTATATTAGACTAGACAGCGAGACTCGTGAGACTTGTATTTATGGTGTTTTAGTGTCGATGCTCACTTGAGCCGACGTGATATTTTCTTATTTCTTGCTTTCAGATGCTTTTTATGCACTTTTATTATACATACTGCTTGTGGTTGTGATTCCGCCTTTGGCGAAGAGCCGGCTCCTGCTTGGGGATGCCTTATTTCATTATATATGTATTTTTATGTGTTGTACCCGTTTGGGGGCCAATATTTACAAAGGAGACTCTGCCCAAATTTTTGGGAAAATATGATGTTGCTTTAAATGTTTAATGCCACTCTTTTGATAAAACCACTTGTTTTAAAACAAGTTTTTCTTCACTCTATTTCTTCAAATGTTTTTGATTTCTGGGCTTTGGCTTACTTAGATTACGTACGCCTTGAGACGTTTCGTAATTTAAGTGCCAGTCTCGTTTCGTACCTTCGGGTCGTGACACTCAACTAGGAATTATTAAAGGATATGCTTATAGACTGCCCAGGCCCCACTAGTATGATCTACATCATAATCCTGGCAGTCAAGCATAATCCTAAGGGCTTCATCAACATGTACATAAAGATATGAAATACAACACATCACACGTTAAGATGAAGATAAACCTGATAGCATACTATCATTTCGAGTAAATATTGTTTCTGTACATATACATGCCTAGCATCCTGTACAATACAGGCCTCTAGGGCATACATATCTAACAATCTCCCATTTGCACTAAGGCATGTAGTTGGTGCAATAAGTACCCACTGTCTACACTAGAACCAGTTGCCAGCGTACCGCATGCCCAACATCTCGAATAGTTTCTCAAACTGGACTTGAGGGATGGTCTTGGTGAATAGATCTGCTTTGTTGTCTTTCGTGTCTACTCTCCGTACCTCGATGTCCTGGCGATCCACTATCTCTCTGATAAGGTGATACCGCCTCAAGATATGTTTGGATTTCTGATGGGACCGCGGTTCCCTTGCCAAAGCCATGGCTCCATTGTTATCGCAATACAAAGGTATTGGATTAGCAATGGACGGAACCATCTGAAGTTCAGAAATGAACTTTCTCATCCAGACTGCCTCTTTTGCGGCATCATTAACAACAATATACTCAGCTTCCATCGTGGAGTCAGCGACGGTATCTTGATTGGAACTCTTCCAACATACCGTCCCTCCATTTAGGGTAAATACAAACCCTGAGATGGACTTACTATAATCCTTATCGCTCTGGAAGCTAGAGTCGGTAAAGGCCTCCATTTGGAGATCTCCATTACCATACACCAAGAACATTTTTTTAGTCTTTCGCAAGTACTTTAGAATGTTCTTCACAGCAGTCCTGTGTTTCTCCCGTGGATTGGATTGATACCTGCTTACTGTACTCAGTGTATAAGCAACATCTGGGTGAGTACACAACATCGCATACATTATAGATCCCACCGCCGAAGCGTAGGGTATAATGCTCATGCGAGCCCTCTACTCATCAGTCATTGCAGACATCTCTTTGGAGAGGTTGATCCCGTGACAAGAGGGTAAATTACCTCGCTTGGAATCATTCATACTAAACATCTTTAGTATGGTGTCTATGTATCTCGATTGGGACAATCCTAATAATTTTTTAGATCTATCTCTATAGATCTTAATTCCCAGAATGTACGAGGCATCACCCAGGTCTTTCATGGAGAACCTCTGCGATAAGAATAGTTTGACCGATTGTAGCATAGGAACATCATTTCCTATCAAGAGAATGTGTTCATCTCAGATAACTGCATTTTTATACCGCTCATTCATTATCTATTTTACTATTTATCGGTATTATTAACCAGTGTCTGCTCAGTAAATACAGATTACAGGTATTCATGATAAAATGCTGGAAACACACTCAAAATCACGGATATAACATTTGGGAGCCGACACTGCAATCAGAACAGAAAACAGACCGACGTCCCAGGGGCTCTTTTGCAAATAATGCATGTTAACACTTTTTTGTCTATAAATGGTCCAACACACAAGTGTGTACATGCCATGGACCATGTGTGCACATGCCATGGATGATGGTGGGCTGCCTTGGCATCATGAGTTGTGCAAGTGGGGGACAAGAACAATAATTGCTAAAAGTTGTGAAGTGAAAGAAAGTACATGTTCCCTCCAAATCTTCGGAATACAAACCTGATTCAGATTGAGTAATCTAGCAACACCAGAAGCATTTTGGAGTGCACTCAAGACCACACCATAAACCCGAGCCCTTATGCTCGGAATTTAGCCGAGCGCATGCCCCCCAAAACCGGCGAGCTCGGCCCCCTACCCCCATTTGACCCTATATTTTCTCTGGTTGATTATTACTGCCACATCATCACTTTTATATTGTTTGTTTATTCTGTTTTGTGCCCTATAAATACCAGAACAGATCTAAAGAGAGGGCCCATGCCATATGTAATATCTACCATAGTTTTTCTTAGTTTTGTTTTTGTTTCGGTTTAGGCTTGAGGGTGAGTGAACTTCAATTGGTATCTTCTTCTTCTTCCCTCTTGAAGCTCTCTTTGGAGACCTTCATTAAGGAGGTTGAATAAGTCACCATAATCTTGTATCTCATTTCAAGTGTTAATAAATTGTTGTTTCTTTTTTTACTTGCTTCTTTTCTTTACTTGCTTACTTATTATCATACTTAACTAATCTTTTATTTTGTTGTGGTGTGGGTGAGGAAGTGAGATGAAAGGCTTTGCCTCCTCCACCTCTTGTTTATGTTTATTGTGCTTAATTTTAGATTCTAACTTATAGATTGCTAATGTATTGATATGATATGGTATTTTGACACATGGTTACTTGTAACCTCCTCATATACCATATTCATTCCCTTTCCCCATTTCAATGTTTAAGTTATAATCACTTTGGAGTTAAGTTTGCTAAGTTTGGATATGGTATGTTATGATTAAGGACATGACAAATCTCTTAATTTCATATATCATATACCATCACAAACACTTAACACACTTAACACCAAAATCATTTGATCTCACTAACCACTTTTTGTTTTTGTTGTTGTGATATACTTGCTAACCCTTGTGTTTAGCATTGATACCCCAAGCGCAGACATGCAAACGGTAAGTGATCAAAAGGACTCGTTTCGTGCTTCACGCCGGAATCGACATAAGGAACGGATAACTCATGATGAAGGGAGTGTAGAGGGAAACGTCGCGATTCAATCTTCCAAGCCGAAGCTACAACCATTCTTAACTTGCTTGCTTTCTTGCTTTTCTTATTTTCGTATTCTTTTATAATTTTGTGACAACCAACCTAATCCCTTTATTTGTTGAACCTTAAATCACGATACCTAATACAAAATTCCCTGCGGATCGACCCGTGCTTGCCAGCTCGCTACAACGCGTCGTGCACTTGCGGTTATAAATATTTAAAACGAGAATGATCTCGCGTGCGCAATCCGTTTCCGTAAAACGTTCACATTTCCAAAACATACGCGTTTGCGCGCGTGGGTGAATTCCCAACAAGTTTTTGGCACCGTTGCCAGGGAGTTGGTAGTATTAGGAATTGCTATTTTTTGTTCTTACTAACAAAACTAACTACTAACTCAAATTTTTCAAAAACTAACAACACGATTCTTTTCACTTTTTGTTCTCTGTCTTTATTGTCTGCTATCACTCTGTAATTCAACTTAAAAATCAAGTTATACCATTAGAATACTAATATAGTCTAGAGATGCCACCAAAATTTCTTGCACCTAACTCTTTTTAAAAACCGGCTACATCAGTCCATTTTCCGAGCTCGCCGGACTACTTTGGAGAATTTGGGTTTTTTCTTTTTTGGTGATCTCTAGTGCAGTGTTGGTACTCTATTGGTATTGTTTGATTTTTCTAATTTTAAGTGTGCAGGAATTGGGGAACATATATCGCTTTTTGACACTAAATATCGTATTTTCCGACATTTCAGGTATTTAAGAAATTACGACTAGCAATCGTGCGGAGCGAGGCTCAAATGCAATTGCAAGACGTTAGGAAAGTACAGTGCCAAAGATCCGGGTAGTTTGACCCACGCAAGAGAACAATCAAAAGCTCGGATCACTTTCAAAGGGGTTTCTTAACCCAAATCATTTTGGTACGTATTTCCTAACACACTCTTCTCGAATCCGACGCAGTCCAATGTTTCTATCTTCTGTAGGATTCTTCGCACAAACTTGCCACCAATTGAAAAGAGAACTAACCGTATTTGTTGCAGCGCTTAAACTTAAATAGAAAAAGAATTACTTAAATTGCTTGATTTCTTAAATTCTTTAATTGATTATGCATTGCATCTTAATACGGATTTAAGGGCAAAAAGACCAAACAAGATACGGTAAAGGATTTCATCACCTTTTTCCGTAGCCCACAAATCACAAAACTGCATTCTTGCATACCCGCAGTAATTTAAAATCAACTAGACTTTGACTTTAAAGACATCGCGCTCATTAGGAGAAGTTAACTGTGTTTAGAACACCGCTTAACAGTATATCGTTCACGGGGTGTCTAGGCAAGTGTTCAAGAGAAAGGGTTATCTAATTAAAGAACTTCGCGAAAGCGTTGGAAAACTTCCCCTTCTCTCTTGCACTTACCTGGCTTCGTGATCCGTATATCTTGAGCCCGTTTCTCGACACAGTTTTACTTCGACAATCAAGTTCTTGAGCAGGTCTAGTTGACTAGCATACCATAGACTGCTAGGGGTATGATATTCTTTATTTTTTTATGATATTTGTGAATTCTTGTTAATATGGGTGATACATGATCTAATTCAATTTTTCACGATTCTTATTCTTTTGTTTATACTCAATCCCAATACACTTGTTCAAATTGCCACAATTCTTCATACATTCACGAAAATTGTCCTTTTATAGCGGGTGACCAACCGTCCCAGAGTTTTGCTAACGATCACCCACCTAACACTCTTGAACCCAGTCCCACTTCAATCAGAGACCTAATGATTCAGGATATAAAGAAAGAGATCGACAGATTGACTGCTTTAGCATCACCACCATCACAACCCCTTCAACCCGAAATAATTGAACCATCATTAGGGAGTGATAGTGAGATGGATGCTAAGTTGACCACTTTAGAGAAAAGTATTGAAGTAATGACTGTGGTCGAGAATCAATCAGCTTCTACGCTAACCCTGTTCATACAACAGTCTGAGCAATTGTTTCTTGCTCAGGCCCAATCATTGGCTAGAATAGAAGAACACAAGAAACATTTAGCTGTAAGGATTTTAAGGAGTGAACCCAGTCAATTGGAACCCAATAGTGTTAATGTATGTCATTTAGGAAGTCATCCGAGTGAGATAAATGATCAACCAAATTTGATGATTTCATAGATGACGATGCAATTAAATTGACTGAGTGTTATCAGGACACACAAGAAAACCCTCTAAGTCAGTCCACCATTAGCCTTCAGGTATCCACTGAGCCTCTTGTCACTTGTGATTTAGAGATTGTTTTAACTGAAATAATACTTGATGAGGAAATTCTTGAACCGACTGATGTTTGCTTTCCAATTTTAGATGAGGGAGCTTGTGAATTTGTCGGGTATGGTTGGGATAGATTGTCAGAAATCAAGGATCAGGAACCCACAATTTTTGTATCACCTAGTGATATTGTTTCGGAAGAAACGTTAGGGTGGGAACCTACTTTTTTATATGATATAAACCTACCCATTTATGAATGTGATGAGGAGGAAATTATATTGG
The DNA here is from genome assembly GCA_030015575.1 of Agapanthus africanus. Taxonomy (NCBI): domain Eukaryota; kingdom Viridiplantae; phylum Streptophyta; class Magnoliopsida; order Asparagales; family Amaryllidaceae; genus Agapanthus; species Agapanthus africanus. Next base: position 387,565,335 of record JASDDO010000019.1, on the reverse strand, counting down.
GAGAGTTTGTAAATAATGAGAGTAGGATTGTGAAAAATAATAGGGAGGAAGGCAGTTTTGAAGAATATTCTTTCCTATCGAGTTTTGAGGAAATTTTTGCGGATGAACTAGATATACTTGGTGAGTTTGAGTCAGGGTCCATTTGGGAATATCCTAAGAACCTTTCATTTGCCGAACTTTTTGCGGATGAACTCCAGTTTTTGAACGAACCTGACTTTGAAACTCAACATATACTTATTGAAAATTCAACTCATTCAGAAAACAATTCTTTGACCTCCTCAAAATTTCATCTTCATCTTCAACGTCTTCCGATCCCTATTTTTACACGTCCATGCCCTTCACTAACATCTAACACATTCTTTTTCTTTTTCTTTTTATTCTTTTTATACAGATTCTTTTACCAGCCACTACATTATATTGATAAAAAGATTTTATGGCTGGTATTAATCTCTGGACTAACCATGTCGTTTAGCTTGTGAATATTGTAATCTTTGTTTTTTTCTCCTAGTTTTTTAATAAGATCTCACCCGTTAGGGGGTGAGTGCTGATTTTTGGGGACAAAAGCTGATTTCATTTCTTTTTGTTTCGGTATGATTGTAAATATTTTGGGTTTTTCTTGTTGTGGTTTTTTTTTTTTGTAAAGTGCCTTTATAAATCAAGCTGCCCACAACCCGAGCCCTCATTCTCTCATTTCTCCAACAGAGCCATCTTTCTCCTCTTCTGTCCCCGCAGCCTCCCACGAAACCTTAGCACCTTTCCCCCAAATCGGACCGGCGACATCGCCTCCAAGTTCGGCGAGCTCGGCCGATTCTTCTCCAATCGTCGATCTGTTTCCTCCTTGCTGTAAGATTCTCTCTTCCCCCCTCTCTTGTGGTGTTTATTTTTCTGAAATTCCCTAGGACTTAGAGAAAATGGCCCCCTTTGAATTAGAACGTAATTTTGTCGCCATTTTCTCCCACGAAGTGTTCGGACATTATTTCTGTCAGGCGATCCGACAATTGGGGTGGGAATTTCTGTTATATGGGGAAGAGGGTTTGTACGTGTGTGAGCACTTGGTTGATGAGTTTTATGATGTACTTAGAGATGGAGAGATACTCCAAGATCGGGTTAAGTTTCATTTTCAGGGTAGACGTAGGGTATTTTCAGCTGATACCATATCCCACGTCACTAATATCCCGATCCGATCTGGGTGTCAAAAACCATTAGAACTGGCACAGTATAGGACAGTTTTGGGTGATCGATGCGAGCTACAAGATGCTGGGCTGAATGCCCAGCAGATTTATAGGAACGCCTATATGTCATGCAGCTGGGCGTATCGCAACGTCAGGAGGATCACGCGTGTCTCATCTTTTCCGGTGATTGTAGGGCACATGGTCCATTGCTTGATGACCAAACATTACCAGTTTTGCATGGCGAGCATGCTATTCGCCACAGTCAAGGAAAGTGTTGCCGTGCGCAAATCTTTACTTCCCGTCCTTGTTACCCAGATTTGTCGATCTTATATGAAGGACGAAGACTTCGCAGCCTACCTCACGATGTACGACACAGTACCGGTGGAGATAGAAAGGATCTCACCAGGGTACACAGATCCCAGGAGTGAGCAGCAGATCTGGTCCCCCACCGATCCCAGCAAGCACGCAACCCCGCAGACTTCATCGGAGATCTACTTGGGAGATGACGTTCCGACGGATCCCTAGGAACTACAGAGAATGGAAGTCCACGGCATCAAGAATTTGATCTGGCAAAATAAAGAAATCAAAGAACGGCTTAGCCAGATCTTAGCCAACCAGGCAGAAACAAGCGGAAGCAGCCGAGGCAAGAGAAAAGCCAAGCGACGATGAGGACATCGTCCGGATAAGTTTGGGGGGTGGAGCTTTTTGGTGGTATTTTGTATCTGCATATAGTTTGCATCTGCATATTTCCTGCATTTTAGCACTTACATATTGTATTTTTTTCTTTTCTTTTACATGTAGTTGCATTTCATATCTGTTTTTGTACTGTATTGTATTGAAAAAATTGAAAAATTTATAAAAATTGAAAAATTGCTTGAAAATTATAAAAACTTTGTCATGTTGGTTAGCAGGGAAACTTTGATTCAAAGTCTGATGGTTCGGTTGATAAGTTGAAATAACTAAATCCTTTTTATGAAACCGACACCCCGAAAAATAACCCTCCTTTATGTTTAACCGTAGCTAATATGTGTCTTTTATATCACTTACACGTATCGTATGTTTTTGAGAATCTGATGAAAGTCACACATGTCTATAAACTTTTAAAATTGATAAACATCTTTAGGATCAAACAGCTTTGTTCTGAGTTAAGTAATATCAAGAATAGTTCATACAGTGAAGTAGATATGAAGAAATTTATAGACGTTTTAACAGAAGCTATAAGTCTAAAAAATAACCCATCTGAAACCTTGTTGGAGTAATTACACACCTTATTACATGTAACGTCTTCAGATTTAAAAGAAAAAGATGGATATATCTCCATTTTCACTGAGTGCAGAATTATTATAAAATGAGTCTTTTGTTTTGTGGCCTTGGTAACTTGGGTAATTAAGTCCTTGGGGTGTCTCCACACCTAATTCCCTAAAACTATCTGGCTTGGGAGTCATTGACCCAAATCTCGCTAAGTTTCCAATCGCCAGATAAAACAAGCTAAGCAAGTGTTCTCTCCGAGTTAAAAGTCCTAACGGTTCTTTGTGGGAGAATAATCTTGGCAGAGACGAATTTTCTATTTAAACAGTTTTTTCGCGGAGATATGAAGGTTTATATTTATTAGGACGTTTTGCACGATAACTTTGGTATGTATATACAAAAACTGGTTAAAGGTAGGAGTGAAGAATAAGACTTAGGTTCTTTGTTAAAATTGATATATATTCTGAATTGAAAGCTAACTGGAGAATAAAATTTGAGAAAATCTTAAACTCTCTTCAAACTCGTGTGATCCTTTAGAAGTTTATCATGGTCCGTAATTATGACATGATGACCCTAATCAAACTTTTTAAAACATTATGAACACTATCCGCAAAATCACGTAAAGACGCGTATGAGCTTATGTTAAACAGATTGCGAGGAGTGAAAAATAGGGTTTAACGTTTCTGACTTGGGTCATAGAACTTCTAACTTTGATCTCTAACCTTAAGATTAGAATCAACAGTTTTTTCGCAACGCTAACTTGACTGGATTTTGTGGGTGTAATCCGTTGAAAACCCTCAGGAGACAACACTCCTCCTACTAGGGACACCTAGAGATTTAACGGCTTGTTGCACATGCTCAGTGCAATCGCGTTCCCTGCGAAAGTGAGGCTAGGTTTTTTTGCTTTGCTCGGGACGAGCAAAAGATAAGTTTAGGGGTATTTGTTCATATCAGATAACTGTATTTTTATACCGCTCATTCATTATCTATTTTTCTATTTATCGGTATTATTAACCAGTGTCTACTCAGTAAATACAGATTATATGTATTCGTGATAAAATGCTGGAAACACACTCAAAATCACGGATATAATATTTGGGAGCCGACACTTCAATTAGAACAGAAAACGGACCGACGTCCCAGGAGCACTTTTGCAAATAATGCATATGTACACATTTTTTGTCTATAAATGGTCCAACACACAAGTATGCACATGCCATGGACCATGTGTGCACATGCCATGGACCATGGTGGGCTGCCTTGGCATCATGAGTTGTGCAAGTGGGGGACAAGAACATTAATTGCTAAAAGTTGTGAAGTGAAAGAAAGTACATGTTCCCTCCAAATCTTCTGAATACAAACCTGATTCAGATTGAGTAATCTAGCAACACCAGAAGAGTGCACTCAAGACCACACCACAAACCTGAGCCCCTATGCTCGGAATTTGGCCGAGCACATGCCCCCTAAAACCGGCAAGCTCGGCCCCCCTACCCCCATTTGACCCCATATTTTTTCTGGTTGATTATTAGTGCCACATCATCACTTTTAAATTGTTTGTTTATTCTGTTTTGTGGCCTATAAATACCAGAACAGATCTAAAGAGAGGGCACATGCCATATGTAATATCTACCATAGTTTTTCTTAGTTTTGCTTTTGTTTCGGTTTAGGCTTGAGGGTGAGTGAACTTCAATTGGTTTCTTCTTCTTTTTCCTTCTTGAAGCTCTTTTTGGAGACCTTCATTAAGGAAGTTGAATAAGTCACCATAATCTTGTATCTCATTTCAAGTGTTAATAAATTGTTGTTTCTTTTCTTACTTGCTTCTTTTCTTTACTTGCTTACTTATTATCATGCTTAACTAATCTTTTATTTGGTTGTGGTGTGGGTGAGGAAGTGAGATGAAAGGCTTTGCCTTCTCCACCTCTTGTTTATATTTATTGTGCTTAATTTTAGATTCTAACTTAAAGATTGCTAATGTATTGATATGGTATGGTATTTTGACACATGGTTACTTGTAACCTCCTCATATACCATATTCATTGCCTTTCCCCATTTCAATATTTAAGTTATAATCACTTTGGAGATTAGTTTGCTAAGTATGGATATGGTATGTTGTGATTAAGGACTTCACAAATCTTTTAATTTCATATATCATATACCATCACAAACACTTAGCACACTTAACACCAAAATCATTTGCTCTCACTAACCACTTTGTGTTTTTGTTGTTATGATATACTTGCTAACCCTTGTGTTTAGCATTGATACCCCAAGCGCAAACATACAAACGGTAAGTGATCAAAAGGACTCGTTTTCTGCTTCACGCCGGAATCGACGTAAAGAACGGACAACTCATGACGAAGGGAGTGTAGAGGGAATCATCGCGATTCAATCTTCCAAGCCGAAGCCACAACCATTCTTAACTTGCTTCCTTTCTTGTTTTTCTTATTTTCATATTCTTTTATATTTTGTGACAACCAACCTAATCCCTTTATTTCTTGAACTTTAAATCACGATACCTAATACACAATTCCCTGCGGATCGACCCGTGCTTGCTGGCTCGCTACAACGCGCCGTGCACTTGCGGTTATAAATATTTAAAATGAGAACGATCTCGCGTGCGCAATCCGTTTCCATAAAACGATCACATTTCCAAAACATACGCGTTTGCGCGCGCGGGTGAATTCCCAACAGAATGCCGTCCACGTATAATACGAGGAATGTAACAGTACTCTCTACAATCCTTTTATAAATACATGGTTCATCTACATTTTTGATAAAACCAAACTCTTTGATTGTATCATCAAAGAAGATGTTCCAACTCCGTGATGCCTGCTTTAATCCATAGATGGATTTAAGCAATCTGCATGCTTTTCCGCTGCTCCCACTATCAATGAAGCCTTCTGGCTGATCCATAAAACGCATTCTTCTAAATCACCATTTAGAAATGCTGTTTTAACATCCATCTGCCAGATTTCATAATCATAGTGAGTAGCTATAGCAAGCAGGATCCGAATGGATTTGGGCATCGCGACTGGTGAAAAGGTCTCATCATAGTCCAAGCCTGGTCTTTGACGAAATCCTTTTGCTATCAGCTTAGCTTTATAGGTCTCCACCTGACTATCCAAACCAATCTTTCTCTTAAAAATCCACATGCACACTATGGGTTTTACTCCAGAAGGTGCAGCCTCCAAAGTCCATACTTTGTTGGTGTGCATGGATTCCATTTCGGATATCATGGCATCCAGCCACTTCACTGAGTCACCACTCGTGATAGCTTGCTGAAAACTAGTAGGGTCATCATCATCCATGATGCAATCTTCTCTATCACCATCAATTAGAAAACCATAGTATCTATCAGGTGGGCGAGAATTCCTACTAGATCTACGGAGTATCTGAGGTTCGTCAGGTTCTATTGAAACCTCAGGTTCAACCAAATCATCGGTATTTGTTTGTGGTTCTGGAATTTCTTCCAGTTCTACTGCATTGCCAACTGTGTCATTTGTAAAAAAAACTCATTTTCTAAAAATGTGGCATACTGAGAAACAAACGCCCTTTGTTCCTCCTTGTGGTAGAAAAGATATCCATACCAATGTTTTGGATATCCCACAAATTTACACAAAACCGATCGTGTCTCAAGTTTGTCCGGATTCTGCCTTTTCATATATGCCGGACAACCCCATATCATTTAAAAGATGGTCTCTTTCTATACCATATCTCATATGGAGTGGTACACACGGTTTTGGTCGGAACCCTATTTAATAGATATATCGTAGTCTCCAATGCGTACCCCCATAATGAAAGTGGTAACTCAGCATCATTCATCATTGACCGTACTATATCTAATTGGGTATGATTCCTCCGTTATGACACACCGTTGTGTCGTGGTGTGTACGGAGGAGTGAGCTGAGAGAGAATCCCATTCTCTTTTAGGAAATCTAGAAACTCTGAGCTTAGATACTCACCTCCTCGATCCGATCGAAGTTTCTTGATACTCAAGCCTGTTTTTTTTTCTACTTCAGATTTATACTCATTGAAATTTTCAAAGGCTTCGGACTTATGTTTCAAAAAAACACGTGTTCGAATCTTAAGAAATCATCAGTAAAAGTTATGAAGTACGAAAAACCACCTCTCGCATGTGTAGACATTGGTCCATATACATCACAATGTATGAGGCCTAAGAGTTCAGTAGCTCTCTCTCCATGTCCAGTAAACGGAGTTTTGGTCATTTTACATTTGATACAAGACTGGCAAGTCGCATAAGATTTATATTCAAACGGGTTTAAATATCCATCTTCATATAGCTTGGTTAGTCTTATTTCATTAATATGACCAAGTCTACAATGTCAAATGAAAGCTTCATTTATATTTGAAATCTTCCTTTTTTGTGTTTATTGTATATTGAAAATTGTATGTTGATTTAGGACGTATATCCAATTATTTAATGTACCAGACCCAATCAACTCTTGATTAAGGTTAATGTTCATAATATTAGATTGTAACACAAAATTATATCCTTCATTGTCTAACAACGTTATTGATATAATATTACATAACATCGAAGGTACAAAATAACATGAGTTCAAAACCAATATACAATCCGACGGAAAATGATCAGTCGAAAATACTGCATTTTTAACACGGCAATTTCCCCATCATTTGCACTCATCTAGAAGTGTTCGGTATTCATATTGCACATATTAGCAAAACAGTCCTGAAATATCAGATTGCATGTGTTATACTCTAAAACCGACATTTTAAGGGAAATTGACTGTTTATCATGGCATAGCATCATCCGACACTTGTTTCGGAGTCTGTGCAGGAAATTGCAGGAACAAAGCCAAAAGAAGCTGATCAAAAATACACCAACTCCAAGTTTTGAGATCTGGTAGCAATCTAGAGGGAAAGATAAAATTCAACATATCAAGAAATGGCCCAAGTCTAAGCCCAAACGAGTACCAGAGAGATAAAGCCCCAAGGCTTCACAAGCGCCGCGGTTCCGCGGCGAGAGCTGGCTTGCGCCGCGGATCCGCGGCGGCTTAATAGCTTCATCTCCCCAGATTTCCTACACGTGTCTCCTCTAACGGCCCAAGCTTCCAGAACATTGTAGAAATGCCACGTGGCGCATCTAGAAGGCTCGGCTTAACAAACTTCATCTAGAAGGCTCTCTTTAACAAACTTTTGGAGGGAAAATTCAAATTTGAAATCCTAGATCTAGGGTTTTGGATGGTCTATAAAAGAGAGCCTAGATCTAGGGTTAATGGCAAATCTCTAATTCATCCCATCTCTTAATCTTCTACCCATAAGTTGAGTGACACGACTTGTGCGAAACCCTAACCCTAATTCCAATCCAAATTCAAGATCCCGAGTACCATTCAAGCAAGAAGCTTTCAACCTTTTAGGAGCGGAGCCGATCTTCAATCGAGCAAGTGATCCAAGCCGATCCGCGACTCAAGGAGACGAGCGAAGCCAAATCGACGATCGAGTTCTTCCTCTTATAGTTCTTGAGCGATTTGTAACGGAATTGTTGATATAAATAAAAGGTGAAATTCTTTAATCTTGCTTTCTTTAAATTCTTGCATCATGATTCGATCTCAATTTGTGATTGTGATCTTGTTGTGATGTTTGAGTAAAACTCCGCTCGTAAAGGATTCGAGACGATCAATAGAATGATGATGTAACAAATCTTAAAACGATTCTTAAGTCCTACGAGTTTTGTAAACCCTAGCAAATTGAAGAATCGATGACCTAGTTTCGTTGCGATGCTTTCTTGATTGTGATGGCTCGAAATTAGGGATCCACGATCGATTCTTGAATTTACTAGAGGCTAGAATGTGAATGATATCGACGAAGGAACAAGGGATAGATGATGAAACCCTAGTTTCACAAGAAATCCCTAATTCTCGTCGATCATCATCGATCTAGTATCAACTCATCGATGGATAAGAATACGTAATCGCTAGATTGCATCACATGTATAGATCCGATCGATTCCTACGAGCCTCACTTCGATTCTTGATATTTGGTTTGGAAATCATCACAAACATCTCAATTCATGATTTTATCGTTTTCTTGTTATTAGATCTAGATTTTCTAATTCTTGAAATTCAATTACAAATCATGAATTGTTTTCTTTTCTTTTCTTTAAAGTTTCGACTCATATAATTCGAAACACGAACGATTACACTTTCCCTGTGGACGATCCGCGCTTACTAACGCGCTACATTCGACACCGTTATTGATTGCGGTCAAATAATTTTTGGTTGTGATTTCTATACAATTTTCTCAACATACACAATCCGAAATCGTTTCAATCAAATGGCGCCGTTGCCGGGGATAGTGCGCTAATTGTTCGTATTTTGAAATTTAAGTTGAAAAGTTTATTTCATCTATATTTTTTAGATCAAAATTCGCGCAAACACTAATACGAGTTGTTGTGATTTGTTGCGAGGAAATATGGGATCATTGGATCTGTGGAAAAAAAATTCAGAGCGTTCCAGAGAGATCTTGAGGTGAACAGGAGCTTGTGTATAAATTTTTGTGCAGAGATCAAGCAACCCCACCGCGTTTCCGTGGCTTAAGGCAGCTCCCGCGGCGGAACAGCCGCGTGCTGACGTCATCCCTACACCAAACTTTCTCTGTAAACTCCTAACTTTCTTATCTCTCTCCACATCTGATCCAATAACAATTTTGTGCAGGTTTCTTTGCAAATAATCGCAGCGCCGAAAAAGCAAAATAAATTGTGCGTGTTTTGATTTTTGGTTGTTTGCATATTAATACGGAAATTAAGGGACACGACCAAATCCAGATTAGGTGGGGAGTTCATTACCCTTCCTAAGCCCCAAAAATCACAAACTTCCATCCGCATTACCCTCATTAATTAAAAAAGATCTAGAGATGACTCTAAGGACCGTCGCGCTCACTTAGGACAGAAGAAGGCCGTGGGTAATTCATTGCTTATCCGCGTTTCTTTTGTGGTGTCTAAGGAAAGTGTGTCGAAAGCTAGTGGTTACTTAAGTAGGCCCACTACTTACGTAGTGGAGAACCTCCCACTTACCTGGCACTTACCTGGCCACAGAAGAGGCAAAGAGGAAGTGGAGGATTGATCCTGCGACTTGTCTTTTGGCAGTTAGGATCGGTCTAGAGCTTTGACCTTGGCGACCACTAGAATTAGGGTTTTGCTTGTTGCATTTGTTGTGATCGCATCATTTTTTCAAAAATCCGTATCATTTTTTCAAAACAAACACCAACACTTCATTTCCTCTAATTATAATGCTGCCACTTGTGCTACAACCATTTAGCACAATGTTAAGCTGGACACGGAATTCCATTTCCAGTCTTGTCCGTATTTCTTTTATCGACCCCAGAGTCGGTAATTCTCCGTCTTCTCCCCCACCACCCACTACGACCGCGATGGACCCAAATCCATCAAACTTAAACACCACTCTGCCACCGCCCGCAGGTGTGCAGAATCCTCCACGCATCTCTCTCCAAGAGAGGTGCTATCCTACACGTGTTCCCCTTCCCACCTGTCTGTCCATACCACCTGCCAACGGGGAAAATTTTGAAATCAACCCCCAATTCATCAAACTGTTACCCAAATTTCACGGTCTTGATTCTAAAAACGCATACATGTTTATTTCCAAATTCGAAAACGTATGTGCTTTGATGGGAAATTCACAACTGTCTTTGGATGCTCTGCGTTTACGTCTTATCCCATTCACTTTGTGCGACTTAGCCGAGAAGTGGCTTTACATCACACCCGCACATTCTATTTCAACACGGGACGAATTCGTTGCAGCATTCCTTAAGAAATTTTATCCCAATCATAAGATCGCCCGTGTTCGGAGCGAAATCTTTAAATTTACCCAACTTCCCAATGAACCATTTTAGAAATGCTTTGAACGGTTCAAGGATCTTCTTATCCAATGCCCTCATCACGGAATCTCCAGATGGGATTTGTGTCGAATTATCTATGAGGGTATTGATCTCACTACTAGACAGATGCTTGAAACCATGTGTCATTGCCAATTCCTATCTAAAGATGATGGTGAAGCTTGGAAATACCTAGTAGATTTAGCTCAAAACACATCACAATGGGAAAGTGTTAGACCACCACCGCCTAGGGAAGATGTCAATCAGCTCGATGTTTCCGTCACAATGAAAGCCGAAATGGCCGCAATACAAAGGAAACTCGACGCTATAGAAAACAAAATCTCTTCAGCCTCCCTAAACCAATCCACACTTCCCAAAACTGTGTGTGGCTGCTGTTCAAACCCTTCACATTTGACGGAAGAATGTTCTTTGAATGTACCATTTCAAGGTCACACCAAGGCTGCATTTCAGCAAAGACCTGGAAACGATCATTCTTCTTCCTCATATAATCAAGAGTGGAGAAATCACCCTAACTTTGCTTGGAACCAATCACAATCTCAAAACACGGTTCCAACCCAAAACAATTTCCAAAGGGTCCCTCCACCACAACAGCAACCACTTCAATTGAGTCAGCACCCCTTCCAACCACAAAATTTTCAAAATCCGGCCAACACTTTTGCACCACATGAAAACTCTTTGCAATTGGCCGGTACTGATAATACCTCTGCACTAGTACAAACCTTGGTTACTTTCATGAAACAATCCATCCAAGAGTCGGTAAGTTTTCAATCTTCCATCGATAATATGATAAAGATCATTCTCACTCAAAATGAGAATATTAAATCGATGGAAGCACAAATTGAACGAATAACAGCCGAAATAAGTGTTAGAGAAAAAGGGAATCTTCCATCTCAACCCCTGCCTGATCCTGGACCTTCACATTGCACTAATGTGGATGCTTTTACAACGTTGAGATCAGGAAGAGTGCTAGACAATCATGTGGGTGAACAAATTGATAATGATGAATTGATCATTAACACCCCGGTTTCCACTTCCACTCACACTTCTACTTCTTACCTTATTTCGTCTAATTTACCGTCTTCTTACGAGCATATTCTCCGTTTTCCCAAAGGCTCGAACCCTCCACCCACCTCACCTTTTCCACCCCCACAAACTTCTCCACAAATGTTGGACCCAACACTTATTGATAGAGCTCCATTTCCAAATAGGTTGAGGCCCAACAAACATGATGCCCAAATGGAGAAGCTTGTGGACATATTTAAGCAAGTTAACATCAACATCCCTCTCCTAGATGCTATCCAACAAGTTCCGTCCTATGCGAAAATTCTTAAGAACTTGTGCACTAGGAAGAAGAAGACTCGAGTGCCTAAAAAAAATTTCATGTCAAGTACTGTAGACACCGCTTTCCCCCAAAAATTACCGAGGAAACGTAAGGACCCTGGCTGTCCTACTATTTCTATTTCTATTGGGGGAAAACACATTAACCGTGCTTTACTTGACCTTGGCGCTAGTGTTAACTTGCTTCCATACTCGGTTTACGAACAACTAGGTATCGGAGTGTTAAAACCCTCGAGCATAACTCTCCAGATGGCTGACCGATCAATCACCAAACCTAGGGGTGAACTGGAGGATGTGTTAATAAAAATCGGGGAATTTGTATTCCCTGTGGACTTTATTGTACTTGATACACAGCCTGTAGCGAACCCACGGAATCAAATTCCGGTGATTTTAGGTCGCCCTTTTTTGGCCACTTCCAACGCTATCATCAACTGTCGTAATGGTTCTATGACCCTGTTCTTCAGGAATAGGTCAGTTGAGCTGAACATTTACAAGTTGGTAAGTGTACCCTCCGAACCTACTGCTCAGATCTGTTCTGTTGACTTAATGGATGTCGACAGCAGCGAATTTGACGATCCTCATGATACTGATCTTGACTCTTATCATATGATGTTGTTTGACCCAACTATGTATCATACACATACGGACTCTTCCACCGAGATGTCCGGGTCAACAACTAACACAAATTATGAACCGTTTCTGGAGTCTGAAGATCACCCCGCACTTTGTGATGACATTATTCTTCGGGGTATTGATAAAACTTTTGAGGAAATCTTCGCTGAAAAACTCGCATTTTTGAATGACACGGGTGTTGAGATGAATCCACATCAAATCAATGAAATTGAACCTCCACCCATTTTTTTGGACTGTAAAAAGGATGCGAGCAATCCATCACATTCACTGCATCGTCTCTTCAATACAAGACGCACACACATTCTATTCCACCACTTACCTTTTCCCCACTTCTTCTTCCACCAACCAGAGCACTGCATTGATAAAATTTTCGAATGGTTGGTGTTGACCTTTAGTCTTTGCAAAGCTTGGCATCGACTAATGATTTTTGACCCCCTCATGTGATTTTCAAAGCTTAACATTGTTTAACTCAAGTTAGGGGGGTATATTTTCTAGCTCTTGAAAAGAAAATTTTTACAAAAAATGATGAGCCAAAAATAAGTTTGGGGGAGGATCTTCACTTAAATATTTTGACCCCATTAATAAATTTCCTCCCAAGCTTACAGGTTTTTCAAGATTTAGCGGATGGAAATAGTGAGGACACTGTTGAAAACAAGTTTGGGGTAGGTTTGTGCTTATTTTCGCATCATTTGCATCATACTTTGCATAAGCACAAAACATTTTAAAAACCTATAAAAATTTTAAAAAATTTCAAAAAATAAAAAGATTTTTGTACATAAATAAGATAATAAAAGATTAGATAGTGAAAAATTACATCTATAAGATTAGAAAAATTTAAGAAAACCAAGAAAATTAGAAGTTTTCTTAAACGAACTAGTAATAAGTAGTTATGAGCCGTTGTCCCAAGCGTTAGTAAGATGAATGAGGTCACTAATCTGAGGATAAAAATAAGTCTGAAAAATAGTTTTTATTCTGGAAGCCAAACATTTTGAACGTTGATACCCTACTATTCACACTTACACACGTCTTGAAACTCGGGATAGTAGAGGATACCTTGAAATGCTCTTGTCTTAAAGCCGATGTACGAAGGAAATAAAAAAAATGAATAAAATATAAATTGGTGAGAAAAATGAACACTGGTTTTGTTATCGCCAAGGCAGCAATAAAAATATATATCGAGGGTGCCTCTTCACCTAGTGCCCTAAGGCCAACTGGTCTGGGACTCACTGCTAAGCCTTAGGTGGTGCAAGACGAGAAAAATACACCAAATAAGCAAGCACAGGAGTAATCAGTCGGTTAGTACCTCAAGAAGTATTAACGGTCGCATGAAATTGTGTGAGCAACTTCATCTAAATATTCATTAATTAAAAAGTACTGAGGTGGATGGACAAGAGTATGATAGCTTGAATTAAATTCTCCGGGTGTAGGGATATTTATTACACACACGTAGGGTGATATGATCGATGTTTGGAATAAAGATAGGAATGAAGAATAAGACGATGTTTTATTGAGGGAGGACGTGATTTCTAACATCTTTTCATGACTATTAAGATAGGGCTCATGACAACCGAAAGGCTAGCTTAGTTGGAAACCCTAATTTTCAAGGCTTTTCTTTTACAATTCTTTTCTTTAAATGTAATATTCATGATCTTCCTTTTATTATTGGATTTTGTGGGTGCAATCCGCTGAAAACCCTCAGGAGACAACACTCCTCCTACTAGGGACACCTAGAGGTTTAAAGGCTTATTGCACGTGCTCAGTGCAATCGTGTTGCCTACGAAAGTGTGCTAGATAGTTTTTCTCTTTCTTTATTTTCTCCTTCTCTTTTTAATAAAACAGTTCGCTCGAGACGACCGAAAATAAGTTTGGGGGAATTTGATCAGTCGAAAATACTGCATTTTTAACACGGCAATTCCCCATCATTTGCACTCATCTAGAAATGTTCGGTATTCATATTGCACATATTAGCAGAACCTGAAATATTAGATTGCATGTGTTATACTCTAAAACCGACATTTTAAGGGAAATTATTGTTTATCATGGCATAGCATCATCCCTGTATTGCGCGACACTTGTTTCGGAGTCTGTACAAGAAATTGCAGGAACAAAGTCAAAAGAAGCTGATCAAAAATACACCAACTCCAAGTTTTGAGATCTGGTAGCAATCTAGAGGGAAAGATAAAATTCAACATATCAGGAAATGGCCCAAGTCTAAGCCCAAACGAGTACCAGAGAGATAAAGCCCCAAGGCTTCATAAGCGCCGCGGTTCCGCGGCGGGAGCTGGCTTGCGCCGCGGATCCGCGGCGGCTTGATAGCTTCATCTCTCCAGATTTCCTACACGTGTCTCCTCTAATGGCCCAAACTTCCAGAACATTGTAGAAATGCCACGTGGCGCATCTAGAAGGCTCGGCTTAACAAACTTCATCTAAAAGGCTCTCTTTAACAAACTTTTGGAGGGAAAATTCAAATTTGAAATCCTAGATCTAGGGTTTTGGATGGTCTATAAAAGAGAGCCTAGATTTAGGGTTAATGGCAAATCTCTAATTCATCCCATCTCTTAATCTTCTACCCACAAGTTGAGTGACACGACTTGTGCGAAACCCTAACCCTAATTCCAATCCAAATTCAAGATCCCAAGTACCATTCAAGCAAGAAGCCTTCAACCTTTTAGGAGCGGAGCCGATCTTCAATCGAGCAAGTGATCCAAGCCGATCCGAGACTCAAGGAGACGAGCGAAGCCAAATCGACGATCGAGTTCTTCCTCTTGTAGTTCTTGAGCGATTTGTAACGGAATTGTTGATATAAATAAAAGGTGAAATTCTTTAATCTTGCTTTCTTTAAATTCTTGCATCATGATTCGATCTCAATTTGTGATTGTGATTCTTGTTGTGATGTTTGAGTAAAACTCCGCTCGTAAAGGATTCGAGACGATCAATAGAATGATGATGTAACAAATCTTAAAACGATTCTTAAGTCCTACGAGTTTTGTAAACCCTAGCAAATTGAAGAATCGACGACCTAGTTTCGTTGCGATGCTTTCTTGATTGTGATCGCTCGAAATTAGGGATCCACGATCGATTCTTGAATTTACTAGAGGCTAGAATATGAATGATATCGACGAAGGAACAAGGGATAGATGATGAAACCCTAGTTTCATAAGAAATCCCTAATTCTCGTCGATCATCATCGATCTAGTATCAACTCATCGATGGATAAGAATACGTAATCGCTAGATTGCATCACATCTATAGATCCGATCGATTCCTACGAGCCTCACTTCAATTCTTGATATTTGGTTTGGAAATCATCACAAACATCTCAATTCATGATTTTATCGTTTTCTTGTTATTAGATCTAGATTTTCTAATTCTTGAAATTCAATTACAAATCATGAATTGTTTTCTTTTCTTTTCTTTAAAGTTTCGACTCATCTAATTCGAAACACGAACGATTACACTTTCCCTGTGGATGATCCGCACTTACTAACTCGCTACATTCGACACCGTTATTGATTGCGGTCAAATAATTTTTGATTGTGATTTCTATACAATTTTCTCAACATACACAATCCGAAATCGTTTCAATCAGAAAACTAAGGTGATACTCTCCCACTACTACAGCATGTACGTACAGAGGAACCATTCCCAACTTGGAGAGTGTGATCGCCTTTCTTCAAAAACCTGCTATTTCTCAGCCCCTGCACACAATTGCAGATGTGAGATCCTGACCCGGTATCTAATACCCAGGAAGCAGAGTTAATTGAAAAATAGTTTTCTGTTACAAACACACCTGAAGTGGAAGCATCAGCATGCTTCTTTTTCTTAAGGTCGGCAAGCTATCCAACGCGGTTTCTCTTCCAGTGCCCAGTCTTGTGGCTGTGGAGGCATTCCCCTCTTCCTGATGCAGCAGCCCCTATCTTGTCTTTTCCCGTTGCCTTTTTCACTCCTCCTCTCGGTTTGATGAGATTCTTCTTCTTCTTTCCCTTGGCCTTTGCATTCGGGACGGAAGAGGAAGATTGCCCAGCAATTAGAGCGGGAGTTTTCGCTACCTTTAGCGTTCTCTCTGCACTCCTCAACATATTGAGGAGTTCAGGAAGTGAATTCTCCATGTTGTGCATGTTGAAGTTCACAATGAACTGAGCAAAGTCAAGGGGGAGGGACTGTAGAACAATATCAACATACTGTTCGTTCTCCATGGTCCATCCCAGGTCCTCTAGTTCTTCGATAAACCTATCATCTTCAATACATAGTCACCTACAGACATGCCAGCAGCCATCCGCATCTGAAACAACTTTCGAGATGCCTCGCATCGGAGAGTGCGAGATTGCTCTCCATACAACTCCTTTGTATGGAGAAAGATGAATTGTACATCCATCTTCTCATGCTGCTTCTGATGTTCATTGTTCATAGAAGTAAGCACGAACCATTTGGCTATTTCACAGTCTATATCCCATGTCTTGCGGATTTCCTTATCCGCAACTGAAGAATCAGGGCCTGGGCTAGGAAGGGCTGAAGTAGTCAGGACGTATCCGACCTTATCATAGGTTAGGGCAATATTTACGTTCCTCAGCCAGTCTTTGTAATTCGGTCTCGTGAGTTTATTCTTGTCTGATAAAAGCTTAAGTCCCATCATAGCAATTTGCCATTAGGAGAGAGAAAATAAGACACTCAGCGATTGCTCTTGCATGATTCGATTGGTTATTAATCTTATCTAATCGATGTCTCCTACTGCTTTTATCAAATTTTCCTTCAAATCTTAAAAATAAAATTAGCCGGGATTAATTGCAATCTACAAGTTCGCTAACCGGTCGGCCAGGCCAGTGTCGGTACTCCGAGGGAGGTTCCCCGTGCTTTCGCACGGACCAAATTAAAATAAACCTCATTTTCCTATAGGCATAACCCTGTTGACACCTTTCTAGACACCTACTGGATTAGCTAATTGTAAAGTGTAAAACTCTCCCGGGAGTAACTTTTACTCACAGTGGGATTGGAATCCAACTATCAAATAGAAGGTATGCAATCTCATTGCAAATTTCAACTTTTGAAATTCCCGATATAGTTTTTATCCCTAGTGTCTTAAAACCTTAACTATGGTCAACAAATCATAAGCACTAATCAAGTTCTACCCGCCATTTCATGATTGATTTAGACCCACCCGCATAACCCTTAGCTATGGTCAATAAGGTCGTGCGAATGTCCTAATCGATCGCATCATATGCTTTGTAGGAAGACATCACTTAGCTACCGTACACCACGCCTTAACTATAGTCAACAAACGTGGTACGAATACTAAGTACTCTGCTTCCTAAAATGGCGGAGGGCAACAGATGGTTTTGATGAAAACCTTTAACGTTTTGAACTTGATATCGTTGTAGAATCTAGTGAAAGGAGTGGTTTAAGCTCCAGTTTTAAAGTCGAATGGTTTTGTAGTATCTTTCTAATTTTGCTAAAGAGGTCACTCCCGGTGAAGGGATTTTGGCTCTTTCCTCATCGAATAAGGTGCTGGATATTTATGAATACCACGATGCAAAGCAAGAATTAGATCAACTATAAAAAACAATCGAGTGCTTTGTAACATTTGATAGTTTCGCTAAAGGGGTCACTCCCGGTGAAGTCATCTCAGCCCTTTCCTCATCAAATGAGTTGCTAGATATTCATCAAGGAATACCACTATGCAAAGCAAAAACTAGAGTTACCCATTTTAAAAAATTTGATCTACAATATCTTTAGGTTTCTTTTTATTAACATTAATCACATTAATGTTATCCCATCATTTACGTTTCCTAAACATCACAGAAAAGAAACGAAAATAGAACGTGCACTTTTGCCATCCGCATTCGCCACAGGGCCCCGTCATGCACCTTTATGTTACTTAACTAACGGAAGAGCAGGGGCTGGACTAGCGCGGGTGCAAAACATAAGCAACGTTTATTATATATCTCATATATAAATAGCCATTCGTCGCACACGTTTATAAACATTCCAGATCACAGATGAATACATTGGACATACTAGGAATTCCGTATTTCATTTAAACCCTCAACGAAAGACGTGTTTCGCGGTCGTGATGAATAACCAAACCCCACCCTAGACCCCTACGGGTGCGGCAAACTACTCGCCGAATTCCCGAAGTGAAGCAACCTCCTTCAATAAAACGAGTAGGCCACTCGGCACTTCGAGAACCCGGTAGTTTGTGCACCCCACCTTGGGTCTATCCTAGGAGCAAAAAACAATAAAAAGAAATCATGCAACGATGGCTACAAGCTCAACCCGGATGTGCCCCACAAAATAATATTACGTCGCTTTTTACAATTTACATGAATGAAAGAAAAGAAAAACGCTCTTCTCATATCCCCCGGCTATTCATCCACGACGATCCAACATATTCATATACACATACCATCACATGATATAAATATATGCAACCCCCACTAATCGTCGTATAGCAATTAGTGGACATTTCAAACACATATCAAACTAAAAAGCGGATAATCAACGTTAAAAATTCGATTTCGAAACACTCTGATTTCCCCTAACACTTAGGATACATCACATGTAATCTGGAAATAATTAAACAATACCATAAAACCAAAAACACAGAGCACGGATAACCCTAAAATTCCCAAGCCCAAACTCAACTTTTGATCCGGCGACGCCGGGGATTTTGAGAATCTCGTCGGGAAAAATCTGGTGGTTGGGACTCGTTTTTCTAGGGTTGTCAAGTTATCTCATAACAAGTATTCTGCACATGCGTAAAAAAATTTTAGAACACTTTTTAAGAATTTCCAGAGAGCAGTTTTTAGTTTTACGGTATTGGAGATGTTTCGTGTTTCGAAGTTTTAAATATCCTCTAAATATCTGGTTATGGTTTAGTTAGGCTCTGATACCATGTTGGTTGATGTTGCATACCCTCACAACACTTATGAGGAGGCGGAAGTGGCAAACAACAATTTTTCTTGCATGCAACACCTACTATAAACCTAGATCTTGTGCTAAACCATAACTAGAAATCCTATCTAGAGATCTTATATACTATGATAGGGGTTATACCTCAAGAAAACGGTCCTTCGGATCTTTTTTCCGCTACGACTCCTTGGCTCCTTCAATGGTTGAGAAGAACTCGGTCTCCGGTCATCTCTAGATCCAAGATGATCCACCCGAGAGCTATAAAACAAGTTACAAACTCTTCCCAAGAGTTAACTAAGAGATCAGGTGTGCTAGAAATGATCATTTAGATGATGTAGAGATGAACTAATGGATTACTTTTAGCCCTAAGCTTTTGATTCACAACTCATATGAAGGATAAAGCAAGGAAGAGGAAGAAGGAGATAATTAGGAAAGAGAATGTAAAAAATAAAATGAGGAAATATCAAGCATGCATCAAGGGTAATGGCTCATGGAAATAATTGAGTTGTGTATTATTTTATCTCTAAAATAATGCACCATACTTGAATAGTAATCCCAAATGAATAAAATATTCAAAGAGCCATTCTTTGACCCATGCTTTGACAATTCTCCTAATTCCACCTCATATATATTTATTTTCACAAAATAAATATCCTATAATGAGCCGTCTCCTTCTAGAAGGTGTTCTTGTACAATTACAAGAATACCCCTCACCGTATACCGTATAAGTATACCCGTATCCGTATTCCAAAAAATATGAATACAAATAATCCAATAATATAATACCGGTATCCGACTTAAACCAAATCCTACCAGTATTACCCTTTCGATCATTATTCCTGTAGCCAGCACACTAACATGATCGAAATCCTGCCGTAACAACTTACGGCCTCTACATCTTTCGCCTGAACCAGGGAACCCTCTGTATGGGACTCTAAAGACTCGACAGTACGCTGACAGTGGGTTTAACCATAAGCACGTCAGCGGCACTAGCTGTGCGTAACAGCTACCCAAGTACATGACGATAAGGTGGCCGACGAGCGAACTCATCACAACCCTAACGAGCCTGTAAGCAACACTTACCGTACAGTCCGGTCTCTTCTTCTGATACGTCACATATGAAGTCTAGGGGTGGTAAACGTCAGACCCTAGAAAATTTATAAGTCATGCTGATTTATGGCCCATAACGGTTCAAGAAACTACTGATAACTCTTATCAGTAAATCTCGACAACTCTGGCCATGGATTTGCTGTTATGGCCGATCAAGCATAGCGCAACATCAACTCCCTATACCGGGAGAGACGAAACCCCTCCTATCGCTTACCGCCTCCATGTGATTCGGGACTGTACCCAAAATCCACCTATTTGCACGACCCTGTAGAGCCGTGGTAGGGAGGAAATCAAAGCACAGTGGGAATCACACAAGACACTATGACGATCTCAGGTCTAAAGACTAACCTGTACAAGTTTCACCAGAGAACTGCTGTCTGACAATAGGTATATATATACCATTTAGGAGTTCTCGGCGAGTCCTGTTCGGTGTACCCATTCTCCAATGAGCACATGTGTACAATCTTTGATGTCGAACACCAATGGTTGTGGGATCAACCATCGCCCCCAGGGTCAAGAAATGTACACACTAGTCTACTATGGTAATATCGATGCCCTGTCTCGATATACCCTCGACTAGGAACTATTAAGGGATATGCTTATAGATTGCCCAGGCCCCACTAGTATGATCTACATCATAATCCTGAAAGTCAAGCATAATCCTAAGGGCTTCATCAACATGTACGTAAAGATATGGAAAAAAACACATCACACGTTAAGATGAAGATAAACCTGATAACATACTATCATTTCGAGCAAAGATTGTTTCTGTACATATACATGCCTAGCATCCTATACAATGCAGGCCTCTAGGGCATACATATCTGACACATATGCGATATGTGTGGGACCGAGATTAATATGTGTATGTGATACAGTATTCTAATCTCACGATATAGGTTGTATGTGATATAACCGGATTATTGAATCAAGTGTTGATTCAATAATTTGTTGTATGTATATTTGATATACATATAAATGATATTAGTCAGTTTTATGTGATATAACCGGATTATTAAATCAAGTGTTGATTTAATAATTTAATATATAATTATATATTTGATATATTAATATATATTAACTAATATTAGCTCACTTAAGAATTTCTTTTCTACAAATACATTAAATATATATGAGATATATATTAATGTATTTACTAATGTGTCATGCTAGATGATATATTGGACTTGGGTGTATGAGACTCATACCAAACTAAAGATATTTTGGGTGATTAATTATTAAGGGAAAAATCAAAATTAGGTGGAAATTAGCATGGCTAAAGATACTTATGGAAGCATGGAGAAGTCTTGACTTAGTCCACTAATTTTTTTTTACTGTAGATATTTATTAACCCAACCATTATCTTTAGCCATGGTTAAGTCTCTAGAAATATCATTTGAGATATTTTCTCACCATGGTTCATGACTTGATCATCTTCTTCATCTCATTTTTCTTCTCTAGCTTTTGAGAGAGGTGAAAAAGAAAAAGAGAAAAATAGTTCTAAAGTGAGCAAAATTCCTACTTCATCAATCTATACCAAACTAACCATTTAGTATAGGTTGTTTACTTCACTAATTCTTCAATTAGTGAAGAGGTAGCTTGAGTTATAAATTTCTCAAGGTAGATCATCTTCGGCCTCGAAGATCTTTAAGCAAGCTCGTTCCTTTCGCCTAGTGGAGCCTAAGAAGAGTTTGGGGACCACTACTTGGAGATAAGGGACTACTACACGAAGCTCTAGAAGTGAAGGACTGGTGTACAAAGGTTGTATTCTCTATTCACTTAGTGTAAAGTTGTTTACATACTTCATAAAACCCTAATTTTCTAGTTAGATTCTAGGTTTATGTTCCTTAGCACACTAGATTTTTTAAAATTGCATACTTGATGCTTGCTAAAACCTAGTAGAAGTGCTAAGAAACTCCAACATGGTATCATAGCCACAATAGAGCATTAAGAGTCGTCTAGGCGAAGTCAAAGTGTTCGATCGACTTTTCGAAACCCTAAAATCCGGGTTTCTGGAAAGTTTTTCAAAAGTTAGAATTTTTGAAATTAAAAATATGCAGAAAATTGTGCAGGGTTTTCTATGAATCCCCAAGAAGAACGAGCGCCCAACTCGACCAAACGATCGTGCAACCGCGGCCAAACCATGGGTTTAGCTGCGGTTCCGCGGCAAAGTTAGTGAGTCAGGGACTGTGCCTTCTTATGCTGATCTGTAGGTACATTTGGCACTTTCTGGGTATTTTTAAATGAGACTCAAGTGTTGAGGTTTCTGGGAATTGTGGGTGTTTGATAAATCGATCAAAACGTTTAACATCGTCAAGATATCTGTGATTTGTGATACAATATTTGGAATCCACAATAATTAGTTTTATGAAAACTAATTAGTAATTTGTAAATCTAGCAATTTAGTCTCTTTTGATCGGTTGCCGCGGGATTTTGATTCGGATCAAAACTCCATCGCAATCTCATATAGTACGCGAACACTCGCCTGATAACACTACTCGATAGCCACGCCCCATTTCCCTGACCAAGTGACTGTAGGAGAACCCCGTAGCCAAAAGCATCCGTTCGGGTGCTTGCGGCCGTGGTGTTATACCTAAGTTCGCTTCGTCGACGGCATCGGGGGTGCGGCCGTCTACTAATGTTTCTGACGAGCATTCGATCATTTGTTGGGAATCTTGTTGAATTGCTCAACTGGATATTGAAAAGGTGTTTTCAATATCAGACTAAAATGTCGGGTTTATAGTGTTAGGCATGAAATTCGGAGTATGTGATATTCCGGGTTTATGATTTCTAAGGTGTTGCGGATTCTAATTATTGTAGTTTTCATTTTCTTTTCTGCGACCGTAAGTGTAATATGTGGTGTATCGCCGGTTTCGTTACTGTACGTCAACGACAATTGGGATACACATATTTACTTACGTTGATGACATGTGATGTTATGTGTTGCTGTGATATGTTATATTGGATCGTCATGATTGAATAGCCGTGGATTTTTGCGTGAGATGAGAGTTTTTCTATTTTCATTCATGTAAATTTGTATGTAATATTCTTTTATTGGGATACTTTCGGGTTGAGGATGATGTCACCATTGATGTATATTATTTACTTTTCAGCATTAGGATAGACCCAAAGCGGGGAGCACAAGTAACCAGGTTCTAGAGTCCAGTGGGAGACCATCTCGAGGAGTCGAGACCAAGTCTCCTAACTCTAGAATTAACAGGGTTTCTTGCCGCTCTTGTAGGGGTCTAGGAATATGGGTTTGGCTATTCATCGCGACCGTGGAATCCGTGTTTTTTACTGGCTTGATTTAAAACACGGACCTCCTAGAATATCCAATATTTCATATGCTGACTTCTACTGCAATGTTCTGTGATGAGATCATATAACTGCGTGAGACGAATGCTTGATATTATATATATGATATATAATAAACGTTGCTTATGTTTTGCATCCGCGCTAGTCTAGCCCCCTCTCAGCGGGTAGTTAACTAATCTAACGGTACATGATGGGACCCCGTGGCGAATGCGGATGGCATAAGCATACGTTGTATTTTTGTTTCTTTATCTGTGATGTTTAGGAAACATAAATGATAGGACTTCATTAATGAGATTAATGGAAAGGAAAGAAACCTAATGATGTTGTAGATTCAAATTTTCAAAAAGGTAGCTTTAGTTCTTGCTTTGCATAGTAGTATTCCTTAATGAATATCCAGCACCTCATTCGATGAGGAAAGAGCCTAGATCCCTTCACCGGGAGTGACCTCTTTAGAAAAAACTAGCAGATGCTACAACCCACTCGGTTTATTTTGAAAAACTCGATTTTAAAAAAAAAAAAGCGGAGCTTAAACTACTCCTTTTCAAATCAATCGATTCTACAACGATATCAAGTTCATTATGCAAAAGCTTTTCTTAAAAACCTGTCGTAGCCCTCCATCATTTCAGATAAAGACTATTTAGTATTCGTGCTGCATTTGTTGGCCTTCGTCAAGGCGTAGTGTATGGTAGCTAATTAGTGCTTATCTGTCGCATATGATGAGATTGGATTACGGTAGTCGTACGACTTTGTTGGCCTTCGTTAAAGGTCGTGCGGGTGGATTTAATTCAATTACGAAATGTACGGGTTGAACTTGATTAGCATGCTATGGTTTGTTGGCCTTCGTCAATGTCATAGGACGTTAGGGGAAAAATATATTGGGAATTTCAAGTGTTGAAATTTGCAATGGGATTTCATACCTTTTATGAGATAGTTGGATCTCGATACCCACTGCGAGTAAGAGTTACTCCTGGGAGAGTTTTGCACTTTACAATTAGCTAATTCGGTAGGTGTCTAAGAAAGGTGTTAACGCGGTCATGCCCCTGCGGAAATGAGATTATTTAATTAGTTCCATACGAAAGCATGGGAAAACTCCCTCGGAGTACCAATACTGCCTGGCTGAACGATTGGCGAACTTATAGGGTGTAATTAATCCTGGCTAGTCTTACGTTTTAGGGTTTAAAGGAAGATTTGATAAAAACAGTGGGAGCCATCCTGATTAGATAAGATAATAACCAATCTAATCTTGCAAGAGCATACGCTAAAGTATTTTCTTCTCTGACTCCAGGTAGCGACCATGACACACCTTAATCAAGATAATAATACTGGTGTATTGACCGAACCCGCTTATTATACTAAGCTGCGGAACGTTGGTTCTGCTCTATCTTATAATTGTTATAAGTCTGAGCAGGAAATAAGGGAATATCAGGATTCCCATGCAACCCGAACGAGAAATGAGCATGTTGATGTATCTTCTTCGGGTGTGTTCGTTACCGAGAACCGTTTCTCAGTAAACTCTACGTCCTGGGTATTAGATACCAGATCAGGATCCCACATTTGTAATATGTTACTTGGGCTAAAGAAAGGTAGAGAACTGGGAAAAGGCGATCATTCTTTAAAAGTAGGGAATGGTGCAAATGTTGCAGCCAAAGCAGTTGGTGAATATCACCTTGTATTACCAAATGGGAATATATTAATCGTGAACGACTGTTATTACGTACCAACTATGATATGCAATTTAATATCAATTTCCTTGTTAGATAAAGAAAGATATAATTTTGTAGTAGAGAAAAATGTTATGAACATTTTCCTAAATCAAGTGTTGATTGGTTTTGGTAACTTATGTAACGGTTTATACGTTTTGAATCAAACACGGTTTTAAACGTACAGAACATAAACAAGAGGAAAAGTTCAGAAATGAACGAATCCTTCTTGTGGTATTGTAGACTAGATCATATCAATGCGATATGACTAGCTAAATTACATAAGGATGGATATTTGAATTCGTTCGAATTTACATCTTATGAAACTTGTCAGTCATGTCTCAAAGGCAAAATGACCAAAACTCTGTTTACTAGACACTGAGAAAGAGTTACTGAACTATCACTGATATCTCACGACTCCGGTCGGTATCTTCTGGATAACCGCCGAGCCCAAACTATCACTGATAGGGAGTGTATTCCCCTGCTAGGCTCACATCTACTCTACGATCTTCTTACCCCGGGGTATATTACTGGGTCCACCATGTACCCGCAGACGGTTCCTCCTCACCCCTCGAATCGGGTATCACATAGCTCAGAACCGAGAAAACTCATGGTGGACACGAAATATCACATCAGGAGAAACCGTTGTTCACCGCCGAAAACCAGGAAGACAAACGTCTTGCCTGAATTTGGGGGCATATGCTATTTGGTTTTATCCGTCCACCTCTCCGAAGATACCAAGTTAATTTATGGCACCATGTATCAGAGGTTTAGATGGATGCGGCTGATATAGCAGACTTCGTCAGATTCCCCCTCATTTGAGGGGTTTTTGATTATGGGGATGCTCTTCCCTGCAGGCGCAAGCCCCTGCAGTTAATTACGTTACCGCATCGCGATAACCACTTTCTCCTGCTCCAGAAGGTCACTTCGTATCGTGTGTGTTTGTTTTATTTTTGGTTGCCCGTGGATTGTATATGGAAACTAATTTATGTTGTCGCCCGTAGGGCGTGGATTAGTCCAAATCCGTATTTTCTTAGATTTGGGTTTGGGTTGGTTTAAGGATCGTTAATCTCATTTGAGACTAAAATCAACTTAAACGTTCGTTAAGGATACATTAGTCTAATTTTAGACTAAGATCTACTTAACATGATCATTTAGATCCAACAAAAGAGCATTTGGTCTTTATTGTTTTAGTTTAGGGTTTAGGGACATTGTGGTCCAAAAGTGTAAGGACATCATAGTCCATGGAGTTTAAGGACATCATAGTCCATAGTTTAAGGACGACATAGTCTATAGAGTTTAGTTTAGGGACGTTGCGGTCCATAGTTAGTTTAAGGACATTAGGGTCCATGGAGTTTAGGGACCTCATAGTCCATAAAGTTTAAGGACATCATAGTCCAGTTTATAGACGGCATAGTCTATGTAGTTTTGGTTCAACCGTTTGGGGATGCGCCAAAAGTTATTGGTTATTGGGACCCTCTATCTCTCTGAAGACGTTGAAGAATTACAACGACATATATCAGAGGTATGAAGAGATGTACCCTTGAACCAATGTTGGTTGGGAGATCTGTAGTCAAGTTTGGGACTAAGATCAGTTAAAAAGATTTATGAGCATATGGGCTCAATTAACCTGAATTAGGGATCTGTGGCCAACTTGGGCTCGGTCCACTCAGTTAAAATGTTGAACATTTAATTAGGCTCAATCCTTTTTTATTTAACAATGCTAAGTATCGGTTTTAGTTCTGACAATTTTTTTTTGTCTTTTATTGAGTGTTGAGCACTCATTATGGCTCTGAGGCTTTATTTAAAGAACAGTTTATGTTCTCTCAGCGCCCATGTGAGGAGCACATGGCGAGCTTGGCCCTGAGCACCAGACTTAGAGCGCTAAGGCGCTTCCTGTGAGATAGCGCACACGTGAGGAGCACGTGGCGCGCTTGGCGCTGAGCGCCAGCCATGAGTGCAGAGTGCTTCTGGTGAAATAGCGCACACGTGAGGAGCACGTGGCGTGCTTGGCACTGAGCGCCAGCCAATGAGTGCAAAGCGCTCTTTATTAAGTAGCGCCCACAAGAGGAGCACGTGGCGCGCTTGGCGCTGAATACCGGCCCATGAATGCAGAGCGCTCCTTGTGAAATAGTGCACACGTGAGGAGCACGTGGCGCGCTTGGTGCTGAGTGCTAGCCAAT
Source organism: Agapanthus africanus (assembly GCA_030015575.1). Lineage (NCBI taxonomy): Eukaryota > Viridiplantae > Streptophyta > Magnoliopsida > Asparagales > Amaryllidaceae > Agapanthus > Agapanthus africanus. The sequence continues at coordinate 387,537,837 of JASDDO010000019.1, read as the reverse complement.
GAGTGCAGAGCGCTCTTGATCAATTTTGTGCTCTGAGAATTAAGTTCTCGTTTATAAGAGACTTTGTCTCGTGGCTCTAAGAACAAGGTTCTTATTTTTATAGAAAATGTTACAATCTCTTATGTTTTTTGTGAAAGACTTTGTCTTTATGGATCTGTGATCTGAAGAGAATTAAGTTCTTCTCCACCCGTTTTTATGATGAGATGCTATGATCTCTTTTTGTAAAAGACCACTGTCTTATAGATCCGTGATCTAGAAAAAGAACTAAGTTCTTCTTCTTTGATGAGATATTTTGATCTCTCTGTTTTATTTACCTTGAAGAAATTCTTCTTCCGAGAGCTTGCTCTTCTCTTTGAAATTTCTCAAAATTTGGGGGGAGGGGGGTTCCTCTGTGTATGAAACTTATGGGGAGTTTCTTCCTTCCAAGGCTTGAAGTCTTAGGGCCTTTATATAGTGGAGGCTGATCAGTTAAGGTAATCTTTTTCTGATTGATTTGGGGTGTTTCCCCACCATTGGATCTTTAATCCTAGGGCTTCTATTTTACAGAAGACAATCTTCTTGTTTTTAACAAGATTGGGAAATATTTTCCCATACAGAGCTTATTCTGTATCTTTGTGATTTTTAATCACCATTGGATCATTGATCCAACGATGCTCTGATTTACAGAGCACAATCTTTCCTGTTTGGAAAGATTCTGAGGAGTATTTCCTTAGCAGAATTTTATTCTGGTAATTTGATGATTTATCATCTTCGTTGGATCTTAGATCCAACGGTGGGGAACATTTAGTTCTAGAGCTTGGCGCTCTCGTGCCTTGCACGTGAGCGCTGCTTCAGAGTCTTTGACTCTTAGCGCTGGCGCACTTGGCGCTGGCGCTCTCGTGTTATGCACGTGAGCGCTGTCTCAGAGTCTTTGACTCTTAGCACTGGCGCACTTTGCACTAGCGCTCTCATGCTCTGCACGTGAGCGCTTCCTCAGAGTCTTTAACTCTCAGCGCTGGCGCTCTTGGCGTCAGCGCTCTCGTACTTTGCACGTGAGCGCTGCCTCAGAGTCTTTGACTCTTAGCGCTGGCGCTCTTGGTGCCAGCGCTTTTACGAAACACTGCTTCATTTCAAATTTCAAAATTTGAACAGAGCTTTGCACTGATTAGGGGAAACAAATGCCCCCCTTGTGCTCACATAGTTTACACGTGAGTGCAGCGGTGGCAGCCTTTCCACCGTTAGATTGTTCTTGGAAGTCGGATCGACTTTCCCTGCCTATAAATAGGACCTTTGGCCCTTTTGTTCATTTTCTTGAGAATTTAATTCTCTTTCAGAGCCAAGCTCTCTGCCTCAGAAAACTCCTTTTGAGTTAAAACTCTGTCAAATTTTTTGGTAAGATTTGAACCCATTAATAGATTTTTGCTCTACTTAGATCACAGATCGTAAAATTTTTTAGGGTTTCTCAACCCGTTAATTAAAAACCAGAGCTTTGCTCTTTCTAGATCATGGATCAGAAAAAGAAACCCTTTTTAGGGTTCCTTTAACCCATTAATGAAGAACTCTTAGAGTTCACTTTACAGATCTTAAAGATCCTAGAGTTTTTAACTTCTGTAAAAAGCTTTGCTTTTAGTATTTTGATGGATGATTCCATCTTCTTCACAGAGCATAGCTCTTCAGAATTTTTGGGGGAATTTTTATTCCCTCATAATTAGAGTTGACAGATGTCACTCCTATCTGCAGAGTGTTGCTCTCGAGGAGTCTAACTCTTTGGCCCGAGGAGTCTCTCATTAAATGAGAATCCTTTTAGGATTCCCTCCTTAATTGCACAAATTTGAATTTGTTGGGTGTCCGAAACAGCACTTGTTTTCTTCATGCGGATATCAAGAGTTGTTTAAATCCCCGTGTCTTGATCAGTATGTCCACTAAACTCTCACTGGTTTTCATTTTCAGGCGCTATGGCCGCTCATCTGTACTTTCTTGATGAAATCATTTCTTATGAGGACATTCGCGCACAAGGCCGCTGTCAAAACCAGGAGTTTACAAACACCCAATGCGCTGAAATTATGAATCGTTTCAATGCACACAATGGTCGACTACTTCCTCGTCGCTCTGCTCTCTTGAAGATTATAGTGAGAGCAGTTTGGGGAGCACTTCCTGGATTTTATAAAGCCATGCCGCTTAATGCACTGGATGACGTTGAAGATAAGGTGCACTCAGTGTATCTGACGGGCCTGATCTCGAAGAAGCGGAGAGATAATCTCATTGATATTTTGCATCAAACATTCCAACAGACGACAATAATCGCTGCTTATCAGAGGGTGGAGAACATCAGTGAAGATCCTGACGCTTGCAATCGTGATAGGGTGCACACGAGAATGGTTAGAGAGGCCAGAAACATTTTAGACGGACTCACTTTCGAATTTCTTAATCCGTGTCCCGGATTCAATGTTTTGCCATTGTAAACATTTTAATGATGCTTTTGTTTACTGTTTTCATCAATATAAGAACTTTTTGAGGTATGAATAACAAATTTTTCCTTTCCATGCATTTATTTTATTTTCGCACATACATGAATGGGTATGCTTCGGACGCTCAATTGGATGTAAATCGAATGTTCTCCTTATTGCCTTGCATAATATGTGATTGACGTCCATGGGTTATGCCTTTTGTTTTGACTTGGCGCAAAGCAGTTTACGTACTCTTGAATAGCACCTCGATTTCGATGGCATGTAATTTTGGCAAGAGTGGCTTGTAGATAATAGATAACAGTTCATCTTGAACTCTTTGTAAGGTAGTGATGGCTTAGGAAACAGGTTCAGATCTGTTGCCTAAGACTTTTCAATTTTATGAGCCGTGAAGGTCTCATAAGGATTTTTCTCCCTACGAGTCGTGAGGATCTCGTTGGTGTAATTTCTTCTTAGGAATCGTGAGGATTCCTAAGTGCATGTTTTCTCTCGAGAGTCGTAACGATCTCACAAGAGAACTTTCTCCCTTACAAGTCGAGAGAACTCGTAAGTGATTGTTTCCCTCCTTGTCGATGTTCGACTTTGGAGAGTGTGGTCTGTGAATAGTATGCAATAGTCCATCTTGGACCGATTTGCAGGGCCCCAGTGCTTAGAAAACAGGTCCTTATCCCAATTTCCTAAGGCTTTGCCCTACAAGTCGAGACGAATCGAGAAGTTCTCGCAAGGACACTAATTTCCTCACAAGTCGAGACGAATCGAGAAGTTCTCGTAAGGGTTGCCTAACGTCACAGTAAACTCCTGCTAATAGAAGTCCGTTAGGGTCTATGGTACTAGGGTTTTTTACCCGTCGCACTGTCGCGTTGGCCGATATACTCCCCGTTATGCAATTTTGTTGATCGGGCAGCCCCGCGACTGTCGTGTCTCTGATCCCTTTGGGGGCTGGACAAGACGTCTTCAAGTAATCTTCCAGGTAATATTACCGTCGAAGGAGCAAGCGTTACGGTATTCCATGTCTCTTTTTACTTGAGGTTAGGCTCAGTTTAGGAGCCCCGATGAGTCATGACCACTCAGCGCTGGTGTGGGATGATCTCTGATAGTCTTTTCAGGTCTCATTTGAATTGCCGTCAAGACCCTGAAGTGGGGGATTTTCCTTATCTTCGTTGGTTGACGTTGTGCCTGCAATATTACGTCGAATGTCGAGGTTGTCTCTGGGTTGTCTGTGAACCATTGAGGTTTTGGAACTAGGGGACTTTGCCATGGCTCTGTTTTTTGATGTCGCGCCAGTATCCTGCTGGAAGGAAGAAGAACGTTGTTGGTTGATCTCCAAGCTGTAGATGTAGCCGTCGAGACCTGGAACTAGGGACTTTGCTATGGATCCGAGGTAGTCTATAGGTTTTCTGTGAACCGTCGAGATTTTGGAACTAGGGGACTTTGCCATGGCTCCATTTGTTGATGTCGCACCTGTATCCTGCTGGAATGAAGAAGGACGCTGTTGGTTGATCTCTAGGCTGTAGATGTTTCCATCGAGACTTGGAACTAGGGACTCTGCCATGGCTCCGAGGTAGTCTCTAGGTTGTCTGTGAACCGTCGAGATTTGGAACTAGGGGACTTTACCGTGGCTCCGTTTATTGATGTCGCGTCTGCATCCTGCTGGAGGAAGAACGCTGTTATTGATCTATAGGCTGTAGATGTTGCCATCCAACTAGGGACTCTGCCATGGCTCCGTTTGTTGATGTCGCATCTGCTTTTGTTTGGAACGAGAAGGAACGCCGTTGATGATCTCTAGACTGTAGATATTGCCGTCGAGACTTGGAACTAGGGACTCTTCTATTGCTCCGAGGTAGTCTCTAGGTTTTCTATGAACTGTCGAGATTTGGAACTAAGGGACTTTGCCGTGGCTCCGTTTGTTGATGTCACGTCTGCATCCTACTGAAGGAAGAACGTTGTTGTTGATCTCTAGGCTATAGATGTTGCCGTCAAGACTTGGAACTAGGGACTCGCCATAGCTACGAGGTAGTCTCTAGGTTGTCTGTGAACCGTCGAGATTTGGAACTATGGGACTTTGCCGTGGCTCCGCTTGTTGGTGTTGCGTCTTCTTCTGTTTGGAACGAGAAGGAACACCGTTGATGATCTCTAAGCTGTAGATGTAGCCGTCGAGATCTGGCTTCCCTTTAGCAGAGTCTGGTGAGGAAAATATGGCTCCCTCTTCGTTTGTGTCCATGGATTGTGTACAGGGGTCAGTGTGATCTCTCCTGCAGGGCAAAAGTTTCATCATTATTATTTTTTATTTCTTTCGGCGATGCTCTATCATTTCAGCTTTTATATAGCGAAGTTCGTGATTGCCCAATCATTTCGGCTATTTTTCGCGGTGCCCAATCATTTCGGCTATTTTTTTCTTTTTACTCGCTACTTTTTACTACGAGTTGCCCAATCATTTCGGCTGTTTTTGTATGCATATATTATACTTGCTGATTTTGTTGCAAGTGGCCCTATCATTTCGGCTATTTCATATGCATTTTTGGCTCGCTGATTTTAACCGCAAGTTTAGACTTGGAATTCGATACTGATTTAGGCATCAGTATCGCTACAACTGGGATATGGCCAGGAGCGAATCATCATTTGCCTTTGTCGGTTCGAACAAAGGTGGCTTAGTAAACCGGGTTAAGATCCTGTTGACTAAGGCTTCTGATTTTATGAGCTGTAAGGGTCTCATAAAGATGTTTCTCCCTATGAGTCGTGAGGATCTCATTAGTGTATTTTCTTCTTAAGAATCGTGAGGATTCCTAAGTGTATGTTCTCTTATAAGTTATAAGGATCTTACAAGAGTGTTTTCTCCTTATAAGTCGAGAGGACCTACAAGGGTCGTTCACCATATGAGGATGTCTCTCGTTGCTGGTAGGACTTTGTTGGGGAAATGTTTATTCGTGCCTGTGGATTGTATACAAAGGTCAATATTAAAACGCTTGTAGCGCAATATTGGGGTGTATGACGGCTTAAGAATAGGTTCAGATCCCTGTAGCTTAAGGCTTTTGAATCTTGTGAGCCGTGAGGGTCTCATAGGGGAATTCTCCTTACGAGTCATGGGGATCTCGTAAGTGTAACTTCTCCTTAGGAATCGTGGGGATCCCTAAGTGTGTTGCTCCCTTATGAGTCATAAGGATCTCACACAGGTATTTTCTCCTTATAAGGTCGAGAGGACCTTGCAAGTGTCCTTTAACGAGATTGCGCCATTTCGGGTTTTCACAAACTCGCCGGTAGCCCTGCTGTTTTTACTCACGGAGCCTTTCCAGGTTTTCATCCGTGCTCATTTCGCTTATGGACGTACCATTTTTTTTGTCAGCCTAAGGATGTTGCGGTTTGTAGTAGTTTAAAGACGTTTCGGTCCGTCGCTAGTTTTAGGACATTTCGGCATGGAAGATTCCAAGCGCGGTAATTTACCGGCTTGTCACGGGATCACCCTCTCCAAAGAGATGTCTCCTAAGACTGATTTGGAAAGGGATCGCATGTCTATTATACCCTACGCTTCTGCGGTAGGCTCTATAATGTATGCGATGTTATGTACCAGACCAAATGTAGCATACGCATTGAGCGTTGTAAGCCGGTATCAGTCAAACCCAGGGGAGAAACACTGGATAGCGGTAAAGAACATTCTCAAGTACCTGAGAAGGAATAAGGAGATGTTCTTGGTGTATGGCGGAAAAGACCTCCAGCTCGAGGCCTTTGCTGACTCCAGCTTCTAGAGTGACAAGGATGACTCCAAGTCCATGTCGGGTTATGTCTTTACCCTCAATGGAGGGGAGGTTTGCTGGAAGAGTTCCAAGCAGGAGACCGCTGCAGACTCAACTATGGAAGCGGAGTACATAGCTGCTTGCGATGCCGCAAAGGAAGCTGTCTGGATGAAGAAGTTCCTCACGGAGCTTCAGGTGGTTCCAACCATTGTTGATCCAATACCGCTGTATTGCGACAACAATGGAGCTATAGTTTTAGCGAAGGAACCCAGGTCCCATCAGAAGTCCAGGCACATTTTGAGGTGGTATCACCTGATCAGGGAGATCGTGGATCGCCAGGAGATCGAGGTTTGGAGGGTTGCTTCAGAAGATAACACTGCAGATCCATTCACAAAGGCCTTACCCCAGACTCAGTTCGAGCGGCTGATCGAGATGATAGGTCTTCGATACGCCAGTACATGGCCTTAGTGCAAGTGGGAGATTGTTAGTGTATATGCCCTAGAGGCCATTACTGTATCATACTAGTATGTATATTACTTGATGGAAGCTTGGGATATTCACAGTTGTATATACAATCTTGCTCGAAATGGTAGTATGCTACTTAGTTTGTCTCTGCTTTAATGTGTACATGTGTTTCTTTTATTATATCACCTATACGCATTAGTGGAGCCCTTAGGATCTTTGCTTGATTACCAGCGTTATGATGGCGCTCACACTCGTGGGGGCTGGGTAATCCATAAGCACATCCTTATACAGGTCCCTAGTCGTTGGACTATCGAGACAGGGCATCGATACTCCGGAGTAGACTAGCGTATGCGCTTCTCATCCCAGCGAGGGAGACGGTCTGTCCCACAGCCGTCAGTACGTCGTACTTGAGATAGTATGCGGGTGCTCGTTAGGTTACGAGTACACTGGACAAGACTCGTCGGGGACTGTTGGTTGGTATTATACCTATCGTCAGTTATCAATTCCCAGGTGACATGAGTACAGCTTAGTCCGCTGACTTGACACTGTCACTTCGCCTCGAGTGTGTTCCCACTGTACTTTGATTACTACCCTACCACGGCTCAAAGGAGTCGTGCAAACAGGTAGTAGTTGGGTGCAGTCCCGAAGCACTTGGAGGCAGTGACGGTTAGACAGGATTCGTCTCTCCCGGTATTAGGGGTTGACATCGCGCTGTGTCCAGGAGAGCCATTACACAAGTAGTCCCTGGCCAGGGCAAGCGAGATATACTGGTAGGTTTCCAGTGTTATCTCAGGGTGTTCTGGGCTACACTCCGACACGACTTGTACCGCTATTAGGGGACTGACGTTTATCACCCCCCTTGGCCCGCCATGCGATGTATCAGACGAACAGACCGGACTGTACGGAGACTGTCACATACAGGCTCAGTAGGAGTTCAGATGGGTTCACCTCGTCAGTCTTCTTATCGGCATCTACCTGGGGACAGTTACGTACAGCTAGTGCCACTTGCGGTCTGTGGTTAAACCCACTGCCAGCGTAGTGTCGAGTCTTTAGAGTCCCACACAGAGAGTTATTCGCCTTTAGGCAAAATGAGTAGAGGTCGCATGGTTTTGCGACAGGGTTCGTTCACATCCGTGCACTTGTGCACGTTTGCTGTCCGGACAGCTTATACTAGCGGGCTTTGGTTTAAGCCGGATCCTAGTATATGATTTGGGATTGGTCTTATCTCATTGTATTCGTGTTCCTCGGATCACGAATACGGGTGCGTATGCACAGTTGACTGAGACAGAGGCAGAGGACTTTGATTAGGGTTAATGACCATTGTTATTTTCTTAACTCTTATGCTTATGTGTGTATTATGAATAATTGATATTAGTTAAATATAATTGTGCATGGTTAGGGTTGTTGACCTTTTGACCATACTTGACTTGTTGACCTAGGTTGACATTTTGACCATCATCATTTCATATAAAAGATGCTCTTTGATCCTTGCAATTTGCATTAAATATGAAATGATAATGGTCAAGTCTTGATTAACCATGATAATTATCTAGCTAATTATCTAATTTCATAATTCACCCATATTAGAGAGAATGGTTCATTATTTCTCTCATTCTATCATATAGATTCTCTCTCCTCCTCTTCCTCTCTCTCAAGCTCTCCCCTCTCATGAGTTGAGAAACACATGAGCTTGAGATAAACCTCTCTAAAGTAATCTCTACTCTCATCTAAGGTTCTAGGATTAGCACTTCTAGCACCTTAGTTACTTCTAGCTTGAAGTTGAAGCCAAAGGTTGAGGCTCTCGGGTGGATTCTTCTTCGACTAGAGAAGGAGGCAAGATGAACACTTTCTTTCACTCCAAGGAGCAAAGAGAGAAGGACATAAAGCCCAAGGTATAACCTTTCTTCCATGTAGCTAAGACTAGTTATCTTGTAGTTAGTTTTTGTTTAGCAAAGATCCTCCTTTAGTTAGTCCATGTTGCCTAGTTCGATAAAAATCCGATTTTTATTCCGTTTTCCGCCTCCCCGCAAGCACCGGGGTGGGCAACATCAACTTACAGTGGTATCAGAGCCTAACTAAACATAAACTAGCTAGTAAGTAAAGTGTATAGAAGTTCGATCGGTAAAAATCGCAAAACTAAAATTTCAAAACCCTAAGTTTCTGTTGATTTTTTTTCTGCTCTAAAAATAATAAATCATACTTCAAAAATCGGCTCAGGGTTTTGTTAAGAAGCACACCAAAAACGATCCAGTGAACCGTTCAAAGCGCCGCGATTCCGCAGCAATAGCATGCTATTGCCGCGAATCCGCGGCCGATTTGACTCGGTTCTGGACCGAGTTTGGTGCAGTATTCTTCTGTAATGGTTTTGGGATTTTTAAGATATTTTATTTCTGCCCAGATTTTCCAGAATAGAAATTTGTATTTGGGTGGCTATAAATCCGTATTTTTTGATCGAACTTCACTATACTTTGACTATTGGATTATATCTGTGATGTTTATATGTATTGAACGTCTGCTAATCGCTATACGTCGATTAGTAGGGGTTATACATATATGTGATCTGTGTTTGTTGATGGTATGTGTATATGAATGCGTTGGATTGTCGCGGGTGAATAGCCGGGGGGTTTTGTGAGACGAGAGTTTTCTTTTCTTTCAATTCATGTAACATGTAAATTGATGTAATATTATTTGTATGGCCGCACAACCGAGTCGGGGTTGTAGCCGTCATTATATAATTCTTTTTACTATTTTTGCTCCTAGGATAAACCCATGGAGGGGGTGCATAAACTACCGGGTATCTCGAAGTGCCGAGTGACCTACTCACGGTGTTGAGGGAGGTTGCTTCGCTTCGGATACTTGGCGGGTAGTTTGCCGCACCCGTAGGGGTCTTGGGTGGGGTATTGGCTATTCACCGCGACCGTGTAATCCGCTTTTCGTTGCAGGCTCGAATGGATTGCGGATTCCTAGTATATCTAATGTATTCATCTATGATCTGTAATGTCTATCATTGCTATATATCTATATACGATAACTATTTAGGCGTTGCTTATGTTTTACAGCCGCGCTAGCCCAGCCCCCGCTCTGTCGTTAGTTAAGTAACCTAACGGGTGATGACGAAGCCCCATGGCGAATGCGAATGGCATAAGCGTACGTCATATTTTGGTTGTTTTCTGCAATGGTAGGATTAAATGATGGGACGCATTAAAAGAACTAATGCAAGAAAATAAACCAAGTAAAAGTCGATTGGAACACTTTGAAAACCACTCGGTTCTTTTCAAAACCAAACTTTTAAATGCGGAGCTTGAACTACTCCTTTTAAAAGCTATCTCGTTCCATCGATTATATCAAGTTCACTACGTTCACGGTTTCGCCAAAACCATTCGTAGCCCTCCGTCATTTCGTTTAAATATTCAGTAGTATTCAAGATATGTATTTTGACCTTCGCCAAGGTATAGTGATTGGTAACTGCTAAATATTTATCTGTAGCATAGATAGATGCGTTGGTTTGCGACAGTCGTACTACTATTTTGGCCTTCATCAAGGGTATGTACGGGTGGGTTCAAATTAACCTGGACAATGACGGGTAGAACTTGACATGTGACTTATGATATGTTGGCCTTCGTCAAGGTCATAAGAGCATGGGGCAAAAATCCACATCGGGAGTTTCAAAAGTACTGAAACTTGCTAGCGCTGCATACCATTTGGAGTGTGATGATTCTGGTAGGATTCCTTCAGTTTTGTCACGCAATGATATTTGGATCCCGATCCTACTGTGAGTATATGCTACTCCTCAGGAACTTTTTCACTTAACGATCAATGCTATAAACCTAGTAGGTGTCTAGAAAGGTGTTAGCGGGGCTACGCCCACAGGGAAAAGAGGTTACTTAATTAAGGAACTTCGCGAAAGCGTTGGAAAACCTCCCTCGAAGTACCGACACTGTCCTGGCTGAACGGTTAAGCAAGTATTGTACGGTGAGATTGATCCTGACTAATTCTTCCTTTATGGTTTGAGGAGGGATTCGAGAGACAGTGGGAGCCATCCTATTTAGATAAATTAAAAACCAATCTAAACTTGCAAGAGCATCATGCTAAGTGTTTTCTTCTCTCTCTCTTAATTGCAGCAACCCAATGACCGCACCTAGGTTACATCTAGATAATAAAATGACTGAATCTGACTGTTATGACTGGCAAAGGTCTGTCCAGATGTCCATTGCCCATGACAAGCTGGGACACCTCTTGACTGATCCAACCCCTGCCGTCTCAGGTCCAGTTTCCCCTGTCACGGATATTGGTATCCGTAGGACATCGGAAGAAAACTGTGCGAAAGCCAAGTGCCTCGTGTTAACCTCAGTTGATGGTGTAAGCCAGAGGAAACACGAGAAGATGGACTTAGTTTCTATCTTCCTCCATAACAATGATTTATGTGGAGAGCAATCTCGTATCGCAAGATATAAGACCTCGAACGAATTGCTTCCAGCGAGGTTGGCTATCGGGTCATCTGTAGGGGGCAACGTCCTTACAGAGGCCAGCTCTTTTGAGCTCTCGGACCTGAAAACCACGTTGAAGAACGAGTCAGATGCTGCTGACTTAGTTCAACAGTCTCTACCTACTACCCTGAAAGAAACCAGGGAAGTAGAAAGAAAGGGAAGGGCAGAAGTTTCGGGAATAGATATAGTAAAAGAGGGATGTTCCTATTGTTACGGGAATGAACATGGGTAGAAGGATTGCAGGGATTGTAAAGCCAGTAGCCAGAATTCGAAGCATGTTGTGGTTTCGGCTTCGGGTGTGTTTGTAATAGAGAACTGTATGTCAGTTAACCCTACTTCCTGGGTATTGGATACCGGATCAGGATCTCATATCTGTAATTCGTTACAGGCTCTGAGAAACCGTAGGGTTATCAAGAAAGGTGATATGACTCTCAGGGTTGCTAACGGAATGAGCATGTATGCTGAATCCGTAGGGGAATATCATCTAGGACTGACAACTGGGCAGATATTGATTCTGCGTGACTGTTTTTATGTACCAGGTGCGACTTGTAACATCATATCTGTATCCTTACTATCTAAGGAAGGATATGATTTTACTTTTGTAAGCGATATAGTAAACATCCACCTAAATCAAGTACTGATTGGGTCAGGTACATTGAAAAACAGTATATACGTTTTGAATCAAGCTCAGGTCTTCAGTGTCCAGAACACACTTAAAAGAAAGTCTCCGGAATTAAATCAGGCTTTCTTATGGCATTGTAGACTGGGTCACATCAATGAGACACGGTTAACAAAGTTACATAAAGAAGGATACTTGGATCCGTTCGAGTACCATTCTTATGCCACTTGTGAATCTTGTCTCATGGGAAAGATGACAAAGACTCCGTTCACTGGACACGGAGAAAGAGTGAGCGAGCTCTTGGGACTCATACACAGTGACGTGTGTGGTCCAATGTCTACACATGCGCGAAGTGGTTATTCATACTTCATTACTTTCACAGATGATTTCTCTAGGTATGGGCATGTCTTCTTAATGAAGCACAAATCCGAGGCCTTTGAGAAATTTCGGGAATACAAGAATGAAGTTGAAAAACAAACAGGCAAAAGTATAAAGACACTGAGATCCGATCGAGGTGGTGAATACTTAAGTGCCGAGTTTCTGGGCTACTTAAAAGAGAATGGAATTCTCTCTCAGCTTACTCCTCCATACACACCACAACACAACGGTGTATCGGAAAGGAGGAATCGAACCCTATTGGATATGGTTCGATCCATGATGAAAAAGGCTGAGTTGCCGCGATCCTTCTGGGGTTATGCACTAGAATCAGCTGCATATCTTTTGAACAAGGTTCCCTCCAGGACTGTGCCTACCACACCATATCAGATATGGTGTGGGAAGAAACCCTGTCTTAAGTATCTGAAGATATGGGGATGTTCAGCTTTTGTAAAAAAGCAGCATGCGGACAAGCTCGAGGCACGCTCAGTACTGTGTAAGTTTGTGGGATACCCAAAGAACTCCAGGAGGTATTTTTTCTATTACGCAGAGGAACAAAAGGTTTTTGTTTCTCGTCATGCCCACTTTCTGGAACATCAGTTTTTAGAAAAAGAAGCAAGTGGGAGCGTAGTAGAACTGGAGGAAACTCCAGAACCACAAGCTATTACTGAAAGTTTGGAAGAACCAGAAGTTTCAAGAGAACCGGACATCCCTACGCCACTCCGCAGGAGTAGTAGGCAGTCTCATCCGCCCGAGAGATACTACGGCTTTCTCATAGACGGGGATAGAGAGGATTGCACTATGGATTATGGTGAGCCTACTAGCTTCCAGCAAGCTATTCAGAGCGGCGACTCGGTAAAATGGCTGGATGCAATGCGGGCCGAGATGGAGTCCATGTACACCAACAAAGTTTGGACTTTGGACTTTGCTCCAGAAGGGGTAAAACCCGTAGGCTGCAAATGGATCTTCAGAAAGAAGATTGGTGTAGATGGGCAGGTTGAGACCTATAAAGCTAGACTTGTTGCAAAGGGTTTTCGTCAAAGACCTGGTTTGGACTATGACGAGACCTTTTCTCCAGTGGCTATGCTGAAATCCATTCGGATCCTTCTTGCCATTGCTGCCTTCCATGATTATGAAATCTGGCAGATGGACGTAAAGACGGCTTTCCTAAATGAAAATTTGGAAGAGTGCGTCTATATGGATCAGCCAGAAGGATTCATTCAGAGTGGGAGCAGCAGTAAAGTGTGCAAGTTGCTAAAATCCATCTATAGACTTAAGTAGGCATCGCGGAGTTGGAACATATGCTTTGATGATACTATCAAATAATTCGACTTTATCAAAAACCCAGATGAACCATGCATTTACAGTAAGATTGTAGGGAGAACTGTCGTATTCCTCGTCTTGTACGTGGATGACATTCTCCTAATAGGAAATGATATTCCTATGCTACAGTCAATCAAAGGATTCTTGTCACAGAGGTTCTCCATGAAGGACCTGGGCGATGCCAACTACATTCTAGGGATCCAGATCTATCGTGATAGATCTAAGAGGATGTTGAGACTTTCACAGTCAAGGTACATCGACACCATACTGAAAAGATTCAGCATGGAAGATTCCAAGCGCGGTAATTTACCGGCTTGTCACGGGATCACCCTCTCCAAAGAGATGTCTCCCAAGACTGATTTGGAAAGGGATCGCATGTCTATTATACCCTACGCTTCTGCTGTAGGCTCTATAATGTATGCGATGTTATGTACCAGACCAGATGTAGCATACGCATTGAGCGTTGTAAGCCGGTATCAGTCAAACCCAGGGGAGAAATACTAGATAGCGGTAATGAACATTCTCAAGTACCTGAGAAGGACTAAGGAGATGTTCTTGGTGTATGGCGGAAAAGAATTCCAGCTCGAGGCCTTTGCTGACTCCAGCTTCCAGAGTGACAAGGATGACTCCAAGTCCATGTCGGGTTATGCATTTACCCTCAATGGAGGGGAGGTTTGCTGGAAGAGTTCCAAGCAGGAGACCGCTGCAGACTCAACTATGGAAGCGGAGTACATAGCTGCTTGCGATGCCGCAAAGGAAGCTGTCTGGATGAAGAAGTTCCTCATGGAGCTTCAGGTGGTTCCTACCATTGTTGATCCAATACCGCTGTATTGCGACAACAACGGAGCTATAGTTTTAGCGAAGGAACCCAGGCCCCATCAAAAGTCCAGGCACATTTTGAGGCGGTATCACCTGATCAGGGAGATCGTGGATCGCCAGGAGATCGAGGTTCGGAGGGTTGCTTCAGAAGATAACACTGCAGATCCATTCACAAAGGCCTTACCCCAGACTCAGTTCGAGCGGCTGATCGAGATGATAGGTCTTCGATACGCCAGTACATGGCCTTAGTGCAAGTGGGAGATTGTTAGTGTATATGCCCTAGAGGCAATTACTGTATCATACTAGTATGTATATTACTTGATGGAAGCTTGGGATATTCACAGTTGTATATACAATCTTGCTCGAAATGGTAGTATGCTACTTGGTTTGTCTCTGCTTTAATGTGTACATGTGTTTCTTTTATTATATCACCTATACGCATTAGTGGAGCCCTTAGGATCTTTGCTTGATTACCAGCGTTGTGATGGCGCTCACACTCATGGGGGCTGGGTAATCCATAAGCACATCCTTATACAGGTCCCTAGTCGTTGGACTATCGAGACAAGGCATCGATACTCCGGAGTAGACTAGCGTATGCGCTTCTCATCCCAGCGGGGGAGACGGTCTGTCCCACAGCCGTCAGTACGTCGTACTTGAGATAGTATGCGGGTGCTCGTTAGGTTACGAGTACACTGGACAGGACTCGTCGGGGACTGTTGGTTGGTATTATACCTATCGCCAGTTATCAGTTCCCAGGTGACATGAGTACAGCTTAGTCCGCTGACTTGACATTGTCACTATGCCTCGAGTGTGTTCCCACTGTACTTTGATTACTACCCTACCACAGCTCAAAGGAGTCGTGCAAACAAGTAGTAGTTGGGTGCAGTCCCGAAGCACTTGGAGGCAGTGACGGTTAGACAGGATTTGTCTCTCCGGGTATTGGGGGTTGACATCGCGCTGTGTCCAGGAGAGCCATTACACAAGTAGTCCCTGGCCAGGGCAAGCGAGATATACTGGTAGGTTTCCAGTGTTATCTCAGGGTGTTCTGGGCTACACTCCGACACAACTTGTACCGCTATTAGGGGACTGACGTTTATTGCCCCCCTAGGCCCGCCATACGATGTATCAGACGAACAGACCGGACTGTACGGAGACTGTCACATACAGGCTCAGTAGGAGTTCAGATGGGTTCACCTCGTCAGTCTTCTTATCGGCATCTACCTGGGGCCCGTTACGTACAGCTAGTGCCGCTTGCGGTCTGTGGTTAAACCCACTGCCAGCGTAGTGTCGAGTCTTTAGAGTCCCACACAGAGAGTTATTCGCCTTTAGGCAAAATGAGTAGAGGTCGCATGGTTTTGCGACAGGGTTCGTTCACATCCGCGCACTTGTGCACGTTTGCTGTCCGGACAGCTTATACTAGCAGGCTTTGGTTTAAGCCGGATCCTAGTATATGATTTGGGATTGGTCTTATATCATTGTATTCGTGTTCCTCGGATCACGGATACGGGTGCGTATGCACAGTTGACTGAGACAGAGGCCGAGGACTTTGATTAGGGTTAATGACCATTGTCATTTTCTTAACCCTAATGCTTATGTTTGTATTATGAATAATTGATATTAGTTAAATATAATTGTGCATGGTTAGGGTTGTTGACCTTTTGACCATACTTGACTTGTTGACCTAGGTTGACACTTTGACCATCATCATTCCATATAAAAGATGCTCTTTGATCCTTGCAATTTGCATTAAATATTAAATGATAATAGTCAAGTCTTGATTAACCATGACAATTATCTAGCTAATTATCTAATTTCATAATTCACCCATATTAGAGAGAATGGTTCATTATTTCTCTCATTCTATCATATAGATTCTCTCTCCTCCTCTTCCTCTCTCTCAAGCTCTCCCCTCTCATGAGTTGAGAAACACATGAGCTTGAGATAAACCTCTCTAAAGTAATCTCTACTCTCATCTAAGATTCTAGGATTAGCACTTCTAGCACCATAGTTACTTCTAGCTTGAAGTTGAAGCCAAAGGTTGAGGCTCTCGGGTGGATCCTTCTTCGACTAGAGAAGGCGACAAGGTGAACACTTTCTTTCACTCCAAGGAGTAAGGAGAGAAGGACATAAAGCCCAAGGTATAACCTTTCTTCCATGTAGCTAAGACTAGTTAGCTTGTAGTTAGTTTTTGTTTAGCAAAGATCCTCCTTTAGTTAGTCCATGTTGCCTAGTTTGATAAAAATCCGATTTTTGAAGACCTAGCAAGCTTCGAGTGGGTGACCTATTACTCTGTGGTAGGGACAATAGTTAGGATGGTTAACGTCACCAGGTTGCGACGGATGTTTTGGATCCGGCAGAGTGATAAGCCCGTTGTGCACTGCCGGTTCGAACAGTCTCCTTGTTTAATCCTGGGGAAATGAGTAAGGCCGTCTTAACTTCTCATCGAGGGATCTCCGCTTGTTGCCTTGGCGAGCAGCCGGTTTCGACTCACTCGGTGTCAAGTCTACGGACTATGCTGTACACATGTCACCTGGGAACTGTTAACTGACGACGGGTATAATACCAACCAACAGTTCCCTGCGAGTCCTGTCCGGTGCACCCGTAACTCAACGAGCACCTGCATACTATCTCCAGTAAAACGTACTAATGGCTATGGGACAGACCATTTCCCCTGCTAGGATGAGAAGCGTATACACTAGTCTACTCCGGAGTATCGATGCCCTGTCTCGATAATCCTACGATTAGGGGCCTGAAAAAGAATGTGCTTGTGGACTACCCAGCCCGCACTAGTGTGACTGCCATCACAACGCTGGTAGTCAAGAAAGATCCTATGGGCTCTATCAGTATGTATTCGCGATATGATAGATATAAACCAAGTAGCATACTACTATGTTGAGCAAGACTGTTAATACAACTGTGAATATCCCAAGCTTCTATTAAGTAATATACAAACTAGTATGATACAATAATGGCCCCTAGGGCATATACACTAACAATCTCCCACTTGCACTAGGGCCATGTACTGGCGTATCGAAGACCTATCATCTCGAATACCCTCTTGAACTATGTCTGAGGTAAGGCCTTTACGAATGGATCTGCAGTGTTCTCCTCTGTAGCAACTCTCCGGACCTCGATCTCCCGGCGATCTATGATCTCCCTGATCAGGTGATACAGCCTCAAGATGTGTCTGGACTTTTGATGGGACCTGGGTTCCTTCGCTAAAGCTATAGCCCCATTGTTGTCACAATACAGAGGTATTGGATCAACAATGGATGGAACCACCTGAAGTTCTGTTAAGAACTTCATTACCCAGACTGCTTCTTCTGCGGCATTAGAAGCTGCGATATACTCCTCTTCCATCGTCGAGTCAGCAACGGTGTCCTGCTTGGAACTCTTCCAGCACACCGCCCCTCCATTGAGGGTAAAGCATAACCTGACATGGACTTGGAGTCATCCTTGTCACTCTGGAAGCTGGAATCAGCAAAAGCCTCGATCTGGAGGTCTTTTCCGCCGTAAACCAAGAACATATCCTTAGTCCTTCTCAGGTACTTAAGAATGTTCTTTACTGCTATCCAGTGCTTCTCCCCTGGGTCTGACTGATACCGGCTTACCACGCTTAGTGCGTAAGCTACATCTGATCTGATGCATAACATCGCATACATTATAGAGCCTACCGCAGAAGCGTAGGGTATAATCGACATGCGATCCATTTCCAAATCAGTCTTGGGAGACATCTCTTTGGAGAGGGTGATTCATGACAAGCCGGTAGATTACCGTGCTTAGAATCTTCCATACTGAATATTTTCAGTATAGTGTTGATATACCTGGACTATGAAAGTCCCAACATCCTCTTAGATCTATTACGATAGATCTGAATCCCCAGAATGTAAGAGGCATCACCCAAGTCTTTCATGGAGAACCTGTGTGACAAGAATCCTTTGACAGATTGTAGCATAGGAATATCATTTCCTATCAAGAGAATGTCATCCATGTACAAGACGAGGAATACGACAGTTCGTGCTACAATCTTACTATAAATACATGGCTCATTTGGATTTTAGATAAAGTCATATTCGTTGACCGTTTCATCAAAACAGATATTCCAACTCCGCGATGCCTGCTTCAGTCCATAAATGGACTTAAGCAACTTGCACACTTTCCCACTGCTCCCACTCTGATTGAAACCTTCTGGCTGATCCATATAGACTCACTCGTCCAAGTTTCCATTTAAAAAAGCTGTCTTTACGTCTATCTGCCAGATCTCATAATCATGGAAGGCAGCAATGGCAAGAAGGATCCGAATGGATTTGAGCATAGCCACTGGAGAAAAAGTTCCGTCATAGTCCAAACCAGGCCTTTGACGAAAACCCTTTGCAACAAGTCTAGCCTTATAGGTTTCCACCTGCCCATCTACACCAATCTTCTTTCTGAAGATCCACTTGCATCATATGGCTTTTACCCCATCTGGAGCAAAGTCCAAAGTCCATACTTTGTTAGTGTACATGGACTCCATCTCGGTCCACATTGCATCCGGCCATCTTACTGAGTCGCCGCTCTGGATGGCCTGCTGGAAGCTAGTAGGTTCATCATTATCAATGACGCAATCTTCTCTATCCCCATCTATGAGAAAACCGTAGTATCTCTCAGGCGGATGAGAAAGCCTACTACTCCTGTGGAGGGGTGCAGGAATGTCCTGTTCTTCTGAAACTTCTGGTTCTACCAAGCTTTCAGTAGTAGCTTGTGGTTCTAGAATTTCTTCCAGTTCTATTGCGCTCCCACTTGTTTCTTTTTCTAAAAACTGCTGTTCTAGAAAATGGGCATTACGAGAAACAAAAACCTTTTGTTCCTCTGCGTAATAGAAAAAACACCCCTTAGAGTTCTTTAGATATCCCATAAACTTACACTGTACTGAGCGTGCCTCGAGTTTGTCCGCATGCTTCTTTTTAACAAAAGCTGGACATCCCCATATCTTGAGATACTGAAGATAGGGTTTCTTCCCACTCCACATCTGATATGGTATGGTAGGTACAGTCTTGGTAGGAACACTGTTCAAAAGATATGCAGCTGATTCTAGTGCATAACCCCAGAAAGATCGCGGTAACTCAGCATTACTCATCATGGAACGTACCATATCCAATAGGGTTCGGTTCCGTCTCTCCGATGCACCGTTGTGTCGTGGAGTGTATGGTGGAGTAAGCTGAGAGAGAATTCCTTTCTTTTTTAGGTAACCCAAGAACTCGGCACTTAAGTATTCACCACCTCGATCAGATCTTATTGTCTTGATACTTTTGCCGGTT
This sequence comes from Agapanthus africanus, assembly GCA_030015575.1. Classification (NCBI taxonomy): domain Eukaryota; kingdom Viridiplantae; phylum Streptophyta; class Magnoliopsida; order Asparagales; family Amaryllidaceae; genus Agapanthus; species Agapanthus africanus. The sequence goes on along the minus strand of JASDDO010000019.1, from coordinate 387,518,280 downwards.
TGGTTTTCTACTTCATTCTTATATTCTTGGAATTTCTAAAAGGCCTCGGATTTATGTTTCATCAAGAAAATGAATCCATACCTAGAGAAATCATCCGTAAAAGTAATGAAATATGAAAAACCGCTTCTTGCATGTATAGACATTGGACCATATATATCGCTGTGTATGAGTCCTAAGAGCTCACTCGCTCTTACTCCATGTCCAGTGAATGGAGTCTTTGTCATCTTTCCTTTGAGACATGATTGACAAGTGGCATAAGATTGATATTCGAACAGATCCAAGTATCCTTCTTTATGTAACTTAGTTAGCCTTGTCTCATTGATGTGACCTAGTCTACAATGCCATAAGAAAGCCTGATTTATATCTGGAGACTTTCTTTTTAGTGTGTTCTGGACATTGAAAATCTGTAATTGGTTTAACACGTATATACCGTTATCTAGTGTACCGGACCCAATCAACCATGATTAAGGTGGATGTTAACAATATCGCTTACAAATGTGAAATCATAACCTTCTTTTGATAACAACGATACTGATATGATATTACACTTTAAACTAGGTACACAAAAACAGTTGCGCAAAACCAAAATATGTCCACTCGTCAATCCAAGGTGATAATGCCCTACGGACACAGCATCCATGCTCGCTCCGTTCGCAACTCTCATGGTCATATCACCAGTCTTCAGCACTCTACGGCTTCTCAGTGCCTGCAATGAATTGCATGTATGAGATCCTGATCCGATATCCAATACCCAGGAAGTAAAGTTGATTGACAGACAATTTTCAATTATAAACACACCTGAAGCCGAAGCCATAACTTGCATCGGGTCCTGGTTCTTGGCAATCCAAGCTTTGCAATCTTTCTTCCAATGGCCTTTCCAACGACAGTGGAAGCACTCATCCTTTGCTACTACCGGCACCGCAACCTTTGCCTTTCCCTTGACTCCCACCTTACCAACACCACCTCTCGGTTTGGTAGCGGCCTTCTTCTTCCTTCCTTTGGCCCTTGCCTTGGACTTAGAAGAGGAAGGACCATGAACAAATATAGTGGGTGTTTCCCTTGCTTTTTGCAAGGTGCCCTCTGCACTCATCAACATGTTAAAGAGTTCTGGAAGTTCAACTTCTTTACCTTGAATATTGAAATTGAAGATAAATTGGGCGTAGGTGGAAGGAAGGGACTGTAGAACCAAGTCTGTATACAGCTCGTTCTCTAATGTTGTCCCGAGGTCCGCGAGCTCCTCAATATAGCCAATCATCTTAAGGACATGTTCCCCTATAGATGATCCGACGGCCGGCCTCGACTGAAACAAGTTCTTCGAGGTCTCGTATCTAGCTATACAAGATTGCTCTCCATGCAGTTCCTTGGTGTGGAGAAATATGGATTCAAGATCCATATTCTCGTGTCTCCTCTGATGTTCATTATCCATAGAGGCAAGCACGATGCATTTGGCCTTCGCGCGGTCTAACTCCCAGGTCTTACGGATTTCCTTATCCGCGACACTGGATTCTGGACCTGGGACGGCAGGGGCTTTAGTAGTAAGGACATACCCCAATTTGTCATAGGTAATTGCCATCTTGACATTCCGGAACCAATCTTTATAGTTTGGCCCTGTCAAAATATTTTTATCTAATAATAACTTAAGGCCCATCATGTTATTGGTCGCTGCAATTAGGAGAGAGAGAAGAAAACACTTTAGCATGATACTCTTGCAAGTTTAGAGTGGTTTTTAGTTTATCTAAACAGGATGGCTCCCACTATTTCTCGAATCCTTCCTCAAACCAAAAAGGAAGAACTAGTCAGGACTTTTCTTACTGTACAATACTTGCTTAACCGTTCAGCCAGGCTGGTGTCGGTACTTCGAGAGAGGTTTTACGACGCTTTTGTGAAGTTCCTCAATTAAATAACCTCTTTTCCCAGGGGGCTTAGCCCCGCTGACACCTTTCTCGACACCTACTTGGTTTATAGCATTGATCGTTAAGTGAAAGAATCTCCTGATGAGTAGCATATACTCACAGTAGGATCGGGATCCAAATATTATCGTGTGATAAAACTGAAGGAATCCTACCAAATTTATCACACTCTAAATTGTATGCAACTCTAGAAAATTTTAATTTCTTTAGAAACTCCCGATGTGGATTTTTGCCCCATGCTCTTATGACCTTGACGTTAGCCAAAATGTCAAAGTCACATGTCAAGTTTTACCCATCATTATCTTGTTAATTTGAACCCATCCGTACATACCCCTGACGTTGGCCAAATGGCAGTACGACTGTCCCAAACCAACTCATCTATCTATGCAACAGATGAATACCCAGCAGCTACTAAACACTATGCCTTGGCGTTGGTCAAAATACATAGCTTAAATACTACTGAATAACCAAATGAAATGACGGAGGGCTACGAATGGTTTTAGCGAAACCGTGAACGTGGTGAACTTGATATGATCGAAGGAACCTGATAGCTTTTAAAAGGAGTGGTTTAAGCTCCGCAATTAAAAATCTGCTGTTTTAAAATTAACCGAGTGGTTTCTTTTAAATTATTCCAACGATTCAACTTTGGTTTATTTTCTTTGCATTAATATAATGCGTCCCATCATTAACCTATCATTGCAGAAAACAACGAAAATACAACGTCCGCTTATGCCATCCGCATTCGCCACTGGGCCCCGTCATTCACCCGTTAGGTTACTTAACAAACGACAGAACGGGGGCTGGGCTAGCGCGGATGCAAAACATAAGCAACGCCTACTAGATATCATATATAGATATTGTACATTCGTCAGACGCAATAATAGTCATTCCAGATCACAGATGAACATATTGGATATTATAGGAATCCGCATTTCCTTTGAGCCTGCAATGAAAGACGGATTACATAGTCGTGATGAATAACCAACCCCACCCTAGACCCCTACGGGTACAGCAAACTACCCGTCAAGTACCCGAAGTGATGTGGTCTCCCTCAACGACGTGAGTGGGCCACTAAGCACTTCAAAGTACCCGGTAGTTTGTGCACCCCGTCTCGGGTCTATCCTAGGAGCAGAAAACAGTAAATGAAATAATACAACAGTGGATACAACCTCAACCCGGATGTGCCCGCCAAAAGAATATTACAACAAATTACAATTTACATTTGAATGAAAGAAAGACTCATCTCACATCCCCGTCTATCCATTCACGACAATCCAACAAGTTCATATCCACAAACATAAAGTAACTATTACAGAAATGTGCAACCCCCTGCTGACCGACATACTAGCAATTAGGGGAGGTTTACGAACACATTAAACACAACACAGATATAATCCAGTTAGCCAAAGTTCTTAGAATTTCGATCAAGCACCACATATGAATCTACTCCAACTAATTCTTTGTGCACATAAAACCTGAGCAGAAACAAAACATCCCAGAAAATACAACATCAACGCAGAAGAATAACTGAGAAAATTTGGGTTGACTCGGTGTCAACTCGGCCGCGGGTCCGCGGCGGATCGCTTGGATCGGCCGCGGTTCCGCGGCGGTTTGGCCGAGTCACGATCCCAAATTTCTTCACAATTCTTAAAAAACCCTTCTTGTATTTTTAAGGTCCGTGAAAATATTTTTAGACCCCAATTTAAAAACGGCAGAAACTTGGTGAAAACGTCATTTTTACGGGATAAAATTGCGATCGAATTTCTAAAGAATTTGCTAACATGTTAGTTATGGTTTAGCTAGGCTCTGATACCACTGTAAATCAACGTTACACACCCCACAAGATGCGGGGAGGCGGAATAGGTAAAACAATCATTTTGTTCAAAGTAATATTGACTATCAAACGGATCTTTGCTAAACCCTAACTAACAAAATATCTATAAGTAGTTAACTACTATAATAGATGATTATACCTTAAGATACTCGTCCTTCTTGTTCTTGTTGTTCACATCCTCGTCGGCCTCCTCGATGTAATAGAAGATCCACCCGAGAGTTCCTTCTTCAAGATTTAACCTCTAACTTGAGGTAACTAAGTGGCTAGAATTGCTAATCCAAGTGACCTAGAAGATATAGAGATAGATTAAGGATCTATTAGTCTTGCTAACCCTAGGGTTCTCAACACATGAGAGGATTAGGTTTAGGATGAAGAAGATGAGAGCTTGAGGAGAGAGAATGTGTACGTGATAATGAATTAAATCTTGAGTCTCTTAGATAATTATGAAGCATGAAAAATATCTAAACAATAATAAATATAATCAACAACCATGCTTCATTAATTACCTTGAGGTGAATCACCTCATGACTCATGGTGTAATTAATGAAAATTACACATCACCTCTCTACCTCATTAAGTTTAATTCACAAATGAATTAGAACTAAATGAGTCACCTTTCTTCTAGAAACTTCTCGAGTAATTACGAGAATGCCCCTCCCATCCGTATTTACGAAAAACACGGATAAACTGAGACTGCATAAATCCAATAACCCAATACTAGAATCTGGCTTAAACCAAAGCCCACTAGTATAATCTGTCCGAACATCACACGTGCACAAGTACACGTATATGTCCGAAGCCTGTCGTAAAACCATACGACCTCTATATCGTTTCGCCTGAAGCAGGGAAACCCTCTGTGTGGGAATCTAAAGACTTGACACTACGTTGGCAGTGGGTTTAACCACAGGCCGTAAGCGGCACTAGCTGTACGTAACGGCCCCAGGTAGATGTCGATAAGAAGGTCGATGAGGAAACCCATCCGAACTCCTACTGAGCCTGATGTGACAATCTCTGTACAGTCTGGTCTGTTCGTCTAAGACTATCGCATATCGGGCCTAGGGGCGGCAAGCGTCAGTCCCCTAAAAGCGGTATAAGTCATGTCGGAGTGAAGCCCATTACACCTTGAGAAGCTACTGGAAAACCTACCAGTAAATCTCGCTTGCCCTAGCCAGGGACCTTACGTAATGGCACTCCAAACACAGCGCGATATCAACCCCCAACACCGGGAGAGACGAATCCTATCTAACCGCCACTGCCTCCAAGTGCTTCGGGACTGCACCCAACTGCTACCTGTTTGCACGACTCAGTAGAGCCGTGGTAGGGTAGCAATCTAAGAAGTGGGAACACACTCGATGCGAAGCAGCGGTGTCAAGTCTACGGACTATGCTGTACTCATGTCACCTGGGAACTGTTAACTGACGACGGGTATAATACCAACCAACAGTTCCCTACGAGTCCTGTCCGGTGTATCCGTAACCCAACGAGCACCTGCATACTATCTCCAGTACAACGTACTAATGGCTGTGGGACAGACCATTTCCCCTGCTGGATAATAAGTGTATACACTAGTCTACTCCGGAGTATCGATGCCCAGTCTTAATAATCCTATGACTAGGGACATGAAAAAGGATGTGCTTGTAGACTACCCAGCCCCCACTAGTGTGACTGCCATCACAACGCTAGTAGTCAAGCAAGATCCTATGGGCTCTATCAATATGTATTCGCGATATGTTAAAAGAAACATATACACATATTAAGATAGATATAAACCAATTAGCATACTACTATATTGAGTAAGACTGTTAATACAACTGTGAATATCCCAAGCTTCCATTAAGTAATATACAAACTAGTATGATACAATAATGGCCCCTAGAGCATATACACTAACAGATGGAGGCCGCTTGGGGCCCATAAGTCACTCTTCCGGACAAGACGAAGTGAGACTTGTTGTTGCAGTTGGTGCAGTTGGAAGCCATTTTCTCTGCACGGGAGCAAGACACCAAACCTTAGTACCTCGAATCCTTGGGCAACCATATTAAACCGCGATTTGTTCACAAACACGACATACGAAGTGTGAAGTGGAAAGAGGAAAAGGTCCCACCGGGCATGCCAGAATATGTTCGCCGCCGAAAACTGGGAAGACAAACGTTTTGCCTGAATTTGGGGGCAGATGCTATTTGGTTTTATCCGTCCACCTCTCCGAAGATGCGAGGTTGATTTATGGAACCATGTATCGGAGGTTTAGACGGATGCGGCCGATGTAGCAGACTTCGTCAGATTCCCCTCATTGTGAGGGGTTTTTGATTGTGGGGACGCTCTTCCCTGCTGGCGCAAGCCTCTGAAGTTAATTACGTTACCGCATCGCGGTAACCAATTTCTCCTGCTCCAGAAGGTCAGTTCATATCGTGTGTGTTTGTTTTATTTTTGGTTGCCCGTGGATTATATACGGAGACTAATTTATGTTGTCGCCCGTAGGGCGTGGATTAATCCAAATCCGTATTTTCTTAGATTTGGGTTTGGGTTGGTTTAAGGATCATTAATCTCATTTAAGACTAAGATCAACTTAAACGTTCGTTAAGGATACTTTAGTCTAATTTTAGACTAAGATCTACTTAAAAGATCATTTAGATCCAACAAAAGAGCATTTGGGCTCTATTGTTTTAGTTTAGGGACAATGCGTGTAAGACTACGGTAGCGCCCCGGTCGTCTTTCCGAGGCCAAAATGCGGAAACGAAACTTTTTCAAAACTTTAAATCGGCACTATCGTATTCTTAAAACCCAGATCGAACCATTAACCAACTACTAGCAAACTAGAGAAAGGGTGGAGAGGCTATACCGATCGATCCGTGTCCTTCGGTCTTTGGCCACCATCCCAAGCTCCTCGCGGCATCTCCGGTCTCGATCTCCACGTCGGAAAGGGCACCACATCATCGATTCTTTTTACGGGCTCCCTCTTCATCCGAAACAACTCGGGCACGAAGTGTGTTAGCCGACGTGTCCAAGGTGTTGTAGAGAATGTTTGTGATCACTTTGTCTCTTGCATCCATTGCTTGGATGGAGGTTGAAGGTGTTGCCATTAATGGAAGCTATGAGCTAGAGCAAGAAGAAAAAGAAAAAAGCCTTTTTCTTTCTTGTGTTTTCTTAAGATAAAATGAGAGAGAGAGGAGAATAATACAAGACCCTTGGCTTCCCCTCTCTCTCCTCTCATCAAATCAACCACTAATCAATCACATAATGTGATATTTGCACAAGAAATGATACCATGTCTCACCCATGAAATACATGTATCATTTAATGCACAAAATGATGGTTTCTAGCTCATAATTTCCATTAACAAACATTAATCCAAATGTTTGCAACAATAAAAAGATACGGCAACATCTAAAGTAAACTCGTGACGGATCACAAGGATACCCCTCACCTGTATATACATACTGTAACACCCGAGCCCAATTCTACAATTTTCAGTTACTGTTTGAGCATAATGTGGTACTCATTTCATTTAACTTTCTTGTTTGTTGCTTACTGTAAAATTTACCCGGCAAAGTCATTTCTATATATAACAAATTTTGGCATCTAAAATAAAATTTAAAATATTCATCTTGGCCTACTTGACACCCCTAGCCTCGTGGTAGCGTCCGTGCATTGTGTTCTCGTCCCGTTCAGTGAAACGGGCGAGTTTGGACAGCTACGCGCGCGTACATGTGTCCGTTTTGGGGGTATGCTTTTTAATCATAAAACACTTAATTTTAAAATTTGGATCCCGCTTAAAATCCTATTATTTCAATTTCAAATTTTTGGACTCGACCCGGGCACGATTTGGAAATGTTTTATTTGGCGCCAAAATCCAAAATTTTAATATTATTAAAACCATCGCATATATTTTTCTAACTAACCTGATATCTTACTGTTCATTACCTATCTTTTAAATCTTTAAATTAACCTATATATATATCCTACTGTTACTTAAAATGTTTTGAATCTTTAATTAATATTTATCCCTAACTAACGATTCCCCTTTAGCCAATCGCGTTCCTTTTAATTCCGTGGGCCCCCACCTGCAGCTCTCTCTCTCTCTCTCTCTCTCTCCACTTTCTCTCTCTCTCTCTCATATATTCTCTCATACTTCTCTTTATCATTCTTTCTCTTCTTGCTTCATGTCTCGTTTCTCTTTTTTTTTAACTGTTCTTTTGTTGCCGGAATTCCGTCATGCCGGTGACGCTTCTCGACGTTCCAGCGAGGTACCCCGACCCGTGTGGTTCCTTTGTTCGTCATTTGGGTTCATTCCGTGAACCGTGCGCCCGTCGCGAATTTTCCCCGCCGACGGTTAACGTTCCGTTTTCCCGATTCGCGACCCATCGAGGCAAGTTAATCTTGCTACATGCTATATAATTCATTTTATACCTATTTAAATAAATACCATACCTATAGTTTAAATCTAGCGCCCCATGTTTAATTTTATAACGTTTCGATGTTCCGTTTGCATCCGTTTATATCATATTAAATCTAGATCATGAAAACTTATCTTGTGACATACTAGATTACATTATACCGCAACCATATCATTTAAAATATATATCGTCATAATATTTATTATTATTATCTTTAATTAGTTTATAATCTTTATTTTATAATGTTATACATTTGAAAATCTTATAGTTTACACATGAAACGTCGTTGAAAAATCGGATATGACAAATCTGAAATTTACTGTACACTTTATCTTATAAAATTCATTATAAATCATAGAAAAATCATTAGTATACGTTCTTTAGTTCGTTACGAAGATAACTCAGAATAATATAACTTTATGAAATATTTACTTACAAAATAAATTGTTTAAATAACGTAAAATGCAAATGAAAATGTCTCCAAACTGCTGTCCAGGGAAATTCCAGCAGCAAACTTTCAACTTCGAATGTTCATAACTTTTTGTAAGGACAACCTGAGATGCTTATACTTATAAAACTAAAAACCTTATTGAATTATCTTTGTTTTGATATAAGACACGTCCCTTTTGGAGAACGTTTGTTATTTTTAAGCTATTTTACAAATTAGGGTGACGCTGAATTTCTGAACGGAACCTTCTTGTGCATGGTTAATCAATACCACTTTTATAGTTATTAATCGCTTTGAATATGCTATCCATATTAATATTATTATATCAATATTTATATCACATATTGCTTAGTTGTACATCCCACATTACCATTCTTTAGTTTTATAACTTTCGGATACCCGTTTGCATCCATCGCATTTAAGATACATATAATTGCATCCATAGATCACATTACTACATAATAATGTGACCCTAATCGATAAATTGCATCCTAATTAATATTGGAACTAAAAATGTAACCCTAATCGATAACTGTGCATCCATATCCTTGTAATTAAATCTATTTGCATATCATATTACATGTTCCAGTTTATTGTTCTGATAGTACTCATGCTTGTTTATTTATACACATGCTTATGTTAGTTTGATTATGAGCACCCACATGACATCTTGTGCTTCCTGACATGACCTGTTACACTTCCTACTTGACATGACATGGTACCGTACACTCTTGACATGACATGACACCTTTATACATTACCTGGCTGGACCTGATGTACCATGGCTTTACCTGTTACCTGATCTTGTGTCTAATGCCAACAAACATAACATGTAGTCCTCATGGACCGTTCCTGTTGTCTATCCAGACAAACCTGCTTTTACCTGATCCTGTGTTGGCATTAGTTCTTGATTACTGAATACCTGACTCGACATACATAACTTGGGGGTATGGGGAAATCAAAAGTGTAAACTAAAGTGTAACTTAAAAGGGTATTACTTGATCCGTGGTCCCGGGGGGTAACGGGACAGAGCCATTCGTGACTCTTACATTTTCCTGATCCGTGGTCCCGGGGGGTAACGGGACAGAACCACTATTGGTTCACATATTCCTGATCCATGGTCCCGGGGGGTAACGGGACATATCCTTTGAGTTACATGGAGGATTACTCAAATTGATTTCAAAGACTTTAGACTAGGAAACCCGATAGAACAGTTTAGTTATCCACTGCACATTACCCTGCACCGCTTGTTTCACATTATTGCTTTATTCATGTTTAGTTCTGCATTGCCTATTACACTGTTCATATTATATTACTTGTTGACATGACGCGCTGACGTCTGGGTTTTGCATGGCCCAGATTCCGTACCGCTGTTGCAGTCCGAGCAGGAGTACTTCAGCCAGCAGGCTGAGCTGTGAGTTCAGTAGTAGTTAGTTTTATTTCCTGCATTTATTTCCTGATGTGAGCCCGCATTATGGGACACACTTTTCAGTTATTTGTATTGGATCATTTGCTTCTGCATTTATTTATTATTGACCCCTGTTATTCTGGATTATGGACATGTTTTAGATAGTTTTATCTTGTTCTTGATATCTCTACAGCCGTAATGTGACTGTGGATGGATACTTCCTACCCACAGGTAGCATGGTTGGCTATGTCACGTGCCCAATCTAGCGTACTCTGGGAAGCGGGGCGTGACACATACCTGCATCCGCATTCCGACCGAATGCGAATGCGATGAGACTAAAGTAATCTAACAAATCTAATACTAGGATTCGGCTTAAACCAAAGCCCACTAGTATGATCCGTCCGATCATGATCCATGCACTACCGCACGTATATGATCGAACCCTACCATATATCATACGGCCTCTACAACGTTTCGCCCGAAACTTGAGAAACTGTCTGTGGGGGACTCTAAAGACTCGTCAATACTTTGGCTGTGGATTTAACCACTAGCACGTCAGAGGTATTAGCCGTACGTAACGGGCTACCAGGTATTGACCAAAAGGGAGGTCGATGAGCGAACTCATCCTGACACCCTACTGAGCCTGTCAGTGACAATATCCGTACGGTCCGGTCCATTCGTCTATGAGTATCGCATGGCGGGCCTAAGGGGTTGGTAAAAGTCAGACCCCCAAAAGCGGTACAAGTCGTGTCGGAGTGTAGCCCAGAACACCCTGAGATACTACTGGAATACCTACCAGTAAATCTCCTGCCTCGGCCGAGGGCTTTGTGTAATGGCTCTCCTAGATACAGCGCGATCTCACCCCTAATACCGGGAGAGACGAATCCCCTGCTGATCCGCTCACTTGCCTCCATGTAGCTCGGGACTGTACCCAACTAAAACCTGTTTGCACGACTCCTTTGAGCCGTGGTAGGGTAGTAATCAAAGCACAGTGGGAACTCACACGAGAAAAATGATGATCTCAGGTCGATGAACTAACCTGTATACATGTCACCAGGGAACTGCTATCTGACGTCAGGTATAATACCAACTAGCATGTTCCCGGCGAGTCCTGTCCGGTGTACTCATAACCCAATGAGCACCTGTATACATCTTAGGTGAACCAACTGACACCAGTGGCTTGTGAGACCGGCCACCGCCCCTCGTCGGGGTCTCGACTGTATACACTAGTCTACTAATGGAGTATCGATGCCCAGTCTCGAAGCTCCCACAACTAGGGACCACTTTAAGGATGTGCTTATAGACCCCAGCTCCCACGTATATGATCGCCATCATACTGTTGGTCGTCAAGCAAGAATCTTAAGGGCTCTATCAGCATGCAATAGCGACCTGTAAGGTCACCTAAAGCAGTACACGATGATAAAGACAAACCATGGTAGCATACTTATCACGACCCGAAATTCGACTCGTGACCGGCACTTAACCACACAACGTCTACAAGCGTAACGCGACTAAGTAAGCCGAACCCAGAAATCAAAACCATTTAAAAGAAGTGAGTGTTGAAAACATTTGATTAAAACATTTAGAAAACCTTAAGTAATTTATTAACAATCCTTAAAGTTAAGTTATCATTTTAATAATTTTGGCAGCATTTCCTTTGTAAAACTAACCCCGAAAGCGGGTATAAAACAGGATATAAGTGAAAATGATATACAATGAAAATAAAGCATCCCCAAACGGGAGCAATCACGCCCAACGGCGGAAACCATCACCACAAGAGTAATATACGACGCCGTAGCGAAGGAATGAGCAATAACTAAAAACATCACAGAATAATAAAACTGCATGTAATAAGTCGGCTCCCACGAGCTCGACACCAGAATACAAAAAATATACATCATCGTCCTCATACTGTCTCTAAGTCAAATACATATAAGGTAGATGGAGAATACTAGATATAAATGTGTGTACAATAAAGTAACCAGATACTACAACCCACCTAACAGCAAAACAGCTCTCGCACCAACTGTAGTGGTATCTGTAACCAAAAGATGTAAGAAGGCAGCCTGCCGCGACTACTCTGATGGGCAACCTGCAAATACTGTAGCACAACGGGGGTGAGTTGCCAACTCGTGAATAGAGATAACATATAAAGGTAATCGCAAGCATGCACGTACTGCACTACTCTATCAAATGCCAGCAGATAAGGTCTATATGCGATAAGCAGTATGTGCATAATCATGCAAGTGCTCTGTCAGGTAAAATAACTACAGGATGAGATGCATAATAATCAAAGCTGAGCATGGGATAAATAACATCTACACGGAATATCAACGTGGAAAAATAATCGGTGCCCAAACTGCACCCAAATCCCAATAAAACTCAGGCGCCGGCACTCTCCTCGGCCCTCAAATCCTGTAAATCTCTGAGAATCACGAATGCCCATCATCGGCACTCAAAAGATCATAAATACTCGTGTCCAGCATCAACACGCAAATCCTCATATATCGGGCTCCGTCAGTCCGGATCAGCCCACGGGCTCCGTCTGCGGTATCGGCCCTTGGCCCCGGCAGTACGGGTCATCCCGCATCCATCTATCGACTCTGGTCAGTATTCTCCGGATAACCGCCAGGTCCAACCAATCACCGGTAGGTAGTGGTCCCACTGCCGGGCTCATCTCCTGCTGCACAACAGATCCGTTCTCGCCCCGGGGTACCATACCGGGTCCACCATGTACCCGCAATCGGCCTCGTCCACTTCTCGAATCGGGTTTCATATGTCACTCTAGCACCGAGAAAACACATGGTGGACGCACTGAAATATCATATCAAGAGGAACCGGGTTTTCAAAACGGTGCATCTTTTCTTAAATAACCCCACGGTCCTCAAATCCAGAAACCACATGAAAACCAAAACCCATGCGTAATCCATGCGATATAATATATGCATCAAGGTCATACTATAAGTAAAAGGGAAAAACCGCTCTTTAAAATAGATTCAGTTTTCAAAAGGTATCACGCGGTTCCCAGTTTCTGCCAAAATCAGCTTATCTAGGTAGGTACAGTTGAAAATGCATGAGTATAGATATGCCAATGGGTACGTGCACCAGTAACAAAATCATGTCAAATCACATAGAAGATGAGCTACAGTATAATGATCATGGTAATTCTACAGTGTGAGTGTCATGACAATTACTAACGGTGTGTGTGTGTAACATGCAGATTAGTGCTCGTGCAACATGAACCGTTAGTAATAGTGCAGTGTTCTGTCAATTCTAGTTTATATATATATAGCAAGGAATGCAGTATGCAACAAACAGTAGCCATGTAGGTGAATGCAATATGTAGCTATAAGGTCCTATCAGCCTTGACGCATAACGCCATGCGGACGATATCCCTGTAGATGTTAAATCTACTCACCCAAGTCTCGCGCTAAGTGTAGCCGACAACTTGTTTTCTCTTCTTCGCGGCGTCCGTCGTACTCACCTGCGAACCTAGAATTTCACATAATATCACACATAGGCTCAAATCTACAAAAACGCGATATTAAAGTCAAACTAGAAACCCGCGTCGCAAACCAAGCGCGCGTATGCGCGATACGCTAAAACGTGCGCCTGAAGCTACCCCGACGCGTCGCGATACGCAGAAACCCCAAACCCACACACGTATCACGCGTGTCGCGAAGGTTCTAAAAAACGAGAAATAGGGTATTTGACTCCAGATTTTGATACAGGAATGATTTTACAAAAATGTATATACCACAATTCATAAAATAGTAGCAGACTCTTGCTGTCCAAGCCCCAACCCCCAATTCACCCATCTGGCCGCAATTTGCGGCCAGAAAGCTTTTTCCGGCGGCCTGGGTAGGGAGGTGGGCTCCCGGGTTTTGTGTGTGCACTCTATACCCTATGTACATGCTACAGTAATTACAATTTTAATCTGAAGCATCTCGGGTAGCAACAGATTCAACAGAGCCTAATTTCAAGTTAAAATGTCCATTTTAGCACTAAAAAGATACTTTAGGGTATTTTTGTGAAACCTGAAGCCAACTCAAGTCTAAAACCACACTAATAACACATTACCAAGCTAATCAAGCCCTAAAAGTGTTAATTTTAACATAACTTCACTAAATCCCTTCATTAGCACTAAAAATGCAATAAAATGTGATATTTTGCTAAAAATACTACAAGATATGGGAAAAGGGTGTTAAGGGTGAGTTAAAACCTTCAAAAGACCTTAGAACAACCCAAAATTTCCAGCCCTTGCCTCAAGTGTGCAGACTTGCCATCAAACTCCCCCAAAAGGTCATTTTTCCATGGTTTTTGTTATGAAAAAGGATTGTTTTGTGTAGGGTTTTGTTTGGTTTTCAAAGAGAAATGAAAGATGAAGAGAATAGGGTGTTTTTGCTGCTGAAACTCTCTTTTTTTCTGCAGGAAATTTTCAGAAGAGAGAAAAGAGAGAGAGAGAATGGGTCAAAAGTCAATCTTCTCACCTAACACCATGCTCTAATTTTCCATTTGGATTTTGAATTTTTAAAGGGGTTTTGACTTGGTAAAAGGGTAGGGATAATGAACCATGCAAGAGAAATAAAATGGTTAACATGTTACACTTTTTAACCAAGTCATAAAATATGATAAGTGTGCATGTGTACACTAACACAAAAATTTCCACTTAGAGCAACACGACTAAAATATAATTAGTAAACCCTATATATACATATAAATATATATATAACACTTCACAACACAGTTATCACTTATTAAAAAGGAAAATAAGAAATTCGGGTTTTTATGAAAAACACGCAAAATTGCTAATTATCGCGAAAATATCCTAAACGAATTTCAAAATGTTACAATACTATTCTCTATCAACATGTAATAGTGAACTACAATGTCACCTAAAGCATGTACACGATGATAAAGACAAACGAGATAGTATACAAACCTCTCGAGTAAGACTGTCCTACCGGTATAGGTCCTCCCTCAATCATTGCAATAACGTGCCTGTGATCCAATAATTGACTCTGAGGGCACTATATCCAACAATCTCCCACTTGCACTCAAGGCTAATTATTGCGATGTCACATACTCACAGCCCGTGTGATACCGAACACCCAACTCCTCTACTAATCAGTCTCACAAAGCCCGTTTGCGAAACTATTGCGTTCGAGGAATAGCCTCAGTGAGTGGATCCGCCCTGATGTTTCTTTCTATGTCTCTCTTTATCTCAAATTCGCGGAGAAAGCCATCTCCCGAAATGAGCAATACCTGTCTTAGAATATGTCTCGATATTTGATGGGACCTAGTTCATAAATGAACTCCAAATCCAAACTTCTTAGACTATATCGACAACCGAACTTAATCAGTATCCTGCGCCACACCTCCCTCGGTATCCGCTTGGACCACCTGTCCAAAATGCTGCCCCTCGTCAGAGGGAAAACTATAACTCTGATAGTCACTCTGTCATTCAGGTCATCTTGGAAGCCTGGAATGATAACTGTCTCCCGAAGGAGGCTGCTGTTATCATTTTCCTAGAACATCCACTTATGTTCTAAAACTACTTTCGAACGTTTCTCTAGGATTGGATCAATATCACAACTTTTTGCAGCTCGTGCAAAAACAACATCTGGTGTGGTACTTGACATCTCATGATTGACTCAATTGCCTAAGCAAGTGATCTGCCAATCATGCACATCCCTCTCCCCTTTAGTCTGTAAGACACCTTTAGAGAGGGTGACTCCATCACCTGCAGGTACACTACCATGTCTGGAGTCGTCCATTCTAAGTACCTTTAGAATGCTGTCTAAGTACCTAGATTGGGAAACTACCCAAATCTAGATCTAAAACCATAGATCTAGTAACCAGAATGTCTGATATAATATCCAATTCCTATGTGGAGAAACCACTGTGTGACAACCAAAGTATAACCGATTGTAGTATAGGAATTTCATTTCCTACTCCGTGTATATCATCCAAATACCAGGACATCACACCCTACTACCTTCTTAACAGATCCATCCCCTATTCTGATGAAGTCAAACCTATGACCGTTACATCAAAAATAGATGATCTTTCTCCGCTATATCTGCTTTAGTCCATAAATAGACAAAAGCTACTTGTCCACCAATGCTTCCGCTGCTCCCACTGACTACGACAACCCTCTGGCAGAGTCATATACACGTACACTTCTAAAGCTAGTTTAGAACGACGCTACACTCATCCTCCTACCGGGTTTCACAGTCTGGAACAACAGCAATGGCAAGTCTGGGTAAACAAGAACCTCCTTGTCACCATCTTTGAGCATACCGAAGTACCTCTCGAGTGCCTGAGGTTACCCACCATATCTACGGAGTGGCTAATGGAGTGTCAAACCAGATTGAATCTTTAGGTTCTTATCAAACTTTCAGTAATCGTTTACGGTTCTGGAATCACTTCCAGTTCTACCATACCCCCACTACTGTTTTCTGAAAAAATCCATTTTACTAAAACTGTGGCGAGTCAAGAACAATATCACTATTGATCTTCCAGTTGGTAGAAAGTCAACCCTCGTCATAGCCCGGGTCAACCCACAAACAGCCATTACAGGAATGTGCCTTGAGTTTTCCAGAGTCTGGTTTTAAGCATAAGCCGGACAACTCCCCGTACCTTAACATTGTTAAGATATGAACTATTCTATATCCAATATAAAAACAGAGGCACTGATTTAATTGGAACCAGATTCAAATCATGCAGCTGTCTCCAGTGCATGTCAACTAAATGGAAGGAGGCCGATCAGCGCTCAACTTAGGAATGCATCCAGATATGAATAACCTGAAAGAGAAGCAAGTTCTCTCAATCATTACTATCAACTGAATACCATACACAAGTATCTACATCTTCGATCACCTTGAAGAATCCTGATACTTGCAATACCTGATTCTCTACTTTATTCTTATACCTATAACTTCTCAAAACTTAGACCTTGCATTTCTACGAAACACATGTTTAAGAACTAGAGAAGTCACAAGTAAACAGAATATAGTACGAGTACCAACCTCTCTGTCCTCATGGACACTGGACAACATACAGTACTCTATATAAGTCCCCTGAGTCTAATAACCCATTCCCTGTGTGTCGTAGGTTGAAAACTGTACTTATGGTTAAGAAGAATTACACCGCTGTTTAATACTCCATACCTAACCATCCACTGATATGGGTAAATGTCAAGGACATAATTTCAAAATTTTGTATCTCACTTTATAAAAATAAACGTGCAGATATATCAATTTGAAATTGGTGCAAAACAACGGATATTCAAAACCAAATATTTGCCGTCCGGCAAACAACCCAGGCGATTTCCTCAAATATCACCAATTACAACGAATCCCGATATAATGAGGATGATCACCCAATTCCCAATAACTTACTCCCACTCATTATCTGTAAAACCATACAGATGTGAGAATCAAACCTGGTAAATGCATACCCTGGAGCAAGGACTAATTGGGAAATCAGTTTTCTTTTAACAATACACAGTGAAACTGAAACATGTAAATGTTTCGAAAGAGTATCCTGGTATTCCTAGTAATGTCTCTTCCATTATCCAGATTCACGACTATAACCGTATATTTCTTTGCCATCTCTCCAAATCCCATTATATGTCTTTAGTCGTTACCTTCTGTACACCCCCTTAGGCTAAATGGTTTTCTTCCTTCCCTACCGTTTGGCACCAGCCTATGGTTTGGAAGAAGACTATCCAATAAGCATAATCGGTGTATTGTCCTAATCCTAGGAGCACTCGCAACCTGAGAGAAGGTGATGATAAAAGACAACTGAATAAACATTATTCTTATTTCTCCTGAACCAGAATCCATCCCCGAACTGGAACAAGTTCCTTCGAGTTCGTATATAACCATACGATGGAGTATCCAGATAACTATGGATCTTCATAGTGATACGGAGTGTTCTAGAGAAATACAAAGGTGAAGTAGGAGTGGCGATGAAATACTTGGTTTGGTCGTGAATAGCAGTCGCAGTTTACTTTGCCCTCTTACTAATCCCTTTATTTGTCTTAACTTATTACCTTTTGTACACCATCGTTAGGCTAAATGGTTTTCTTCCTACCCTACCTTTCGGCACCTGCCTATGGTTTGGAAGAAGACTATCTAATTAGCATAATAGGTGTACCGTCCTAATCCAAGGAGCACTCGCAATCTGAGAGAAGGTAAAAGGAAAAGACAACTGAATAGTCCTATTCGTTTTCTCCAGAACCGGAAACCATCCTCGAATCTGGAACAAGTTCCTTCGAGTTCGTATATAACCATACGATGGTTTTATCCAATGGAAGTGGACGTTCTTAGTAATACGGGGTGTTCTGGAAAAAGGGTAAAAGTAGGAGTGGCAATGAGGTATGCAACTCTGACAATCCAAAAGCTAGTGTTTTAAGAAAGTTCGATTAACTTGGTCACTGAGTCATAGTCACGGGTCGGGTCATGGTCGCTGCCAAAGAGAGAGAGAAAAGAAACACTCAGCGTGCACTCTAACCTAGATCAGAATGGTTATCACTTTATCTAATCAGGAAACCTCCCACTGTAATCTCAAATTCTCCTCCAAACCTGAAAGAAGAATTAGTCGGGATCACCCGAGGAGTAAACCAACTCATCAGTGGGAATCGGGATCCAACTATCATCGCATGATAACATAATGGAATCCACTCACATTATCACACTCCAGAAGGTATGCGCATATCTGGCAAGTTTTAGTTTCTTTAGAAACTCCCGATGTGATTTTTTTACCCCTAGGACCCAAGTGACCTTGACACAGTCAACAAATCAAAGAGTCCTAGTCAAGTTCAACCCGTCATTATCCTGGATTGCATTAAACCCACCTGTACAAGCCCTTGACACAGTCAACAAGGCCGCACGACTGTCCTAACCAATCCCATTAATATGCCACAAACAAACACTACTTAGCTACCGCACACTACGTCTTGACACAGTCAACAAACGCAGCACGAATACTAAGTAATACTTGTAAGAAATGACGGAGGGCCACATCTAGTTTTTGGCGAAAAACTTTTAACGTAATGAACTTGATATCGTTGAAGGAACCGGATAGATTTTATAAAAATATGGTGGCGAAAACCTTTGCTAAAGAGGTCACTCCCGGTGAAGGGATCTCGGCTCTTTCCCCATAGAATGAGGTGCAGGATATTCCAACTGAATACCACGATGCAAAGCAAAAAGTAATCGACTATAGTGAAGTTATTACCCTGACGCAAACTTCTGTCCAAGGGGTCACTCCCGGTGAAGGGATCTCGGCCCTTACCTCGTCGACTGAGGTGCGGGATATTCATAACCGAATACCACTGTGCAAAACAAAAGAGAACGTTCTTGCAATAACAGCTTTTTGAAAAATGTTCCAACAATATTAAAATAGGTTTGTTTAGCTTGCATTGATCCGAATCAATGCAGTCCCATCAATTAATCACACCACAAAAGAACGAAAATACGATGTACGTATATGCCATCCGCATTCGCCACTGGGTCCCGTCATCACCCGTTAGGTTACTTAACTAATGACAGAGCGGGGACTGGACTAGCGCGGGTGTAAAACATATACAACATCTACTAGTATATATATCAATATATAATATTCGCTCAAGGCATGATAAAATGCAACATCACAGAAATGTAATAAGTATCACAGAACAATACAGATAATCTAGGATCCCCGGGTTTCATAGAGCCGCTACTGAAATCCTAGACCCCTACGGGCGCGGCAAGTTACCCGCCAAAACCTGAAGCGAGGCAGCCCCCTTCAACAACGTGAATGGACCACCCAGCACTTCACGGAATCCGGTAACTTGAGCACCCCTCCTTGGGTCAACCTGTACCCCCTACGAGTGCGGCGAATAGCCCGCCAATTCTAGAGTGAAGCCCCATCCGTCTCAAAGCCATGAGATGCGGGCCCGTTGCCCTCTAGAACCCGGCTATCCGTGCACCCCACCGCGGGGTAATCCTAGTACAGAAAGTAAAATATATACAACGGGTACATCGACCTCAGCCCGGTCGTGCCCCAAAAGAATAATATACAAACAGGCAGTGACGTCAGTCCACATGTCGGACGCTCGCCCCGCAATAACAAATATACAAATACAACCAAACTGTACTACCATTGCATCCAGGCTATCCACCACGACAAATCCGCAACATCAGAGCACAACACAGAACATCAACGTGAATGTCACGTTCGCAAATCTGTCTAAAAGAACTATAGAAATTAGACAAGATTTACCGATCAAATGACATTCACGGTCGCAGATATAATGTAAATACTGTGAACTAACATTTTTAAAATTTTCGATCGACAAAATTCCCCGAAGTGGGCCCCAAGCACAATTCCCAGTACTCAGAAAAATCTGGGCCCAAACAAAAATTACCAGAAACCACATTTCCAAGTCAGAGACCACCTCAGAAAATTTCGTGCACTGTGGCTACAGTACGACAGCGGATCCACGGCCAAAACGTGGGTACGGCCGTGGATCCGCCGCGCTACAGTGAAATCGGCCCACCAAATTTTCTCAGTTCTCTTAAGAAACCCTGCCTGATTTTCTGCAATACACCAAATATTTTTTTGACAACAGAAAAATTTCGACAGAAACTGATGACTTTGAAATGCAGTTTTTGGAAATTTCATCCGATCGAAGTTCTAAACACGTTAGAACAAGCTAGTAAAGGTTAATGGCGTGGCTCTGATACCATGTAAGACTACGGTAGCGCCCCGACCGTCTTTCCGAGGCCAAAATGTGGAAACGAAACTTTTTCAAAACTTTAAACCGGCGCTATCGTATGCTTAAAACCCAGATCGAACCATTAACCTACTACTAGCAAACTAGAGAAAGGGTAGAGAGGCTATACCGATCGATCCGTGTCCTTCAGTCTTTGGCCACCATCCCAAGCTCCTCGCGGCATCTCCGGTCTCGATCTCCTCGTCAGAAAGGGCACCACATCATCGATTCTTTTTACGGGCTCCCGCTTCATCCGAAGCAACTCGTGCACAAAGTGTGCTAGACGACGTGTCCAAGGTGTTGTAGAGAATGTTTGTGATCACTTTGTCTCTTGCATCCATTGCTTGGATGGAGGTTGAAGGTGTTGCCATTAATGAAAGCTATGAGCTAGAGCAAGAAGAAGAAGAAAAAAGCCTTTTTTCTTTCTTGTGTTTTCTTAAGATAAAATGAGAGAGAGAGGAGAATAATACAAGACCCTTGGCTGCCCCTCTCTCTCCTCAAATCAAATCAACCCACTAATTAATCACATAATGTGATATTTGCACAAGAAATGATACCATGACTCACCCATGAAATACATGTATCATTTAATGCACAAAATGATGGTTTCTAGCTGATAATTTCCATTAACAAACATTAATCCAAATGTTTGCAACAATAAAAAGATACGGCAACATCTAAAGTAAAATCGTGACAGATCACAAGGATACCCCTTACCTGTATATACATACCTGCATCCGCATTCCGACTGAATGCGAATGCGATGAGACTAAAGTAATCTAACAAATCTAATACTAAGATCTGGCTTAAACCAAAGCACACTAGTATAATCCGTCCGATCATGATCCATGCACTACCGCACGTATATGATCAAACCCTGCCATATAACATACGGCCTCTACAACGTTTCGCCCGAAACTTGAGAAACTGTCTGTGGGGGACTCTAAAGACTCGTCAATACTTTGGCTGTGGATTTAACCACTAGCACGTCAGAGGTATTAGCCGTACGTAACAGGCTACCAGGTATTGACTAAAAGGGAGGTCGATGAGCGAACTCATCCTGACACCCTACTGAGCCTGACAATATCCGTACGGTCCGGTCCATTCGTCTATGAGTATCGCATGGCGGGCCTAGGGGGTTGGTAAAAGTCAGACCCCCAAAAGCGGTACAAGTCGTGTCGGAGTGTAGCCCAGAACACCCTGAGATACTACTGGAATACCTACCAGTAAATCTCCTGCCTCGGCCGAGGGCTTTGTGTAATGGCTCTCCTACATACAGTGCGATCTCACCCCCAATACCGGGAGAGACGAATCCCCTGCCGATCCGCTCACTTGCCTCCATGTGGCTCGGGACTGTACCCAACTAAAACATGTTTGCACGACTCCTTTGAGCCGTGGTAGGGTAGTAATCAAAGCACAGTGGGAACTCACATGAGACAAATGACGATCTCAGGTCGATGAACTAACCTGTACACATGTCACCAGGGAACTGCTATCTGACGTCAGGTATAATACCAACTAGCATGTTCCCGACGAGTCCTGTCCGGTGTACTCATAACCCAATGAGCACCTGTATACATCTTAGGTGAACCAACTGACACCAGTGGCTTGTGAGACCGGCCAACGCCCCTCGTCGGGGCCTCGACTGTATACACTAGTCTACTAATGGAGTATCAAAGCCCAGTCTCGAAACTCCCACGACTAGGGACCACTTTAAGGATGTGCTTATAGACCCCAGCTCCCACGTATATGATTGTCATCATACTGCTGGTCGTCAAGCAAGAATCCTAAGGGCTCTATCAGCGTACAACAGCGACCTGTAAGGTCACCTAAAGCAGTACACGATGATAAAGACAAACCATGGTAGCATACTATTCTCTATCAACGTGTAATAGTGAATTACAATGTCATCTAAAGTATGTACACGATGATAAAGACAAACGAGATAGTATACAAACCTCTCGAGTAAGACTGTCCTACCAGTATAGGTCCTCCCTCAATCATTGCAATCACGTGCCTGTGATCCAATAATTGACTCTGAGGGCACTATATCCAACAATGCGGTCCATAAGTGTAAGGACATCATAGTCCATGGAGTTTAAGGACATCATAGTCCATAGTTTAAAGACGTCATACTCTATAGAGTTTAGTTTAGGGACGTTGCGGTCCATAGTTAGTTTAAGGATATTACGGTCCATGGAGTTTAGGGACTTCATAGTCCGTAAAGTTTAAGGACATCATAATCCAGTTTAAAGACGTCATAGTCTATGTAGTTTTGGTTCAACCGTTTGGGGATGCGCCAAAAGTTATTGGTTATTGGGACCCTCCATCTCTCTGAAGACGTTGAATAATTACAACGACATATATCAGAGGTATGAAGAGATGTACCCTTGAACCAATGTTGGTTGGGAGATCTGTAGTCAAGTTTGGGACTAAGATCAGTTAAAAAAATTTATGAGCATATAGGCTCAATTAACCTGAATTAGGGATCTGTGGCCAACTTGGGCTCGGCCCACTCAGTTAAAATGTTGAACATTTAATTAGGCTCGGTCCTTTTTTATTTAACAATGTTGAGCATCGGTTTGGGTTCTGACAACATTTTTTGTCTTTTATTGAGTGTTGAGCACTCATTATGGCTCTGGGGCTTTATTTAAAGAACGGTTTATGTTCCCTCAGCGCCCACGTGAGGAGCACGTGGCGCGCTTGGCGCTGAGCGTCAGACTTAGAGCGCTAAGGCGCTTCCTATGAGATAGAGCAGACGTATGGAGCATGTGGCGTGCTTGGCACTGAGCGCCAGTCAATGAGTGCAGAGCGCTTCTTGTGAAATAGCGCACACGTGAGGAGCACGTGGCGCACATGGCGCTGAGTGCCAGCCAATGAGTGCAGAGCGCAATTTATTAAGTAGCGCCCACGTGAGGAGCACATGGCGCGCTTGGCGCTGAACGCCGACCCATGAGTGCAAAGCGCTCTTTGTGAAATAGCGCACACGTAAGGAGCACGTGGAGCGCTTGGTGCTGAGCGCCAGCCAATGAGTGCAGAGCGCTCTTGATCAATTTTGTGCTCTGAGAATTAAGTTCTCGTTTATAAGAGACTTTGTCCCGTGGCTCTAAGGACATAGTTCTTATTTTTATAGGAGATGTTACAATCTCATATATTTTTTGTGAAAGACTTTGTCTTTATGGATCTATGATCTGAAGAGATTAATTTCTTCTCCCCCCTTTTTATGATGAAATGATATGATCTCTTTTTGTGAAAGACCTCTGTCTGATCCATGATCTAGAAAAAGAACTAAGTTCTTCTTCTTTGATGAGATACTTTGATCTCTCTGTTTTATTTACCTTGAAGAAATTCTTCTTCCGAGAGCTTGCTCTTCCCTTTGAAATTTCTCAAAGTTTGTGGGGGTTCCTCTGTGTATGAAACTTATGGAGAGTTTCTTCCATCCAAGACTTGAAGTCTTGGGGCCTTTATATAATGTAGGCTGATCGGTTAAGGCAATCTTTTTCTGATTGATTTAGGGGTGTTTCCGCACCATTAGATCTTTGATCCTAGGTCTTCTGTTTTACAGAAGACAATCTTCTTATTTTTTAACAAGATTGGGAAATATTTTCCCATACAGAGCTTATTCTGTATCTTGGTGATTTTTAATCACCATTGGATCATTGATCCAACAGTGCTCTGATTTACAGAGCACAATCTTTCCTGTTTAGAAAGATTCTGATGAGTATTTCCTTAGCAGAATTTTATTCTGGTAACTTGATAATTTATCATCTTCGTTGGATCTTTGATCCAACGGTGGGGAACATTTAGTTCTAGCGCTTGGCGCTCTCGTACCTTGCATGTGAGCGCTGCTTCAGAGTCTTTGACTCTTAGCGCTGGCTCATTTGGCGCGAGCGCTCTCATGCTCTGCACGTGAGCGCTGCCTCAGAGTCTTTGACTCTGAGCGCTGGTGCACTTGGCGCGAGCGCTCTCGTGCTCTACACGTGAGCGCTGCCTCAGAGTCTTTGACTCTCAGCGCTGGCGCTCTTGGCGCCAGTGCTTTTATGAAGCGCTGCTTCATTTCAAATTTCAAAATTTGAACAAAGATTTGCTCTGATTAGGGGAAACAACCGCGTTTTTAAAACAGTTCATAATTTCGTTTAAAATATAACCGCGGTTCTCAAATCCAGAGATCCCATGAAAACAACATCTTAATGCATGTAACCATAAAGTACAGTGTATGCAAACATAGAACGGTACTGTAAGCATCTCAAGTATTATCATGTAAGCATGTCATGTGATAATTACTGAATAATGATTGTACTTTACAGTTAAGAGTAATGCAGTGATGTAATAGTTCTACTGTGTAAGTGGCATAGTAATTACCGATGATGAATGTGTGAGCCGGAAAATCTGTGTATGTGTAACATGCGCATCATCGGTAATAGTGCAGGTGTACTAGCATATGATGCTATATCAAGGTAATACTGGGAACACAGTACGTATGTCACGGGGAATGATACAGTATAACATGAACAGTGATAAGATATGTAACTACCCCTGAATACATCAAATATAACCCATTATCCACTAAGGTGTTTAGCAGCAATGATTCTCCGAATCAAGACAAATCCATAAGTCGGCAATCCAGCCTAATAGTATCAGATGTGATATAATCCTCGTACATCATCCTCGAGTCGAGAGTGCAGATCAATCATCTGATATCCTATCACGTACGGTATAATCTATCGCACGGTGTCATCAAAATCAGAATAAGGATTTATCGTCCTAATACATAACATCATCTCACATTCTCATATATACATACATATATATCAAGCTCATATCATATCTATATCGATCTCACATCATATATCATCAATCTCATAACATATCTTGGCATATGTATTTATGTATTCATATCGCCTCATATCCTCATATCAAGCATATCCGCTCATGTTATCTTATATCATCATGTTCTCATATCAATATATCATCTCGTACTTGTCCTCTTTTTAATTATACATATATCGCTTCACATCATCATATTAAGCATATCCGCTCATGTTATCTTATATCATCATGTTCTCATATCAATATATCATCTCGTACTTATCCTCTTTTTAATTATACATATATCGCTTCACATCCTCATATAAGCATATCCGCTCATGTTATCTTATATCATCATATTCTCGTATCAATATATCATCTCGTGCTAAATCTTTTGATCATATCCGTAAGTTCATAGCATAGGTTTCTCCAAATTATATTCTATATATCGATTCTCCATTATTATGGTTGCGGGGGTGCAGCTTAGACAGCTTGAAAGAGGCTTGGCCGGCGAGGAAGGTTATACGCCATCCACTCGACTTCCTCTATAGATATAGATCTACTCACCTGCAATATCCTTATTTAGCCGAAGTCGAAGAACTTCTTGATCTCCCTCATCGTCTCGGAAGTCCACGCGAAGGTACCTACACATCAATACACATCATAACGATATTAAAACCAAATCCGAAACCAATACAGCACGCGAAGTGCACATAGGTTAGAATCTATAGCCCATGCATGCAAAACAACCAAATAACCCTCATCGTTAACGTACGAACGTCCAACGGCCGTGTCAAAACTCAAATACCCAAAACCAAGCTTTTCAAAAGTCGAAAAACCGAAATCAGCAACATGGAAAATCACTCCTAGATTCCATCCTAGGTCAAATTAGGAGATTTTGAATATATGGTTGGTCTACATATCCGATAAGGGAACCATGGTCCAAAACCCAACTTCAAACTCCACAATGTGGCCGCAATTTGCGGCCACAAGCAATAAATCTGCGGCCTGATCAGAGAGATAAGGGCTCGGATTTCTAGGGAAAATTCTAGGTGGCCTGCACACCTCTTTGTGATGGAAACTTATTTTATGGAGCTCTCGGGTCATAGCAAATTCTACAGAGATAACACAAATCACCAAAAACCGATATCGGTAAAATTCTAAGTTCGTGTTTTGGGGTTCTAGTCTTAAATTTAGCCAGAATATCATCACTAATGGCTTAGGAGTCACTAACTAAATCTCAATTGCATCTCTATTACTCAAATCACCCACTAAAATCATTCTAGAAATTTCCGAAGTCGCTAAACTTGCTTAATCGAACTCTAAACACGAATAGGAAGTTAAGAAACTAGATAACATGAAAGAAAGTGAAAGCTTTACCACTTGGAGCAACTGAAGAAAATTCCATGATGGTGCAAGTTGCTCAAAATCCAAAATTGAGCCCATTAAGTGGTGTAGGATGAGGTGGTGGTCATCTTTAATGAAGGTGGTGTAGGGTTTTGATGAGGATTTGGTGATGTTTTGCAGGTGGTGATGTTTTGCAGGTAGAGGAAGATGAAGGAATGAAGGAAGATGGAATGAAAGAAATGAAGCCATGGTTGATTGATAACCCCTCTCTCCTCTCTCTTTCTCATGCTCACTCTCTCCCATTGCCCATGCCTCCTTGTCCCCTCTTTTCCTTTCCTTTTCTTTTCTTTTCTCATTTTCCCTCTCATTTAAAAAAAGAAAGATAACAACGACAAAACAAATGAAACCATGCATGTGTCAAATGCAATATGTCATAGTGCACTAGCCATGATTAATACACAAGTGGATTTAGCTTAATCATAATTAGTAGTGCACTAATCAAGTTTAGTATAAACTTGCGTATAAATAATTGCATAATTATTTATAAAATGCCCAAATCCAATAAATACCTTTATAATAAATAATTCATATTAATATCCAATTATTTAACAAATATTGGTACATAATTATACCATTTTACGAAAACCCCAAATTCGTACTCGAATAGTTTTCGTGAAATATATTATTTTATTATTTAAATTCTAAAAATATTATTTTATATTTCTGAAATGTTACATCCACAGTGGCTAGCTTCCTTCCCAACGATGACATGGATCCAAAACCTCATCAAGAGGCGGCCGGGTAGCTTCCTGCTCGGCCTGTCCACAATGGGTAGCATCCTACCCAACAATGCCATGAATCTAAAGCCCTCATCATGAGGCAGCCGGGTAGCTTTCTACCTGGCCCATCCACAGCGGGTAGCTTCCTGTCTAACGACGTCATGATCTAAATCCTCATCACGAGGCAGCCGGGTAGATTCCTTCTCAGCCCATCCGCAAAGGGTAGCTTCGTGCCCAACAACGCTGTGGATCTAAAGCCCTCATCACGAGGCGGCTGGGTAGCTTCCTGCCTAGCTCATCCACAGCGGGTAGCTTCCTGCCCAACAACGCCATGTATTTAAAGCCATCATTACGAAACCGCCGGGTAGCTTCCTGCCCGATCTATCCACAGCGGGTAGCTTCCTGTCCAACAACGTCGTGGATCCTGTAAGTCGATGTCGCGCACCCAACGCACTTGTGGGGAGGAGGAATATACAAAAATGATTTTTTCAAGCTTCGCAACACCGACTAAACTCCAGGATCTTTACAGAAACCTTAACTAGCAAACTGCTTGGAGGTTTAACTGCTATGAAGAGTTTTATACCTCCTAGAACCTTGTGCTTCGGGTCTTCTTCTCCTCCTCTTCTTTAGCTCATCGAAGATCGGATCAAGTTAGAATCTTCGCCCTCCTTGCGTCAAAGACGATCCACCCGAGAGTATATACTTCAAGCTCCAACCTCTAAACCGAGGTAACTAGGATACCAAGTTTGCTAAATTAGATAGCCTAGAATATGTAGAGAATGATTATGGATTAATTTGTCTCAATAACCCTAGGTTTCTCAACTCATGAAAGTGTTTAGGGTTTGAGAAAGAAGAAGAAAGCTCAAGAGAGATGAGAGTGTTGTGATGAGAATGATGAAGAATAATGTTTAAAGGTTGATGACAATGAAGCATATAATATCAATAATAAATCAACCATGCTTCAATAGTCATCAAAATAATAAGTCACCCAAGTAGCCATGCTTCAATTATGTCCTTAATAGCACCTCATACCTCCACCTCATTATCCATTTAACTAGATGGATTAAAGCACAAATGAGGTGTCTTCTTCTAGAAGCACTCTTGTGAAATTACAAGAATACCCCTCACCGTATATACATACCCGTATTCATATTCCAAAAAATACGAATACAGAGAGACGAAATAATACAATAATATAATACTAGGATCTGGTTTAAACCAAAGCCCACTAGTATTATCCACCCGAACATCATCCGTGTAGCCAGTACACGTATGTGATCGGAACCCTGCCATAAAACCATACGGCCTCTATATCGTTTCACCCGAAGCAGGGAAACCCTTTGTGTCGGACTCTAAAGACTCGATAGTATACTGGCAGTGGGTTTAACCACAAGCACGTCAGCGGTATTAGCTGTACATAACGGCTACCCAGGTATCTATCGATAAGAAGGCCGATGAGCAAACTCATCCGAACTCCTACGAAGCCTATCTGTGACAATCTCCGTACATTCTGATCTGTTCGTCTAAGATACTCGCGTATCAGGCTTAGGGGTGGTAAATGTCAGACCCCTAATAGCACAATAAGTCATGCTGGGGTAGAGCCCAATACACCCTGAGAAACTACTGGAGTACATACCAGTAAATCTCGCTTACCCTGGCCAGGGACTTTGTGTAATGGCTTTCTGAACACAGCGCGATATCAACCCACAATACCGGGAGAGACGAATCTTATCTAACCACTACTGCCTCCTGGTGCTTCAGGACTGCACCCAACCACTACCTGTTTGCATGACTCTTTTGAGCCGTGGTAGGGTAGTGATCTAAGTACAGTGAGAACACACTCGAGACGAATAGTGATGTCAAGTCGGCGGACTAACCTGTACTCATGCCACTTATGAACTGCTACCCGACGATTGGTATAATACCAACCAGCGGCTCCCGATGAGTCCGTCCGGTGTAACTCATAACCCAATGAGCACCTGTATACTATCTCCGGTACGACGTACCAATGGCTGTAGGATAGACCATCTTCCCTGCTGGGATGAGAAGGGTATACACTAGTCTACTCTGGATTATCGATGCCCCATCTTGATAATCCTACGACTAGGGACCTGTATAAGGATGTGCTCATAGACTATCCTGCCCCTTCTAGTGTGACTGCCATCACAAAGCTGGTAGTCAAGCAAAGATCCTAAGGGCTCTACCAATATGTATTTGCGATATGCTAAAACAAACATATACACATATTGAGGTAGAATCAAACCAAGTAGCATACTACCATTTTGAGCAAGACTGTTATTATATCTGTGTATATCCCAAGCTTCCAAAATGTAATATATAAACCAGTACTATACAATAATGGCCTCTAGGGCATATATCACTAACAATCTCCCACTTGCACTAGGGTCATGTATTGGCATATCGCAGACCTGTCATCTTGATTAGCTTCTCGAACTGTGTCCGAGTGATGGCCATTGTGAGTGGATCTGCAGTGTTGTTCTCCGTATCTACTCTCCGCACCTCAATCTCCCGGCGATCAACGATCTCCATGATCAGGTGGTACCGCCTCAAGATATGTCTAGACTTCTGATGGGACCTGGGTTCCTTCGCTAAAGCTATAACCCCGTTGTTGTCACAATAGAGAAGTATTGGATCAACAATGGACGGAACCACCTGAAGTTTTGTAATGAACTTCCTGATCCAGACTGCTTCTTTCATGGCATCACATGCAGCGATATACTCCGCTTCCATCGTCGAGTCAGCAACGGTGTCCTTCTTGGAGCTCTTCCAACAGACCGCCCCTCCATTGAGGGTAAAGACATAACCCGACAAGGACTTGGAGTTATCCTTGTCACTCTGGAAGCTGGAGTCGACGAAGGCCTCGATCTGGAGGTCTTCACTACCGTACACTAAGAACATCTTCTTAGTCCTTTTCCGGTACTTAAGAATGTTCTTTACTGTTGTCCAGTGCTTCTCCCCTGGGTTTGACTGATACCTGCTTACAACGCTCAGAGCGTAAACTACATCTGGTCTGGTACACAACATCGCATATATTATAGAGCCTACCGCAGAAGCGCAGGGTATAATAGTCATGAGATCTCTTTCCAAATCGGTCTCAGAAGACATCTCTTTGGAGAGGGTGATTCTGTTGGGTTACGCCAGCGCCCTAGCCATCAATCCTTGGCCAATTGCGGAACAAAAATTTTCTAAACTGGCGCTAATTGAACCCGATACTACGGATCGACCATTAACCCTAGACTAGCAATATGTAAAGGAGTTAGAATGGTTATACTGAATAATCCGCGTCCTTCGGTCTTTAACCTTCATCCCAAGCTCCTAGTGGCCACCATGATCATGCTTGATCTCCGGTCTCCCTCTATCGAAAATGATCCATCTGAGGATTTTTAGTTCAAGCTCCAACCTCATAGCCGAGGTAACTAGGGTATCTAGTTTGCCAAAATTGATAGCCTAGAAGATATAGAGTCTAATGAAGGATTAGTTTGTCTCAAGACACCTTAGGTTTCTCAAAACATGAGACTTTTAGGGTGGAAGTAGAAGAAGAGTGCTTGTGGATGAGAGTGTGAAGAAATCTCAAGTGAAGAAAAATGGCTAAGTGTTGTGAGCATATAAAAAATGAATCAAGTCAAGAAAAATATCTCCAAGTCCACACAAAATATCTCACAACCCAAACAAATATCAAGCATGCATCAATAGTGCACCATGAGTCACTATATGAGTCATCTCATGAGTCACACTATGAGTCACCAAGTGAGCATGCTTGAATTAATACCAAAACAAATCTCATCCTCCACCTCATTAACCATTTAACCCTAAATGGTTAAAACAAAATGAGGTGTAATCTTCTAGAAGCAATCTTGTAATAAATTACAAGAATACCCCTCATCCGTATATACATACTCATATCCGTATTCCGACAAAATAAGAATACAATGAAATGAAAATAATCCAACAATATAATACTAGAATCCAGCTTAAACCAAAGCCCACTAGTATTATCCGTCCGAATCATAATACGTGCACAAGTGCACGTATATGATCGAACCCTGCCGTAAAACCATACAGCATCTATATCGTTTCGCCCGAAGCAGGAAAACTCTCTGTATGGGACTCTAAAGACTCGTCAATAGGAAGGCAGCGGGTTTAACCACAAGCACGTCAGTGGTACTAGCTGTACGTAACGGCTACCCAGTTATTGAGCGAAAGGAAGGCCGACAAGCAAACTCATCTGAACCCCTACTGAGCCTGTCAGTGACAATATCTGTGCAGTCTGGTCTGTTCGTCTAAGAGTATCGCATATCGGGTATAGGGAATGGATAAAGTCAGACCTCTAATAACGCGACATTTCGTGTTGGTATGAAGCCCATCACCACCTGAGAAACTACTAATCCAAATCAGTAATTCTCATCCGCCTTGGCTAAGAATTTCTGGTGATGGCCACCCGTGCACCGCGCAACATCAACTCCCAATACCGGGACAGACGAAACCCTGACGATCAGCTCACTGCCTCCATATGGCCTGGGACTATACCAAACTAAAACCTGTTTGCATGACTCCTTTGAGCCGTGGTAGGGTAGTAATCAAAGCACAGTGGGAACTCACACGAGACAAATGACGATCTCAGGTCGACAAACTAACCTGTACATATGTTACCTAGAAACTGCTATCTGACAATAGGTATAATACCAACTAGCATGTTCCCGGCGAGTCCATCCAGTGTACTCATAACCCAATGAGCACCTACAAACTATCTTAGGTGAACAAAATGACACCAATGGCTTGTAAGACCTAGCCACCGTCCCTTATCGGGGTCTCGATAAGTATATTCTAGTCTGATCTGGAGTATCGATGCCCAGTCTCAATACTCCCGTGACTAAGGACATTTAAGGATGTCCTTATAGACTACCCAGATCCCACATATATGATCGCCATCATAATACTGGTAGTCAAGCAAGAATCCTAAGGGCTCTATCAACATATAATAGTGATCTATAATACCACATGATACATGTACATAATGATAGAGACAAACCAGATAATATACTATCATCTCGAGTAAGACTATTCTATCCGTATAGGTCCTCCCTCAACCATCGTAATCACCTGCCTTCGATTACGATAATTGCCTTGAGGACACTATAGCCAACAGATTCCGTGACAAGCCGGTAGATTACCGCACTTTGAATCTTCCATACTAAATCTTTTCAGTATGGTGTCGATGTACTTGGACTGCAAAAATCCCAATATGCTCTTAGATCTATCACGATAGATCTGGATCCTCAGAATGTAGGAGGCATCACCCAGGTCCTTCATGGAGAACCTTTGTGACAAGAATCCTTTGACCGATTGTAGCATAGGAATGTCATTTCCTATCAGGAGAATGTCATCCACGTACAAGACGAGAAATACCACGGTTCTCACTACAATCTTACTATAAATGCATGGTTCATCTGGATTTTTGATAAAGTCAAATTCCTTGACCGTCTCATCAAAACAGATGTTCCAACTCCGCGATGCCTGCTTTAATCCATAAATGGATTTAAGTAACTTGCACACCCTTCCGCTGCTGCCACTCTCTATGAAACCCTCCGGCTGATCCATATAAACACACTCTTCCAAATTTCCATTCAGAAAAGCGGTCTTTACGTCCATCTGCCAAATTTCATAATCGTAGAAGGTAGCAATGGCAAGAAAGATCTTAATGAAATATCTGAACTAGAAACTCAAACTGAGTTTAGTAGAACCAGAAAATTCAATAGTCCCAGACGAACCTCAGCCACTCCGCAGATCTGGTAGGATTTCTCATCTGCCCGAGAGATACTACGGTTTTCTTATAGACGGGGATCAAGAGGATTGCATCTTAGAAGAAAATGATCCTACCAGTTTCAGGCAGACCATTATCAGTAGGGACTCTGATAAGTGGCTGGATGCTATGCGATCCGAAATGGTGTCCATGTATACCAATAAAGTGTGGACCTTGGATATTGCTCCACCTGGGGTAAAACCCGTTGGATACAAATGGATCTACAAAAGGAAACTTGGTGTAGATGAGCAGGTGGAAACCCATAAGGCTAGATGTAAGTGCACGGTAGCGCCCCGGCCGTCTTTCAGACGCCAAATGCGGAACAAAAACTTTTTAACTAGCGCTATCGTATACAATCACCACGATCTGCCATTATTACTAAACTAACAAACTACAAAGTGGGTAGAAATGTTATACCGAACGATCCGAGTTCTTCGGTCTTCAACCATCATCCCACGCTTTGTTGCGGCTGCTCCGATCTTCTGAATTTCCAGTCTCCTCGTCCAGGTAGCACCACGTCAACGGATCTTTAAACGGGCTCCCGCCCCTGAACCGAGGCAACTCGATCATCAAGTTTGCTAAAAGAGATGACCAAAATTGATGTAGAGAATGAGTAGAACACTTTGTCTCACTTCGTCCAAAGCCATGGACGAACGGTTAATGAAGTTGCCTTTTGGAATCGGGTGATGGAAAAATGAGCTATATGAAATTACATGAAGTAAAACTATCATAATCTTTTTCCCAAAATCAATAACCATCTCCTCACAAGCAAGGGCTGGCCACAATATATGAGGGGGGAGGTGAGTGTAGGAGCAAGGAAGAGGTAACCATAAGATTAATGAAGATAATGAGTCACAAGACACCTTGCATAAACATTAATGCAACAAACGATTCATCTAACCTAGTCATCAACTCATTAAATGCAACCAATGAATCAAGAACACCTCACTAATCCTAGTCACAACTTCTAGAAGCTTCCACACACATCACCCTCATGACTCACCCAAGTGACGAAAAGATAAATTCGCATTTAACTGAATGTTAAAGCGGGTGATAGAAAACTGGCAACTTCCAAAAGCGATCCTGAAACGAATTTCAGGATAACCCCGTAACAGTATAAACATACCCGCATTTGTATTATGACCGAATACAAATGCAACTGAGACAAAGATATTATATCTACACAGTATAATACTCGGATCTGGCTTAAACCAAAGCATACCAGTATTATCTGCCCGAAATATGACACGTGTGTAAATGCACGTGCATTTTCCGAACCCTGCCATAACACCATACGGCCTCTACAACGTTTCGCTCGAACTTGGCAAACTGTCTGTGGGGAACTCTAATGACTCATCAACACACTGGCACTGGGTATAACCACTAGCACGTCAGAGGTACTAGCTGTACGTAACGGTTGCCTATGTATTGATTGGAAGGGAAGCTGACGAGCAAACTCATCCAGAAACCCTACTGAGCCTGACAGTGACAATATCTGTACAGTCTGATCCGGTCATCTAAGAGTATCGTATATCGAGTCTTGGGGGGTGGATAAAGTTAAACCCCTAATAACGCGATAATTCGTGTCGGTATGAAGCCCATCACCACCTGAGAAACTACTGATCCAAATCAGTAATTCTCCGCTACCCCGGCCGAGGATTTCTAGTGATGGCCATCCGTACACTATGCGACATCAACCCCCAATACCGGGAGAGACGAATCCCCGACGATCCGCTCACTGCCTCCATGTGGCTCGGGACTGTACCCAACTAAAACCTATTTACACGTCTCCTTTGAGCGTGGTAGGGTAGTAATCAAAGCATAGTGGGAACTCACACGAGACAAATGACGATCTCAGGTCGACAGACTAACCTGTATACATGTCACCTGAGAACTGCTATCTGACGATATGTTTAATACCAACTAGCATGTTCCCGGTGAGTCCTGTCTGGTGTACTCATAACCCAATGAGCACCTGTATACATCTTAGGTGATCCAACTGACACCAACGGCTTGTGAGACCGGCCACCGCCCCTCGTCGGGGTCTCGACTGTATACACTAGTCTACTCTGGAGTATCGATGCCCTGTCTCGAAACTCCCACGACTAGGGACACTTTAAGGATGTGCTTATGACCCCAGCTCCCACGTATATGATCACCATCATACTGCTGGCAGTCAAGCAAGAATCCTATGGGCTCTATCAACATGTAATAGTGAACTAAAGCATGTAAACGATGATAAAGACAAACCAGATAGCATACTATCATCTCGAGTAAGACAGTCATATCGGTATAGGTCCTCCCTCAATCATTGCAATCACGTGCCTGCGATCCAATAATTGACTTTAAGGGCACTATATCCAACAATCTCCCACTTGCACTTTAGGCTAATTATTGCGATGTCGCATACTCACAGCCCGTGTGATACCAAACATCCAACTCCTCTACTAATCAGCTTCACAAAGCTCGTTTGTAAAATTATTGTGTTCGAGAAATAGCCTTAGTAAGTGGATCCGCCCTGATGTTTCTTTCTATGTCTCTCTTAATCTCAAGTTTGCGGAGAAAGCCATCTCCCGAATCGAGTAATACCTGTCTTAGAATATGTCTGGATATCTGATGGGACCTAGTTCATAAATGAACTCCAATCCAAACTTCTTAGACTGTATCGATAACTGAACCTAATCAGTATCCAGCACCATGCCTCCCACAGTATCCTCTTGGACCACCTATCCATAATACTGTCCCTCGTCAGAGGGAAAACTATAACTCTGACAGTCACTCTGTCATCCATGTCACCTTTGAAGCATGGAATGATAACCGTCTCCCCGAAGGAGGCTGCCGTCATCAAATCCGTAGAACATGCACTTATGTTCTAAAACTACTTCCTTATGTTTCTTCAGGATTGGATTAATATAAACTTATCGCATCTAGTGCAAAAACAACATCTGGTGTGGTACTTGACATCTCACGATTGACTCAATTGCCTAAACAAGTGATCTGCCAATCATGCACATCCCTCTCCCCTTTAGTCTGTAAGACACCTTTAGAGAGGGTGACTCCATCACCTGCAGGTACTCCACCATGCCAGGAGTCATCTATTCTAAAATACTATTAGAATACAGTCAAAGTACACACATTGGGAAACTACCCAAATCTATATCTAAAACCATAGATCCAGAAACCAGAATGACAAATATTATATCCATATCCTTTGTGGAGAAACAACTGTGCGACGACCACAGTATAACCAATTGTAGTATAGGAATTTTACTTCCTACTCTGTGTATATCATCCAAATACCAGGACATCACACCCTACTACCATCTTAACAGATCCATCCCCTATTCTGATGAAGTCAAATCCATGACTGTTACATCAAAATCAGATGATCTATCTCCGCTATTTGTGCTCAAGTCTATAAATAGACATAAGCTACTTGCCCACTATGCTTCCGCTGCTCCCTCTGACTACGACAACCCTCTGGCAGAATAATATATACGTACACTTCTAAAGCTTGTTTAGAACGACGCTATACTTATCCTCCTGCCGGGTCTCATAGTCTG
Organism: Agapanthus africanus; assembly: GCA_030015575.1. Classification (NCBI taxonomy): domain Eukaryota; kingdom Viridiplantae; phylum Streptophyta; class Magnoliopsida; order Asparagales; family Amaryllidaceae; genus Agapanthus; species Agapanthus africanus. The sequence continues at coordinate 387,481,202 of JASDDO010000019.1, read as the reverse complement.
GAACAACAGTAGTGTCAAGTCTGGATAAACAAGAACCTCCATGTCACCGTCCTTGAGGCTATCGGAGTACCTCTCGGGTGTCTGAGGTTACCCACCATATCTGCGGAGTGGCTAATGGAATGTCAAACCTGATTGAATATATAGGTCCTATTAAATTTTCCGTAATCGTTTGCGGTACTGGAATCACTTCCAGTTCTACCATACTCCCACTACTGTTTTCTGAAAAAATTCATTTTACTAAAACTGTGGCGAGTCAAGAACAATATCACTATTGATCTTCCAGATGGTAGAAAATCAACCCTCGTCAAAACCAGGGTCAACCCACAAACTACCATTACAGAAACGTGCCTTGAGTTATCCAGAGTCTGGTTTTAAGCATAAGCTGGACAACTCACCGTATCTTAACATCGTTAAGATATGAACCATTCTATATCCAATATAGAAACCTTGGCACTTATTTAATTGGAACCAGATTCTAATCATGCAGCTGTCTCCAGTGCATATCAACTTAATGGAGAGAGGCTAATCAGCATTACTCAACTTAGGAATACATCCATCTATGAGTAACCTAAAAGAGAAACAAGTTTCTCAAAACCATTATTTGAATACCAATCACAAGAATCTACATCTTCGATCTTTTTGAAGAATCTCGATACTTGCGACACCTGGTTCTCTACTTTATTCTTATACCCACAACTTCTCAAAACTTAGACATTGTATTTCTACAAAACACTTGTCTAAAAACTAGAGAAGTCACAAGTAAACAGAACATAGTACGAGGACCAACCCCTTTGTCCTGATGGACACTGGACAACATACAATACTCTGTATAAGTCCGCTGAGTTGAATAACTCAAAACCTGTGCGTCGTAGGTTGAAAACTGTACCCAAGCGATTTCCTCAAATATCACCAATTACAACGAATTCCGATATAATGAGGATGATCACCTAAGTCCCAATAACTTACTCCCACTCATCATCTGTAAAACCATACAGATATGAGAATCATACCTGGTAAATACATACCCTGGAGTAAGTATCTAATCGGGAAATCAGTTTTCCATTAACAATGCACTGAAACATTAAAATGTTTCATAGGAGTATCCTGGTATTCCTAGTAATGCCTCTTCCAAAATCCAATTCATGACTTTAACCGTATATTTCTTTGCCATCTCTCAAATCCCTTTATTTGTCCTTATTCATTACCTTCTGTACACCATCATTAGGATAAGTGGTTTTCTTCCTTTCCTACCGTTCGGCACCAGCATATGGTTCGGAATAAGACTATCCAGTAAGCATAATAGGTGTACCCTCCTAAACCAAGGAGTACTCGCAACTTGAGAGAAGGTGATGATAAAAGACAACTGAATAATACCTTATTCTATTTCTCCTGAACTGGGGAAAAATGCAAAGGTGAAATAGGAGTGGCGATGAAGTACGTGGTTTAGTCATGAATGATAGCAGTCGCAATTTACTTTGCCCTCTTTCTAATCCCTTTATTTTGTCTTTAGTTATTACCTTCTGTACACCCTACTTAGGCTAATTGGTTTTCTTCATTCCCTACCTTTCGGCACCTGCCTATGGTTTGGAATAAGACTATCCAATAAGCGTAATAGGTGTACTCTCCTCAACTAAGGAGCCCTCGCATCCTGAGAGAAGGTGATAATAAAAGACAACTGAATAAACCAATTCTATTTCTTCTGAACCTGGATCCATCCTCGAAGAAGTCCCTTCGAGTTCGTATATAACCATACGATGAATCTATCCAATAGAAGTGGATGTCCGTAGTAATACGGCGTGTTCTGAGAAATGCAAAGGGTAAAAGAAGGAGCGGCAATGACTTATGCAACTCAGACAATCCAAAAGCCAGTATTTTAAGAAGGTTCGGTCAACTTGGTCATTGAGTCATAGTCGAGGGTCGGTCAAAGGTCGCTGCCAAAGAGAGAGAGAGAAAAGAAACACTCAGTGTGCACTCTAACCTAGATCAGAATGGTTATTATTTTATCTAATCAGGAAACCTCCCACTGTACCATCAAACTCTCCTCCAACCCTAAAAGAAGAATCAATCGGGATCACCCGAAGACTAAACCAACTCATCTGTGGGAATCGGGATCCAACTCTCATCGCATGATAACGTGACGGAATCCACTCATGTTATCACACTCCAGAAGGTATGCGCATACTTGGCAAGTTTCAGTTTCTTTAGAAACTCCCGATATGATTTTTGCCCCATGCTCTTATGACCTAGGCGTTAGGTCAAAATGTCATAAGTCACATGTCAAGTTCTACCCATCATTATCCAGGTCAATTTGAACCCACCCGCACATGCCCTTGGTGTTAGGTCAAAATGGCAGAACGACTGTCCCAAACAAACTCATCTATCTATACAACAAATGAATACCCAGCAGCTACCAAACACTATGCCTTGGCGTTAGGTCAAAATACATAGCTTGAATACTACTGAATACCCAAAAGAAATGACGGAGGGCTACGGCTGGTTTTTGGCGAAAAACCTTTAACGTAACGAACTTGATATCGCTGAAGGAACCTGATAGCTTTGTATAAAAATATAGTGGCGAAAACCTTTGCTAAAGAGGTCACTCCCGGTGAAGGGATCTCGGCTCTTTCCTCGTGGAATGAGGTGCAGGATATTCCAACTGAATACCGTGATACAAAGTAACTTTTAATCGACTATAGTGAAGTTATTACCATGACGCAAACTTCTACCCAAGGGGTCATTCCCGGTGAAGGGATATCAGCCCTTGCCTTGTCGAATGAGGTGCAGGATATTCCAACCGAATACCGCTATGCATAACAAAAGGAAACGTCTTTGTAATAACACTTTTTAAAGCTGTTCCAACAACTGCCAAACAGGTTTGTTTTCCTTTGCATTGATCAGAATCAACACAGTCCCATCAATCAATCACACCAGAAAAGAACGAAAAATAAAATGTACGTATATGCCATCCATATTCGCCACTGGGTCCCGTCATCACCCGTTAGGTTACTTAACTAATGACAGAGCGGGGACTGGACTAGCACGGGTGTAAAACATATACAACATCTAATAGCATATATACCAATATACAATAATAGCTCCAGGCGTGATAATATGCAACATTACAGAAAAGTAATAAGCATCACAGAACAATACAGATAATCTGGGATCCCCGAGTTTCACAGAGCCGCTACTGAAACCCGACGTTCTTCTGGTCATGTGGATAGCCTGTGCAATGAAACCTAGACCCCTATGGGTGCGGCCAGTTACCCGCCAAAACCTGAAGCGAGGAAGCCCCTTACAGCAAAGTGAATGGACCACCCAGCACTTCACAGAATCGGGTAACTTGAGCACCCCTCCTTGGGTCAACCTGTACCCCCTACGAGTGCGGCGAATAGTTTGCCAATTCTAGAGTGAGGCCCCTCTGCCTCTCAAAGACATGAGATACGGACCCGTTGCCCTCCAGAACCCGGCTATCCATGCACTCCGTCGCGGGTAAACCTAGTATAGAAATAAAAATATATACAACGGGTACATCTACCTCAGCCCGGTCGTGCCCCAAAAGAATATTATACAAACAGGCAGTGACGGCAGTCCACATGTTGGACGCTCGCCCCGCAATATCAAATATACAAATAAATCCAAACAGCACTATCATTGCACACTGCTATCCACCATGACAAATCCGCAACATCACAGCGCAACATAGAATATCAACGCGAATGTCACGTTCGCAAATCCGTCCAAAAGGACTATAGCAATTAGACGCAATTTACCGCTCAAATGACATTCCCGGTCGGAGATATAAGGTAAGTACTGCATACTAACAAGTTTAAAATTTCGATCGACAAAACTTCCCGAAGTGGGCCCAACGTACATCTGGTGTACAGTAATAAAATCTGGGCCCAAAAGAAATGTACCAAAAACCACAATTTACCATGGCAAACCCTCAGGAAAAATTTGGCTCACTGTTCCCACATACAGGCCGCGGTTCCGCGGTCAAACCCTAGCTTTGACCGCGGATCCGCGGCGGTACTGTGGGATCACATGACCAAATTTTCACTGTTTGCTTAAAAAGCCGGCTCTGTTTTCTGTGATATGCAAAATAATTTTTAGACCAGATTAAAAATCGACAGAAACATTGAACAGAAAAATTGTAGTTTTTGAAATTCCGTTCGATCGATCTTTTAAACGTGTTAGAACAAGTTAGTAAAGCTTAATGGCGAGGCTCTGATACCACTGTAAGTACACGGTAGCGCCTCGGCCGTCTTTCAGACGCCAAATGCGGAACAAAAACTTTTTAACTGGCGCTATCGTATACTATCACCATGATTTGCCATTATTGCTAAACTAACAAACTACAAAGTGGGTAGAAATGTTATACCGAACGATCTGAGTCCTTCGGTCTTCAACCATCATCCCACGCTTTGTTGCGGCTGCTCCGATCTCCTGAATTTCCAGTCTCCTCGTCCAGGTGGCACCACGTCAACGGATCTTTAAACAGGCTCCCGCCTCTGAACCGAGGCAACTCGATCATCAAGTTTGCTAAAAGAGATGACCAAGATTGATGTAGAGAATGAGTAGAATACTTTGTCTCACTTCGTCTAAAGCCATGGACGAACGGTTAATGAAGTTGCCTTTTGGAATGGGGTGATGGAAAAATGAGCTCTATGAAATTACATGAAGTAAAACTATCATAATCTTTTTCCCAAAATCAATAACCATCTCCTCACAAGCAAGGGCCGGCCACAATATATGAGGGGGGAGGTGAGTGTAGGAGCAAGGAAGAGGTAACCATAAGATTAATGAAGATAATGAGTCACAAGACACCTTGCATAAACATTAATGCAACAAATGATTCATCTAACCTAGTCATCAACTCATTAAATGCAACCAATGAATCAAGAACACCTCACTAATCCTAGTCACAACTTCTAGAAGCTTCCACACACATCACCTTCATGACTCACCGAAGTGACGAAAAGATAAATCCGCATTTAACTGAATGTTAAAGCGGGTGATAGAAAACTGGAAACTTCCAAAAGCGATCCTGAAACGAATTTCAAGATAACCCCGTAACAGTATAAACATATCCGCATTTGTATTATGACCGAATACAAATGCAACTGAGACAAAGATATTATATCTACACAGTATAATACTCGGATCCGGCTTAAACCAAAGCCCACCAGTATTATCTGCCCGAAATATGACACGTGCGTAAACGCACGTGCATTTTCCGAACCCTGCCATAAAACCATACGGCCTCTACAACGTTTCGCCCGAACTTGGGAAACTGTCTGTGGGGAACTCTAATGACTCATCAACACACTGGCACTGGGTATAACCACTAGCACGTCAGAGGTACTAGCTATACGTAACGGTTGCCTATGTATTGATTGGAAGGGAAGCTGGCGAGCGAACTCATCCAGAAATCCTACTGAGCCTGACAGTGACAATATCCGTACAGTCCAGTCCGTTCGTCTAAGAGTATCGCATATCGAGTCTAGGGGGTGGATAAAGTCAGACCCCTAATAACGCGATAATTCGTGTCGGTATGAAGCCCATCACCACCTGAGAAACTACTGATCCAAATCAGTAATTCTCCACTACCCCGGCCGAGGATTTCTAGTGATGGCCATCCGTGCACTGTGCGACATCAACCCCCAATACCGGGAGAGACGAATCCCCGACGATCCGCTCACTGCCTCCATATGGCTCGGGACTGTACCCAACTAAAACCTGTTTGCACGTCTCCTTTGAGCGTGGTAGGGTAGTAATCAAAGCACAGTGGGAACTCACACGAGACAAATGACGATCTCAGGTTGACGAACTAACCTGTACACATGTCACCTGAGAACTGCTATCTGACAATATGTATAATACCAACTAGCATGTTCCCGGCGAGTCCTGTCCGGTGTACTCATAACCCAATGAGCACCTGTATACATCTTAGGTGATCCAACTGACACCAACGGCTTGTGAGACCGGCCACCGCCCCTCGTCGAGGTCTCGACTGTATACACTAGTCTACTCTGGAGTATCAATACCCTGTCTCGAAACTCCCACGACTAGGGACACTTTAAGGACGTGCTTATAGACCCCAGCTCCCACGTATATGATCGCCATCATACTGCTGGCAGTCAAGCAAGAATCCTATGGGCTCTATCAACATATAATAGTGAACTAAAGTATGTAAACGATGATAAAGACAAACCAGATAGCATACTATCATCTCGAGTAAGACAGTCATATCGGTATAGGTCCTCCCTCAATCATTGCAATCACGTGCCTGCGATCCAATAATTGACTTTGAGGGCACTATATCCAACACTAGACACGTTGCAAAAGGTTTTCGTCAAAGACCATGTGTGGACTATGACGAAACTTTTTCTCCAGTGGCTATGCTCAAATCCATTCGGATCCTACTTGCCATTGCTGCCTTCCATGACTATGAGATCTGGCGGATGGATGTAAAAACGGTTTTTCTAAACGGTGGTTTGGAAGAGTGTGTTTATATGGATCAGCCAGAAGATTTTGTAGACGGTGGGAGCAGCGGGAAGGTGTGCAAGTTGCTTAAATCCATTTATGGATTAAAGCAGGCATCGCGGAGCTGGAACATCTGTTTTGATGAAACAGTCAAGGAATTTGACTTCATCAAAAACGAGGATGAGGCTTGTATTTATAAGAAGATTGTAGGACGAACTGTCGTATTCCTAGTCTTGTATGTGGACGACATTCTTTTGATAGGAAATGACATTCCTATGCTACAATCGGTCAAGCTATTCTTGTCACAACGGTTCTCCATGAAGGACCTGGGTGATGCCTCGTGCATTCTGGGGATCAAGATCTACAGAGATAGATCCAAAACATTATTGGGACTTTCGCAGTCCAGGTACATAGAGACCGTACTAAAGAGATTTAGTATGGAAGATTCCAAGCGCGGTAATATACCCGCATTGCATGGAATCACCCTCTCCAAGAAAATGTCTCCCAAGACTGACGAGGAGAGGGTTCGCACGAGCACTATACCCTAAGCTTCGGCGGTAGGATCTATAATGTATGCCATGCTATGTACAAGACCAGATGTAGCTTACGCGCTAAGCGTGGTGAGCCGGTATCAGTCAGACCCAGGTGAGAACCACTGGATAACAGTAAAGAACATTCTCAAGTACCTGAGAAGGACTAAGGAGATGTTCCTGGTTTACGGTAATGGAGACCTCAGGATCGAGTCCTTTACCGATTCAAGCTTCTAGAGTGACAAGGATGATAGCAAGTCTGTCTCGGGTTTTGTGTTTACCCTCAATGGAGGGGCGGTATGTTGGAGGAGTTCCAAATAGGATACCGTCGCAGACTCGACGATGGAGGCTGAATACATTGCTGCAAGCGATACCGCAAAAGAGGCGGTCTGGATGAAGAAGTTCATTAGTGAACTTCAGGTAGTTTCGTCCATTGTTGACCCAATACCTTTGTATTGCGATAACAATGGGGCTATAGCTTTAGCGAAGGAACCATGGTCCCATCAGAAATCCAGGCACATCTTAAGGCGGTATCACCTGATCAGGGAGGTCGTAGATCGCCAGGAGATCGAGGTCCGGAGAGTGGATACGAAAGAGAACACGGCGGATCCATTTACAAAGGCCCTCCCTCAAGTACAGTTCGAGCGAATTTTTGAGATGTTAGGTATGCGGTACGCCAGCAGCTGGTTTTAGTGCAGACGTTGGGTATTCGGTACGCCAATTACTGGCCTTTAGTGCAAGTGGGAGATTGTTGGATATATATGCCCTAGAGGCCAGTATTGTATATGTATACATATGGATGCTAGGGATATGTATGTACAGGACAATCTTGCTCAGTTTTATAGTATATTTTTTGACTTGTCTTTGTCAGGATGTGTATTTATTTCTATTGTTGTTATATCTAGCTTGCACATATTGATAAAGACTCGATACGGTAGTATACTATTATGGTTTGTCTTTATCTTAACATAGCATATGTCATACTCGTTATTACATATTGCGGTTACATGTTGATAAAGCCCGTAGGATCTTGCTTGACTACCTGTGTTGTGATGGCGATCATACTTGTGGGAGCAGGGTAGTCCATAAGCACGTCCTTAAATGGTCCCTAGTCACGGGAGTATCGAGACTGGGCATTGATACTCCAGAGTAGACTAGTGTATACGTTTCTAACCCCGTCGAGGGATGGTTGGTCCCGCAGCCATTGGTCTGATGCACCTAAGATCATATACAGGTGCTTACTGTGGGTGAGTACACTGGACGGACTCGCCGAGAACTTCCAGATGGTACTATACCTATCGTCAGATGGAAGTTCTTAAGTGACATGTGTATAGGTTAGTCTTTGGACCCGAGATCGGAATTTGTCTCGTGTGAGTTCCCACTGAGCTTTGATCACTACCCTACCACGACTCTACTGAGTCGTGAAAACAGGTTTTGGTTGGGTACAGTCCCGAGCCACATGGAGCTAGTGAGCGATTGTTGGGGATTCGTCTCTCTCAGTATTGAGAGTTGATATTGCGCAGTGATCGATTGGTCAGGACCATAAGACCTTGGCCAAAGCAGTTGGGATTTACTGATACGTTCATCAGTAGTTTCCCGGATTGGTCCTGAGCCACATCGGCATGACTTATCAGGTTATTAGGGTCTGACGATCACCACCCCCTAGACCCGGTATGCGATAGTCTTTAACGAAGAGACCGGACTATGAGGATATTGTCACGGATAAGCTCAATAAGAGTTCGGACGAGTTTGCTCGTTGGATTTCCTTTTCGACAGGCACCTGGGTAGCCGTTACATACAGCTAGTGCCGCTAACGTGCTTGTGGTTAAACCCACTGCCAGAGTACTGTCGAGTCTTTAGAGTCCCACACAGAGGGTTTCCAAGCTTCGGGCGAAACGATGTAGAGGTCGTATGGTTTTGCGACAGGGTTCGTTCACATAAGCGTACTTGTGCGCGTATGGTGTTCAAGCGGTTGATACTAGTGGGCTTTGGTTTAAACTGGATCCTAGTATTAGATTATGGATTGGTTTAGTCTCATTGTATTCGTGTTTCTCGGAACACGGATGCGGGTATGTATATACGGTTGAGAGGGACAGAGAAGGAGACACCTCATTAGGATTTTGACCATTGACTTGATTAAAACCATAATTAGATGGAGGAAATAGTTTACTAATCTTTATTAGAGATAATTGTGTCATGGTTAATTGGTTTGACCATTTGACTTGTTGACCATTGTTGACTTAGATATTTTTGTTAAGCACAAGATATTTTGCTTAGCATTAATTGTGACATGGTAATGGTCAAATCAAATAAACCATCACAATTATCTTAATAAAACTTATTATTATTTTTCCTTATATGAGAGCTCTCTTCATTATTCTTACTCTCACTCTCTTTCATGGTTCTCTCCTTCTTCCCTCTCATAACCCTAGTGTCTCATAAGTTGAGAATCAAGGGTTAGTGAGACTAAGCAACCCAAAATCACACTCTACTCACTCTAGTCTACTTAGATTAGCAAGCTAAGTGTTCTAGTTACCTCAAGTTAGAGGTTTAGCTCAAGGTTGGAACTCTCGGATGGATCATCGTTGACACAAGGAGGCCGGAGTTCAAGCACGACCCATACTTCCATCGAAGAGCTTGAGGAGAGGATCGAAAATCCGAAGGACTTGTATCCGTTAGGTATATTTTCTATCATAGTAGATAGAACCCTAACTGGCTAACTAGGTTTATGGTAAACATCCGGTTTTGGTTTATTCTAGCGCCAAGTTTTTGATCGTATTAAAAATTTTGTTCCACATTTGGCCACGGAAGTTGGCCGGGGCGCTAGCGTAACCCTTCAGGTACGATTCCTCCTTTCCGATACACCGTTGTGTTGAGGTGTTTATGGAGGAGTAAGCTAAGAGAGAATTCCATTCTCTTTTAGGTAATCCAGGAACTCGGCAGTTAAGTATTCACCACCTCGATCAGATCAAAGTGTCTTGATACTTTTGCCGGTTTGTTTTTCCACTTCATTCTTATATTCCCGGAATTTCTCAAAGGTCTCAGATTTATGTTTCATCAAGAATACATGTCCATACCTTGAGAAATCATCCATAAAAGTATTGAAGTAGGAATAACCACTTCTTGCATGTGTAGACATTGGACCAAATACGTCGCTGTGCTCTTACTTCGTGTCCAGTAAACGGAGTCTTTGTCATCTTTCCTTTGAGACATGATTGATAAGTTGCATAAGACTGATATTCAAACGGATCAAAATATACCTCTTTATGTAACGTCGCCAACTGTGTTTCATTGATGTAACCCAGTCTACAATACCATAAGAAAGTCGGATTTAATTCTGGAGACTTTCTTTTAAGTGTGTTCTGAATATTAAAAACTTGGTGTTGGTTTAATACGTATATATCGTTGTCTAGTGTACCTGACCTAATCAAACCATGATTAAGGTGGATGTTTACGACATCGCTTACAAATGTAAAATCATAACCTTCTTTAGATAGTAAAGATATAGAGATGATATTACAAGTCAAACTAGGTATACAAAAATAGTTGCGCAAAACTAAAATATGTCCACATGTCAATCCCAAGTATATTCCCTATGGACACAGCATCCACGCTCGCTCCGTTAGAGACCCTGAGGGTCATATCACCCACCTTCAAAACTCTATGGCTTCTTAGTGCCTGCAATGAATTACAGATATGAGATCCTGATCCTATAGGGTTCTTTGGCACTACCACAAGGTCTCGGGAGGCATCAAACATGCCGTATTTTAAAATTTCTAGTGTGCCAAACAACCTAACCAAGGATCTAGCTAGAGTTTTAAGAGCTAACTAGAATGTAAACAACTTTACATTGAATGTGAAAAAGGAATACAACCTTTGTAGACTGGTCCTTCACTTTAATAGCTCCGTGTAGAAGTCCCTTCACTCCAAGTGGTGATCTCCCAGACTCAAGATAGACTTCACAAAGCGAAATGAACGAGTGTGCTTGAAGTCTCCGAGGCCGAAGATGATCTACGTCGAGGAGACTCTAACCCAAGCTATCTCTTCACTAATGAGGGATTAGTAAAGCAAACACCCTAAACTAAATGGCTAGTGGAGTAGGATTTTTGCTCACTTTAGATTTATTTTTCTCACTAGGATCATTCACCTCCTCAAAACCTAGAAAGATTTTTGGAGATGAAGAAGAAGATGAAGTGGAGAATGAAATGGTGAATCAATCATGTGAGAATTGCAACCATGGGTGAGTTTATATCTCATATAACTCATCTAAAGAATAAACCATGGCTAAGAGTAATGGTTATGTTAATAAATATCTCAAGTAATACAAATTAAGTGGACTAAGTCAATAGTTAACACAAGCTTCTCCATACTTCCAACCATGACTAATTTCCACTTCATTTTGAATTACTTTAACTAAGTAAAACCCTAATTTATCCAAAGCATAGTGTGAGTCTCATACACCCATGTTGCATATATAATCAAGCATGACACAATAACATATATCACATATTTATTAAATGTGTCACAAGTGAGAAAAAGAAATATTTAAGTGAGCTAATATTAGTTAATGTATGTTAATATATCAAATATATAATTATACATTAAATTATCAAATCAACACTTGATTTAATAATCCGGCTATATCACATATAACCGACTAATATCATATGTATCAACTTATCGAATCAACACTTGATTCGATAACCCGGTTATATCACATATAACCGAACGATACTATATATCGCGAGATTAGAATATGGCATCATATACACGTATTAATCTCAGCCCCACACATATCACATATGTGCTCCTACTTCATTTCGCCTTTGCCAGGAAACCTCTGTGTAGGACTCTAAAGACTCGTCAATACGCCGGCAGTAGGTGGTGATCATATCAGTCACCCACAAGCCGTCGGCGGTCTGCCAAACGTAACGGCCACCCGGATATTGAGCGATCAGAAGATCAACAAGCAAGCATGCCCATACTCCTGCGAATCTAATAAGTAACACTACCGTACAGTCCAGTCTCTTCGTCTGATAAGTCGCATATCTCAGCCTGGGGATGGAAAAGGTCAAACCCCAATAGCCTGATAAGTCATGCCGATGTGAGGCTCATAACGGTTTGAGAAACTACTGATAAACTTACCAGTAAATCTCAGCAACCCTGGCCAGGGATTTCCTGTTATGGCCAATTGAGCATAGCGCAACATCAACCCCCAATACCGAGAGAGACGAAATCCCCTTCTATCGCTCATTGCCTCCATGTGACTCAGGATTGTACCCAAAAACCACCTGTTTGCACGACTCAGTAGAGCCGTGGTAGGGTGGAAATCAAAGCACAGTGGGACACACAAGACTCTATGACGATCTCGGGTCGACAGACTAACATGTACCAGTGTCACCAAAGAACTGCTATCTGACATGAGGTATAATACCATCTAGGAGTTCTCGGCGAGTCCTGTTCAGTGTACCCAGTCTCCATTGAGCACCCGTATACCATCTCTGATGTCAAACACCAATGGATATGGGATCGTCCATCGCCCATCATATGGGTCAAGAAGCGTATACGCTAGTCTACTCTGGAATATCGATGCCCCGTCTCGATACTCCCACGACTAGGAACTATTGAAGGATGTACTTACCGACTACCATTGCCCCACTAGTATGAACTGCATCATAATCCTGGTAGTCAAGTACTCATCCTAAGGGCTTTATCAACATGTAATAGAGAGAGAATAAGTGTACATGTTAAGATAAAGAGCAACCAGATAGCATGCTATCATGTCGAGTAAGAAAGTCTTCCCTATATATGTCCAAGCATCCACTATAATATACATCATATGTACAATAATGGCCTCTAGGGCATACATATAACTAACAGATCCGGTATCCAATACCCAGGAAGTAAAGTTGATTGACAGACGGTTTTCAATCATAAACACAGCTGAAGTTGAAGCCACAACTTGCTTCGAATCCTGGTTCTGGGCTTTCCAGGTCCTGTTGTCCTTCTTCTAATGGCCATTTTTGTGACAGTAGAAGTATTCTTCCTTCCCTATTGTCGGCCCCCTAACTTTTGCCTTGCCCTTCCCATGTACCTTATTGACACCTCCTTTCGGCTTTGTGGGGGCCTTCTTCTTCTTCCCCTTGGCTTTCGTCTTGGATCTAGAGGAGGAAGATTCCCCAATAAGAAGAGCGGGTGTCTCCCTAGTTTTTTTTAGGATGCCCTCTGCACTCCTCAACATATTGAGGAGTTCTGAAAGTGTGACTTCCTTCCCTTGAATATTGAAATTCAAGATGAACTGGGTATAGGTAGAGGGGAGGGACTGTAGAATTAAGTCTGTGTATAACTCATTCTCCAACGTAGTCCCAAGGTCCGCGAGCTCTTCAATGTAGCTAATCATCTTAAGGACATGGTCCCCTACAGATGACCCGATAACCAACCTCGCCTGAAACAATTTCTTCGAGGACTCATATCTTGCGATACGAGATTGCTCTCAATATAAATCCTTGGTATGGAGGAAGATGAAAGCTAAGTCCATCTTCTCGTGCCGCCTCTGATATTCATTATCCATCGAGGCAAGCATTAAGCACTTGGCTTTCGCACTATCAATTTCCCATGTCTTGCGGATCTCAATATCTGCGACGGTGGAATCTGGACCTGAGACGGCGGGGGATTTGGTAGTAAGGAGGTAGCCTAGCTTGTCATAAGTTATGGCCATCTGGACATTCATTAGCCAATCTTTATAGTTTGGCCCCGTCAATATATTTTTATCTAGCAGTAACTTAAGCCCGGTCATTTTGGTCACTGCAATTAGGAGAGAGAGAAGAAATACTTAACGTGATACTCTTGCAAGTTTATATTGGTTATTAGTTTATCTAAACAATATGGCTCCCACTGTTTCTCGAATTCTTCTTCAAACCATAAAAGAAGAATTAGTCGGGATTAATTGCACCCTACAATTCTTGCTTAACCTTACGGCCAGACTAGTGTCGGTACTTCGAGGGAGGTTTTACAACGCTTTTGCTAAGTTTCTTAATTAAATAACCTCTTTTCCCTGGAGGCGTAGCCCCGCTAACACCGTTCTAGACACCTACTTGGTTTATAGTATTGATTGCAAAGTGAAAAATTCTCCCGAGAAGTAGCAGATACTCACAGTAGGATCAGGATCCAAATATCATCATGTGACAACCTTGAAGGAATCCAACCAAAATCATTACACTCCAAATGGTATGTAATACTAGCAAGTTTCAATTTTCTTAGAAACTCCCGATGTAGATTTTTTCCCCAAGCTCTTATGACTTTGACGAAGGCCAAAATATCATAAATCGCAAGTCAAGTTCTGCCCATCATTGTCCAGGTTAATTTGAACCCACCCGTACATACCCTTGACGAAGGCCAAAATAGTAGTACGACTGTCCCAAATCAACGCATCTATCTATGCTACAGATGAATACCCAGCCGTTACCAATCACTATGCCTTGGCGAAGGTCAAAATGCATAACTTGAATACTACAGAATACCCATCTGAAATGACGGAGGGTTACGAATGGTTTTGGCGAAACCGTGAACGTAATGAACTTGATATAGTCGAAGGAACCATGATAGCTTTTAAAAGGAGTGGTTTAGGCTCCGGATTTAAAAATTGTTTTTCAAGAAAACCGAGTGGTTTTGAAATTGTTCCAACGATTTAGCTTTAGTTTGTTTTCTTTGTATTAATCAATATTAATGCGGTCCCATCATTTAACCCTATCATTGCAGAAAGAAACAAAAATACAACGTAAACTTATGCCATCCGCATTCGCCACGGGGCCCCGTCATGCACCGTTATGTTACTTAACTAACGGCAGAACGGGGGCTGGACTACCGCGGGTGCAAAACATAAGCAACGTTTATTATATATCATATATATATATATATATATATATATATATATATCCATTCATCTCACGCAATAATAGGCATTCTAGATCACAGACCACAAATGAATATATTGGATATACTATGAATTCTGTGTTTCATTTTAGCCTAGAACGAAAGACGGATTCCACAGTTGTGATGAATAGCCAAACCACACCCTAGACCCCTATGGGTGCGGCAAACTACCCGCCAAATTCCCGAAGTGAAGCAACCTCCCTCAATAAAATGAGTAGGCCACTCAGCACTCAAGAACCCGGTAGTTTGTGCACCCCACCTTGGGTCTATCCTAGGTGCAAGAAAAAGTAAATGAAATAATACAATGGTGGCTACAAGCTCAACCTGGATGTGCCCCGCAAAAGAATATTACACCAATTACAAATATATATGAATGAAAGAAAAACACTCTTCTCACATCCCTCAGCTATTGCATCACGACGATCCAATACTTCATATTCACAAACCATCACAATACAGATATATGCAACCCCTACTAATCGACATATAGCAATTAACAGATGTTTAGTATCATATATACAAAAATAGAAACATGATTAGCCAAGAACTTTAGAATTTCGATCGATAAACAAATCCTTGTCTACCCTATGTACAAACCAGTACACAAACAAATCTGGGTAGAAACTACATATGCCAAAAACCATAATTTCACAATTAATACCCACAGAAGAAAATTGGACCGATTCGGCCTTGACTTGGCCGCGGAATCGTGGCCAAACACACTGTTTTGCCGCGGTTCCGCGGTAGAATAGGGAAATATGAACTCATTTTTCTTCTGTGTTCTTACAAAAGACTGCTTGTATTTTTAAGCCCACTGAAATAATTTTTTGAACAGTTTTAAAAAACGACAGCAAGCATGACTTGAAATTTTGATTTCGTGCAATTTTTCGTCGATCGAATTTCTAATTACTTGCTAACTAGCTAGTTAAGGTTTAATAGGATTTGATACCACTGTAAGCCATTTTCGCGCACCCCGCGCACTTGTGGGGAGGCGGAATATACAAAAACGATTTTTTCAAGCTTTGCAACACCGACTAAACTCCAGGATCTTTACGGAAACCTTAACTATCAAACTACTTGGAGGTCTAACTATTATGAAGAGTTTTATACCTCCTAAAACCTTGTCCTTCGGGTCTTCTTCTCCTCCTCTTCTTTAGCTCCTTGAAGATCGGATCAAGTTAGAATTGTCGGCCTCTTCGCGTCAAAAACGATCCTCCCAAGAGTATGTACTTCAAGCTCCAACCTCTAAATCGAGGTAACTAGGGTACCTAGTTCGCTAAACTAGATAGTATAGAAGATGTAGAGAATGATTATGGATTAAGTTGTCTCAATAACCCTAGGTTTCTCAACTCTTTGAGGAAGAAGAAGAAAGCTCAAGAGAGATGAGAGTATTGTAATGAGAATGATGATGAATAATGGCTAAGGGTTGATGATAATGAAGCATATAATATCAATAATAAATCAACCATCCTTCAATAGTCATCAAAATAATGAGTCACCCAAGTAGTCATGCTTCAATTATGTCCTTAATAACACTTTATACCTCCACCTCATTATCCATTTAATTAAATGGATTAAAGCATGTTTCCCCAATCAGAGCAAAGCTCTGTTCAAATTTTGAAATTTGAAATAAAGCGGCGCTTCATAAAAGCGCTCGCGCTAAATGCGCCAGCGCTAAGAGTCAAAGACTCTGATACAGCGCTCACGTGCAAAGCACGAGAGCGCGAGCGCTAGCAGCGCCAGCGCTAAGAGTCAAAGACTCTGATGCAGCGCTCACGTGCAAAGCACGAGAGCGCCAGTGCTAGGAGTCAAAGACTTTGATGCAGCGTTCACGTGCAAATCACGAGAGCGCCAGCGCTAAGAGTCAAAGACTCTGATGCGGCGCTCACGTGCAAAGCACGAGAGCGCTTGCGCTAGCAGCGCCAGCGCTAAGAGTCAATGACTCTAATGTAGCGCTCACGTGCAAAGCATGAGAGCGCTAGTGCTAAGTGCACTAGCACCCAGAGTCAAAGACTCTGATGCAGCCCTCACGTGCAAAGTACGAGAGCGCTAGCGCTGGAACAAAATGTTCCCCACCATTGGATCAAAGATCCAACAAAGATGACTAAAAATCATCAAACTATCTCTGAAAATTAGAGCACCGTTGGATCAAAGATCCAATGGTGATTAAAGATCACCAAGATACAGAATAAGTTCTGTATGGGAAAAGATTTCCCAATCTTGTTAAAACAAGAAAATTGCCTTCTGTAAAACAGAAGCCCTAGGATCAAAAATCCAACGGTGGGAAACATCCCCAAATCAATTAGAGAAAAAATCTCTTCAACTGATTCAACAAATTAGCTTTTACTATATAAAGGACCCAAGACTTCAAGTCTCATAGAGAGGAACCCCTCTATAAACTTTGAGAAATTTCAAAGAGAAGAGCAAGCTCTCGGAAGAAGAAGAATTTCTTCAAGGTAAATAAAAACAGAGAGATCAAAGTATCTCATCAAAAGAAGAAGAAACTAATTCTTCTTCAAGATCATAGATCTATAAGACAAATGTCTTTCATAAAAAGAGATCCTAGTATCTCATCATAAAAAGGGGAGGGGAGAAGAACTTAATTTTTCCTTGGATCACAGATCCACAAAGACATGGTCTTTCATAAAAACAGAAGAGATTGTAAAATCTTCTATTAAAATAAGAACTTAAGTTCTTAGATCTATGAGACAAAGTCTTTTATGAACGAGAGTTTAATTCTCGGAGTGCAGAACTGATCAAAGTTTGCCTAATAAGAGCCTTAAGTGCTCTAATTTAAAGAAGCGCCTTAGCGCTCCAAAACTGGCGCACAGCGCCGCAGCGCTCCTTGCGCTCCATTTTAAAAGAAGCGCTTCAGCGCTTCAAGGCTGGCGCTCAGCGCCAAGCGTACCACATGCTCCTCACGTGTGCGCTATCTCACAGAGGGCGCTCTGCACTTATTGACCGGCGCTCAGCGCCAAGCGCGCCACGTGCTCCTCATGTGTGCGTTATCTCAAATCTGGCGCTCAGCGCCAAGCGCACTACGTGCTCCCCACGTGTGCGCTGAGGGAACATAAACTGCTCTTTAAATAAAGCCCCAGAGCTATAATGAGCGCTCAACACTCAATAAAAGACAAAAAATTGTCAGAACCCAAACCAATGCTCAATATTGTTAAATGTCCAACATTTTTATTGAGTGGGCCGAGCACAAGTTGGCCACAGACCCCCTCATTTAGATTAATTGAGCAAACATGCTCATAAATATTTTTAAATGATCTTAGTCCCAGACTTGACTACAGATCTCCCAACCAACAATGGTTCAAGGGTACATCTCTTGATTCCTCTGATATGTGTCGTTGTAATTCTTCAACGTCTTCAGAGAGGTAACGGGTCCCGATAACCAGACATTCCATGGACCGCAATATCTCTAAACTAAAACAATAGAGTCCAAATGTTCTTTTGTTGGATCTAAATGGTCCTATTAAGTAGATCTTAGTCTAAAATTAGACTAAGTATCTTTAACAAACGTTTAAGTTGATCTTAGCTTCAAATGAGATTAATGATCCTTAAACCCAACCCAAACCCAAATCTAAGATAATACGGATTTGGACAAATCCATGCCCTATGGGCGACAACATAAATTAGTCTCCGTATACAATCTACGGGCAACCAAAAACAAAACAAACACACACGACACGAAGTGACCATCTGGAGAAGGAGAAAGTGGTTACCGCTATGTGGTAGAGTAATTAACTGCAGAGGCTTGCGCCTGTAGGGAAGAGCGTCCCCACAATCAAAAAACCCCTCAAACGAGGGGGAATCTGACGAAGTTTGCTATAACGGCCGCATCCGTCTAAACTTCCGATACACGGTACCATAAATCAACTTGGCATTTTCGGAGAAGTGGGCGGATAAAACCAAATAGCATCTGCCCCCAAATTCAGGCGAGACGAACCTACGTGGTTCCGTCTCCCGTATTCCGGCGGAAAACAGATTCTGGCATGCCCGGTGGGACCTTTTCCTCTTTCCACTCCACACTTCGTGTGTCATGTTTCGTGAACAAATCGCGGTTTGCTATGGTTGCCCCTGGATTCGAGGTACTAAGATTTGGTGTCTGCTCCCGTGCAGATCAATGGCTTCCAACTGCAACAATTGCAACAAATCCCGATTGATCCTCGCAGGAGGAGTGACTTATGGGCCTCAAGCGGCCTCCGTTTTCATGATGCCAGTAGAGCAGGTGACGCAGGCCACCACTGGGCTGTTCTTTGGGACCATGCTCCCACCTATGAGCTTCAATGCCTTAATGCCGTTGCAAGAGGTTCTAAAGAAGTCGGTCTTTGATCGGCTTACGACTACCACGGCCCCTCTCAACGGGTCGTCCAAGTCCAGCACCTCAGTATTTGATAGGCTAAGCCAAAACTCCAAAGGGCCCATGAAGAAGCCCGCGATACCTGAAGGGGTTATCATGAAACGGATAATCATCCCTGGTCCAGTGAAAGAAGTTGTCAAAGCGGCTTCTCCTGCTAAAAGATCAGTCTTTGCAAGACTGGTCACTCTAACACCCGTTCTGGGTGAAGTCACCAAGGCTGCTACCCCTGTCCAAAAGTCTGCCTTCGACAGGTTAGCCATCCCCTCTCAGCGGACGTCGGTTTTCGACA
Source organism: Agapanthus africanus (assembly GCA_030015575.1). NCBI lineage: Eukaryota > Viridiplantae > Streptophyta > Magnoliopsida > Asparagales > Amaryllidaceae > Agapanthus > Agapanthus africanus. The sequence continues at coordinate 387,461,599 of JASDDO010000019.1, read as the reverse complement.
GGCTAACGACAACAACAGCCCCTTATCAGAGCAGGGGGCATGAAGAAGCCACCCCATAAATGAGCCAGTACCGTCTGCTCGACACGCTCGACGTCGCCACTGGCGCCGAGTGAGGAAAGCTGGGGGCAATTCCCCATCTGTACTTACCCCGCCGGCTCCAACGGTAGAAGTCGATGCTGCTGTTCCAACTGGGAATGGATTTGAACCACTCAGGAGGGTGCGCAAGAACTCTCTGACGGCCGTGCTAAAAAGATCTCCTTCACCTACTAAGAACGTTATAAAGGTGAAGCCAGAGCAGCCCCTTCAGCGGCTGTCCTCCAAAATTCACAGGATCTGGCGAAGGGTCCAAGACTCGGTGATCAACCAAGACTACTCCTGCCAACCGAAGAAGATGAAAGTTCGGCAATAGAAGGACCACCCTGTTGTACCATAAAAGGTGTCGTCTACTTAGGTGCCCGCTGCAACGGCTCCCTCAACTTCGACCGCTCACAAAAGGGGAAGGCCGGAGAAAATTCCTATGTCTGCGACGAATCTCAAGGGCACTGAATCTAAACGCCATAAATCTAGGGGCATGGTGGTGCACACTGTCTATATGGCATTCGGGAAAGAGGATAGCCGTTTCTCTATGGGTCATCGACCACTCACCAGATCCGTAACAAAGGCCCAGGAGCAACAACAGAAGCTCCAGGAAATGTTAACACAGATGGCCGCACTCACTGGGCCAAAAGAAAGCCCGGAGACATCGTCAGAGCAGCGTCATGAACAAGGAATAGATGCTGAGTTCCTCCGCAGAATCCTCGAAAAGAAATACAGAGAGGTCACGGAACAAGCGGCCAACATAAAACAAATGGCGCTTTTATTCCAAGATATGGTCGGGATGATACAGCCGGATCCTCCAGCTGAAGACCCTCCGATTGTCCTTGAAGACGACAGAGGGGAGACATCGAACCCTCTTCCGGCTCTATCAATGGCCAAAGAGGAGACAATCTCCAAAGCAGCCCTGGATGACTATATAGCTCAACAGATACGAGCTCATCAGGCGAGTGAAGCGGCTAACCAAATCGTTAAAACTGGACGACCCTATCCGGATTGGTACGATCAAATAAAGTACCCGCCAGGATATACGATCCCTAAATTCCACGTATATAAGGGGACGGGAAATCCACACCAGCACGTTGCTCAATTCAGGGCACTGTGCGGCAACACCGGAGGTGACGATAAGCTACTGCTTTGCCAATTCGTTGGCAGCTTGTCGGAGAAAGCATTTGAGTGGTATTCCGAGCTCCCGAATGACTCTGTCAAGACATTTGCAGAAATAGAGCTACTGTTTACACAGAGATTCACAAGCGCTAGCGAACGCACCCCGATCACCACACTAATTAACGCCAAGGTGAAGCCAGGAGAAACATGGGTTCAGTACGCGATACGGTGGCGGAACTTATGGTCAAAGTGCGAACAGCGCATAGAGGAAGCTACTGCAGTGGGCATGTTTGTGGGAACCCTCGATCCGCAGGCAACTATATCTCAATTCATGATATTCTTCAAGCCAACTACTTTCCAGGCCTTGATTGACAAGATGGCCCAAATGGATCGAATGGGCCACAGGCCTTCCTCTTCGAAGTCGGAGTCGCAAAGTGAAAAGGGGAAAGGGAAAACGACCTTCGTCGCCAATGCTCATCAACAGTCGAGTGGTCCAAAACCAGCCAATCGCCAAAACGATAAACAACGATTCTTCAACGAAAAGTTAAAGCATCCCTAATCGTTTCCTCGGGATAAAACAAGAAGACTGTTCGACCTAGCGGTGCGTAACAGGCTCATCAATCTGCCAGATCCGAGACGTCCGTTACAGCCCGGCGACGTCAACAATCCAAATTATTGCCCCTACCATAGAGCAATAGGCCATCCAATAGAAGATTACTTCGTCTTCAAAGGATGGATTGAGGACCAATACCAACAGGGCAAATTCGCACTGTCTGAGAATTGGAATGTGAGCCCACCCCAGCCACACGCTCCTAAAAAGGTGGACACGCTGGGGGCATCGTGCTCTTTTGTAAAAGAAGCTTCATAGGAAGTAGTTCTTTTAGCAAAAACTAAAAGAATATTGAAAGATCTCCAAGCATGTCCGGCGATTAAGTGGAAGAGCCCGTTGGAGCCCGAGATTATTGAGGGAATGCTGAAACTACACCCAATATCGGGAGTTAGTAGCAATGGGCAAAACGCCTAGGCCCAGCCGTCAAAGTATTCAAAGAAGAAGAAGAAGACCAAAAAGCCCCTGAAGCCTGATGACAAGCGCACGGACTTACAAAAACATATTGACGCGCTGGAGGAATAAACCAAAAGGCACGAATCCCAGTCACACTCCAAGAATTTCTCAACAATATCCTTGAGAGCGGAGATAATGACAATAATGACGGGGATAACTTGTCAGAAGAATCTGAGGATTATGTGGCAAGTTGTCACATAATCTCTCATTCGGCGTTAACTAACGAAGAAGCTCACTCGGCGTTAGAAGATAGCATAAATGAGCTGGGGGCAGGGTCAAAGCCAAAGCCCTTAGAACTGTCTGACGAGATGATCGACCTACTGCTGAACGAAGCCCGTCAATAAAGCAAGGATGATCAAGAACACGAAATGGCCATATTCGAAAAGGCCAGGATTTAGCGTCAATTTAAAGAAGTCATGGGTCACGGAACACTCTAACCAGATCAAAGCACGCCCGCGGCAGACAGAAGCTGGTTTAAAACGAGGAAAAGATTCGCTAAAGCCATGTCGTTGGGGATGAAGCTGCCACCTCTCAAAGAAGACACTTCAGAAAATACGTTCCCCGACAAACTAGATGCACAACTGAATTACTGCTTATATCATCGGAGGACCATGCCCCCTACTGAAGAGTGCAATGCCTTTAAAAGCTGGTGGCAGGGATACGTTGCCCACCGACAGCATTTCAAACGGATGAAGCGCAAAACGCGTCGAGAGCAGAAGAGCATAACAAATGAGCGCAAAAGAACTGCCGGCAGTTGTCACATGGTTGATTCCGGGGGATCTCAAGTTCTTACCTTCGGGAGCGATTCTGATGAAGAAATAGCCCTCGGCCCTCTCTTCAAGGAATCCATCTCCGAAACGAAAGAGATAAAGACCTGCGAGAAATTCAGCTGCGTAATCGCACGCCACCCGAAAAGAATCTCGGACCTACAAACAAAGGGTCGAGTAAAAAAGATAAAGGGAAGGAAAAAGTCCCTGAAGATATCACCCTCGATGATCAAGTCGTCAAAGAGCTGACAGCCAAGGACCCGCTAAAGGAAAACAAGGTAGATTACAACGTTTTGGCACACCTGAGGAAGATACCCTCGCAACTGAGCATTCTCGATGCCTTTTTGCTATCTAAAGAGGCGAGAGATTCTTTGATCAAGGCACTACAAGAGACCGAGCAGTTCCAAGCTTTCCTTGCCGAAGAAAAGATGAAGGACAAGCTGGAAAAAGTGCACACGGCTGATATCACTTTCGGCGATGAAGATCTCCTCCTCGAAATGTGCGAGCACAATCGTCCCCTCTATGTCTCCGGGTATTGCCATGACATCAAGATAGGGAAGATCCTAATTAACAACGGGTCCTCTGTGAACCTCCTCAATGTAAGGGTGCTAAAAGAAATCTGTATGAGCATACAGCACCTTGCTCGGGATAAAATCACCATCTCTGTTTTTGACTCCCAGTCATCACGGACACTCAGGTCTGTGATACTGACATTACGCTTTGGGCTGCTCATCACTGACATCAAGTTTCACATCATTGACGCCAAGACTTGCTACAATGCTTTGCTCGGCTGGCCTTGGTTACACGAGTACAACATCATCCCTTCTACACAACATCAGTGTATGAAGTATTTCAAAGATGGTCTCGAGTATACCGTGACAGGGGAGCTGAACCCATTCTCCGTGAATGAAGTCCGAAAGTACGAAGATGCAAAGTATTTCTTACCAGACTTCGAAGACACAAAAAGATGTCATAAGCTGGTGAATAAGCAAAAAGCTATCACCACTATTCCGGTCTTCGGGAGCGATACCGAGGGGGAAGAAGAGATAGTCTATACAGGGCCGCCCCAATGCAACAAGCCGGGACCATCTACCCCTATTATGATCTTTGGCAGTGACTCTGAAGACGAGGTCAACGCAGTGTTCTCGGTCCGCCCATCGATGCAGGCCTTCACCGGAGATGATCCGAGTTTGCAAATCGCCGTGGTCCCGAGAAAGCATTACAAAGAACTCGACACACTCGATATCTATAGTATACAAGAGCTGCAGATGTTCTACGTCCCTCCCAGGCGGAAAGATAAAAAGGCGATCCTCTTTTATCGATACGCGGAAAGCAAAGTGGAGAAAGAAATCTGGCATGGTGCCGATTCTACGCTTAAGAGGCTCTAGCCCATCTATCTGCCCAGATACTACACGGAAGGATTGAAAAGGTTGTTGAGATGCCAAGGCGTACCCTTCAAACAGACTACTCGACAAGCTCAGTTCTACAACAGGATCTGGAACGTCCTTGGAACTCAGCGAAAATTGCCCAACGGGAAAATGAAAAGATTGGGCTCGGATATATTCAATCCAAGAAACGGGAATGATTCCGTGGTTGCTACGTTGTACATGACTTTGATGAAGAAGGAGATACTCTATTAGAAGACGCTAACCCTGAACCAAAACGAGGTCCCGCCATGAAAGTGCCAAGTCTGTCGTTCGAAGAACAGATGGACAAGCTAATAAAGGAAGCGGGTCAAAAGGTCCGGGATGACTATAGCCGTGAAATGGCCATTTACGAGAAATCCAGGATGCAGCGCCTCCTTCAGCAGGCTATGGAGAATGATGATGCCCTTCGTCGCCAGCCCGTCATACAAAAGGCCTGACGCGGAGGCAAAAACAAACTAAAGAATGGAAAAAATGTCCGACAGCGGCAAAGTGGGTCCAAGAAGCCACGCGATCGAGAATTGAGTAGCCTGGATTCGTCTCTTATAAAGAAAATGGGTCGAGCATATTCTTTTCCCCAAGACAAGATAAGGAAGATATTCGATCTCGTCATAAAACATCAGATGATGACACTACCGGAGTCCAAACACCCCGAACAAGCAAACGAGGTTCATCATCCGGATTATTGCTCTTATCACCGAGTGATAGGACACCCTCTCGAAGACTGATTCACCTTCAAAACTGGGTCGAAGACCAATATCAACTTGGCAGGTTCTCTCTATCCAGCAGTTGGAGGGTAACCCCACCATAGAAGCATGTAGAGTAGAACGGAATCAACATCGGTCTTCGAAGCGATCTCGCACTTGTCACGTGATAACGATGTCGGAAGAAGGAAAGCACGATAATGTGGATGACCTCTCCTGGTTCTTCGCAAATGAGGATGAAGATGAGTTGATCTCAGAGTTTCCACCGGTGCCAAAAGATCTGGAAGATGGAATACATACTACTGCGGACAACCTAAGGAAAATCGACTTGGGGACGGCAAACGACCCAAGGACTACGTTCGTCAGCTAGCTGTTGTCCAAAGAATAGGTAGCTACGTTAAGAGATGTGCTTATGCAGTATAAAGACTGCTTCGCATGGAACTATTCTGAGATGCCGGGGCTAGATCTGGAAATAGCCATGCATAAATTGGCGATATCTCTGGACGCCAGGCCAGTCAAGCAAGCACCAAGAAGAATGCGGCTCGAGCTTGAGATAAGTATCAACGCCGAAGTCAAGAAGCTAATCGACTCCGGTTTCATCCATGAAGTTTAGTACCCTGATTGGATCGCCAACATCGTCCCAGCGATGAAGAAGAATGGGACGGTGCGCATCTGCGTGGACTTTCGGGATCTTAACAAAGCTTGTCCGAAAGATGACTTCCCCGTACCGGTTACTGAGCTGATGATAGACAACACGTTCACTCATGAAGTTTTCTCCTTCATGGATGGCTCATCAGGGTACAATCAAATAAATATGCACCCCGAAGACCAGAAGCATACCGCTTTCCAGACTCCGCTGGGCATATTTTGCTACAAAGTAATGCCTTTCGGTCTGAAGAACGCTGGCGCCACCTATCAGAGGGCCATGACGAAGATTTTCGATGACCTCATACACGAAATCGTCTAGTGCTATATTGACGACCTCATGGTAAAAAGCAAATCGCACAAGGAGCATTGGGAGCATCCGAAGATAGTGTTCCAATGTCTTCGGAAATACAGCCTGAAAATGAACCCTCTCAAATGCGCGTTCGGAGTTTCCTCGGGAAAATTTCTAGGGTTCATCATACGACATCGAGGCATCGAAATAGATCCATCGAAGATCAAGGCGATCATGGAAATGCCTCCGCCAAGAACTCTCAAGCAACTGCGGTCTCTCTAAGGGAACCTTGCGTATATTTGGCGGTTCATAGCTAACCTTTCCGGCAATGCCGCCCATACAGTCACCTCATCAAGAAGGGGAACCCGTTCGTCTGAGATCACAAATGTCAAAGCGCACTGGACGAAATCAAGCAATACTTGCAGAATCCTCCAGTACTGACCGCTCCAGTTAAGGAAAAGCCTCTCATCCTGTATACAACAGCCCTCGATGGTTCTTTAGGCGCGCTGTGGGCACAGGAGAACGACCAAGGGAAAGAAAGGGCCCTCTACTATTTGAATAGAGTTATTCTGGGGGCAGAAAACGACTACTCTCCAATCGAAAAATACTGCCTGGCATTAATCTTCGCAATAACGAAGCTCAGACACTATGTGTTGGCGCATGAGGTCCACCTCATATCAAAAGTGGATCCTCTCAAATATTTGATGTCAAGAGCCATACTAATAGGACGGCTCTCTAAATGGGCCTTCCTCTTGATGGAGTTCTCGATAACATACCGACCTCTCAAGGTAGTGAAGGGCCAGGCCATTGCCGACTTCCTCGCTGAGCATCCGATACCTGCCGATTCACCCCTAAATTGCGAATTTCCAGACGATCACGCGTTTGACGCGATCGACAGGGAGAAAGGAGAGAGTGATACCCGATGGGAACTCTACTTCGATGGGGCATCTTCCATAAAGAAGCGAAAGCACAACTCCTCCATAATCAAATCGGGGGTAGGCCTCATCTTCGTGACTCTACAAGAAGGGATAATGCGCTTTGCCTTCTCCTTAACAGAGCCGAGGACGAACAATGAAACCGAATATGAAGCTTTGATAGCAGGTCTTGAGATCGCTGTCGACATGGGAATCAAAAACCTCCTCATATACGGAGACTCCCAGTTGGTCGTTAGTCAAGTAAACGGCAACTATCAAACATGCAAACCGGAGTTGGTAAAGTACGGTGAGAGAGTGCAGCAACTGCTGACCCAAATCCCCTCCTACATACTGGAGAGCATACCGCGCACGGAAAATAGCAAAGATGATGCACTAGCCAAGCTCGCTAAAGAATTGGCTGATGAAAATCTCGATGACGTAAGGATCGTTGTACAAAGCCGTCGGGTTCTTGCACCAGCAGAAATATCTCCGAAGTCGTCTAAAGAAAAGTAAGCGACTGAGCAAACAGCCCTACAAATAGAGGACCGGGAGAAGGCCAAGGATTGGAGAGAAGTCTTTATAGACAACATCAAATCCCGTCGAACGCCTGAAGATGCATCCTCGAGACATCAGCTCATAAAACGAGCTCTGTCTTTCGCCTTCATCAATGATACTCTGTATAAGAGATCGTTCGACTCCCTGTGGCTAAGATGCCTGGGACCAAAAGAAGTAAGGAGATTCGTCCAAGAAACTCATGACGGACTCTGCGGTTCTCATCAAGCCGGGCCAAAGATGAAGCTGAAGATCAAAAGAATGGGCTACTATTGGCCCACGATGATTCAGGACTGCCTTGAATACGCGAAGCAATGCCACTCATGCCAGATTCATGGGGACTTCATCCACCAGCATCTAAATCGGCTACACCCAACGGTGGCTAGCTGGCCTTTTGAAATGTGGGGAACTGACATAATCGGGCCCATCAAACCAGCATTAGCTAGAGGACAACGGTTCATATTGGCGACAACCGATTATTTCTCTAAGTGGGCAAAAGCAGTACCGCTAAGAGAAGTGAAGACGGAGAATATTCTTCATTTCTTCAAGACACACGTCATCTATCGGTTCGGCACTCCGCGACGGATTATCTCCGATAACGGGCCGGCCTACAGAAGTCAAAAAATCAGCCACTTCGCACAACAGCATAATATAGACTGGAGATACTCTTCGGTCTATAATCCCCGAGCTAATGGTCTAGCTGAGGCTTTCAACAAGACCTTGATGAAGATCATAAAGAAGATGGTGTCTCGAAATAAGAAGGACTGGCATGAGAGACTGCATGAAGCCCTCTGGGCATATCGGACCACGTTCAAAACAGCCACGAATACAACACCGTATGCAATGGTATTCGGCACTGAAGCGGTACTTTTCTTGGAGATAGAGCTACCTTCTTTACGAGTGGTCCATTATGAGCTAAAAGACGAAGAGAATGCTCATCTTCGGCTTGAGGAGCTCGATGCCCTCGATGAAACTCGTCTTATAGCGCAGCAAAACTTGGAGGCTTACAAAGCAAAGATGACGCGCTCATACGAAAGACTGACTAGACCGAGAACATTCCGCCAAGGAGAACTCGTGCTAGTGGTCAAGAGACCTATGATCCCCAATCATGCCAAATGAGGGAAATTCGAGCCGAATTATGAGGGCCCATACATCATAGACAAGGTCTACCAAGGTGGGGCTTACTTGCTCATGAATATGTATAGCGAAAGACCCTTCAGGCCAATAAACGGACGGTTCTTGAAAAAATACTACGCCTGACGAGTCACGGCCTAGGTCAACGATAGATGACGATGCCTATGTCCGCTCGCTATCTTCCCAAGCCCAAACTCTATAAGTAGTATCCGACGAAACCTCGCCTCAAAAACGTCCGACGGACCATAATGTCCTTAAACTAACAACGGACCGTAATGTTCTTACACTAGCAATGGACCGAAACGTCCTAAAACTAACGACTGACCGAAATGTATGTAAACTACTATGAACCGCATCATCCTAAACCTGACGCAAAAAAAACGGTACGTCCACAAGCAAAATGGGCGCAGATGAAAACCCGAAAGGGCTCCGTGAGTAAAAACAACAGGGCTGCCGGCGAGTTTGTGAAAACCTGAAAGGGCGCAATCTCGTTAAAAGATACTTGCAAGGTCCTCTCGACCTTGTAAGGAGAAAACTACCTGCGTGAGATCCTTACGACTCACAAAGGAGCAACACACTTAGGGATCCCCACGATTCCTAAAGAGAATTACACTTACGAGATCCTCGCGACTCGTAAGGAGAACCTTCTTATGAGACCCCCATGGCTCATAAAATTCAAAAGCCTTAAGCTACAGGGATCTGAACCTGTTCTTAAGCCATCACCTTTCCCAGATTGCCCTACAAGCGGTTCAATACTGACCCTTGTATACAATCCACAGGCATAAATAATCATTTCCTTGCCGAGTCCCACCAACGACGAGGAATGACCTCATTCGATGAACAAACACTTGTTGGTCCTCTCAATTTACAAGAAGAAAACACTCTGGCAAGATCCTTACGACTTATAAGAGAACATACACTTAGGAATCCTCACGATTCCTAAGGAGAAACGACACCTACGAGATCCTCACGACTCGTAGGGAGAAACACCTTTATGAGCCCCTTACGGCTCATGAAGTCAAAAGCCTTAGTCGACAGGATCTTAAACCTATTTGCTAAGCCATCTTTGTTCGAACCGATGAAGACAGATGATGATTCGCTCCTGGCAATATCCCAATTGTAGCGATATTGATACCTAAATCGGTATCAAATTCCAAGTCCTTTCATTGCAGATGATGATTCGCTCCTGGCAATATCCCAGTTGTAGCGATGTTGATGCCTAGATCGGTATCAAATTCCAAGTTCTTTCATGGCAGATGATGATTCGCTCCTGGCAAAATCCCAGTTGTAGCGTTGCTGATGCCTAAATCGGTATCAAATTCCAAGTCCTTTCATGGCAAATGATGATTCGCTCCTGGCAACATTCCAGTCGCAGCGATGTTGATTCTAAGATTGGTATTAGATCTTGAGCTCCATACTCGAAAAAAAATGCATATGAAATAACCGAAATGTTTGGGCAACTCGCAATAAAAATCAGCGAGTAAAATATATGCATATAAAAATAGCCGAAATGTTTAGGCAACTCGCAATAAAAAGCAACGAGTAAAGAAAAAGAAAAATAGCCGAAATGATTGGGCACCGCGAAAAATAGCCGAAATGATTGGGCAATCGCAACTTTCGCGATATAAAAAGCTGAAATGATAGAGCATTGCGGAAAGAAAAAAAAATAAAATGAAACTTTTTGCCCTGCAGGTAAGTCCATACTGACCCCTGTATACAATCCATGGGCATAAACTAAAAGGGAACCACATGTCCTAACAAACTCTATCAAAAGGAGAATCGGGTCTCAGCGGCAATATCTGCATCCCAGAAAACCAGCAACGGCGTTCCTCCTCATGTCAGCAGGACACGGACGCGACACTACCAATTGTAGCCACGGCAAAGCCCCCAGTTCCAAGACTCTGCGGTTCACAGACAACCTAGAATCAATCCCGATACCGTAGAAAACGGACACGTGTCAACCTATGACCTCCATGTCATAAAGCAATGTTTCGACACGGATACATGTCAACTCCTGACCTCCCTGTTGTAAAGCAACGCTTCGACATGGATACATGTCAACTCCTGACCTCTCTGTCATAAAGCAATGCTTCGACACGGATACATGTCAATTCCTGACCTCCCTGTCGTAAAGCAACGGTTCGAATCGGATACATGTCAATTCCTGACCTCCCTGTCGTCAAGCAACGCTTTGACTCGGATACATGTCAATTCCTGACCTCCCTGTCGTCAAGCAACGCTTTGACTCGGATACATGTCAATTCCTGACCTCCCTGTCGTCAAGCAACACTTTGACTCGGATACATGTCAACCTCTAACCTCCCTATTTTCAAGTAACGATTCGACATGGATACATGTCAACCCCCAGACCTCCTTGTCATAAAGCAACGCTTCGACTCGGATACATGTCAACCTCTGACCTCCCTGTCGTAAATCAATGCTTTGACTCGGATACATGTCAACTCCTGACCTTCCTGTCGTAAAGCAACGCTTCGACACGGATACATGTCAATTCCTGACCTCCCTGTCGTAAAGCAACGCTTCGACTCGGATACATGTCAATTCCTGACCTCCCTATCATCAAGCAACACTTCGACTCGGATACATGTCAACCTCTGACCTCCATGTCATAAAGCAATGCTTCGACACGGATATATGTCAACTCCTGACCTCCCTGTCGTAAAGCAATGCTTCGACACGGATACATGTCAACTCCTGACCTCCCTGTCGTCAAGCAACGCTTCGACTCGGATACATGTCAACTCCTGACCTCCTTGACGTCAAGCAACGCTTCGACTCGGATACATGTCAGCTCCTGACCTCCTTGTCATAAAGCAACGCTTCGACACGGATACATGTCAACCCCTGACCTCCCTTTCGTAAAGCAATGCTTTGACTCGGACACATGTCAACCTCTGACCTCCCTGTCGTAAAGCAACGCTTCGATATGGATACATGTCAACCCCTGACCTCCTTGTCATAAAGCAATGCTTCGACACGGATACATGTCAACCCTCAACCTCCCCATCGAAGCAACGCTTCGACTTGGGAACAAGTCAACTCATCAACCACTTACAAGTCCTCTCGACTTGTAAGGAAGAAAATTCTCTTGTGATATCCTTACGACTCTCAAGAGAAAACGTACTTAGGAGTCCTCACGACTCCTAAGGAGAAAATACACCTACGAGATCCTCACGACTCGTAGGGAGAAAAATCTTTATGAGACCCTCATGGCTCATAAAATTGAAAAGTCTTAGGCGGCAGATCTGAACCTGTTTCCTAATCCATCACTACCCTATGAAGAGTTCAAGATGAACTGTTATCTATCATCTACAGGCCAAATTTGCTAAAATCACATGACAACAAAGCAAAGAAAAGAAGGCGATAACGCAAGATAGAAAAGAAATGTGTCCTTTATTCATAAATTTAATTGGATACAAGTTACATCATATGAAAATGAATGGAATAAAAAAAATGATGAAATGAATACATGTTATTCATAAGTTATAAATGTATAATCGATACAAAGGCAGCTACTGAGAAGGAGGCATTTTCAATAAATCACCCAGTTGCTCACGCACTCCTTTCAGCTCCTTTTCGCGATCAGCCGCCGCGGCCAGCTCCACTTCGACTCGAGCCCGTTGCTGCAAGCAAGACGAAAGTTTCTCATTGATTTTCCATTGAGCAACTTCGCGATTCTGCGTAACCCGCTCTAAGAAGTCGAGTTTCTGCCTTAGCGCTAGCCCGTCCGAAATGCATCATTGCAAATTGTCGAAGCGACTCTCAGTTGCGCAGCATTTGCTTCAACCTGGGCGCTCAGCCGGGCGGATTCACCTGAAGCCTCCTGGCGTTCCTTCCGCCTTAAGGTCGCTTCTTGTTCAAAATGGCGGAGGAAAGGAGAGCTCTGCTCAACCCATGCAGCCCACTGGGAGTTCAGAGCCAGAACTTCGGGAGAAGGACGCTTGAGCTCAAGCTCATGCAGGCAGGCCTCAATCTTCCTGTGGTGATTAACCCAAGAATCAACGACGCCTGCGCTATGGAAGTTCAAGAGCGTTGCCAGCACGGGAATAACCTCGGCAGCAAAATCTGCAGCAAATGCAGGGCCTCCGCGTTAAGCTCCTCGATATACTCACTCAACATGCGCAGGCTAGTCACAGCACCCTTGGAAGATGGGCGTGTGGAAAAGAGCCCTGCCGGCATTAAGATGCGAGACTCGAAGGGAGCAGGAGACGGCGCGATTGCTGCAAAAAAATCATAGTCAGATATCGGCTCAAGAGATAGAGAGGATGCAAGAGCAATGAAGGTTATTATACCGGCTACGACAGGTGGCAGAGTTGGGAGTACTGGCGGTGCGAAGATTCTCTCGTCCCCTCCTTCAATTTGTAATGCTGCAATCAATTTAAAATTAACAACGTCAGGGTCGCACGTCAAGGAAAGGAAAATACGTCGGTTAAAAACTATACTCACCGGCACCAGTAGGCAAAGTGACTTCCGACTGGAAGGAGAAATGCGGGTTCAGCACTTGATACAGATGATTAAAGAGAACTCCTGCAAGGTTGCGATGGTACATGGTCGGTAGAAAAAAGAAGATGGTCATAGTTCAATTAAATGGATCGAAAATCTATACCTTCCAGCATCTTGGAGGACATGGGAGAAGGCGAGGGAGCAACCATCATGGCAACGACCGCAAGTGTTTCAGATGACACAATCCCATTGTTCGCTACACCTACAAATAAAATACCGTCAGAAAAAGCTGAAAAGGATTGCGAAATAGAAAATAAACAGTGACCCGAAACCCACCTGATGGATCATCAACCAAAATTGTAACGGAAGCATCACTCGACATTGCGGTTTCTTCGCTCTCCTTTAGTGGAATGGTTTCAGCGCCAGTGGTTTCATCCCCTGATTCTACAAGAGCTGTCATGACACTCGCAATGCCGGGCAATGGCATGGAACCGCAGAGAGAAAGAGTGGCGGTTTCGACGGTCCCGGACTCCCTAGAAAGAGTAGCCGCTTCAGGATCGGTGGTTGCCGTCATCTCACCTACCGCCTCATCACCAGGACTTGGCCCTGTAGGATATAGTACATAAGAATTTGAAGATCAAATTTTAAGAAAAGACTCAGCGTTATGTTACCTTGGGGCGGCTTTTCGACTTCTTCCCTAGCCGCGCGCACCATTTGTCTATGGACAGTAGACAAGGCAGCTGGGGCAGCTTCGGAAGAAATAGTGACGGATGGGATGGCGCTTGAACCCGCATCTACGACCAAGCTGGCATCACATTCCCTCGCCGCACTCTTTCTGCGCTTCTTGTCAACCTTGGCAGTGAGAAAGGACCTCCTTAAGACCTCCGTCAAAGTGACGTCATCATCCGAGCCGGGAACTACCTCAGGAGCCATTACGGCGTCCGTCATCGGCTGCTTAAGCGAAGCATCTTTTGGCAACACTGGGGGAGCTGGGACTTCGGCAGCCGGCCCTGGAAGCGTCGCCGCGCCACCATGCGGGATTGGCACTGCACTCGGGATAACCTGAGTCGAGATAGTCCCTGCAATAAGATGAAAATGAAGGGTCAGACTATCCATAAAAAAAGGAATGTAGGCACAATGAGCCAAAATATACCGAGGCCCAAGGAAGCGCGAAGCCTTTCTTCCTCTTCAAAAGTCTTGAGGGAAGCTGCGAGAGCCTCTTCGGCAGAGATACCTGCTGAAGAAGAAAGCGTCAGTCAAAATATAATAATTAAAACAACCACGGAAAGATACAACTGAGATCTACCTGACTGTGTGAGGGTGATCATCCCTACTTTGTTGCGAGCTAATTGCTTGGAAGCTGCGGTGGCAGCCTCCAGATCGGTATCATTCGGCGCCATAAATAAACCCTCGTTGGTCCCGTACTCACTTAGGCCCTCGCTGTAAGGAGCATGAGGCTCCTGGCCGAATACCACGTCTGCAGAAAATATCGGCTTCTTTTTCTTCTGCGAACGGCCGCCGGCAGCCGGCAATAAGAGCTTGCGCTTAGCAGGTAACTTTGGGCGACGAGTGCCAATCTCAGTACTCACACCAGACTCGGGAGACGCTACAGCTACCACTTCTACAGGCACGTGAGGTAAGGGCATATCAGGTATAACACACGGCACCACCACTGCAGCAGCTCCTCTCAAAGAAGGACGAACGATGGTCCGTTGCTTCAAAGGAACAGTTGGGTTGCCGGCCGGAATCGCATCTTTGCGATCGAGCAAGAGCCTTCTTTCTTCCCTAATAACAGCGCCCATCGAATGTTGATACCACGCCATATATACGTTCATGATTCGCGGAACGCAACTCGGCTCACTAATAAAGAAATTGGAACCAGTGTTCAACCGTATAAAATGGTGCACTGCGTTGCGAATACCTTCTTCTGCGGCAACTGGCTCAGCTAGGAAGGCTTCGAGCGGGACGCCCTGATTATAACTTGATTGCTGGGAGAAACGGTGCGGGTTATACCACATGAACAACGCCGAATCATTCTGCCTAAACACGAGAAAGCCCGGCCTAATTGAATATAGATGAGAATCTCCCGAGCTTTCAAAATGGAGGCCCTGTCTTTAAAAGTATCGCGCAAAGGCTGCACCGTTTTTGTGGATTCTTTGCCGATGGTTAAAACCTTATCGACAAAGGTCATGCCGTCTCCAACCATACGCGGACAAAGGAGCACACCCCTAGCCTCCCGCTATAACGGATTTACAACGGACGCGTCAACTAGGCACATAATTCGAGGGAAATTATAACTGTCGTAGAATCGAGGTCGTTTATGGACGCCAAAAGCGCCAAGTATGTGCAGCTCGATCCATGACATAAAATAATGCAGCGAGAAAGTGACGAGTTGTACCCCTTACTGAGTGGTGTTCGCCGCTAAGCTGAGACCATGGTACAGGTGTGCTAACCCGGCAAAGCCCGATAGAAAGAAAGCAAAATCCTGCTTTCCTGTTAATTAAGTGTGAATCCTGCAACCATACGATGGGCTGGGTAAAAGACTGATGGCCTCATATAACGAGGGTGCATCGGAAGCACGAACCAGTTCAGCCATAAGCTAATGAACCCTAGCACGAACGCTTCTTCATCGACGTCCGGGGCAGCAAGCTCCGTGAAGGGAACAACAGGTGAAGCCGGAATAAAGAAACTTTTTAAATCCGCCTCCGCCGTCGCTTGGTTATCCAAACCAAAACCAAACGAGACGTCAAGCTTGGCGAACAGCGCAGCTTGCTTCGATAGGGCTTCCGGACAAAGAAAGCGAGCGATGAAGTCTGTATAGCTAACTCCATGCCCTCCAGACTCTAGAAATAGACTTTCGTATATATTCAACACCTTGATCAAGCTCGGGAATTGGTGTTGAATGGCGTTCTCTGGGGTAAGACCCGTTACCACTGGTTTGGTGGCAAAGATGTACTCGTCCGGAGGAAGTAGCTCCTCGTAATGTTCTCCCCTGACGGTTAATCCAGAGATCTCTGCAAACTCTTCCAAAGATATTGAGACTTCTCGATCCGACAGAAGGAAGGTGTGGGTCGGAATATTCCATTGCTCCAGAAAAGCCTTGACCCACCATGCAGGAGGCGCGGAATATTGAAAGAGAGAAGCGTAAATCGCGGGATACAACCCGAGCTTCAGCATCTGCGACTTCTTGGCCGACAAGATGTAGCGGGCCCACTGCAAATACCCGGTTGGTTGGCGAGGAGTTAGGCATATCATGTACGGTTGTCCCCATGGGCGCGACTCGCCCTGACATATACGCCGCCCCAAGGTATCCAAAGCCGTCGGCGGCTGTACAGGTATTGCAGCCATAGAAGGCTGAAGGAGACCCTCTGAGATCCAGTTGACCTCCTCCACGGTATAGTTCACAGGAGGTGCGTCAGCATAAGGGATCGCCGAAATAGGCTCCGAAGGTGCCGCGCAAGAAAAACTTCGTCGGCCCCTGATAATTTGACTGTACCATCTGCCCCATAAATGGAGATTCTTTTGCTCCGGGTCGTGATCTTTGATCAACGCGAAGACTTCCGTGGCCACAGGCGCTTCAGGGAATCCTCTTTCCGAACGGACAAACGGGAAAGAAATGTCGAAAGACATAGTACCTGCGCGAAAAAGAACAAAAAAAAATAACTAGCCGTCAAATGCTACAGTTTAAGTTCTGTCACTTGGTACTTTAAATTCATACCGCACTGCAATGAAGTGGAAAGGGACCAAAGGGGACCCATACAATCTAGATGAAAGTTCATCATTAATAAAACAGCCTCATCATTTAATGAGACGGTCATTAAATGAAGAAATTCTAAAAGGATTCTCATTTAATGAGCGCCCCTTGGGACAAGGAGTAAATCTCCCTTGAGAGCAGTGCTCTGCAACAGATATGACATCTGTCATAATTAATCATGAAGGGAATAAAAATTCCCCAAAGAAAAAATTCTGAAGAGACATTGCTCTGTGAAGACGATAGAATCATCCATCAAAACCTTAAAAGCAAAGCTTTACTGAGTTAAAAATTCTGAGA
Organism: Agapanthus africanus; assembly: GCA_030015575.1. Taxonomy (NCBI): domain Eukaryota; kingdom Viridiplantae; phylum Streptophyta; class Magnoliopsida; order Asparagales; family Amaryllidaceae; genus Agapanthus; species Agapanthus africanus. Next base: position 387,444,389 of record JASDDO010000019.1, on the reverse strand, counting down.
TCTTTAAGATCTGCAAGATGAACTCTAAGAGTTCTTCTCTAATGGGTTAAGAAACCCTAAGAAAGATCTTTTTAGATCTATGATTTCAATAGAGCAAAGCTCTGTTAAGAAAACCCTAAATGTTTCTTTAGATCTATGATCTGAAAAAGAGCAAAGCTCTGTTAAATAAGTGAAACCCTAGATTATAAAATAATCTCTTCAAAGAATTGATCTTTACCTAGATTTTTGACAGAGTTCTGACTCTAAGAGAGTTCTTAAAATAGAGAGCTTGGCTCTAAAAGAGAATTAATTCTCAAAAAAACATACAAGAAGATGAACAGAGGTCATCTCAAGGGCCAAAGGCCCTATTTATAGGCACTAAAAACCATTTCAACTTCTAAGTTGATCTAATGGCGCAGATGCTGCCACCGCTGCACTCACGTGTAAGCCACATGAACGTAACGGTGGGGGGGAATTTGTTTACCCCAATCAGAGCAAAGCTCTGTTCAAATTTTGAAATTTGAAATGAAGCGGCACTTCATAAAAGCACCAGTGCTAAATGCGCTAGCGCTAAGAGTCAAAGACTTTGATATAGCGCTTACATGCAAAGTACGAGAACGCTCGCGCTAACAGCGCCAGCGCTAAGAGTCAAAGACCCTGATGCAGCACTCACGTGCAAAGAACGAGAGCGCTAGCGCTCGCAACGCCAGCGCTGTGAAAGTCTCTGATGCAGCACTCACGTGCAAAGCACGAGAGCGCTAGCAGCGCCAGCGCTAAGAGTCAATGACTCTGATGCAGCGCTCACGTGCAAAGCACGAGTGCGCTAGCGCTAAGTGCGCTAGCACCCAGAGTCAAAGACTCTGATGCAGCGCTCATGTGCAAAGCACGAGAGCGCTAGCGCTGGAACAAAATGTTCCCCACTTTTGGATCAAAGATCTAACAAAGATGACTAAAAATCATCAAACTATCTCTGAAAATTAAAGCACCATTGGATCAAAGATCCAATGGTGATTAAAGATCACCAAGATACAGAATAAGTTCTGTATGGGAAAAGATTTCCCAATCTTGTTAAAAACAAGAAAATTGCCTTCCGTAAAACAGACGCCCTAGGATCAAAAATCCAACAGTGGGAAACATTCCCAAATCAATTAGAGAAAAGATCTCTTCAACTGATTCAACAAATCAGCCTCTACTATATAAAGGACCCAAGACTTCAAGTCTCACATAGAGAAACCCTTCCATAAACTTTGAGAAATTTCAAAGAGAAGAGCAAGCTCTCAGAAGAAGAAGAATTTCTTCAAGGTAAATAAAAACAGAGAGATCAAAGCATCTCATCAAAAGAAGAAGAAACTAATTATTCTTCAAGATCATAAATCTATAAGACAGATGCTTTTCATAAAAAGAGATCCTAGCATCTCATCATAAAAATGGGAGGGGAGAAGAACTTAATTTTCCTTAGATCACAGATCCACAAAGACAAGGTCTTTCATAAAAACAGAAGAGATTGTAAAATCTTCTATTAAAATAAGAACTTAAGTTCTTAGATCTATGAGAAAAGGTCTCCTATGAACGAGAGTTTAATTCTCAGAGTGCAGAACTGATCAAAGTTTGCCTAATAAGAGCCTTAAGCGCTCCAATTTAAAGAAGCGCCTTAGCGTTCCAAAACTGGCGCACAGCGCCGTAGCGCTCCTAGCGCTCCATTTTAAAAGAAGCGCCTCAGCGCTTCAAGGCTGGCGCTCAGCGCCAAGCGCACCACATGCTCCTCACGTGTGCGCTGTCTCACAGAGGGCGCTTTGCACTCATTGACTGGCGCTCAGCGCCAAGCGCGCCACATGCTCCTCACATGTGCGCTATCTCAAATCTGGCACTCAGCGCCAAGCGTACCACGTGCTCCTCACGTGTGCGCTAAGGGAACATAAACTATTATTTAAATAAAGCTCCTGAGATATAATGAGTGCTCAATACTCAATAAAAGACAAAAGATTGTCATAACCCAAACCGATGCTCAGCATTGTTAAATGTCCAACATTTTTATTGAGTGGGCCGAGCCCAAGTTGGCCACAGACTCCCCTCATTTAGATTAATTGAGCCCACATGCTCATAAATCTTTTTAAATTATCTTAGTCCCAGACTTGACTACAGATCTCCCAACCAACATTAGTTCAAGGGTACTTCTCTTCATTTCTCTGATATGTATCGTTGTAATTCTTCAACGTCTTTAGAGAGGTGATGGGTCCCGACAACCAGACATTCCATGGGCCTCAATATCCCTAAACTAAAACAATAGAGTCCAAATGCTCTTTTGTTGGATCTAAATGATCCTGTTAAGTAGATCTTAGTCTAAAATTAGACTAACGTATCCTTAACAAACGTTTAAGTTGATCTTAGTTTCAAATGAGATTAACGATCCTTAAACCCAACCCAAACCTAAATCTAAGATAATACGGATTTGGAATAATCCACGCCCTACAAGCGACAACATAAATTAGTCTCCGTATACAATCCACGGGCAACCAAAAACAAAACAAACACACACGACACGAAGTGACCATCTGGAAAAGGAGAAAGTGGTTACCGCTATGCGGTAGCGTAATTAACTGCAGGGGCTTGCGTCTGCAGGGAAGAGCGTCCCCACAATCAAAAAAACCCTCAAACGAGGGGGAATTTGATGAAGTTTGCTACAGCGGCCGCATCCGTCTAAACCTCCTATACACGGTGCCATAAATCAACTTAGCATTTTCGGAGAGGTGGACGGATAAAACCAAATAGCATCTGCCCCCAAATTCAGGCGAGACGAACCTACGCGGTTCCGTCTCCCATATTCCGGCGGAAAACAAAGCACAAATGAGGTGTCTTCTTCTAGAAGCACTCTTGTGAAATTACAAGAATACCTCTCACCGTATATACATACCCGTATTCGTATTCCGAAAAATATGAATACAAAAAGACGAAAATAATTCAATAATATAATATTAGGATCTGGCTTAAATCAAAGCCCACTAGTATTATCCGCCCGAACATCATCCATGTAGCCAGTACACGTATGTGATCGGAACCCCGCCGTAAAACCATATGGCCTCTACATCGTTTCGCCCGAAGTAGGGAAACCCTATGTGTGGGAGTCTAAAGACTCGATAGTACACTGGCAGTGGGTCTAACCACAAGCACGTCAGCAGTACTAGCTGCATGTAACGGCTACCTAAGTATCGTCGATAAGAAGGTCGATGAGCAAACTCATCCGAACTCCTACTGAGCCTATCCGTGACAATCTCTGTATAGTCCGATCTGCTCGTATGGGATACTCGCATATCGGGCCTAGGGGGTGGTAAATGTTAGACCCCTAATAGCTGTCACGTCCCGAAAGTACGAAACATGACCGGCACTTAAACTACGAAACGTCTCGAGGCATACGTAATCTAAGTAAGCCGAAAACCCAGAAATCCAAGCCAAGAAAAGTAGTAGAGTGAAGGAAAACTAACTTAAAACAAGTAGTTTTAATAGCATAAGCCGAATTATGCATTTTAAAAACATCAAGTATTTTCTGAAAATTTCGGCAGAGTCTCCTTTGTAAATACTGGCCCCCAAACGGGATACAACATGAATAGTATACGAAATCAATAAAAAGGGCATCCCCAAGCAGGAGCTAGCTCTTCGTCAAACGACGGTCACAACCACACAAGCAATATAATATACAACGCCAAGGGCGAGGATCAAAACTCAAAAGGAAACTCAAAACAGCAAGAAATCCATAGAAATACAACGCGCGACTCTAAGGTCGAAAGAATAAACATTACTGGTCTCTATCTCTAAAATAAATACATGTTTGGTTGATGGAACTTCTAGATACAGCTGAATAATAATATACAAGTACAATGATGGGTACGATACAAATAAACCCACCTACTAGCAAGTCACCCGAAAAGAAGCAGTGCCAGCGAAGCCGTAAAGAAACCTGTACGACAAAATCTGCAAGAAACTGTGGCACAATGGGGGTGAGTTGCCAACTCGTAAGTAGAAAAACATCTACGAACAGAAATCGCATGAACAACGCAATCCTAGGTCATATGATCATAATATATCCTCAAATATATAACCAGCAGCCTATAACAATGGCTAGGATAAATGTCTAACCCAAGTGTAATCCCATGTGCCCGTGTCAGTGCCTCAGGTAGCAATATATCATATGGATGATGTATGAATGCATGAAACAGAATGCATGTACTGAAGAAAACTGCTTTCATAAATTAGTGAGATTTCAGTATCTTTTTAAAAACGAGGTATCATAAATGAAATCAGTATAAACAATGCCTAGCATCGACACAAAACAAGTATCCAAATCTCTCGATATCTCTGTGTCTCAATCTCTGTACCTCAATATCTCAAAATTTCTGTATGTCAATCTCACTATCTAGGGCGCCGTCAGTCCAGCCCGGCCCCTACCATCAATCTCAAGACCACGACGGTATCCTCCGGATATCCGACGCGTCGGGTAAAATCACCGGTAGATAGTCTCCCCTTGCCAGGCTCACATCGTCATCACCACGCGCTTCTTGCCCCGGGGTACCTTACCGGGTCCACCATGTACCCGAAACGGTTCATCCAACTCCTCAAATCGGGTCTCGAAATCCATCAGCAAACTCATGGTGGATGACTCGTACATTATTGGAAAACCACACTTTTTATTTAAAAAAAGGGAGAAGAAGTTTATTTATATTTTTGCGGTTTTCCTCCAAATCCAAGAAATCTCATGAAATCCAAATCCAAACCATCAAAAGCCCATACTTATATATATTGATTCATTTCTTTTCATTTCTTTTCTTTGTGAACAAGTGTGGGGACATGGGAATTGGGGCAGCCCATTTTCGGCCAGCAAGAAGGGGGAGGGGGATGTGGTGTGTGTGTGTGAAGAAATGAACACCAAACACCAATTCAATATGCACCAAAACCCTTTTATTTTCACAAAATAAACCTTTTTCTTCAATATTTTCTAAACTGTTTGGCAGCTTCATTTCATTTCAAAAACAACGTGTTAAAATTTGGTTTAATTTGTTATGATGCACAAAATTTGTTTCAACCCATTCCAATTTGTAATTTTCCCTAATTAAATGTATTAGTGACGGCTTAAAATAATATTAAAATAATTAATTTCGGAAAAAAATTCAGAAAATTTGAAATTTTACCAGTGGCTCAATAAACACCAAATACTAGTAATTACATAGTTAGAATGTGTATATTTAATTTTATAATAAAAATATTTGTATTTTGACTTTTTACAGAAAACCCCCTTATTTTACCGATTTTCCGAAATTTCACCGAAACTATTTTCAAAACGTTACAATCTTCCCCCCTTAAAGAAATTCGGTCCCCGAATTTAAATTAAAACTTCCCCCAAATACTAAAACATCTAAGCAAAACCATCAAGTCGTCGGGGCTCCGAAATCGTAAATACATAAAACAAATCGTAGCGCAGTGCATGCACATGAAAAATGAGCATATAACTCAAAATCAAAACTCTGTCAAGCATCCCGCAATCATCGGAGTCATGGTAAGGACACAAATGTCAAATCCAATACAAAACCAATAGGATATAATTCGAAACTATACATGTAAATATCAAATCTATATATTTAAATATCTGAAGGAAATGCATGCCAAATCTTTTAAAGTCGCTGTGCAATGCGCATAACACTGCACAGTGGAGGATGTCTATCATAAGAAAATAACCATATACATATATATCTTTTTTTTAATATGTACGTTCCGCCGTTTTGGAAACAATTTAGAAGGGTTTCTTGTTTTAAACGTTTCGTGTTATATCAGACACGTAGGTAAATACTGAGACTATAGCTCGCTTTTAGGAATTCCCTTCGATAGCTATCAATGCATGCAAAATATATTCAGGTACTGTCCTCTGACTAGTCCTGCTCAGTACGAAAACACATAGCAAATATCATAAAAACGTACTGCTCCATAAGAAATCAATCCCAAAATATGCATATGAATACTACGTGCGTCTGGTGCGCACGGAAATCAAAATCCATATATGTGCCATACATGCGCACAGAAACAACATCTAAGTGCATCGGGTGTGCACACAATATCTGTCATAGGCAACGTGTGTGCCTGACAGCAAAAACAGGTGCATCTGACATGCACGAAGAATCTCGATTTAGTGCATCTGGTGTGCACCAAAATCGTATCTCATAATATGCACCCAACATGCGCGAAAATCCAAATCAGGTGCATCCATCGTGTACAAAATCATGAAATCCAATATCAAGCGCCGAACATGCGCAAAATCCAATCATGTGCACAAGGTGCACAAAACAAATATCGAGCATCACTATCGAAATCGAAATCCAGTGCAACTGTAGTGCAACTGTAGTGCACAAAATGCGTATCACTGCACTGCAAGCATATGTGAACTATACCGAGTGCAAAAACCAAATCGTGTGCATACATATACACAAAATCAACTCACTATATGAAACCCATAAAATCATAAACATGCGAAACCAAGGCACGAAAACTATCTCAAGTGCAACAACTGTGCAAAAATCGTAAATACTCAGTAGATGCAACCATGGTGCATGAAAATAATATCATGAAACTCAATCATCAAAACCAAATCATGCGAATAGATCGCTCAAAATACCAAAATCAAGTATGGCGGAATAGTCCCGCTCAAGCACATCTTCCAAGAATCTCTGGCCAACTGTCGTGGTCACTCATAGCATGTCTCGTCGACGATCCTGAACTCTGGTCTGCCGGTGTGCGTAACATGACCACTCCTGGGTCCAAGTCTTCTCGTAATTCATTCCAGAAAGGTCTTGTCGAGATCTCTCCCAAATCTCATCTCTGCCGAACTGTCCGGAAGTCATCGTCCCTTACTAGATCTGTTCTCGTTCCGGAACGGCTGCATACTCATCGTGACTCCTTCTAGAAGGTATATCCAAGTACAATGCCTCGGCATGCGTATCGCATCTCTGATGTCAGCGGAGTGGAACGTTGTCTCATCAAGATCTCGTATGAACCTTTTACTCCACTTTCTTTAATGTTGACTGCTTTGGACTCGTCTCGTTGTGGCTGCATGGACTGAGCTCCAACGGCTATCCTCGTATCTGGAGTCTCCCAAGAAATGCATCTCACCACCTGGCATCCGAATGAAGTCGAACCATTTGATCGATTCGTCAAAACCTCATAATCCCCCAAGAGCTCAACATCTTGGGTACAGTTTAACAGTATCGATGGTCCAGCCGTAGAAGGGCAAACCCAAGCCTCACTAATGGCGCCGCGGAACTGCCGCAAACCCTAAAGTTCAAAGGCTTTCATACGGTCATTAAGTCAAGTTAGGGTTTCATTCTTCTAGAGGGTCCGTAGAATTGCCTGCATGTCTTTTCGAGTACTTTAAACTTGGAATAATAGATTTCTGACATTCGATCGTCTCTGTCGACTCTCAACATCTCCGCATGAAGTCGTCTCTAGCTGAAATCAATCTATCTGATGACCTCGCATCGGGGTAACGAACGAACCACATGTCCTAGTCATTCATCCTCGGTGACTAGCGACCTTCTATCATCTCTTAGTACAACTCATACTACAATGGCTCCAACATCTGGGGCGATATCTCGTCGTTCGCAGCAATAACTGGCTCACTCGTCTGCACGCTGAACAGTGCCTCAATCATCATGAATAAACAATACGCCAACGGTCATCAAAATCTGGCTTGCCTCTATCATTGGCTCAATCCTCTAGTGCTGATCTGCACGTCCGAGTAATCTCATACAGCGATCCATCAAACGCTCGTGGCGCGAAATCACAATAAAAAGACATATCTCTGCAATCGTGTGTCACCGGAATCACGCCCTGGTCAGTCCTCGTTCATAACGAGCTCGTGCTGACTGCAACTCTAGCCGTAGCTCTCCCTACCCATAATCGTGGCAGCAAAACCATAACTGATACCGATGAGGCTAAATCAAGAATGAATATACTACTGAACAAAGAAATGTACATCCTAAGGCTTCTTAAGTGGAGTAGCGTATCGTAAGTATGCCGCGGAATATACCCACGGTACGTCACTCTACTTTAGTCACCTATTCCATCAACCAAGGGTCATCCTACGCTCCGAAGGTAAAACCTAACGCTCTGATACCAATTTTGTCACGTCCCGAAAGTACGGAACATGACCGGCACTTAAACTACGAAACGTCTCGAGGCGTACGTAATCTAAGTAAGCCGAAAACCCAGAAATCCAAGCCAAGAAAAGTAGTAGAGTGAAGGAAAACCAACTTAAAACAAGTAGTTTTAATAGCATAAACCGAATTATGCGTTTTAAAAACATCAAGTATTTTCTGAAAATTTCGGCAGAGTCTCCTTTGTAAATACTGGCCCCCAAACGGGATACAACATGAATAGTATACAAAATCAATAAAAAGGGCATCCCCAAGCGGGAGCTAGCTCTTCGTCAAACGACGGTCACAACCACACAAGCAATATAATATACAACGCCAAGGGCGAGGATCAAAACTCAAAAGGAAACTCAAAACAGCAAGAAATCCATAGAAATACAACGCGCGACTCTAAGGTCGAAAGAATAAACATTACCGGTCTCTATCTCTAAAATAAATACATGTTTGGTTGATGGAACTTCTAGATACAGCTGAATAATAATATACAAGTACAATGATGGGTACGATACAAATAAACCCACCTACTAGCAAGTCACCCGAAAAGAAGCAGTGCCAGCGAAGCCGTAAAGAAACCTGTACGGCAAAACCTGCAAGAAACTGTGGCACAACGGGGGTGAGTTGCCAACTCGTGAGTAGAAAAATATCTACGAACAGAAATCGCATGAACAACGCAATCCTAGGTCATATGATCATAATATATCCTCAAATATATAACCAGCAGCCTATAACAATGGCTAGGGTAAATGTCTAACCCAAGTGTAATCCCATATGCCCGTGTCAGTGCCTCGGTAGCAATATATCATATGGATGATATATGAATGCATGAAACAGAATGCATGTACTGAAGAAAGCAGCTTTCATAAATTAGTGAGATTTCTGTATCTTTTTAAAAACGAGGTATCATAAATGAAATCAGCATAAACAGTGCCTAGCATCGACACAAAACAAGTATCCAAATCTCTCGATATCTCTGTGTCGCAATCTCTGTACCTCAATATCTCAAAATCTTTGTATGTCAATCTCACTATCTAGGACGCCGTCTGTCCAGCCCGGCCCCTACCATCAATCTCAAGACCACGACGGTATCCTCCGGATATCCGACGTGTCGGGTAAAATCACCGGTAGGTAGTCTCCCCCTGCCAGGCTCACATCGTCATCACCACGCGCTTCTTTCCCCGGGGTACCTTACCGGGTCCACCATGTACCCGAAACGGTTCATCCAACTCCTCGAATCGGGTCTCGAAATCCATCAGCAAACTCATGGTGGACGACTCGTACATCATTGGAAAACCGCACTTTTTATTTAAAAAGAGAGAGAAGAAGTTTATTTATGTTTTTGCGGTTTTCCTCCAAATCCAAGAAATCTCATGAAATCCAAATCCAAACCATCAATAGCCCATACAACAGTGAAAATAGGCATAAAAATCTATGAATGCGGCATATCAATGAATAATAACATGCATGAAGTAGCAAGTACTAACTACAATGTCTAAACTAGCATATAAGGTAAGTGCACTAATATCATGTCTAAACTATTAGCTAACAACCTGTGTCAATGAAATAGTATTTTTTAAAGTGTTCGTGACATGGCAATTACCGATGAAGATGTGTGTGAGCTGGCAAATAAGTGTACGTGGTACATACGCGTCATCGGTAATGGTGCTGGTGTCCTAACAGCATAATATCAACAATGCGATATGAAATAACAATATAAGTATGCGATGCGGAGCGAACAACAATAATGAGCGGAAGCTGAATACTAGACACAATGATAACAAATCTACATTTAATATAAATCTAGTCTAACCACTACACTAAACTATACGGCCGAGCTAACAAGCTAAACTAAAGGTAAGGAAACCGCCTAACATCTGAGTCGATACATATATATATATAGTCGGTGATCCCGCCTCGATAATATCATATCCGATACCATATCGATAATCAGTATTCCCAAGTCAAGAGTGCGGATCAAACATCAATATATAGCTCGTACGTAAATCCGTCGTACGGCATCCCAAATCTGGATACGGTCAATATCACATTCATCATATTATTCATCTGGTATCCTCTTTATCAAGATCATAATCCGGGTACTGATCTATGTCTAGTACAATACTAATATCATCAATATAATCATGATCTGACTACTGATCGACAGTCTCGTACAAACCGATATCATCAACGCATATTATCATAAGGAAGTATACATCACCCAATGTGGCCTATCATAAATATCCTAACATATCATATCTCATAACACGATCACATGTCGATTATTTCATTATTAACACTATTCACATGGTATCTTCGTCCAAAAATCCGCTATGACATCATGACGTATCTCAAATACGAATTCTGCCATATCACCGATCTCACAGTCTCAAATCATATCTCATCGACTCACCTCAAATCCCAAGTACTATCCTCAAATCCAGTATATGATCACATAGTCCCATACCCATGTGAACACATAAATATATATTCCCATCTAAGCACATATGAAAGAAAAATGTATGCAAGTATGGGTGTGTGTATGTGTGGTGCAACCACTATTCTAGGGTTTCGCAACACTAAACTAATCCAATAACACCTAGAATCTAACTTTATCATTAATAATCTCAAACAATATAATCAATATATATGTGTGTATACGTATTCGTATACATCACCACGAACTGCGGGGGTGTTATACGCCATCCACCCGACTTCTCCCCGTAGATATAAATCTACTCACCTGGTCCTCGCTCGCCGGTGCCGACGTCGCCACGCGCTTACTTGTCGTCTCGAAGTCCACATAGGGTATCTATATATCATAATGCACTGTATCGCATTAAAATCCGACTCATGACCAAAACGACACACGAATCCCACATAGGTCAAAACCTATGGTTGCTTTCACAAATCAGCCCAAAAACCCTCGACGTCGGCGTACAAACGCCAAACCATCGAGAAAAACCCAAACACACTCATTTGCATATTCACGAACACTAATTATAATATAAAATAGGTTAAAATTCACAAAAACTCCAAACTTACTTTAAAAGTCATTTTCCCGAAAACCTTAGCAAGCAAAATTTACCGTTTTTAGTACAATACTTGATGTTTTAACAATTCTAATGGCCATAATACTTATTAAACATCTTAAATAAGTCATACAACCCATTACAAAAATTTAATCTCATCAATTCTTATAAAACTAAAAATTCTAGTTTTGCAATTTTATCTAATTTTAATAATTTCAAGTAAAAATGCACAAAACAACAACTACGCTTGGTTTTGCATGATCCAAAGTCATTAAACCACTCATTATAATATTAATAATGACATGAAACCTTGATTATATTTTAATCTAAAGCATTTAATAAATTTCCAAAAAACCTAGTTAGCAAAATAGCTTAATTAGTAAAATTTTAAAATAACAATTAGCAAACTAGTTACTAGGTAAGATTTTACATGCCTTAATATGTTAAATTACACACTTAAACCATGTTCAAATGATATAAAACCCTAACTTGATCCATACCCAATTCTAGAAATTCCAAACTTACAACTAAAGCCTAATTAACACTTAAATAAATTAGTTTTAAGAAATTAACTAACAACTTAAGCAAAAGGGTTAGAATTTATACCCAATAAATTTGAAGATCCACAAGCACACATAGCCTCCCAAATAGAAATCTTGTTCCCTAGATCCATGCAATTTTGGCTAATGAGAAATGGGTAGGAATTAGATTTTGATTTTGCTTTGATATTGGATGGAATTTGATGAATTTTTTATGGTAAAAAGGGTGGGATTTTTGGAGAAGAGATGAGATGAGGGAAAGAGAAGGGAGGGGCTGCAGAAATCAGAAGTGGGCTCGGCCAATGGGGGGGAGGTGAGAGAGTGAGGGGTGTGGGTTTCAAAGTCAAAATAAAAGTCAAAAGCCCATACTTATATATATTGATTCATTTCTTTTCATTTCTTTTCTTTGTGAACAAGTGTGGGGACATGGGGATTGGGGCAGCCCATTTTCGGCCAGCAAGAGGGAGGAGGGGTGGTGGTGTGTGTGTGTGTGTAAAGCAATGAACACCAAACACCAATTCAATATGCACCAAAACCCTTTTATTTTCACAAAATAAGCTTTTTTCTTCAATATTTTCTAAAACCGTTTGGCAGCTTCATTTCATTTCAAAAACAACGTGTTAAAATTTGGTTTAATTTGTTATGATGCACAAAATTTGTTTCAACCCATTCCAATTTGTAATTTTCCCTAATTAAATGTATTAGTGACGGCTTAAAATAATATTAAAATAATTAATTTCGGAAAAAATTTCAGAAAATTTGAAATTTCACCAGTGGCTCAATAAACACCAAATACTAGCAATTACATAGCTAGAATATGTATATTTAATTTTATAAAAAAATATTTGTATTTTGACTTTTTACAGAAAACCCCTTTATTTTACCGATTTTCCGAAATTTCACCGAAACGATTTTCAAAACGTTATAATAGCGCAATAAGTCGTGCCGGGGTAGAGCCCAATACACCCTGAGAAACTACTGGAGTACCTACCAGTAAATCTCGCTTGCCCTGGCCAGAGACTGTGTAATGGCTTTCCGAACACAGCGCGATATCAAGCCCAAATACCAGGAGAGACGAATCCTATCTAACCACTGCTGCCTCCCAGTGCTTTGGGACTGCACCCAACCACTACCTGTTTGCACGACTCCTTTGAGCCGTGGTAGGGTAGTGATCTAAGTACAGTGGGAACACACTCGAAACGAATAGTGATGTCAAGTCAGCAGACTAACTTGTACTCATGCCACCTGTGAATTGCTACCTGACGATAGGTATAATACCGACCAGTGTTCCCGACGAGTTCGTCCAGTGTAACTCATAACCTAATGAGCACCTGTATACTATCTCCGGTATGACGTACCAATGACTGTGGGACAGACCATCTCCCCTGCTGGGATGAGAAGCGTATACACTAGCTTACTCTGGAGTATCGATACCCCGTCTCGATAATCCTACGACCAGGGACCTGTATAAGGATGTGCTTATAAACTACCCAGCCCCCACTAGTATGACTGCTATCATAACGCTAGTAGTCAAGCAAAGATCCTAAGGGCTCTACCAATATTTATTTGTGATATGCTAAAAGAAATATATACACATATTGAGGTATAATCAAATCAAGTAGTACACTACCATTTTGAGCAAGACTGTTATTATATCTGTGTATATCCCAACCTTCCAAAATGTAATATACAAACCAGTACTATACAATAATGGTCTCTAGGGCATATATCACTAACAGATCCAAAGCCCTCATCACGAGGAAGCCGGGTAACTTCGTGCCCAACAACACCGTGGATCTAAAGCCCTCATCACGAGGCCGCCGGGTAGCTTCCTTCTCGGCCTATCCACAGCGGGTAGCTTTCTGCCCAATAACGTTGTGGATCTAAAGCTATCATCATGAGGCGGCTGGGTAGCTTCCTGCCCAGCCCATCCATAACGGATAGCTTCCTGCCCAACAACAACGTGGATTTAAAGCCCTCATCACGAGGCAGCCGGGTGGCTTCCTGCTCGGCCCATCCATAGTGGGTAGCTTCCTTCCCAACAACGCTGTAGATCTAAAGCCCTCATCACGAAGCGGCCAGGTAGCTTCCTGCTCGGCCCATCCGCAGCGGGTAGCTTCCTGCCTAACAACGCTGTGGATCTAAAACCCTCATCACGAGGCGGCTGAGTAGCTTCCTGCTCGGCCCATCCACAGTGGGTAGTTTCCTGCCCAACGAAGACGTGGATCCAAAACCTCATCATGAGGCGGCCGGGTAGGTTCCTGCTCGGCCCGTCCACAACGGGTGGCTTCCTGCCCAACAACGCCATGAGTCTAAAGCCCTCATCACGAGCCATCCAGGTAGTTTCCTACCCGGCCCATCCATAACAAGTAGCTTCCTGCCCAATAATGTCGTGGATCTAAAGCCCTCATCACGAAGCAGCCGGGTAGCTTCCTGCCTAACCCATCCACTGTTAGTGTATATGCCCTAGAGGCCATTACTGTATCATACTAGTATGTATATTACTTGATGGAAGCTTGGGATATTCACAGTTGTACAGACAATCTTGCTCAATATAGTAGTATGCTACTTGGTTTGTCTCTGCTTTAATGTGTACATGTGTGTTTATTTATTATATCACCTATACGCATTAGTAGAGCCCTTAGGATCTTTGCTTGATTACCGGCGTTGTGATGGCGATCACACTCGTGGGGGGTGGGTAATCTACAAGCACATCCTTATACACGTCCCTAGTCGTGGGAGTATCGAGATAGGGCATCGATACTCCGGAGTAGACTAGCGTATGCGCTTCTCATCCCAGCACGGGAGACGGTCTGTCCCACAGCCGTCGGTACGTCGTACTTGAAATAGTATGCGGGTGCTCGTTGGGTTACGAGTACACTGGACAGGACTCGTCGGGAACTGATGGTTGGTATTATACCTATCGTCAGTTATCAGTTCCCAGGTGACATGAGTACAGCTTAGTCCGCTGACTTGACACTGTCACTTCGCCTCGAGTGTGTTCCCACTGTTCTTTGATTGCTACCCTACCACGACTCTACTGAGTCGTGCAAACAGGTAGTAGTTGGGAGCAGTCTCGAAGCACTTGGAGGCAGTGACGGTTAGACAGGATTCGTCTCTCCCGGTATTGGGGGTTGACATCGCGCTGTGTCTAGGAGAGCCATTACACGAGTAGTCCCTGGCCAGGGCAAGCGAGATATACTGGTAGGTTCCAGTGTTATCTCAGGGTGTTCTGGGCTTCACTCCGACACGACTTGTACCGCTATTAGGGGTCTGACGCTTGCCGCCCCCCTAGGCCCGACATGCGATGTATCAGACGAACAGGCCGGACTGTACGGAGATTGTCACATACAGACTCAGTGGGAGTTCGGATGGGTTTACCTCATCGGCCTTCTTATCGACATCTACCTGGGGACCGTTACGTACAGCTAGTGCCGCTTGCGGTCTGTGGTTAAACCCACTGCCAGCGTAGTGTCGAGTCTTTAGAGTCCCACACAGAGAGTTTCCCTGCACTGAGCGAAACGTGTAGAGGCCGTATGGTTTTACGGCAGGGCTGCGATCACTTACGTACACTTGTGTGCGTATGATGTTCGGGCAGGCAGTACTGGTGGGCTTTGGTTTAAGCCAGATCCTAGTATTGCACGGATGGATTTGTTTTGTCTTCTGCGCATCCGCATTCTACGGAATACGGATGCAGGTGTGTATGCACAGTTTTCTGGAGCGATGAAGGAGGAGGTGCCTCATTAGGGTTTTGGCAGTTGGTTCGGCCAAAACCACTATGTGGCAGGCTCATTAGGGTTTTGACAGTTGATTCGGTCAAAACCATTTTGAGGCGGACTCATTAGGGTTTCGACAGTTCGTTTGGTCAAAACCATAATGAGCCGGGGACATTATTTACTAATCCTTTCATTGATAATTTTGTTATGGCTAATTACATTGACCATTTGACCATCTTGACTTTGTTGACCATTTGACCAAAGTTGACTTGGATCTTCTTAGAAGATCTAAAGTATTCTTTGGTTTTCTTTTTATTTAGTTATGATAATGGTCATGTCATTTGTAGCCATCACCTTTATCTTGATTGGATTTGTAATGATAATGTTTGTGCATTATTGCAACCATGGTTAGCTTTTCTCTTTGTTAAGCTTTTCATTTGCTTATTCTCATTCTCTCTCTTGAAATGAGAAGCTCCATGGTTGATAGAAAACCTCCTTCTTCTTCCTCCTCTTGATTTCTCCTTTGATCTCATGTATTGAGAGAAAAAGGATTCTACTTGACAAACACATCCATACATCCTCTCTACACAACCTAGGGCTTCTAGATTAGCAATCTCCTTGCCCTAGTTACCTCGGCTTGAGGTGGAGCTCGGTGTACATCTCTCGGGTGGATCGTCTTCGACTCAAGGAGGCCGCGGAGGTGACCGAAGTCCGGATCAACCATTGAGCAAGCGATGAGAAGAAGAACAAGAAGAGAAGAACATCAAAGAAGAACAACAACAAGAAGTGAAGGAGTTCAAGTTGAGGTATAACCACTTTGCCGAGTAGTTAATTCTTCTTTGCAAGTATGCTAGTTTAGTTTAGCAAAGATCCGGCTTTTACGGTCCATGTTACAAAGTTTAGAAAAATTTTGATTTACCGTTTCCGCAACCCCGAAAGTACCGGGAGAGGTAACGTGGACCTAACATCCACAATGGGTGGCTTCGTGCCCAACAACGCCGTGGATCTAAATCCCTCATCACGAGGCTGCTGAGTAGATTCTTGCTCGGCCCATCCACAGCCGGTAGCTTCCTGCCTAACAACGCTGTGGATTTAAAGTCCTTATCACGAGGCGGATGGGTGCTTCTTGTCCAGCCCATCCACAACGGGTAGCTTCATGTCCAACAACGCCGTGCATTTAAAGCTTTCATCATGAGGTCGCCGGGTAGCTTCCTGCTTGACCCATCCGCAGTGGGTAGCTTCTTGTCCAACAACGCTATGGATCTAAAGCCCTCATCACGAGACAACCGGGTAGCTTCCTGCTCGGCCCATCCACAGCGGGTTGCTCCTGCCCAACAACACTATGGATCTAAAGCCCTCGTCACGAGGCGGCTGGGAAGCTTCCTGCTCGGCCCATCCACAGTGGGTAGTTTCCTGCCCAACGAAGACGTAGATCCAAAACCTCATCATGAGGCAGCCGGGTAGCTTCCTGCTCAGCCCATCTACAGTGGGTAGCTTCCTGTCCAACGAAGACATGGATCCAAAGCCCTCATCACCAGGCAACCGGGTAGCTTCCTGCCCGGCCCATTCAGCGTGGGTAGATTCCTTCCTGACTTAACCCATGAATTCGAAGCCCTCGCACAAGTAGACTCCTGCTCGATTAGGAGGCCAGCGGATAGCTTCCTGCCCGTTGCAACTATTCACCGTGGGTAGATTCGTGCCCTCCCTAACTCGTGAATCCTATACCCTCGCACGAGTAGACTCATGCCCGGTTCGGAAGCCGGCGGACAACTTCCTGCTCGTCACACTCATTCACGGCGGGTAGATTCCTGCCCGGCCTAAACTCGTGAATCCTAAGCCCTCGCACGAGTAAACTCCTGCTCGGTTTGGAGGCCGGCGGATAGCTTCCTGCCCGTCGCACTCAATCAAGGTGGGTAGATTCCTGCCCGGCTTAAGCCGTGAATTCTCAGCCCTCACCACGAGGCCGGTGGACAGCTTCTTGCCAGATGATACGCCACATGAACTTGGGGATCAAAGAGACATGACTGCTGAACGCCATGTCGTTCTCGTCCTACAACGATGATTCCTCGGACTAAGCTGAACAGAGAAGACCGAACTGACCACTCTCGATCCGATCCATAAATGGGCCAGAACGAAAGTGGGGAGCTAATGATGATACTCGTAAGTAGAGATTCCTAGGGGCTATGGATCTAGAATAATGGAGCATTCCTCGATACCTCGTCTCTGAGACCCCGTCCGAAGAATAGACTCCGACCTCTCAGGGCCTCCCCTTGGGCACATTTCTTCTTCGACCAACCACCGGTCAATAGCTCGTCTTCGAGCTATCCTAGAGCAGAGCTTCCTCAGCCTTCTTACCATCTCGACCAGATCGGGACCGGTAGCACAAAGCCTGAGATTTCTCGGATTGATAGTTCGTCTCTGAGCTATCCTATAGCTGAAATTCTTCAGCGTCCCTGCTTGGCCGGAGGCACAAAGCACGAGCGCCCCCGTAATGGCTCTGTGTATCTCGCCACGACGAGATCTCCGCCGCTCCACGTCACGCATCCCACGCTAGTGTATCTCGCCATTAGTAAGCATATCCCGCCATCAACGCGAACGTGACGCAGGGACGTAACAGACGGCGCGAATCTTGCATTGGCTCGCTCCAATATGACTGCTATATAAATCCCTTCTTCAGACGACTCAGGTATCTCGAACTCATTTCAATACGCCGCTACCTTGTCATTATTCCTCGATACTTACTTGATCGTCGGAGTGTCCTACGGTGGCTTCCCACCCTGGGACTTTTCTTGCAGGTAGCCTAGCATCCGCAACAACCCATTGAGACCTACATACTCAACCCTTACCTTAAGTCTCAACGATTCAATCTCACTAGCAGCAAGATCGACGGAGGACAACATCTGAGGGAGATTCTGACCTACATCATAGGTGCTTCCCTAATGACGGGTTGAGATCGATTAGTAGCATAGAGGATGGTTCAGTGACAACTTCATGATCTATTTATTTCACTAAAAGAGTTGCCTTTCTACCGAGGAGTATTGGACAGACTAATACTTAAATGACCGTCTTCAAGTGAGATATCCACTGTAGAGTGCCGTATTAATAGAAGAGTGGACGGAGAAAAGAAGGGTACGGACGAAGTAGGCATTAGAGTATTTGAGATGACCTTTACCTCATACCAGAGGGAAAAGGAAAATTCCTCCCGATATTTTTAGCCGGGTGGAAAGATAGAGAAAAAAAAATATCCCTAAAGTTGAGGATGAGATTTTCCTATCCTTGTTCCTAAAAAAGGAAAGAGGTGTTCTTTCACTTATTTAGTAAGAAGATTTCAACGCTCGGTTTTATAATCTCTAGCCTTTTTCCGTGCCATGTATTTTCTGTCGTAGAGACACTTTAAATATATTTACTCGAACTCTTAATTAAATAGTTTTTTGTCCCTACCGACCGGATGAAATGTAACTTTGACTGGTCATTTGACTGATTTTACGATTCGCTCGGCAAATTGTCGGAACGTGTATGAGGGTTTTTGGCCGAGGAAAGGAGGATATTGGGTCTCTGTTTATTTATTTTAAACATAGTCACATAATTCGCGAATTATTCGCCGAATTCGCGAATAATTCGCGAATTCTTGATCAAACGAATTAATCTCCGAATTATTCGTGATTGCCGAACTGGCCGAATTATTCGCGAATTATTCGCGAATAATTCGCGAATTATTCCCGAATTATGTGATAAAACACCGAATAATTTAAAAAACAGCAAATAATTCACAAAATCAAAACCTAGCGTCTCATATATTAATTTATTGCTCGAAATCCTTCCCGAACATTTCCCGAACACTTACCGAATCTTTCCCGAATACCTGCCGATTTTTTCCGAATAATTCTCCGAATCCGAATTTTCGACCTCGCCGAATTATTCCCGAATGACGAATTTGTGACTATGATTTTAAAGACTTAATTATACAGCAAGTGCACGGTTTTCAATTGTAATACTTCTGGACCGATCCACAAAGAAAATGGCAATCCTAATTAAATCTAAGTGAATTTAAGAAAAATCTTTTAGTTTAGAAAATTATACTAATTAATTAAATTAAATGCATAAATTTAAAATAATAAAGTGCAAGATTATAAAGATTTAATTTAAGAGAAAGTACATAGGACTTTGAATCCTCTTCACGGTGATTTTCAATTTGTATGTTTTTCTTATCTTATTTCTACCCAACCATTGAACAATTATCTATCAGTCATTAACAGTAAATGTTATTAAGTACATAGCAATAAACAATCAAATTAAACATAAGCATAAACCATCCATACGAACTTCGAAAATAATTAACAACGAAGAAAAATAATTATTTTGAAAATTATATACTAAGTAATGTAGAATTAATTTGATCTAAAACATTTCCTAAGATAGATCTAATGGATGTCGATCATAAATCTACCCAGCTTATCGGCTAGTCAAACTTAACCCAAAATTAATTAGATCAACTCCAAACAATAAAAGTCGCTCTTTAACATCATTTTCCTCGGATGAGATCTCATGGTTGTCAATGATGAGATCCATTTAGTTTATTAGTGATGTAAACAAAGAGTTGATTTTTATTCTTTAGGTGGTTGTCATTAAGATCATAAAAGAAAAACAAAAATTCTAATACATATCATCAATAGTAAACTTAATTTCATGTAACCCTAAATTAAAGAATTAGCTATCTATGGAATTAAAATTAAGCAAAACAATAAATAAATAAAGACATTGTAATTAAAACAAAAGTAAAAGCTGCTTACAATCTTGATCTTTGCTTTCAAATCCTAGCCATCAATTTTCCCATAGAAGATAAAATCATAGCACTATGTAACCGATGTCTTTAAATGAGAATAATGGAGAAAAGAGGCCATAGGAGGAAATTTCCTCCTATGGCGTGGAAAAAATACAATCTCCACCAATTTTTTCGACGATCGGCCCCCATCATCTTCATCGTTATCATCTAAGATGTGGGTACACCAAATTTCATGTGATTCTACAACTTTTTCACCGTTGATTTAGCAATGTAAAAAGTTCTATTGTCGGTAAACCGTTAATTTTGAACCTACTAAATCAACGGTGAAAAAGTTGTGGAATCACATGAAATTTGGTGTACGCACATCTTAGATGATAACGATGATGATGATGAGTGCCGATCATCGGAAAAAATGGTGGAGATTGTATTTTTTCCGCGACATAGGAGGGAATCCCCTCCTATGGCCTCTTTCCTCCATTAATCTCTCTTTAAATAGTCTTTACATTGATTACAGTTACCAACTCGATTAAAATAAAATAACCTAACCACGGAACAAAATCCGACCCATTTGGCTTTAGTGGGCTCGCGAATTTGCGGGTGTTGACCATGGATATACAGTTTGACTTGGTCCAATTTTCCTCGGGTCTCTTCTATCGCCATCTTGTGTTGACTTAGTCAATTTTGGCTTTGTGATTTATGTAAGTGCACGGCGGCGCCCCGGCCGTCAATCCGACGCCGGAATGCGGAAGCGGTGAATAACTAAAATTTTTGCGGACTTTGCAAACCGGCACCACCGCGCACTTTAACCGGATCGGACCATTAACTAGTCTAAGCTATCTACAAGAATGGGAATAGAGATGTATACCGACGATCCAAGTCCTCCGGTCTTCATCTCCACTCCGATCTCCTCGCGGGATCTCCGTCCATCTCCTCCTCGTCGGAAAGGGCACCACGAAACCGGGTACTTTTACGGGCTCCCACCTCAATACCGAGGCAACTCGCGCATGAAGCCGGCAACTCGACATGCTCAAGATATGCTGTAGGAAGTGTAGTGTAGAGTGGATGTCTCACTTTGGGGTTTGTGATAGTTGCCATGATGGAGGGATGGGGTTAGGAAAAATGGTGCTTTCATTTTTCCATAACAAGAAGAAGAAGGAGATGAAGAATTCCTCACAAAAATAAAGATGAACTCTCTCATTCTTTTTCTTCTCTCTTTCTTTTTCTTCTTCTCTCCTTTCTTTTTAAGAACTTATCATATTCATCAAGTGAAGAATAAGGTGGAGGAAAGAACTATATGAAAGCAAGAGGGAGGTGAGTGTAGGAGCACAAGAATGGTGACCACATCCAAGGACAAGAAAACATCAACCATGCTTGTTACTATTCAACCCATACCCATTCATCTAATCACAATTTAAATCAAGTCAAGGTGCAAGATATGAAAGGTGTCATAATCAATCATTATGCAAGAAAACCCCTCCACAAAAGTAATTTGCAAAACTGCAAATTACCCCCTCCATCGGAAAAGTCCGGCCGGGAAAGAACAAAGGAAAACCGGCCGGAACGGAATGCAAACTGGCAACTCCAGAAAACTGGTCCCGTAATAAATTACAGGAAAACCCCGATACTGTGCATACACACCCGCATCTGTATTCCGTCCGGATACAAATGCAAAGAGACAAAATCTACACTGTACTAAACTAGGACCGGCTTAAACCAAAGCCGGCTAGTAATATCCGTTCGATCCTGATGCGTGCAATACCGCACGTATCTGATCGAACCCTGCCATATACCTATACGGCTACTAGTACAAACCGTCCGATCCTGATCCGTGCAATACCGCACGTATCTGATCAGACCCTGCCATATCTCCATACGGCCTCTACAGCGTTTCGCCCGAAAGCTGAGTAACTGAAAGTGTGGTGGACTCTAAAGACTCGTCAATACTATGGCTGTGGATTTAACCACTAGCACGTCAGAGGTATAAGCCAATACGTAACGGGCCACCAGCTATTGACCAAAATGGACGTCGATGAGGAAGCTCACCCCGACACCCAACTGAGCCTGTCAGTGACAATATCCGTGCAGTCCGGTCCGTTCGTCTATGAGTATCGCATGGCGGGCCTAGGGGGTTGGTAAAAGTCAGACCCCCAAAAGCGGTACAAGTCGTGTCGGAGTGTAGCCCAGAACACCCTGAGATACTACTGGAATACCTACCAGTAAATCTCCTTGCCTTGGCCAAGGACTTTGTGTAATGGCTCTCCTAGACACAGCACGACCTCACCCCCAATACCGGGAGAGACGAACCCCTGAAGATACGCTCACTGCCTCCATGTGGCTCGGGACTGTACCCAACTAAAACCTGTTTGCACGACTCCTTTGAGCCGTGGTAGGGTAGTAATCAAAGTACAGTGGGAACTCACACGAGACAAATGACGATCCCCAGGTCGATGAACTAACCTGCACACATGTCACCAGGGAACTGCCATCTGACGTCTGGTATATGACCAACTAGCATGTTCCCGGCGAGTCCTGTCCGGTGTACTCATAACCTAATGAGCACCTGTATACATCTTAGGTGATCCAACTGACACCAGTGGCTTGTGAGACCGGCCACCGCCCCTCGTCGGGGTCTCGACTGTATACACTAGTCTACTAATGGAGTATCGATGCCCGGTCTCGAAACTCCCACGACTAGGGACCTTTTAAGGATATGCTTGTAGACCCCCAGCTCCCACTTATATGATCGCCCTCATACTGCTGGTGGTCAAGCAAGAATCCTAGGGGCTCTATCAACGTGTAATAGCGACATGTCAGGTCACCTAAAACAGTACACGATGATAAAGGTAAACCAGATAGCATACTATCATCTCGAGTAAGACTGTCCTACCGGGATAGGTCCTCCCTCAATCATTACAATCACGTACCTGTGACCTAATAATTGACTCTGAGGGCACTATCTCCAACAATCTCCCACTTGCACTCAAGGCTAATTATTGCGATGTCGCATACTCACAGCCCGTGTGATACCGAACATCCAACTCCTCTATTAGTCAGTCTCACAAAGCTCGTTTGCGGAACTATTGCGTTCGAGGAATAGCCTTAGTGAGTGGATCCGCCTTGACGTTTCTTTCTATGTCTCTCTATATCTCATGTTCGCGGAGAAACCCATCTCCCGAAATGAGCAATACCTGTCTTAGAATGTGTCTGGATGTCTGATGGGACATAGCTCATAAATGAACTCCAAATCCAAACTTCTTAGACTGTATCGTCAACTGAACTTAATCAGTATCCTGCGCGCCATGCCTCCCTCAGTATTGCCTTGGATCACCTGTCCAAAATACTGCCCCTCGTCAGAGGGAAAACTATAACTCTGACAACCTCCTTGTCGTCCATGTCACTTTGGAAGCCTGGAATGATAACCGTCTCCTGAATGAGGCTGTCGTTATCATATCCCTAGAACATCCACTTATGTTCTAAAACTGCTTCCGACTGTTTCTCCAGGATTGGATTAATGTCAACTTATTGCATCTAGTGCAAGAACAACATCTGGTGTGGTACTTGATATCTCACGATTGACTCAATTGCCTAAGCAAGTGATCTGCCAATCATGCCCGTCCCTCTCCCCTTTAGTCTGTAAGACACCTTTAGAGAGGGTGACTCCATTACCTGCAGGTACACTACCGTGCCAGGAGTCGTCCATCCTAAATACTCTTAGAATGCTGTCAAGTACCTTGATTGGGAAACCACCCAAATCTAGATCTAAAACCACAGATCTAGTAACCAGTATGTCTGATATAAAATCCATGTCCTTTGTGGAGAAACCACTGTGTGACGACCAAAGTATAACCGATTGTAGTATAGGAGTTTCTTTTCCTATTCTGTGTATGTCATCCAGATACCAGGACATCACACCCTACTACCTTCTCAACAGATCCATCCCCTATTCTGATGAAGTCAAACTCATGACTGTCACGTCAGAAATAGATGATCTATCTCCGCTACATCTGCTTTAGTCTATAAATAGACATAAGCAACCTGTCCACCAATGCTTCCGCTACTCCCACTGACTACGACAACCCTCTGGCAGAGTCATATAGACGTGCACTTCTAAAACTGGTTTAGAACGACGCTATACTCATCCTCCCGCCGGGTCTCGTAACCTGGAACAACAGCAATGGCAATTTTGGGTAAACAAGAACTTCCCTGTCACCGTCCTTGAGGCTACCGTAGTACCTCTCGGGTGCCTGAAGTTACCCACCGTATCTGCGGAGTGGCCAATGGAATGTCAATCCAGATTGAATCTTTAGGTTCCTTATCAAATCTTCAGTAATCGTTTGTGGTTCTGGAATTACTTCCAGTTCTACCATACTCCCACTATTGTTTTCTTGAAAAAATCCATTTTTAATAAAATTGTGGCGAGTCTAGAACAATATCGCTATTGTTCATCCAGATGGTAGAAAATCAACCCTCGTCATAGCCTGGGTCAACCCACAAACAGCCATTACAGAAACGTGCCTAGAGTTGTCCAATATCTGGTTTTAAGCATAAACCGGACAACTCCCCGTACCTTAACATCGTTAAGATATGAACTGTTCTATATCCAATATAGAAACAGAGGCACTGATTTAATTGAACCAGATTCAAGTCATGCAGCTGTCCCCAGCGCATGTCAACTAAATGGAAGGAGGCCGATCAGCGTTACTCAACTTAGGAATACTTCCAATTATGAGTAACCTGAAAGAGAAGCAAGATCTCTTTATCATTACTATCAACTGAATACCATACACAAGTATCTACATCTTCGATCTCTTTGAAGAATCCCGATACTTGCTATACCTGGTTCTCTACTCTATTCAAATACCTATAACTCCTCAAAACTTAGACCCTGTGTTTCCACGAAACACCGGTCTAAAAATTAGAGGAGTCATAAGTAAACCGAATATAGTACGAGGACCATCCCCTCTGTCCTGATGGACCCTGGACAACATACAATACTCTGTATAAGTCCCTTGAGTCTGATAACTCATTCACTGCGTGCCGTAGGTTGAAAACTGTACTTATGGTTAAGAAGAATTACACCGCTGTTTAATGCTCCTTACCTAACCATCCACTGATATAGGTAAATGTCGTAGACATAATTTCAGAAAGGTATATCTCACTCTATGAAAATAGACGTACAGATATATCAATTTGAAATTGGTGCATAACAGCGGATATTCAAAACCAAATATTTGCCGACCGGCAAACAGGCCAGGTGATTTCCTCAAATATCACCGATTACAACGAATCCCGATATAATGAGGATAATCACCCAATTCCCAATAACCTACTCCTACTCATCATCTGTAAAACCATACAGATGTGAGAATCATACCTGGTAAATACATACCCTGGAGTAAGTGTCTAATTGGGAAATCAGTTTTCTTTTAATAGTACACAGTGAAACTGAAACATTGAAATGTTTCGTTGGGGTATCCTGGTATTCCTAGTAATGCCTCTTCCAGATTCACGACTATAACCGTATAGTTCTTTGCCACCTCTCCAAATCCCTTCATATGTCTTTAGTCTTTACCTTCTGTACACCCCTTAAGCCAAATGGTTTTCTTCCTTCCCTACCGTTCGGCACCAGCCTATAGTTTGGAAGAAGACTATCCAATAAGCATAATGGGTGTACTGTCCCAATCCTAGGAACACTCGCAATGAGAGAGGGTGAAGATAAAAGACACCTGAATGTACTTTATTCCTATTTCTCCTGAACCAGGATCCATCCCCGAACTGGAACAAGTTCCATTCGAGTTCGTATATAACCATACGATGGAGTATCCAAATAAACTGTGGATCTTCGTAGTGATACGGAGTGTCCTGGAGAAATACAAAGGTGATGTGGGAGTGGTAACGAAATATTTGGTTTGGTCGTGAATATCTGTTGCAATTTACTTTGCCCTCTTACTAATCCCTTGCTTTGTCTGAACTTAATACCTTCTGCACACCATCGTTATGCTAATTGGTTTTCTTCATTCCCTACCGGTCGGCACCAGCCTAAGGTTTGGAAGAAGACAATCCAATTTGCGTAATAGGTGTACTACCCCTAAACCAAGGAGTACTCGTAACCTGAGAGAGGGTAAAAGGAAAAGACAACTGAATAATCCTATCCGTTTTCTCCAGAACCGGAAACCATCCTCGAATCTCTTCGAGTTCGTATCTAACCATACGATGGTTTTGTCCAATGGAAGTGGACGTTTGTAGCAATACGGGGTGTCCTGGAGAAAAGGGTAAAAGTAGGAGTGGCAATGAGGTTTGCAACTCTGACAATCCAAAAGCCGGTGTTAAGAAGGTTCGGTCAACTTGGTCACTGAGTCATAGTCTTAGGGTCGGGTCAATGGTCGCTGCCAAAGAGAGAGAGAGAAAAGAAACACTCAGCGTGCACTCTATCCTAGATCAGAATGGTCACCAATTTATCTAATCTGGAATCCTCCCACTGTACCTCAAATTCTTCTCCAAACCTAAAAGAAGAATTAGTCGGGGTTACCCGAGGAGTATACCAACTCATCAGTGGGAATCGGGATCCAACTCTCATCGCATGACAACGTGACGGAATCCGCTCACGGTATCACACTCCAGAAGGTATGCGCATATCTGGCAAGTTTCAGTACTTTTGAAACTCCCGATGTGATTTCTGCCCCATGCTCTTATGACCTTGACTTTGGCCAACATATCATAAGTCACATGTCAAGTTCTACCCGTCATTCTCCAGGTTAATTTGAGTCCACCCGTACATACCCTTGACTTTGGCCAAAATGGCAGCACGACTGTCCCAAACCAACGCATCTATCTATGCTGCATATGAATACCCCAATAGCTACCAATCACTGTGCCTTGACTTTGGCCAACATACACAGCTTGAATACTATTGACCACCCATATGAAACGACGGAGGGCTACGAATGGTTTCTGGCGAAAACCTTTAACGTAATGAACTTGATATCGTTGAAGGAACGGATAGCTTTTTAGAAAATATAGTGACGAAAACCTTTACTAAAGAGGTCACTCCCGATGAAGGGATCTCGGCTCTTTCCCCGTAGAATGAGGTGCAGGATATTCCAACTGAATACCACGGTGCAAAGCAAAAGCAATCGGCTATAGTGAAGTTACTGCCCTGACGCAAACTTCTGTCCAAGGGGTCACTCCCGGTGAAGGGATCTCGGCCCTTGCCTCGTCGACTGAGGAGCAGGATATTCCAAATGAATACCACGATGCAAAACAAAAGTGAACGTCCTTGCAATAACAGCTTTTTGAAAAGTGTTCCAACAACATCAGATTAGGTTTGTTTTTAACTTGCATTGATCCGAATCAACGCAGTCCCATCAATTGATCACACCAAAAAGAACGAAAATATACTGATGTACGTATATGCCATCCGCATTCGCCACTGGGTCCCGTCATTACCCGTTAGGTTAGCTAACTAACGACAGAGCGGGGACTGGACTAGCGCGGATGTAAAACATATACAACATCTACTAATATATATACCAATATATTATATTTCGCTCAAGGCGTGAATAAAATGCAACATCACAGAGAATGAACAGCATCACAGAAACAATACAGATATCTGGGATCCCCGGGTTTCACAGAGCCACTACTGAAACCCGACGTTCCCCTGGTCGTGTGGATAGCCTGTGCAATGAAAACCTAGACCCCTACGGGCGCGGCAAGTCACCCGCCAAAACCTGAAGCGAGGCAGCCCCCTTCAGCTCCGTGAATGGACCACCCAGCACTCCACGGAATCCGGCAACTTGGGCACCCCTCCTGGGTCAACCTGTACCCCCTACGAGTGCGGCGAATAGCCCGCCAATCCTAGAGTGAAGCCCCCTCCGTCTCAATGCCATGAGATGCGGGCTTGTTGCCCTCCAGAACCCGGCTATCCGTGCACCCCACCGCGGGATAATCCTAGTACAGAAAGTAAAATATACATACACCGGGTACATCGACCGCAACCAGGTCGTGCCCCAAAAGAATAATACAATCAGGCAGTGACGGCAGTCCACATGTCGGACGCTCGCCCCGCAATATCAAATGTACATAATACAACAATACAGTACTAGCATTGCATCCAGGCTATCCCCCACGACCGATCCGCAACATCACAGCATAAACATAGAACATCAACGTGAAAGTCACGTTCGCAAATCCGTCTAACCGGGCTATAGCAGTTAGACCGGATTTACCGATCGAGTGACATTCACGGTCGCAGATATAATGTAAATACTGTGAAAAATGTGTTTAAAATTTTCCGATTGATCAAACCTTAACAAGTGGGCCCCAAACAAAACTGTAGCACTCACAGAAAACCTGGGCCCAATTTTAATATTCCAAAAACCACATTTTAAGCCCAGAAAGCTACTGAAAAAATTTGATGCAGGGATCAGAACAGTCTGCGGCGGAAGCGCGGCGCTTAAGGAAGGTCAGGCCGCGCTTCCGCGGTTGAACTGTTGACTGACACTCTCGAATTTTCTCAGTAGCCTTGCAATCTCCAGTACATCAATATTTTACAACCTGAAAAATTTTTCGAGACCAAAAATTTTCAACAGAAACTGTCGTGGGCAAATACGGGTTTTGGGACATTTTGATCGATCGGAACTGAAAAACACATTACACAAAGCTAGACTAAGTTAATGGGGCGGCTCTGATACCACTGTAAGTGCACGGCGGCGCCCCGGCCGTCAATCCGACGCCGGAATGCGGAAGCGGTGAATAACTAAAATTTTTGCGGACTTTGCAAACCGGCACCACCGCGCACTTTAACCGGATCGGACCATTAACTAGTCTAAGCTATCTACAAGAATGGGAATAGAGATGTATACCGACGATCCAAGTCCTCCGGTCTTCATCTCCACTCCGATCTCCTCGCGGGATCTCCGTCCATCTCCTCCTCGTCGGAAAGGGCACCACGAAACCGGGTACTTTTACGGGCTCCCACCTCAATACCGAGGCAACTCGCGCATGAAGCCGGCAACTCGACATGCTCAAGATATGCTGTAGGAAGTGTAGTGTAGAGTGGATGTCTCACTTTGGGGTTTGTGATAGTTGCCATGATGGAGGGATGGGGTTAGGAAAAATGGTGCTTTCATTTTTCCATAACAAGAAGAAGAAGGAGATGAAGAATTCCTCACAAAAATAAAGATGAACTCTCTCATTCTTTTTCTTCTCTCTTTCTTTTTCTTCTTCTCTCCTTTCTTTTTAAGAACTTATCATATTCATCAAGTGAAGAATAAGGTGGAGGAAAGAACTATATGAAAGCAAGAGGGAGGTGAGTGTAGGAGCACAAGAATGGTGACCACATCCAAGGACAAGAAAACATCAACCATGCTTGTTACTATTCAACCCATACCCATTCATCTAATCACAATTTAAATCAAGTCAAGGTGCAAGATATGAAAGGTGTCATAATCAATCATTATGCAAGAAAACCCCTCCACAAAAGTAATTTGCAAAACTGCAAATTACCCCCTCCATCGGAAAAGTCCGGCCGGGAAAGAACAAAGGAAAACCGGCCGGAACGGAATGCAAACTGGCAACTCCAGAAAACTGGTCCCGTAATAAATTACAGGAAAACCCCGATACTGTGCATACACACCCGCATCTGTATTCCGTCCGGATACAAATGCAAAGAGACAAAATCTACACTGTACTAAACTAGGACCGGCTTAAACCAAAGCCGGCTAGTAATATCCGTTCGATCCTGATGCGTGCAATACCGCACGTATCTGATCGAACCCTGCCATATACCTATACGGCTACTAGTACAAACCGTCCGATCCTGATCCGTGCAATACCGCACGTATCTGATCAGACCCTGCCATATCTCCATACGGCCTCTACAGCGTTTCGCCCGAAAGCTGAGTAACTGAAAGTGTGGTGGACTCTAAAGACTCGTCAATACTATGGCTGTGGATTTAACCACTAGCACGTCAGAGGTATAAGCCAATACGTAACGGGCCACCAGCTATTGACCAAAATGGACGTCGATGAGGAAGCTCACCCCGACACCCAACTGAGCCTGTCAGTGACAATATCCGTGCAGTCCGGTCCGTTCGTCTATGAGTATCGCATGGCGGGCCTAGGGGGTTGGTAAAAGTCAGACCCCCAAAAGCGGTACAAGTCGTGTCGGAGTGTAGCCCAGAACACCCTGAGATACTACTGGAATACCTACCAGTAAATCTCCTTGCCTTGGCCAAGGACTTTGTGTAATGGCTCTCCTAGACACAGCACGACCTCACCCCCAATACCGGGAGAGACGAACCCCTGAAGATACGCTCACTGCCTCCATGTGGCTCGGGACTGTACCCAACTAAAACCTGTTTGCACGACTCCTTTGAGCCGTGGTAGGGTAGTAATCAAAGTACAGTGGGAACTCACACGAGACAAATGACGATCCCCAGGTCGATGAACTAACCTGCACACATGTCACCAGGGAACTGCCATCTGACGTCTGGTATATGACCAACTAGCATGTTCCCGGCGAGTCCTGTCCGGTGTACTCATAACCTAATGAGCACCTGTATACATCTTAGGTGATCCAACTGACACCAGTGGCTTGTGAGACCGGCCACCGCCCCTCGTCGGGGTCTCGACTGTATACACTAGTCTACTAATGGAGTATCGATGCCCGGTCTCGAAACTCCCACGACTAGGGACCTTTTAAGGATATGCTTGTAGACCCCCAGCTCCCACTTATATGATCGCCCTCATACTGCTGGTGGTCAAGCAAGAATCCTAGGGGCTCTATCAACGTGTAATAGCGACATGTCAGGTCACCTAAAACAGTACACGATGATAAAGGTAAACCAGATAGCATACTATCATCTCGAGTAAGACTGTCCTACCGGGATAGGTCCTCCCTCAATCATTACAATCACGTACCTGTGACCTAATAATTGACTCTGAGGGCACTATCTCCAACAATTTATTGTAATTTTAACCCGTACGCTTGTGTTATCTTTTCTAACTTGTTTTATAGTGTGGATCGCATGTAGTTAGCTTCTTTTCTTCTCTTTTTGCATTTAGACCCTGTAATCTGCAAATATTACAAAACACCCTCGAGCAACATTAAATGTGACAAAATAAAGCTAGATACGGATATAAAATCCACATTAAAATGCACCAATCACAACTATTTAATATGATTTAAATTTGTTAGGGTTTATATTTTTTAATGACTCAAGCCATTGTTATATGTACAAGCTATTATACTTACAACTTCATATAAGCATTAATCTTAAAATTGGAGGAATAAAAGAATAATAAAGAATCATTTTTGGCATTTCATTTGAAATGATTTTTGAGTTCATGCTTATCCGAAGCAAACATGCAATAATTAAATCAATTTAAAGTTTTCATTCTTTGGTTGCAAATTTAAAGAGTCACATGAAACTAAATTAGGAATGTTACGGCTGTGAAATCTTCATTAAGTGTTAAGTTGGATATCGGATCATTATTAAAAAAATTGTCGTCTTTGTTATGTTGATAGTTAGCAGTGGCGAAACACATTATTTCACCGACATCCTCGAGGGAATTGTTTTGAGAGAAAATGAAAAAAAAATTATAAATTGTTTTAGAGAATTTAGGTTAAACTTGAAAAATTAGCCCGCAATAAAATTTATTTACGAGTCTAGTCATCTGTACTATAGTATATTTTTTGGAAACTCCTTGTGATATGCTGGGGCACTCGCTGGTTATATCTAAAATACACGTATGCATGGTAGGGACATTTTCATAAAGATAGTAGTTTTAATATAACCTTCAACTCTTGATTAAAAAATTGACATGATCTTTTGGTTAAAATCGATAACATACAAATCAAGTGACGGACAAGACAGGATTTTATTAATAAAACGAGCAGCTTTAACAAATACGACTTCTTTATTTATTTGGTACAATCCCCACAATCTATAAGGGCTTCGATACAAGATGTGATAGATAGGATAATTTATGCCGTGGATATCATGCCCTTCTTTTTAGCTAATGAGATGCCCCGTGGCCGACACTTTACTAGCCCGATAAGTGCCTGTTTGGTTGTAGGATTATTTGGGATTTGAATTGTAGAATTCTAGGATTCTATGATTTTGTGTTTGGTTGGAGCATTTGGATTTCTAGGATTCCTTTGTTTTTTTATGGGGGGCCACAACAAAACTGGAATCTTGAATCCTATTGCAAGGATTATGCACCATTCATTGTACTTTTAGATGGGACACGTGGCACTTTATTTATTTAATAATCCTCTCTCTATCTATCCCTCTCTAAAATCCTCAAATCCAAATCCAACTTTCTTTTCACCAACCAAACAAAGATTACAAGGATCTACAAATCCAATACCAGGAATCCAAAACCAACCAAACAACAAATTACCAAATCCAGAAATTTTCAACCGCGCTATTCTGGAATCCAAATTTCTAAATCCTACAAACAAGGCCATAAGGGCCTGTTTGGCTGCAGGATTATGGATTTGGATTTGAATTTTGGATTGTGAAATCCTGTGATTCCATAATTTTGTGTTTGGTTGATGGATTTGGATTTCTAGGATTTCTTTGTTTTTTATGGAGGGCCCACCACAAAACAAGGATTCTTGAATCCTAAAAAATTTCAAAGATTTTCAAGGATTTGGCACTATTCATTGTACTTTTAGATGGGACCCGTGTACTTTATTTATTTAATAATCCTCTCTCTATCTATCTCTCTCTAAAATCCTCAAATCCAAATCCCATTTTTTTCACCAACCAAACAAAAATTACAAGGATCTACAAATCCAACACTAGGAATCCAAAACCAACCGAACAACAAATTACCAAATCCAAAAATTTTCAACCTACTATTCTGGAATCCAAATTTCTAAATCCTACCACCAACCAAACAGGCCCTTAAGGGGCTGTTTGGTTGCAGGATTATGGAATTTGGATTCCAAAAATAGTACGGTTGAAATTTCTGGATTTGGTAATTTGTTGTTTGGTTGGTTTTGGATTTCTAGTATTGGATTTGTAGATCCTTGTAATCTTTGTTTGGTTGGTGGAAAAAAATGGGATTTGGATTTGAGGATTTTAGAGAGAGATAGAGAGAGAGGGGATTGTTAAATAAATAAAGTGCATGGGACCCATCTAAAAGTACAATGAATAGTGCCAAATCCTTAAGAATTCTTGAAAATTTTTAGGATTCATGAATCCTTCTTTTGTGGTGGGCCCCCCATACAAAACAAAGGAATCCTAGAAATCCTAATCTTGCAACCAAACACAAAATTATGGAATCCTAGGATTCCACAATCCAAAATCCAAATCCTAACCCATAATCCTGCAACCAAACAGGCCCTAAGGAAATTAACAATGACAACTAATGGGGCCCATTAGTACTGCACGTGTCATTAGTTCGTATGCATCTGGATCTGGGCCCAATGTGCCATGGGCAATGTCTCTATTCTTTATCCCTGGGGCACTGTCCGAAGAAGATTCTGTAATTTTTTCAACATCTATCTTTGTGTTTGTTTCCTTCCAATTCTACTCCGCCAGCAAAGATTCAATAATTGAATGGCCCCACTTCCAACGGCATTATCTATAAATAATAAGTCTTTTTTTTTACCTAACCCCTTTTCTTAACTTATAACCATAATATTAGAGATTCAAATACGTTGGTATATCTAAACCGTTGAAAATCGAATATTATATCAGTTTTTTATATTACATTAATATATTGTATAGTTATTTATATGATATAGGAATTTTTAATGTGATTATTTAAATTACTGGTTTAAGGGTTGGTTTACGGGTCTGCAAGGTTTGGCTAACTTGAAAATGGTGAGACCCATATAATCCTCTATAAAAAAGAGACAAACAAACTTTACACATGTAGAGTGAAAGATACATAGAGCAACAAAAAATGATCCATTGTCGTCGATTTTATGCGGAATTGAAGATATTTGTGAATCCAAAGCTTCGCATATTTATAATTGACAACGACATTAACTTTGCAAGTGCTTAGTTCCGAGCGAAAAAAATCTTAATTTTTGATGAACAATCAACTCCTTCCAAGTTCCGTATTTCTCCTATCCAAAATACTAAATTGCAGGTTCCCACCTAATTTTTGCCGGATAAACAAACACGATCCAACGCTTCGAGACCGTGCACCTGCCACTTTGCGGTGACCGTTGCCAGATTTGTTACTCAATTAATGTTCATACTACTTTAAACATACATCATTTTCCTACATTTATTCCACATTGGTTGTTAGGGCAATAATGGCTTGTAACTAAAATCTCCATCATGAGCGTTTGGAGAAAGATACTATTTTGTTTCCTTTCGATCCCTAGATCGAATATATTAAAAAAAATTCTTCCGTTTCTATGTAATTTACCCCAAGAAATGATGTGATAAAGCAAAAGAAAGACAAGATAAGAGAAAACTGATCTGGCAAAAAGGACAGGAACCAGCTAATCACATCTCCTATAATAAAATAAATAAATTAATGTGCCCTAAATCTAATAATTGGTTGCCGCTTTATAATTGAAATCCAAAGCTCCCTCTTTTAATCCCCCCTCCAAATTTCCCCCTCTTTCCTCTTCTCTTTTCTCTTTCAGGAACACTCAAATCGATCCCCAAAAACCTAGACAGAACAAAGAATACATTGAAAAGCACAAATAATGGGTTCGATCTCGTGAAAGATGTGGCCTTTATGCCTCATAGTCGACAAGATGTTCGAAATCGTGGGGCGAGAGAGAGACGAAGAGGAAGGAGAAGGGATCGCCTCGATGCCTCGCGCTTCTCATCTCGTCGATGTTGGCATTGTTTTCTTTTTCATTTGATTTGATTTTGTTTTTGATTCCGATGTTGTTGATGGTGGTGGTGGTGGTGGTGGTGATGGCCATGGCGGTTGCAGGTCCCGCACGTGCGTCAGCTGTTTAGTTGGGATTGCGGGCTCGCCTGCGTTTCGATGGTGTTGATGACTCTTGGGATTGGTTGTTACGACATTGAGCATCTCGCTGAGCTTTGCAGCACAACAAGGTGAGATTTTTGATTGTTATACTACATTTTTATTGTTTGCTTGATGAAGGAGATAATTCTTGTTTTTATTGTGGTTTTGATGTAATGTGGCGAAGGTTGTTTATGGACTCTATATTTGAGACTTTGATTCAAGAGGGGGAAAATGCGTCAATAAGTAGAGTGACAAAATTGTAGTCGCCGGAGGAAACGAGAGTTTGAGGGAATTCTATGGAAGCAGTTAAAAAAAGAAAATGATATGAAAGCAGTTAATTTAATTTAGGAGATGGCCATCAACAAAAGCTGGATGAGAGAAAGAGAAAACATGTGTTTTTGATGCTTTGAGGACACTTCATCTCAACAAGTTTCTTGTGATGAATTGAACTGCTTTCACTTTTAGTGATTAATTTATTATAGGTGTGTAATTTATAGCACTAGCAAGTAAGCTTGAAAACATGACTCTTGACGTCTTGTGTGTTTTCTGTTTCACCTTTATTATTCGATATCTTTCAGTGGTCGATTTGGTTCTTCATATTTTATAACAGCGAGTGCGTCGGGAAAGAAAAACATATCTGAGCGAAAATGGATAAGAACATCTCCCTTGCTGTTAATTTATTAAAATGAAAATTATGGATTGAAGAACAATATGAAGTGTTAATTTACTTGGAGAATAATTTTGACAGGTGAAACTTCACATTTAGAATGAGCAGTGTAATAGTGCACATGCATATGTTTATCATTTATGATTCACAGCCTTTATAATACCAAGTCATCTAGGAACAGTAACTGTTACACATTTACATGTCCTATGCGCTCATTACAATGATTATATGCATATTTTTATTAACAAATGTATGATTTGCCCTTTTTTCTTCCATTGTACAAGTTGCCAGAAAAATAAGCCGTGCTACTTCCAAATTGCACATGATAAAAATGCATTCTTTGATATTGTAGGATGCTAAGTAGTTTTTAGTTTTGTTTGAGGATGCCTCCAAACATTTATTTTTCTAGCAAAGAGTGTAGGCACAAACTCTCGAGAAATTGTTGTACTTATTCAAGCACATTAAGAGGCCAACTTTCTTTCGTTGTGATTTGTAAAATTCCTTCGGGACGTTAATGCAACTATTTTCCGTTTTACAGCATCTGGACAGTTGATATGGCATACTTGTTGCACAAGTTCTCGGTCAATTTTTCTTTCTTTACCGTAACATTAGGAGCAAATCCAAATTACTCAGCAGAAACCTTCTATAGGGTGAGCTCTTCATCAGTAATTCTTTGTTTTGTGCAGTTTAATTACAATGTCTTCCTTGTTTAAACCGCATCATGCCTTTTTTGTTAGTCCCTTTTGTTTAACTGCAGGACTGTTCAATGTGCCTGAGCACTACTATGAATATGGCTTGCCCCTACGGTTCCAACCGTAGGGGCAAACCACTGTCCTGCAGTGTCCACCGTAGTGGCAAAATTATGATCCGTAGGGGCAGATAAATGTCTCTATAATTACAAATTTGCCCCTACGGCGAAACCCGTTGGGATCATAACCCACATAATTTCCAACGTAGGGGCAACATCATTTTATCCATTTTAAAATATATATATTTTAATATCGGGTAAACTTAGCCTTTACGGTTTCCTCCGTAAGGGCAATATCAATTTTTTCCTGGAACTTTGCCCTTATGGTGGAACCCGTAGGGACTAATTGTGCCCATACGGTGCTAATCGTAGGGGTAATTTTTTATAAAAATACCGCCTTTTGTTTTTTATCCGCCCTTTACACCATAATATATCGCACTATATTATATACCCAAATACAAAATATATATCAATAACATCCCACGCATAATATATAACGAAATACAGAAAATGTAAAAACAGAAAATAAAAAAATACAATACAAAACCACTCTAAAATCATGATCATAATCATCATATACAGCAACTGATATCCAAAATATACAACATGTCGCAAATATAATGCAGACAATATTTAGAATGTAAGAATTAACGAAAATTGGAGTGCAGTATATACCTCTAGCAACATCACCATGAGCCTGCGTCCGGGCAGCAGCACGAGCGGGACGATAGTTCTTCGGGTGAGGAACAGTCGGTGACCTGGACGTTGATGCACCCCTTCCAATTAGATAATAAACAATGATTATATAAGTAACTTCTGAATGAAATGATATATAATCAATTTGACGTATTATATAGTAAAAAATACTAACCTGCAGAGCGCTCAGAGGGTATGGAACGTGTGGGAACGGTCTGTGTCTCGGATATGGAAGCACCCCCTCCAAATAGACTATAAAAAAACGACTATATAACTAACTTCAAAATGAATATACATGTATATCTATAGTATATCGTTCAAAATGAATATGCGTGCAATATATAATATATAAATATAACTGCAGGTGGCAAAGTCCACATGGAAAGAGTTATATGGACTCTGTCCAGACGGAGGTGCAACACCACCCTTCTGCTGTAGGAGTTGCTCCCTACGCAGCTCCCCGGGTATAATCGCTCTATCCCTGACTCTGGCACTGCCCCTGATGCCCCTGCCTCTCGCTGGTGCCCCTGCCTCTCGTTGGTACTGACGTCGTTATGATCTCTAGATAGAAGTACAATCATTACATACACATGCAATACATGCATGTAAGAGAAATAACAACAATACATGTATAGATCATAGAAAATGTTCATAATATAATATTAATATTTACCTTTTTCGTTTCATAGACGCATTAGATGTTGTATGAATATCTATTTGGATTTGATCATCAATATCATTCCTAACCCACGTAACTTCACGCTCATCCGAAAATAACCCTTCTACAGAGACAGACGGTCGGAGTACTCTTCTCTCTTCTTCTTCCTTATCACTGTCATCCATGCGATCTCCGAATTATGGGACATCATAAATATCCCTGAGCTTCCATCGGCATAAAACACTCCATCCCGGTTGCTTCAAGCACTTTAAGTAGTATACTTGAAATGTTTGTTGCGGAAATATAAATGGATCGTTCTCAGAGCAAAATCGACGTGTTTTTACATTAGTCAATTCATATTAATCTATCCAAGTCCCGAGATTATCTCTCCACATTCCAGTTCCGGTTCGTGTATCATACCAAATACACTGAAATATATAAAATGGTTCTACTCGTCCGGAATATTGGATACCAAGTATACAATCTAAGTATCATACACTTAGTTTAAAATTTAATTTGGGTTAGTTTTACGTTTACGTTTCAATTTCAAGATGGTTCGGGTTCACCGGACATACTCTTTATACAAAACTCCTGAGTTGACGTCCGCTAAGGTCATTCAACTGATGCCGTTGGGTAAAGTTTTTTAAAGTTAAGGGTTTTCTTAATTAAGTTTAACGTTTTGGATTTAGATTTTGGGTTTGGTTTTAAGTTCGATTTCTAATCAATTCATAAGAGTTTGTATCATAATAGGGTTTTTTCAACAAATTTGCAAGTTATAAGAATCCCCTTCCAATTACAATCATGTATTATAGCATCACCAACGAAAAAAGAAGTATTTTCTTATAGCTAAACAACTTTATAACGTACTTTAGAAGGAGGGAAAAAATAAAATAAGCTTAACCCCTTTACAAATTTTAAGAGTAGTTTACTCTATCAAAATTCTCTCAATCCCAATTGAAGAATCCACCACTATCAAAGGCTTCATCCTTTTACAAACTTCAACCTTACAATATATGTTAAATTAAACTAATTAAATCATCATCTTCATCACCATCCTTAATAAATATCAATCTTACGACGTACCTCTCAATCTCAAGATCTTCAACATATTTGAGAAATTAAACTAATTAACTCATTATCTCCATCATCAACATATTAAACTTAACATTCAAAACTAATTAATTTAAAACCTAAAAATAACATTTTTTTCAAAAATTTTATTTAAAAAACAAATTTACCTTCATTATGAGGGGCTCAGAGCTCTACAATGAAGAGGTGGGGGATCGACAGTGTCGAGGAGGTGGTGGGGGCTCGATCGGCTGTGAACAGGAGGTAGGGCCTCGGTGTTGTGGAGGAGGATCAGTAGGGACTCGGACCTGGAGGAGGTTGGGGATTGACGCGCTGTGGAGGAGGGGATCGACATTGGAGGAGGGGACTCGGCAAGGGGAGTCGCCACAGCAGGAAGGGGATCGGTGCTGTTGCAGAGCGAGGGGGCTCGAGCAAGTCGATTAGGAGGGGGTCAGTGTTGTTGCAGAGAAGGGGGATCGGCGTTCGATTGGGAGGTGGTGGCCGATGGAGATGATGATGATGGGACAATGGAGGTTCGATTGGCAGGCGGCGGCCGATCGTGGGAGCGGTGGAGATGATGATGGACGATGGAGGAGACGGCGACGAGCGAGGATTAGGGTTTTTTTCGCGCAGACTTGAATTGGGGAAGCAATTTCTGTTTTAGTTTTTTTATAAAAAAAACCCTGATATTGCCTATACAGTTTTCACAGTGGGGGTTTTTCTGCCGGCACCGTAGGAGCAACTTAAGTTTGCCACAAAAGTTATTTTTTTCTGTAGAAATGCCTCTACGGTGGTAACCGTAGGGGCAACCTAATGTAGCTCCTATGGTTTTTCTGAACCGTAAGGGCAAGCTATCTTTGTATTAGTGATGCGCAGGGGCAAGCCATTTTTATACTAGTGGAGTTAATGAGGAAAACCATTTTTAATCTGCAGGCTGCACTGTTATTGTACAGTTTCAAGTTACGATCTTTGCAATCATATACCGAATAACACTTAATTTTGGACAAGCTGGCATGTAATCATTGTCTTGGCCTACAGGACCACATTTGTTTTAATGTCGGTCCTTTGCTTTCTGGAACAATCATTCAAGGAAATCACCATTAGTTTATCTTCAGGAGTGCCTAGCTAAAAAGATTTTTCATCCCACAACACATCCATACTTTTCAATTCACATATTTATGAAACCACTGTAGCTTCTATTTTTTGAATAGTGAAGTAAATTTCCACTGTCACATTAATCTCTCCAATTGATCTTCACAACTTCAACGCCATTCGTAACTTTTCCCCCTAAGAACAGCTAAGAAATTGCTAGGTCTCGTCTAAGCCTTTAGTAAACTCTGTTTTGGTATCTGGAATACGTGCAGGAGCAATTTCATGATGATGTAGGGCGGGTCGAAAGGTTATTTAACAAGGCGTTGGAGACGGGGATTAACATACAAGTACATCTATTCAACTTTCGTCATTAATTGTCTCTTATATATGAGTTGAGTGAATCCTTGTTGTCGTAATGAAAACCTTGTTGACCTACAGTGCAGGTCCATCGGTGGAAAAGAAATTGCTGCCGTAATATTATCTGGCCAATATATCGCTGTTGCTTTAGTTGACAAAATTAAATTAAGGTGAAGGTTGTCATGCTAATTCCTTTTTGGTTTCAATTTGTAAAACTCTAAGCATATGCCTCGGCACTGTTGCTATCATCATATGCTTGGTTGCCTGACATTTTCTAGTTCATTTGAAGAGAGCATACATTTCTCCGCTCTCTCCATTTTTTCATTTTAATTCTACCCCGTTTAAAAAAAAACATAAGTAAGCATCTATAGTTTAGACCGATCATTACAAGCTTTATTCTGAAAATTTGGCCATATTTGCAATTCTTGGTTGATATTGGTTATGCAGTCAGTCTTGGTTGAAGGATGCATGTGTCCCAGGGTACTATTATGGGAGCTCAGATTATATGGGTGAGTGTTTTTTCTCCTCACATATTTGAATCAGCTTAATATTTTGGATGATGATGAAAAAGCAGTAGAATGAAGTTTGCTTATATAATGTGTCAATTGCTTGTGTTATACAATCGACCTAACAGTAAATTTAAACCAATTCCAGGAATTGTAATTTATATAATTCCTCTTCATAGTAACCAAACAAGCTTGTAAACTGTTTAGGTGCAACTGGA
Organism: Agapanthus africanus; assembly: GCA_030015575.1. Lineage (NCBI taxonomy): Eukaryota > Viridiplantae > Streptophyta > Magnoliopsida > Asparagales > Amaryllidaceae > Agapanthus > Agapanthus africanus. Next base: position 387,403,192 of record JASDDO010000019.1, on the reverse strand, counting down.
GTATCTTTGTCTTTTGCTTCTGGGAAATTTGAGAATGCATAAGTTTAAATGCTATCAAAATAAGAAAAAGTCCTCTGAAGCCAAATGTTGGTGTTTGCACTTTGCACTACTTGTTTCCTTTTACGCCAAACCTATTGGTGTAAACTGTTATTTAAAAGGCATCTCACTTCATATATATATATATATATATATATATATAGAGAGAGAGAGAGAGAGAGAGAGAGAGCAATACAAACACACAATTTTTTTTTCCTTCAGTAGTTTTTTGTTGATACCTGAATACATTTTACTACACAGCTGCGAAACTCTGGCTCCTTTTCTTCCTGTTTTCTAATAATGCAGCTTACTGGTTTCAAGTCAAAACGCTCTCTACAGGGTTACATCATCTTTCAACTTTTTTTGCATATTTTTCAGGGCATTATGTTGTAATATGTGGTTACGATGCAGATAACAATGAATTTGAAATAAGAGATCCTGCCAGCACCAGGTACTGCATTACTCCTTCCTTATTCCATGAAGAGAGATTAAGCATGAATGCTGCTTCTGCATGCATATCAAACAAATTTTGTTTGTAGGCATAAAATCTGTAGCTATGTTCACTTAAAAAACTCACATGATGAATTTTGTATACAGGCATTGAAATCTCACTACAGCTTGTATATATTTGTTTCAATTATTTTCTCAATTTTGTAGGAAATATGAGAAAGTGTCTTTGGAATGCCTAGATGAAGCACGCAAATCCTTCGGCACAGATGAAGATATTCTTCTGGTAATTTTTTTTATTCAATAAGCAAATTGCATCAGAATGTATTTTTTTTCTGGTTCAAGTATGATGCTCTTAATCTGATTTCTTGCGTGTATGCTGGTGTAACTACTTGCTGGTTAAACTACTTGCTTGTTGAGTCATGTTGAAATATTTTCGTTAAGAACAAGTTAATAGAATGAGAATGTTATTGCTAAATACTTTCATTCTTTTAAGTATGTCCCTTTACGGAGTGAATTTGATACAATGATGGCACATCAAAATGCACCTTTGTCAACTGAATAGTTCAATTCCAAATCTACATGTAGATAGCGAAAAGAGAGAAGGGGCGCTTAGTTGAGCAGCGTCCTGCGCAACAGAGAGCAAAGGGAGGTGGGGCAGCAGGCCCCACCACACATGTGTAGGCCTCACTCCCATTATACTCCCTCTGTTGCATAGGATGCTGCACCTTTTTTCTCTAATGAAAAAGTACCTATGTATATAGCAAATATTGAAGAATCGATAATAAAATGAGTTACATTATTTTGTTTAAAAAAAAATATAGAAAACAAAAGAGGATTCAGCTTGAAGGTTGAACCCATATTTCCTTATAAGCATTTGTCTGACATAATCCAGTTAATTTATGGTTCAAAAACTTTTTTTATCAAACAGGCTACCAAGTTAAATATCCGGGCGGACTTTCTAATGCTTCTTCAAATAAAACAAATACGGATATGGTATTATTAGATAACCACAAGTTTATGTAGCCATAAAGTGTTTTTTGACAATGTTTGTAGATTGCCTAAGAGTGTTCCGATTCTTTTGTGGAGCCATAAACAAATTCACACAAAGTGTTCGATTCTTTTATGAAGCCATAAACAGATTCTCAGGCCGGTCAGATTGGATGGGAACCGATACAGTACATTCTATATGTTACAGTAGTTCCTTGTTAATGAAATTACATTTGTAGATTGCTTAGGAGTATCAACTGATTCAATGGTTTCTAAACACACTAAGTTTCTTGACAATGTTTCTTATGGGTCACTTCACCAGCCCTATGGAATGAGAAAGCATTATGATTTAAGATATATCGGTCATCTATGTAATTAAACAACCGATTTCAGTATTTAACATACTAATTTTGTATGTTGTAGCTTGCAGGTCTCTTTGAGTGGAATAAATGGCAACAAATTCGCCTTTGAATCCTAAACTAGCAATCGCGGAAATGGTCTCACATCTCAGTCTAGTTTTGATTTTACTGCTGTACATATGGTTACCCATTTGTACATAAGCATTTATCTGCATGTACCATGAGTCATTAGCCATTCATTTTTCTTGTATCATATTGCTGCTCGTACATCTTTTGCTTGTAAAACCCATGACAAAGCTTGATAAAAGCGAAAATTAGAAGTGCTCGAAAGAGAGACGCGCATTTGTCAAAAATTTTCTAAACATTACTGCTGCTCATGTATTATTCATCACAAACACACATTCAATCAAAGCATTTTATTCACAAACTTTTTATTAGTTTCCACTCAACATTTGTTACCAATCCCCTGCTGCTTCTCATCTCCCCCCCATTGGAAGACAAGCCCAGTCCCGAACACGAAGAAGCCAACTGCATGCCCTAAGATGGCCGCAATCAGAACCCCAACATTGAAGCTCATCACCGCAAGCATCACCGAATATGAAAGCCCCCTCTTTAAGGCCACCAATGCAGTCATCAGAACGCCGCGGCTGCGGCGGTTGCTGCTGCTGCTGCTGCGGATGGGAAGGAAGGAGAGGAGTTCGATGAGAAACGCGGCGGCAAAGACGAGGAGGAGGGCGAGGAGGTACATCGGAACGCCGTGGTGGCCGGGGAAGCCGGAGAAGAGGATCTCCACGTGGGTGCCCCAGAAGAAGGTCATGTGCATCATCATCTTCTTACTCATGGGCATGGGCATGGAGGATGATGATGGGGATGGGGGCATCGTTATGTTCATGCCCATGGAGTTATCTCCCATTGCCATTGATATTCTATCTCTGCTCACAGCTTTGATTTTTTGTTGGTGGGATACTAATTGAGGTGGGGCGTTCTTCTCAAAGAAGAGGATGAGAAAGATTGGGAAACGAATTGAAGGAGGACGAGATAGGAAGGAGTCAATATGTCTGCGGTCCGCACACGTATAATAGGAAATGTGGGCGCAAGCTGCCAAATGTTATTCCTTTCTCGTGATTATTGATTGTAGGTTTCACTTGGACTGTGTCACTGGCCCCTCTTCATTTTACTCACTCACTAGTGGGCGTTGAAATTTTCAAGAAGAGACTTATTAAGGGGCATGTTTGGTAAATCAAAGGTGAGAAATAAAGCTGGAAAGGAGGGGCACTCCATAACTATTCTTGGAAGTCGTGTCAGGTTTGACTCAAAACCGACCAAACCTGAATTTTTTTTTCGTGGGATATTCTATATCTTATTCGAACTCGACTGGATGGTAAAATATTAGATACACATTTTTGGTTTGGGGTTGGATCTAAGATTCTAGCATAAAACACTTAATTTTATCATAAGCATTTAATTTTAAATATTAAAATTCTCATATATAGTATTATCTCAAACATAACATTTAATTTTAAATATTAAATGCTCATATTGTGAATTATTGTATGTTATTTAGCCGGTGCAATTCTAAGTTTAATTTATAAATATGTAATATATAATTTAATATACTATTATAGGGCAAAAGGAAGAGGGTAATTTAATTTTGAAATTGATTGATGATGTGGTTTTTTCTTTTATCATTTTAGAGGAATTAAACAAAAAAACACCATTGTATTATGTGTAATACACGTAATTAAATTCCATATCATTATTATTTTACATGTCCAATACACGTAATTAAATTACCACATCATTATTATTTTACCAGTGCAATAAGCGTGGTTAATTTAGTAAAGAAATTTACCATAAAAATTCTTATAATCAAGTGCCAAAAAAGCTTGTATAAGTAATGTACATATATCTGTTGAGCCTTCTCTCAAGTTTTATATTTCAATTATTTTTAATAATCGTATGATGAGGCAAAGGTGAAAATCTCCAAAAACCAATCGGCTTGTCAAACCAACATGCAAGGAAAATGGGGGGAGGGGGGTGGGGTGCAGGGACAGCTGTCATCCCCCCCCCCCCCCCAGTTGAAGAAAAATATGGAGAGCAGAGAACTCGCATGAAAAATCTCAAGTCTGATAAAGTTTCCCTTAAAAGCAGGGGATTATAAATAGACTGATCTACCCTTTTTACAAAATTTTCGTTATCGAAATTTACAAATATTTAAGAACTAATTTACAAATAAGAAAGGGTATCTTGTAGCAATGTCGTCTTCTCTTTCCCACATTGATTCTCCTGGTGAGTCTTTCCTCCACATCATTCGAACCAAATTTACTTCCTTTGTTCCTAAGCGACTTTACCTTTCTGTCCAGCATTTCAACGGGTGGTTGTTTACAAGATAGATCCGTCTGTACAGTGAGCTCGGAGTGATCAAGAATATGGTTGGGGTCGCTTACATACCTTCTAAGTTGGGATATGTGGAACACGTTGTGCACTCCTTCCAATGAGGGTGGAAGTGTCAAGCGATAAACCACTTCTCCGACTCGTTCGAGTATGTCGAACGGTCCAATGTATCTCGAACTTAACTTGCCCCGTTTTCCAAAGCAAATCACTCCACGGTTTGGAGAAAATGTTCAAAAACATGATCTTCTGGTTGGAACTTCAAGTGTCGGCGCTTTGCATAAGCCCAGTGCTTCTGTCGGTCTTGGGCTATGCGCATTCGTTCCCTGATAGTGTGAACTATATCTACAGTCGCCACTATCATCTCAGGTCCAAGGAGTTCTCTATCTCCAATATCGTCCCAACTTAATGATGAACGACACTTCCTTCCATATAGAGCTGCAAAGAATGCCATTTCAATACTCGCTTGGTAGCTGTTGTTGTATGAAAACTCCATAAGGTGTAGGTGATTTTCCTACGATCCTCCGAAGTCTAGCATACAGGCTCTTAGCATATCTTCAAGGATTTGAATCGTTTTCTCAGACTGTCCATCTGTTTGTGGATGGTAAGCCGTGCTAAAGTTTAGACTCGTTCCCAAGCTAGCTTACAGACTCTGCCAAAATTGCGATCGGAATCTGGTGTCACGATCGGAGATAATGCAAACCGGTACTCTATGTAATCTCATGATCTCCTGCATGAGTTCATGGCTATAAGAAATTGTACACTATGAAGAGTTAAATTTTACTTAAATTCATACTTACTTCCATGCACTTTTTTGCTAGTGTCTCAGTAGATTGGCCAACTCGAAATGGGATGAAGTGAGCCGACTTTGTGAGTCGATCCACGATAACCCATACTGCATCGTTACCTTTCGTGTTGCGAGGAAGTGCAGTCACGAAGCCTATAGTAATGTGTTGCCACTTTCATTCTGAGATAGGTAACGGTTGAAGTAAATTAGCAGTCCTGTGGTGTTCATCTTTCACTTGCTGACACACCAGACATTTTGCTACGCTTCTGGCTACTTCACGCTTCATTCCATGCCACCAGTAATATTGACGTAGATCTTTGTACATCTTTGTACCACTAGGGTGTACTGAGTATGAGGAGCTGTGAGCTTCTTTCATCAACTCTTCCCGAACATGACCTTGTGGTACACACAATCTGCTTCCGTATCTCAAAGATCCGTCTTCGTGGATGATGAAGTCTGTTCTAAGTCCACTTTCTACTTGTTCTCTGATCTTTTGCAACTTGGCATCACTTGCTTGAGCTGTTTTGATCTGATTGCCAATTGTAGACCGAACTTGTAAATTCATCAAACTTGAAGCGTTACCTGACACTTCTATCTCCATCTGATGCAAATCTTGCTGTAGCTTCCACTGTGCGGTGGGATTCATTGATAGTAATTGACGACTAAATGCATCAGGTACTACATTCACCTTTTCTGGATGATATTGTAGATCGATGTCAAAATCTGCCATGAGTTCTAACCATCTTCTCTGCCGCATATTCAACTCTTTCTGAGTAAACACATACTTCAGATTTTTGTGGTCTGTGTAGATATCTACCCATTCTCCAAGAACATAATGGCGTCAAATCTTGAGTGCAAAGATAACGGCTGCCAACTCCAGATCATGCGTCAGATAGTTGTGCTTATGAACTTTCAGCTGTCTTGATGCATAAGCTACAACTTTACCGTGCTGATATAGAACACATCCTAATCCCTTACTGCATGCATCGCAATGCACTACGAAACCTCCAGATTGGTCCGGTATTACGAGAATAGGTGCTGATGTCAATCTTGACTTGAGTTCTACGAAAGCTTGTTCGCATGCTTCTGACCACACGAATTCTTCATCTTTACGTGTGAGCTTGGTCAGGGGTATTGCAATCTTTGAAAATCCTTCAATAAATCTTCGGTAGTATCCCGCTAATCCTAAGAAACTTCGAATGTTCTTCACTATCTCTGGTGTCGGCCATTCGCTTACTGCTGATACTTTAGCTGGATCTATAGAGATTCCTTCACCTGAAACAATATGTCCGAGAAATCCGACTTGTTCTAGTCAAAACTCACACTTTCTATATTTGGTATAGAGTTGATGCTGTCGCAAGGTCTCTAGGAAAATTCATAGATGTTCAGCGTGCTCTTTCCGATTCTTTGAATATACCAGGATGTCGTCGATGAATATGACAACGAACCTGTCTAGGTACTCTCGAAAAGCTTGATTCATCAGATTCATGAATATGGCTGGTGCATTGGTCACTCTAAACGGCATCACGAGAAACTTATAATGTCCATAGTGAGTCCTGAATGCCGTCTTCGGAATATTAGACTCTTTGACCTTCACCTGATGATAACCCGAACGAAAATCTAATTTTGAGAAAACGCAAGACCCACTTAGCTGATCGAACAGATCGTCAATTCGCGATAGTGGATCTTGTTTTTTTATCGTGACTTCGTTCAAAGCTCTATAATCAATGCACATTCTGTATGAACCTTCCTTCTTCTTCATAAGTAGAACTGGAGATCCCCAACTTGAAGTGTTGGGACGAATCCATCCTTTCTTCAGAAATTCGTCCAATTGAGTATGGATCTCCTTCAAACATCAGGGCTTAATCATCGATACGGTGCTTTGATCACCGGCTGTGCACCAGGTACTAAATCAATTCCGAATTCAAGAGCTCGATCGGGAGGCAAACCTGATATGTCTTCAGGAAATACATCGTCGAACTCTCGAACTACCTCTGGCTTGTCTTCTTTCGCCTGTAGAGTTGCAACCACTGCCTTCTTCGGTTTTGCTTTGTATGTGCTAGGCTCCAGGGTACGGTCTCCACTTTTGAAATAAAAGACCGGATACTCTGGAATTTCGAACACTACCCTCCTTTGATGACAGTCGATGGTAGTATAGAAAGTTCCTAACCAATCCATACTCAAAACTACATCGAAGTTCGATATGTCTAGCACCTTGAAGTCAGCATAGAATTCTCTGCTGTAGACGACTACTGGACACAGGTCGTATCCCATTGTTTCCTTTAGAACGCCGTTCCCTGAACCAACATTCCAGCTGGATACGAGCGGTTTGACTGGAATTGCATGAGTTCGGACGAACCATTACGATATAAAACAATGAGATGTTCCAGTATCGCAGAGTGCTAGTGCATGAAGTGAGGCTACTAAGATCGTACCTAAGTTGTGTGGAATATGTTTTAGGTATAGGAAAAGATATTTTGATATGTATAAAGATTGAAAGAAAACTTGAAAGAAAAGTGTTACCAGTGATGTCTTGACCAGTGGCTTTAGCTTCTTCCACAGTCATTGTGAGAGCCTGTCGCCTCGGTACATTCCGCCTTGCTGGAGGAGCATTTCTTTGTCCGTTCCTCTGTCCTTGAGGTAAGTTCCTTTGTGCTTGATGGAACTGACGAGGAGGAGGTGCAGTAGGTCCACGAGGAGGTGGAGTTAGGAGAGCAAGACGAGGGGCAGGTGCCTGAATAGCTAGCTGCTGCGGATAGGTGATTGCTGGTCTGTATGCTGGATTCGGGTTGAGTCTACGGGGATATGCACTAATATCATGAGTGGATGAACTACAGACTAAGCACAGGTCATTTGCACGCCTGCAGTCTTTCACCAAATGTCCATTCCTCCTGCAGCAGGTGCAAAAATCTGGACTGGGCCGGTTAAAAGTTACTCCTAGTCTTCTTGGTACAAATAGTGGCCTGAAAGAGGCTTTTCTTTCTATCTGAGTAGCAGGGCGCTTCATACCGGAAGATTGAGGTCTGCTCTTCTTCTTCACTACTGCCTCGTATCGACGGGCAGCTTTCAAAGCCAAATCGTGAGTTGGGAAATCCCCTGTAGCTAGAGCAACTTGGATCTCTGGGTCCAACCCCTGCTGAAATCGTCTGGCCCTGATATCAGCAGTTGGTATGAGGTGTGCCACAAACCTGTTACGGTCTTGTGTTAGCTGTGTAGTATGTGTTATTAGAAAACCGAATATTTGAGACATGTCTTACATGCTCAACGTAGTGAACTCGGTATCATACTCATCCACAAATTTGCTCAATATAGAGCCTTGTTGTAAGTGGATGAATTGTTTCTCCATGTCAAATCGAGCAGTCTTTGGAAAATACTTCGCGTCGAATATGTTGCGAAATGTCTTCCATTCGATCGGATGGGTAAGACGACTTTCTTCCTCCTTCCACCATACTCAGGCGTTATCAGTAAGTGCAGTTTCACAACCCTTACCCAAGCAATGTCTGACACTTGTGCTGCTGCCAGATCGTCCTTAATTGATTGAGCCCATTCTTCAGCTTCCAAAGGGCTCTCTTTTCTAGAAAATTGTTTCGGATGCAATGCCCGGAATTGCTTCACTCCCGGTGCTTCCGCTTCTGGGCGGTCCATTAGTATGGCAGTCTGTTGCTGCTGTCCTTCCAGGAGGCTCTTAATCGCCTCGAGCAGTACCGTCTTCTCGTTGATCGGAGCTACAACGGTAGGTGTAAGTGGAAGAGGTGGTGGTGTGTTGTTGACGTTTGTACTCGTGTTGTTGGGAGAATCCATAACCTTGAAAGAAAAATAGGGTTAGGATAGATTCAAAGAATATGAAATGTAAAGAATGTTTAATTACCGAGTCTTATAATTCTTATGTTATATTGCTTAGGACTTCATGCAGAATTGATCCTTACATGGTAGGGTTCCATGCAGAACTGACCTGCATGCTTCCCAGTATACGGTAAGGAGACGCGAAGAGGCCCGCGACGTATTTACTTAGAAATAAATACGCTAAGCGTAAATAAGCAATATAATGTAAATGTACACAAGAAAAACATGAGATGTAAAAGAACAACAACTTTTTATTTATTAAACATTCTTTACAATGCAACTGAAAAGAAAATACAATATGGAAAGCAATGCCTAAACAATGGAATGAACTGAAAGTAAAAGTATATACATGCGACTAAAGCTCTGGGTTTTCTGAGAACTGCTCCAAGTCTTCTGAGCCGGGCTCGATCTCCAGAGAGTTGGGTCCAACTGATAAAATTCCAAAGAAAGAATAGAAAAGGAATGTCGTCAGCGAACAATCGCTCGGTAAGTCCCAAAGAGAGATAGAAATAGACCGAATATGTAAAGAGAATATATCTGGTGTAATGTATGATTATTATGTTAACGCAGTTGTTTGTAGTTTGGTACAGAATGCATTAGTGTATACAAGATGAGTCCAACTTTCCCCGTGGACTAAGGTATACGGAGCACAAGAACCGTTAAGTCACGGAATAACAGCACGGATATTCAGGTTAGGTGTATTATGGTTATAGTCTCGTGCCACTTCTAATATATTCCGTACTAATCTATCCCGTTAAAAACCCCGTAATATTTATTGTGTTGTTTTATAGATGATTTGCAGATATAAGATTTGCCAAAACCATGATATCTATTGTTCATATAAACGGATAAAGGTATAAACGGATAGTCATGTAGACAAGTCAATGTATATCCAGGGATCGGTCAAATCAAGTCATGTTCATGTTCAAATTCCAGTATATATGGATTCATATTGTATTGGAGTTATATTTGGATTGTATGTAGATTAGAATTGTATTCGGATTAAACTGAGACTCTGTCTGATTCAGACACTTAGACAGAATTTGATTCCTGAATTAGGTTTTGGAGTTATTAGTAACTGTTGCATATGGACGACATGATTTGTGACTTTTTCCAAACCAATTACCATTGATAACCCCGTTTTAGTTTTCTACCTTAAATAGGCAAGCATCCACTTTCTCCGGCTCCCTGAGGCTCAAGAGAATTGGTCCCGCTTAAACCTATATTTACTAGGATCCTTATTGTAAATTAATAAACTTGAAGGGGTTTTATGAAAAATTGCTTTGATATATTTTCAAAATAAATCTTAAGTATTTATTTATCATCTTTAGGGTTTTCATAGATGTAATTTTTTATAAGATGAGATATTCTAGTGGATATAAATCTAAATTGAATAGTATATGGTATTTTCATGTAAATTGACTTGTATTGATTTCTTGATGGTATTTTCATGAACTTTTGTGGTTCTTTTCTTTTGATTTAGAAAATATGGAATATATTATATATTTAAAATAGATATTTTGATAATATTTACATATATATATATTTATTAAAAAAATTGAATTTATTTATTAATAGAAATCACGTTTTCTTAAGAATTGTAATAATAAAAATTCCATCGAGATCGTATGCTCCGTGAGAAGGTCTGAATCTCGCCCTACTAGTCCGATGGATGTGCGATAACCCGCACCAACCAAATCGGATTCCCCAAAATGGGTTGTAAGGAAATAATTGTATGGAATTTGTTTAAAATAATTAAAAGAAATACGGTTTTGATAGTTAATGGTATTTAACTGTAAATTCATCTTAGCCACAAAAATATTATTTCAAACCATCGTGCTATGTCATGATGAGTGTTGTGATGAGGTAGGTCATTATCTCATGAGTTTTCTAAAAATAATATGAGCAATATGATGAAGTAATGTCGTAGGTAAACTTTATGGTATTTCAACGAAAAAGTGTAATACAAGTTGCATAGCATTTTATTTTGAATTGAAACTTATTCTAAATGTTGTTTTATGGTTTCTAAACAAGATATAAATAGATGGTTGATTTGTTGTTAAGAAAAGTTGGGTTTTTAATGAAATTAGAATCGGAAGTCGGAATAACTTCGCTTCCGACGAGTTTTAATAAAAGATCATTTTAGAATAGAAAGAGAGGAGAGGAGAGAGAACTTACTGGTTGAGAAGAGAGAAAAGAGGCAGGGGAAGGTTTTGAAGACGTCGTAGAGTCGCGGTGTCGTCGGATTTGTCCCGAATCGTCGCCGGAACTTGATCTTGGGCTAACTCCACTTATACAACTTTTTGGACTTGGAAAAAATTTGAGAGTTTTGACAATGGATTTCAGAATAGAGAGAGATAGGGTATAGCGTGGTATTTATAGGATAGAATTAGGGTTTAGGGTATAAAAAATGAGAATTAAAATGCATTAAAATTTGGTTTTAATGCTCATTTTAATTCTCTGTTAATATGCAGGAAAATCAAACAGAACTAGGGTAGTGGGGAGAGGCCAAGAGGTTAGGGTTTAAATTTTGGGGGCATTTGCGAAGGTTTGGACCGGCGGCGTCGGCCCAAACACATCCCTCGTCGGCCGATTAAGAGGGGGTGGGGTCTGGATTGGGGCCACGTTTCCTCGGCTGTTCAAATAACATTTTCCACATGTTTGATTAACCTGACTTTTCATTTTTGCGTGTATTGTACGTGTAAAATTTTGGGCTTCCAAAATGTTTTAAAAAAATCAGCAAAAATATTATGTGGCTGAGGGGATTCGAATACAGAGGCTACGTCACAGCAGTGCAAGGCTTTACCAATGTGCTATAAGTTGTTTCTTGCTGTTTAAAAACAAATCAAATACTTATAGCATACTCAAGATTGCAAATACTCCATTTAGTATTTTAACATTAAACAATTTTTGTACATTATAAATATAGTCGTTACACTCGCACTGAAGCTCGAGTACCAGAAACGACTCATCATTTTCTGTTTGAGGATTTAGGATTTTGGTTATTGGTCAGCATTAGTGTAACGACCCCAATATTACTGTACCTTCGTGTTTTCTTTTTTTAGTAAAATATTGTATTTATTTATTCTTAATATTTTCTGTATATTTTGTTTTCTATTAAATATATTATTTTATCATTCCATCTATTTTTTCCAAACCCATTTCTTTAAACTAAATTTTAACCTATTTCAAATTAAACACATGACCTAACTCAGCCCATAACACAAATCCAATCTCATTTTCATTTTCTTTTATAAAACTACGAGCCCAAAAGCCCATTTTTTTTTCAAGCAACAACATATATTTAATTCTTATTAAATTTGTGCATGAACAATTTTGTAGCTCATTGGTTAAGTCCTTATATTGTTATTCTATAGATCACATGTTCAAACCCCCTTTCCTATAATTATTTTTATCTATATTTTTAAACCCTCTTATACCCTCCAAATGAGACCTTTCGTTTCATCTTCCTTTTAACTCACAAAATAATTAGAATGGTTATGAGCTACAATTAATTAGAATTATAATGATCATTAGCCTTTTTTATATGTCACATCTCTTTCTTTTCTTCATCACACATTTATATCATTTCCATTTCTCTCTTCATCTAGATTTCTCGAAAAAGAATATGAAAAAGTTCTCAAGAAGGTCTCGCTAGTAACGCGAGCCTATCGGCGGATAGATAAGTCCGGTGACGATACTGGTTTGTGCATCTAAGCCCCCTTCGTTTCTTCTCCTCCCCTATTGAATCATTCTCATCTTGTCATATCTTCACTGATATCCATACTTGCTCACTTCGTCTGTAAATTCCTTGTTTAGAAAACACACATAAAATAAATAGATAACCTAATAGTTAATTGTTTTGTAAATTTATTTACCTTCATGAATAGGATACATTTTTAACTAGTGATTATCTTGTTTCATGTTTTAGTAGTTATGAAAATATATGAATTGTATCGTCCTATATTGCATACCATCACATAACGCGATTGTTTATTCAAAACAAAAAATGTGTTTAATAATTTTTTTGTAGAATCTTTATTAATCTTTTATATCGATTTTAGTATATATATCATGACTGATTCGTATGCTTGTCCGTATTCCTTTCATAATTTATTACTCTCTATTTTTATTTTATTTTATTTATAGTTTTCAAAGAAAACGAGATTTCAAATAAATATCACGACCTCGTCAATCTCAAATACCACCTTGAAGAAATATATGTACCTTCAAAATAATTTTTAGACAATCAATCTTTACTTTTGGACATCCTAGGAAAATTATATTATATACTAGATAGAATTTCAGGTCAGTAAAAATTTCATATCAAACTGAATAACGGTTTAGGAGTTATGTAGTTTTTTATTCACTATTTTTAAAAGCAGAAAACTGCCAATAAGGGTTTTCTTCGAGAGACCAAAACTCTGTAATCGTTGATCCAAATTAAGTGTTTTCAGATGTTTTGAACATCTACATCGAAAGATATATATTTTCTTAATTTTAAGTTTTTATTGAAAATTGACGTAAAATATAGAAAACCGCGTTACAATATTAAGCGACGAATCTGGACAGAATCTGTCCTAATTCACACACTGCTTTTAAATAGGATATAATTCGAACTCCCGATGTCCGTTCGTGAAAATATTTATATGTCTAGATGCAAAATTGAGAGAGCTATAATTTTCTGTATATTAGATTACTTAGAAACGCATGAAACAACCCAATATAGGTTTTGCAATATAGCATATAGTTGCTGTCCAGAGATCTTAATTTCTGTTTTAAACGTTGATATTAAAATGATCAAAACTAGAACTTCAGAAATCCAAATCGTGTGAATCTTAGTGTTTTGGATAACTACATCGAAAGAACTACAATTTTATAATAATCTTCGTAACCTGAAACTTGATGGAAATTGACTCAAACTGTATTTTGAAAATGTGTGACGTGCTGAACGGTTCTTATCTATTTTGCGCGACGATACGAAAACGGGTGTATTTCCCAAACCTGCAATCGTATTTAGGTGCAACTGGAACTCACACATGCACAACATATAGAGCTATATTTTTTATTATATTCCGCATTCGGTTGACTTGATTAATTACTTGTACATAATATTTATTTACAGCATTGTTTATGGTCGTTACTTAAATAACATACTTGCCTCATTTCGTGCTATTTAAACATGTATACCTTGTTTTTTTTCTAATCTCTGAATTGTCGCATGTACATGAATATATAATTAGATACTATATGTTTGACTTAAACCTATTACATGATATACTTGACTTGATTTTGAATCTGAATACTTGAACTTAATACTCGAATATCCAAACTTGAACTTGAACACTTGACTTGACTTGAACAAACCATGAATATAACTTCACATGAGTGATTGGTATGAAAAAGTGAGTTTTTATGTGTCCTAAATACCGTAATCAATAACGGTCTCGCAAATAGCTAGTCGATAGTGTGTACGGGTCGTTCATGGGTAGATGGTAAATTATTTATCTTGTTTTAGACAAGTTAATAGATAAAAGGTTGGATTTTTATCGTTTTATGCTAAAGAGATTTAAAAAATTTATAAGAGAGGAGCTTATAGGGTTCTTCGAATTGGGTAGTTTAAAAATGGGTTTTTTTATATAAAAATATTCTTTTTATCTTCTTAATTAATTAATATCAGAGGAATAATGATGAATGTGGATTAGGGTGCTAGGAGGGGTACTAGAGATTCCCTCTATTTACTCTTGTCCCTCCATTGATCGTTATTATTCTAAAACCTTCAATCAAAGCAAGCTTAACTAAACTCAAATCGAGGTCATAACTTTCAAGAATTGAGGGTGCGCCCAAATAAGAGAGTTAAGATTCCTTTTGATTAAAATTTATAAAAAATTAAAAATAATAAAGAGAATTGAAGGTAAATTTATATCAAATAAACTACCCACTCCTCAAAATCCTAACAAGCGAGAGAATTATTTGCTCATTTAATCAAAAAGAAAAGAGAAAAGGGTTGAGAATATATTATAAAGATAGTTTTTAAGATCCCTTACAAAAAGCAAGGAGTTTTTTTTGTTAGCACCATCGCTTCAAAATCGATGAGAAAGAATGTGGAGGAAGATGAAATCCAAAAAAAAAAAACAATTCAATTTAACTAATGAAATTAGATGTGAAGAAATAAATTGCGGAAAATTAAAGAGAGAAGAAATAAAAATTACTCTATTTTTTATTAATTAAAATTTGCATTACAGAATTTAATTGGCTAAAAGAAAAGTGCTAAAAAAACTAAAAACCTTAGATAATCTTTCTTCATTGCTGCTCGGTCTTTTATATAGGCTCTGGAACTGGAAACCCCAGATGTCATCTCGACGTATGTGAAAAGACTATCATGTCCATAAAAAAGTTTATCAAACGACCATGATTTGACCGTGGAACCGCTGCCTATTGCTTGATATGGTTGCTAAACCGCCGTCGTTTGGTGAGATCGCGTCTCTAAATTTCTTTCTCTTTCTTCTCCCGATTTTAGGAGATCTTTTCAACAATAAAATCCTGAATATATTGTTTTATTTTTGTAGTTACGAGAATTTTCAATTTGCTCCTAAATTTGGCTTATTTGATTTGCTAACTTGATTTGATTTGGATCTCCTACTCATGTTTGTAGTCTTGAACTGATTTATTACTTTAATACTTGCAAAATATCTCAAATCAAATCATTAGCAGTATTTATTTTATTTGAGATAATATTCCAATAATTCATTCACAAATAAATTACTTAATGGTTAAGAACTCATGGATATTTATTATGATATGATATGTACCTTTAATTCCCAATTATATTAATTATAATTTAAGAAACATATGCCAAAATCTTTTTTTTTTCACAAAAACCCACGTATGTTCTTGAATTACAAATAACATTTTTTAGTAATTAATAATAATAGGGAAAATGACCGTAAAATGTGCAATAAATATGACTGATCAAATACCCCCAAACTTATCTTTTGATCGTCCCAGAAAAACTATTAAGAAAAACCTAACACACTTTCATAAGCAACACGATTGCACTTAGCTTGTGCAAAAATCCGTTAAACCTCTATGTGTCTCTAGTAAGAGGAGTGTTGTCCCCTGAGAGTTTTTAGCGGATTACATCCACAAAATCCCAAAAATTTATATAATAAATGAAAAAAATGAAAATTACATGCAAAAATAAGAACATATAAAATAAAAACTTGGAAACAAGAGTTTCAAATTACACTAGCTTTTTAGTAGTCATGAGCTTTATCTTAATGGTCTTGAAAAGATACCGGAAATCACATTCTTCCTCAATAAAATATCGTCTTTAGTTTTCTTTCCTACCACTCCAAACATCGATCATATACCCTTATGTGTGTGTAAAATTCATCCCTATACCTGGAGAATTCAATTCAAGCTATCATACCCTTTGTACATATTTCTTAATACTTTTTAGTCAGTGATGTTTTAGATAGATTTGCTCACACATTTTTTATGCGACCGTTAATACTTCTTGAGGCACCAACCAATCGATTACCAAATGTGCTCACTTATTAAGACGTACTTTGCAATATCTTAATTTTGCAACTCCTAAGACTTAGCAGTGACCCCCAAACCAGTTGGTCTAAACCACTAGGTGATAAGGCACCCTCGCTGTATTTTTTGTATATGCTGCCTTAAGTAATTACAAAACCAGTGTTCATTTTTTAAATTTTATTTTATGCGTCATTTATATTTTGTTGATTTTTTTTTCATATTAAGCTTTCCAGGCAAGAGTATTTTAAGGTATCCTCTATTATTCTAAGTTTCAAGATGTGTACAAGTGCGTAGAGTAGGGTATCAACATTCAAAAGTTTGGTCTCAAGAATAGAGACTATCTTTCATACTTATTTCTATCCGTAGACTAGTAATTTCTTCATCTTACTAACCCTTGGGACAACAGCTCATGACCACGTATTATTAGTCTCATTTTAAAATATCTAATTTTCTTGCATTTCTTAAGTCTCTTCCTCTTTTTCATATGCATTTTTCACTTTTTCACTTTTATTTTCAAAATCTTCTAGTTTTTTTTATATATATTTTTAATTTTTAATGTAGTACAAAATGATATATGAATAAATACAAACCTTCCCCAAACTTGTTTGCAGCAGTGTCCCCATCGATACTGTTGTTTGAGCTCAAAAACCTGGAGACTTAGGTGGAGAATGATAGGGTCAATAGTTAGTCAAATGGAAAGCCTCTCCCAAACTTGTTCTCAGCACACACATATTATTTATGGAACTACTAATATACACACTCCCATTCTTAGTTAGAACAGTGTTCCTATTGTTTGTGGCTGGAAAACTAAAGCATGGAGGAGAGGCGGAAGAAAGTTAGTCTTGATAAAGCGGCTCGTGCAAGAACAGAAGCTCCTCCGATTAGCCAGCGGAAAAGTACTGTTTTAATCTATGCCGATTAACTTTAAAAAGGGAACCGTGTTTAGTCTTTTCTACATCCATTGCACCGTGCGGGTATAAATACCGCACCACAAAAGGTCCCATCCAACGAGATCTCAGCTTATCCGGATGAAGATGGAGACGGGTATCGTAAAGAAGGATTTGTTGTCCCAGTGTGAATGTCTTTCGCAAGAGGTGTTTGTCGTGAAACATCTTTATCCAGTTCTTTACTATAACCGCGCTATCATAGGCGTCATCACGAAGCTCGTTCAGCTCATTTAATTGCAGCTTTCGATAGCTGTCCGCTTGGTCAAGATCAAAGTTAAGCTCTTTAATTGCCCACATCGCCCTATGTTCGATCTCGACAGGGAGGTGGTAAGCCTTCCCAAACACAAGCCGATAAAAAGACATGCCAAGATCGGTCTTATATGCAGTACGAAATGCCCAAAGAGTATCAGTCAATTTAGATGACTAATCTTTACGGTTCTTAGAAACCGTTCTCCAAAATTTGCTTGATCTATTGATTGGAGACCTCGGCTTGCCCGTTTGTTTGGGGATGATAGGGCGTAGAAAGTTTGTAGTTGATTGAATATTTCTACATTAATGCCTCGAAAGATCGATTGCAGAAATGCATCTCATTGTCGCTAATGATAGCGCGAGGGTGCCCGAATCGAGAAAAGATAGTTTCTTTAAGGAACTTAACGACAACCCTGTTGTCATTAGTATGGCCCGGTATTGCTTTAACCCAATTAGAGACATAATCAACCGCTAAGAGCATGTATAAGTTCCCAAAAGAGTTGGGAAACGGCCCCATAAAATCAATTCCCCACACATCAAATATCTCAACAACCAAGATTGGTTAGAGCGGCATCTCGTTCCTCCATGAAATCTGGTCTATGTGTTGATACCGTGAACAAGTTTTGCAATAATCATGTGCATTTTTGAATAACGTTGGCCAATAAAAGTCACATTGTAAAACTTTTTCCGCAGTTTTTCTTGAGCCAAAGTGACCGCCACATACTTGATCATAGCAGAAGGACAACACACTCCTGAACTCATTATTTGGGACACACCGACGAATGATCTGATCGGGACAATACTTGAACAAATAAGGTTCGTCCCAGTAAAAGTGTTTTACCTAGGATAAAAATTTATGATTGTCTTGATTTGACCATTCGCTGGGTAGAATTCCCGTTGCTAAATAGTTCACGATATCAGTGAACCAAGGTTCGCAAGATAAGGTCAAGAGATATTCGTCCGGAAAAGAGTCGTTTATTGGCAGGGTCAACGTTGGTGAAGAAGGAAGTTGTGAAAGATGGTCGGCTATAACATTTTCACATCCACTTTTGTCTCTTATGACAAGGTCGAATTCTCGCAACAAGATGATCCAACGTATTAGCCTGGATTTAGCATCCTTTGATAAAAGATGCCTTAAGGCGGAATGATCGGTGTAAACTACGACTTGTGAGCCAATTAGGTAGGGCCTGAATTTTTCTAATGCAAAGAAAACTGCCAAGAGTTCCTTCTCGGTGGTTGTATAGTTCATTTGGGTATCGTTCAAGGTCCTACTCGCATAATAGATGACATGCGGCATCTTATCGATGTGCTGTTCTAAGACTGCACCGATAGCAAAGTCGGATGCATCACATATAAACTCAAAAGGGTGATTCCAGTCTGGAGATGATAGAACGGGGGCGGTAGTGAAGGAATGTTTGAGCGATTCAAAAGCAGCCAAGCAATCGGAGTCGAAGAGAAAAGTTGTATTCTTGGCCAAGAGAAGGGTTAAGGGTCTAACAATCTTTCTAATGTTCTTGATGAACCGTCTATAAAAACCGGCATGGCCAAAAAAGGATCGTATATTTTTGACGCATTTGGGAGGAGTAAGGTTAGAAATGACATATATTTTAGCTTTGTCTACCTCAATACCATTTCGTGAGATGATATGCCCTAAGACAATACTTTCTTGAACCATGAAATGACATTTTTCCCAATTCAAAATTAGATTCTTATCCTTACAGCGGGTAAGAATAGAGTTAAGATGACTTAAGCATTCCTCGAAGGAATCCCCAAAGATGGAGAAATCGTCCATGAATATCTTTAGAAAATTCTTGACCATGTCCAAAAATATCCCCATCACACACCGCTGAAATGTAGCGGGAGCATTGCATAACCCAAAGGGTATGCGTCTATAAGCGAAAGTGCTGAAAGGACAAGTAAAAGTTGTTTTATCTTGATCCTTATCGGCGATGGGAATTTGGTTGTAGCCTGAGTAACCGTCCAAGAAACTGTAGAACTTATGCCCAGGTAAGCGTTCCAACATATGGTTAATGAAAGGTAGAGGGAGGTGATCTTTCCTCATCGCGACATTGAGTTTTCTATAATCAATATATACCCGCCACCCGGTTTGGGTGCGAGTTAGAATCAACTCATTCGCCTCATTAGTTATGAGTGTGATGCCAGACTTTTTAAGGACAACGTGAATAGGACTCACCCACTGGCTATTAGATATTGGGTAAATAATACCACTATCTAAGCATTTAATGATTTCCTTCTTCATCGCCTTTTTCATGACGGGATTCAACCGTCTTTATGGGTCACGGGCTGGTTTGGCCTCATCTATCATATGTATATGATGTTCAACAATTAAGGGGCTAATCCCTTTGATATATGCCATTGTCCAACCAAAAACTTGCCGATTTGATTTCAAGACAGACAGAAGGGTTTTCTCTTGCTTTAAGGCTCGAGAAGCTGAGATGATGACGGGCAAAGACTCATTTTCACTTAAATATGCATACTTAAGATAAGACGGAAGCGGCTTGAGTTCAAGTGTCGGCGAAGAGACGATAGAAGGTAGGGTAAGGGATCGATGCTCGGACTCTATGAGAGATTCATAACTAGCATAAGAGACTGACTCGGATAGCTTAACTAACTCGTCCGAAAAGCCCAAGGATTCGAACTCGGGGGGTGACTCGTTGGCAGAAGGGTCCTATGAATCAAGATCATCAAGGAAAGTGAACCCTTCGTATTCCCTATTCGTGTAAGAAGTGGCGGGATCAAACAATAATGCACTAGTGGCGTCGAGATCATTGCCGTAGAACAAAAACTTCTCAAATTCACAACTGTCGGGAGCTATCTCATGGACAGAACATATATCTATCATATGAGCAGAAGGCTCGGAGGGTTGACTTTCTAACCTGAAAATGTCAAGTTCAATTGTCATTTTCCTAAAAGATAGGTTCATGGAACCGTTACGACAATTGATCACCGCATTTAAGGTTACGAGAAATGGTCGACCAAGAATCACTGGGATTTGGTTCTATGGATTCGTCACAGGCTGTGTATCTAAAACTATAAAGTCCACAGGGAATATAAATTCCCCGACATTAATCAACACATTCTCTAGCTCACCCCTAGGATGGGTGATAGATCGATCGGCCATTTGAAGAGTACAGTGCGTGGGGTTTAACTCTCTTATGTCTAATTGCTCATAAACAGAATAAGCGAGCAAGTTAATACTAGCACCAAGATCGAGAAGAGTGCGATTGGTATTTTTACCCCCAATAGTTATAGAAATTGTAGGACAACCAGGGTCCTTACGTTTCTTGGGAAAATTTCGGGTAAGTGCATCATTTACATTACTCGCTAAGAAAACCTTTTTACGTACTTGAGTTTTCCTTTTCTTAGTGCACAAGCCCTTAAGAATTTTTGCATAGGATGGAACTTGTTGGATAGTTTCTAAGAGAGGAATATTAATGTTAATTTGCTTGAACATTTCCAAAACCTTCTCCATCCGCGGACTTGGTTTGTTAGGCCTCAACCGGTTTGGAAAAGGAGCTTTATTAAAAAGGGTTGGGTCCAACACTTGGGGAGAAGTTTGTGGAGATGGAGTGGATCCCAAAACTAGAGTTGGGGTAGCATGAGAGGGTAATGTATTCAAGGAAGTGGACGGAGAGTTCGAGCCCAGCGGAGAACGGAGAATGGGCTTGGAAGAAGATGATTGATTAGAAGAAGAAGTAGAAGTAGTAGCCGGGGTATCATCGAAGTCATCAACTTGTTCTCCAACATGGTTGTTCAGCATTCTTTCCGATCTCAGCGTAGTTACGGCACTCACATTATGATTTTGTTGGTTAAGAATAGCGTTAGCGTTATGTGGGTGGCCGGGATTTGGTAGAGGTTGAGATGGAAGTTTCCCTTTTTCTCTTTAACTCATCACTGCGTTTAACTGTGCAATTTGTGCTTCGATAGATTTGATGCTTTCACCGTGGGATGCAGTGTGTTGTACTAATGATTGGATAGAAGTTAAACTAGCCGATGTTTGCGTGGATTGTTTAATAAAAGCTTCTAAGCTTCTCTCGAGTGCAAAGACTTTGTTGGTGCCGGTAGAAGGAGCATTGTTTTGTGGTTGGAAAGAATTTTTATAAGAGGCAAAGTTGTTGGCCAGATTTTGGAATGGTTGCGGTTGAAAGGGCTGCTGAATTTGTTGTGGTTGTTGTTGTTGCTGTAGAGGAAGCCTTTAGTAGTTGTTTTGACTTTGGAACTGATTTTGATTTTGGTTTAGAGTTTGGTTTTGCTTCCAAGCAAAATTAGGATGATTCCTCCATCCCGGATTATATGTGGATGAATAAGGATCATTTCTAGGTCATTGCTGAAAAGTAGCATTAGTTTGTTCTTGACCTTAAGACGGAGAATTCAAAGGACATTCTTCAGTTAAATATGACGAGTCAGAACAGCAACTACACATGGTTTTTGGGAGAGAAACTTGGTTTAGGAAGTCTGAAGAGAATTTGCTCTCAATAGTTTCAAGGTTCTTTTGCATCGTAGCCATTTCGGCTTTCATTGCGATGGAAGCATCGAGCTGATGGATACCTGCTCTAAATGATGATGATGTTGTCGGTCTTATTCTCTCCCACTGCAGTGTTTGTTCGGCGAGATCTTCAAGAAATTGCCACGCCTCCCGTCGGATTTTGACATGAAATGACATTGACAAATGGTTTCTAGCATTTGTTTTGTCGCTGGATTAACACTCTCATACATAATTTGGCAAAATTTCCATTTCTTGAATCCATGACGAGGGCACTGGACAAGGAGATCTTTGAACCTTTCAAAGCATTTCCAAAAGGGTTCGTTGGGAAATTGGACAAACTGGTTGATCTTACTCATAATGCGAGCAGTCTTATGATTAGGATAATTTTTTTTAAGAAATGCTTTAACAAATTCATCCCAACTGGTGATGGAATGTGAGAAGGTGCTACAAAGCCACTTCTCCGCGAGATCGTACAAGGTAAAAGGGAGAATACGTAATTGCATAGCATCCCCCGAAAGTTGGGTTGTGCTCATCATTGCACATACATTTTGAAATTTGTTTATAAAAACGTAGGCATCCTCAGATTCAAGCCCGTGGAATTTGGGCAACAAGTTGATGAAGTGGGGTTTAATTTCGAAGTTATCCTCATTGGCTGGTGGAAGAGATAGACACGTTGGAAGGGGTCCGCGTGTAGGGTAACATCGGTCTTGGAGAGGGATGCGTGGTGGCGTTTGAATTTGCGCACCTAGAGGTGGTGGCATCGTGGAGTTGTTAAAATCCGGTGGAGGTCCGTCCATCTCGGAAGACGTGGTAGGTGAAGGAGAAAAAGAAGGTGAAGAAGTATCGACCTCGGAGTCGATAGCGAAAACGCGGACTAAATGGGTGCTAGAATCTCGTGTCCAACCGAATATGCACTAAGCGGGTTTAGTGCACGTGGAAACGTGTGAGAAGGTGGTGAGAACAATTTTAAGAATTATTTTCTTTAACAAGAATGACGGACGCAAAGTTTGACTCAACCAATCACAAAATGCACAAATAGTCTCTAGAGCTAGGGTCATCTAGGTCAAATCACTAAACCGCTCATAGAATTCCAAAGGACAAGACGTATGATAAATCCTTTATCTCCTCCTTATCAATCTTGCAGCCATGTTGGTGCCAGGTAAGTGGGAGGTATCCGCTATACGAATCACCGAAATAGCGGGCCTAATTAAATAAATCACTTGTCTTACTCACACTTACCTTAGACACCACAAGAAAAATGCGGATAAGCAATAGATTACCCATGACTCTCTCTTGTCCTAATTGAGCGCGATTGTCTTTAGAGACTTGGTCTAGATATTTTTTATTAATATAGGGTGGCGCGTTTACTTGTTTGTGATTTTTAGGGCTTAGGAAGGGTAATGAACTCCCCACCTAATCTGAATTTGGGGTTTTTGCTCCTTAATGTCCGTTTTAAATATGCGAAACAATCCAAAATTGAAAACACGCAAAACAATATTTTTTGTTTTTGGCGCTGTTTGCAAAAAATCCTGCAAGTAGAACAGTTTATTGGAGCCTCAGAAAGGGTGAAATGAAGAAAAAAGTCACCATAAAAATTTGGAGATAAGATACCGTGAAACGGCCACGGTTCCGCCGCCTATTGTCTCCTTTAGCCGCGGTTCCGCCGCCTTCTTTAGGCCAAACACCTCAATTCTTTGGCACTGAACTCTTACTCCTCTGCTCTCCTGGTTCAAGCACTTGTATTCATTGGAAACTCATCCAGGTGCTCCAGATTACCTGCACAACTTGCACAAATATCATAAATCATATCAAGATGCGTTTTATTTTTATTTTTTTATGTTTACGTTAGATCAACCCGAAAAACAAGAAGAATAAAGTTACCGTCTCTCCGGAATCGGCTCCATTTGATTGGTGTGAAAAAGTGAGTTTTTATGTGTTCTAAATACCGCAATCAATAATGGTGTCACAAATAGCTAGCCAATAATGAGTACATTATAAGAGAAGGGTTTGTAAGAGAAGGGCTTGTAGATGAGTTAATAGAAGAAAATTTGGATTTTTATCGTTTTATACTAAAGAGATTTGAAGACTTTGTAAGAGAAGGGCTTGTAGGGTTCTTCGGATTGGGTAGTTTAAAAAATGGGTTTTTTTATATAAAAAAATTCTTTTTATCTTCTTAATTAATTAATACTAGAGAAATAACGATGAATGTGGATTAGGGTGCTAAGAGGGGGTACTAGGGATTCTCTCATTTACCATTGTCCCTCTGTTGATCGTTATTACACTAAAACCTTCAATCAAAGCAACCTTAACTAAACTCAAACCGAGATATCAACTTTCATGAATTGAGAGTGCGCCCAAATAAGAGGTTTAAGGTTCCCTTTGATTAAAGTTTATAAATAATTAAAAATAATAAAGAGAATTGAAGGTAAATTTCCATCAAATAATCTACCCACTTCTCAAAGCCCTAACAAGCGAGAAAATTATTCGCTCATTAAATCAAAAAGAAAAGATAAAAGGATTGAGAAATATATTATAAAACTAGCTTTTAAAATCCCTTACAAAAATCAAGGAGTTTCTTTTGTTAGCATCCTCACTTCAAAATCGATGAGAAAGAAGGAGGGGGAAGATGAAATCCAAATAAAAAACAATTCAATTTAACTAATAAAATTAGATGCGAAGAAATAAATTGCGGAAAAGTAAAAAGACATGAAATAAAAATTACTCTATCTTTTATTAATTACAATTTGCATTACAGAATTTAATTGGCTGAAAGAAAAGTGCTAAAAAAAACTTAAAACCCTAGATAATCTTTCTTCATTACTGCTCGGTCCTTTATATAAGCTCTGGAACTTGAAACCCTAGATATCAACTCGACGTATGTGAAAAGACGATCATGCCCATGAAAAAGTTTATCAAACGCCCACGATTTGACCGTGGAACCGCCGCCTATTGCTTGATATGGCCATTGAATCGCCGCCGTTTGGTGAGATTGTGTCTCCAAATTTCTTCCTCCTTCTTCTCTCGATTTTAGGAGATCTTTTCGACGATAAAATCTTGAAAATATTGTTTTATTTTTATAGTTGCGAGAATCTTCAATTTGCTCCTAAATTTGGCAGATTTGATTTGCTAACTTGATTTGATTTGGTTCTCCTACTCATGTTTGTAGCCTTGAACTGATTTGTTACTTTAAAACCTGCACGGTATCTCAGATCAAATCATTAGTAGCATTTATTTTATTTGAGATAATATTCCAAGAATTCATTCACAAATAAATTACTTAATGCTTAAGAACTCATGGATATTTATTATGATATGATATGTACCTTTAATTCCCAATTATATTAATTATAATTTAAAAAACATATGACAAAATATTTTTTTCACAAAAACCCACATATGTTCTTTAATTACAAATAACACCATTTAGTAATTAATAATAATAGGGAAAATGACCGTAAAAATGTGCAATAAATATGACTGATCAATGAGCTTGACATGAATACCTGAATTCACGTGCCGTTGTCCCGTGGGTTATGACGGGGCCTTGTATTACATGTTACCATAGTCCACGGGGTAAGATGGACTCCTCTTATATACATGAATACATTCTTTATCAAACTATAAATAACCACGTTAGAATAATCATACATACATATTGACATTCACTTCATGTTTACTATACCTATACGATACAACCATTTCTATACTTGCTTGCTATGCCCATGTTCCACTGTCATGCTTACATAGTTGCCATTATTTTCCATGTTATGTAGAATTACTATGTTATATAGATTTGCCATGCTTATATTAAAAGACCTGTTAAATCACCATATCACACTTAGTCTATTGCTTCATGATATCCTTTTCCAACTTTTCACTATACCTTTATATTTCACATTCATGTTTTCTTGGGGACGTATCGAGCGTTACTTCGCTGACGGGCATTCCACCTATCTTTCTTTCATTTTTGGAATGTTCGTCAGGAGGCATTGAGACATGGGAGATAGAAACGGTCGAAGAGAAGTACAACCAATTCGCATCACAACCGGACGTCTAGTTTCATTCAGCTTTGATTTAATTTCAGCATATTGATTGGTGTGTTTGAAGAGAAATGTTTGTAAATATAACAACCGCAATCAGGACGGTGTCACTAGTAGCTAGCCACGATGAGTGCGGGTCGTCCGCATGGAAACGTGAACCTATTTCTTGCTTTAGATGAGTTGATTGAAAGATGAGTTGGTTGGTTGTAGATCTATTTTAATACATGTAGATTTTGTAAAGAAGAGGCTTGTAGGGTTCATATGACTTAGTAGTAATGGATGACTAATTAAAAATGACTTTTTTTTATATATATTTTGATAGATTTAAAACTAGATCGATAGTGATGAATGAGGATTAGGGTTCTTGAAGAAAATTAGGGTTTCCCCACTATTTAACCCTTGTCCTTTCATTGATCTCTATTCATGTCTAGCCTTTAACAAAACAATTGTTAATCTAATCTCAAATCGCGGTCATGACTATCAATAAATTGATAGCGAGCCCGATAAGGATGTTAACATTTATTTTGCTAAAGTTTATAAACATTAAAAGATATAAAAGAAGTTAAAATATTTTCTCATCCATTGTTCTACCATAATTCTACGAACCCTAGCAAGCTAGAATTACTCGCTCATGGTTGAGATAGAAGAGAAGATGAAGAAAGAGATTATAATGTAAATACAGAAAATAATGCAGAACTTAAATGCAGAAAGTAAATGCAAAATAATTAAACTAACTGTTGGGGTCGAAAATTACACCCTGGTTGACCAAGTCAAAGTCAAAGTCAACCCCAAATATGCGGGCCCCAACCCAGATCAAGTGGGCCCATCTCCAAGTCGAGCCCTGCGGCCGGCCTCTCCCATACCAAAATAAAATCATGTAATAAATAATTTTGATGTACTTTTTTATGCTTGAATGTAAGGAACTGGGCATAAAGCTAAATTTTTGTAAAGCCCATGGCTCATGTGTAAAAGAAATGAGCACTTGAGGCATGGGATGGGCAAAACGCCATTTTGTAAAGCCCAAGGGGCTATATGTAAGTTTGTAAGCCTATAAAAGGCAACATGATAATGAAATAAGGGATAGAATTTCATTCCCCTAAAAATCTAAGGTTTCTGCTCCTCCTTCTCCTTCCTCAAGGTTCTAAACTTTCTTCCCATTTTTGAATTAAATCAAGAGTTTAACTCTTCCTTTTCCAAAAATAAATAGTTTTTCACCATCAAACCCTTAAAGAGGAACTCAGATCTTCCATCAGATCTCAAAAGGGGAGATTTTTAAATCTCATCCCCTCTTTTCCAAGATCCGGCCAACAGAGAGGAAAAAGTAGGAGACCCATTTTCAAAAATCCCATCTTGGCAAGATCCAGGGTCAAAGGGGAGAGAAACAAAATGGCCTCCCCTTTGATCATTTCTAAAGATTTCTAGGAGTTTAACTCCATTCAAGATCTGTTGGAGTTCAACTCCATAAATTAATCTCTTTTAGGGAGTTTAACTCCAGAAGTCAAATCAGGAGCACAGCTCCCAGTGCGTTGACGCTCAGCGCCCGCACGCTAAGCACGTGGGACGCTGGTGCCGAGCGCCCAGCGCCCACGTGCCAAGCGCATGAGGCGCCAGCGCCCAATACCCGCGTGCTAGGCACGTGAGGCGATGGCACCCATACGTCCTTTGGGCGCTATCTTCCCTTTTTATACACACACACACACACACTCCACAACACTGTCCCCGTTAGAAAAAATTTCTAACGGGGAACTTCCCCGCACCCCGCAAAGGGGCTGCTAGCCTCTTGACCCCCAGCCCGCTATCCGGGTAGCGAGACCCCTGTAAAACTCTGCGGGGATCCCGATATATCCAAAACCCCTCAAAACACACATACGCACACTGCACATTGAATTCGCATGACCTGTTTGACCCGTCAATCGGAGATTCCCTCGCTCCAAAGGCGAGGGGTAATTAACGGCAGCTTAGTCCGCGGCTGCCGGAGATTCGGATCCCCACGATCAATAAACCCTAGTCTACCCTAGGCAGGAGGAATCTGTAGTACGCCTGACAAGCGCGCGCGTATTCCCATCTCAATGGGGTGACAAAAAAACACCCTACACTAATGATCTACCTTTATTAATCAACTTATCATTTACAAATCCTTTTTGAGAGTAGAATACAAAGAAGCCTATTTGCTCTCGATCGTATCTCGTTAGGACGTAGATGATGAGTTGATTGATCACGTCGATTCTTGGATCGTCTTGGATCTCTTGATCTTGTCAGTGATCTATTCGGTGATGATATTTCATATGAAACTCTCGGTCCTATTTATAGGCACAGAAATTAGAAACCCTAGATCGTATGTGTGATGATTTGTTGTTGTGATCACACCTAAAAATTCCTAAATCCTACGGCCACAAGGAGGCCGCGGATCCGCCGCATATCATGGGGTTTGGCCGCAGTTGGGCGGCTATTTGGTGAGATCAGGGCTTCAAAATTCTTGTTATGTTTGGTGTTGACACTTGGAGATCATTGTGATGTCTGGATTCTTCCAATCTTCCTCTGAGTCTATACCATTTATTATTTTATGATTTGATTCAACTTTATTGGCAAATTTTATTCCCGACATCTCGGATCTCTCGATCTTCAGACCTGAGCTAACATCTGCACAATATCTTACTTTATAGTATTAGTAATATTTGTTATATTTGAGATATTATCCTAACCATTTTATATGATATTAATTTTTTAAGAATATTGATTAGAGATATTTGATATGATATGCATATTTCAATTACCAAAATATTATATAAATATTATACGCATATATTTTCCTTCATAATGTTAATTATAATGTAGAAACATATGATAAAGAATATTTTGTAGATAAACCCACATATGTTCCATATTTACAATAATCACTTTTAAGTATTTAACAAAAGTAAGAAAAATGTTCATTCAAATATGCAATATTTTCGACCAAACACTTATTTATCTATACCTCCTTGTTAAGGCTTATCATGTTATCGTATCTTGTATTCAGATATTTTGTCAATTGTGAATCTTGAATATAATAAATCAAAATTGGATCTCATTCTTTTGTTTATTCTTGTTACTTTATGTTGCTTATAGACGCTTAGTATATTTATTTCGAGAAATGACCTTCTCATAATAAATACGTTGCGGGCTTACCACGTCACCGTTTCCATCTATTGGAAAGAGGGACGTGACATGTTTTGTTGGTGGCCCATGCATATCAGTTCTTCATTAATATCGTAAGCAATATAATACAAGAATTATAAAATCCAATTATTACATTCGACTTTTCTTTTGAATCCTACCTCATTCCTTGAACTCCATCTTCAGCTTCCTTGTAGACCATCTTTCGACTTTTGAATTCTTAACTCTTGTTCACCCTTTCTACTTGTATCTCATAGGCCTATTAGCTCAATTGGTTAGAGTATCGATCGACGGAGCTTGAAAACGACATCATTCTTAGCTTTCCAGCATCTTGTTGCGACGTACTTCTTATGGGAATTTCGGGGACGAAATTCTTTTAAGGAGGGTAGACTATAACGACTGCACCATGATTTCATACCTTTGAATCCTTTTCTTGTTTTCCCCGATAATTGTGTCTCGACATAAAGGAAACGAAACTGCAAACCATTCATTTCCGGTTAATCTTATTTTATTAATCTTCTTAATTTCTTATTGTTTTCTTCCATTGACTCTGATAATAGGATTTGTGACTTAAATGGAGTTATGTGATTGTAACTTTGAGCTGCAGTATAGTTATAATGCGGTACTCTACTTGAATGACCAGGAGTTCTGCCAATGATTTAGCTATGCTCTACTGCCTATCCTTATTCTTGATTATCGAATCATATCTTCTTTGTTAACATATATCCTTCTTCGATTTTTAAATTCGATTTTTTCATTTTTATCTTTGTACCATTATTGAATTCAATCCCTAATTAGTTTTCTTCTATTCGAGTGCTTGCTTGCGGCCTTTTTGTAAACTACTCTTGAATTATTCTAACAGCATTTTCTCGTCTTCCTGGTTGTCTTATAACAAATTACTTAGAGTACCGACTGATGGAGCGCAACGACGAAATGCGACGATATCATCCTAAACTTATTTCCTTGCTCTGTTGCAACATCCTTTTTGAGTAATTTTGAGGACGAAATTATTTTTAAGGAGGGTAGGATGTAACGACCCTAATATTACTATACCTTCATATTTTCTTTCTTTAGTAAAATATTGTATTTATTTATTCTTAGTATTTTTCGTATATTTTGTTTTCTATTAAATATATTATTTTATCATTCCATCTATTTTTCCTATACCCATTTCTTTAAACTAAATCTTAACTTATTTCAAATTAAACACAAGACTTAATTTAGCCCATAACCCAAATCCAATCTCATTTTCATTTTTTTTTATAAAACTATGAGCCCAAAAGCCCACTTTCTTTTCAAGCAATAACATATATTTAATTCTTATTAAATATGTGTATGAACAACTTTGTAGCTCATTAGTTAAGTCCTTGTATTGTTATTCCATAGGTCACATGTTCAAATCCCCATTCTGACAATTATTTTTATATATTTTTTAACCCTCTTAAAACTTACAAATGAGACCTTTCATTTGATCTTTCTTTTAACTTCCAAAATAATTAGAATGGTTATGAGCTACAATTAATTAGAATCATAGTGGCCATAAACCTTTTTTATATGTCACTCCTCTTTCTTTTCTTCATCACACATTTCTATTAGTTCCCATCTCCCTCTTCATCTAGATTCCTCGAAAAAGAATATGAAGAAGTTCTCAAGAAAGTCTCGCTAGTAACGGGAGGTTATCGGCGGATAGACAAGTCCGGTGACGATACCGGCTTGTGCATGTAAGTCCCCTTCATTTCTTCTCCTCCCTTATTGAATCATCTCCATCTTGTCATATCTCCACTGATATCCATACTTGCTCACTTTGTCTGTAAACTCCTTATTTAGAAAACACACATAAAATAAATAGATAACCTAATAGTTAATTGTTTTGTAAACTTATTTACCTTCATGAATATGATACGTTTTTAACTAGTAGTGATTATCTTATTTCATATTTTAAAAATTATGAAAATATGTGAATCGTATCATCCTATATTGCATACCATCACATAACGCGATCGTTTATTCAAAACAAAAGAAAAATGTTTAATAATGTGTAGAATTTTTATTAATCTTTTATATCGATTTTAGTATATATATCATGACCGATTCGTATGCTTATCCGTATGCCTTTCATGATTTATTGCTCGCTATTTTTTTAAATTTTATTTATATTTAGTTTTAAAAGAAAATGAGCTTTCAAATAAATATCATGATCATGTCAATCTCAAATACCACCTTAAAGAAATACTTTTACCTTCAAAATAATTTTTAGACAATCAATCTTGATTTCTAGACATTCTAGAAAAATTAGATTATATACTAGATAGAATTTCAGTTTTATAGTAAAATTTTTATATCAAATCGAATAACGGTTTAGGAGTTACGCAGTTTTTTATTCACCGTTTTTAAAACCAGAAAACTACAAATAAGGGTCTTCTTCGAAAGATCATAACTTTGTAATCGTTGATCCAAATTAAGTGTTTTCATATGTTTTGAACATTTACATAAAAGAATCTAGATTTTCTTAATTTTAAGTTTTTACTGAAAATTGACGTAAAATATAGAAAACTGCGTTACAATATTAAGCGACGAATCTGGACAGAATCTGTCCTGATTCACACACTGTTTTTAAATAGGACATAACTCGAACTCCTGATTTCCGTTCGTGGTAAAATATAGATGTGTAGATGAAAAATTTACAGAGCTATAGTTTCATGTATATTAGATTACTTATAAATACATGAAACAACCCGATATAAGCTTTGCGATATAACATATAGTTGCTGTCCAGAGATCTGAATTTCTGTTTTAAATGCTGGTATTAAAATGATCATTACTCGAGCTTCAGAAATCCAAATCGCGTGAATCTTAGTGTTTTGGATAACTATATCGAAAGAGCTACAATTTTCTAATAATTTTCGTAACCTGAAACCTGATGAAAATTGACACAAACTGTATTTTAAAAATGTGTGACGGTGCTGAATGGATTCTGATATATTTTACGCGATGATACGAATACGGGTATATTTCCCAAACTGGCAATTGTATTTAGGTGCAACTGAAACTCACGCATGCACAACACATAGAGCTATATCTTTTTTATTATATTCCGCATTCGGTTGACTTGATTAATTACTCGTACATAACACTTATTTACAGCATTATTTATGGTCGTTACTTGAATAAGATACTTGTCTTATTTCATGCTATTCGAACATATATGCCTTGTTTTTTTTTCTGATCTCTGAATTGTTGCATGTACATGAATATATAATTAGATATTATATGTTTGACTTGAACCTATTACATGATATACTTGACTTGACTTTGAAGCTAAACACTTGAACTTAATACTCGAATATCCAAACTTGAACTTGAACACTTGACTTGACTTGACCGAACTATGAATATAACTTGACATGAATACATGAATACATGATTACAACTTGAACATGAACTTGTACATTTTTTATATTCATGGATTCGGCCAAGCCTATAAACTTGAACTATACAATACAATATGCGGGGATAAGGGGTAGATTGGTACGGAACATATATCGTGGCACGAGAGGTCACTTTAAAAGTCACCTGCATGAATTCACGTGCCGTTGTCCCGTGGTTTATGATGGGGCCTTGTACTACATGTTACCATAGTCCACGGAATAGACTCCTCTCGTATATATGAATACTTTCTTAATCAAACTACAAACAATCACGTTAGAATAATCATATTTACACATTGACATTCATTTTATGTTCACTATACCTATACTACAAAGCCATTTCTATACTTGCTTGCTATGCTCATATTCCATTATTATGCTTACATAGTTGCCATTATTTACCATGTTATATAGAATTACTATGTTTTATAGATTTGCCATTCTTATATTAAATGACCTGTTTAATCACCATATCACACTTAGTCCATTACTTCATGATATCCTTTTCTAACTTGTCACTATGCCTTTATATTTCATATTCATGTTTTTTTGGGGAC
The DNA here is from genome assembly GCA_030015575.1 of Agapanthus africanus. Taxonomy (NCBI): domain Eukaryota; kingdom Viridiplantae; phylum Streptophyta; class Magnoliopsida; order Asparagales; family Amaryllidaceae; genus Agapanthus; species Agapanthus africanus. The sequence continues at coordinate 387,369,913 of JASDDO010000019.1, read as the reverse complement.
TTACCGAGCGTTAGTTCGCTAATGGGTATTCCACCCATCTTTCTTTTTTTTTTGGAATGTTCGTTAGGTGGCATTGAGACACGAGAGATAGAAGTGGTCGAAGAGAAGTACAATCAATTCGCATCGCAACCGGACGTCTAGTTTCATTCAGCTTTCATTTAATTTCAGCTTATTTATGGCCTCCTTATTAAGGCTTATCATATTATCGTATTTTGTATTTAGATATTTTGTTAATTGTGAATCTTGAATGTAATAAATCAAAGTTGGATCTCATTTTTTTGTTTATTCTTGTTACTTTATGTTGTTTATAGACGCTTAGCGTATTTATTTTGTGAAATGACCTTCTCATAATAAATATGTTGCGAGCTTACCATGTCACCATTTCCATTTACTAAGAAGCGGGGCGTGACAATCAGCACTGCTGATACTGAAGTATAGAGTCAGGAGAGACTCATCATTTACCTTTGGAGGATTTTTTTGTTCCCAGTTTAACGATTTAGTGATCATCTGTTCCCAGTTTAACAACTTAGGGGTCAATTGGGTTTGATTTCCTTATTTGGTAGTTTTGGCACGTTGTTGTAGGGCTGTTTGAGATCAACTTTTCCGCGATCTGGAGTATTGATGTATAATATTTCTTGAGATATCGTTCGTTAATGGGTTGCATGGGCCCGATTCCCTTGGCACTTATCAGTTGATAGGATGCTCCACCATACATCTTTTTGATGACGTACGGTCCTTCCTAATTTGGTTCAAAATTTCCCTTTGTATGTCGGTTAGGAATGATCGGTCTTTTGAGGACCAACATCAATTCACCTTTCTTGAAAACACGGAGGCGTGTCATTTTATCATAAGCCCGTGACATTTGAGCCCGATACAACTTCAGATTTTGCTGCACGCCAAGTCTTTTTTCTTAGAGCGCATCTAGCTCTTCAAGCCGAAGGTGAGCATTTTCCTCCTCTGTCAGACTGTGCTGTGCGGCCATTTTTAAACTTGGCATTTCTGTTGACACTTGTGTCATACGATCCTTAGTTTTGATTATTTAGAACAAAACTTTATTTAAATAATTCATATGCTACTGACGACATTTCCAAGTGTTTATTTTTTAGTACATCAAGCATAATATCTGAATATCAAGCAAGATTACCTACAACATGATACACACTTAAAACGATGATATGGCATGAAGACTTGACGCAAGCAAGAACATGATGCAAGCTTAATCAAGATACAAAGACGTCTCAAAGTAACAACTCAAGGAAATGAAGATCAAAAGAAAAACCAATATGAAGAAATGGGATATAAGTGTTGTAATATTGTCTAGTGTTGATCTCACAAGCTTAGAAATCTATTTCCAACATATTTCTATTTTAGATATTTCCCCTGTCATTGAGAGACATCTAACATATCCGTTGAAATTCAAACTGCCAAATTCACAAAACAGATATTCTAACATTTAAGAAAGTAGACATCTGTACCAGACGTCTGCCTATGAAATTTTGAATCCCCTGACGTCTGATACAGACATCTGAAGAAGAAAATTTTCAAATATCATTTAATGGTTATATTTCAGAGATGAGTTATTCAGATGTCTGTTGAAGAATTATTGAGCCCTAGACGTTTTCTACAGACGTCGGGTGAAGGAAATTTCGAAAGATAGACGTCTCCTACAGACGTCTACCCTAGCAGTTTTTGGAAGTTATTTCTGGTTTGAATATTGAAACGAATGGGTATTTACGTTGTTTTGATTTTTATCCATTTCCAACAGTCATTAACTGTTTATTGGCAGTTAAAATAACTACCCTATTCAACTCCTATATATAGCCTTTTGATCACACACATTGACATTCATTCATTGCAAATCCATTTAAGAATCTTCTTGATCTTCTCGAGACTGAACTTGTCTTAATCTTTGCCATTTTCTCCAGAGTCAAAACTTGAAATAAGTCTCTCAAAACAATCCTTGTGCCACACTGGTTTTAATCTATTGAGATCATACGATTGTGAGTGAGCAATTGTCATTTGTAAAATGATTGTAAATCCTCGAAGAAGGAACGATATTCTTCCCTATGAGAGAAGGTGTCTCTCATTGCTTGAATTACGTGGATTCAGAGTGGAAAGAGATATTTTCCTAGAGAATCATGGATTAGAGAGGAAATGGGGGCTTTCCTAGAGAATCACGCATTAGAGAGGAAAAAGACCTTTCCTAGGGAATCGCAATTTCAAGTAGGTAATCCTTGTGAAGAGAGATTTGTGTTCTTCACTACCATGTGAAGGGAGATAGTGTTCTTCACACAATAGTAGAAAATCCTGAGAAGGTATCTCAGGCGGGGACTAGCCACTGGGAGTGGTGAACCCTAGTCAACAAATCTCTCGTGTTTGCATTGCTTTTGACTCTATCTCTTTTTCTGTATTGTTTTGATTACCGCATTAAGTTTCATTATTTAACTTGTTTAAATGATTTCTGTAGAAACATACTAATCAATTCAAAATATAGTAATTATGTTTTAAATTTTCCATAGGACACGTAGTTACCTTATTCACCCCCCTTTAAGATATTTTTCAATTTTGACTTCAAGGTTGGGGATTATTTCCACCCCAAAGAGTAGTGAATATGGGGTAGATTGTGTTGGAGTGTGGTGTGTGGTACGATAGGCCCACATCGCCTCATGGAGCTTGAGATTCTAGTCTCGTTTTTTGGCAGAAGTTTTTTTCTTTAAGAGCTTGTATAGGGTTTTGTTGAAGGTTTCGGCCAATCTATTAGCTCTTGGATTGTAGATGGAAGAGTATCTCTAGTCTATCTTGTGCCGAGTGGCGAATCTTGAGATTTTGAAGCTCTTGAAAGAAGGACCGTTGTTGGAAATGATCCGCCTTGGTGTGCCAAAATGATACAGAATGTTATGCCGGAAGAATGTCATTATGTCTTATGTCTTGGCTTCTTTTAGAGGGACACCTTCAGCTTATCTGGAGAAGTAATTAGTAACCGCCAGTATGAACCTATGGCCTTTAGATGATGGAGGATCAATTAGGCCCACCATGTCGGTGCCCCACATTTCGAAAGGCTACGACGCTACGGTGAGATGTAGTGAATTAGGATGCTTATGTATGAAGTTACCGTGTATTTGACAGAGGTGGCATTTCTTTGTATGTTTGTTGGTGAAAATTGGTGTAAACGCGGCGGAAGGGAAAATTAAAAATTTTCCATTAACACCAACCAGGGTTTATAAAGCAGGTTAATTATAAACGAAATCAATTAACCCTTAATTGATTCGAAAAGATAATACTTTCGCGCAAATTCGGATTTGTGTTCCGTTCGCTGTGGTAACGATTCCTATCCAATAAAGACGACTTGATCACACCTTGATAATCTTCTTGCTTGCCTCCACACGAATCTCCAAGATTAGTGAACTCTAATTAATTAGTTAGCCGATCTAATTAATTAGAGAGAATTATATAAGAAATAAGAGAAATTAAAAATCAAAATTTTAATTTATCTCACAAAAATTTTCGGCCAAATAAGACGGAGGGGAGGGCCGAAACTTTTTGTAGAGAGGAAGAGGAAATTGTTAGGGTTAGGATTTGTATGTTTAGAAGCCTATATCTAGGGATATAGTTTTCTAATAAAACCCTCATAATTAATTAATTTGTTTAATCTCTTACACAAACTAATTAGTTATTACTTAATACATGTTTGCCCACACATATACATATGCATATAATATTTGATACACATCAAATGCACGACAATATTATTATAAATATTTATATATACCAACATATATATATTTATATATTTATAATTACATATATATATTATATTCATAATATATATATATATATGGGCATGTATTATTTACTAATTTAATATCACATATTATCTTAGTAGCACGTCAAATCATATTTGGCAATCTTACCCTTATTTAATTAATAGTACATCAAATATACTTATTTAATTAAATATCTTTTTTGTATATCAACCATATACTTTCTCTTATTTTATAGTTTTATATTTGGTAAGTAGGAGTTTACCTATGTGTGACTCTGGTGGCTCGACGTTTACTCAGCAGTGGATAATTAATTCGAACTAATTTTGTAAGCAGTAAAATCCACAAGTCTATAGGGACGATAGGTACGTATTTAGACTACATGGGTAAACTGCCGATGACTGGATTGGAATAGAAAATGCTATCTAAGCAAATCAATACTAATCAGTGGCAACTACCGTACAATCCAGTCTCTTTGTCTACTTATGCTCCTTATTTGTTCTAGGGCTTGGTAGTGCTGTCAAACTCTAATAACTCAAATAACTATAGTGTTGATATTATTATGTAACTCTGAGATCAAATTGATAACCACTTATCATTTGATCTCCAGTACTCCGACCAGAGATTTTAGGTCACTAATATATAGTACACCGCAAAACACTGTTCTCCATATACCGGAGAGACGAATCCCATGTTAACTCCTCACAACCTTCACATGTATTCGATCATATCCAACTATTACCGTTATACACAGTATCAATGGATCTGTGGTTGGGTAGTAACTAAAGCAATCTCTAGCACACGCAAGGTGCTATGGTTAATCTCAGGGTTGGAGACTAAGTCGTACCAGTTGTCACTATATAAATTTCCATCCGACAGCTTTGTATAATTACCAGCTGGAAATTCAAAATGACTCGTTTGGTGTACTTATCATATATAAGCACCTGCATACGATACTCTGATATCACCACACCAGATGACTATGAGAACGGTTATTACTCTCTCTGATGAGTAAGTATAATATACACTAGTCTTCCAGAATATCGATGTCCTATCTCGATCTCCTACGATTAGGAACATTTAAGAATATACTTATCGACGAGTCAGGTCTCACTATTGTTATCTACATCATAGCCTTGTAATCTAGTATTATTTTACAGACTTTATTAGTAATCAATAATAAACAGAGTATTATAAATAAAAGATATACCAATAAACAAAAACCAAATAGTATATTATTATTACGAATGAGAAAGTTCTATGCATGTAGGTTATAATTACAACTAATTGCCTTTAAGGGCACCTACATCTAACACTTCACATTCTATTATCGTGGTAGGCTAGTAATATCCCAGCCATTAAATTTGAAGGCACATCTTGGGGTCAGATTGGTGTTCTCCACAGATGCCTGAGTGGACCTCCTTCATGACCTTTTGGGTTTCGGCCAAGGACAGACGCCTGAGCCAGAGCTGGTCGTATGACCTTCGATATAGCGTATCATTTACGAACACGTATCGAAGAGCTCTCTTTTCAGCTGAACCCCCGCAGATTTGTTTTCTGGTAGCCTATCATATCGGAGATACTCTACAATGCGTACTCTCCAATCGGGTTCTTCTTTAATTGCCAAGGCCGTTTCGGCAGGACAGTTTTCTTGTTCTGGCCTTTCTTCTTCACGTTGATCCATGGGTGGTAGAATTTTCCGGTTTCTGGCCATAATTAAAATTTCATCCATGTCGGGATCAGCTAGTTATTTTACCAGGCGAGCGAGTACGTCAGCTTTTCCGTTCAATGCCCTGGGGATTCTCATCAAGTCGACATAGGCAATTTCCCATAAATTTCACGACCTGGCTTCTGTATCGAGCTAACTCAGGCTTGTATACTTTGTAGTCGCCACTTACTTGATTGATGACTAATTGAGAATCTCTGTACACACGCAGCCGGGTCATCCTCAAATCTATAGTGAGCTCAAGGCCTGCTATTAGTGCTTCATACTCAGCCTCGTTGTTTATGAATGGATCAGTAAGAGCGAGAGAATGTCATAGAGTCCCTCCTGATGGCATGATGATCATCAATCCTATCCCTGCTTTTAACTGTGAGATGCTTGATTTGTTGGAGGACCTCATTGATGAGGCTCCATCGAAGTAGAGATCTTAGCATGACTCGTTATCTTCGAGGTACAATGCTTGTTCATCGGGTAACTCATAATTTAGCGGCGACTGTTCTGGTATGGGGTGAGTAGCGAGGTAGTCGGCTAGGGCTTTCCCTTTTACTGCTTTTTGAGGAGTATAGACTATATCATACTCAAGCAGCATGATAGCCTACCTGGCTATACTACTCGTCAAGCTTGCCTTTGTCATTAGATATTTTAGCGGGTTTATTTTCGAAATCAGCATAACCCGGTGAGCAAGCAGATAGTGCCTCAAATTCTTCAGGGTAAATATCAAAGTGAAGTCGAGCTTCTTGACCTCTCCGACCAGTGTTCGGCTGAGATAGTAGAGAGCATTTTATTTTCCCTCCTCGTTATTTTGTGCGAGGAGCGCGCCAAGTGATCCATCTAATGTAGCAGTGTAGAGGATCAATGGCCTATTTGGAATGGGAGCCTCGAGCACTGGGGGGTGCAACGGGTATCGCTTGATGCTTTCGAACGTATCTTGACATTCGGCGTCCCAGACGAAATGAGCATCTTTCTTCATAAGCTTTGAGAAGGGTTGACATCTCCCCGATAGGTTCGAGATGAACCTTCGAATATAAGTGAGCTTGCCTTGAAAGGACCTCAACCGTGTCAGATTCTTTGGAGAAGGCATCTCCATAATTGCTTTTATATTTGAAGGGTCAATTTCGATCTCTTGATGTCGGACTATGAAGCCTAGGAATTTTCCTGATGATACGCCGAAGGTGCATTTGAGAGGATTCTTCTTCAAATTGTACTCTCTTAGCTTTGTGAAAACTATTCGGAGATCTTGGATGTGATTGGCCGCAACTTTGGTCTTGACAACCAATCATCGACATAGCATTCGCCTACTTTATGAATTAAGTCGTCAAAGATTTTTGTCATAGCTCTTTGATACATTGCGCCTGCATTCTTTAGTCCGAACTTCATGACCTTGTAGCAGTATATGCCGATTGGGGTTCGAAACACGTTGTGTTTCTCATCTTCAAGAGACATCTTGATTTGGTTGTATCCAGACGGGCCATCTATGAAGGTGAACAGCTCGTAGCTGAAAGTGTCGTCGGCCATCATTTCCATGATCAGGAGTGGGAAATCAGCTTTAAAGTATGCTTTGTTGAGATCTCTGAAGTCGACGCAAATTCGGATCTGCCCATTTTTCTTCTTTACCGAGACGATGCATGTGATCCAGTCTGCATATTTCTCTTCTCTAATGAAGCCGGTATCGATGAGTTTCTTAGTTTTCTCGATAATCTTTTCTTCCAGCTCCTTCCTCATTCTTTAGGTAGCCTATTTGACCGGTTTAGTATCAGGAGATATAGTCAACATATGCGCAGCCACCTCCAGGGAAAGGCCATGCATTTTCTTGTACGTCCATGCAAAGCAATCGACAAACTCATGTGTAGAATGTTTTTAATCACTCATTGGGATGGATGCGCTCACTTGTCAGGCGTATACAGATTCTTTAGGGTAGGTGGGGGTTTATTGATTATGGGAATTCTAACCTCCGGTAGTCGCGGACAAAACTACCGTTAATTACCACTCGCTTTGAGGTGAGAGAATCTTCGATTAGCGGGTCATGCAAAATGCGAACTCAATGTGAAATATGTAAGTGTTTAAAGAAATGCAGGTTTGTTTCATTTTATTTTTTGTTTGTTTATATTTTATTATTTTTTTGTGGGAATGGGAAAACTTAATATTTCATCATATGGTTGGGTTTAAATATCCATTACATTTTGCAACTTAGTCCTTGGGCTTTACATAATTGCTTTTTGTTTCTCATATACCCATGTGCTCATTTCTTTTTGCATATAAGCCATGAGTTTTACTGTAACATTTCAGAAATATAAAATATTATTTTAGAATTTAAATAATAAATAATAAATTTTATGAATATTATAAAAGCATAGAAATTGGTTTTAATAGAATGGTATAATTATATACATATAATTTGAAAAAAAATAGTATATTAACATGAATTATTAATTATGAAAGCATTTATTTGATTTGGGCATTTATAAATTGTTATCCAATTACTTATATATATAAGTTTAATGTTAAACTTGATTAATATTTCCTAATTGTGTATTAAACTAAGTTATTTGTTAAAACCCATGTTTATGTATCACGACATGCAACATTTTATGTTATAACATTTTTCCATATTTATTGAACCATGGCTTCATTTTTCTTTAGTTGCTTTAATTTGTTTTGTTTTAATTTAAGAAAGTAAAGAAAAAGAATAAATAAAGATGAGAGAGAGACTTGATGTTACAAGTATTATGGGTGAGAAAGGGAGGGAGGGAGAGAGAGAAAGAGAAGGTTCTACACAATTCTTGGCCTCCCTTCACTCTTCTTCATTTCTTCATCTCCCATTTCTTCTATCTCCTTCTCCTTCATCCTCCTCCACCACCTCACTACCACCATTCAACCCTCTCAATCATTCAACAAAACCCCATACAACTTTCACAAATAATGTTCATCACATTACTACAAACACCATGGTGGGATCAAGTTGGGATTTTGAGCACTTTAGCCATCCTAGAATTTTCTTGAGTTGCTCTTGAAAGGTAAATCCCTCACTTTTAGTTAAGTGTTAAGTTTTCCTAATCTCCTATAGTAAATTAGAGTTAAACAAGTGTAGGTTAATTATCTTGGAAAAATCTCGGGTAAGATTTATTGGATGTTTTGAGTTGTGGAGGTGCAATTGAGGGTTAATTAGTGACCACAAACCACTAGTGATGAAACTCTGGACAAAATTGAGACTAGAAACCCCAAAACACGAACTTAGATTTTTCCTGACATCGGTTTTTGACGAATTGTGATGATTATATAGAATCTGGTATCACTCGAGAGCTCTGAAAAATAAGTTGCTATCACAGTGAGATGTGCAGACCACCTAGAGACTACCCTAGAAACTCGAGACCCAACTCCCTTTTCTGGCCGCAAATTTAATCCCCCAGGCCGCAATTTGCGGCCTGACCTGTGAGACTTGGTTTAGTTCTTGGTCCATGGTTCACTTATCTGATATCTAGGCCTACCTTATATGCAAAATGTCCTAATTTCACCTGAGTCAAATTCTGGGAGTATTTTTCTAAGTTGCTGATTTTGGTTTCTGACTTTTGAAAACTTGGTTTTGGTATTTGAGCTTTGACACGGTCGTTGGACGTTCGTACGTCAACACCGAGAAATGTTTGGTTGTTCTTGCATGCGTGGGCCGTAGGTTCTAACCCATGTGCACTTCGCGTGCCATATCGGTTTTTGGATTTGATTCTTGTTTACGATACGATATTCCTTGAATTGTAGGTACTTTTGCATGGACTTCCGAGACGATGAAGGAGAGCAAGGCGTTCATCGACTTTGGCTAGAACAAGGATAGTAGATGGGTAGATGTATATCTACGAGAGAAGTCGGGTGGATGGTGTATAGCACCCCACAACCGTAGTATTAGGATATTAGGTATATAGCTATATAGGTAGATATTAGATGGGTATACTTAGTTAATAGGGTTCTAGGAGATTTTAGGCTATAGTAGGCATACATGCAGGAAGGATTACCCTTAGTTCTTATTCTCTTAGCGTTGAGCCTTTGATATATATGTTATCACACACACACACTTGGTATGATATGTGGGTATACACACACACACACACATGTAAATTTGAGGATGATTTCGATATGATATCACAAGATGAGGATATGACACGTTAGAATGATATGAGTCGATATGATCGGACAGGATGTCACGAGGTTATGATATATGATTTGAGATTGAAACATCATGTTATGATACGATATATTAAATGATCATTGGGCGATATACACATGACACGCGATTAGATGAGATGATAGAATGTACGTGACCATAGATCCATACCCCTGATTTATGATATCGTATGATGGAATATACTGTACGAGATATGATATATATGATAATTGATTCGTACTCTTGCTCGAGGATGCCGTACGACGGATTATACCATACAAGATATGATATATATATGATGATTGATCCACACTCTTGACTCGATAATGCCGTACGATGGACGATACCGTACGTGATACTATGAGGCTGGATCGCCGACTGATGGATATATCGACTCGGAAATGTTATAGTCTTCTAATCACTTTCAACTTGGAAATATTTTAGTCTTCTAATCACTTAAGTAGATATTAGAATATAACTAGAGCCATACCTATTTTCAAAACTAACGAATCGTTATGCATTTTTAAAGGACAACCCCAAGGGACACTACGGATTTTCAAGTGGTATATTTTTCTCAAAAACACCATAACCCCTATTTTTCTGAGAACGACGATTCATACTATTTTAAATACTATAACTATATGGCTCGTATGTAGCTATATATATTTTATATTGTTGCGTTTACCGTTTACTTTTCTGCTATGCTCGTATTATTCTCTTTTGCGTTTTACATACATGTTCTTTTCATTATCTTATATGACATCGTATGCTAGGACACATGCACCATTACCGATGATGCGCATGTTGCATGTACACATACTTACCGGCTCACACACTCATCATCGGTAATTGTCATGCCACGTACATATTAGAAATAGTTACTTCATCGTATAACCCAATAACTTTTAGCTTATTAGTATTGCTTAGTACTCATTACCTCATATGCTAGTTTAGATATTGCATTTCTTACTTAGCTAGATGCCACGTTTATATTTATATTCTGGTTATGCACTGTAGGTTGGTTCTATGCCGGTACTCATTGTTTCATTATTGGCTCATGTTTATGAGATATCATTTTTCATGAGATTTCTGGATTTGGGAAACCGCATGTGAATTTTGAAAACCTATGATCATTTTAAAAGAAAAATTCCGTTTTTCTTGATATGATGTGTGGCGTCCACCATGAGTTTTCTCAGTTCCGAGTTATATGTATACCCGATTTGATGAGAGAGAAGGCACCGTCTGTGGGTATATGGTGGACCCGGTACGGTACCCTGAGGCAAGAAGATCGTATAGAGAGACGTTGAGTCTGGCAGGGAAGCACTACCGACCGGTGATAGTTTGGCTCGGCGGATATCCGGAGGATACAGACCAGAGTCGTATGATTAGATAGACATGAGGGCCGATCCGATGAGACGGTGCCCGAGATATGAGGATTTATGTGTCGCTGCTGGACACGGTTTTTATGATATTTTCGAGTGTCGATGCTGGGTACTCAGGTTTTTATCATAATTTGGTATGTCATTGATGGACACACATTGGATGATACACTTATATACATATCTATGATACAGATTACATGGTACCATATTATGACACGGACACGATTATATTAGTATCATGTTAACACTATCACCCTTGTTACCACTCGACGTTATTATATTATTATATTACTGTATGACCTAGGAGATCATCATACATTCGATTTCTACCCGGTGATATCTTCTACTCACGAGTTGGCAACTCACCCCCGTTGTGCCACCGTTTTCTTACAGGTTTGACCGCACGGATTCAGTAGCGGCTTGCTGGCATATAGTTTCCTTCCGGATGATTTGCGTTGGTAGGTGGGATACACGTGCATCATGACCACCATTTGTACTTGTATATTTATTCAGTTGTATCTAATTAAAAGCTCTATCAACCAGACTATGTGTATTTAGTAGTGTTAGAAAACTACAGACTGTATATTCTTTCGGACCTAGAGTCATGGATATATATTTATTCCTTATTTCTGTTTTCTTTGATGATGTTTTAGTTTTCTTTCTTTCTGTGTTTGATCTTCGCCTTAGGACGCCGTATATATATCATTTGTGTGGTTGTGATTCTGCCAATTGGCGAAGAGCTAGCTCCCACTTGGGGATACCTATTATTATTGCTATGTTATGGTTTTGGTTCAAAATTTACAAAGGAGGACTACTCAAATTTCAAATGACGAAAATGTTTTCAATTATAGTATATAGTCCACTTGTATTTTCATATATCATTACTTGTGCATGTAAAGAAGGAACTTGATTTCATTATACCTTTATTTCAAAACTTCACCTCCATTATTTTCCCAAAAAAAGTTTAGATTTATGGGCTTTGGCTTATTTAGATTACAGTGGGGTCGTATAGACTTCACGTGATTCAAGTGCCAGTCACGTGCCATTTCCGGGTTGTGACATTTACATGATTTTGGATTTTTGCCTATATGTATTACATTTTTACACTCATTTACATAAAAAAATTTATTTATTATAAATTTTTTTCTCTTCTTTTTCGATGGCCTGTCGGTTTTGCTTGGACTTGAGGCTGTTTGGGCATGGGCCCACTTGGTTAGGCTTGGGCCCAGGTCGGTTGGACTTAGGTCCACTTCTCTGGGCGTTAACTTTGATTTTGACTTTTTGACTTTTAATTTTGATTATTAATTTTGGAAATGGGGTGTAAATTTTAACTCCAACAAAATACCTCTCATCAATAAATGCACACAATGATGAGTTATGTGCATGAAATTGATAGATCTTCTATTGTGTAGAGGTTGACTTGATTTGGTTCCCACTTTTAGTAGGTTGGCACTACCCTTTTTACGATATGGACGGTCGATATCTTGGGATGGAGCTTGATTCCTTACGGGGCATATATTCCGAGACAGAGCATGATTCCGGTGCTGGGGGCAGACATTCCGAGGCAGAGCATGATTCCGACATGGGGCCATATATCCCAAGGAGGAGCATAATTCCGGTGCGGGGCAGATATTTCGAGGCGGAGCTTGATTTCGACAGAGAGGCAGATGTTCTGAGATGGAGCTTGATTCCGAAAGGGAAGACAGATGGTCCGAGGCGGATCATGATTCCGGCGCGAGGCAGACATTCCGAGACGGAGCATGATTCCGACGCAGGGGCATATATTTCAAGGAGGAGTATGATTTCGACGGGGAAAGCAGATAGCCCGAGATGGAGCTTGATTTCGATGCGGGGAAGTCATTCTGAGGCGGAGCATGATTCCGACGTGGGTGCAGATATTTTGATGCGGAGCTTGATTCCAAAGAGGAAGGCAGATTGTTTGAGACGGAGCTTGATTCCGACATGGTGGCATATATTCCGAGGCGGAGCATGATTCTGACGCAAAAATTGATTTGCTTGATTTGATTTGATTTGATTTAGGCAACTCTAGTCCTTTTCAACGGGACCTTTTGTGTTTGGAAACACCATCAGATGAGACTTGGAATTTGATATTTGAAGTTGGCATGATTTGAATTTGAGAGTAGGACGGGAAATCCAAATTTTTAGAATCGAGTTTTGAGCTAGATTTGGATCGGGTTGGGTTTGATTTTAAGGATTTGAAATAAAATTTTCTTCAATCCAATTTGCGCCTTTCCGGGTTTTCCAAGCTTGAGGGTCGTCCTGCCATTTTTATTTACGAAGCCTTTTCAGGTTTTCATTCATGCCCTTTTTGCTTGTAGACTAATCCTTTTTTTTGGCAGGCATGAACATCGTTATCGCAAGAATATAGTACCAAGAGCGACACATCATTCATCTTTTGAGGGGTGTAAGATTTTGATTTTGGTTTCAGCTTCAGCATCGCTAACACTGGAGTATGGTACCAGGAGCGACTCATCATTCGCCTTTGAAGGATTTTGAGATTTGGAATTCTGTGTTATTGGTCGACATCAGCACGCTAACACTGAAGCATAGTGCCAGGAGCAACTTATAATGCCTTTGGAAGGTTTGGGGATTTGAGAGTTTTGGTTGGCGTTGGTATTGCTACACTGGTATGATGTTCCAGGATCGACTCATCATTCGTTGTTGGAGAATTTTGTAGTATATAAATTTTTTTTGTCGAGTTTGCGCCCTTTCGGGTTTTCGCAAACTTTCGGGTAGTTGCTGTTTTTACTTAAGAAGTTTTTTCAGATTTTCATTCATGCCCATTTTGCTTGTAAACGAACCCGTTTTTTTATTCCCAGTTTAACAACTTAGGGGTCAATACAGTGCTTTTAGCCCCGTTGGCAGATTTTCACAGGGCGATTTCGGGATTCTTGGTTTTGAATTTGATGAAGTTGAGTTGATGTCAGAGACGCGGAGCTCTAGTTGATTTTCTCATTTAATCTCCAGCTCTTTCTGTAGAATCTTTGATATTTTCTTCATCTTTTTGGATAGATGTGTGTCCGTTGGAGGTTGAGGCTGATTAACGTCGTTTCTTGAAGTGGACGATTGAGTTATCTGTTCCTAAAAGACTTTGGCCTCCATTTGTATAAAATTGGCGGCCGCAGCTTGATTGTTTGCCAACACATCTTTAGATAATGAGATCACCCCATTCTTGTATTGTTTTTCAACCTAATTCTTGAAAATAAAGCAGTTTTCAATGGTATGACTCACCATTCTGTGATATAAGTAATATTTGGGGTTGTAGGTCATATTCTCTTCTTGCGGCCTTTTCGATTCGGGCAATTGTAGACCGCTGTTTAGGGCGTCCTTGAATATGTTATGGACTCTGTCCCTTTTGAAGGAATATATTTCATTCAACTTCTCTTCTAGGGTCGATTTTCCTTCCCTTCCCAACACTGGTTTTCGAGGCTGATCGGCATTAGGTCCACCTATATATTGCATCCTTTGGCCAGTAAATGTGTTAAAGGATTCAGTGTCATTGGAATTTCCGCCTTTGCGGTTGTCTTTCTTCCGGTTCTTCGATTTGCTGATAAATTGGATGTCCTAAGTGGATTTAGGATGTGAGCGTTCCAACATCTGAACCTTCTTGATCAACTCCTGGAATGTTAGGAGGCCTACCGTGCATAGGAAAGGATTCATCCAGTTGCCGATCTTTCCTATAAGAAGGCTGACAGATTGGTCCCGAGGTAATAGTTGTTCACACTTGATGCTAAGATTATGCCATCGGATTATAAAATCCATGACGCTTTCATTGTTTTCTGGTTTAGTCTTCATAAGGTCGGCAATAGTGATTTTATCACTGATATTCATGAATCTTTGTTTGAACAGGGATTCCATTTGAGTGAATGTTGTGACCGAGTCATTCAGTGTGCTTGAGTACCAGTTGAAAGCAACGTCGATCAAGCTGTTAACAAACCGCCAGAGGAGAAGTGCATCATTGCCCCTGGTATTTCTGCACAATGCTTTAAAGTGGGCAATGTGCTAGTTTGCATTTCTCGTCCTGTCAAATCTTTCGAATTTAGGGACGACGTAGCTGCTGGAAAACTCTACGAGATCATATCTTGCAGGGTACGGTCTCTCACTACTATTGACGTTTTTCTGCGCTTCGACTTCGGCTGCCAATGTCTTGATTTTTTTGATGACCAAGTCCATGACTTGATCTTGTGTTAGCGTGCTGCTGTCATACAGAATCAAGATATCCCTTGAAGCGGAATGCGGGCGACTTTCATGAGGCTCGCTTGTCTTTGGACTTAGGAGGACGGACGTCGGCTGCTTCAGGTCGTTGTCACCCAGCTCATGAGTAGAGCCTTGTGCTTAATTGGGCCGCCGCCGAGTAACTTAGGAAGTGAGCTGCATTATGACATTTGTCAAATCATCAATTTTGGAGTACATCTTGGTCATCTCCTTATCTTTGCTTCTAAGTTATTTCTGGAGTTCTTAGAGCAGCTTCCTATTTTGCGGTCTTAGGGTGGATAGTCGGTGTTTACCGCCGAAAATAGAATCGAACTGAGAATGAACATCTTGCTTGAATTTGGGGGTAGATGCTATTTGGACATATCCACCCACCTCTCCGAAGATACCAAGTTGATTTATGGCACCATATATCGGAGGTTTGGATAGATGCGACCGTTGTAGCAAACTTTATCAGATTCCCCCTCATTTGTGATAACCACTTTCTCCTGCTCTAGTAGTTCATTTCGTGTCGTGTAGTGTTTTATTTATTTTGGTTGCCCTTGGATTGTATACGGAGACTAATTTATGTCGTCGCGTGTAGGGTGCGGATCAGTCCAAATCTGTATATTTATGATTTGGGTTTTGAACTTAGGTTACATATTCTTTTAGTTCAAAAATATTTTATTTTATTTAAGGACAGTTAATCTAGTTTGAGATTAAGATCAACTTAAATATATGAGCATTTGGGCTCAGTTTATTTTAACTAAGGATACGTTAAGTCTTATTTGAGACTAAGATCAACTTAGTAATATTTTCAGGATCATTAAATTTCATTAAGATCCAACAACAGAGTATTTGGGCTCAGCTGCAAGAATCTTTCAGAGGGACTTAGCCAATTTGGCTGGGTCTGCTTAGTTTTTTCTTTCTTTTTTATTCAAAAATGCTAAGCACTTATTTGTGGTTCTGTTTTCATAGCCCTTTTACTTTTATGCAGAAATGCTAAGAACTTGTTTGGGGGTTCTGACGCTCATATGTGTATCATGTGAGGCGCTCAAACATGGGCGCTGCTCAATCAGTGCTAAGCACTTTAGTCATTTTGACTGAATATAGAACGCTAAGAACTTTGTATTGTACTCACGTGAGAGGAACGTGAGGCGCTACCTCATTTATTTTATTGGGCACTCACGTGTGTTTCACGTGAGGCGCTCAGACATGGGTGCTGCCCAGTCAATGCTTAGTCATTTGGACTAATTTTATAGTGCTTCTGCACTTTTATATAACACTCACGTGTATTTCACGTGAGGAACTGGGTCTTCTATTTGAAGTGCTGAGTCCTTTGTTTTGGGCGCTCACGTGGGAAGCACGTGAGGCACTGGGTTTCATTTAAGGGAATCTTTTGGGTGCTCACGTGGGAAGTACGTGAAACACCAAGTCTTTTTCTTTGTTGATATTTTCTGAAGAAGTTTTGACTTCTGTTAATGGCATTTTGACCATTAACGGTCTCTGTTTTGAAGATCCGAGATCGGTTTCATTGGAGAACTAAGTTCTTCTGTTTTTTGGAAGAACAAAATTCTTTATGTAGGGTTAAACCCTGTTTGTGAAGGAATTAAATTCCTAGACAATGTGTCTTCTATTTCTTTTTGAGCTAATTCTTTTTTCTAGATTTTGAGTTTGGAAAACAGAATCTCCCCGATGAAAATTAAATTCTCAACTTGTGGAGAGATTTGCTTTTCAAATCTCAAATCAAGGGAAAAACTAAGTTATTCTTGTGGAGAGTTAAACCCTTGTTTTGTTTATGTTAGGCAAAAGAGATAAGTTCTATCTCTGCTTTTCTTTACCTAGAGTTTTGAAAAGCAAGGATCTTTTTTTTTCTTTAGAAGAGAATTGAATTCTCAGTTTTTTTTGTAGAAAGAAGTTTGTGGGGTTAATTTTCTTTTTGTAATTCTCCTATCATTTATATACGAGAGTCAAATTTGTTGATTAGTTTGAGAAAATCTCTCATTTGAGAGATATTAATTGATTTACTTGGTCTCAAAGATTATTTGGGGGATTTTTATTCACCGTTGGATCTTTGATCCAGTGAATTTTATTTCACAGAATATATATAGTCTGGTTTTTAACAAGATTAGGGAAATAATTTCCTATAGATAGAATTTTATTTCTATCAATCAGTGATTTTTAATCATCATTGGATTTTTAATCCAAGAGTGCTCTGTTTAACAGAACACAATCTTTCTTTGTTTAAAAAGATTGGGAAAATATATTTCCAAAATAGAATTTAATTCTATCATTGGATGATTTATTATCACCATTGGATTTTTGATCCAACGGCTCTGTTTAACAGAGAATATCCCGGATTTTAGGGAAATATTCCTCATATAGAATTTAATTCTACCCGCTTTAGTTTGGGCGCTGGCACTTACGTGTTATATACATGGGCGCCATTTAAAAATTTAATTCTTATATATAACAGGCACTCCTATGCTTTTGGCGCTCACGTGAACTTCATGTGAGGCGTCGCTGTTGGATTTAATCCTACTAGAGGCTGACGCTGGCGCTCACGTAGGGAGCACGTGAGGCGTTGCCTCATTGGGTTTGAACAGTGGTTAGCTCTTATTATTGTGTTTAATTAATAGGGGTACAAATGCCCTCCAACGTTATTCTTACGTGGCTCATACATGAGTGCAACGGTGTCAATTTTACTGCCGTTGGATCACCTAGGGTAGTTGAACCGATCCCCTCCCATATCTTATAAATAGGGCCTATGGCCCTTGAGATGACTGCTGTCTCATCATCTTCTTTCCTAAGCCTTCCTTTCTTTTGAGAATTCAATTCTCGTTCCAGGGCTTAGATCTCTGTCTTCAAGAGCTTCTTTGAAAAAAGTAAACTCTGCAAATTTTTTTGGTGAGAACTATGAACAGAGCTTAGCTCTTAATCCTCTTTGGGCATATATATATATATATATATATATATATATATATATATATATATGGATTTAAAATCCATTATCATGCTCGACAGAGCTTAGCTCTTTCCTTGAATCGATCTCTTGGAGATCTTTAAAAAAACCCCTTTTTATATAGATCGTGGATCTTGATGTCCATATCCAAAAGTTGAGTCAATGGACATTCTTGAAAATCTTTGATTCTCCTCTTAGGGTTTTACCCTACTGTCAATCTTGACATTAGAGGTTTTGTGGAACTTGATTCCATCAATTAACCCATGAGCTTTTTAACATGGGGATTTCTGAGATTTAATCCCACCGTTTGGGAGAATTTAATTCCATTTTTTTTGCAGAGCTCACATCTGGTTTGAATCTTAAGAACTTTGGGAATTTTATTCCATTTACCGTTCTTGGATATTTTCCTTTTCTAGAATTTTTAGGGTTTTAATACCCTTTTTCCCAGATTTGAATCTGTTGTTTGTTTAAAAGTACCCGCCTTTCGAGGAATATTGTGAGTTTTAACTCCACTGTTCATTTAATGAGCACTGTTCATTTAATGAGCACTGTTCATTTAATGAGCACTATTCATTTAATGAGAATCCTTTTGGATTCCCACAATGGGCACATGTCTTATCATTGATGAGCCTCCATCTTGATTTTGTGGGGCCCACTGTTTTTTAGACTTAGTGATTTTAGTATTTTTGTTGCTAACCCTCCACTGGGTTTCTTTTGAGGTACCATGGCTGGTCATTTATACGATATCGAGGAAATTGTTTCCTACGAAGAAATCCGCATACAAGGTCACTTTCAAGGCCAGGAGTACACTGATGCCTAATGCGATGAGGTGATGTGTCGCTTTGATGATCACAATGGTCGATTGCTCTCTCGCCTTTCTGTGCTTTTGAAGATTATCGTTGGATCAATCTGGGAAGCGCTTCCTGAGCTTGATAAGGCTATGCCGCTTGAGGCACTTGATGACATTGAAGACAAGGTGTATTCAGTATATCTGATGGGCCTGATCTCAAAGAAGCGGAGAGATGATCTCGTCGCTGTTTTGCATCGCGTCTTCTAATAGAAAGCGATATTATCTGCGTACCAGAGGATGAAAGACATCAACGGGGATCCCGAAGCTTGTATTTAGGAGAGGACGCATAAGAAGATGATCAAAGAAGCTAGGAGCGCTTTACTCAAACTTGCTTTTAAGTTTGAAAATTCATGTCCGGAATTTAGCGTCTTTCCACTGTAGACCTTTGATGATGTTTCTTTCTTTCTTTTGTTATCATCCTTATTACTGATGTATAAATTTCTTTAAAGCATAAATGAAAAAGCTTTTTTTTACGCCAATGCTCACATGTGCTTTACGTGAGGCGCTGTTATAGGATTTCATCCTATAAAAAAACTAGCGCCGACGCTCACACGTTATGCACGTGAGGCGCTGCTATAGGATTTAATCCTATAAAACTAGCGCCGGCGCTCACGTGTTATGCACGTGAGGCGCTGGTATAGGAAAAAACTAACACCGGCGCTCACGTGTACTTCACGTGAGGCACTGCCTTATTATACAAGGGAATCGTTTCACATTCTTGCTCTGTTTTTCCTGAGTCAACTCTTTCTTTTCCAATGCTTTCTTTTTGTCAGAGCTTGGAAATAGTTCCACCATGCACAACATTTTCTGTGCCTAGACTTAAATACTTCTCTTTATAATCTGAAGCAATGTTCTTCTCCTCCTTCACAAGAAAAGAACCATTTTAACAGATAAGAGTCATAGCTTGCAATCGTCCACATGCTCATCGGCAACCATGGGAGGTGCCTATCGAGGAAATTGTTCCTTGTTTTGCTGCACGCTTGGTGAATCCCGCTCTTACGGATGACCAATGCGACACGGTGATGTATGAGCTCCTGAATCGTAAAGGATCTCCTCTCCCCATCGACTCCATTTGGCTTCGGATGATCTTCATGTCCATGCTCGATGACATTCCCCATCCAGCGGAGATGACTCCGGCGATGCTCGACACAGCGGAGGACAAGATTGAGTGCTTTCATGAGGCATGTTTGATTACCAAGCCTCTGAGGGATCGCTCTGTTCAGTTGCTAAGCCAGATACGGGCTCAGCGGGACATCATGTCTGCTTTTGCTGATGAGCACGGAATTGACCGATGAGGAGCGGCTCATCGCAAAGATCGCCGCTTCGACATGGTGGAGAAGCCTGAGAAGGATTT
The DNA here is from genome assembly GCA_030015575.1 of Agapanthus africanus. NCBI lineage: Eukaryota > Viridiplantae > Streptophyta > Magnoliopsida > Asparagales > Amaryllidaceae > Agapanthus > Agapanthus africanus. The sequence continues at coordinate 387,349,519 of JASDDO010000019.1, read as the reverse complement.
AGAAAACTTTGTTTATAGTTTTGTAAACCCTTATATTTTTTATTCCGTGTTTGGTGGTCTCTTTCCTGTAGAATAAATGTTTATTTAAATGCATTCCTTTTATCGTTGACTACCGAGTGCTTCATTTCTAACACATGTTCTTCCTCTGATTGCATTATTTAAACATACGTGTAATCTGCATGTGCGCACGTGCACTTAACCCTTAGGGATTTTTTCTAAGTGCAAATGCCACTAATATACACATGTTATGCACTAACCCTCCACACGCGTATATAAATCGGTATGCTTTCAATGCTATTTCAGTCAAAGCACGCATGTATTTATAAGTGAGCACTCAAATGGGTGTGAACAAATGCTCCCCCAATACCTTGCTCATGGAGGTATACGCATGAGTGAAATATTGTAGAGTAATGCATAGCATATGGCTAGTTTCGGGATGGGGTATCGTACACAGCTTTTAGAATTTTGATCTGAGAAGATAGCGAGCGGATACAAGCGTCGTCATTTATTGTTAACCCAGATCTCAATTTTTAAGAAATGTAGTTCTAAGCCCTGAGGCCCATGAGTTGCACTTTTCTGTTTCTTGATGCCTTCATCTGGCATGAACCAGTTTATGTACTCATTTCCGAGTCTCTAGTTTATTCAGTCATTTCGGAGTGTTTTTAGTTCACCTCCCTTGGGTTTACAGGCAAATTTTCCCTAACGTTAGATGTAGATAACCCCCATTCTTTTATGACAAGGGTCCATTAGGTTTGTGGTACTAGGTTTAAGTCTATCGTACCGTCGCGTTGGCTGATTTATTTCTCGATATGCGGCCCCTTAGGTTGCTGTTCGAGTAGCCCCGCAACTGTCGTGTCTCTGATCCCTTCTGAGGCTAGACAAGACGTCTTCAAGTAATCTGCTTAGGTTGGAGTATCTGTATTACCGTCGAAAGAACAAGCATTAGGTATTTACCGTGACGCTTTTCACTTAAGGTTAGGCTCAATTTGAAGCCCCAATGAGTCATAACCGCACCCTTCTGGGATGGGATGATTTCCAATGGTCTTTAGGCTTTGTATGTATTGCCGTCAAGACCCGAAACTAGGAATATTCCATCACTTCATTTTTTCTTTGATGATGTCGTGCCGATTCTGTAAGTTTACGTTACCCACCCCGGTGCTTACGGGGAGGCGGAATAGGTAAAAAACAAAATTTTAACACAAGGTAACATAGACTAAAACTTGAGGATCTTTGCCAAACCATTTCTAACAAACAACTAGTGGTTCTATCTACTATGCTCAGGAGATTATACCTCACGAAAACGGTCCTTCGGTTCTTCCCTCCGCTGTCCTCCTCGTCCATGTAAGCTCCGAGGATCGATCCGGATCTTGGTCACCTCCGCGGCCTCCTAGAGTCGAAGACGATCCACCCGAGAGTCTGTAGTCCGAGCTCCACCTCAAGCCGAGGTAACTAGGGCAACAAGTTTGCTATTCTTGATGCCCTAGGTGATGTAGAATATGATGGTGGATTTGTTTGTCTTTTTATTTTTTATTTTTCTCAACACATGAGAGCTATAGAAAAATCAAGAGAGGAAGAAGAAGGAGGAACCATGGGAGCTCTCACTAGAAGAGAGAGAATGAGAAGAAGATAATGATGCATAAGAAAAATAATTACCATTCTTTTGTCATGATAAAGTGTGATGGTTACATTGATTTGACCATTATCATGTCAAATTAAATCTAAAGCCAAAGAAGAATCTAGAGCTCATAAGAAAGATCCAAGTCAACAATGGTCAACTAGGTCAAATTGTCAACATGGTCAAATGGTCAAAACAATTAGCCATAACACAATTATCATTAAAAAGATTAGTAAATATTTTCCTCACCTTATAATGGTTTTGACCGAATCAACGGTCAAAACCCTAATGAGGCAACTCCTTCACCGCTCCTCACAACCGTGCATACACACCCGCATCCGCATTCCGTAGAATGCGAATGCACAGAAGACAAAACTTATCCATCTATACAATACTAGGATCCGGTTTAAACCAAAGCCCACTAGTATCGTCTGCCCGAACATCATACACGCACAAGTGCACGTAAGTGATCGTAGCCTTGTCGTAAAACCATACGGCCTCTACACCTTTTGCCCAGTGCAAGGAAACTCTCTGTATGGGACTCTAAAGACTCGACACAATGCTGGCAGTGGGTTTAACCACAGACTGCAAGCGGCACTAGCTGTACGTAACGGTCCCCAGGTAGATGTCGATAAGAAGGCCGATGAGGTGAACCCATCCGAACTCCTACTGAGCCTGAATGTGATAATCTCCATACAGTCCGGTCTGTTCGTCTATGAGTATAGTATGTCGGGCCTAGGGGGTCGGTAAACGTCAGACCCCTAATAGCGGTACAAGTCGTGCCGGAGTGTAGCCCAGAACACCCTGAGAAACTACTGGAAACACTACTAGTAATTCTCGCTTTCCCTGCCCAGGGACTTTGTGTAATGGCTCTCCTAGACACAGCGCGATATCAACCCCCAATACCGGGAGAGACGAATCCTATCTAACCGCTACTGCCTCCAAGTGCTTCGGGATTGCACCCAACTACTACCTGTTTGCACGACTCCTTTGAGCCGTGGTAGGGTAGTAATTAAAGTACAGTAGGAACACAATCGAGGCGAAATAGCAGTGTCAAGTCGACGGACTAAGCTGTACTCCTGTCACCTGGGAACTGTTATCTGACGATAGGTATACTACCAACCAACAGTTCCCGAGGAGTCCTGTCCAGTGTATCCGTAACCTAACGAGCACCCGCATACCATCTCCAGTACGACGTACTAATGGCTGTGGGATAGACCATCTCCCCTGCTGGGATGAAAAGCGCATACGCTAGCCTACTCCGGAGTATCGATGCCCCGTCTCGATAATCCTACGACTAGGGACCTGTATAAGGATGTGCTTGTAGATTACCCAGCCCCCACTAGTGTGACTGCCATCACAACGCTGGTAATCAAGCAAAGATCCTAAAGGCTCCACTAATATGTATAAGCGATATGCTAAAAGAAACATATGCACATACTGAAGTAGAAACAAACCAAGTAGCATACTACCATTTTGAGCAAGATTGTCTATACAACTGTGAATATCCCAAGCTTCCATTAAGTAATATACAAACCAGTATGATACAGTAATGGCCTCAAGGGCATATACACTAACAATCTCCCACTTGCACTAGGGCCATGTATTGGCGTATCGAAGACCTATCATCTCGATCAGCCGCTCGAACTGAGTCTGAGGTATGGCCTTCGTGAGTGGATCTGCAGTGTTATTCTCCGAATCTACTCTCCTCACCTCAATCTCCCGTCAATCTACGATCTCCCTGATCAAGTGGTACCGCCTTAAAATGTGTCTGGACTTCTGATGGGACCTGGGTTCCTTCGCTAAAGCTATAGCGCCGTTGTTGTCACAATACAGCGGTATTGGATCAACAATGGTAGGAACCACCTGAAGTTCCATGAGGAACTTCTTCATCCAGACAGCTTCCTTTGCGGCATCGCAAGTAGCTATGTACTCCGCTTCCATAGTTGAGTCAGCAACGGTTTCCTGCTTGGAGCTCTTCCAGCAAACCGTCCCTCCATTGAGGGTAAAGACATAACCCGACATGGACTTGGAGTCATCCTTGTCATTCTGGAAGCTGGAGTCAGCAAAGGCCTCAATCTGGTGGTCTTTTCTGCCATACACCAAGAACATCTCCTTAGTCCTTCTCAGGTACTTGAGAATGTTCTTTACTGCTATTCAGTGTTTCTTCCCTGGGTCCGACTAATACCGGCTTACAATGCTCAATGCGTATGCCACATCTGATCTGGTACACAACATCGCATACATTATAGAGCCTACCGCAGATGCGTAGGGTATAGATGACATACGAGCCCTTTCCAAATCAGTCTTGGGAGATATCTCTTTTGAGAGGGTGATTCCGTGACAAGTCGGTAGATTACCGCGCTTTGAATCTTCCATACTGAATCGTTTCAGTATGGTGTCGATGTACCTGGATTGCGAAAGTCCCAACATCCTCTTAGATCTATCACGATAAATCTGGATCCCCAGATTGTAGTTGGCATCGCCCAGGTCCTTCATGGAGAACCTCTGTGACAAGAATCCTTTGACTGACTATAGCATAGGAATGTCATTTCCTATTAGGAGAATGTCATCCACGTACAAGATGAGGAATACCACAGTTCTCCCTACAATCTTAATGTAAATGCATGGTTCATCCGGATTTTTGATAAAGTCGAATTCTTTGATAGTATCATCAAAGCAGATGTTCCAACTCCGCGATGCCTGCTTCAGTCCATAAATGGACTTAAGCAACTTGCACACTTTACCGCTGCTCCCACTCTGAATGAAACCCTCCGGCTGATCCATATAGACGCACTCTTCCAAATTTCCATTTAGAAAAGCCGTCTTTACGTCCATCTGCCAGATCTCATAATCGTGGAAGGCATCAATGGCAAGAAGGATTCGAATGGATTTGAGCATAGCCACTGGAGAAAAGGTTTCGTCATAGTCCAAACCAGGTCTTTGACGAAAACCCTTTACAACAAGTCTAGCTTTATAGGTTTCAACCTGCCCATCTACACCAATCTTCTTTCTGAAGATCCACTTGCAGCCTACGGGTTTTACCCCTTCTGGAGCAATGTCTAAAGTCCAAACTTTGTTGGTGTACATGGACTCCATCTCGGTCCGCATTGCATCCAGCCATTTTACTGAGTCACCGCTCTGAATGGCTTGCTGGAAGCTAGTAGGCCATCATCTTCAATGACGCAATCCTCTCGATCCCCATCTATGAGAAAACCGTAGTATCTCTCGGGCGGATGAGACTGCCTACTACTCCTGTGGAGTGGCGCTGAGATGTCCGGTTCTCCTGAAACTTCTGGTTCTACCAAGCTTTCAGTAATAGCTTGTGGTTCTGGAATTTCTTCCAGTTCTATTGCGTTCCCACTTATCTGATTTTCTAAAAACTCAGTTTCTAAGAAGCGGGCATGACGAGAAACAAAGACCTTTTGCTCCTCTGCGTAATAGAAAACATACCCCTTGGAGTTCTTTGGGTATCCCACAAACTTACACTTTACTGAGCATGCCTCGAGCTTGTCTGCATGTTGCTTTTTGACAAAAGCTGGACATCTCCATCTCTTAAAGTGTTTAAGACAGGGTTTCTTCCCACTCCACATCTGATATGGTGTGGTAGGCACTGACTTAGTAGGAACTTGGTTCAAAAGATATGCAGCTGTTTCTAGTGCATAACCCCAGAAAGATCGAGGTAACTCAGCCTTACTCATCATGGAACGAACCATATTCAATAGAGTTCGATTCCGCCTTTTCGATACACCGTTGTGTTGTGGTGTGTATGGAGGAGTAAGCTGAGAGAGAATTCCATTCTCTTTTAAGTAGTCCAGAAACTCGACACTCAAGTATTCACCACCTCGATCAGATCTCAGTGTCTTGATACTTTTGCCTGTTTGTTTTTCAACTTCATTCTTGTATTCCCAAAATTTCTCAAAGGTCTCGGATTTATGCTTCATCAGGAAGACATGTCCATACCTAGAGAATTCATCTATAAAAGTAATGAAGTATGAATAACCACTTCGCGCATGTGTAGACATTGGACCACACACATCACTGTGTATGAGTTCCAAGAGCTCGCTCGCTCTTACTTCGTGTCCATTGAACGGAGTCTTTGTCATCTTTCCCATGAGACAAGATTCACAAGTAGCATAAGACTGATACTCAAACGGATTCAAGTATCCCTCTTTATGTAACTTTGTTAACCGTGTCTCATTAATGTGACCCAGTCTACAATGCCATAAGAAAGCCTGATTTGTTTCCAGAGACTTTCTTTTAAGTGTGTTCTGGACACTGAAAACTTGAGCTTGATTCAGTACGTATATTCCATTTTCTAATGTACCTGACCTAATCAGAACTTTATTTAGGTGGATGTGGACCACATCGCTTACAAAAGTAAAATCATATCCTTCCTTAGAAAGTATGGATACAGATATGATATTACAAGCCATACTAGGTACATACAAACAGTTACGCAGAATCAATATCTGCCCACTTGTCAATCCAAGATGATATTCCCCTACGGATTCAGCGTCCACGCTCATTCCATTGGCAACCCTGAGAGTCATATCACATATCCTGATAATTCTACGGTTTCTCAGAGCCTATAATGAATTACAGATGTGAGATCCTGATCCGGTATCCAGTACCCAGGAAGTAGGGTTAATTGACATACAGTTTTCTATTACAAACACACCCGAAGCCGAAGCCACAACATGCTTCGAATCCTGGCTACTGGCTTCGCTAGCCCTGCAATCCTTCTGCCAATGTCCTTTCCCGTAACAATAGGAACGTCCTTCCTTTACTATATCTTGTCCCAAAACTTTTGCCCTTCCCTTTCCTTCTATTTCCCTTGTTTCCTTCAGGGTACAAGTAGAGGGCAGAGACCGTAGAATCAAGTTAGTATTTGACCCGTTCTTCAACGTGTTCTTCAGGTCCGTGAGCTCATCAAAATAGCTAGTCTCTGTATGGACGTTGTCCCCTACAGATGACCCGATAGCCAATCTTGCTTGAAGCAATTCGTTCGAGGTCTCATATCTTGCGATACGAGATTGCTATCCATATAAATCTTTGTTATGGACGAAGAAAGAAACTAAGTCCATCTTCTCGTGCTGCCTCTGGTATGCACCATCAACTGAGGCCAACATGAGGCACTTGGCATTCACACAGTCTTTTTCCGATGTCTTACGGATATCAATATCCGTGACAGGGGAAAATGGTCCTAAGACGGCAGGGGTTTGATTAGTTAAGAGGTGTCCCAGCTTGTCATGGGTAATGGACATCTGGACAGACCTTCGCCAGTCATTATAGTCAGATTCAGTCATTTTATTATCTAGATGTAACCTATGTCTGGTCATTGGGTCGCTGCAATTAAGAGAGAGAGAAGAAAACACTTAGCATGATGCTCTTGCAAGTTTAGATTGGTTTTTAGTTTATCTAAACAGGATGGCTTCCACCGTTTCTCGAATCCTTCCTCAAACCATAAAAGAAGAATTAGTCGGGATTGATCTCACCGTACAATACTTGCTTAATCGTTCAGCCAGGCTGGTGTCGGTACTTCGAGGGAGGTTTTTCGACACTTTCGCGAAGTTCCTTAATTAAATAACCTCTTTTCCCTGTGGGCGTAGCCCCACTAACACTTTTCTAGACACCTACTTGGTTTATAGCATTGATCGTTAAGTGAAAAAGTCTCCCGAGGAGTAGCGGATACTCACAGTAGGATCGGGATCCAAATATCATTGTGTGATAATGCTGAAGGAATCCTACCAACATTATCAAACTCCAAATGGTATGCAGCACTAGCAAGTTTCAATTTCCTTAGAAACTCCCGATGTGGATTTTTGCCCCATGCTCTTATGACCTTGACTAAGGCCAACAAATCATAAGTCACATGTCAAGTTCTACCCGTCATTATCCAGGTTGATTTGAACCCACCCGTATATACCCTTGACTATGGCCAACAAAGTAATACGACTGTCCCAAACCAACGCATCTATCTATGCAACATATGAATACCCAGCAGCTACCAATCACTATGCCTTGACTAAGGCCAACAAACATAGCTTGAATACTATTGAATATTCATACGAAATGACGGAGGGCTACGAATGGTTTTGGCAAAACCGTGAACGTAGTGAACTTGATATAATCGAAAGAACCTGATAACTTTTAAAAGGAGTGGTTTAAGCTCCGCGTTTTTGAAAGTTTTTCTGTTTTGAAAAAACCGAGTGGTTTTGAAATTGTTCCAACGATTCAGCTTTGGTTTGTTTACTTTGCATTAATTTAATGCGTTCCATCAATTAATCCTACCATTGCAGAAAACAACGAAAATATGACGTACGCTTATGCCATCCGCATTCGCCACGGGGCCCCGTCATCACCCGTTAGGTTACTTAACTAACGACAGAGCGGGGGCTGGACTAGCGCGGATGCAAAACATAAGCAACGCCTACTAAATATCATATATAGATATATACATTCGTCAGATGCAATGATAGCCATTCCAGAACACAGATGAACACATTGGATATACTAGGAATCCGCGCTTCGTTTGAGCCTGCAACGAAAGACGGATTACACTGGTCGCGATGAATATCCAAACCCCACCCTAGACCTCTACGGGTGCGGCAAACTATCCGCCAAGTACTCGAAGTGAAGCAACCCCCTTAACAACATGAGTAGGCCACTCGGCACTTCAAAATACCCGGTAGTTTGTGCACCCCTCCTTGGGTCTATCCTAGGAGCAAAAACAGTAAAAGAAATAATAAAAAATGGCGGTACAACCTCAACCCGGATGTGCGGCCATAAAAATAATATTACATCAATTTACAATTTACATCAAATGAAAGATAAATAAACACTCATTTCACAACCCCGGCTATTCATCCGCGACAATCCAACAAGTTCTACACAAACTAACATCACAGATCACAGATATGCACAACTCCCACTAATCGACGTATAGAGATCAGTAGACGTTCAGTACATATATCACATCACAGAAGGTCCGATTAGCTAAAGTACTTAGAATTTCGATCGATTACTAGATTTGAATCTACCCCAAGCATAACACAGTACTCAACAAAATCTGGGCAGAAACAAAATATCAGAGAAATCATAAAACACCAAGATAGGCATTCTGCAGGAAAAACGTGCTGATTCGGAGTCGACTCGGCCGTGGATCCGCGGCGAAACCCATGATTTCGCCGCGCTTCCACGGCAGTCTCACCGAGTCACGATCTCGTTTTTCTTGGGTCTTCTTAAAAAAGCCTGCATGTATTTTTAAGGTCCCTGGAAAATTTTTTTGACCAGTTTTTAAAAACGACAGAAAACGTGCATTTTTGACGTGTTTTTGCGATTTCTCCGGCGATCGAGTTTCTAACACTTTGCTAACAAGTTAGTAACAGTTTAGCGAGGCTCTGATACCACTGTAAGTCTACGTTACCCACCCCGGTGCTTACGGGGAGGCGGAATAGGTAAAAAACAAATTTTTAACACAAGGTAACATAGACTAAAACTTGAGGATCTTTGCCAAACCATTTCTAACAAACAACTAGAGGTTCTATCTACTATGCTCAGGAGATTATACCTCACGAAAACGGTCCTTCGGTTCTTCCCTCCGCTGTCCTCCTCGTCCATGCAAGCTCCGAGGATTGATCCGGATCTTGGTCACCCCCGCGGCCTCCTAGAGTCGAAGACGATCCACCTGAGAGTCTGTAGTCCGAGCTCCACCTCAAGCCGATGTAACTAAGGCAACAAGTTTGCTATTCTTTATGCCCTAGGTGATGTAGAATATGATGGTGGATTTGTTTGTCTATTTTGTTTCTATTTTTCTCAACACATGAGAGCTATAGAAAAATCAAGAGAGGAAGAAGAAGGAGGAACTATGGGAGCTCTCACTAGAAGAGAGAGAATGAGAAGAAGATAATGATGCATAAGAAAAATAATTACCATTCTTTTGTTATGATAAAGTGTGATGGTTACATTAATTTGACCATTATCATGTCAAATTAAATCTAAAGTCAAAGAAGAGTCTAGAGCTCACAAGAAAGATCCAAGTCAACAATGGTCAACTAGGTCAAATTGTCAACATGGTCAAATGGTCAAAACAATTAGCCATAACACAATTATCATTAAAAAGATTAGTAAATATTTTCCTCACCTTATAATGGTTTTGACCGAATCAACGGTCAAAACCCTAATGAGGCAACTCCTTCATCGCTCCTCACAACCGTGCATACACACCCGTATCCGCATTCCGTAGAATACGAATGCACAGAAGACAAAACTTATCCATCTATACAATACTAGGATCCGGCTTAAACCAAAGCCCACTAGTATCGTCTACCCGAACATCATACGCGCACAAGTGCACGTAAGTGATCGTAGTCTTACCGTAAAACTATACGGCCTCTACACCTTTTGCCCAGTGCAGGGAAACTCTCTGTGTGGCACTCTAAAGACTCGACACTACGCTGGCAGTGGGTTTAACTACAGACCGCAAGCGGCACTAGCTGTACGTAATGGTCCCCAGGTAGATGTCGATAAGAAGGCCGATGAGGTGAACCCATCCGAACTCCAACTGAGCCTGAATGTGACAATCTCCGTACAATCCGGTCTGTTCGTCTATGAGTATCGCATGTCGGGCCTAGGGGGCGGTAAATGTCAGACCCCTAATAGCGGTACAAGTCGTGCCGGAGTGTAGCCCAGAACACCCTGAGAAACTACTGAAAACACTACTAGTAATTCTCGCTTGCCCTGGCCAGGGACTTTGTGTAATGGCTCTCCTAGACACAGCGCGATATCAACCCACAATACCAGGAGAGACGAATCCTATCTAACCGCTACTGCCTCCAAGTGCTTCGGGACTGCACCCAACTACTACCTGTTTGCACGACTCCTTTGAGCCGTGGTAGGGTAGTAATCAAAGTACAGTGGGAACACACTCGAGGCGAAGTAGCAGTGTCAAGTCGACGGACTAAGCTGTACCTGTCACCTGGGAACTGTTATCTGACGATAGGTATACTACCAACCAACAGTTCCTGACGAGTCCTGTCCAGCATACCCATAACCTAACGAGCACCCGCATACTATCTCCAGTACGACGTACTAATGGCTGTAGGAGAGACCATCTCCCCTGCTGGGATGAGAAGCGTATACGCTAGCCTACTCCGGAGTATCGATGCCCCGTCTCGATAATCCTACGACTAGGGACCTGTATAAGGATGTGCTTGTAGATTACCCAGCCCTCACTAGTGTGACTTCCATCACAACGCTGGTAATCAAGCAAAGATCCTAAGGGCTCCACTAATATGTATAAGCGATATGCTAAAAGAAACATATGCACATACTGAAGTAGAAACAAACCAAGTAGCATACTACCATTTTGAGCAAGATTGTCTATACAACTGTGAATATCCCAAGCTTCCATTAAGTAATATACAAACTAGTATGATACAGTATTGGCCTCTAGGGCATATACACTAACAGATTCTTTGATGAAGTAGGGTAGACATCCGTATGACCTCTATGCTGTATGTATTGCAATTGAGATATGGAGCTAGGAATATGCCATTGCTTCAATTTCATTTGATAGTTACGTCTGCACCCTGCTAAAATGAGGAGGAACGTCGAGATGATCTTTAGGCTGTAGATGTTGCCAATGAGATCTGAAGCTAGGATTTTGCCGTCACTTCATTTTTATTTGATTGTTGCGTCCGCACCCTGCTGGAATGAGGAGGGAATACCGGGATAGTCTCTAGGTTGTATATGTACCATCAATACTTGGAGTTAGGATTTTGCCATTACTCCATTTTTGCTTTGACTTTTGAGTCCTTGTTGACGTCACGTCTGTACTTTGCTGAACTAGGAAGGACGTCCAAATAGTTTCTAGGCTGAAAATGTGTCGTCAAGATTCGGTTCTTCTTTTGACGAAACGTGGTGGGAAAATATAGTTCCTTTTCTTTTATTTATGCCCATGGATTGTATACAAGAGTCAATATGGACATACTTGCCGGGCAGAAATTTTTTATTTTGTTTTATGTATTTATTTTTATTTCCGTGATGCTCTATCTTTTCAGCTTTTATATCGCGAAAGTTGTGATTGCCCAATCTTTCGGCTATTTTTCACGATGCCCAATCATTTCGGTTATATCATTTTTTTTATTTTTACTCGCTGCTTTTTATTGCGAGTCGCCCTATCATTTCGGCTTTTTTTTGCGAGTTGAGAATTTGGAATCTGATTCCAACCTTGGCATCAGTATCGCTTCAATTGGGATATTGCCAGGAGCGAATCATCATTTTCCTTTGTTGGTTTGGACCAAGGTGGCTTAGCAAATAGGGTTAGGATCCTGTCGACTAAGGTTTTCTGGATTTATGAGCCGTAAGGGTCTCATAAAGGTATTTCTCCTATGAGTCGTGAGGATCTTTGTAGGTGTATTTTCTCCATAGGTATCTTGAGAATTCCTAAGTGTGTTCTCTCTTATAAGTCATAAGGATCTTACAACATTATGTTCTCCTTGTAATTCGATAGGACTTACAAGTGTAGTTCACCATATGGGGACATTTCTCGCCATTGGTGGAACTTGGTAGGAGATATATTTATTTATTCCCGTGGATTGTATACAAGCGTCAATACTGGACCACTTGTAGGGCAGAAAAATTTTATAGGGTTTTGATGGCTTAAGAACAGGTTCAGGTCTTTGTATCTCAAGACTTTTGAATTCTATAAGACGTGAGTGTCGTGAGGAACTCATAAGTGCATTTTCTCCTTTCGAGTTTTCACTAACTCGCTGGCAGTCTTACTATTTTTACTCACGGCACCTTTTTGGGTTTTCATCCGTGCCCATTTCGCTCGTGGACATACCTTTTTTAGGCGGCCCATAAGGTAACGCACCATTAGCTGTAGGCCCCGATCTTCTTCAAAGGACTACATTATGTGGGACCTGGAAGAGTTATGAATTGTTTATGCCCGTGGATTGTATACAGTAATCGATATGAGGATTCATCGTATGGCAAAACGTGTTAGCTAAGGACATGATCCATTATCGCTGTATTTTGGGGCGAAATGCTAGTTTAGGGACGTTCTAGTCCAACATTCCCATTTTGGGGATGAATGTTAGTTTAAGGACATTTCGGTCCATTAACGCCGTATTTCAGGATGAGTATTAGTTTAAGGACTTTTCGGTCCATTGTTAGTTTAGGAACATTTCGGTCCATTATCGCCGTATTTCGGGACAGGTATTAGTTTAAGGACTTTTCGGTCCTACTGTAAGTTTAGTGACATTTCGGTCCACTATTAGTTTAAGGACGTTCCAGTTTACTGTTAGTTTAGGAACTTCTTTGTCCGCTTTTAGTTTAAGGACGTTCCGGTCCGCTGTTAGTTTAAATACGTTTCAGTCCATTATCGTCGTATTTGAGGCGACGGGTTTTTTTGGTACTATTCTCAAAGTTCTAACTCAGGAAGATAGCGAGCGGACACAAGCGTCGTCATCTATCATTGACCTAAGTCATGACACGTCAAGTGTAGGACTTTTTGAGGAATCGGCTGTTTATTGGCCGGAAGGGTCTTTCGCCATGCATATCTATAAGCAGGTAGGCTCCACCCTGGTAGACTTTTTCTATGATGTACGGGCCTTCATAGTTCGGCTCGAACTTTTCCCGCTTTGCATGATTGGGGATCATTGGTCTTTTGACGACTAGCACGAGTTTGCCTTGGCGGAATGTTCTCGGCCTGGTCAGTTTTTCGCACGATCTTTTCATCCTTGCTTTATAAGCCTCCAGATTTTGCTGTGCTATAAGACGGGTTTCATCGAGGGCGTCGAGCTCCTCAAGCCTAAGATGAGTATTTCTTTCATCTATCAGCTCGTATCGAACCGCTACTCGTAGAGAGGGGAGTTCTATATCAAATAAGAGCACTGCTTCCGTGCCGAACACCAATGCGTATGGTGTTGTATTCGTGGCCGTCTTGAATGTTGTTCGGTATGCCTAGAGAGATTCATGCAGCTTTTCGTGCTAGTCTTTTTGTTTCTGGACATTGTCTTTTTTATAATCTTGGTCAAGGTCTTGTTGAAGGCTTTAGCTAGACCGTTGGCCCGAGAATTATAGACTGAATGATATCTCCAATCTATTTTATGCTGCTGTGTGAAGCGGATTATTTTATGGCTTCTGTAAGCTGGCCCATTATCCGAGATTATTCGTCGCGGAGTTCCAAACCGGTATATGACATGGGTCTTGAAGAAATGGAGGATATTCTCTGTCTTCACTGTTAGTGATATATGCCCCAGAGGCCATTATTGTATTATACCGGATTGTATATTATATATTGGATGCTTGGGATATTTCACAGTTATAATAACAGTCTTGCTCGATATGTTAGTATGCTACCTGGTTTGTTTCTACCTCAATATGTGCATGTGTTTCTTTTAGCATATCGCTTATACATATTGGTAGAGCCGTTAGGATCTTTGCTTTACTACCAGTGTTGTGATGGCAGTCACACTTGTGGGGGCTGGGTAGTCTATAAGTACATCTTGTAGGGTTAGCTTAGCACCTTAGCAAGGTTTAGGAAGGCATCACACATGCCATATTGAAATTTTTGAGGTGCTAAACAAACCCTAACCAAGATCTTAACTAGAGAATTAGGGTTAACTATGCATGTAAACAATTTTACATCTAAGAAAGAGGGATTACAACCTTTGTAGTCCATTCCTTCACTTCATAAGCTCTGAGTAGTAGTCCCTTTACCGCGATCCATGATCTCCCGGACTCAAGAGAGGCTCCACAAGTCGAATGATCCATTCTTGCTTGAAGTCTTCCTTTTCGAAGATGATCTACCTTGAAGAATCTCAAACTCAAGCTCTCACTTCTCTAATCAAGTACTAGTGAAGTGAAAACCCTAATCTAAGTGGCTAGAATAGATGAGGATGATGAAGTAGGAATTTTACACTCTTTTGTTTTCAATTTCTCACTTTAAATCATTACTTCACAAAAAGCTAGAAAGCTTTTTCAAGGAGGAAGAAGAAGAAGAAAGCTTTTATGATGAATAATGAATATTGTTGTGGTTATAAATGACAACCATGAGTTAAAAATAAAGGGCTTAACTCATGTAGAGAATAAACCTAAGGTAAAGGGTTTGGGTTGGGTTAATAAATATCAACACAAAATATCTTAGCTAAAAACAAAAGAAAGCTTCATGAAGCTTCATGAAAAAGCTAACCCAAATGCTAACCCAAATCAAACCCTAACTTGTTTAATCTTAACAAAACATATTGTATTTGTAACCCTAACTTGTTACAATATTATATATCACATATATATAATATATTTTGCAACAAAAGAAAATATTACAATTAACATATATCGCATATATATCAATGTATTATCGGTGAGAAAATGAATCAATAAAGCAAGCTTATATTAGTTAACGTAATGTAATATATCACATATATAATTATACATTAAATTATCGAATCAACACTTGATCCGACAATCCGGCTATATAGCATATAACCGACTAATATAACATGTACCGATTCATCGAATCAACACTGATCCGATGACCCGGTTATATCACATATACCCGGCCGATATCATATATCGCGAGAATAGAATACGGTATCTCATATCATATTATTCTCGGTCCCGCACATATCATATATGTGCTTCTACTCCGTTTTGCCTGAGCCAGGAAACCTCTGTGTAGGACTCTAAAGAATCGTCAATACGCCTACAGTAGGTGATGATCATATCAAACACCCACAAGCTGCAAGCGGTCAGCTAAACGTAACAGCCACCCGTGTATTGAGCAATCAGAAGATCAACAAGCAAGCCTGTACATTCTCCTGCAAATCCAATCAGTAACATTCCCGTATAGTCTGATCTCTTTGTCTGATATGTTGTATATCTAGTCTATGGGTTGTAAACGTCAGACCCCAGTAACCGATAAGTCGTGTCGATGTAAGGCTCATAACGGGTCGAGAAACTACTGATAACTCTTACCCGTAAATCTCCATATCAGCCCTGGCCAGGGACTTCCAGTTATAGCCAATCGAACACATCACAACATCAACTCCCTATACCGGGAGAGACGAAAACCCTCCTATCGCTCATTGCCTCTATGTGATTCGGGACTGTACCCAAAAGCCACCGTTTTGCATGCCCTCTTGGACGTGGTAAGGTGGAAATCAAAGCACAGTGGGAATCACACAAGACTCTATGACGATCTCAGGTCTACAGACTAACCTGTACCAGTGTCACCGGAGAACTGCTATCTGACGATAGGTATAATACTATCCAGGAGTTCTCGGCGAGTCCGTTCAGTGTACCCAGTCTCCACTGAGCACTCGTACACCATCTTTGATGTCCAACACCAATGGATATGGGATCATCCATCGCCTATCATATGGGTCAAGATGCGTGTACGCTAGTCTACTCTGGAGTATCGATGCCCTGTCTCGATACACCCTCGATTAGGAACAGTTATAGGATGTACTCGTTGACTACCCTGACCCCACTAGTATGATCTCATCATAGTCCTAGTAGTCGAGTACATATCCTAAGGGCTTTATCAACACGTGATCACAAAACAGTATTCGTTAACATGTTAAGATAAAGTGAAACCAGATAGCATACTATCATATCGAGAAAGAAAGTCCTCTATATATATATCCAAGCATCCATTATAATATACATCATATGTACAACAATGGCCTCTAGGGCATACATATAACTAACAATCTCCCACTTGCACTAAGGCCAGCTGTTGTAGTATCTCATACCCAACTTCCCGAAGAGTCTCTCAAATTGTATCTGAGGAATGGCCTTTTTGAGTGGATCCGCAGTGTTGTCCTTTGTATCAACTCTCCTAACCTCGATCTCCCGGAGATCAACTATCTCCCGGATCAGGTGATACCGCCTCAGAATATGTCTGGACTTCTGATGGGACCTGGGTTCCTTGGCCAAAGCTACAGCTCCATAGTTATCACAATACAGAGGTATTTAATACTCAATAGACGGAACCACACCAAGTTCAGTGATGAACTTCTTTATCCAGACAGCCTCTTTGGCAGCATCGTTGGCAGCGATGTATTCAGCCTCCATTGTCGAGTTTGCCACGGTTTTCTGTTTGGAACTCTTCCAACAAACCGCCCCTCCATTTAGGGTAAAGACAAATCCCGAGTGCGACTTAGAGTCGTCCTTATCACTCTGGAAGCTCGAATCGGTAAAGGACTCCACCTGCAGTTCTTCGTTACCATATACCAAGAACATCTCTTTTGTCCTTCTTAAGTACTTGAAAATGTTCTTCACAGCTGTCCAGTGATTCTCTCCAGGATCTGCTTGATACCTACTCACTACACTTAGTGAGTATGCTACATCAGGTCGGTACATAGCATCGCGTACATGATAGAGCCTACTGCTGAAGCATAGGGTATCTCTTGCATGCGAGCTCTTTCCAAATCAGTCTTGGGAGACATCTCTTTGGAGAGAGTGAGTCCAGAGATCATGGGTAAGTTCCCACGCTTAGATTCTTCCATACTAAACCTTTTTAGTATGGTGTCAATGTACCTGGATTGGGACAATCCCAGTATCCGTCTAGATCTATCTCTATAGATCTTAATTCCCAAAATGCAGGAGGCATCACCTAGATCTTTCATTGAGAATCTATGTGATAAGAAGAGCTTAACCGAGTGCAGTGATTGAATACGATTTCCGATTGTGTGTGTGTTGGAAATTGGTATAGAAATCACTACCAAAAATATTTTGACCGCAATCAATAACGGTGTCGAATGTAGCGCGTTAGTAAGTGCGGATCGTCCACAGGAAAAGTGTAATCGTTCGTGTTTCGAATTTGATGAGTTGAAACTTTAATGAAAAGAAAATATACAATTCATGATTTGTAAATTGAAGTTCAAGAAATAGAAAGATCTAGATCTAAGAAAATATTAAAATTAAGAATTGAGAGTTTGATGATTTTCCAAACCAAATATCAAGAATCGAAATGAGGCTCGTAGGAATCGATCGGATCTATAGATGTGATGAAATCTAGCGATTACGTATTCTTATCCTTCGATGAATTGATACTAGATCGATGATGATTGACGAGAATTAGGGATCTCTTGTGAAACTAGGGTTTCATCATCTATCCCTTGTTCCTTCGTCGATATCATTCATATTCTAACCTCTAGCAAATTCAAGAATCGATCGTGGATCCCTAATTTCGAGCGATCACAATCAAGAAGGGCATCGCAACGAAACTAGGTCGTCGATTCTTTAATTTGCTAGGATTTACAAAACTCGTAGGAATTAAGAATCATTTTAAGATTTGTTACATCATCATTCTATTGATCGTCTCGACTCCTTTACGAGCGGAGTTTTACTCAAATATCACAACAAGAACCACAATCACAAATTGAGATCGAATCATGATGCAAGAATTTAAAGAAAGCAAGATTAAAGAATTTCACCTTTTATTTATATCAACAATTCCGTTACAAATCGCTTAAGAACTACAAGAGGAAGAACTCGATCGTCGATTTGGCTTCGCCCGTCTCCTTGAGTCGCGGATCGGCTTGGATCACTTGCTCGATTGAAGATCGGCTCCGCTCCTAAAAGGTTGAAGGCTTCTCGCTTGAATGGTACTCGGGATCTTGAATTTGGCTTGGATTTAGAATTAGGGCTACAAGATGTGTCACTCAACTTGTAGATGGAAGAAGAATAGAGAATGAAGAGAAATTGAACCCTCAACCCTAGATCTAGGCTCCTTTTTATAGATCTCAAAACCCTAGATCTAGAATTCAAAATTTGAATTTCCCTCCAAAAGTTTGTTGAAGAGAGCCTTCTAGAATTAGTTTGTTAAGCTGATCCTTCTAGATGAGCTACGTGGAGAATCGGAAGTCTTCTGGAAGCTTGTACCGTTAGAGGAGACACGTGGAGGAAATTGGAGCAACTGAAACCATCAAGCCGCCGCGGAACAGCGGCGCAAGCAGGCTCCCGCTGCAGAACCGCGGCGCTTTGTGGGCCTTGGGGCTTGATCTTTCTGGTACTTGTTTGGGCAGATATTTGGGCCTTGTTTTGATATGTTGAATTTTATTTTTCCCTCTATATTTCTACCAGATTTCAAATCTTAGAGTTGGTGTATTTTTGATCAGCTCTTTTCCCAATTTTGGCTTTGCTCCTGCAATTTCCTGCACAACTTCTCGAGACAAGAGTTGCGCTATACAAGAATGATGCAATGCCATGATAAACACACAATTCCCTCAGAAATGTCGGTTTCAGAGTATAACACATGCAATCTGGTATTTCAGGACTGTTTTGCTAATATGTGCAATATGAATACCGAACACTTCTAGATGAGTGCAAATGATAGGGAAATTGCCTTGTTAAAAATGCAGTATTTTCGACAGATCAAATTCCCCCAAACTTATTTTCGGTCGTCTCGAGCGAACTGTTTTATTAAAAAGAGAAGGAGAAAATAAAGAAAGAGAAAAACTAACTAGCACACTTTCATAGGCAACAGGATTGCACTGAGCACGTGCAACAAGCCTTTAAACCTCTAGGTGTCCCTAGTAAGAGGAGTGTTGTCTCCTGAGGGTTTTCAGCAGATTGCACCCACAAAATCCAATAATAAAAGGAAGATCATGAATATTACATTTAGAGAAAAGAATTGTAAAAGAAAAGCTTTGAAAATTAGGGTTTCCAACTAAGCTAGCTTTTCGGTTGTCATGAGCCCTATCTTAATAGTCATGAAAAGATGTCAGAAATCACGTCCTCTCTCAATAAAACATCGTCTTATTCTTCATTTCTATCTTTCTTCCAAACATCGATCATATCACCCTACGTGTGTGTAATAAACACCCCTACACCCGGAGAATTCAATTCAAGCTATCATACTCTTGTCCATCCACCTCAGTACTTTTTAATTAATGAATATTTAGATGAAGTTGCTCACACACTTTCATGCGACCGTTAATACTTCTTGAGGTACTAACCGACCGATTACTCATGTGCTTGCTTATTTGGTGTTTTTTCTTGTCTTGCACCACCTAAGGCTTAGCAGTGACTCCCAGACCAGTTGGCCTTAGGGCACTAGGTGAAGAGGCACCCTCGCTATATTTTTTTATTGCTGCCTTGGCGATAACAAAACCAGTGTTCATTTTTCTCACCATTTTATATTTTCTTCATTTTTTTTATTTCCTTCATACATTGGCTTTTAGACAAGAGCATTTCAAGGTATCCTCTACTATCCCGGGCTTCAAGACGTGTGTAAGTGCGAATAGTAGGGTATCAACGTTCAAAATGTTTGGCTTCCAGAATAGAAACTATTTTTCAGACTTATTTTTATCCTCAGATTAGTGACTTCCTTCATTTTACTAACCCTTGGGACAACGGCTCATAACTACTTATTACTAGTTCGTTTAAGAAAACTTCTAATTTTCTTGGTTTTATTAAATTTTTCTAATCTCATGGATGTAATTTTTCACTATCTAATCTTTTATTATCTTATTTATGTTCAAAAATATTTTTATTTTATTTTATTTTATTTATTATTTTTTTTATAGGTTTTCAAAAAAATGTTTTGTGTTTATACAAAGTGATACGCAAATGATGCGAAAATAAGCACAAAGCTCCCCCAAACTTGTTTTCAACAGTGTCCTCACTGTTGCCATCTGCTATGTCTCGAAAAACCTGTAAGCTTGGGAGGAATTTATTAACGGGGGCAAAATATTTAAGCGAAGAACCTTCCCCAAACTTATTTTTGGCTCGAAATTTTTGTAAAAATTTTCTTTTCAAGAGCCAGAAAAAAAAATGCCCCCCCAAACTTGAATTATGTAATGTTAATCTATTGAAAATCACATGAGGGGGTTAAAAATCAGTGGTCGATGCCAAGCTTTGCAAAGACCGAACGTTAACACCAACCATTCAAAAATTTTATCAATGCAGTGCTCGGGTTGGTGGAAGAAGAAGTGGGGAAAGGGTAAGTGGTGGAATAGAATGTGTGTGCGTCTCATTTTGGAGAGACGATACAGTGAATGTGATGGATTGCTCGCATTCTTTTTACAGTTCAGAAGAAGGGGTAAGGGTTCAATTTCATTGATTGGGAGATAGTTCATCTCAACACCCGTGTCATTCAAAAATGCTAGTTCATCAGCGAAGATCTCCTCAATACCCTGGAGAATAATGTCATCACAAAGCGCTGGGTGATCTTCAGACTCTAAAAGCAGTTCATAATCAGTGTTAATTGTTGACCCGGACATCTCGGTGGAAGAGTCCGTATGTGTATGATACATAATTGGGTCAAACAATAACGTATGAAAAGAGTCAAGATCAGTATCAAGAGGATCATCAAATTCGCTGCTGTCGACATCCATTAAGTCGACAGAATAGACCTGAGCAGTAGGTTCGGAGGGTACACTTCCCAACTTGTAAATGTTCAGCTCTATTGACCTATTCCCGAAAGATAGGGTCATAGAGCCATTACGACAGTTGATGATAGCATTGGAAGTGGCCAAAAAGGGGCGGCCTAAAATCACCGGAATTTGATTCCGTGGGTTCGCTACAGGTTGTGTATCAAGTACAATAAAATCCACAGGGAATATAAATTCCCCAATTTTTATTAACACATCCTCCAGTTCACCCCTAGGTTTGGTGATTTATCGGTCAGCCATCTGAAGAGTTATGTTCGAGGGCTTTAGCACTCCGATACCTAGTTGCTCGTAAACCGAGTAAGGAAGCAAGTTAACACTAGCGCCAAGGTCAAGTAAAGCACGGTTGATGTGTTTCTCCCCAATAGAAATGGAAATAGTAGGACAGCCAGGGTCCTTACGTTTCCGTAGTAATTGTTGGGGAAAAGCCGTGTCTACAGTACTCGACATGAAATTTTTTTAGGCACTTGAGACTTCCTCTTCCTAGTGCATAAGTTCTTAAGAATTTTTGCATAGGATGAAACTTGTTGAATAGCATCTAGGAGAGGGATGTTGATGTTAACTTCCTTAAACATGTCCACAATCTTCTCCATTTGGGCATCATGTTTCTTGGGCCTCAACCTATCAATAAGTGTTGGGTCCAACATTTGTGGAGAAGTTTGTGGGGGTGGAAAAGATGAGGTGGGTGGAGGGTTCGAGCCTTTCGGAAAACGGAGAATAGGCTCGGAAGAAGACGGTAAATTAGACGAAATAGGGTAAGAAGTAGAAGTGTGAGAGGAAGTGGAAGTGGAAGCCGGGGTGTTAATGATCAACTCATCATTATCAATTTGTTCACCCGAATGATTGTCTAGCACTCTTCCAGATCTCAACGTTGTAAAAGCATCCACATTAGTGCAATGTGAAGGTCCATGATCCGGTAAGGGTTGAGATGGAAGATTCCCCTTTGCACTAGCACTTATTTCGGCTGTTATTCGTTCAATTTATGCTTCCATCGATTTGATATTCTCATTTTGAGTGAGAATGATCTTTATCATATTATCGATGGAAGATTGAAAACTTGCCGACTCTTGGATGGATTGTTTCATGAAAGTAACCAAGGTTTGCACCAGTGCAAAGGTATTATCAGTACCGGCTAATTGCAAAGAGTTTTCATGCGGTGCAAAAGTGTTGGCCGGATTTTGAAAATTTTGCGGTTGGAAGGGGTGCTGACTCAATTGAAGTGGTTGCTGTTGTGGCGGAGGGACCCTTTGGAAATTGTTTAGGATTGGAACCGTGTTTTGAGGTTGTGATTGGTTCCAAGCAAAGTTCGGGTGATTCCTCCAATCTTGATTATATGAGGAAGAAGAGGGATCGTTTCCAGGTCTTTGCTGAAGTGCAGCATTAGTGTGACCTTGAAACGGTACATTCAAGGGACATTCTTTCGTCAAATGTGAAGGGTTTGAACAGCAGCCACACACGGTTTTGGGAAGTGTGGATTGGTTTAGGGAGGCTGAAGAGATTTTGTTTTCTATAGCGTCGAGTTTCCTTTGTATTGCGGCCATTTCGGCTTTCATTGTGACGGAAACATCGAGCTGATTGGCATCTTCCCTAGGCGGTGGTGGTCTAACACTTTCCCATTGTGATGTGTTTTGAGCTAAATCTTCTAGGTATTTCCAAGCTTCACCATCATCTTTAGATAGGAATTGACAATGACACATGGTTTCGAGCATCTGTCTAGTAGTGAGATCAATACCCTCATAGATAATTCGACACAAATCCTATCTGGAGATTCCGTGATGAGGACATTGGATAAGAAGATCCTTGAACCGTTCAAAGCATTTCCAAAATGGTTCATTAGGAAGTTGGGTAAATTTGAAGATTTCGCTCCGAACACGACTGGTCCTGTGATTGGGATAAAATTTCTTAAGGAATGCTGCAACAAATTCGTCCCATGTTGAAATAGAATGTGCGGGTGTGATGTAAAGCCACTTCTCGGCTAAATCGCATAAAGTG
This sequence comes from Agapanthus africanus, assembly GCA_030015575.1. Lineage (NCBI taxonomy): Eukaryota > Viridiplantae > Streptophyta > Magnoliopsida > Asparagales > Amaryllidaceae > Agapanthus > Agapanthus africanus. Next base: position 387,326,506 of record JASDDO010000019.1, on the reverse strand, counting down.
AATGGGAGAAGACGTAAACGCAGAGCATCCAAAGACAGTTGTGAATCTCCCATCAAAGCACATACGTTTTCGAATTTGGAAATAAACATGTATGCGTTTTCAGAATCAAGACCGTGAAATTTAGGTAACAGTGTGACGAATTGGGGGTTGATTTCAAAATTTTCCCCATTGGCAGGTGCTATAGAAAGACAGGTGGGAAGGGAAACACGTGTAGGATAGCATCTCTCTTGGAGAAAAATGCGTGGAGGATTCTGCGCACCTGCGGGCGGTGGCAGAGTGGTGTTTAAGTTTGATGGATTTGGGTTCATCGCGGTCGTGGTGGGTGGTGGGGGAGAAGACGGAGAATTACCGACTCTGGGGTCGATAAAAGAAACGCGGACAAGACGGGAAATGGAATCCCGTGTCCAGCCTAACATTGTGCTAAATGGTTGTAGCACAAGTGGCAGCGTTATAAATAGAGAAAATGAAGTGTTGGTGTTTGTTTTGAAAAAATGATACGGATTTTTGAAAAAATGATGCGATCACAACAAATGCAACAAGCAAAACCCTAATTCTAGTGGTCACCTAGGTCAAAGCTCTAGACCGCTCCTAACTGCCAAAAAACAAGTCGCAGGATCAATCCTCCACTGCCTCTTTGTCTCTCCTGTGGCCAGGTAAGTGCCAGGTAAGTGGGAGGTTCTCCACTACGTAAGTAGTGGGCCTAATTAAGTAACCACTAGCCTTCGACACACTTGCCTTAGATAGCACAAAAGAAACGCGGATAAGCAATGAATTACCGACGGCCTTCTTCTGTCCTAAGTGAACGCGACGGTCCTTAGAGTCATCTCTAGATATTTTTTAGCTAATGAGGGTAATGCGGATGCAATTTTGTGATTTTCGGGGCTTAGGAAGGGTAATGAACTCCCTACCTAATCTGGATTTGGTCTTTGCCCCTTAATTTCCGTATTAATATGCAAACAACCAAAAATCAAAACACGCACAATTTATTTTGCTTTTGCGGCGCTACGATTTATTTGCAAAGAAACCTGCACAAAATGTTAATTGGAGCAGATTTGGAGAGAGCTAAGAAAGTTAGGAAGTTACAGAGGAGTTTTGGCGCAGTGATGACGTCAGCACGCGGCGGTTCCGCCGCGGGAGCGCTCTATTGCCGCAGAAGCGCGGTCCTCTGGTGGGATCACTGCACGAAATTTTTACAACAGGCTCCTGTTCACTTACACAGCTTTCTGGAATTATCTAAAATTTTTTTCCACAGCTCCAATGATTCCAGATTTCCTCGCAACAAATCACAACAACTCGTATTAGTGTTTGCACGAATTTTGATCTAAAAATTATAATGGAATAAATCTTTCAACTCAAATTTCAAAATACGAACAATTAGCGCACTATCCCCGGCAACGGCGCCATTTGATTGAATACGATTTTCGATTGTGTGTGTTGGAAATTGGTATAGAAATCACAACCAAAAATATTTTGACCGCAATCAATAACGGTGTCGAATGTAGCGCGTTAGTAAGTGCGGATCGTCCACAGGGAAAGTGTAATCGTTCGTGTTTCGAATTTGATGAGTTGAAACTTTAATGAAAAGAAAATATACAATTCATGATTTGTAAATTGAAGTTCAAGAAATAGAAAGATCTAGATCTAAGAAAACATTAAAATTAAGAATTGAGAGTTTGATGATTTTCCAAACCAAATATCAAGAATCGAAATGAGGCTCGTAGGAATCGATCGGATCTATAGATGTGATGAAATCTAGCGATTACGTATTCTTATCCTTCGATGAATTGATACTAGATCGATGATGATCGACGAGAATTAGGGATCTCTTGTGAAACTAGGGTTTCATCATCTATCCCTTGTTCCTTCGTCGATATCATTCATATTCTAGCCTCTAGCAAATTCAAGAATCGATCGTGGATCCCTAATTTCGAGCGATCACAATCAAGAAGGGCATCGCAACGAAACTAGGTCGTCGATTCTTTAATTTGCTAGGGTTTACAAAACTCGTAGGAATTAAGAATCGTTTTAAGATTTGTTACGTCATCATTCTATTGATCGTCTCGACTCCTTTACGAGCGGAGTTTTACTCAAATATCACAACAAGAACCACAATCACAAATTGAGATCGAATCATGATGCAAGAATTTAAAGAAAGCAAGATTAAAGAATTTCACCTTTTATTTATATCAACAATTCCGTTACAAATCGCTCAAGAACTACAAGAGGAAGAACTCGATCGTCGATTTGGCTTTGCCCGTCTCCTTGAGTCGCGGATCGGTTTGGATCACTTGCTCGATTGAAGATCGGCTCCGCTCCTAAAAGGTTGAAGGCTTCTCGCTTGAATGGTACTCGGGATCTTGAATTTGGCTTGGATTTAGAATTAGGGCTACAAGATGTGTCACTCAACTTGTAAATGGAAGAAGAATAGAGAATGAAGAGAAATTGAACCCTCAGCCCTAGATCTAGGCTCCTTTTTATAGATCTCAAAACCCTAGATCTAGAATTCAAAATTTGAATTTCCCTCCAAAAGTTTGTTGAAGAGAGCCTTCTAGAATTAGTTTGTTAAGTCGATCCTTCTAGATGAGCTACGTGGAGAATCGGGAGTCTTCTGGAAGCTTGTACCGTTAGAGGAGACACGTGGAGGAAATTGGAGCAACTGAAGCCATCAAGCCGCCGCGGAACCGCGGCGCAAGCAGGCTCCCGCTGCAGAACTGCGGCGCTTTGTGGGCCTTGGAGCTTGATCTTTCTGGTACTTGTTTGGGCAGATATTTGGGCCTTGTTTTGATATGTTGAATTTTATTTTTCCCTCTAGATTGCTACCAGATTTCAAATCTTAGAGTTGGTGTATTTTTGATCAGCTCTTTTCCCAATTTTGGCTTTGCTCCTGCAATTTCCTGCACAACTTCTCGAGACAAGAGTTGCGCTATACAAGAATGATGCGATGCCATGATAAACACACAATTCCCTCAGAAATGTCGGTTTTAGAGTATAACACATGCAATCTGGTATTTCAGGACTTTTTTGCTAATATGTGCAATATGAATACCGAACACTTCTAGATGAGTGCAAATGATAGGGAAATTGCCGTGTTAAAAATGCAGTATTTTCGACTGATCATGCAGCATAGGAATATCATTTCCTATCAAGAGTATGTCATCCACGTACAATACGAGGAAGACAACCTTACTCTCCGCTACTTTCTTGTATATACAAGGTTCATCTATGTTTTTGATGAAGTCAAACTCTTTGACTACTATATCAAAACATATGTTCCAACTCCGCGATGCCTGTTTCAACCCATAGATGGATTTAAGCAGCTTGCACACCTTTCCGCTGCTCCCACTGTCTACGAAACCCTTTGGCTGTGTCATGTACACGCACTCTTCCAAATCACTATTTAGAAAGGCGGTCTTAAATCCATTTGACAGATTTCGTAGTCATGGTATGCAGCAATGGCAAGTAAGATCCATATGGACTTAAGCATAGCCACTGGAGAAAAGGTTTCGTCATAATCCACATCTGGTCGTTGATGAAAACCCTTTGCAACAAGTCTAGCTTTGAAAGTCTCAACTTTTCCCTCTACACCAAGTTTCTTCTTAAAGATCCATTTGCTCCCAATGGGTTTTACCCATTCAGGAGCAATTTCCAAAGTCCATACTTTGTTGGTGTACATGGATTCCATCTCAGATCGCATTGCATTTAGCCATTTCACAGAGTCCCCACTCGTGATGGCCTGCTCGAAGCTAGTTGGGTCATCATCTTCCATGATGCAATCCTCACTCCCACCATCGACGAGAAAACCGTAGTATCTCTCAGGTGGATGAGGAACCCTACTAGATCGTCAGAGAGGCGGGGGTTTGTCAGGAACTACTGAATCCTCTGGTTCCATTAAATCTTCAGTTGCAGTTTGTGCTGCTAGAACTTCTTCCAGTTCTACTTCTTCGCCACTAATTTTTTTGCAAGAAATTCCTTTTCCAAAAAGGTGGCATATTGAGAAACAAACACCTTTTGTTCCTCACTTTGGTAGAAGATATACCCTTGTGAGTTCTTGGGATATCCTACAAACTTGCACAGGACAGACCTTGCCTCGAGTTTGTCCGGATTGTGCCTTTTGATATAGGCCTGACAACCCCATATCTTAACATACTTAAGAGATGGTCTCTTCCCCTTCCATATCTCATATAGAGTGGTAGGAACTGATTTGGTAGGAACCATATTCAATAGGTGTATGGCTGTCTCAAGCGCATACCCCCAGAAAGTTATAGGCAACTCAGCATTGATCATCATAGAGCACACCATATCTAATAGGGTGAGATTCCTCCGCTCCGATATACCGTTGTGCTGTGGTTTATAGGGAGGAGTAAGCTGAGAGAGAATCCCATTCTCTTTTAGATAATCGAGGAACTCATTGCTCAAGTATTCTTCTCCTCGATCAGATCGAAGGATTTTAATACTTTTACCCGTTTGGTTCTCGACTTCGTGTTTATATTCCCTGAATTTCTCAAAAGCTTCAGACTTGTGTTTCAACAGGAACACATGTCCGTATCTTGAGAGATCGTCAGTGAACATAATGAAGTACGAGAAACCATTCCTGGCATGTGTAGACATGGGACCGCATACATCACTATGTATCAGTCCCAAGAGTTCTGTAACTCTTTCTCCGTGTCCATTAAACGGAGTTTTGGTCATTTTGCCTTTGAGACATGAATGACAAGTTACATAAGATGATAATTCGAACGCATTTAAATAGCCATCTTTATGTAACTTAGCTAGTCGTGCCGCATTGATATGACTAAGTCTACAATGCCATAAGAAGGATTCGTTCATTTCTGAACTTTTCCTCTTGTGTGTTCTGTATATTAAGAACTGTGTTTTGATTTAAAACGTATATGCCATTATTTAACGAGCCTGATCCAATGAACTTTTGATTTAGGAAGATGTTCATAATATTATCCTGTATTACAAAATTATATCCTTCTTTATTTAATAAAGAAACTGATATAATGTTGCATATCATGTTCGGTATATAATAGCATTCGTTCAGAATCAATGTATTGCCACTTGGTAATACAAGGTGATATTCGCCAACTGCTTTGGCTGCACCATTTGCACTATTTCCTACTCTTACGGAATGATCACCCATTCCTAGTTCTCTACCTTTCTTTAGCCCATGCAATATATTGCATATGTGGGATCCTGATCCGGTATCTAATACCCAGGACGTAGAGTGAACTGAGAAACAGTTCTCGGTAACTAACACATCCGAAGAAGATACATCAACATGTTTATTCTTCGTTTGGGCGGCGTGTGAATTCTGGTATTCCCCTATTTCCTATTTAGTCTTATAACAATTATAAGAAAGAACGGAGCCAACGTTCCCCTGCTCAGTATAACAAGCGGGTTCGGTCAATACATCCATATTATTATCTTGATTAAGGCCTGACATGGTCGCTACCTGGAGAGAGAGAGAAGAAAACACTTTAGCATGCGCTCTTGCAAGATTAGTGATCGCACGCTTTTGGCGTGTCGGATGTTCAAAGTTCTAAAGTATAACCGCAATCAGGATGGTGTCGCTATGTAGCTAGCCGGTTGAGCACGGGTCGATCCACAGGGAGATGGTTGTATGTCTGTTCTTGTCTTAGACGAGTCAATGAAGAATTGTATATATTTGTTCAAGTCTAACCTATGTGTTTTATTTGCAAGTATAAAATTGTTAAGAAAAAGATACGAAAGTGTAAGCTGAAGAAATCCGCACTCAAAACCTTTGAGCCGAGTCTTGACCAATTGAAACTAGAGCAATCGGCAACAACGTGGATTAGGGGATTTAAGCACGGTATTCGTGGAATCCGGCTTATTTACCCTTGTCCTTCCGTTCTTGTCTCTTGCTTTCGCCTCCGGCCAAACCGAATGCAACCGGTCGCGGTTAGGAATCACCGTTAGCTTGGTAGGGTAGGGTGCCTAACGGAGCGCTTGCGTATCGTTTGGGCGGAGTTCAATGGAAAATAACGGGAAAAGGAAATGAGCAAAGAAATATTTAACTTACAATATCGTATTTATTCTTAACAACAATAATTACAACCATTCACAAAAAGAACCAAAAAGAGAAAACAAAAAGATAAACAAAGAAAAGAAAAGATTACAAGCAGGTAATTAAAGTGCATGGTAATAAATTGCAAGTAATAAAAGACAAGAATAAAAAATGCAAGAAAGGGATAAGCAAGAAAGTAACACTAAGAACCATAGAACTCAAGACAAGCCATGGGATCAATAGCCAACCCTTAAACTTACAAGCTCAATCAAGAGGTTGCAAGATCAAGAGAAGGGTAAAGAACTCATGTGAAATGAAGCACAAAAGAGAGAACAAAATGATACAACCCCTTGAGATCAATGACCAAAGCTTAAACTTGCAAGCTCACTTAAGAGGTTGCAAGATCAAGTTAAGGTAGAGAGCTCAAGGGGAAAGCTAGGCAAAAGAAAGAATGATACAAAAACCCTCATCTTCATTTAACATCCACTCAATGCTCTCACTACATTTTCATGGAGGAAAGAATGAAGAAGAAGAAGAAGACTAAAAACTAACAAAAAAGAGGCATAAGAATGAACATCTTTGGCTTGGCAAGTTCTGGGGTATTTATAAACAGGGAACTGGAAACCTAGGGTAAGAATCGGGCTCCACATGAATGTACCAATATAACCCCAGAAAATGACACAGTGAGGAGCCTATATGGCCGCGGTTCCGCGGCCTAAGCGCGCTTATGCCGCGGTTCCGCGGCCTTTCAGAAGGATCGTGCCTTCATCTTTTGTCGTATCCCTTAGTTTGTGGTCCTTTTCAGTGTGGTATAGTACTTTTCTCAAAATCTCTTCACAATTCTTCCAGAATTTCAGTAGATCAAAAGGTGAAGTGATGTGGATCTTTTGCCATGATTTCCTCGAGCTCCGCGTAGATTTTCTTGGATTTTGTGTTGCCATTGAGCTTTGTGCACGAAAATGATATCGATTTGCCATTTTGTCCCTTAAACTGGTGTGTGGCAACACACGGATAGAGAGCGGAGACCCGTGTTTTATCTGTTGTTGGCAGTAATCCGGAATTTGACGTACTTTTCTATGAATTTCACTGTCTAGAGCTGAGAACCAGTATCCTGTAAATATGTAGCAAACACTGATTAAAAGCACCTGCCTATAACCAAACGAGCGTAAGAATGGGCGGTATAAAATGCAATATTCTGGTATGAACAATTAGATTGGTTATTATCTTATCTAATCAGGATAGCTCCCATTGTTTTAATCAAATCTTCCTTCAAACCCTAAAAGGTAAGATTAGCCGGGATTAATTACACACTACAAGTTCGCCAATCATTCAGCTAGATCAGTGTTGGTACTTTGAAGGAGGTTTCCCGTACTTTCGCACGGACCTAATTAAAATAAACCTCGTTTTTCCTGAGGCATAACCCCGTTAACACCTTTCTAGACACCTACTTGATCGGCTAATTGTCATGTGTAAAACTCTCTCAGGAGTAACTCTTACTCGCAGTGGGTATCGGGATCCAACTATCTCATAGAAGGTATGCAATCTCATTGCAAATTTCAACACTTGAAATTCCCGATAATATCTTTTACCCCTAACGTGCTATGATCTTGACGAATGCCAACAAACCATAGTCCGCTAGTCAAGTTCAACCCGTATATTTCTTGATTGAATTAAACCCACCCGCACGACCCTTGACGAAAGCCAACAAAGCCGTACGACTACCCTAACCCAATCGCATCATATGCTGCAGATAAGCAGTAAATAGCTACCGCACACTACGCCTTGACGAAAGCCAACAAACGCAGTACGAATACTAAATATTACTTATCTGAAATGTCGAAGGGCTATGCAGGTTTTTCTGAAAACCATGAGCGTAATGAACTTGATATCGTTGTAGAAACAAGTGATTTTAAAAATGGAATGTTTTTGAGGCTTTTCTAGTTTCGCTAAAGAGGTCACTCCCGGTGAAGGGATCTCGGCTCTTTCCTCATCGAATAAGATGCATGATATTTCATAAATACCGCTGTGCAAAGCAAGAACTATAGAAGCAATCAAAAACTAAACCGTGCGTTTGTAGCATTTGCCAGTTTTGCTAAAGAGGTCACTTCCGGTGAAAGGATCTCGGCTCTTTTCTTATCGAATAAGGTACTGGATATTCTACAAGGAATACCGCTATGCATAGCAAGAACTGCAGCTACCCTTTTTGAAAATTTGATTCTACAACATCTATTAGGTTTCTTTTCTTTTATTAATCTCATTAATAAAACCCATCATTTAAGCTTCCTAAGCATTGTTGGAGGTAGTGCCCTCAGAGTCAATTATTGGATCACAGGCACGTGATTGCAATGATTGAGGGAGGACCTATCCCGGTACAACAGTCTTACTCGAGATGATAGTATGCTATCTGGTTTACCTTTATCATCGTGTACTGCTTTAGGTGACCTGACAGGTTGCTATTACACGCTGATAGAGCCCCTAGGATTCTTGCTTGACCACCAGCAGTATGAGGGCGATCATATAAGTGGGAGCTGGGGGTCTACAAGCACATCCTTAAAAGGTCCCTAGTCGTGGGAGATTCGAGACAGGGTATCGATTCTCCAGAGTAGACTAGTGTATACAGTCGAGACCCCGACGAGGGGCGGTGGCCGGTCTCACAAGCCACTGGTGTCAGTTGCTTCACCTAAGATGTATACAGGTGCTCATTGGGTTATGAGTACACCGGACAGGACTCGCCGGGAACCTGCTAGTTGGGATTATACTTGACGTCAGATAGCAGTTCCCTGGTGACATGTGTACAGGTTAGTTCATCGACCTGGGGATCGTCATTTGTCTCGTGTGAGTTCCCACTGTACTTTGATTGCTACCCTACCACGGCTCAAAGGAGTCGTGCAAACAGGTTTTAGTTGGGTACAGTCCCGAGCCACATGGAGGCAGTGAGCGGATCTTCGGGGGTTCGTCTCTCCCGGTATTGGGGGTGAGGTCGCGCTGTGTCTAGGAGAGCCATTACACAAAGTCCTTGGCCAAGGCAGGAGATTTACTGGTAGGTATTCCAGTAGTATCTCAGGGTGTTCTGGGCTACACTCCGACACGACTTGTACCGCTTTTGGGGGTCTGACTTTTACCAACCCCCTAGGCCCGACATGCGATGGTCATAGACGAACGGACCGGACTGTACGGATATTGTCACTGACAGGCTCAGTAGGGTGTCAGGATGAGTTCGCTCATCGACGTCCCTTTTAGTCAATAGCTGGTGGCCCGTCACGTATTGGCTTATACCTCTGACGTGCTAGTGGTTAAATCCACAGCCATAGTATTGACGAGTCTTTAGAGTCCACCACACCTTCAGTTACTCAAGCTTTCGGGCGAAACGCTGTAGAGGCCGTATGGAGATATGGCAGGGTCCGATCAGATACGTGCGGTATTGCACGGATCAGGATCGGACGGTTTGTACTAGAGGCCGTATAGATATATGGCAGGGTTCGGTCAGATACGTGCGGTATTGCACGGATCAGGATCGAACGGATATTACTAGCCGGTTTTGGTTTAAGCCGGATCCTAGTTTAGTACAGTGTAGATTTTGTCTCTTTGCATTTGTATCCGGACGGAATACAGATGCGGGTGTGTATGCACAGTATCGGGGTTTTCCTGTAATTTATTACGGGACCAGTTTTCTGGAGTTGCTAGTTTGCATTCCGTTCCGGCCGGTTTTCCTTTGTTCTTTCCCGGCCGGACTTTTCCGATGGAGGGGGTTATTTGCAAGTTTGCAAATAACATTTTGTGGAGGGTTTATTTGTGAGATGAGAGATTATGATAGCATCTTTGATTCCCTCCATCACTTGCATTAAATGAGATTAGAAAGGGTATGGGTTTGATGTTCATTTGTTATGATAATGTTTTGTTTATGGTCACCTCTTCTCATCTCCTACCATCACCTCCCTCTTGGATTATGTTATCACTCCACCACCATTTCCGACTTGAATGGCCGGCCACTTCTTAGAGGAAGAAAATGAGAGAGTTTCATTTGTGAGCTTGTGGCATATTTCCTTCATCTCATTCTCATGTAATGAAAAATGAAAGCACCATTTTTCATACCTTCATTCCTCCACATCCATGGCAACCAATACCCCAAAGTGAGACATGCACTCTACACTATATTCTACAGCACATCTTGGGCATGTCGACTTGCCAGCTTCATGCCCGAGTTGCCTCGGTATAGAGGCGGGAGCCCGTAAAAGAAACAGGCAATGTGGTGCCCTTCCGGCAAGGAGACGACGACCGGAGTTTCCGCGAGAGATCGGGACGATGACGAGAAGACCGGAGGACTCGGATCACTCGGTATATCTCTTCCCTATCTTGTTACTTTGCTAGAACTAGTTTAATGGCCCGATCCGGGGTTTAGTGCGCGGTGGTTCCGGTTTGCTAAGTTCGCAAAATTAAAGTTTATCACCGCTTCCGCATTTGGCCGTCGGATTGACGTCCGGGGCGCCGCCGTGCACTTACAAGCATCACAGAAGAAACGAAAGCAGCAATATTTATATATCAACATATAGTATAAGCATTCGTCTCAGACAGTCATATGATCTCATCACAGAACATTGCAGCAGAAGTCAACATATGAAATATTGGATATACTAGGACATTCGTGTTTTATTTTGAGCCTGTATAAAACATGGATTCCACAGTCGCGATGAATAGCCAAACCCACATCCCTAGACCCCTACTAGAGCGGCAAGTAACCCTGCCAATTCTAGGGTTAGGAGACCCGGTCTCGACTCCTCGAGATGGCCTCCCACTGGACCTTAGAACTCGGTTACTTGTGCTCTCCGACTTGGGTCTATCCTAATGCGGAAAAGTAAATAATATACAACGGTGATATCATCCTCAACCCGGAAGTGTCCCAATAAAAGAATATTACATACAAATGAATTTTACATGAATGAAAAAGAAAACTCTCATCTCACATAAACCCCCGGCTATTTAATATACAACGATCCAATATAACATATCACAGCAACACATAAACAACACAGATAACTAGGCGAAATTAGATAATTTGACAGACACAAAGAATTCCCAAAATACCCCAGTGAGCTCAACACTTGAGCAGAAAATAAAAATTCCCAGTAGCATGCCCCAGCACCTATGGACTGTCGCTAAAGTGCCCGTCCCAAGCCTCCACAGTGGCACTGCGGAACTGCCGCCAAAACCAGGTTTTGGCCGCGGTTATGCGGTCACTGTAGCGAGTTAGGGACACTTTCTTCATGTGGGTCCATAAAATTCCCTACATGATTTTATGAGTATTTTTAATATGAATAATGTCAACTTTTTGAAAAATTTTCAGAAAAGGGGTCATTTCGGGGTTTTGGGGTTCGACCGGACTTCTAACTTCGTCTAAACAATTCCTAATGCTCTAGCTTGGCTTTGATACCACTGTAGGGTTAGCTTAGCTCCTTAGCAAGGTTTTATAAAACATCAAACATGCTACTTTAAAATTTTTGGGGTGCTAAACGAACCCTAACCAAGATCTTAATTAGAGAATTAGGGTTAACTATGCATGTAAACAATTTTACATCTAAGAGAGAGGGATTACAACCTTTGTAGTCCATTCCTTCACTTCATAAGCTCCGAGTAGTAGTCCTTTTGCCACGATCCATGATCTCCCGGACTCAAGAGAGGCTCCACAAGTCGAATGATCCATTCTTGCTTGAAGTCTTCCTTTCCGAAGATGATCTACCTTGAAGAATCTCAAACTCAAGCACTTCTCTAATCAAGTATTAGTGAAGTGAACACCCTAATCTAAGTGGTTAGAATAGATGAGGATGATGAAGTAGGAATTTTACACTCTTTTGTTTTCAATTTCTCACTTTAAATCATTACTTCACAAAAAGCTAGAAAGCTTTTTCAAGGAGGAGAAAGAAGAAGAAAGCTTTTGTGATGAATAATGAATATTGTTGTGTTTACAAATGACAACCATGACTTAAAAATAAAGGGCTTAACTCATGTAGAGAATAAACCTAAGGTAAAGGATTTGGGTTGGGTTAATAAATATCAACACAAAATATCTTAGCTAAAAACAAAAGAAAGCTTCATGAAGCTTCATGAAAAAGCTAACCAAAATGCTAACCCAAACCAAACCCTAACTTGTTTAATCTCCACAAAACATGTTGTATTTGTAAGCCTAACTTGTTACAATATAATATATCACATATATATAATATATTTTGCAATAAAAGAAAATAATACAATTAACATATATCGCATATATATCAATGTATTATCCGGTGAGAAAATGAATCAATAAAGAAAGCTTATATTAGTTAACGTAATGTAATATATCACATATATAATTATACATTAAATCATCGAATCAACACTTGATCCGACAATCCGGCTATATAGCATATAACCGACTAATATAATATGTACCGATTCATCGAATCAACACTTGATCCAATGACCCGGCTATATCACATATACCTGGCCGATATCATATATCACGAGAATAGAATACGATATCTCATATCGTATTATTCTCGGTCCCGCACATATCACATATGTGCAACTACTCCGTTTTGCCTGAGCTAGGAAACCTCTGTGTAGGACTCTAAAGAATCGTCAATACGCCGGCAGTAGGTGATGATCATATCAAACACCCACAAGCTGCAAGCGGTCAGCTAAACGTAACAGCCACCCGTATATTGAGCAATCAGAAGATCAACAAGCAAGCCTGTACATTCTCCTGCAAATCCAATCAGTAACACTCCCGTACAGTCCGATCTCTTCGTCTGATATGTTGCAGTCTAGGGGTGGTAAACGTCAAACCCCAGTAACCGATAAGTCGTGTCGATGTAAGGCTCATAACGAGTCGACAAATTACTGATAACTCTTACCAGTAAATCTCCATATCAGCCCTGGCCAGGGACTTCTAGTTATAGCCAATCGAAGACATCACAACATCAACTCCCTATACCGGGAGAGACGAAATCCCTCCTATCGCTCATTGCCTCCATGTGATTTGGGACAGTACCCAAAAGCCACCGTTTTGCACGCCCTCTTGGACGTGGTAAGGTGGAAATCAAAACACAGTGGGAATCACACAAGACTCTATGACGATCTCGGGTCTACCGACTAACCTGTACCAGTGTCACCGGAGAACTGCTATCTGACGGTAGGTATAATACCATCCAGGAGTTCTCGGCGAGTCCGTTCAGTGTACCCAGTCTCCACTGAGCACCCGTACACCATCTTTGATGTCCAACACCAATGGATATGGGATCATCCATCGCCCATCATATCATATAGGTCAAGATGCGTGTATGCTAGTCTACTCTGGAGTATTGATGCCCTATCTCGATACACCCTCAACTAGGAACAGTTATAGGATGTACTAATTGACTACCCTGGCCCCACTAGTATGATCCCATCATAGTACTAGTAGTCGAGTACATATCCTAAGGGCTTTATCAATACGTGATCACAAAACAGTATTTGTTAACATGTTAAGATAAAGTGAAACCAGATAGTATACTATCATATCGAGCAAGAAAGTCCTCTCTATATATATCCAAGCATCCATTATAATATACATCACATGTACAACAATGAACTCTAGGGCATACATATAACTAACACATCCTTATACAGGTCCCTAGTCGTTGGATTATCTAGACGGGGCATCGGTACTCCGGAGTAGACTAGTGTATACACTTCTCATCCCAGTAGGGGATATGGTCTGTCATACAGCCATTAGTACGACGTACTGGAGAAGGTATGTAGGTGCTCACTGGGTTGTGAGTTACACTGGATAGGATTCGTCGGGAACTGCTGGTTGGTATTATATCTATCGTCAGGTAGCAGTTCCCAGATGGCATGAGTACAGCTTAGTCCGTTAACTTGCCATCGCTACTTCGTTTCGAGTGTGTTACCATTCCACTTTGATTACTACCCTACCATGCTCAAAGGATTCATGCAAACAGGTAGTAGTTGGGTGTAGTCCCGAAGCACTTGGTAACAGTAGCGATTAGATAGGATTCGTCTCTCTCGTTATTGGGGGTTGATATCGCGCAGTGTTCGGGAAGACATTACACAAAGTCCCTGGCCAGGGCAGTCGAGAAATACTAGTAAGGTACTCCAGTAGTTTCTCATGGTGTATTGGGCTCTCCTCCGACACGACTTATTACGTTGTTAGGGGTCTGACGTTTACCATCCCCTTAGGCGGATATACGAGTATCTCAGACGAACAGACCGGACTGTATGAAGATTGTCACCGATAGGCTTAGTAGGAGTCCGGATGAGTTTGCTCATCGGTCTTCTTATCGACAGATACCTGAGTAGCCATTACGTGCAGTTAGTACCGCTGACGGCTTATGGTTAAACCCACTGCCAGCGTACTGTCGAGTCTTTAGAGTCCCATACAGAGGGTTTCCCTGCTTAAGGCAATTGATGTAGACGTCGTATGGTTTTACGACTGGGCTTCGATTGTAAGTCCATGTCGCGCACCCCGCGTGTCTTCGGGGAGGCAGAATTTTCAAAAAACAAATTTTCAAAGATCACAACACGGACATGAACTCTAGGATCGATGTTAAACCCTAGCTAACAAAATACTGTGTGAGGTTTAACTACTCGGATGAAAGTTATACTTCACGAAACCAAGTCCTTCGGGTCTTCTAGTCGCCGTCCTCCTTCTCGTCATCACAAGCTCCAAGGATCGTAACGGATCGTAGCTTCCTCGTCGGCTTCCTCGAGTCAAAGACAATCCACCCGAGAGTCTATAGTTCGAGCTCCAACCTCAAATACTAGGTAACTAGGGCAACTAGCTTGCTAAACTAGATGACCCAGGTGATGTAGAGAAAGAAGATGGATTGATTTGTCTCTTGGAACCCTAGGTTACTCAATTCATGAGACTTTTAGGGTTGTGAAGAAGAAGATGAACACTTTAGGAAAAGCTAGTGGAGAATGAACTAAAGAAAAAGCTTTAGCTGCCTTTGTGATGAATAATAGAATGACTCAAGTATAGAATAATGAAGCATATAATATTTGATGAGACAAAAATATCTCACAAATATCTCCATGCTTCAAAATATCTAATTTGTCATGACCATGAGTCATGCCTCATCTCCACAAATATCTCCACCTCATTTATCTTTAATCCAAAAAGAATAAACCCTAAATGAGGTGTCCACTTCTAGAAGCTTTCCCTAGAAATTACGAGAACGCCCTTATCCGTATATACATACTCGCATTTGTATTCCGAAGAATACGAATACAATGAGACGAAAACAATCCATCAATATAATACTAGGATCCGTCTTAAAACAAAGCCCACTAGTATTATCCGCCCGAACATCATGCACGCACAAGTGGACGTACGTGATCGAATCCCTTCCGTAAAACCATACGACCTTTACATCTTTTGCCCAATGCAGGGAAACCCTCTGTGTGGGACTCTAAAGACTCGACAGTACACTGGCAGTGGGTTTAACCACAAGCCGCAAGCGGTACTAGCTGCACGTAAAGGCTACCCAGGTATCTGTCGATGAGAAGGCCGATGAGCAAACTCATCCGAACTCTTACTGAGCCTATCTGTGACAATCTCCATACAGTTCGGTCTGTTCGTCTAAGTGTATCGTATATCGGGCCTAGGGGGCGGTAATCGTCAGACCCCTAATAGTGCAATAAGTCGTGTCAGAGTGTAGCCTAAAACACCCTGAGAAACTGCTGGAATACCTACCAGTAAATCTCGCTTGTCTTGGCCAAGGACTTTGTGTAATGGCCTTCTGAACACAGCGCGATATCAACCCCTAACACCGGGAGAGACGAATCCTATCTAACCGCCACTGCCTCTAAGTGCTTTGGGACTGCACCCAACTACTACCTGTTTGCACGACTCCTTTGAGCCGTGGTAGGGTAGGAATCAAAGTACAGTGGAAACACACTCGAGGCGAAATAGCAGTGTCAAGTCGACAGACTAAGCTGTACTCATGTCATATGGGAACTGCTACCCGACGATAGGTATAATACCTACCAACAGTTCCCGAAGAGTCCTGTCCAGTGTACTCATAACCTAATGAGCACCTGCATACTATCTCCAGTACGACGTACGGATGGCTGTGGGACATACCATCTCTCCTGCTGGGATGAGAAACGCATACACTAGTCTACTCTGGAGTATCTATGCCCCGTCTCGATAATCCTATGACCAGGGACCTATATAAGATGTGCTTATAGACTACCCAGCCCCACTAGTGTGACTTCCATCACAACGCTGGTAATCAAGCAAAGATCCTAAGGGCTCTACCAATATGTATAAGCGATATGCTAAAAGAAACACATGCACATATTGAGGTAGAAACAAACCAGGTAGCATACTACCATTTCGAACATGACTGTTACTATATCCGTGTATATCCCAAGCTTCCATTAAGTAATATACAAACCGGTATGATACAATAATGGCCTCTAAGGCATATAACACTAACAATCTCCCACTTGCACTAAGGCCATATACTAGTATATCGCAGACCTAAGATCTCAAATAGCCTCTCGAGCTATGTCTGAGGGATGGCCTCTGTGAGTGGATCTGCAGTGTTGTTCTCCGTATCTACTCTCCTCACCTCGATCTTCCTGATCAGGTGGTACCGTCTCAAGATATGTTTAGATCTATGATGGGACCTGGGTTCCTTCCCTAAAGCTATAGCGCTGTTGTTGTCACAATACTAAAGTATTGGACCAACAATGGAAGGAACCACCTGAAGTTCAGTTAAGAACTTCCTCATCCAGACTGCCTCTTTTGCGGCGTCTCATGCAGCGAACTACTCTGTTTTCATCATTGAGTCTGCAACGGTGTCCTGCTTGGAGATCTTCCAACAGACCGCCCCTCCACTGAGGGTAAAGACATAACCCGACATGGACTTGGAGTCCTCCTTATCACTCTGGAAGCTGGAGTCAGCAAAGGCCTCGATCTGGAAGTCTTTTCCACCATACACCAAGAACATTTCCTTAGTCCTTCTCAGGTACTTGAAAACGTTCTTTGCTGCTATTCAGTGCTTCTTCCCTGGGTTTGACTGATACCGGCTTACCACGCTGAGTGCGTAAGCAACATCTGGTCTGATACACAATATTGCATACATTATAGAGCCTACCGCAGAAGCGCAGGGTATAGATGTGATGCGAGCCCTTTCCAAATCAGTCTTGGGAGACATCTCTTTGGAGAGGGTGATACCGTGACAAGCCGGTAGACTACCACGCTTTGAATCGTCCATACTAAATATTTTCAGTATGGTGTTGATACCTTGACTGTGAAAGTCCCACCATTCTCTTTGATTTATCATGATAGATCTGGATCCCCAGAATGTAGTTGGCATCACCCAGGTGAATCATAGAGAACCTTAGTGACAAGAATCCTTTGACTTATTGTAGTATAGGAATGCCATTTCCTATCAAGAGAATGTCATCTACGTATTAGACGAGGAATCCTACAGTTCTTGCTAAAATCTTACTATAAATGCATGGCTCATTTGGGTTTTTGATAAAGTCGAATTTTTTGACCATCTCATCAAAACAGATGTTCCAACTCCACGATGCCTGCTTTAGTTCATAAATGGACTTAAGCAACTTGCACACATTCCCGCTGCTCCCACTCTGATTGAAACCCTCTGGCTGATCCATATAGATGTACTCTTCCAAATAACCATTTAGAAAAGCCGTCTTTACGTCTATCTGCCGGATCTCAAAATCTTGGAAGGCAGCAATGGCAAGAAGGATTCGAATGGATTTGAGCATAGCCACTGGAGAAAAGGTTTCATCATAGTCCAAACCAGGTCTTTGATGAAAACCTTTTGCAACAAGTCTAGCCTTATAGGTTTCAACCTATCCATCTACACCAATCTTCTTTCTGAAGATCCATTTGCATCCTACGGGTTTTACCCCTTCTGGAGCAATGTTCAAAGTGCATACTTTGTTGGTGTATATGGACTCCATCTCGATCCGCATTGCATCCAGCCATTTTACCGAGTCACCGTTCTGAATGGCTTGCTGGAATCTAGTTGGCTCATTATTGTCAATGATGCAATCCTCTCTATCCCCGTCTATGAGAAAACCGTAGTATCTTTCGGTGGATGAGACTGCCTACTAGTCCTGCGTATTGGCACAGGGATATCCGGTTCTTTTGAAACCTCTAGTTCTACCATACTTTCAGTAATAATTTGTGGTTCCGGAATTTCTTCCAGTTCTATTGCGCTCTCACTAGTTTCTTTTTCAAAAATTGATTTTCTAAAAGGTGGGCATTACGAGAAACAAAAAACTTTTGTTCCTCTGCGTAATAGAAAAGATACCCCTTGGAGTTCTTTATGTATCCCACAAACCTACACAGTACCGAGCATGCCTCGAACTTGTCCGCATACTGCTTTTTGACAAAACCTGGACATCCTTATATTTTCAGATACTGAAGATAGGGTTTCTTCCCACTACACATCTGATATGGTGTGGTAGGCACAGTCTTGGTAGGAACCTTATTCAAAAGATATGTAGCTGATTCTAGTGCATAACTTTAGAAGGATTGCGGTAACTCAGCATTACTTATTATGGAACGAACCATATCCAATAGGGTTCTGTTCCGCCTTTCCGATACACCATTGTGTTGTGGTGTGTATGGAGGAGTAGGCTGAGAGAGAATTCCATTCTCTTTTTGGTAATCCAGGAACTCGGCAATTAAGTATTCATCACATCGATCAGATCTCAGTGTCTTGATACTTTTTCCTGTTTGTTTTTCCACTTCATTCTTATATTCTCGGAATACCTCAAAAGGCCTCAGATTTATGCTTCATCAAGAAGATATGTCCATACCTAGAGAAATCATCCGTAAAAGAAAAGAAGTAGGAATAACCACTTCGCACATGTGTAGATATTGGACCACACACATCGCTGTGTATGAGTCCTAAGAGCTCGCTCGCTCTTACTTCGTATCCAGTGAACGGAGTTTTTGTCATATTTCCTATAAGATAAGATTGACAAGTTACATAAGACTGATATTCAAACGGATCCAAATATCCCTCTTTATGTAGCTTCCTCAACCGTGTTTCATTGATGTGACCCAGTCTATAATGCCATAAGAACGCCTGATTTAGTTCCGGAGATTTGCTTTTAAGTGTGTTCTGGACACTGAAAACCTGAGCTTGATTTAATACGTATATACTGTTATCTAATGTACCTGACCTATTCAAACTTTGATTTAGGTGGATGTGGACCACATCACTTACAAACTAGACTAGGTACACACAAACAGTTACGTACAATCAATATCTGCCACTTGTCAATTTTAGATGAGATACCCTACGGATACAGCGTCCACACTCATTCCGTATAGCAACCCTGAGAGTCATATCACCTGCCCTGATAACTCTATGGTTTCTCAAAGCCTGTAATGAATTATAGATAAGAGATCCCGATCCGGTATCTTGTACCCAGGAAGTAGAGTTAATTGACAGACTATTTTCAATCACAAACACACCCGAAGTCAAAGCCACAACATGCTTCGGATCCTAGATTCTGGCTTTCCAAGTCCTGCGTCCCTTCTGCCAATGCCCCTTCCTGTGACAATAGGAACAACCCTCATTCCCTATTGTTAACCCCGAAACTTTTGCCCTTCCATGTCCCTCTACTTCACTGACACCGCCTATCGGCTTTGTGGAGGTCTTCTTCTTCTCATCCTTTGCTTTCGCCTTGGATCCAGAAGAGGAAGATTCTCCAATAAGCAGAGCGGGTGTCTTCCTTGTTTCCTTCTGGGTGCCCTCAACTGAAATTATAACTTTCTTCCCCTGGGCGTAAGTAGCAGGTAGGGACTGTAGAATCAAGTCAGTATATGACTGGTTCTCCAACGTGGTCTCCAGGTCCATGAGCTTATCAATATAGCTAGTCATTGTAAGGATGTTGTCCCTTACAGATGACCGATAGCCAACTTCTCTTGATGCAATTCCTTTGAGGTCTCATATCTTGCGATAAGAGATTGCTCTCCATATAAATCTTTGTTATGGAGGAAGGTGGAAGCTAAGTCCATCTTCTCGTGCCGCCTCTGGTTTTCACCATCTATTGAGGCCAATACGAGATACTTGGCATTCACACTGTCTTTTTCCCTTGTTATACGGATATCAATATCCGCGATGGTGGAAACTGGACCTGGGATGGTGGGGGCTTGAGCAGTAATAAGGTGGTCCAGCTTGTCATAGGTAATGGACATCTGGACAAACCTTTACCAGTCAATATAGTATAATTCAATCATTTTATTATCTAACTGTAACTTAATCTGGTCACCTGGTCGCTGCAATTAGGAGAGAGAGAAGAAAACACTCAGCATGATGCTCTTGCAAGTTTAGATTGGTTTTAATTTATCTAAACAGGATGGCTCCCACTGTTTCTCGAATCCCTCCTCAAACCATAAAAGAAGAATTAGTCAGGATCAATCTCACCGTACAATACTTGCTTAACTGTTCAGCTAGGCTAGTGTCGGTACTTCGAGGGAGGTTTTACGACGCTTTCGCGAAGTTCCTTAATTAAATAACCTCTTTTCCCTGGAGGCGTAGCCTTGCTAACACTGTTCTAGACACCTACTTGGTTTATAGCATTGATCGTTAAGTGAAAAATCTCCCGAGGAGTAGCATATAATCACAGTAGGATCGGGATCCAAATATCATTATATGATAATCCTGAAGGAATCCTACCGACATTATCACGTTCCAAATGGTATGCAGCACTAACAAGTTTCAGTTTCTTTAGAAACTCCCAATGTGGATTTTTACCCCATGCTCTTATGACCTTGACGAAGGCCAACAAATCATAAGTCACATGTCAAGTTTTACCTATCATTGTCCAGGTTAATTTGAACCCACCCGTATATAACCTTGACGAAGGCCAACAAAGTAATATGACTGTCCCGAACCAACACATCTATTTATGCTACATATGAACACCCAGCAGCTACCAATCACTATGCCTTGACGAAGGACAACAAACATTGCTTGAATATTACTGAATATTCATATGAAATGACGGAGAGCTATGAATGATTTTAGCGAAACCGTGAACGCAGTTAACTTGATATAATCGAAGGAACCTGATAGCTTTTAAAAGGAGTGGCTTAAGCTCCGCATTTAAAAGTTTGCTGTTTTAAAATAACCGAGTGGTTTTAAAATTTGTTCCAACGATTCAACTTTGGTTTGTTTGCTTTGCATTAATGTAATGCAGTCCCATCATTTTCACCAATCATCATAGAAAAAGACGAAAATACCACGTCCACTTATGCCATCCGCATTCGCCACTGGGCATCGTCTAACACCGTTAGGTTACTTATCTAACGACAGAGCGGGGGCTGGACTAGCGCGGATGCAAAACATAAGCAATGTCTAATATATAATATATATATTATAACCATCCATCTCACGCAATAATAGGCATTCTAGATCATAAATGAACATATTAGGTATACTAGAAATTCCGCGTTTCGTTTAAGCCTGTAACGAATGACGGATTCCACGATCGTGATGAATAGCCAAACCCCACCCCTGACCCCTACGGGTGCGGCAAACTACCCGCAAACTACCCGAAGTGAAGCAACCTCCCTCATCAAAGTGAGTAGGCCATTCGGCACTTCAAAGTACCCGGTAGTTTGTGCACCCTACCTTGGGTCTATCCTAGGAGCAGAAAATAGTAAAAGAAAATAATGCAACGGTGGCTACAATCTCAACCCGGATGTGCCCCGCAAAATAATATTACATCACTTTACAATTACATCAAATGAAAGAATGAAAACCCTCATCTCACATACCCCGGCTATTCATCCACGACGATCCAATAAGTTCATATACACAATCCAACATCACAGATACGTGCAACCCCGACTAATCGACGTATAGCAATTAGTCGACGTCTCCAAACACATATATCACAACTTGAAACTTTAAACGACGTTAAAACTACGACTTCGAAACATCCCGTATTGCCATCACAGAAAGATAACAGTATATCCAAAATTGGCAAAAACAAACAACCCCTGAGACTTTAGATCCAAGCAACTAGAACACAGACCAAAATTCAAAGAATTTCACCACAACTAAAAAGGTGGGGCCGGTTTTTTTGAGAATGTGGATGGCCTAATTCCGGTGAAATTGCTTCATTTTTGGTGTGTGTTCATATCACAACAAGTAGAGCACTCTACAATTGTTTAAAAAAATTTTAGAGGCTCGGGAAAAATTGACAGAAACTTGGATCTTTGTCTCGATGTTTCGAAGTTATTTCGGTTTCGTAGTTTTACACTTTGTTTAAACTGTTAGTTATGCTTTAGTAGGCTCTGATACCACGGTAAGTCCATGCCGCGCACCACGCGTGTCCGCGGGGAGGCGAAATTTTCAAAAAACGATTTTTCAAAGCTCGCAACACGGGCTTGAACTCCAGGATCGATGTTAAACCCTAGCCAACAAAATACTATGTGAGATTTAACTACTCGGATGAAAGTTATACCTCACGAAACCAAGTCCTTCGGGTCTTCTAGTCGCTGTCCTCCTCTTCGTCATCACAAGCTCCAAGGATCGTAATGGATCGTAGCTTCCTTGTCGGCATCCTCCAGTCAAAGACGATCCAGCCGAGAGTCTATAGTCCGAGCTCCAACCATAAATCCGAGGTAACTAGGATAACTAGCTTGCAAAACTAGATAGCCTAGGTGATGTAGAGAAATAAGATGGATTGATTTGTCTCTTGGAACCCTAGGTTACTCAACTCATGAGACTTTTAGGGTCATGAAGAAGAAGATGGACACTTGATGAAAAGATAGTGGAGAATGAACTAAAGAAAAAGCTTTAGCTACCTTTGTGATGAATAATAGAATGACTCAAGTATAGAATAATGAAGCATATAATATTTGATGAGATAAAAATATCTCACAAATATCTCCATGCTTCAAAATATCTAATTTGTCACGATCATGAGTCACGCCTCATCTCCACAAATATCTCCACCTCATTTCCTTACCTCATTTATCTTTAATCCAAAAGGAATAAACCCTAAATAAGGTGTCCACTTTTAGAAGCTTTCCCGAGAAATTACGAGAACGCCTCCATCCGTATATACATACCCGTATTCATATTCCGAAGAGTACGATTACAATGAGACGAAAATAATCCATCAATATAATATTAGGATCCTGCTTAGAACACTCCACTACATCTTAGGCATTCTAGACTAGCCATCTAGAATCCCTAGTTGCTTCACATGATCTTTTATATGGAGATAGAGCCATGAGCTACATCTCAGGGGTGGATCATCTTCGACTGAGGAAGACCGGTGGCCAAGCACGATCCAAAAGACCTCAAGGAGCTAAGGGAGATGGTAGGAGACCGAAGGATATGGTTCATTCGGTATAACACTCTATCACAGTAGTTAGACAACTTTAGATTGCTAGTTTCATGTTTAGATTCGATTCTAGGTTATTGTTTCTAGCGCCAAGTTTTCTAAACGCCAAAATTTTTGTTTCGCAATCGACCACGGTAGATGGCCAGGACGCTAGGAATCCCAACATGGTATCAGAGCCACCTTAACATTAAAAACTATTAGTAGACGGTGCATTAGTTTCAAAACAGAAAAACTCCGATTTCAAAACCCACTCTCTATTTTGAATTTTTTTGATCTCTGAAATTTTTTTAAACAAGTGCAGAGACTTAGTTTAGACATGAGTATGACACAGAATGAAAACATGGCAAATCCATGCAAACTTGGTCGGCCACATCCTTGAAAAAACCGACCTCACCTTTTCACTATTCACTTCAGGGCCTCGTTTTCATCCAATGTCTGGGGTTTTGTAAAATGGTGTTTTTGGTCTTGTTTGTTTTCCCCAGATTTCAATTAGTATTGTCTTTGCTTTGGGGGAAACTTGGAAAGTTTCAAAAGTTGAAATTTTGCATCGTTGATATCTGTGATGTGGTGTATGTGTTTTTCAAACGTCGTCTATTTGCTATATATCGTTTAGACGGGGTTGCACATACTTGCTTATACTGCTGTGATGTTGATATCTGTGATGGATATGTTCAGATTGTCATGTGGGACAGCCTCTTATGCAATGGTAGTTGTACAGTTTAGATTCATTTGTATATTCGTTATTGCGGGGCGAGCTTCCAACATGTGAACTGCCATTTCCGCCAGATTATATATTCTTTTATTGGAGCACGACCGGGTTGAGGTCGATATTGCCATTGTATATATTCTTTTCTTTTTTGTACTAGGATATCCCCGCAGTGGAGTGCTCGAGTAGTCAGTTTCTAGAGGGCAACGAGCCCGCATCTCATGGCGTTGAGACGGAGGGGGCCTTACTCTAGAATTGGCGGGCTATTGGCCGCACTCATAGGGGGTATAGGATGACCCACGGAGGGGTGCTCAAGTTACCGGATTTCGTGAAGTGCTGGGTGGCCCATTCACTTTGTTGATTGGGGTTGCCTCGCTTCTGGGATTGGCGGGTAACTTGCCGCACTCGTTGGGGTCTAGGTTTTCATTGCACAGGCTATCCACACAACCGGGGACCGTCGAGTTTCATTTGCGGCTCAAAGGAAACCTGGGGCTCCTAGATTATCCGTTATTCTGTGTTGCTTACCTCTTTTCTGTGATGTTGCTTATATCATTCCTGGGACGAATGTTATATATATATTTATGTATATACTAGTAGATGTTGTATATGTTTTGCATCCGCGCTAGTCCAGCCCCTGCTTTGCCGTTAGTTAAGTAACCTAACGGTGCATGACGGGGCCCCGTGGCGAATGCAGATGGCATATACATACATTGTATTTTCGTTCTTTTTGGTGTGATATGTATTAATTGACGGGACTGCATTAATTTTGATTAATGCAAGGAAAATAAACTTATGTGATGTTGTTGGAACTAATTTTGAAAACTGTTATTGCAAACATTTCTTTTTGCTTTACACAGCGGTATTCGGTTCTGAATCCAGCGCCTCATTCGACGAGGAAAGAGCCGAGATCCCTTCATAAGGAATGACCTCTTGGGCAAAAGTTTACGTTAGTGTAATAACTTGACTATAGTCAATTCTTTTGCTTTGCATCGTGGTATTCAGTTAGGAATATCCTGCAACTCGTTCGATGAGGAAAGAGCTGAGATCCCTTCACAGGGAGTGACCTCTTTAGCAAAAGTTTGGCCCACTATATATTTGTAAAGCTGCTCGGGTTCCTTCAACAATATCAAGTTCATTGTTTTTCACCAAAAACCAGCCACAGCCCTCCATCATTTCATACGAGTAGTACTTAGTATTCGTGCCGCGTTTGTTGACCGTGTCAAGGCGTAGTGTGCGGTAGCTAAGTGGTGCTTATTTGTAGCATGCAATGCGATTGGTTAGGACAGTCATGCGGCCTTGTTGACTGTGTCAAGGGCTCATACGGGTGGGTTTAATCCAATCAAGATAATGACGGGTGGAACTTGACCAGGACTCTTTGATTTGTTGACTGTGTCAAGATCACTTGGGTCCTAGGGGTAAAAACCACATCGGGAGTTTCAAATATACATGAAACTTGCCAGGCATGCACATGTAAGTCGATGTCGCGCACCCCGCGGGTTTGCGGGGAGGCAGAATATGCAAAAAATGATTTTTACGGGCTTCGCAACACTGACTTGAACCCATGATCGACCATAAACTCTAGTTAGCAAAACAACTTGGAGGTTCTAACTACTATATAGAAAGTTATACCTCCTAGTTTCAAGTCCTTCGGTTCTTGATCTCCTCCTCCACTTCTTGAGCTCCTTGAAAGTGTACGGATCACGCTAGATCTTCAGCCTTCTCGAGTCAAAGACGATCCATCTGAGAGTATTTACTTTGAGCTCCTACCTCTAAACCGTGGTAATTAGGGTACTTAGTTTGCTAATATAAGTAGCCTAGATGAAGTAGAGAGTCTAATGGATTATTTTATCTCACCAGATCCTTTGTTTCACAACACATGTGAGGGTAAGGATCTTTGAGGAAGGAGAGGAAACTTGGAGAGAGAATGAAGAGAATCAAATGAGCTAGGTTGTGTGTGTGTGGAGAATGGATCAAGACTTCACTCATTGAAGCATGGATTATTTTCTCATAGAAAATAGCCACCATACTTCAATAGTGAACACAAACTAATAAACAACTCATGGAGCCATGCTTCACACCCATGCCACACAAGTCTCCAAATATCCACCTCATTGATCTATTTTTTAAAATAGATAAACCAATAATGAGGTGTTCCCTTCTAGAAGTATACCAAGTAAAATTACAAGAATGCCCTCACCATATATACATACCCGTATCCGTATTCTGAAAAATACGAATACATTGAGACAAAAACAATCCAATATTATAATACTAGTATTCGGCTTAAACCAAAGCCCACTAGTCTTATTTGCCCGAACATCATCCGTGTACAAGTACACGTATGTGATCGAAGCCCTGCCGTAAAACCATACAACCTCTACATCTTTTCCCTGAAGCAGAGAAACCCTCTGTATGGGACTCTAAAGATTCGACAGTATGCTAGCAGTAGGTTTAACCACAGGCACGTCAGCGGTACTAGCTGCACGTAACGGGTACCCAGGTATCTGTCGATAGGAAGGCCGTTGAGCAAACTCATCCGAACTCCTACTGAGCCTATCTGTGACAATCTCTGTACAGTCCGGTCTATTTATCTAAGAGTATCGCATATCGGGCCTAGGGGGCGGTAACCGTCAGACCCCTAATAGCGCAATAAGTCATGTTAGAGTAGAGCCCAAAACACCCTGAGAAACTACCGGAGCACCTACCAGTAAATCTCGTTTCCCTGGCCAGGGACTTTGTGTAATGACTTTCCGAACACAGCGCGATATCAACCCCGAATACCGGGAAAGACGAATCCTATCTAACCGCTACTGCCTCCAAGTGCTTCGGGACTGTACCCAACTACTACCTGTTTGCACGATTCATTAGAGCTGTGGTAGGGTAGTGATCTAAGAACAGTGGGAATACACTCGAGGCGAAGTAGCGATGTCAAGTCAACGGACTAAGCTGTACTCATGTCACCTAGGAACTGCTACCTGACGATAGGTATAGTACCAACCAGCAGTTCCCCATTAGTCATGTCCGGTGTACTTATAACCGAATGATCACCTGCATACTATCTTCAGTACCATGTACTAATGGCTGTGGGACAGACCATCTCCCCTGCTGGGATGAGAAGCGTATACACTAGTTTACTCTGGAGTATCGATGCCCTATCTCGATAATCCTACGGCTAGGGACCTGTATAAGTATGTGCTTATAGACTACCCAGCCCCCACTAGTGTGACTGCCATCACAACACTGGTAGTGAAGCAAAGATCCTAAGGGCTCTACCAATATGTATAAGCGATATGCTAAAAGAAACACATGCACATATTGAGGTAGAAACAAACCAAACAGCATACTACCATTTTGAGCAAGACTGTTATTATATCCGTATATCCCAAGTTTCCAAAATGTAATATACATACCGGTATGATACAATATGGCCTCTAGGGCATATATTACTAACAACGCTTACCTTCTGGAGTGTAGTGACTTGAGCGGCTTTCATCAAGTTATCATGCGATGATAGTTGGATTCCGATTTCCACTGATGAGTAGGTGTTACTCTTCGGGTGATTTTAGATGATCCTGATTAATTCTCCTTTTTGGGTTTGAAGGAGAATTCGAGGAAACAGTGGGAGCCATCCTGATTAGATAGAGTGATTAACCAATCTAATCTAGGTTAGAGTGCACGCTAAGTGTTTCTTTTCTCTCTCTGTGGCAACGACCATGGCCTGACCTTAAAAACTCATGACCTAAGTTAATCGAACCTTCTTAAAACAGTTTGGCTTTTTGATTGTCATTAAGTCGCATATATCCTTGCCGCTCCTATATTCCCTTTGCATTTTTCCAGAACACTCCGTATCACTACGAAGATCCATATTGATTGGCTATTCCATCGTATAGTTACATACGAACTCGAAGAAACTTGTTTCAGTTCGAGAATGGATTCTGGTTTTGGAGAAATTGAATAGGATTATTCGGTTGTCTTTTTCTTTTACCTTCTCTCAGGTTGCGAGGGCTTCTAGTATTAGGAGAGTACACCTATTGCGCTTATTGGATAGTCTTCTTCCAAGCCATAAGAAGGTGCCGAAAGGTAGGTAAGGAAGAAAACCAATTAGCCTAAGTATGGTGTACAGAAGGTAATAAGTAAAGACATTTAAAGGGATTAGAATGAGGGCAAAGGAAATTGCGACTACTGCCATTCACGACGAAGCCACGCATACCCCTGCCACTCCTACTTCTCCTTTGCATTTCTCCGAAACAATCCGTATCACTACGAAGATCCATATTGATTGGATATTTCATCGTATAGTTACATACGAACTCGATGAAACTTGTTTCAGTTCGAGGATGGATTCTGGTTGTGGAGAAATTGAATAGGATTATTCAGTTGGTATTTATCTTTACCTTCTCTCAGGTTGTGAGGGCTCCTAATATTGGAAGAGTACACCTATTGCACTTATTGGATATTCTTCTTCCAAACCATAGGCATGTGCCGAAGGGTAGGAAAGGAAGAAAACCAATTAGCCTAACTGTGATGTACAGAAGGTAAGAAGTAAAGACATATAAAGGGATTGGAGTGAGGGCAAGAAAATATACGGTTACTGTCATGAATCTGGATAGTGGAAGAGGCATTACTAGGAATACCCGACCACCCCTTCGAAATTTTTTCATGTTCCAGTTTTACTGTGCGGTGTTATTTGAAAACTGTTTTCCCAATTGAATTCTAACTCCAGGGTATGTATTTACCAGATTTGATTCTCACATCTGTATGGCGTTACGGATGCTGAGTGGGAGTAAGATATTGGGAATTTAGTGATTAGATCCTCACCATATCGAAATTCTTTGTAATTGGTGATATTTGAGGAAATAACCTGGGTTTTTCCTGACGGCAAATATTTGGTTTTGAATATCCGTCGTTATGCACCAATTTCAAACTGATATATCTGTATGTTTATTTTATAAAGTGAGATATAACTTTTTGAAATTATGTCTTTGAAATTTACCTATATTAATTGATGGTTAGGTAAGGTGAATGCAACAACGGTGTAATTCTTCTTAACCATAGCACAGTTTTCAACCTTCAACGCACAGGGTTTGAGTTATTAAACTCAGTGGGCTTATACAAAGTATTGTATATTGTCCGATGTCCGTTAGGGGTTGGTACTCGTGCTATATTCTGTTTACTCATGACTGCTCTAGTTCTAGACAAGTATTTCATTGAATTACAAGGTCCAGATTTTAAGAAGATATAGGTATAAGAATAAAGTAGAGAACCTTATGTTGCAAGTATCAGGATTCTTTAAGGTGATCGAAGATTTAGATACTTGTGTTTGGTATTCCGTTGTAAGTAATAGTTTTGAGAACTTGCTTCTCTTTCAGGTTACTCATACGTAGGTGTATTCCTTGATGAGTAATGCCGCTTGACCTTCTTCCATTTAGTTAATATGCACTGGGAACGGCTGCATGTATTTTGAATCTGGTTCAAATTAAATTAGTGCCTTTGTTTCTATATTGGATATAGAATGGATTCATATCTTAATGATGTTAAGGTATATGGAGTTGTCCAGCTTATGCTTAAAACCATAAACCGGATAAACTCTAGACACGTTTCAGTAATGGCAGTTTGTGGGTTATCTTGGGCTTTAACGAGGGTTAACATTCTACCATATGGAAGATCAATAGTTATATTGTTCTTGACTCGCCACAGTTTTAGTAAAATGAATCCTTTTCAGAAAACATTAGTGGGAGTATGGTAGAACTGGAAGTTATTCCAGAATCACAAACAATTACTGAAAATTTAGTAGAACCTAAAGATTCAATTGGATTCAACATTCCATTAGCCATTTCGCAGATTTGGTGGGTAACCTCAGGCACCCGAGAGGTACTTCGGTCTCCTCAAAGATGGTGACAAGGAGGTTTTTGATTACCCAAACTTGTCGTTACTGCTGTTCTAGACTATGGGATCTGGCAGGAGAATGAATATAATGTCGTTCTAAATTAGCTTTAGAAGTGCACATTTATATGACTCTGCCAGAGGGTTGTTGTAGTCAGTGGTAGCAACGGAAGCATAGTGGGCAAGTAGCTTATATTTATTTATAGACTAAAGCAGGTATAGCGGAGATAGATCGTCTGGTTTTGATATAACAATCATAGAGTTTGATTTCATCAGAACAACAGATGGACTTGGTAAGAAGGTAATTGGGAGTGATGTCTTGGCATTTGGATGACATGCTCTTGATAGGAAGTGATCTTCCTATACTATGATCGGTTATACTGTGGTTGTCACAAGGTGTTTCTCCACGTAGGATCTGGATAAAATATCAGGGTTTCTGGTCACTGGATCTATGGTTTTAGATCTAGATTTAGAAAGTGTCCTAATTTGAGTACTTGACACTATTCTAAAGTATTTTAGAATGGACGACTACAGGCGTGATGGTATACCCGCAGATGATGGAGTCACCCTCTCTAAAGAGATGTCTTCTAGACTGATGAGGAGAGGGATTTGCATGATTGTCATATCTCTTGCTTAGACAATTGAGTCAATTATGAGATGTCAAGTACCACACCAGATATTGCTTTTGCACTGGCTAAAATAAGTATATATATTAATCCAATCCTAGAGAAATATTAGGAAGTGTTCCCTCATAAAAAAAAGAAAGGGGGAAAATTCCCCACTATTCAAGTCTCACGTGTTAAATATGTGAGCACCTATATGCAAAAGCATATAGGCGCTGTGGTTAAAAATAAATGGGCTAAAAGAGCCACACTTGTTAAACACGTAAGCACCTATATGCAAAGCATATAGACGCTGCAATCAAAACACCTAATGGGCTAAAAGAGCCACACGCGTTAAACACATGAGCGCCTATATGCAAAGCATATAGGCACTGCAATCAAATAATTGACAAGCA
This sequence comes from Agapanthus africanus, assembly GCA_030015575.1. Taxonomy (NCBI): domain Eukaryota; kingdom Viridiplantae; phylum Streptophyta; class Magnoliopsida; order Asparagales; family Amaryllidaceae; genus Agapanthus; species Agapanthus africanus. The sequence goes on along the minus strand of JASDDO010000019.1, from coordinate 387,295,474 downwards.
GGCCTCACATGTTAAATACAAGAGAGTTTCTATGCATATGAGCGCTGAAAATAAAGCATGCTAAAACCCATGTTAGGGGTCACGTGTTAAACACGTGAGTTCTCCTTTTGCACTCCTTGGCAAGATAAAATTAATTCTATGTGATAGAATTAAATTCTATTTAGGAATATTTTCCCTGATCTTTCTAATACGGAAAGATTCTTCTCTAACAGAGAATTTTGGATTTAAAATCCAATTGTGATAAAATATCACCAATCAAACCACCTAATAGAATTAAATTCTATGTGGGAAATATTTCCTTGATCTTTCTCAAACTAGAAAGATCTTCTCTGTTAAACAGAGGACCCTTCGATTAAAAATCGAACGGTAATTATAAAATCACCTCCGATCATCTGATAAAATAAAATTCTATCTTAGGAAAATATTTTCCTAATTTTGTTAAATTAACAAGATATTCATAGGAAAATATTCTTAATCTTGTTAAACAAACAAAAAATCTTCTCTGTTAAACAGAGAGCCTTTGGATTGAAAATCCAACTGTGAATAAAATTCACCAATTAATTTTCATGATCTCTCAATGAGAGATTTTCTTAACACACTGATTTTTTCCCTTCTCCTATAAATAGGAGCAAGGAGATTAAATCTAAGGACACACAAAACTCCCAACAAGCTTCTCCAAAAAAATATATATACAGTGAGCTCTTGAAAAAGAATGAGAATTTAATTCTCAAAGGAAACTTGACTTGTTGAAACCCTAAGTAAAAAAACACAGAGATCATATTATCTCCCCTTTGCCTCTCTAAGGGTTTAACCCTTCATATAAGAACTCAGTTCTTTCTCTGGTTGATATTTATAGAAGCAGATCTTCACACAAGTTGAGAATTTAATTCTCATCGGGGAGATTCTGTTCTGCAGATTCAAAACTTAGGAGAAAAGAACTAAGTTAAAAAGAGAGAACCGGAACATATGGGAATTTAATTCCTCCAAAATTAAGGTCTAACCCTACATAAAGAACTTAGTTCTTAGAAAAATGAAAAAGAACTTAGTTTTTCAATACAAACAATAATGATGGTCTAAGATCTTCAAAACTGAAATCTTGATGATCATCAATGACTAAAAATATCATTAACAGAGATCAATATCTCTAAGAAAACACAAGAACAACTTGGAGACTCGATTAGTGCTTATCACTATTTTGAAGCCTCACGTGTTTCCTACGAGAAGCACTTAGAAAAGAAAACAAAAAGAACAGCCAAATCCGCCTCATGTGTTTCTCACGTGGGCGCCTAAAGAGCAAAGAAAAACTTCTTTGTCAATTAGGCAGCCGCCCCAAAAGGAAGCAGTCACATGAAATGCACGTGAGCTCAATCCAAGTGCTTAGAACTTCTGTAAAAAGAGGGAAACGAACAAATAAAGCCCAAAGCCCAGCACTCACGTGCTTCCCACATGAGTATCATGCAGAGTGCTCAGCACTCCATGATTAGTCAAAAATGACTAAAAACGCTCACATCTGAACACCTCATGTGTTTCACACGTGAGTACCACAGGACTCTAATGCTTAGCACTAATCCAGCACCCCCACGTGATTCACACGTGAGTGCTGTACGTCCCAATACTCAGCACTGTTGGGTAATTATAGAAACTCAATCTCAGCCCAAAAATTAGCTAAGTTTCCCGAGGGAAAACCTCTTTGTTTTTTTTAATCAATCGAGCCCACATGCTCTTGATTTCCAAGGTCTCAAATATCACCGAAAATTCTTAATTCCACAACAACCCCTTTTTCATCAAATAAGGGATTTGGTTTATGGGTACATCTTTTCACACCTCTGATACATGTCGTTGTAATTCCTCAACGTCTTCAGAGAGGTGGTGGGTCCCGACGACCAACAACTTCTATCGTTTATGCACGTCCAAACTGACATGCACGCCTTAAATTGGATAGTTCCCCAAATTGGGCACATTCTATATCACCATTGTTCACTTCATCATGTAACAAATACACGTGTGCACAAGTTGAATGTAGGACTGAAATGTTCCTAAACTAATAGTCGCCTCAAAAACGGCGATAAAAGACCGAAACATCCTTAAATTAACATTTTGCCTTAAATATGGCGATAATAGACCGAAATGTTCTTAAACTAATATTCTCCTCCAAAATGGCGATAAAAGACCGAAACGTCCTTAAATTAACATTTCGCCCCAAACATGGCGATAATGGACCGAAATATTTTTAAACTAATATTCGCCTCCAAAATGGTGATAAAGGACCGAAATGTCCTTAAATTAACATTTCGCTTCAAACATGGGGGATATTGGACCGAAATATGCTTAAACTAATATTCTCCTCCAAAATGGCGATAAAGGACCGAAACGTCTTTAAATTCACATTTCGCTTCAAACTTGGCGATAATGGACCGCGATGTCCTTAAACTAAAATAATCGAGCCTAAATGCTCATATGTTTAAGCTGATCTTAATCTCAAACCAGATTTACGATCCTTAAATCAACCCAAACCCAAATCTAAAAATATACAGATTTGGTCTAATCCACGCCCTACGGGCGACAACATAAAATAGTCTCCGTATACAATCCACGGGCAACCAAAATAAAACAAACATACACACGACACGAAGTGAACCTCCGGAGCAGGAAAAAGTGGTTATCGCGATGCGGTAACGTAATTAACTGCAGGGGCTTGCGCCTGCAGGGAAAAGCGTCCCCATAATAAAAAAAACCCATCGCAAACGAGGAGGAATCTGATAAAGTCTGCTACAATGGTCACATCCATTCAAACCTCTGATATATGGTGCCATAAATCAATTTTGATCTTCGAAGAGGTGGACGGATAAATCCAAATAGCATTTTCCCCCAGAATTCAGGCCAGACATCCTAACGTCCTGGTCCATCTTCCGGTAGTGAACGGATTCTGACACGCCCGGTGGGACCTTTTCCTCTTTCCACTCCACACTACGTGTGTCATGTTTCACGAACAAAATCATGGTTCACTGTGGTTGCCCTTGAATTCGAGGTACTAAGATTTGGTGTCTTGTTCCTGTGTAGAAGAAGAAAAATCAATAGCTTCCAACTACACAACTTGCAACAGTAACTCCCGCTCCGCCCCAATTGGAGTTGTGACTTATGGGCCCAATGCGGCCTCCATATTTTCAATGCTGGTGGGGCAAGTAACTCAAGCTACTACCGGATTGTTCTTCGGGACCATGATCCCACCAACGAGTTTCAGCACCCCAGCGCCACAAGATGAAGATCCTAGGAAGTCGATCTTCGATCGACTTGCAATCACAACGACCCCTCTCAACGGGCGTCAAAATCCGATGCCTCAGTTTTCAACAGGCAGAGCTGAAGCTCAGACGTCTCAATCTTCAACAGGCTAAGCCAGAACCAAAATAGGCCCATAAAGAGGCTTGTCACACCTGAAGGGGCTGCCCCAAAACGGATAGCCCTCCCAAATCCTCCTGCAGGTGAAGTCGTCAAAAGTGCTTCCCCTACCAGAAGATCGGTCTTCGGAAGATTAGCCGGCCATCCTCAAACTCTACCAAGGACGACATTCTTCAATAGGCTGACACCAACAGCAGCCCCTCAGCAAAGCTGGGGGCACGAAGAAGCCGCTTCCAAAACTGAGGCGGTCCTTTTTTCAAGATACGCTCGACGTCGCTACTGGCGCCGGGTGAGAAAAGATGGGGGCAATTCTCCCTCTGGACTTACTTCTACAGCTCCAATGGTGGAAATTGATGCTGTTGTTCCAATTGGGAATAGCTTTGATCTGCTCAGGAGGGTGCGAAAGAACTCTCCAACGGCGGTGCTAAAGAAATCGCCCATGCCTGCGGAAACCACGGTGCAGGCGAAGATGGAGCAGCCCCATTAGCAGCTCTCTTCCCAAATTCACAGGGTCTGGAAGAAAGTCCAGGACTCTATGATCAACAAAGATTACTCTCTTCGATCGAAGAAATTGAAGACTCGGCAAAGGAAGACCATCTCTCCACCATACAGTGAAGGAATTCTTCTACACGGGTGCCTGTTACAACGGCTCCTTCAACTTCGACCTCCCATAAAAGGAGAAGGCCGGAGAAAATCCCATCGCCTGCGGAAAATTCCAAAGGTGATGAGCCCAAACGCCCCAAGTCTGGGGGCATGATCGTACACACGGTTTACATGGCTTCCGGGAAAGAGGAAAGCCATGCTTCTGTGGCTCATCGACCGCAAACTTGGTTGCTAATAAAAGCTCAGGAGCAACAACAAAAGCTCTAAGAGATGATGACCAAATTGACAGCACTCACCTGGCAGAAAGAAAGTCCGGATCCAATAGCCGAACAACGCCAAGAACAGGAAACCAATACAGAGTTCCTGCGAAGGGTGCTTGAAAGAAAGGACAAGGAAGCTACTGAGCAGGCTGCCAACATAAAGCAGATGGCTCTTTTGTTTCAGGATATGATTGGAATGATGATCCAGTCAGAATCCCCAGCCGAGGATCCGCCGATAATTATCGAGGATGAAAGATGGGAAACATCAAACCCTCTTCCGGCTTTATCAACATCTAAGGAGGAAACGATCTTCAAGACTGCTCTTGATGATTATATCGCTCAACAAATATGAGCTCATCAAGCAAATGAAGTGGTCAGCCAAACTGTCAGAACTGGACGACCATATCCAGGCTGGTATGACCAAATCAAGTACCCCAAATTCCATGTGTACAAGGGGATAGGCAACCCCTATCAGCACGTCAGTGCAGTTAAGAGCTCTGTGCGGCAACACTAGAGGCGACGACAAACTGCTGCTTCGCCAGTTCGTTTGCAGTCTGTCAGAAATGGCTTTTGAATGGTACTCAGAGCTCCCAAATGACTCCGTAAAAATATTCACAGAAATGGAACTGCTGTTCACACAATGGTTCTCCAGCGCAGGCGAGCGCACCCCGATCACGGCTTTAATCAATTCTACGGTAAGGCCGGGAGAAACCTGGGTCCAATATGCGATTCGGTGGTGGAACCTGTGGTCAAAGTGCGAACAACGCATCGAAGAATCCCCCGCCGTGGGCATGTTTATCGGGACCCTTGATCCTCAAACGACGGTGTCCCATTTCATGACGTTCTTCAAGCCGACGACCTTCCAGGCTCTGATCGATAAACTGGCCCAAATGGACCAGATGGACTATGGGCCTTCCTTCTCAAATAAGGACCCTCGAAACGCCAAGGGTAAAGGGAAAGCGGCCTTCGTCGCCAACACTGAACAAAAACCGAGCGACCTAAAACTGGCGGCTCGCCAAAACAATGCACATCCATGCCTATCCCTTGAAGATAGGCTAGGACGCGCTTACTCGTTTCCCGGCGATAAGACGGGGAGGCTATTTGAGTTGGCAATGCATAACAAACTCATCACATTGCCAGACCTATGACGTACACCACAACCCGGCGATATCAATAACCCCAACTACTACTCCTATCACAGAATGGCGAGCCACCCAATTGAGGATTGCTACGTCTTCAAGAACTGGGTCGAGGATCAGTATCAATAGGGGAAGTTCACGCTTTCTGAGAATTGGAGGGTGAACCCATCACAGAAGCACACTCCCAAAAAGGTAGATGCACCGAGGGCATCATGCTCGCTCATGGAAGAAACTCCATGGGAAATCATTCTTTCAGCAAAGACCAAAAGAATGTTGAAGGATCTACATGCATGTCCGGCAGTCAGGTGGAAAAGCCTATTTCAACCTGAAATCATCAAAGGGATGCTGAAACCGCGTCCCGTACTGAAGATTGTTGACAAAGGCCAAAATCCCCAAGTCAAGCCTTCAAAATCTTTGAAGAAAAAGAAGAAGACCTAAAAGCCTGTGTAGTCTGCCGATTATGACGAAAAGCGCACAAACCTATAAAAGTACATCGACGCGCTGGAGGAGTACAACCAGAAGGCGTGGACACCGGTCACCCTCGAAGAGTTCCTTCAGAATATTCTTGAGAACGAAGATAGTGACAACGATGAGGAAAATGACTTATTAGAAGAAATCGAAGACTATGTAGAGAGTTGCCACATGGTCTCCCATTCGTCATTAAATTTCGAAGAAGCTCTCTCAGCGTCAGAAGGCAACACGGAGGAACTGGGGCAGAATCGGTGCTAAAATCCCCGGAACTGCCAGAAGACCTGATCGATAGGCTGTTAAATGAAGCCTTTTGAAAAAGCAAAGCTGATCGAGAACGCGAAACAACCATATATAAAAAGGCTAAGCGTTAGCGTTAGGATGAAGAAGCTGCGGCAAGGTGGAGTCGTAAAGTACTCCAACCAATCCAAGGCATATCTGCGACAAATAAGAGTAGGATCAAGGCAGAGAAGCGGTTCGCCAAAGCCCTGTCAATTGGAATGAAGCCTCTACCTCTCGTAAGAAACACTTCCGGGGTTTTATGCATTGACGGAAAGGATTCACATCCAAACTACTGTTTATATCATCGGAGGGTTACCCACCCACCGAGGAATGCTGTACCTTCAAGAAGTGGTGGTAAGGATACGTTGCCCATCAAAAACACTTCAAGAGGATGATGCGCGTAGCTTGTCGACAGCAAAAGGGTGCGACAAATGCGCGCGAAAAAACGACTGGAAACTGTCATATGGTTGATACCAGTTCGGAAAGGGAAAAGCCCTGAGCTCTTATTTTCAGGAGCAATTCTGAGGACGAAATACCCCTCAGCCCTCTCTTCAAAGACTTCACCTCCGAAAAAGAAGAGGAGGAGGAGAATTGCGAGAATATTCAGCTGCGTAAGCGCACGCTGTCTGAGAAGAACCTCAGACCTACAAACAAAGGTTCGAGCAAAAAGAACAAAAGGAAAGAAAAAATCCCTGAGGAAATTGCCCTCGACGGTGGAGTTGTCAAAGAGCTCGCAGTGAGGGACCCGCCTAAGAAAAATAAGGTGGATTACAATATCCTGGCACATTTAAGGAAAATACCCTCACAGTTGAGCATATTCGATGCTCTATTCTTGTCCAAAGAAGCACGAGAGTCTCTGATTAAGGCATTACAAGAGTCTAATCAGTTCTAAACTTTCCTCGCGGAAGAGAAGATGAAGGATGAGCTGGCGGAGGCTCACACAGCTGACATTACATTTAGCGATGAAGACCTCCTCCTTGGTACGTGCGAGCATAACAGCCCGTTATACATCACTGGGTATTGCCACGACATCAAGATAGGAAAAATCCTTGTCGACACTGGATCCTCCGTCAACCTTCGCAACATGAAAGTGCTGAAGGAGATTTGCATGAACGTTCATCACTTAGCTCGGGAAAAAATTACCATCCCCGGTTTTTACTCACAGTCATCACGGACGCTTGGATCCGTAATTTTGACGTTACGCTTCGGGTTGCTCATCACTGACATTAAATTTCACGTCATTGACACCAAGACTTGCTATAACGCTTTGCTCAGCAGGCCCTGGATGCATAAGTACAACGTCATCCCTTCTAAACAAGATCAGTGTATGAAGTATTTCAAGGATGGTTTGGAATGCACCGTCATAGGAGAGATGAATCCATTCTCCGTAAGCGAGGTTCGGAAATATGAAGACGCAAAATACTTCCTACCAGACTTCGAAGACACAAAAAGATGTCATAAGTCGGAGGATAAACAAAAGTCCGTCGCCACTATCCCGATCTTTGGGAGCGATTCCGAGGAAGATGAAGAAATAGTCTACTCGGGGCAACCCTAGAAAGAAAACAACAGGCCCGGACCATCGACCTCTATTCTGGTCTTTGGCAGCGACTCTGAGGACGAGGCCAACGCAGTGTTCGCCATCTGCCCGTCAATGCAAACCCTCAACAAAGCAGATCAGAGCCTGCAAATCACAATGGTTTTGCCTCGGCATTACAAGGAACTTGATGCGCTCGATACATACAGCGCACAGGAACTACAGACTTTCTACGTGCCTCCCAGGAGAAGAGGTGAAAAGGCGATCCTCTTCTACCAATCTACGGAGACCAGAGTAGAAAAAGAAGTCAGGCACAGTGCCCATTTTGCACTCGACAAGCTTCAACCAATCTGTCTGCCAAGATACTACATGGAGGGATTGAAAATGCTATTAAAATGCCAAGGTGTACCCTTCGAACAAACTGTTCGACAAGCCCACTTATACATAAAGATTTGGTATATGCCTGGGACCCAGCAAAAGATGCCCAACGGGACGATGGGAACAACCGGTCTCGGACACGTTAAGTCCAAAAAACGGAAACGATTCTACAGCTGCCGCGTCATAAACAGCTCTGGTGAAGAAGAGAATGCTCTTCCAAATAGCTGTGACGTTGAAACAGAACGAGATCCCGCTCTAAGAATGTTAAGCCCATCGTTCGAAGAACATGCTGACAAGCTAATAAACAAAGCCTGTCAAAAGATTCTGGATAACCACAGTCAAGAAATGGGTATTTATGAAAAGGCCAGGACGCAACGCCTCAACCAGCCGTCTGCGGAAAAAGAAGACTACAATGCCCTTCATCCTCAACCAGTTGTACGTTCTCGCCTCGAATGAAAATCCCAAAATAGAGGCAAAAAACAAGGCGAAGAAAGCAAACAATGCTTGAAAATAGCAAAACGGATCCAAGAAGTCGTACAATCGAGGAAAAGCCAGTTGGAACCCGTCCTTTATGAAGAAGATGGGCCGGGAATACTCTTTCCTTCAAGATAAGACAAGGAAAATATTCAATCTTGTCATGAAGCACCAAATGGTGGCGCTTCCGAAGTCTCGGCACCCCGAAAAAATAAACGAGGTCCATCATCCGGATTATTGCTCCTATCACCGAGCAATAGGTCATCCCCTTGAAGACTGCTTCACTTTCAAAGATTGGGTCAAAGACCAATATCAACAAGGCAGGTTCGTTTTATCCGACAGCTGGAGCGTAACCCCACCGCAAAAGCATGAACCAAAGAGGACCTATACCGTAAGGATAGGATCAGCTCAACATCAAGAATGGAAGCGAACCCGTACCTGCCATGTGATAACACTCTCAAAGGAGGGAGGGCACGAGACGATAGATGACCCCTCCAGGTGCTTCACAAATGAAGACGAGGACGAGGTGATCTCAGAGTTTTCACCAGCACCAAAAGTGCTGGAAGACGGGATACACACTACGGTGGACAACATAAGGAAAATTGACTTAGGGACGGAAAACGACCCGATGCCAACATTCGTCGGTAAGCTACTATCTGAAAATTAGGTAGCCACGTTAAAGGAGGTGCTCATGCAGTATAAAGACTGCTTCACATGGAACTATTCCGAAATGCTGGGATAGATCCAAAGGTAGCAGTACATAAACTGGCCATATCGCCGGATATAAAGCCAGTCAAACAGGCACCAAGAAGAATGCGGCTCAAACTTGAGATGAGTATTAATGCTGAGATCAAGAAACTAATCGACTCCGGCTTCATCCAAGAAGTTTAATATCCCAACTGGATCGCTAACATCATTCCGGTGATGAAGAAAAATGCGACGGTGCGCATCTGCGTGGACTTTCGGGACCTTAACAAAGCTTGCCCGAAGGATGACTTCCCAGTACCTGTTATCGAGCTGATGATCGATAACATGTCTACCCATGAGGTTTTCTCCTTCATGGATGGATCTTCAGGATACAACCAAATAAAAATGCATCCTGAAAACCAAAAACATATCGCCTTCCGGACTCCGCTGGGCATATTCTGCTATAAGGTGATACCTTTCGGGTTAAAGAATGCTGGCGCTACCTACTAGGGGGCCATGACGAAGATCTTGTGAGTGTATATGCCCTAGAGGCCATTACTGTATCATATTAGTTTGTATATTACTTAATGGAAGCTTGGGATATTCACCTTGTATATACAATCTTGCTCAAAATAGTAGTATGCTACTTGGTTTGTTTATACTTCAATGTGTACAAGTGTTTATTTTATTATATCACCTATACGCATTAGTGGAGCCCTTAGGATTTTTGCTTGATTACCAGCGTTGTGATGGCAGTCACACTAGTGGGGGCTGGGTAATCTATAAGCACATCCTTATGCAGGTCCCTAGTCGCAGGACTATCGAGACAGGGCATCGATACTCCGGAGTAGACTAGCGCATGCGCTTCTCATCCCAGAGTGGGAGATGGTCTGTCCCACAGCCATCAGTACGTCGTACTGGAGATAGTATGCGGGTGCTCGTTGGGTTACGAGTACACTGGACAGGACTCGTCGGGAACTGACCGGTTGGTATTATACCTATCGTCAGTTATCAGTTCCCAGGTGACATGAGTACAGCTTAGTCTGCTGACTTGACACTGTCACTTCGCCTCAAGTGTGTTCCCACTGTACTTTGATTACTACCCTACCACGGCTCAAAGGAGTCATGCAAACAGGTAGTAGTTGGGTGCAGTCCCGAAGCACTTGGAGGCAGTGACGGTTAGACAGGATTCGTTTCTCCCAGTATTGGGGGTTGATATCGCGCTGTGTCTAGGAGAGCCATTACACGAGTAGTCCCTGGCCAGGGCAAGCGAGATATACTGGTAGGCTTCCAGTGTTATTTCAGGGTGTTTTGGGCTTCACTCCGACATGACTTGTACCGCTATTAGGGGACTGACGTTTACCGCCCCCTAGGCCCGCCATGCAATGTATCAGACGAACAGACCGGACTGTACGGAGACTGTCATAGTCAGACTCAGTAGGAGTTCAGATGGGTTTCACCTCGTCAGTCTTCTTGTCGGCATCTACCTGGGGACCGTTACGCACAGCTAGTGCCGCTTGCGGTCTGTGGTTAAACCCACTGCCAGCGTAGTGTCGAGTCTTTAGAGTCCCACACAGAAAGCTATTCGCCTTTAGGCAAAATAGTAGAGGTCGCATGGTTTTGCGACAGGTCGCATGGTTTTGCGACAGGGTTCGGTCACATCCGTGCACTTGTGCACGTACAGTGTCCGGACAGTTAACACTAGCGGGCTTTGGTTTAAGCCAGATCCTAGTGTACGTTTTGGGATTGGTTTTATCTCGTTTGTATTCGTGTTCCTCAAAACGCGGATGCGGGTGTGTATGCACAGTTGACAGAGAGACAGAGGCAGAGTATTCTCATTGGGGTTGTTGACTGTTGACTGTTGACAGTTGACTGTTGACCATTGACTTTTGCTTAACCCTAATGAGAATAAGATATATGATTAACATTAATATTAATTAAGTATTATAGTGACATGGTTGTTGAGGGGTTGACTTTGTTGACTTGTTGACTTTGTTGACCGGTTGACTAGGTTGGACTAGTTGACCATCATCATGACAATGGCTATCATTCCATGGCAAAGACTTTTGCTTGCTTGTTTATTTATTTAAAATGAGTGCATGAAATGATATAGCCATTTTGACTTAAACCATTTACACAATACTTGATTACTATTTTTGTTATGATGGCTTTTGGATTATGAGAGGTGAGAATGAGAAGAGTATGGTTCATTCTATCATTTTGCTTTCTCTCTCTTGAGCTCTCTCATTCTCAAGCTCTCCCTCTTCCTCTTGCTCTCTCTACCTCAAGGCAAACCATTCTCATGTGTTGAGACTCATTGCCTTAGAGATAAAAAGACACCAAAACATTCCTCTACTCATTCTAGTTCACAAGGCCTAGCAAGCCAAATGATCTAGTTTCTTCAAAGTTCGAAGAAGAAGCCAAAGGTAGAAGCTTTCGGGTGGATCCATTTTCGGCGCAAGGAGACGACGAGGTGAGGCCGATCCGTACACCAGAAGGAGTCGAAGACGAAGGAGTTCAAGAAAGGTATAGCCCCCTAACCGAGTAGGTAAACTCTTGTTAGGTTGTTAGTTAGTAGTTTAACAAAGATCCGGTTTTGAGTCCATGTTACCGCCTCTAGAAAATTGTTTTTCATCAAATTCCGCATGCCCGAAAGTACCGGGAGAGGTAGCATGGACTTACAGATCTTCGATGACCTCATCCATGAGATTGTCGAATGCTACATCGACGACTTGGTGGTGAAAAGCAAGTCTTACTAGGAGCATTGGGAACATCTAAACATAGTGTTCCAACGTTTTCGGAAGTATAATCTAAAGATGAATCCTCTAAAATGCGCATTTTGAGTCTCCTCAGGCAAATTCCTAAGATTCATCATACGGCACCGGGGTATCGAAATTGATCCCCCAAATATCAAGGCGATTACGGAGATGCCCACATCAAGGACCCTCAAACAGTTGCGATCTCTTCAAGGAAAGCTTGCATATATCCGGCGGTTCATAGCCAACTTCTCCGGAAAATGCCGTCCCTACAGTCATTTGATGAAGAAAGGGACCCCGTTCGTCTGGGATCAAAAGTGCCAAAATGCACTAGACGAAATCAAGCAATACTTGCAAAATCCGCCGGTATTGACCGCTCCAGTTAAGTGAAAACCTCTTATCCTATATAAAATGGCCATTAAGGGTTCTCCAGGCACGCTTTGGGCACAAGAGAACGATCAGGGAAAGGAGAGAGCTTTGTACTATTTAAGCCGAGTTCTCCTAAGGGTAGAAAACAACTACTCCCCCATCGAAAAGCATTGCCTGGCACTGATCTTCGCGATAACGAAGCTTAGGCATTACTCCTTGGCACATGAGATCCATCTCATATAAAAGATGGATCCTCTCAAATATCTGATGTTAAGGGCTATATTAATAGGAAGGCTTGCCAAATAGGCCCTTCTCCTGATGGAGTTCTTGATAACGTATCGACCTCTCAAAGCAGTGAAAGGCCAGGCCATCGCTGACTTTCTCGCCGAACATCCGATACTAACAGACTCCCTCTTTAATTGCGAGTTGCCGGATGAACATGCGTTCGACACCATTGAAGGAGAGAAGGAAGAAAATGATTCCCGATGGGAACTCTACTTCGATGGAGCATCTTCTATGAAGAGGCGAAAGCAAAACACCCCCATAATCAAAGCCGGGATGGGCCTTATTTTCGTAACTCCACAAGGAGGGATAATGGATTACACCTTTTCCTTAACGGAGCCGAGGAATGATAACGAAGCTAAATATGAAGCTTTGATAGCACGTCTCGAGATCGCTGTCGACATAGAAATCAAAGACTTCTTATATATGGAGACTCCCAGCCGATCGTTAGCCAAGTAAATGGCGACTATCAGACATGTAAGTTGGAGCTGATAAAGTATGGCGAAAGAGTGCAACAAATATTGACACAAATCCCTTCCTACATCCTGGAGAGTATACCGCGTGCAGAAAACAGCTAGGTGGATGCGTTGGCCAAATTGGCTAAGGAATTGGCCGACGAAGACCTCGATGACGTAAAGATCATCGTGCAAAGTCGTAGGATCCTCGTGCCAATAGATATATCCTCGGAAGACTTAACAGAGTTGTTCGAAGGAAAAGAAACGACCGAACAAATAGCCCTTCAAATAGAGGATGAAGAAACGTTCAAGGATTGGAGAGAAGTCTTCATAGACTACTTCAAATCTCGACGAACGCCCGAAACTGTGTCGTCTCGACATCAGCTCATGAAACGAGCTAAGTCCTTCTCCTTCGTCAATAATACTCTATATAAGAGATCGTTCGACTTTCTGTGGCTAATATGCCTGGGACCAGAAGAAGCGAAGAGAGCCGTCCAAGAAACTCACGACGGACTCTGCGGTTCTCACCAAGCTGGGCCAAAAATGAAGCTGAAGATCAAAAGAATGGGTTATTATTGGCCCACAATGATTCAGGACTGCCTCAAATATGCGAAGCAGTGTCACTCATGCCAAATTCATGGAGACTTCATCCACCTGCATCCAAACCCGCTACACCCAACAGTAACTAGTTGGCCGTTCAAAATGTGGGGAACCGATATAATCGGCCCTTTTGAACCAGCATCATCCAAAGGACACCGGTTCATACTGGCAATGACCGACTACTTCTCCAAGTGGGCAGAAACAGTACCACTAAGGGATCCTCCATTTCTTCAGGACACGTGTCATCTACCGGTTTGGCACTCTGCGATGAATTATCTCGGATAATGGGCTAGCTTATAGAAGTCATAAAATCAGCCGCTTCGTACAACAATATAAAATAAATTGGAGATACTCTTTAGTCTATAATCCTCGGGCCAACGGTCTAGCTGAAGCTTTCAACAAGACCATGACGAAGATTATAAAGAAAAAGGTGTCCAGAAACAAGAGAGACTGGCATGAAAGGTTACATGAAGCTCTCTGGGCGTATCGAACAACGTTCAAAATAGCGATGAATACAACACCATATGCGTTGGTATTCGGCACGGAAGCAGTGCTTCTCTTGGAAATAGAACTCCTTTGTCTGCGAGTAGCGGTTCGATACGAGCTGATAGATGAAGAAAATGCTTATCTTCGGTTTGAGGAGCTCAGTGCCCTCGACGAAACCCGCCTTATAGCACAGCAAAACCTGGAGGCTTATAAGGCAAGGATGACACGGTTATACGAAAGACTGGCTTGGCCGAGAACATTCCTTCAAGGCGAGCTCATGCTAGTCATCAAAAGACCAATGATCCCTAATCATACAAAACGGGGGAAATTCGAGTCGAACTATGAAGGCCCGTACATCATAAACAAATTCTACCAAGGTGGACCCTATCTGCTCATAGATATGTATGGTGAAAGACACATCCGGCCAATAAACGGCCGATTTCTCAAAAAATACTGCGCCTAACGAGTCATGACCTAGGTCAATGATAGATGACGACGCTCGTGTCCGCTCGCTATCTTCTTAAGTCAAAAACTCTGAGAGTTGTATAGAAAGAAGCCCCGTTTGCTCAAACATGGCGACAAAGGACCGAGATGTCCTTAAACTAGAAATTCGCTTCAAACATGGAGACAACGGACCGATATGTCCTTAAACTAAAAATTCTCCTCAAACATGATGATAACATACCGAGATGTCCCTAAACTAGAATCTCGTCTCAAATATGGCAATATAGGACCGAGAAGCCCTTAAACTAATTATCTGCCTCAAACATGGCAGTACAGACCGAGAAGTTCTTAAACTAACAATGGACCGAAATGTTCTTAAACTAAAAATTCGCCTCAAATATGGAGATATCGGACTGAAATGTCCTTAAACTAAAAATTTTCCTCAAACATGGCAACACCGGACCGAAATGTCCTTAAACTAAAAATTTTCCTCTAAAACTTTGCCTCAAATATGACGGCATCGGACCGAAATGTCCTTAAACTAAAAATTCGCCTCAAATATGGCGAGATCGAACCGAAATGTTCTTAACCTAAAAATTTGCCTCAAATATAGCGATATCGGACCAAAATGTCCTTAAACTAAAAATTCGCCTCAAATATGGCGACATCGGACCGAAACGTCCTTAAACTAAAAATTTGCCTCTAACGTGGCAACACCAGACCGAGATGTCCTTAAACTAAAAATTCGCCTCTAACGTGGTAACACGAGACCGAGATGTCCTTAAACTAAAAATTCGTCTCAAACATGGCGATAGCGGACCGAGAAGTTTTTAAAACTAAAAATTTGCCTCAAAAATGGCGATAGCGGACCGAGATGTCCCTAAACTAGCACATTGCCTCCAAAATGGTGATATGCTCCATTGAGATCTATATTGTAATCGAAACTCCAACGGCGAAAACTGCAACTCAAGTCTCACTAGCTATACAGCTACTCCATTGGTGAAGTCACCCCCATGTCCTACTGGCAAATAGATGGGTCATTAAAAAAACGGTATGTCCATAAGAAAAATGGGCACGGATGAAAACCCGAAAGGGCGCCGTGAGTAAAAACAGCAGGATTTCTGGTGAGCTTGTGAAAACCCGGAAGGGTGCAATCTTGTAAAAAAACGGTATGTCCACAAGAAAAATGGGCACGGATGAAAACCCGAAAGGGCGCCGTGAGTAACAACAGCAGGATTACCGGCGAGCTTGTGAAAACCCGGAAGGGCGCAATATCGTAATTTTTTTTACACTTTCGAGATCCTCTCGACTCGTAAGGAGAACTCCCCCTATGAGACCCTCATGGCTCGTAGGATTAAAAAGCCTTATGCTAAAGGGATCCGAACCTGTTCTTAAGCCGTCATATCCCCTAAGTTTCCCTACAGGCAGTCCAATATTGGCCATTGTATACAATCCACGGGCACAAATAAACGATTTCCCTGTCAAGTTCCACCAATAACGAGAAATGTCCTCATATGGTGAGCGACACTTGTAAGTTCTCTTGACTTATATGGAGAAAATACTCTTATAGAATCCTTACGACTTATAGGAGAATACACACTTAGGAATCCCCACGATTCCTAAGGAGAAAATACGCCTACGAGATCCTCACGACTTATAGGGAGAAATACCTTTATGAGACCCTTACGGCTCATAAAGTCAAAAAGCCTTAGTCGACAGGATCCTAACCCTGTTTTCTAAGCTACCTTTGTTCAAATCAACAAAGGAAAATGATGAGTCGCTCCTTGCAATATTCCAATCACAGCGATGCTGATGCTTAAAAAGGTTTCAAACTTCAAGTCATCTCAAGGAAAATGATGATTTGCTCCTGGCAATATTCCAGTTGCAGCGATGCCGATGCCTAAACAGGTGTCAAACTCCAAGTCCTTTCACGGAAAATGATGTGCTCCTAGAAATATTCTAGTCGTAGCGATGTTGTTGCCAAGGTTGGTTTCAGATTCTAAACTCGCGATAAAAACATCAGCGAGTAAAAAAATATGAATATAAAAAAATAGCCGAAATGTTTGAGCAGCTCACAATAAAAAGCAGCGAGTAAAAATATAAAAAATAGCTGAAATGATTGGGCACCGTGCATAAAAAAGCCAAAATGATTGGGCAATCACAACTTTCGTGATAAGAAAAGCTGAAAAGATAAAGCATCACGGAAATCAAAAATAAAATAAAATAAAAGGAAAATTTCTTTGCCCTACAGGTGAGTCTACACTTACCCCTGTATATAATCCATGGGCACAAATGAAAAAGAGAACCATATTTTCCCACCAGGCTCCATGAAAGGGAGAGCCAGACCTCGACGACAACATTTACAGCCTAGAGATCATCCCGACGTACCTTCTCATTCCGACAGGATGCAAACACGACATCAACAAAGACCCCAGGGTCAAGTCAAAAGTGGAGTCACGGCAAAACCCTAGCTCTATGTTTTGACGGTGCATACACAACCTAAAGACTACCCTGACGTACCTTCTCATTCCGATAGGATGCAGACACGACGTCAATAAAGACCCAAGGGTCAAATCAAAAGTGGAGTCACGACAAAACCCTAACTCCAAGTCTTGACGGTCCATACACACCCTAAAGACTACCCCGACATACCTTCTCATTCCGACAGGATGCAGACACAGCGTCAACAAAGACCCAAGGGTCAGATCAAAAGTAGAGTCATGGCAAAACCCTAGATCCAAGTCTTGACAGTTCATATACAACTCAGAGACTATCATGGCTTTCCTTCTCAGTGCAGAAGCAACGTCAACAAAAGATCCAAGGGTCGAAATAAAAAAATGGAGTAACGGTAAAATCCTAACTCCAAGTCTCGACGGCGCATATACAATCTAGAGACCATCCCGATATTCCCCCTCATTTCAACAGGATGCGAATGCGGTTATCAAATGAAATTAGAGTAATGGCATATTCCTAGCTCCGGACTTCAACTGCTATACATACAGCATAGAAGTCTTAAAGATGTCTACCTTACTTCAGCAAAGAATCAACGCGACATTGTCAAAACAAAAAATGAAGCAACGGCATATTCCCAGCTTCGGATCTTGAAGGCAACTCATATAAAGCCTAAAAGACTATCGAAGATCATCCCACACCAGTGCGGAGTGGTTATGACTCATCGGGGCTTCAAATTGAGCCTAACCTCAAGTAAAAAGCGATATGGCAAATTCCTAACGCTTGTTCTTCTGACGGTAATATAACCTAAGGAGATTACTTGAAGGCGTCTTATCCAGCCCCCGATGGGATCAGAGACACGGCAGTCATGGGGCTACTCGAACAACGGCTTAAAGACCGCATGTCGAGAAATACATTAGCCAACACGATGGTACCACGAACCAAAACCCTAGTACCACAAAAACCTAACGGACCTTTGTCGTAAAGAATGGAGGTTATCTATATACAACATTAGGACAATTTTGCCTATAAACCCAAGGAAGGTAAACTACAAACTCCGAAATGAGTACATAAACTAGAGACTCCGAAACGAGTGAATAAACTACAAACTCCAAAATGAGTACTAGACGAAATGAGTGAATAAACTACAAACTCAGAAATGAGTACATAAACTAGAGACTCCGAAACGAGTGAATAAATTACAAACTCCGAAATGAGTATATAAACTACTTTACGCCGAGTCAAGACATCAAAAGATGGAGAGCCACAAGTATGAAATGAAATTTCTTTTATTCATAAATCAAAATGAATACAAGATACAAAAAGGAGAAGAAAATATACATCGACAAAAAATTTCTAAGCTAGTAGGCGGTTCAATAAGCCAGCAAGATCGTCATTCTTCCGGCGGACTTCCGCTTCAAGCATTATCAACGCCGCGATCTGAATCCCTGCCTGTGCCTGTTGATTTTGGTATAAAGAAAATCAACTCTCAAGCTCTTTCTCGGCAGTCTTGTGGGCCTCGACCATCTCGCGTGTGAAAATGATTGCTTTATCGAGAGCCACCACCTCCGTAATGGCCTCCTGAAGGACCTGCCAAAGTTCATAAGCTTGAGTAGTCTTGGTGGTGAGCTGGGCTTGAAGTTCCCTTAAAGCCTTCTAAGCCAATTCCTTTGCCGAAAACTTTCGATTGAGCCTTTTCTCACATCACTGAAGGTTGGCTGCACACCGATCGATCCATCCATTCAAGTTGGCCTTTACGGATAGGATATCAGAGGGAAGGCGTACACATTCAACCCCATGAGGAGAGGCCTCCACGTGACGGCAATACTTGACCCAAGTACGCACCATCGCCTCGTCATTGTAGGTGGCAAGAACAGACAAAGAAGCATTGACTTCAACAGCGAATTCTTCGGCCGTGACGGAAGTGCCAACGTGAAGATCTTCTATAAGAGTTACCAAGGAATGAATGCTCAATTTTTCCATCCTCTCAGACACGCGTTGGGCGTAAGGGCCTGGCGGCATGAAAATCCGGGACTCTAATGGAGTTAGGGTGGGCAAAATTGTAAAAATATATGTGTGGTTAGTTGCCTTTCCAAACGTAGAATAAGTAAAAGAATGCCAATGCTAAAGCGTCACTTACCCATGGCCATAGAAGGCGGATTTGAGATATCCCCAGGCCCATTGGGAGCTTCAACTTCGTCGTCAGCCTCTAAGATCGTGGTTTAAAATAAATAGGGCACATTAGCATCATTATGAAAATATAAAACGTAAAGGCAAAGGATTACCAACCTTGGCCATAGGAAAGGACTATGCTCTGTAGAAGTATCGCTTGCGGGGCCACCATGCTAAGTAAACGCTGGAAGGTTTTCTCCGGAGAAAGATCTACAATGGAAGACGCCAACTCCCGCTATTCTAAAAAAATGGGGGGGGGGGTGTTCAGATATATGGAAGGGTCGTTAAAAAAATTGTAGATGTCTATAAAATTACCTTCGATACTTTTTCCACTTTGAACCGGAGGGATGGCAGCTTCAGTAATCTCCTCTACACCTTCCAGTGTGTCATTGGAAATATTTACAAAAGCCGTGGCCGGTGTGGCAGTCTCTGCTGGAAGAATAGAAGCCATTATCGGAGACTCTAAGGCGTGGACGACAGTTTTAGTAATCTCCTCTACACCCCCCGGTGCGTTACTGAAGATATCCATAGAATCTATGACCAGTTTAGCAATCTCCGCCGGAAGAATAGAAGCCGTCATTGGAGTCTCCCTGACGTGATCTGGGCTCAAGACTACGCCCGCTGCAGAAGGCCTACAAAATTTTTGTACAGATAATATGATGTGAAAGTAATACAAATTATTTACCAAAAGAGACGAAAAAATATGCATACCAATACGCCAGGGACCTGAAGTATGGCCTTTTCGAGCTGCTGCTCTTTTCTGTTCAATTACGCTCGGCGGGTTTCGAATGAAAGTAAATTCCTGCCCGCCTTCAGAGCAGCCTCGTCTTCAGAAACGGCTGAGATGGGATGTTTGAGAGCCCATTCTTCTTCCATCGTCAGAGGACCCATTAGTAACCTAGGTAATAATGGATCAACATCACAGAATTCAACATCGGGAAAGCCTCCCTTCCTGGGGCGCACATTTTCAGTTTCATCCTGTGATCACTTCAAGGCTTCGGCCAACTGAGCGGCTTCCTCTGCAGATGTGCCAGGAAAGGAGATCGTCATCTGGTTCATGCGCAGATATAGGCCCATGATTGGTGTGAAAGAGTGTGTTTGTAGTTATACTGCAATCAGAACGGTGTCGCGTGTAGCTAGACCGAGATGAGTACGGGTCGTCCTCTGGGAAACGTTGAACCTTTTATTCTTACTTTAGATGTGTTGAAGAAAGAGAAGAGGGATAAAGAATGGTGAAGAATGGTTGTGGGATCTAGATCTACGTTAAACACGGATGCAAAATATAGATCTAGATTAACTACTGATGTATGTTTTATAGTAGAAGGGGGCTTGTAGGGTTCATTGGGATTTAGTAGCTACGGATGATTAATTAAAGATTACTCTTTTTATTCTTTAATAGATTTAAAACTAGAACGACGGTGATGCATATAGATTAGGGTTTTTGGAGGGAAAAGGGTTCCCACTCTTAACCCCTATCTCGACATGGAACTCGGTTCATATCTAGCCTTTGCCAAAACAATCATTAATCTAATCTCTAATCGCGGTCAAGACTAGCAATAAATTGGTAGCGCACCCGATTAGGATATTAATGATTCTTTAGATAAAGTTTATAAATTTTATAGGACTTAAAAAGAGTTTAAGGATCTTCATCATCCATTAACCTACCCTAATCCTATGAACCCTAACAAGCGAAGAATTTCTCGCGCATGTTGGGATAAGAAGAGATTGAAATCATGAAGAAAATAAAAATGCAATAAAATAAACTACCTTTATTAATCAACAAGATCAAGTACACTTTGATTTCTTAGAAAATGATTACAAAAACCTAGTTCGCTTCTCGATCTTTTCTAAGGAGGTAGATGAACCGTTGATGATCAGTCTGGATGCGTGAGCCGCCTTGGACTTCGTGATCTCGTCGGCTTGATGATTTTTCCAAGAGGCTCTCGGTCTTTATTTATAGTACCAAAGCCAGAAACTTAGCTTCCTAATTTGGAAGCAAGTAGTTACGATCCAACAGAAGAAATTCCAGCCCTTGATTCATCTGGCCCGCGGCGGATCCGCGGCCAATAGAGGGGTTTGGCCGCGGATCCGCGGCCAAGTAGAGGGATCGTTGAATCATTTTCTGTGGCTAGATCTTTGTGACTTGCGGCGATCTCTGGAACCTTTGGAACTTGGAGATCTTCTCGTAGTTGCTGCCAGACTTGATTTCTAAGTTTTGCTTTCTTAATTAGGCAGGTTTGCTTTAACAACTTGATTTCCTTGATTTTAGTCCTGAAAATTCTGCACAACAACTCAAATGATATTTAGTAGAGTTTGTTTTCTTAAGATTTGGTCAATGATATTTTTTGCATATATTTTCCTACCAAATGCTAATTATAATATAAATACATGAAAACAGTCTTTTTACAGATAAACCCTCATATGTATCATATATTATAATAAACACCTTTTCTAATATAGAAATAGTAGAAAAAATGTAATAACAAATGTGCAGTTTTTTCAACTGAATAAATACCCCCAAACTTATCTTTGATCATCCCGAGCAAACTAGTTTATTCAAGAGAAGGAGAAAAAAAGAAAGGGGAAAACTAAGCACACTTTCGTAGGCAAACACGATTGTACTGAGCATATGCAACAAGCCGTTAAACCTCTAGGTGTCCCTAGTAGGAGGAGTGTTGTCTCCTGAGAGTTTTCAGCGGATTACACCCACAAAATCCTATAATAAAAGAGAGATGGTGAAATTTACATATAAAGATAAGAACCATAAAAGAAATACTTTGAAAATTTAGAGTTTCCAACTACACTAGCTTTTCAGTTGTCATGAGCCCTATCTTAATAGTCATGAAAAGATGTTAGAAATCACATCATCCCTCAATAAAACGTCGTCTTTATTCTTCATTCCTACCTTTTATCCAAATATCGATCATATAACCCTACGTGTGTGTAATAGACATCCCTACACTCAGAGAATTCAATTCAAGCTATCATACTCTTGTCCATCTACCTCAGTGCTTTTTTAATTTGATGAATATTTAGATTTGCTCACACATTTTCATGCGACCGTTAATATTTCTTGAGATACTAACCGACCGATTACTTATGTGCTTGCTGATTAGGTGATAGTATTTTCCTCATCTTGCACCACCTAAGGCTTAGCAGTGACTCCCAAACCAGTTGGTCTAAAGCACTAGGTGATGAAGCACCCTCACTATATTTTTTTATTGCTGCCTTGGCGATAACAAAACCAGTGTTCATTTTTTTCTTCACCATTTTATATTTTTTTTCTTCATACTTTGGCTTTTAGACAAGAGCATTTCAAGGTATCCTCTACTATCCCGAGTTCAAGATGTGTGTAAGTGCATATAGTAGCGTATCAACATTCAAATGTTTGGCTTCAAGAATAGAAACTATTTTTTAGACTTATTTTTATGCTCAGATTAGTGACTTCTTTCATCTTACTAACCCTTGGGACAACGTCTCATAACTACTTATTACCAGATCGTTTAAGAAAACTTCTAATTTTCTTGGTTTTCTTAAACTATTCAAATCTTTTGGATGTAATTTTTCACTTTCTACTCTTTTGTTATAAAAGATTTTTTTTTAAAATTTTTGAAAATGTTGTGCTTATGCAAAGTATGATACAAATTGATGTGTAAATAAGCACAAACCTCTCCCAAATTTGTTTACAGCTGTGTCCTCACTGATGTCATCTGTTAAGCTCAAAAACCTGTAGACTTGGGAGGAAATTATTAATGGGGGCAAGAATATATGAAAGTGAAAATCCTCCCCCAAACTTATTTTTGGCTCACAATTTTGTAAAAATCATTTTCTTTCAAGAGCCAAAATATCCCCTCCCCCAAACTTGAGTTAAACTATGTTAATCTTTTAAAATCACACGAGAGGGTCAAGGTTATTGGTCAATGCCAAGCTTTACAAAGACCGAAGGTCAACACCAACAATTCAAAAAATTTATCGATGAAGCACTAAGGTTGGTGGAAGAACATGTCACCTTTCGACGTGAAGAAGTGGGGAGGTGATAAGAGGTGTAATGGAAAAGGATTGCGTCTCAATTTGGAGAGACGACACAGTGATAGTGGTGATGGATTACTCGCATTATCATGATTGTCCAGAAGAAGGGGTGGAGGTTCAATTTCTTTGTCTTGGAGTTGATTCATCTCAACACCCGTGTCTTGTAAAAATGCGAGTTCATCAGCGAAAATTTCCTCAAAGCTTTCGTCGATACCCCGAAGAATAATGTCATCAGAAAAAATGGGATGATCGTCAGACTCTATAAAAAGTTCCTCATCAGTGTTAGATGTTAACCCGGACAACTCGGTGGAAGTGTCCGTGTCAAGCAACAACATATGAAAAGAGTCAGAATTATGAGGTTGATCAAATTCGCTGCTGTCGACATCCATTAATTCGACAGAACACACATGAGCATAGGGTTAGGAGGGTTCACTTCCCAACTTGTAAATGTTAAGCTCAATTGACTTCTTTCCAAAGGATAGGGTCATAGAGCCGTTTCTACAATTGATTACTGCGTTGGAAGTGGCCAAAAAGGGTCGACCGAGTATCACCGGGATTTGATTGCGTGGGTTTGCCACAGGTTGTGTATCAATAACGATAAAGTCCACAGGAAATATAAATTCCCCGACTTTGATTAACACATCCTCTAGCTCATCCCTAGGTTTGGTGATAGATCGATCGGCCATCTGAAGAGTGCAATGCGCAGGTTTTAACTCTCTGATCCCTAATTGCTCATAAACAGAATACGGAAGCAAGTTAACACTAGCACCTAAATTGAGTAGAGCACGATTGATATTTTTACCCCCAATAGAAATAGAAATTGTAGGACTTCCGGGGTCCTTTCGTTTCTTGGGTAGTAGTTGTGTAAAAGCAGTGCTCACATTACTCGTAAGGAAAACTTTTTTAGGTACTTGAACTTTTCTCTTCCTAGTGCACAAGTCCTTTAGGATTTTCGCATAAGACGGAACTTGTTGGATAGCATCTAGGAGAGGAATGTTTATGTTAACTTGCTTAAAAATTTCCACAATTTTCTCCATTTGTGGACTTGGTCTGTTGCCCCTTAACCTGTTTGGATAAGGTGCTTTATCAATAAGGGTTTGGTCCAACATTGGAGAGGATTGTGGGGATGGAGTGGATCCCAGAATTGGAGTAGGGATCGTTTTAGGTAGATTCGAGGAAATGGGCGAAGGGTTCGAGCCTCGGGGAAAACGGAGAATAGGCTCGGATGAAGGTGGGAGACTAGACGAATTAGGGGAAGAAGAAAAAGCTGGGGTATCATTGGTGTCACTAACATCATTACATTGCTCACCCATTCGGTTATTCAGCACTTTTCCCGATCTCAACGTAGTAACGGCACTCACATTATAACTTTGTGAGTGGCCAGGATTAGGTATGGGTTGAGATAGGAGTTTCCCTTTCTCTCTCGCACTCATTGCGGCGTTCAACTGTGCAATTTGGTTTTCTATTGATTTAATACTCTCACCGTGGGAGGCGGAGTCTTTCTTTAGGGTATCAATAGAAGACTTCATATCAGCCAACAGTTGCATGGAATGTTTCATAAACAAATCCAAAGTTTTTGCGAGTGAAGGGTTATCGGTATCGGCCAATTGTGGTGCAGAAGAGTTGGCCGGATTATGAAAATTTTGTGACTGAAAGGGGTGCGGACTTTGTGGTTGTGGTTGCTGTGGAGTAAGTCTTTGATAATTGCTTTGTTGGTTTTGGTTCCAAGCAAAGTTAGGATGATTCCTCCATCCTTGATTGTACGTGGAAGAATAAGGATCATTTCTAGGTCGCTGCTGAAAAGCAGCATTAGTTTGCTCGTGACCTTGAAACGGTGCATTCATAGGACATTCTTCCGTTAAGTATGAAGGATCTGAACAGCAACCACAGACGGTCTTGGGAAGCATGACCTTATTTAGGGAGGCTAATGAAAATTTGTTCTCAATAGCGTCGAGTTTCTTTTGCATCGCTGCCATTTCTGCTTTTACTGCGATGGAAACATCGAGCTGGTGAATACCTCCCCTAGATGAAGGTGGTCTTACGCCTTCCCACTTCAAAGTGTTTTCAGCGAGATCTTCCAGATATTTCCACGCTTCACCGTCATCTTTAGACATGAAATTGCATTGACACATTGTTTCAAGCATCTGCTTTGTCGCTGGATTAATGCCCTCATATATAATTCGGCACAAATCCCATCTATTGATTCCATGATGAGGACATTGGACAAGCAGATCCTTGCAACGTTCAAAGCACTTCCAAAATGGTTCATTGGGAAGCTGGGTGAACTGGTTGATCTCGCTCCTAACACGGGCAGTCTTATGGTTTGGGTAAAACTTCTTAAGAAATGCTATTATGAATTCGTCCCAATTAGTGATAGAGTGTGCGGCAGTATTAAAAAGCCATTTTTTTCCAAGTCGCACAGAGTGAATGGGAGAAGACGCAAGCGCATAGCATCCACAGTCAATTGTGAAGTACCCATCATTGCGCATACGTTTTCGAATTTAGTGATGAAAACATACGCGTCTTCCGACTCAAGCCCGTGAAATTTGGGCAACAGATTGATGTAGTGGGGTTTAATTTCGAAATTATCCCCGTTAGCAGGTGGAATGGATAGACAAGTGGGAAGGGGACCACAGATAGGATAGCATCTCTCTTAGAGAGAGATGCGCGGTAGATTTTGCGCATCTACGGGCGGTGGCAGCGTAATGTTATAATCTGATGGAGTATCGTCCATCTCGGTCGTGGTGTGTGGTGGGGGAAAAGAAGATGAAGAAGTACCGACTTCGGCGTCGATAGCAGGAACGCGGACAAGACGGGCACTAGAATCCCGTGTCCAGCCAAGCATGCACTAAGCGGGTTTAGTGCAAGTTGCAGCATGTGTGTGCTTTAAAATTGGTTTGTTTTGAAAAAAGTGGGACTCAAGACAAATCACACAAAAATGCACAAACAACCCTAGAACTAAGGTTACCTAGGTCAGTCTCTAGACCGCTCCTAGACTTCCAAAGGACAAGCCGTAGGATCAATCCTCTACCGCCTCTTTACTACTCTTGTAGCCAGGTAGTGCCAGGTAAGTGGGAGGTATCCGCTATACGAATCACCGAAAGTAGCGGGCCTAATTAAGTAACCACTTGCCTTAGACACACTTGCCTAGACACCACAAAAGTAATGCGGATAAGCGATAGATTACCTACGACCTTTCTCTGTCCTTATTGAGCGCGACAGTCCTTAGAGTCTGGTCTAGATATTTTTTAAATTAATGTAGGGTTGATGCAGATGCTCAGTTTGTGATTTGTGGGGCTTAGGAAGGGTGATGAAATCCCCACCTAATCTGGATTTGGTCTTTGCCCTTTAAAGTCCGTATTAAAATATGCAAAACAAAACCAATCACAAAACTTTGCAAAAAGATCTTTGAGCGGCGATATTTTGCAAAGAATCCTGCAGAAAAGAGATTTTATTGGATTTGAGAGGAGAGAGAAAGAGGTTAGAATCTTACCAGAGAATTTTAAAACCCTAGATCTCCTAATTGGCCACGCTTCCGCCGCCGATGTGCACTTCTGGCCGCCGATCTGCCGCAAGAAGGATGGATCACTTGATGAAATTTGCTACGTGGCCTCCTGTACTCCACTGGATCTCTAAGAATGTCTCTGTCTCCTGTTTCCTCAAGTCTGTGACTCTAGATCTCCTTGCAAAAAATTCACACTCTTCGTTAAATATACAATTTGCAGTTTTGTTTTAATTATGATATAGATCGGATAAGAATTCAACACAAATAGTAAGACTAAAAAAATTACGCATGTATCCCCGGCAACGGCGCCATTTGATTGGTGTGAAAGAGTGTGTTTGTAGTTATACCGCAATCAGAACGGTGTCGCGTGTAGCTAGACCGAGATGAATACGGGTCGTCCTCTGGGAAACGTTGAACCTTTTATTCTTAATTTAGATGTGTTGAAGAAAGAGAAGAGGGATAAAGAATGGTGAAGAATGGTTGTAGGATCTAGATCTACGTTAAACACGGATACAAAATATAGATCTAGATTAACTACGGATGTAGGTTTTATAGTAGAAGGGGGCTTGTAGGGTTCATTGGGACTTAGTAGCTATGGATGATTAATTAAAGATTACTCTTTTTATCCTTTAATAGATTTAAAACCAGAACGACGGTGATGCATATAGATTAGGGTTTTTGGAGCGAAAAGGGTTCCTACTCTTAACCCCTATCTCGACATGGAACTCCGTTCATATTTAGCCTATACCAAAACAATCATTAATCTAATCTCTAATCGCGGTCGAGATTAGAAATAAATTGGTAGCGCGCCCGATTAGGATATTAATGATTCTTTAGATAAAGTTTATAAACTTTATAGGACTTAAAAAGAGTTTAAGGATCTTCATCATCCATTAACCTACCCTAATCCTATGAACCCTAACAAGCGAAGAATTACTTGCGTATGTTGGGATAAGAAGAGATAGAAATCATAAAGAAAATAAAAATGCAATAAAATAAACTACCTTTATTAATCAACAAGATCAAGTACACTTTGATTCCTTAGAAAATTATTACAAAAACCTAGTTTGCTTCTCGATCTCTTCTAAGGAGGTAAATGAACCGTTGATGATCAGCCTGGATGCGTGAGCCGTCTTGGACTTCGTGATCTCGTCGGCTTGATGATTTTTCCAAGAGGCTCTCGGTCTTTATCTATAGTCCCAAAGCCAGAAACTTAGCTTCCTAATTTGGAAGCAAGTAGTTACGATCCAACAGAAGAAATTCCAGCCCTTGATTCATCTGGCCCGCGGTGGATCCGCGGCCAATAGAGGGGTTTGGCCGCGGATCCGCGGCCAATAGAGGGGTTTGGCCGCGGATCCGCAGCCAAGTAGAGGGATCGTTGGATCATTTTTCTGTGGCTAGATCTTTGTGACTTGTGGCGATCTCTGGAACCTTTGGAACTTGGAAATCTTCTCGTAGTTGCTGCCAGACTTGATTTCTAAGTTTTGCTTTCTTAATTAGGCAGGTTTGCTTTAACAACTTGATTTTCTTGATTTTAGTCCTGAAAATTCTGCACAATAACTCAAATGATATTTAGTAGAGTTTGTTTTCTTAAGATTTGGTCAATGATATTTTTTGCATACATTTTCCTACCAAATGCTAATTATAATATAAATACATGAAAACAATCTTTTTACAGATAAACCCTCATATGTATCATATATTATAATAAACACCTTTTCTAAAATAGTAGGAAAAATTTAATAACAAATGTGCAGTTTTATCAACTGAACAACCCATCATGAAGAGGCTCGGACTCAAGCAACGCATCGAGTAAATCGGCGACCGATTTGTTCCTCCTTTTAGGTCATGAGCCAGCACTAGAAGAAGGGCGCTTCCTCCCCTTAGGCAATTTTGCATGGCGCTGCCCAATCTCACCTTCGGCATCTATTTTTGGTAATGCCGCTTCCGGTTCCTTCTCAGGAATCTCTGCCCTAACCCTAGTGCGAACCGGCATACCAGCAGTGCGGGTGACCGATTCTGCCCGAGCAGCCTTAGAAATAAGCACTGACTCGCTGTCCCTCAGAGGAGGGCAAACAACCGACCATGACCATAATGGGGCACTGACGGCTTGAGCAGAAGCAGGGGATTTACATTCAAAGAGCACCCTTCTCTCCTCTGCAATGATGGGACCAACCCGGTGGCGATACCAGCCCTTGAAGGGTCCCACAGGCCTCGGAAGATAGTCAGGCTCGGGAATCATGAAGAAGGAACGAATACCTAACCGCATGAAGTGGTGGATAACGTTGCGAGAGACCTCCAGCAAGAGAGTGGGCTTAACTAAAAAGGCTTTGAGGGGGACGCCCTGGTTATAACCTAACTGCTAGGCGAAGCGATGTGGACTATACCGCATGAAGAGAGCAGTATCATTTATGCGAAACACTAAGTACCCCGGCCAGATTGAAAATAAATGCATGATCTCTTTGGGCTTTAAAGCCGGAGCTCCACTCTTTGACAAATCGAACAACTGTTGAATAGGCCCCATTGGAGCAGAAAGGACTCGGTCACTGAAAACCATCCCGCCTTCATTCGAATATGGATTAAGCAATACCCGTAGAGCCCCTAACTGAGTCGGATCAGGAGCAGAAGCATCAAACAGCCTCATGACCCATGGGAAGGTATATGCTTTATAGAAAGCAGGGCACCGGTGTGCAGCAAATGCGCCCAACACATGCATCTCGATCCATGATGTGAAGTAGTGGAGGGAGAAATTCACAATGTCCGCACCCGGATTTGAAGTGTTGGCGTCAGTACGTAAACTGTGATATAGGTGTGATAGTCCCGCAACGCTAATAGTCAATCGTGCTCCTTCGGCTATGCGATGGGTAGGATAGAAGACGGAGACTCTCATAAAACGGCGATGCATCGGCATGGCAAACCAGCTAAGCCAGAGACTGATAAAGCCAACAAAGAAAGTTTCTTCGTCTATTCCAGGGGCAGCGATTGCATCAAAGGGTATGGCTGATGAATTTGGAATGTAAAACCACCACAGGTCTTCTTCTTTGGCCGACAGTTTCTCCAAGTCAAAGGGATCCTCAACCTTTGTGAATTTAGAAGCTTTCTTGGATAGAGCCTCTTTACGGCGAAAGCAAGAAATGAAAGCGTCAAAAGTGACACCTTGCCCTTCTGATACCACGAACAATCTCTCAAAAATGCCCATGGCCTTGATTAGACTCGGGTGCCTGTACCGAACAGCATCCTCGGTTGTCAAGCCTTCAAGCACCGCTGGAACCGTAGCAAATATATACTCGGCGGGGGGTAATAATTCTTCATAGTGTGCTCCCCTGATCGGCAGTCCCAAAATTTCTCGAAATTCCTCTAGCGAAACGGAAACTTCTTGATCCCCAGTAGGAACGTGTGCGTTGGAAGATTCCATTGATTCAAAAAGGCCTTGTCCCACCAAACGTGGGGTGCAAGATAGTAGAACAACAACGCATACACCGCTTGATATAGCCCAACTTTCTGCAGCCATGAGAGTTGAGAGGAGAGAATGTAATGGGCCCAAGGAAGGTAGCCCACTGGGTGTCGTAGGATGATGCCTATCTTGTAGACCTGCCCCTAAGGTCGAGCTTCACCTTGGCAGATTCGGCGTCCCAAAATATCGATAGCCATCAAGGGTTGATTGGGTATCCCTGTCATTGATGTCTCAAGACGGCCCTCGGGGCTCCAATTAGCTTCCTCCACCGCATAAGCAGTACATGGACGCTCCGTGAATGACATTGAATGGATAGGTTCTGTCAGCACTTCGCATTTGAAACTATGTCGACCCTTGATAATATGGCCGTACCAAACTCCCCATAAGAGAAGGATTTTATTGTCCTTATCATGTTCCCTAATCATCGCCATAACTTCCTCGTCTAATGGCGACTGTGCGAAAGTGGCCTTCGAGCATGTGTAAGAGAAGTAGGGAAATGATGTCACCGTACCTAAAAAAAGGGGCCCCCCATTAATATATATATGTATATATATGAGTTTGTCTCATGAGACTACTAACTACAAATCCAGTGGGCCCTACAAAATCAAAATAGCGGCTCACCAATGATGAGACGAGATAATCTAAAAGGATTCTCATTAAATAAACAGTGGAGTTTAAAAAACTCTTAACATCCTCGAAAAACGAGTTATGTTAAAATGCACAACATATTCAAATATGTGAAAAGGGTATTAAAACCCTAAAAAGAAAAATGCTCAAGAACACCAGGGAATAAAATTCCCAAAAGTCTCCGAGTCTTTCAGAGCTAGGCTCTGTAATATGGAATTAAATTCCTTTATTAATGGGATTAAATCACAGAAACCCCTATTGTGAGGAAACGAAGAAAATGGAATTAAATTCCAAGAATCCTCAAAGATCGGTGATAGGGAAAATCCTAAGTGGAGAACTAACAATCTTCAGGACCTTAAAGTCTACTTAAAAGAAAAAGTTTTTAGATCTCTAAGAGATCAGTTTAAGGCAAGAGCAAAGCTCTGTTGATGGATTTGAAATCCAAAGAAAAAAGGGTTTTTCCCTAAGAGGTGAATGTCATTCATGATCTTTTCACAAAAAGGAGTTTTGCAGAGTTTAACTCTGAAAGTTCTATAGACAGAGAGCTAAGATCTGAGAGGAGAATTAAATTCTCAAGAAAAAATTAAGGAAGAAAATGAAGAATCAGTGATCATCTAAAGGGGCCAAACATCCCTTTATAAGACGTGATGGGGAGCGGTTCAGCTTTCTGTTCTCCTAGGCAATCCAACGATTATAAGGGTGGACAGCGTTGCACTCACGTACAATCCACGTGAGAGCAACGCTGGGGGGCATTTTTTCCCTCATACAAAAGAGAGGGGGACAATTCCCTACTATTAAATTCTCATGTGTTAAACATGTGAGCACCTATATGCAAAAGCATATAGGCGCTGCGGTTAAAAACATATGGACTAAAAGAGCCACACTTGTTAAACACGTGAGCACCTATATGCAAAGCATATAGGCGTTGCAATCAAAGCACCTAATAGGCTAAAAGTGCCACACATGTTAAACACGTGAGCGATTATATCCAAAGCATATAGGTACTGCAATCAAATAATTGGCAAGTAGGCCTCACGTGTTAAACACGTGAGAGTTTATATGCATATGAGCGCTGAAAATAAAGCATGCTAAAACCCATGATAGGGTCACGTGTTAAACACGTGAGTTCTCCTGCTGCACTCCTTGGCAAGATAGAATTAAATTGTATGTGACAGAATTAAATTCTATTTGAGACATATTTTCCCTGATCTTTCTAATACGGAAAGATTCTTCTCTAACAGAGAATTTTGGATTTAAAATCCAATTGTGATAAAATATCACCAATCAAACCACCTGATAGAATTAAATTCTATGTGGGAAATATTTCCTTGATCTTTCTCAAACTAAAAAATCTTCTCGGTTAAACAGTGGACTCTTGGATCCAATAAATATTATAAAACTACCCCCCGATTATCTGATTGAATAAAATTCTATCTGAGGAAAATATTTTCCTAATTTTGTTAAATTAACAAGATATTCATAGGAAAATATTTTTTAATCTTGTTAAACAAATAAGAAATCTTCTCTGTTAAATAGAGAACCTTTGGATTGAAAATCCAACGGTGAATAAAATTCACCAATTAATCTCCATGATCTCTCAAGAAGAGATTTTCTTAACATACTGATTTTTTCCTTCTCCTATAAATATGAGCAAGGAGATTAAATCTAAGGACACACAGAACTCCCCACAAGCTTCTGCAAAAAAATATATACAGTGAGATCTTGAAAAAGAAAGAGAATTTAATTCTCAAAGGAAACTTGCCTCTTTGAAACCTTAGGTAAAGAAATACAGAGATTGTATTATCTCCCCTTTTCCTCTCTAAGGGTTTAACCCTTCATATAAGAACTCGGTTCTTTCTCTGGTTGAGATTTGCAGAAGCAAATTTCCCCACAAGTTGAGAATTTAATTCTCATCGGTGAGATTCTGTTCTGCAGATTCAAAATTTAGAGGAAAAGAATTAAGTTAAAATGAAAGAATAGGAACATATGGGAATTTAATTCCTCCAAAATTAAGGTCTAACCCTACATAAAGAACTTGGTTCTTAGAAAAGTGAAAAAGAACTTAGTTCTTCAATACAAACAATAATGACGGTCCAAGATCTTCAAAACTGAAATCTTGATGATCATCAAAGACTAAAAATGTCATTAACAGAGATCAATGTCTCTAAGAAAACACAAGAACAACTTGGTGAATCGATTAGTGCTTAGCACTATTTTGAAGCCTTACGTGTTTCCCACGAGAAGTGCTTAGAAAAGCAAACAAAAAGAACAGCCAAATCAGCCTCACGTAGTCGCCTAAAGAGCAAAGAAAAACTTCTTTGTCAATTAGGCAGCCGCCCCAAAAGGAAGCAGTCCCATGAAATGCACGTGAGCTCTATCCAAGTGCTTAGCACTTCTGTAAAAAGAGGGAAACGAACAAATAAAGCCCAGCACTCATGTGCTTCCCATGTGAGTATCATGCAGAGTGCTCAGCACTCCATGATTAGTCAAAAATGACTAAAAACGCTCACATCTGAACACCCTACGTGTTTCACACGTGAGTACCACAAGACTCTAGTGCTTAGCACTAATCCAGCACCCCACGTATTTCACACATGAGCGCTGTACGTCCCAATGCTCAGCACTGTTGGGTAATTATAGAAACTCAATCTTAGCCCAAAAGTTGGCTATGTTTCTTGAGGGCAATCCTCTTTGTTTTTTTAATCAATCGAGCCCACATGCTCTCGATTTCCAAGGTCTCAAATATGACCAAAAATTCTTAAGTCCACAACAACCCCTTTTCCCTCAAATAAGAGATTTGTTTTAAGGGTATATCTCTTCACATCTTTGATACATGTCGTTATAATTCCTCAACATTTTCAGAGAGGTAGCGGGTCCTGATGACCAACAACTTCTTTCGTTGATGCACTTCCAAACTGATGTACACACCTCAAATTGGATCGTGCCCCAAATTGGGCACATTCCATATCACCATTGTTCACTTTGTCATGTAACAAATACACGTGCGCGCAAGTTGAATGTAGGATCGAAATGTCCCTAAACTAATAGTCGTCTCAAAAACGGCGATAAAGGACCGAAACATTCTTTAATTAACATTTCGCCTCAAACATGGCGATAATGGACCGAAATATTCTTAAACTTATATTCGCCTCTAAAATGGCGATGAAGGACCGAAACGTCCTTAAATTAACATTTCGCCTCAAACATGACGATAATGGACCGAAATGTCTTTAAACTAATATTCACTTCCAAAATGGTGATAAAGAACTGAAACGTCCTTAAATTAACATTTCGCTTCAAACATGGGTGATATTGGACCGAAATGTCTTTAAACTAATATTCGCCTCTAAAATGGCGATAAAGGACCGAAACGTCCTTAAATTAATATTTCGCCTCAAACATGGTGATAATGGACCGCGATAACCTTAAACTAAAATAATCGAGACCAAATGCTCATATGTTTAAGCTGATCTTAATCTCAAACTAGATTAACGATCATTAAATCATCCCAAACCCAAATCTAAAAATATACGGATTTGGACTAATCCATGCCCTACAGGCGAAAACATAAAATAGTCTCCGTATACAATCCATGGGCAACCAAAATAAAACAAATATACACACGATACGAAGTGAACCTCCGGGGCAGGAAAAAGTGGTTATCGGGATGCGGTAATGTAATTAATTGCGGAGGCTTGCGCTTGCAGGGAAGAACGTCCCCACAATCAAAAACCTCTCGCAAACGAGGGGGGATCTGATAAAGTCTGCTACAACGGTCCCATCCGTTGAACCTCCGATATATGGTGCCATAAATCAATTTGGAATCTTCGGAGAGGTGGACGGATAAATCTAAATTGCATCTGCCCCTAGAATTCAGGCCAGACATCCCAATATCCCAGTCCGTCTTCCGGCGGTGAATGCAGTTATGAACATAAGTTGATGTTCTTGGATATGATAACGGCAGCCTCCTTCATGAGGCGGTTATCATTTTTGGCTTCCAAGGTGATCTGGATGACAGAGTGGCTGTCAGAGTTATAGTGTTCCCTCTATTGAGGGGCAGTATGTTGGACAGATGGTCCAAGTGGATACTGTGGAAGGTATGGTACAGGATACTGATTAAATTCAGTGGATGATATAGTCTAAGAAGTTTGTTGAATTTGGAGTTCATTTGTGAACTGGGTCCCATCAGATATCCAGACAAATTCTAAGACAGGTATTGCTCATTTCGGGAGATAGTCTTTCTCCACCAAGTTGAGAAATGGAGAGATAAAGATAGAAACATTGGAGCGAATCCACTCACTGAGTCTATTTCTCGAACGCAATAGTTTCGTGAACCGGCTTTGTGATTGATTCTGTGAAAAGTGTTTGTAGTAACCACAATCAATAACGGTATCGTGTGTAGCTAGCCGAGATGAGTACGTGTCGTCTTCAGTGATCCGTGGAACTTTTAATCTTCCTTTAGACGAGTTGATTATAATAAACGAATAGGGAGAATAGTTTCTAGATCTACGTTGAAATACAGATATAGAATTTATAAGAAGAGGGGTTGTAGGGTTCGTTAGGAGTTAGTAATCATGGATGACTAATAAAGATGACTCATTTTATCTTTTGATAGATTTAAAACTAGATTGATAATGATAAATGAGAATTAGGATTCTTGGAAGAAACTAGGGTTTCCCCACTATTGACCCTTGTCCTTTCATTGATCTCTATTCATATTTAGCCCTTAACAATACAATTGTTAATTTGATCTCAAATCGCGGTCGAGACTAGCAATAAATTGGTAGCGCGTCCGATAAGGAAGTTAACGATTTTTTTGCTAAAGTTTATAAACTTCATAAGGCTTAAAAGAAGTTAAAATATTTTCTCATCCATTGTTCTACCCTAATCCTACGAACCCTATCAAGCGGAGAATTACTCGCACATGATGGTGATAGAAGAAGAAAAGATATAGAAGGAATTCATAATGTAAATGCAGAAATTAAAATTAATCTAATAATATAGCTTTATTAATCAACCTCACAAGTACAATTCTTCGAGTTTAGATTACAAGAGGAAGAAGAAGTTGCTCTCGATCTCTGCCTCACAGGAAGTAGATGTTTCGTTGATACTCACGTCGCCTTATCACGTCGAATCGTGAACCTGTCGTGATCACTTGTTCTTTGACGGTGATTTGCTTTGTGTAAAGGTGATTATTTCTAGCTTTAGCCCTAGGTATTATTTATAGTCCTGAAACCAGATACTCTAGATCCCAAGAATTGGGGATTGTTGTGAAGATCCAAACCACAAAATCTCATACCCTAATTCCACAACATAGCCGTGGATCCGCCGCTTATTGGTTGGTTTGGCCGCGCAACCGCGGTGAGATAGGGGAGTTAGAGCTTCAAATTTCTGGGGCTTATACATGTTGACACGTGGAGATCTTCTAGATATCTGGAATTTAAAAATATTTCCTGAGTCTCTGCCAGTATTGATTCTTCGATTTTATTTAATTTCATTGTTTCCCCTAATCAGAGCAAAGCTCTGTTCAAATTTTGAAATTTGAAATGAAGCAGCGCTTCATAAAAACGCTAGCGCTAGCAGCGCCAGCGCTAAGAGTCAAAGACTCTGATGCAGCGCTCACGTGCAAAGCAAGAGAGCGCTAGCGCTTGCAGCGCCAGCACTATTCAAAGACTCTGATGCAGCGCTCACGTGCAAAGCATGAGAGCACCAGCGCTAAGCGCGCTAGCACCAAGAGTCAAAGACTCTGAAGCACGAGAGCGCTGCGCGGGAACTAAATGTTCCCCACCCTTGGATCAAAGATCTTACAAAGATGACTAAAAATTATCAAATTACCTCTGAAAATTAGAGCGCCGTTGGATCAAAAATCCAATGGTGATTAAAAATCACCAAGATACAGAATAAGTTCTGTATGGGAAAATATTTTCCCAATCTTGTTAAAAACATGAAAATTGCCTTCTGTAAAACAGAAGCCCTTGGATCAAAGATCCAACGGTGGGAAACATCCCCAAATCAATCAGAGGAAAGATTTCCTTAACTGATTCAACAAATCAGTCTCCCCTATATAAAGGACCGAAGACTTCAAGTCTTGCATAGAGGAACCCCACCCCCCATCCCCCACAAACTTTGAGAAATTTCAAAGAGAAGAGCAATCTCTCGAAGGAAGAATTTCTTCAAGATAAATAAAACAGACAGACCAAGGCATCTCATCAAAAGAAGAAGAACCTAGTTCTTTTTCTAGATCATAGATCTATAAGACAGAGGTCTTTCACAAAAGAGGTCATAGTATCTCATTATAAAAAGGGAGGGGGAAGAACTTAGTTCTCGTTAGATCACAGATCTATAAGATAAAGACAAAGTCTTTCACAAAAACAGAAGAGATTGTAACATCTCCTATTAAAATAAGAACTTAGTTCTTAGATCTATGAGACAAAGTCTCTTATGAACAAGAATTTAATTCTCATAGCATAAAGTTAATCAGAGCTAACACTCGGCGCCCAGCGCTCCAAGCGCTATTTCAAAGAAGCGCCTCAGCGCTCCAAGTCTGGCGCTCAGCGCCAAGCGCACCACGTGCTCCTCACGTGTGCGCTATTTCATAAAGAAGCGCCCCGGCGCTCAAAGTCTAGTGCTCAGCGCCAAGCGCACTACGTGCTCCTCACATGTGCTCTATTTCACAAAGAAGCGCTTCAGCGCTCCAAGTCTGGCCCTCAGCGCCATATGCGCTACGTGCTCCTCACGTGTGCGCTATCTCACAAGAAGCGCCTTAGCGCTCTAAACCTAGCGCTAAGCGCCAAGTGCGCCACGTGCTCCTCATGGGGGCACTGAGGGAACATAAACTGTTCTTTAAATAAAGCCCCAGACCCATAAGAGTGCTCAACACTCAATAAAAAGACAAAAAAGGTTGTCAGAACCCAAACCAATGCTCGGTATTGTTAAATGAAAAAGGACTGAGCCTAATTAAATGTCCAACATTTTAACTGAGTGGGCCGAGCCCAAGTTTGCCATAGATCCCTAATTTAGATTAATTGAGCCCATATGCTCATAAATCTTTTTAACTGATTTTAGTCCCAAACTTGACTACAGTCTCCCAACCAACATTGGTTCAAATGTATATCTCTTCATATCTCTGATATATGCTGTTGTAATTCTTCAACGTCTTTAGAGAGATGGAGGGTCCTAATAACCAATAACTTTTGGCGCATCCCTAAACGGTTGAACCAAAATCACACAGACTATGACGTCTTTAAACTGGACTATGATGTCCTTAAATTTTACGGACTGTGGGGTCCATAAACTTATGGACTATGATGTCCTTAAACTTTATGGACTGTGAGGTCCTTAAACTCATAGACAATAATGTCTTTAAACATTATAGACTATGACGTCTTTAAACTGTCACGGACTATGATGTCCTTAAATCCAATGGACCGCAATGTCCCTAAATTAAAACAATAGAGTCCAAATGCTCTTTTGTTGGATCTAAATGACCATGTTAAGTAGATCTTAGTCTAAAATTAGACTAACGTATCCTTAACAAACGTTTAAGTTGATCTTAGTCTCAAATGAGATTAACGATCCTTAAACCCAACCCAAAACCAAATCTAAGAAAATACGGATTTGGACTAATTCACGCCCTACGGGCGACAACATAAATTAGTCTACATATACAATCGACGGGCAACCAAAAATAAAACAAACATACACGACACAAAGTGACCATCTAAAGAAGGAGAAAGTGGTTACCGCGATGCGGTAGCGTAATTAACTGCAGGGGCTTGCACTTGCAGGGAAGAGCGTCCCCACAATCAAAAACCCCTTACAATGAGGGGGAATCTGATGAAGTCTGCTACATCGGCCGCATCCTTCTAAACCTTAGATACATGGTGCCATAAATCAACTTGGAATCTTTGGAGAGGTGGACGGATAAAACCAAATAGCATATGCCCCCAAATTCCGGCAAGACGACCTACGCGGTTCCGTCTCTATATTCGGCGGTGAACAGATTCTGGCATGCCTGGTAAGACCTTTTTCTCTTTCCACTCCACACTTCGTGTGTCCTTTTTCGCGAACAAATCGCGGTTTGCTATGGTTGCTCCTGGATTCCAGGTACTAAGATTTGGTGTCTTTCTCCGTGCAGAAAACAGAAGATCAATGGCTTTCAACTGCACCAACTGCAACAATTGCAACAACTCCTGCTCCGTCCTCGCAGGAGGAGTGACTTATGGGCCTCAAGCAGCCTCCGTTTTCACGATGCCAGTGGAGCAGGTGACGCAAGCCACCACTAGGTTGTTCTTTGGGACCATGCTCCTACTAATGAGCTTCAACGCCCCACCGCCATCGCAAGAAGCTCCGAAGAAGTCGGTCTTTGATCGGCTTACAACTACCGTGGCCTCTCTCAACGGTTCGTCTAAATCCAACGCCTCAGTTTTTAACAGACTGGGCCAAAACTCCAATGGGCCTGTGAAGAAGCCTGCGATACCTGAGGGGATTATCCCGAAACGGATAGCCATCCCTCTTCCGGTAAATGAAGTCATCAGAAAGACTTCTCCCGCTAAGAGATCGGTCTTCGCTAGACTGTTCGCTCCAACTCCCGCTTCAGGCGAGATAACCAAAGTTGCTTCCCCTGCACAAGGGTCAATCTTTGACAGGTTGGGCGCTTCTTCTCCGCGGACGTCAGTCTTCAAGAAGCCGTCACCGGCAACAACCCTTCACCAGAGCAGGGGACATGATGAAGCCACCCCCATAGCTGAGCTAATACCGTCTGCAAGGCATTCTCGACGTCTCCACTGGCGCCTAGTGAGGAAAGCTGGGGGCAATTCCCCTTCCGGTTTGACTCCAACAGCTTCGATGGTGGAAATTGATGCTGCTGTTCCAACTGGGAACAGCTTTGAACCACTTAGGAGGGTACGCAAGAACTCTCCGATGTCCGTGCTAAAAAGATCTCCTCCACCTATGGAGAGTGCTACAAAGGCAAAGCTGGAGCAGCCCCCTCAACGGCTGTCCTCTAAAATTCACAAGGTTTGGCGACAGGTCCAAGACTCAGTGATCAACCAAGACTACTCCCGCCGACCAAAGAAGATGAAAGTTCGGCAAGAGAAGGACCACCCTATCGTACCATAGAAGGTGTCGTCTACTTGGGTGCCCACTGCAACGGCCCCCTCAACTTCGACCACCCACAAAAGGAGAAGGCCGATGAAAATCCCCGTGTCTTCGACGGACCTCAAGGGCACTGAACCTAAACGCCCCAAGTCTGGGGGCGTGGTAGTGCATACTATTTATATAGCTTCCGGAAAAGAGGAAAGTCGTGCTTCTACGGGTCACCGACCGCTCACCCGATCAGTAACAAAGGCTCAGGAGCAACAATAGCAAAATTTCCAAGAGATGCTAACGAAGATGGCTGCACTCACTGGGCAAAAAGAAAGCCCGGAAATATCGTCGGAACAGCGTCAAGAACAGGAAACTGATGCCGAATTCTTTCGAAGAATGCTCGAGAGGAAAGAAAAAAAGGCCGCGGAACAAGCGGCCAACATAAAACAAATGGCGCTTTTATTCCAAGATATAGTTGGGATGATTATACAGCCGGACTCTCCAGCTGAAGACCCCCCGATTATCCTTGAAGACGACAGAGGGGAGACATCGAACCCTCTTCCGGCTCTATCAGTAGCCAAAGAGGAGACCATCTCCAAAGCCTCCCTGGATGACTATATCGCTCAACAGATATGAGCTCATCAGGAGAGTGAAGCGGCTGGCCAAATTGTCAAAACTGGACGACCCTATCCGGGTTGGTACGATCAAATAAAGTACCCACCGGGATATACAATCCATAAATTCCATTTATATAAGGGGACGGGGAATCCACACCAGCACGTTGCTCAATTCAGGGCTCTGTGCGGCAACACCGAAGGTGACGATAAGCTACTGCTTCGCCAATTTGTTGGCAGCTTGTCGGAGACAGCATTCGAGTGGTATTCCGAGCTCCCGAATGACTCTGTCAAGATATTTACAGAAATGGAGCTACTGTTTACACAAAGATTCGCAAGCGCTAGCGAGCGCACCCCGATCAGCGCGCTAATTAACGCCAGGGTGAAGCCAGGCGAAACATAGGTTCAGTAAGCGATACGGTGGCGGAACCTATGGTCGAAGTGCGAACAACGCATAGAAGAAGCTCCTGCAGTGGACATATTTGTGGGAACCCTTGATCCACAGGCGACCATATCTCAATTTATGATGTTCCTCAAGCCAACTACTTTCCAGGCTTTAATTGACAAGTTGGCCCAAATGGATCAGATGGGCCACAGGCTTTCCTCTTCGAAGTCGGAGTCGCGGAGTAAAAAGGGGAAAGGGAAAGCGACCTTCATCGCCAATGCTCAGTAACAACTGACTGGTCCAAAACCAGCTGATCGCCAAAGTGATAGACAGTGATTCCTCAATGAAAAGCTAAGACGTCCTTACTCGTTTCCGTAGGAGAAAACAAAGAGGCTGTTCGAACTGGCGATACGCAACAGGCTCATCAATCTGCTGGATCCGAGACGTCCATTGCAGCCCGGTGATGTCAACAATCCCAATTATTGCCTCTATCGCCGAGTAGTAGGCCATCCAATTGAACATTGCTTCGTCTTCAATGGCTGGATTGAGGACCAATACCAATAAGGCAAATTTGCGCTGTCCGAGAATTGGAAAGTAAGCCCGCTCCAGCCGCACGCTCTTAAAAAGTGGACACACCAGGAGCATCGTGCTTTTTTGTAGAAGAAGCTCCATGGGAGGTCGCTCTTTCAGCCAAAACGAAAATAATACTGAAGGATCTCCAAGTATGCACGGCGATCAGGTGGAAAAGTCCGCTGGAACCCGGGGTCATTGAGGGGATGCTGAAGCCGTGCCCAACGCTAAAAGTTGGAGATGGTGGACAAAACATTCAAGTTA
The DNA here is from genome assembly GCA_030015575.1 of Agapanthus africanus. Taxonomy (NCBI): domain Eukaryota; kingdom Viridiplantae; phylum Streptophyta; class Magnoliopsida; order Asparagales; family Amaryllidaceae; genus Agapanthus; species Agapanthus africanus. The sequence continues at coordinate 387,253,703 of JASDDO010000019.1, read as the reverse complement.
AGTCTCTAAAGTATTTAAAGAAAAAGAAGAAGGCCAAGAAGCCCATCCAACCCGAAGACAGCCGTACAAGTTTGCAGAAATACATCGATGCACTGGAAGAATATAACCAGAAGGCACGGACCCTAATCATGTTGGATGAATTCTTTAAGCATGTTCTTGAGAATGAAGACGATGACGCTGAAGAAGAAGACGATTCTTCAGAAGGGCCTGAAGACTATGTGGCGAGCTGCCACATGATCTCTCACACGATAAATAGCAAAGAAGCTCCTGATACAGAAAAACTGGGGGCAGATCCCGAACCGGAACTCCTAGAACCGTCAGACGAGATGATTGACATGTTGCTGAACGAGGCCTGTTAAAAGAGCAAAGCTGATCAAGAGCGCGAAATGGCCATATTTGAAAAAGCCAAATGTCGGTGGCTGGACAAAAGGGTTGAAGCACTCCAACCAGACCGAGGCTTGCCTGTGGCAGAGAAAAGCAGGCTTAAGGCAAGGAAACGGTTCGTTAAAGCCATGTCGATGGGAATGAAGTTACCACCTTTTAAAGGAGATATTCCTGGCAGCATACACCTTGACAAAATGGATGGACATCCAAACTACTGCTTGTACCATTAGAAGAACACGCACCCTACTGAAGAGTGCAATGCCTTTAAAAACTGATGGTGGGGATACGTTGCCCACCGACAACACGTCAGGCGATTGAAGTGTAAGACTCGTCGGGAGCAAAGAAGCACGACTGATGAGCATAAAAGAACTTACGGCAACTGTCACATGGTTGATAACAAGGGATCGCAAGTTCTCACCTTCAGGAGCGATTCCGATGAAGAAATAGCCCTCGACCCTCTTTTCAAGGAATCCATCTCTGAAGCAGAAGAGACGAAGACCTACGGGAACATTCAGCTACGTAATCGCACGTTATCCGAAAATAATTTCGGACCCACAAACAAGGGGTTGAACAAAAAAGATAATGGAAAAGAAAAAGTCCCCAAAGATATCGCCCTCAATGACCGAGTCATCGTAGAGCTTGCAGCCAAGGACCCGCCCAAGAAAAACAAGGTGGATTTTAATGTTCTGGCACACCTAAGGAAGATACCCTCGTAGCTAAGCATTCTCGATGCCCTTCTGCTTTCTAAAGAGGCGAGAGATTCGTTGATCAAGGCACTACAAGAACCCGAGCAGTTTCAAGCTTTCCTTACCGAAGAAAAGATGAAGGATGAGCTGGAAGAAGTGCACACTGCTAACGTCACTTTCGGCGATGAAGATCTCCTCTCCGGAACGTGCGAGCACAACTATCCCTTGTATGTCACCCGATACTGCCATGACATCAAGATAGGAAAGATCTCAGTTGACAATGGGTCCTCTGTCAACCTCCTAAATGTAAGGGTGCTAAAAGAAATCTGCATGAGCATTCAACACCTCTCTCGGGATAAAATCACTATCTCCGGGTTCGACTCCCAGTCATCACGGACGTTTGGGTCTGTGATATTGACGTTACGCTTTTGGCTGCTCGTCACTGACATCAAATTTCATGTCATTGATGCCAAGACATGCTACAACGCTTTGCTCAGCAGGCCTTGGTTACAAGAGTACAACATCATCCCTTCTACACAACATCAGTGTATGAACTATTTCAAGGATGGTCTCGAGTATACCGTGACAGGGGAGCTGAACCCATTTTCCGTAAATGAAGTCCGAAAGTACGAGGATGCAAAATATTTCCTGCCAAACTTTGAAAACACGGAAAGATGCCATAAACCGGAGAATAAGCAAAAAGCTATCACTACTATTCCGGTCTTTGGGAGCGATACCGAGGAGGAGGAAGAGATAGTCTATTCGGGGCTGCTCCAATACAACAAGTCCGGACCGTCTACCCCTATGTTGATCTTCGGCATCGACTCTGAAGATGAGGTCAATGCAATATTTTCTGTTCAGCCATCAATACAAGCCTTCACTGGCAATGAACGGAGTTTGCAAATCACCATGGTTCCACAAAAGCATTACAAAGAACTCGACGCACTTGATACCTATAGTTTGCAAGAACTGCAAACGTTCTACGTTCCTCCCAGGCGAAAAGATGAAAAGGTGATCCTCTTCTATCGATCCGCGGAAACCAAAGTGGAGAAAGAAATCTGGTATGGTGCCGATTCTACGCTTGACAAGCTCTAGCCCATCCGTCTGCCTAAATACTACACGGAAGGATTAAAATGGCTGTTGAGGTGCCAAGGCGCACCCTTCAAACAGACTGCTCAAGAAGCTCAGTTCTACAATAGTATCTGAAACGTCTCTGGAACTCAGCGAAAATTGCCCAACGGGAGAATGAAAACGATCGGGCTTGGATATGTTCAATCCAAGAAATGGGAACGATTCTATGGCTGCTACGTTATACATGACTTTGATGAAAAAAGGGACGCTCTGTTAGAAGACGCTGCAGTTGAACCAAAACGAGATCCCGCCATAAAATTGCCATGTCCGTCATTTGAAGAACATATGGAAAAGCTAATAAGGGACGCGGGTCAAAAGGTCCGGGACGACCACAACCGCGAAATGGCCATTTACGAGAAAGCCAGGACGCAGCGCCTCCTTCAACAGGCTGCGGAGAATGACGATGCTATTCGTCACCAGCCTGTCATACAAAAGACCCGACACAGAGGTAAAAACAAGCTAAAGAACGGAAAAAACGTTCGACAGCTACAAAGCGGGTCCAAGAAGCCACGCGATTGAGGATTGGGCAGCCGAGATTCGTCTCTTATAAAAAAGATGGGTCAAACATATTATTTCCCCCAAGAAAAGACAAGGAAGATATTCGATCTTGTCATAAAACATCAAATGATTACGCTCCCGGAGTCCAAACACCCCGATCAAGAAAACGAGGTTCATCACCCGGATTATTGCTCCTATCACCGAGCAATAGGACATCCTCTCGAAGACTACTTCACATTCAAAGGCTGGGTAGAAGACCAGTATCAGCAAGGCAGGTTTGCTTTATCCAGCAGTTGGAGGGTAACCCCACCACAGAAGTATGAACCGAAAGCCACGTATGCAGCGAAAGTAGAGCCGGATCAACATCGGTCTTGGAAGCGATCTCGTACCTGTCATGCGATAACGCTGTCAGGAGAAAGAGTACGCGAGGATATGGCTGACCTCCCCTGGTGCTTTGAAAATGATGATGACGAGGTGATCTTAGAGTTTCCAACGGCGCCAAAAGAGTTGGATGATGGGATACATACTACTGCAGATAACCTCAGAAAAATCGACTTGGGGACGGCAAACGACCCACGGCTGACGTTTGTCAGTGAGCTGGTATCTGAAGAAAAGGTAGCTATGCTCAAAGATGTGCTCATGTAGTATATAGACTGTTTCGCATGGAACTACTCCGAAATGCTGGGACTAGATCCAGAAGTAGCTGTGCACAAATTGGCGATATCTTCGGACGTCAAGCCAATCAAACAAGCACCGAGAAGAATGCAGCTCGAACTTGAAATGAGCATCAACGCCGAGGTCAAGAAGCTAATCGACTCCGGCTTCGTCCAAGAAGTGCAATACCCCGACTGGATTGCCAACATCTTTCCAGTGATGAAGAAGAACGGGACGGTGTGCATCTGCGTAGACTTTCAGGACCTCAACAAAGCCTGTACAAAAGATGACTTTCCCGTACCGGTTACCGAGCTGATGATAGATAACACGTCCACTCACGAAGTCTTCTCCCTTATGGACGGCTCATTAGGGTACAATCAAATAAAGATGTATCCCGAAGACCAGAAGCATACCGCTTTCCGGACTCCTCTGGGCATATTCTGCTACAAAGTGATGTCTTTCGGTTTGAAGAATGCCGACGCTACCTATCAGGGGGCCATGACGAAAATTTTCGATGACCTCATACATGAAGTCGTCGAATGCTATATTGACAACCTCGTAGTAAAAAGTAAATCGTACAAGGAACATTGGAAACATCTGAGGATCGTGTTTCAACGCCTTCAGAAATACAACTTGAAGATGAACCCTCTGAAATGCGCGTTCGGAGTTTCCTCGGGCAAATTCCTAGGATTCATCGTACGACACCAGGGCATCAAAATAGACCCATCAAAGATCAAGGCGATTATGGAAATGCCTCCGCTAAGAACTCTCAAGCAACTGCGGTCCCTCCAAGGAAAGCTCGTATATATCCGGCGGTTCATAGCTAATCTCTCCGGCAAATGCCGCCCCTATAGCCATTTAATGAAGAAGGGGACTGTTCATATCAGAATTTTGCATTATTATATTCCCCGTTCTTAATCATATTACGAATAAATAGGTGCTTTTGATCCATGTCTGTTAAATAGTTGCAGGTTACAGGTTCTTAGAACAATACAGTGAAATTCATGAAAAGACGCTACAAACGTGAGACTACGACCAACAAATAGATGAATCTGTATGATGTCGTCTACCAGTTCAAGGAACAAATGAAGATCAGTAAACAGTTCAATTGCACAAAGAACATGGGCAGCACAAGATTCAAGACTTCAACGCGAAGCTAACGGTAAAAGTCTATAAATTCTGCACTGTTGGAAATCTGGAAGAAAGTAGAAAAGATTCTGAGGAACCAAGAGAAGAAAACAGAAGAAAAAGGCAACATGAAGCAACCCTGAAGAAATGAGCCAGAGATCTCACCATATGGCCGCGGATCTACGGCCAAACATGGGATTCTGTCACGGATCCGTGGCCGTGCAGTGCACATGTCGGTGCACGTGTCGGTGGGTGTCGGTGCTTTGACCCGGCTTTCTTAGGGTAGTCTTGTAATTTCAAATGTGGATCAGATGTAAACCCTAGGGGTTCTCCTATCTATAAATAGGAAACCCGAAAGCCTAATGGGGCATGCATCTTTTTAATTTCTAGATTAAATTTTCATTCCATTGTAATCGTCAAGAGGTGTCAATAAAGTAAGTTTTTTATCTTGCAATTTTCCATTCAAATTTTATTTCTGCAATTTTTTATCTGCTTTTATTTATCTGCAAGTTAACTAGTTTATTAAAAATAAAAAATTATAAAAATAAATTTCGTCGTAACTTTCCTAATGAGTGAGTAATTCCTCACTTGTTAGGGTTATGATTGGGTAGGTTTGAGAGATGGAAATCTCTCACTCCTTTCTTGCCCATATAACATTTTAATTAGGACTCTATTTGAATCAAACACACACCGCTCACTACGGCACCCTATCCTACGAGATAGCGGTGATTCCCTAGTTAGACCGGTTGTGGTTGATTTACATAGAGGTTAGGGCTAAGAGTTAAGAGAGGACGTGTCACGACCCGAAATTGGCACGTGACGACCCTAATACTACGCAACGCCTAAAGACGTAACGCGGTAAAAGAAATCCAAAACCCAGAAATCTAAACCATTAAAAAGACAGGAAAAGATAATAAAAGTTTTTGAAACATTTGAAATCACAACCCAAATTCTTTAAAAGTCCAACTTTTATTTCTTTAAAATTTTGGTAACACCCCCTTTGTAAAAACTGACCCCAAAATGGGTACAACAAATAAAGATAAATAAAGTATCCCCAAATGGGAGCAAATACACGCCCAAAGGCGAAAAACAATCACCACCACAAATATACGACGCCGTAGCGAAGAAATAAAGACAATACGGATAAAGCTGTGTAAAAGACAACAAATCCACAAATAATATACAATATCGTCCTCACTAAGTCTCTAAGTCAATAACATAATAGTAGATGGAGAGTACAAGATACAACGAATGTACAATACAAAATATAGATAACCACCAAAACCCACCTAAGCAAAATAGCACACTGTGAGCCGATAAGGTATCTGTAGCAAAAGATGATAGATGAATAGCCTGCCTCGACTACTCTGGGGAAACACCCTGCAAAACAACTGTGGCACAACGGGAGTGAGTTGCCAACTCGTGAATAGTAGATAACATATGCAGCTAATCGCAGGTATGTACGTACAGCATGAATCTAAGATATGTGATTTGCAGTAATAATAAGTCATATGAGTGCAGAATAATGGAAAGTACACTAACAGGTACAACCAATATATGAAGCAATAGTGATATGACAATAGTATGCAATAATCATGCGATAGGGATATGAGAATGTAGATATGCAACAATCATGAAGGGTACACTAATAGGTACTACTAATACATGAACAGTGCATAAATAAATAGGTATGAGGTATGGAGTGAAATATGTCATTTCCACGGAATCTTGACATCGTGGTAGAATCACAATCCATCAAGACACTCAAATTCACAATTCCTCAAATCAGCCCCCAAGTTGGGCTCTCATATCATATAAGTCTCACATTTTCTCGATGTACAATATCGAATAGATCTCCTATATCCCGAATGTAAAAATCAGCAATCTCATATATATCCAATATCCAATCTCAATGAATCACCTATATCCCAAATCAAATCTCAAGTAAAATTCTAACATCCTAAATATATATTTGCAGAAATAAATATGATGGGGTCAATACACATATATTAACGTCCCACTCCACTAATATTGGTGTAAGGGTACATATAACAATGGCTGAATCCCCTGTTATATATACAAAGTAATTAGAAATATCATGAAAACCAATGTGCCAAGTATCGACACAGAAATACTGATCTATCAGATGCCGTCACCAAGACTAGCATCCTGATAGGTATGTATCATACGCTATCCTGAAAAGCACGAGTGCCTAGCTCTGACTCTCGTCTTTTCACGTATCCATACGTACATGACTCCCAACGGTATCCACTTGATCACCGTCGAGTCATTGGTACTGTCATCGGATGGTATGGCTCCCCTGCCGGGCTCATCGGCATGGTACATCTGTTAGTGTATATGCCCTAGAGGCCATTACTGTATCATACTAGTTTGTATATTACTTAATGGAAGCTTGGGATATTCACCTTGTGTAAACAATCTTGCTCAATATAGTAGTATGCTACTTGGTTTGTTTCTACTTCAATGTGTACTTGTGTTTATTTCAGTATATCACTTATACGCATTAGTGGAGCCCTTAGGATCTTTGCTTGATTACCAGCGTTGTGATGGCAGTCACACTAGTGGGGGCTGGGTAATCTATAGGCACATCCTTATACAGGTCCCTAGTCGTAGGACTATCGAGACAGGGCATCGATACTCCGGAGTAGACTAGCGTATGCGCTTCTCATCCCAGTGTGGGAGATGGTCTGTCCCACAGCCATCAGTACGTCGTACTGGAGATAGTATACGGGTGCTCGTTGGGTTACGAGTACACTGGACAGGACTCGTCGGGAACTGACAGGTTGGTATTATACCTATCGTCAGTTATCAGTTCCCAGGTGACATGAGTACAGCTTAGTCCGCTGACTTGACACTGACACTTCGCCTCGAGTGTGTTCCCACTGCACTTTGATCACTACCCTACCACGGCTCAAAGGAGTCGTGCAAACAGGTGGTGGTTGGGTGCAGTCCCGAAGCACTTGGAGGCAGTGACGGTTAGACAGGATTCGTCTCTCCCGGTATTGGGGGTTGACATCGCGCTGTGTCTAGGAGAGCCATTACACGAGTAGTCCCTGGCCAGGGCAAGCGAGATATACTGGTAGGTTTCCAGTGTTATCTCAGGGTGTTTTGGGCTTCACTCCGACACGACTTGTACCGCTATTTGGGGACTGACGTTTTACCGCCCCCTAGGCCCGCCATGCGATGTATCAGACGAACAGACCGGACTGTACGGAGAATGTCACATTCAGACTCAGTAGGAGTTCAGATGGGGTTTCACCTCGTCAGCCTTCTTGTCGGCATCTACCTGGGGACCGTTACGCACAGCTAGTGCCGCTTGCGGTCTGTGGTTAAACCCACTGCCAGCGTAGTGTCGAGTCTTTAGAGTCCCACACAGAGGGTATTCGCCTCTGGGCAAAACAGAGTAGAGGTCGCATGGTTTTGCGACAGGGTTCGTTCTCATCCGCGCACTTGTGCTCGTTTGGAGTCCGGACGGATTATACTGGCAGGCTCTAGTTTGAGCCAGATACTGGTATATGTTTTGGGGGTTGCTTTTATTCTTGGTATTCTTGTTCCTCGGAACGAGAATGCAGGTGTGTATGCACAGTTGCTTGAGGCGGAGAATGAGGTTTTTCATTAGGGTTTCGGATCGGGTGCGTATGCACAGTTGACAGTTATCTTTTTCCAAACCCTAATGGATTTGTATATTATCTATTAATAATAGTAATTAAATGAGAATTATGTTATGGTTGATTTTTTGTTGACTTGTTGACCTTGGTTGACTTGTTGACCTTTGACCACCATCATGCTTTGAAGATCCTCCTTGATTCATGCTTACACTTCATTTAAAGAAGCATGATAGTGGTCATTCCTAAAATAACCATCAACTATTCTTATTTCAATTATTATCATTTAGATAATTCTTTTCTTTTTGCAATATGGTTGCAAGAAAGAGAAAATATTGCTCATTCTATCATTCTCACTCTCTCTCCTCATTTTCATCTTCTTCTTCCTCTTGAAAAGAGAAACCTTCTCATGTGTTGAGATTCATTCTCTTTAGATAGAAAAGCAAACCCTAATCACTCTCTACTCATTCTAGGAAGAAGGATTAGCAAGCCGGAAACCCTAGTTCACTCAAAGATCGAGGAAGAGCCCAAAGTCGAACCTTCGAGGTGGATCCATCTTCGACGGGAGAAGGCGACGAAAAGAGAACCATTCAAGCTTCTACAAAGAACAAGAAAGAAGAACAACAACAAGAAGAGAAGGAGTTCAAGTTTAGGTATAACCATCTTCCATAGTAGCTAACTCTCCTTAGCTTGTTAACTAGTTTTAGTTTAGACAACGATCCCGACTTAGTTTAGTCCATGTTGCCTCTTGCGATAAAAATTCGTTTTTTATACCGTTTCCGCCTCCCCGTAAGTACCGGGGGTCGCAATATGGACTTACAGTGGTATCAGAGCCTAACTAAACTTAAACTAGCTTGGTAGTGAAGTGTAACGAAGTTCGGAACCGAAAAATCGCAAAACCGGAAATACGAAAACCTAACTTTCTGTTGAATTTTTTTTCTGCTCAAAATGAAAAACTTTATACTTGTAAAATCGTCTCAGGGTTTTCTAAGAACACACAAGAAAAACGATATCATGTTTCCTCCAAACCGCCGCGCTTCCGCGGCCTTACCTACTCATCTGGCCGCGGAACCGCCGCAAGTTGGTGTCTTCTTTGCATCGTTTTTCGTGCAGTGTTCTTCTGTGTTGGTTTTGGGATTTTTAAGATATATTATATGTACCCAGATTTTCCAGAACAGAAATTCACTTTTGGGGTCCTATAATTCCGTATTTTTTTTCCGAACTTCACTGCACTTTGGCTATGTTGGTTATATCTGTGATGTTTGCATGTATTGAACGTCGGCTAATCGCTATAAGTCGATTAGTCGGGGTTATACATGATCTGTAATGTTCTGGAATGTGTATATGAATGTGTTGGACTGTCGCGGGTGAATAGCCGGGGTGGATGTGAGATGAGCTTTTGTTTTTCTTTCATTCATTGTAAATGTAAATTGATGTAATTATATTATTTGTTTGGCCGCACAACCGGGTCGGGGTTGTAGCCGTCATTGTATAATTCTTTTTACTGTTTTTGCTCCTAGGATAGACCCATGGTGGGGTGCACAAACTACCGGGAACTTGGCGGGTAGTTTGCCGCACCCGTAGGGGTCTTGGGTGGGGTATTTGCTATTCACCGCGACCGTGTTATCCGCTTTTCGTTTCAGGCTCGAAAGGAATGCGGATTGCTAGTATATCCAATGTATTCATCTGTGATCTGTAATGTCTATCATTGCTTTCTATTTAGGCGTTGCTTATGTTTTACAGCCGCGCTAGCCCAGCCCCCGCTCTGTCGTTAGTTAAGTAACCTAACGAGTGATGACGGGACCCCGTGGCGAATGCGAATGGCATAAGCGTACGTCATATTTTGGTTGTTTTCTGCAATGGTAGGAATTAAATGATGGGACGCATTAAAAGAACTAATGCAAGAATATCACGCATTAAAAGAACTAATGCAAGATAATAAACCAAGTTTAAGTCGATGGAACACTTTCGAAAAACCACTCGGTTCTTTTCAAAACTAACTTTTAAATGCGGAGCTTGAGCCACTCCTTCTAAAAGCTATCTCGTTCCATCGATTATATCAAGTTCACTACGTTCACGGTTTCGCCAAAACCATCCGTAGCCCTCCGTCGTTTCATATGAATATTCAACAGTATTCAAGCTGTGTTTGTTGGCCTTAGTCAAGGCACAGTGTTTGGTAGCTGGTGGGTATTCATATGTTGCATAGATAGAATGCGTTGGTTTGGGACAGTCGTATTGCCTTGTTGGCCATAGTCAAGGGTATATACGGGTGGGTTCAAATTAACCTGGATAACGACGGGAAGAACTTGACATGTGACTTATGATTTGTTGGCCTTAGTCAAGGTCATAAGAGCATGGGGCAAAAATCCACATCGGGAGTTTCATAAGTACTGAAACTTGCTAGATTTGCATACCATTTGGAGTGTGATGATTATGGTAGGATTCCTTCATTTTCGTCACGCGATGATATTTGGATCCCGATCCTACTGTGAGTATATGCTACTCCTCGGGAAATTTCTCACTAAACGATCAATGCTATAAACCTAGTAGGTGCCTAGAAAGGTGTTAGCGGGGCTACGCCCCCAGGGAAAAGAGGTTCTTAAATTAAGGAACTTCGCGAAAGCGTTGGAAAACCTCCCTCGAAGTACCGACACTGGCCTGGCTGAACGGTTAAGCAAGTATTGTAAAGTGGGATTGATCCCGGCTAATTCTTCCTTTGTGGTTTGAGGAGGGATTCGAGAGACAGTGGGAGCCATCCTGTTTAGACAAATTAAAAACCATTCTAAACTTGCAAGAGCATCGTGCTAAGTGTTTCTTCTCTCCCCCTGCAGCGACCAAATCGAAATGACTGGACTTAAGTTACTTCTAGATAAAAACATATTGACAGGGCCAAACTACAAAGATTGGCTCAGGAATGTCAAATTGGCAATCTCTTACGACAAGATGGGGTATCTTCTTACCACCAAAGCTCCCCCCGTCCCAGGTCCCACCTCCAGCGTCGCGGATAAGGAAATCCGTAAGACTTGGGAGATAGACAGCGCGAAGGCCAGATGCCTCGTACTTGCCTCGATGGACAACGACCATCAGAGGAGGCACGAGAATATGGATTTGGAATCCATATTTCTTCATACAAAAGAACTGTATGGAGAGCAGTCTCGTATCGCAAGATACGAAGTGTCGAAGAAGTTATTTTCGACAAAGTTGGCCGTCGGATCATCGGTAGCGGACCACGTGCTTAAGATGATTGGCTACACTGAGGAGCTCGCGGAACTTGGGACCACGTTGGATAGTGAACTTTACACGGATATAATTCTCCAGTCCCTTCCATCCACTTACGCCCAGTTCATACTGAATTTCAACTTGCAAGAAAAGGAAGTTGAACTTTCAGAACTCCTCAACCTGCTGAGGAGCGCAGAGGGCACCCTACAGAAGGGTAGGGATACATCCACTTTGTTTGTAGGAGGATCTTCTTCTTCTAGGTCCAAGGCGAAAGCCAAGGGAAAGAAGAGGAAAGCCCCCGCCAAACCAAGGGGCGGTGTTAGTAAAGTGGGTGCGAAGGGAAAGGAAAAGGCAACAAAGATAGCGGGGAAGCTTGTTGGTAAAGAGGAATGCTTCTATTGTCACAAGAGTGGACACTGGAAGAAAGATTGCAGGGCTTGGAAAGCCAGGACACAGGAACTGAAGCAGGTTGCGGCTTCAGCTTCAGGTGTGTATGTTATTGAAAACTGTCTTTCTATAAACTCTACTTCCTGGGTATTGGATACCGGATCAGGATCTCATATCTGTAATTCTTTGCAGGCGTTGAGAAACCGTAGGTTTTTGAAGGCAGGTGACATGACCCTCAGAGTTGCGAACGGAGCTAGCATGGATGCTAAAGCCGTGGGGGACTATCACCTGGGAATGACAGATGGGCATGTTTTGGTTTTGCGTAATTGCTTTTTTGTACCCAACGCAACTTGTAATATCATTTCTGTATCTTTGGTTTCTAAAGAAGGTTATGAATTTGCGTTTGTAAGTAATGTTGTAAACATTCACCTTAATCAAGTTCTGATTGGGTCAGGTACACTGAGCAATGGTATATACGTATTAAACCAACCACAGATTTTCAATGTCCAGAATACACACAAAAGAAAGTCTCCAGATATCAATCAGGCTTTCTTATGGCATTGTAGACTGGGTCACATCAATGAGACACGGTTGACTAAGTTACATAAAGAAGGATACTTGGATCCGTTCGAGTATCAGTCTTATGCCACTTGTGAATCTTGTCTTATGGGAAAGATGACAAAGACTCCGTTCACTGGACACGGAGAAAGAGCGAGCGAGCTCTTGGGACTCATACACAGTGACGTGTGTGGTCCAATGTCTACACATGCCCGAAGCGGTTATTCATACTTCATTACTTTCACAGACGATTTCTCTAGGTATGGACATGTCTTCTTAATGAAGCACAAATCCGAGGCCTTTGAGAAATTTCGGGATTACAAGAATGAAGTTGAAAAACAAACAGGCAAAAGTATCAAGATCCTAAGATCGGATCGAGGTGGTGAATACTTGAGTGCCGAGTTCCTGGACTATTTAAAAGAGAATGGTATTCTCTCTCAGCGTACTCCTCCATACACTCCGCAACATAACGGTGTATCAGAAAGGAGGAATCGAACCCTATTGGATATGGTTCGTTCCATGATGAGTAAGGCTGAGTTACCGCGATCTTTCTGGGGATATGCACTAGAAACAGCTGCACATCTCTTGAACCAAGTTCCTACTAAGACTGTGCCTACCACACCATATCAGATGTGGAGTGGGAAGAAACCCTGTCTTAAAGCCTTTAAGACATGGGGATGTCCGGCTTTTGTAAAAAAGCAGCATGCGGACAAGCTCGAGGCACGCTCAGTACAGTGCAAGTTTGTGGGATACCCAAAGAACTCCAAGGGGTATCTATTCTATTACGCAGAGGAGCAAAAAGTCCTTGTTTCTCGTCATGCCCACTTCTTGGAAACTGAGTTTTTGGAAAATCAGATAAGTGGGAGCGCAGTAGAACTGGATGAAATTCCAGAACCTCAGACTATTACTGAAAGCTTAGTGGAACCAGAGGGTTCAAAAGAACAGGACATTCCTATGCCGCTCCGTAGAAGTAGTAGGCAGTCTCATCCGCCCGAGAGATACTACGGTTTTCTCATAGACGGGGATAGAGAGGATTGCATCATAGACTATGATGAGCCTACTAGCTTCCAGCAGGCCGTTCAGAGCATTGACTCGGTAAAATGGCTGGATGCAATGCGGACCGAAATGGAGTCCATGTACACCAACAAAGTATGGACGTTGGACATTGCTCCAGACGGGGTAAAACCCGTAGGATGCAAGTGGATCTTCAAAAGGAAGATTGGTGTAGATGGACAGGTTGAGACCTATAAAGCTAGACTTGTAGCAAAGGGTTTCCGTCAAAGACCTGGCTTGGACTACGACGAAACCTTTTCTCCAGTGGCTATGCTGAAATCCATTCGGATCCTTCTTGCCATTGCTGCCTTCCACGATTATGAGATTTGGCAGATGGACGTAAAAACCGCTTTTCTAAATGGAAATTTAGAGGAGTGTGTCTATATGGATCAGCCAGAGGGTTTCATTCAGAGTGGGAGCAGCGGAAAGGTGTGCAAGTTGCTTAAGTCCATCTATGGACTAAAGCAGGCATCGCGGAGTTGGAACATCTGTTTTGATGAGACGGTCAAGGAATTTGACTTTATCAAAAATCCAGATGAACCATGCATCTATAGTAGATTTGTAGCGAGAACTGTGGTATTCCTTGTTTTATACGTGGATGACATTCTCTTAATAGGAAATGACATTCCTATGCTACAATCTGTCAAGGGTTTCTTGTCACACAGGTTCTCCATGAAAGACCTGGGTGATGCCTCTTACATCCTGGGGATCCGGATCCATCGTGATAGATCCAAGAGGATATTAGGACTTTCACAGTCCAGGTACATCGACACCGTACTGAAAAGATTCAGTATGGAAGATTCCAAGCGCGGTAACTTACCGGCTTGTCACGGGATCACCCTCTCTAAAGAGATGTCTCCCAAGACTGATTTGGAGAGGGATCGCATGTCTATTATACCCTACGCTTCTGCGGTAGGCTCTATAATGTATGCGATGTTGTGTACCAGACCGGATGTAGCTTATGCACTGAGTGTAGTAAGCCGGTATCAGTCAAACCCTGGGGAGAAACATTGGATAGCGGTAAAGAACATTCTCAAGTACCTGAGGAGGACTAAGGAGATGTTCTTGGTGTATGGCGGAAAAGACCTCCAGATTGAGGCCTTTGCTGACTCCAGCTTCCAGAGTGACAAGGATGATTCCAAGTCCATGTCGGGTTTTGTCTTTACCCTCAATGGAGGGGCGGTGTGTTGGAAGAGTTCCAAACAGGAAACCGTTGCAGACTCGACTATGGAAGCGGAATACATCGCTGCATCTGATGCCGCAAAAGAAGCTGTCTGGATAAGGAAGTTCTTAAAAGAACTTCAGGTGGTTCCGTCCATTGTTGACCCAGTACCTCTGTATTGCGACAACAACGGGGCTATAGCTTTAGCAAAGGAACCCAGGTCCCATCAGAGATCCAGGCACATCTTGAGGCGGTATCACCTGATCAGGGAGATCGTGGATCGCAAGGAGATCGAGGTTCGGAGGGTTGCTTCAGAAGAGAACACTGCAGATCCATTCACCAAGGCCCTACCCCAGACTCAGTTCGAGCGGCTGATCGAGATGATAGGTCTTCGATACGCCAGTACATGGCCTTAGTGCAAGTGGGAGATTGTTAGTGTATATGCCCTAGAGGCCATTACTGTATCATACTAGTTTGTATATTACTTAATGGAAGCTTGGGATATTCACCTTGTGTAAACAATCTTGCTCAATATAGTAGTATGCTACTTGGTTTGTTTCTACTTCAATGTGTACTTGTGTTTATTTCAGTATATCACTTATACGCATTAGTGGAGCCCTTAGGATCTTTGCTTGATTACCAGCGTTGTGATGGCAGTCACACTAGTGGGGGCTGGGTAATCTATAGGCACATCCTTATACAGGTCCCTAGTCGTAGGACTATCGAGACAGGGCATCGATACTCCGGAGTAGACTAGCGTATGCGCTTCTCATCCCAGTGTGGGAGATGGTCTGTCCCACAGCCATCAGTACGTCGTACTGGAGATAGTATACGGGTGCTCGTTGGGTTACGAGTACACTGGACAGGACTCGTCGGGAACTGACAGGTTGGTATTATACCTATCGTCAGTTATCAGTTCCCAGGTGACATGAGTACAGCTTAGTCCGCTGACTTGACACTGACACTTCGCCTCGAGTGTGTTCCCACTGCACTTTGATCACTACCCTACCACGGCTCAAAGGAGTCGTGCAAACAGGTGGTGGTTGGGTGCAGTCCCGAAGCACTTGGAGGCAGTGACGGTTAGACAGGATTCGTCTCTCCCGGTATTGGGGGTTGACATCGCGCTGTGTCTAGGAGAGCCATTACACGAGTAGTCCCTGGCCAGGGCAAGCGAGATATACTGGTAGGTTTCCAGTGTTATCTCAGGGTGTTTTGGGCTTCACTCCGACACGACTTGTACCGCTATTTGGGGACTGACGTTTTACCGCCCCCTAGGCCCGCCATGCGATGTATCAGACGAACAGACCGGACTGTACGGAGAATGTCACATTCAGACTCAGTAGGAGTTCAGATGGGGTTTCACCTCGTCAGCCTTCTTGTCGGCATCTACCTGGGGACCGTTACGCACAGCTAGTGCCGCTTGCGGTCTGTGGTTAAACCCACTGCCAGCGTAGTGTCGAGTCTTTAGAGTCCCACACAGAGGGTATTCGCCTCTGGGCAAAACAGAGTAGAGGTCGCATGGTTTTGCGACAGGGTTCGTTCTCATCCGCGCACTTGTGCTCGTTTGGAGTCCGGACGGATTATACTGGCAGGCTCTAGTTTGAGCCAGATACTGGTATATGTTTTGGGGGTTGCTTTTATTCTTGGTATTCTTGTTCCTCGGAACGAGAATGCAGGTGTGTATGCACAGTTGCTTGAGGCGGAGAATGAGGTTTTTCATTAGGGTTTCGGATCGGGTGCGTATGCACAGTTGACAGTTATCTTTTTCCAAACCCTAATGGATTTGTATATTATCTATTAATAATAGTAATTAAATGAGAATTATGTTATGGTTGATTTTTTGTTGACTTGTTGACCTTGGTTGACTTGTTGACCTTTGACCACCATCATGCTTTGAAGATCCTCCTTGATTCATGCTTACACTTCATTTAAAGAAGCATGATAGTGGTCATTCCTAAAATAACCATCAACTATTCTTATTTCAATTATTATCATTTAGATAATTCTTTTCTTTTTGCAATATGGTTGCAAGAAAGAGAAAATATTGCTCATTCTATCATTCTCACTCTCTCTCCTCATTTTCATCTTCTTCTTCCTCTTGAAAAGAGAAACCTTCTCATGTGTTGAGATTCATTCTCTTTAGATAGAAAAGCAAACCCTAATCACTCTCTACTCATTCTAGGAAGAAGGATTAGCAAGCCGGAAACCCTAGTTCACTCAAAGATCGAGGAAGAGCCCAAAGTCGAACCTTCGAGGTGGATCCATCTTCGACGGGAGAAGGCGACGAAAAGAGAACCATTCAAGCTTCTACAAAGAACAAGAAAGAAGAACAACAACAAGAAGAGAAGGAGTTCAAGTTTAGGTATAACCATCTTCCATAGTAGCTAACTCTCCTTAGCTTGTTAACTAGTTTTAGTTTAGACAACGATCCCGACTTAGTTTAGTCCATGTTGCCTCTTGCGATAAAAATTCGTTTTTTATACCGTTTCCGCCTCCCCGTAAGTACCGGGGGTCGCAATATGGACTTACAACATCGACATCTCTTTCTTGCCCCGGGGTACCTCCGGGCCCCACCATGTACCCTCTACGGCCTCGACGCCTCCTCATAGGGGTATATATAGATCAGAACCGATAAAACTCATGGTGGATGCTCAAATATCATATCAAGGAAACCGGGTTTTTCAATTAATGCATAATTTCATGAACTCCTACGGTTCCCAAATCCAGAAAACATCATGAAATATCCATATAACAATGCGAAAATCCATGAATAGAATATATGCGACATAAACTGAAATGCGAGCATATATAGTAAAACCGCTAATTAACTGCAACAAGTAAAAATAAAACATCAAGGAGGTTCTTATTTCATCCAATTCTAAATAACATCAGGTAATGGTAAATATGTAGCTGAAACTGATATATGTGTAACATACAGCTGTAGCAAGTATAGGTATCTACCTATATGAAATGATGTAGTATACCCCCTGGGTATAAGCAAAATATGTGAGCAAGGTATACCTGTAGCTATATTGTAAAGTGTGTATATACCTATCACTAGTGGTACAATACTCGATAGGTATACAGGTATGGTAAATGTCATATGTGATAAGCAGTACGAATCAATGTCACAAGGTCCCTAACCAAGCAATATATTATTTATAAGTGGTTTGCATGTGACATGGCAATTATTGATGGTGTGTGTAGCATACAATCAGTGCTCGTGCAACATGAATCGTCAATAATTTGTGCAGTGTCCTACGGCTACTAGTCCAAATACAACATCTAAGTAATGGGGTAAAGGCGCAATTCTAACAATAACGTAGAATATGCGACAAATATTAGAATCCTAGCCCAGACGCATAACGCCATGCGGGCGATTCCCCTATAGATGTTAAATCTACTCACTAGCGCTCCACGCTAGGTGAACCCTACCACCAGTTTCCTCCTGTAGCAGTGTCCGTAGTCCCCGCCTGCGAACCTGCAACATTAAAACAATAAAGCAACTATATATTAATAATAGCTATAAAACACGAACAAACTATATTGGACCGACGCAATAACACAAATCCTACTCTCAAGTGTTCGTATTGTGGCTAACGTGCGTAGCGACACGACGAAACTAACCCAAGAGCAAAACCACGCAAACTGCACGATCCGTGTCGTATTACGTATCGCACGGACACAAAACACTAGAAACTGCCTAAGTGATCCCAGATTTTGCATACTGTGAAAACTAAACAAACAAACAAGACCAACAGAACCCAAACCTCTGCAGACACCAACCCAGGAAAAACTAAAACCTAACTCCTAACCCTAGCCGGCGTCGCCGGACCTCCTCCTTGCCGTCGCCGGCCCTGGCCTGTGGCTTGGGTGTCGTGTCTCAGATGGTGCTCCAGTGTCCCTAGTACATCACTACAATTTTGCTTAATTTTCCAGTATTTCCTCCAGGTCACAGCTGGTTCCAGATGTCGTAAATCAACACCGAAATACGATATTTTGCACAAAACGTAAACCCTAGGGTATTTTAGTGAAATCTAGGTTAAACTCAGTTAAAGTGACCCTAACAACGCTTAAATAGGTAGGGTTTACCAACACAATCATGACCTAACCAAAATTCCACCCAATTCACCATATTTAGCACAAAACTAACTAATAAACACAAACCGAAGCTAATTAACACACAAACCGAAGCAAACTAGGAAATGAGTTCAGAAAATATACCCTAAAGGGTCTTAGGAAGCAGGAGAAGAAGTGTATGGAGGAAGAAGAGCTGCTGCAAGTTGCTGGGGCCTCTGCTGCTGCTGCCAGAAGCTGCTGCTGATGCTGTTGCTGCTACTGAAGCTGCTTGCTGCTGCGGCTGTTGCATGATCTGCTGCTGATGCTGATGCCTTCTGCTGTTACTGCTGCTTGCTTGAGCTGCTGCTGTTGGTGTTGTGGCTGCTGCTGTGCTGTCTAGAGCTGCTGCTGCTGCAAGCTGATACTTCTGCTGGAGCTGCTGCTGCCTCAGCTGCTTGTGTTGCTTGTGTGTGTGTGTGTCTGTGTGTGTGTGTGTGTGTGTGAGTGAGAGAATGGGTGACATGAGAGTGAGAAGTGAGAAATGAGAGAAACATCAAAAAACCCTCCCATTCTCTTTCTCTTTCTTCATTAATGAGGCATGGCTTTGGCCATGTTGCCCCATGCTTTTCTCTCTCTCTCTCTCATGGTCAACATTTCAACCCAATTTAAAAATCCTTTTAAATTCATTTTTTTTAAAAACAACCATGCATAATAAAACTAAAACACTTAATACAAAACTATAAAACTAGATTAGGGATTGGTTAGTTCACCATGTTGCTAATCATGGTTAAACCCCAAATTACAACCCTAGTTATCATGCACAAGTGTGTGCAAGCCTAGAAAAAATCTAATAAAATATTCATTAAATAGGATAAAATAATTGGAAATCAATTTGGTAAACTTTTTTATTAAAAACCATACATTAAAATATAATTAGCCCCAAAACACGTTCTAAGGTGTTACAGGACGGACAACGACCAAAAGGAAGAAACGGAGTTTCTTCCTAGTCGTGCTAATCCCCTTTGTTAACTATTACCCTAACACCCATGTTCTTAATTAGGGCAAAGGAAGCAGTGAGTAGAGTTTTATTTCCAAACTAACCTAATCCTAACCCTAGCAAGGCTTTAAATCAAATTAAATTCAATCTTAGTTTTTCCAAAAATCGAAACTTACCAAAAATAGGACTTAACTCGTAAAAACTTAAAGAAAAGAACACGTTTTCCCTGTGGACCGACCCGTACTCAACCGTCTAGCTACCAAGCGACACCGTTATTGATTATGGTATATTCTTAATTTTGATTTTAAAACGCACGCACGCAAAAAGACAAACCAATCAAATGGCGCCGTTGCCGGGGATAACGGTAGTTATTTTCTTTTTGTAATATCGGGTTAATTAAAAATTGAATTTTTTTTATAAAAACTGAAAAACAAAAATATATAAAAAAATCATCTTGTTATTTTTTGATCTGCTTTTGTATGAATTGTGTAGGAACGGAAGACGGACTGATTCAGATCTGGAGCAAACCCAGTGAACAAAACAGCAAACAGAGGATCTGAACAGACAGAGGAGAACCACAACAGAAAACAGAAAAGTTTTGACGGCCTGATCTAACAAACCACGGCAGAACCGCGGCGGATTCAAGGGTTTGACCGCGGAACCGCGATCAACTGCTGACGTCAGCACATAAAAATTTCTTTGTAAGTATTTTTGTCCTCTCTTCTACCCTCTGAACTGCACTGAAAATTTTTCCTGCAGGGTTCTTTGCACAAAACTTCTTCTCTCTCTCCAATAAATCAATTTTGTGCAGGATTCTTTGCGCCGCAAATAAAAATAAAAATTTTTGGCAAGTGTTTTAGATTTTGTGTGTTTACTGCTTTGCATTTTTAAAACGGACTTTTAAGCGGCTATAACACCAATCCAGATTGGGTAGGGATTTCATTACCTTTCCTAAGACCCCAAAAATCATAAAAAGTATATGCATCAACGCTCGAGTTAATTAAAAAATATCTAGACTCAGCCAATTAAGGACTGCCGCGCTCATTAGGACAGAGGAAGGTTGTGGGCAATCGGTCGTTTGTCTAAACCTGTCTTTGTGGTGCCTAGGCTAGACAAGTGGGAAATGTAATTTTAAAAGGCCCATCTCACGGTGATTCGTGAGCAGATCCCTCCTTTCTTCACTTGTGCTTACCTGGCCACAGTTAGCGGTGAAGAGGCGATTTGAGAGATATCTCACATTTTGTCGCTTTGGACCAGTTAGGAGCAGTCTAGTTGACTTAGGAGACCCCGGCTCTAGGCTTGCTTGTGCATGTTCAAATTGTGATTGCTTGAAAGTGTGTCGTAGTTCCGTATAAAAAATTTTGCAAAAAGTCTTTATAAAAAAAACCGCAAAGCAAAATTTTTACAAAAACTTGCCATTTGTTGCTAGAAATCCATTGCACCCAACTTTCACCCACATTTTCTCCATTGACGTTTTCTTACCCCCACCTTCTACTTTTTGACTACACTATACCTCATTTAGTGTATGTCCGGTTGGACTAGGGACACTAGCGCCCGTTTAGTCCGTGTCTCGTTAGTCCCTACTGACGACGCGTTCGACTCCGAAGTCGAAATTCCCTCCACTTCTTTACCTTCATCTTCAAATTCATCATCTTCTAAGGAGATGTCAGGATTCAATCCTAACAACCCCTTACCTACTTCGGGACTGATTCCACCTCAATTGGGTGCGAATAACCGACAACACCCTCCTGTTGAAGCGCCCCAACGAATCGCGCTCTAGGATCTTTTCTATCCAACCTGCATCGCACTTCCTACTTGTCTTTCACTTCCGCCGACTGACGGGGATAATTTCGAGATTAAGCCCCACTTCATCAATATGTTGCCCAAATTTCACGGGCTGGAATCCGAAGATGCCTATATCTTTATTAACAAATTCCAGAATGTTTGTGCAATGATGAAGACCACCCAACTTTCCGATGATACTATAAGGCTACGTGTCATTCCCTTCACTTTATGTGACCTAGCTGAAAAGTGGCTATATAGTACAGCATCACATTCCATAAAATGTTGGAAAGAGTTTGTTAAGGCTTTTCTTAAAAAAAATTCCCACACTACAAGACCGCGAGAATTCGAAATGAAATTAATCAATTTTCCCAGCTTCCTTTTGAACCTTTTTGGAAGTGTTTCGAACGATTTAAAGACCTTCTTGTTTAGTGCCCTCACTACGGTATCGAGAGATGGCAACTTTGCCAAACTTTATACGAAGGACTGAACCCAGCAACTAAGCAGTTGCTGGAAACCATCTGTCAATGTCATTTTCTTACCAAATATGACGAGGAAGCTTGGCAATTTCTCGACGATCTTGCTGAACAAACGCTTCAGTGGGAAAGCACTAGACAGACCGCTTCGTCCACTTCATCTACTTCATCCGGTCAGTCTAGGGCAGGTGTTCATCAACTTGACATGTCAATTGTAATGAAAGCCAAAATGGCCGCAATTACACGTAAGCTAGAAGCAATTGAGAGCAAATTCTCATCATCTTCTCATGTCCCCGCTTTACCCTCTCGCACTATATGCGCTTGTTGTTCGGATCCGTCCCATTTGACTGAAGAGTGTCCTTACAACCCACCTGCTCAAGGACAGGATCAAGTTAATGATGCCTTTCAGCAGAGACAAAGAAATGATCCATACTCTTCAACTTATAATCCTGGTTGGAGGAACCACCCCAATTTTGCTTGGAATCAAAATCAACAACAATTCCAAGGCAATAACCATTTCCAAAGGCCTTCTCCACAACAACAAGCTCCTCAACAAACTCAATATCAGCAACCTTTCCAACCCCAACCTTACTAAAATCAAATGAACAATTTTGCACCAAACAACTCTTTTTCTCAAAACAATTTTGTTCAGCCAAATAACGATAAGGTTTTCTCGCTAGAACGAAGTCTGGATGCGTTTTTAAAACAATCTGTAAGTGCACGGCGGCGCCCCGGCCGTCAATCCGACGGCCAGATGCGGAAGCGGTGATAAACTTTAATTTTTCATGAACTGGCACCACCGCGCACTAATACCCGGATCGAACCATTAATTAGTCCTAGCTAACTATAAGATGGGGAAGAGAGATATACCGACTGATCCAAGTCCTCCGGTCTTCTCGTCGTCGTCCCGATCTCCTGCGGATGCTCCGGTCTCCACCTCGTCGCCGGAAGTGCACCACATCGCCTACTTCTTTTACGGGCTCCCACCTCAATGCCGAGGCAACTCGGGCACGAAGCTGGCTAGTCGACGTGCCCAAGGTTTGCTGTAGAATGTATAGTAGAACTAGTGTCTCATTTGGGATTTATGGAGGTGCCATTTTGGTGGAGGAAATGAGGTATGAACTTTTGTGGAGGAACTTGGGGATTTTTCTAGCATCAAGAGAGCAAAAATCCCCACTACAAAAATGGGCAACCCCTCCTCCATGCTTGGCCGGCCATCACTAGAGGAGGAGGAGAGAGAGGGGTGTGTGAGAGTGGAGTGTATGAAAAATGGGAGCCATACTCATCTCATGCAAGAGAGAGAGAGAGAGGAATGGTTATCATATGGAATAATGATCACAAAGAAAACACCAACACTCAACAACTAAATCATGCAAAGAAATGATCACCAAAAGAGAACCTCACTCCACCACAACCATCATGAAAACCATGTCATATGAAAGTCAAGCCATGATGGAGAAGTCAAGAAGTCAAGGTCAAGGGATGGTGCAACCATCATGACACAAGAATATGCAAAGACCCCCTCCACAAATGCTTATTTGCAACAATGCAAATAAGCCCTCCTCCACCAAACTTCGGCCAATGAACGATACAAACGAAATTGGCCGAAACGGAAAGCAAACTGGCAACTCCAGAAAACTGGTCCCATAATAAATTACAGGAAAACCCCAATACTGTGTATACACACCCGTATTTGTATTCCGACTGAAATACAAATGCAATGAGACAAAATCTACACTGTACTATACTAGGATCCGGCTTAAACCAAAACCGGCCAGTAAAATCTGTCCGATCCTGATCCGTGCAATACCGCACGTATCTGATCGAACCCTGCCATATATCCATACGGCCTGTAGTACAAACTGTCCGATCCTGATCCGTGCAATACCACACGTATCCGATCGGACCTTGCCATATCTCCATACGGCCTCTACAACCTTTCGCCCGAAAGCTGAGTAACTGAATGTGGGGGACTCTAAAGACTCGTCAACACCTTGGTTGTGGATTTAACCACTAGCACGTCAGAGGTATAAGCCAATACGTAACGGGCTACCAGGTATTGACTAAAAGGGACGTCTGTGAGCGAACTCAGCCTGACACCCTACTGAGCCTGTCAGTGACAATATCCGTACAGTCCGGTCCATTCGTCTATGAGCATCGCATGGCGGGCCTAGGGGGTTGGTAAAAGTCAGACCCCCAAAAGCGGTACAAGTCGTGTCGGAGTGTAGCCCAGAACACCCTGAGATACTACTGGAATACCTACCAGTAAATCTCCTTGCCTCGGCCGAGGGCTTCGTGTAATGGCTCTCCTAGACACAGCGCGACCTCATCCCCAATACCGGGAGAGACGAACCCCTGAAGATGCGCTCACTGCCTCCATGTGGCTCGGGACTGTACCCAACTAAAACCTGTTTGCACGACTCCTTTGAGCCGTGGTAGGGTAGTAATCAAAGTACAGTGGGAACTCACACAAGACAAATGACGATCCCCAGGTCG
This sequence comes from Agapanthus africanus, assembly GCA_030015575.1. Classification (NCBI taxonomy): domain Eukaryota; kingdom Viridiplantae; phylum Streptophyta; class Magnoliopsida; order Asparagales; family Amaryllidaceae; genus Agapanthus; species Agapanthus africanus. Next base: position 387,229,407 of record JASDDO010000019.1, on the reverse strand, counting down.
ATGAACTAACCTGTACACATGTCACCAGGGAACTGCCATCTGACGTCTGGTATATGACCAACTAGCATGTTCCCGGCGAGTCCTGTCCGGTGTACTCATAACCCAATGAGCACCTGTATACATCTTAGGTGATCCAACTGACACCAGTGGCTTGTGAGACCGGCCACCGCCCCTCGTCGGGGTCTCAACTGTATACACTAGTCTACTCTGGAGTATCGATGCCCTGTCTCGAAACTCTCACGACTAGGGACCATTTAAGGATATGCTTATAGACCCCAGCTCCCACTTATATGATCGCCCTCATACTGCTGGTGGTCAAGTAAGAATCCTAGGGGCTCTATCAACGTGTAATAGCAACTTGTCAGGTCACCTAAAGCAGTACACGATGATAAAGGTAAACCAGATAGCATACTATCATCTCGAGTAAGACTGTCCTACCGGGATAGGTCCTCCATCAATCATTGCAATCACGTACCTGTGACCTAATAATTGACTCTGAGGGCACTATCTCCAACACAATCAACTCAATCCTCAGCCAATATCCAGTCTTCTATTCAGTCTTTGGTGCAACACACTGCATCACATGGGCAAAGCATCAAAACCATTGAAGCCCAAATTGCACAACTGAATGCTGCTTTAAGTGAGCGAGAGAAGGGGAAGCTTCCATCTCAACCACTGCCAAATCCTGGTCACACACAAATTGCACATGTTGCTCATGAACAACAAAACCATAATGTGAGTGCTATGACTACATTGAGATCTGGAAAGGTATTGTACAACAATGTTGGCACTAATAATGACACCCCGGCCGTCGATTCTTCTTCATCTTCTTCATCATCTTCAGAGCTTGTTCTTCATTCTTCACAAGGCTCTACTTCTTCTACTGCTCCGAACGGACCCACATCTCACTCCACGAAAATACCAACACTGGGATCCGTTCCAACTCCGCAATCTACTCCACAAACATTGGACTCAACAAATTTTCAAAATATTCCATTTCCAAACAGGTTGAGATCCAATAAACAAACTCCATAAATGGAGAAGATTGTGGAGTTATTTAAACAGGTTAGCATAAATATATATCTCTTGGATGCAATCCAACAAGTCCATTCTTACGCTAATATCTTGAAGGACTTATGCACCAAGAAGAGGAAATCACAGGTACCCAAGAAAGTTTTCTTGGCTAGTGCAGTAAGTGATGCTCTTACCTAACCTTTACCTAAAAAACGCAAGGACCCTGGCTGTCCTACAATTTCAATAACTATTGGGGATAAGAACATCAACCGTGCACTTTTAGATCTTGGTGCCAGTGTTAATCTGCTTCCTTATTCAGTATATGAACAATTAGGCGTTGAAGAGCTGAAACCCACACATTGTACTCTCCAAAAGGCCGACCGATTCATCACCCATCTTAGGGGTGAGTTAGAGGATGTGTTGATTAAAGTAGGGGACTTCATATTCCCCGTTGATTTTATTGTTATGGACACACAGCCTGTAACTAACCCCCGGAGTCAAATTCTGGTGATACTCGGTCGACCATTCCTTGCAACTTCTAATGCGGTGATCAATTGTCGAAATGGTTCAATGAACCTATCTTTTGGAAGCATGACAATTGAACTCAACATTTTTAAGTTGGGGAATCAGCCCTCCGAACCTAATGCTAATATACTTGATGTTTTCTTAATCCAAGAGATCACTCAGGAGGACAGTGTGCTCGAAAAATTTCTGTTCGATCACAGCAATTTTGACGCCACTAGTGCGTTTCTCCATGATTCTGACACTGCTTTCACACCCGATAATGATTATGAGTGTTTCACTTTCTCGAACGATTTTGAAGACTCATCACCCGAGTTTGAATCCTTTGAAATTTCGGATGAGTTAACTGAACCATCCGACTCGGTTGCTTACACTCGCTTTGAACCTCTATTGGAATCCTTCGAGTTTGAGACAGTTTTACCAATTTTACCTTCAATTGTTTCGCCTCCAACACTCGAACTCAAGCTATTGCCGTCTCACCTTAAATACTCTTACTTAGGTGAGAATGAGACCCTTCTTGTTATCATCTCTGCCTCTCTAGTCCCCGAGCAAGAGAAAGCCCTTTTAATGGTCTTACAAAACAATCGGCAAGCTTTTGGCTGGACTATGGAGGACATTAAGGGGATTAGTCCCCTAATAGTTGAACATCATATTCATATGATGGATGATGCCAAGCCAGCAAGGGATCCACAGAGACGACTAAATCCTATAATGAAAGAGGTTGTTAAAAAGGAGATTGTAAAATGTCTTGATAGTGGTATCATTTACCCTATCTCTGATAGCCAGTGGGTTAGCCCCATTCACGTTGTCCTAAAGAAATCGGGCATAACGGTCATAACTAATGAGGCGAATGAGTTAATACCTACTCGCACCCAAACTGGGTGGCGAGTTTGCATCGATTATAGAAAACTCAATGCCACGACACGGAAAGACCACTTTTCATTACCTTTTATTGACCAAATGCTAGAACGATTGGCTGGGCATGAATTTTACTATTTTTTGGATGGATACTTCGGCTATAATTAAGTTCCCATCGCCGAAAAAGACCAAGACAAGACCACATTCACTTGTCCTTTCGGTACGTTTACTTACCGTCGCATGCTCTTTGGGTTATGCAATGCACCCGCTACTTTCCAGCGGTGTATGATGGGGATTTTTTCAGACATAGTGGAAAATTTCTTCGAGATTTTTATGGATGATTTCTCCATTTTCGGCGACTCCTTTGATGAGTGTTTGCTACATTTAGACGCAGTTCTTACCCGGTGTAGGGATAAGAACCTTACTTTAAATTGGGAGAAATGCCACATTATGGTACGAGAAGGTATTGTCTTAGGACATATTATCTCGCAAAATGGTATTGAGGTAGATAAAGTTAAGGTTGAAGTCATTTCCAATCTTCTTCCTCCCAAATGCGTCCGAGACATTCGAGCCTTCCTTGGCCATGCCGGTTTCTATAGACGGTTCATCAAGGATTTTAGCAAGATAGATAGACCCTTGACTCTTTTGTTGGCCAAGGATACAACATTTGATTTTGACTCAAGCTGTATGAAGGCGTTCGAGTCATTGAAAAACTCACTTATTTCCGCTCCCATTCTTTCGTCTCCTGACTGGACGCATCCATTTGAAATTATGTGCGATGCATCTGATTTCGCCATTGGTGTTGTCCTTGGACAGCACATCAATAAGATACCGCATGTGATTTATTACGCTAGCCAAAGCTTGAACGAGGCCCAATTAAATTACACAACAACTAAGAAGGAATTCTTAGCTGTTGTGTTTGCATTAGAAAAGTTCAGGCCATATTTAATCGGCTTACAAGTCATCGTTTACACGGACCATTCAGCTCTTCGCCATCTTTTCATGAAGAAGGACGCTAAATCTCGGCTGATACGTTGGATCCTCTTACTACAAGAGTTTGACCTTGTCATTAGAGACAAGAGAGGATGCGAAAACGTAGTCGCCGACCATCTTTCACGCCTTCCTTCCTCGCCGACGCTTCAAATTCCTATAAAAGATGTTTTTCCAGATGAGCAGCTCTTGACTGTGTCATGCGAATCTTGGTTCGCAGATATTGTAAATTATTTGGCCACCGGACTTATACCAAACGAATGGTCAAATCAGGACAGATTCAGATTTCTATTCCAGGTAAAGCATTTTTACTGGGATGAACCGTATCTATTCAAATACTTTCCCGACCAAATTATTCTTCGGTGTGTCCCCGACAATGAGTTTAAGAGCGTGCTATCATTCTGCCACGATCAAGCGTGTGGCGGGCATTTTGGCCCTAAAAAGACAGCAAAAAAGATCTTGCAGTGTGGCTTCTACTGGCCACAACTTTTTAAAGACGCACATGATTAATGCAAGATATGCTCCCGGTGCCAACACTTGGGCCAGATATCAAGGAGAAACGAAATGCTGCTCCAACCAATATTGGTTGTTGAAATTTTTGATGTTTGGGGGATAGATTTTATGGGACCGTTTTCTAACTCTTTTGGGAACGTGTATATTCTACTCGCTGTTGACTATGTTTCAAAGTGGGTCGAGGCTGTTCCTAGCAGGACTAATGACAATAAGGTTGTCATTAGATTCCTCAAAGAAAACATTTTCTCTCGGTTTGGGCACCCCCGCGCAATTATCAGCGATAATGGATCTCATTTTTGTAATAAGACTTTCGAGTCCTTAATGCGGAAATATTCCATTACTCACAAGCTGTCAATGCCCTATCATCCCCAAACTTGTGGGCAAGCCGAGATTTCAAATCGGCAAATTAAACAGATATTGGAGAAAACGGTTTCCAAAAACCGTAAAGATTGGTCGTCAAAACTTATTGATGCCCTTTGGGCATTCCGAACTGCCTTTAAGACCGATCTTGGCATGTCTCCATATAGGTTTGTTTATTGAAAGGCTTGCCACCTTTCAGTTGAAATTGAGTATTGAGCATTTTGGACGATAAAAGAGTTGAATCTATCTCTAGGAGATGCGGTCAGCAATAGAAAGCTGCAGTTGAACGAATTGAACGAGCTTCGGGATGAAACTTACGAGAACGCAATAATCGTCAAAACCCGAATGAAGGTGTTCCATGATAAAATCCTTATGCGCAAGAATTTCAAACCTGGTCAACAGGTTTTACTTTACGACACTCGGTTACATTTCCATCCCGGCAAGCTCAGATCTCGATGGAAAGGGCCATTTTTGATACGCACCGTATATCCGCACGGTGCGGTCGATTTAGAAAATCCGGAGGACGGTTCACTATTTAAAGTGAACGGACATAGACTTAAACCGTTCCTCACCGCGAACCCTTCGGAGGAGCTCCTGTTTTTGCAGGAGCCGATTTACATTGACTGATCTTCCTCCATCTACCCCTAAATTTTGATTATCTAGCCAAAACACTGTTTCAAATAAGTTTGGGGGTATGTATCACTTGTAATTATATAAAAACAAAATAAAAATAAAATTACGTATTTTTGGGTATATAAAAACAAAATAAAAATAAAATTACGTATCACTTGTAATTATATAAATTTTGAAAATAAATTTTTTTTGGGTATTTTTGTAAATTTCCAGTTTTAATGAAAAAATAATAAAAAATTTTATTTACAAATAATTTCCTCTTTTTAAGAGGGATTTTTTTGCAAATAACCAACACATTCCCTCTATAAATAGAATCCGACCCCTCTCTGTTTTTATCAAACCCTAAAACTTCCTCTCAGAAAACCTTAGCCGCCGCTCCAATTTCTGCAGAGAGATTCCACTACGTCGCCGCGCATCCGCCGCCGAACCCGCCTCTGTGCCACGCATCCGCCGTCGTCTGGAGTTGTCACCCTCTAAAAACTTCAGAAGAGGTTTGCATTCTCTGGTTCTCTCTGTTAATTTTTTTAGAAATATTCTGAAACTTTTATTCTCTGTAATGGCACCAACCCTATAATTTGAGAGGGAGTTTTCACAAATCTTTGCACACACAATTTACGGAAGCTATTTCGGTGAAGAGATCCGGAGGCAGGGGTGAAATTTTTTACTGTTTAACCATCCAAACTCCTACGCTCTTCCAGATCTCGTCACACGATTTTATGAATGCATGGAAGACGGATGCCTTTCACAACACAGATATATTAGGCTTATTTGGGGTGATAGGGAAATCATTATCGATAGGGACTTCATTCATGAAGTCACCTTAATACCTAGACTACCTACCCATGACCAACCCCTCCAATTCGAGGATTATCTACCCTTGATGGGTATTGACTGTACGAGGGAGCCACGTAAGGGCATCCAAGCTAGAACCCTCTTTGCAAATGTACTGACTGTGTGCCGTTGGACACAAAATAACATTTTTGGTAGTTCACACAATACTACCTTTTTCACACCATCTCTTCATATCGTGCACACCTTAATGAATAGGAACCCTAGATATGATATGTGCACGGTGTTGCTTAATTCAATTGGTGCTGGCAAAAGGGCTGCCAATTACCCATGCCCTATGTTAGTGACACAATTGTGTCGCTATTTCCTCCATGTGGAGGAATTTAAGTTTTACATGCATGGAGGTATCCCTATTAGGCCTCTTATTGAGGGCGTATCCATGTCCTATACCCGCTTGAATGATGTATGGTCGCGAACTGAACCGGCCAAGCATGTACCTGCCAGAACACCCAGCTCCAGCTCGACCGCGAGCGAGGAAGAGCTTACCCCTGCAGAACATGCACGTTTACTGAGGAAAGCCACTAGGGGGATTGACAGGTTGGTAGGGATGGTGACCAACTTATATCACCGTGTGACCGAAATTGAGCACGACGTGTCCACACTGCTGGCGAGAGAGGAACGTTCCCGTTCAGGTTCGAGGGGACGGTGAGGGTGAGCAGTGAGGGCACTGCTTTTGGTAAGTTTGGGGGAGGAAGTGGTTTGTAAATAGTTATCATTGCATTGCATATTTTAATTTTTGTACATATTTTTTCTTTTCTTTCTTTGCATGTTTAATTCTGCATTGCATCTTTATAAAAAAATTTAAAAAATTTAAAAAATGAAAAAAAACATACAAAAGAAAAATCAAATAAAAAATTAAAAAACTAAAAAGAGAAAAAAAATTTCAACTTGGCCATATTTTACTTAAGTTTGACAAGACGGTTAACTAGCTAGGAAAAACTAGATCCTAAACTTAGTAAATTAAAAACCCTAAAAATAACATTTCTTAAAGTTTAGCGGTAGAAAATATATGTCCTTATAGTTTATTTAGAAATAGGAAAATTTTGAGTTCAGTTCTTGGGCTAAGTCTAAATAAGGGAAGAGTATTGAAATTTTTATTGAAGTCTAAGTCTGAAAAATAATTCCGAACCTTTAGTCTAAATTATGAAAATATATACCTTACAACTCGCACATACATGCACCTTGAAACTTGGGATAGTAGAGGATACCTTGAAATGCTCTTGTCTAAAATCCTTAGTATGAGAAAAAATTAAATAAAAGTATAAGTGTGAATAAAGAGATATAAAAAAAATGAACACTGGTTTTGTAATTACTTAAGGCTGCCTAAAATGAAAAATATATAGCGAGGGTGCTTTATCACCTAGTGCCTTAGACCAACTGGTTTGGAAGTCACTGCTAAAGCCTTAGGTATTAAAAGACGAGGAATTACGCCTAAATGCGCGGACACATTTTGTAATCGGTCGTTAGTATCTCAAGAAGTATTAACAGTCGTATGAAGGATATGTGAGCAATTTCATCTAAAATTCACTAACTAACAGTACTTTGGACGATGGACAAGAGTATGATAGCTTAAATTGAATTTCCAAGTGTAGGGGTGATACACACACACACGTAGGGGTATATGATTGGGGTTTTTGATGAGAGATAGGAACCAAAAATAGGACTTATATCTTCAGTAGAGATGATAAAAATTCCTAAGTTGAGATGGAACCGTAGAAGGAAAATTCAAAAGATACTGAAAGCTAAATAAATTTATAGAACATATTCAATCTTAAGTTAAATGATAAGTGAGAGTGAAAAATATGGGTTGATAATTTCTAAGTTAAAGATAATAGAATTTCTTAGTAGAACACCAAATTAAAGAATGAAAGTCAACAGGCCAAATTGATCGGATTTTGTGGGTAGTATCCGCTGAAAACCCTCAGGAGACAACACTCCTCCTACTAGGGACACCTAGAGGTTTAATGGCTTGTTGCACGAGCTCAATGCGATCGCGATTCCCTGCGAAAGTGAGGTTAGGTTTTTTCGAGAATAAAAATAGTTTTGCTCGGGATGAGCAAAAGATAAGTTTGGGGGTATTTGTTCACATCAGAATTTTGCATTATTATATTCCCCATTCTTAATCATATTACAAATAAATAGGTGCTTTTGATCCATATCTGTTAAATAGTTGCAGGTTACAGGTTCTCAGAACAATATAGTGAAATTCATGAAAAGACGCTACAAACGTAAGACTACAACCAACAAATAGATGAATATGTATGATACCGCCTACCAGTTCAAGGAACAAATGAAGATCAGTAAACATTTCAATTGCACAAAGCACAAGGGCAACACAAGATCAAGACTTCAACGCGAAGCTAACGGTAAAAGTTCACCAATTCTGCACTGTTGGAAATCTGGAAGAAAGTAGAAAAGATTCTAAGGAACCAAGAGAAGAAAACAGAAGAAAAAGGCAACATGAAGCAACCCTGAAGAAATTATCCAGAGATCTCACCATATGGACGTGGATCCGTGGCCAAACATGGGATTCTGCCGCGGATCCACGGCCGTGCAGTGCACGTGTCGGTGGGTGTCGGTGCTTTGACCCGGCTTTCTTAGGGTAGTCTTGTAATTTCAAATGTGGATCAGATGTAAACCCTAAGGGTTCTCCTATCTATAAATAGGAAACCCGTAAACATAATGGGGCGTGCCACTTTTTAATTTCTAGATTAAATTTTCATTCCATTGTAATCGTCAAGAGATGTCGATAAAGTAAGTTTTTTATCTTGCAATTTTCCATTCAAATTTTATTTCTGCAATTTTTTATCCGCTTTTATTTATCTGCTAGTTAATTAGTTTATTAAAAAGAAAAAATTATAAAAATGAATTTCGTTGTAACTTTCCTAATGAGTGAGTAATTCCTCACTTGTTAGGGTTAGGATTGGGTAGGTTTGAGAGATGGAAATCTCTCACTCCTTTCTTTCCCATATAACATTTTAATTAGGACTCTATTTGAATCAAACACACACCGCTCACTACGACACCCTATCATACGAGATAGCGGTGATTCCCTAGTTAGACCGATTGTGGTTGATTTACATAGAGGTTAGGGCTAAGAGTTAAGAAAGGACATACAAGGACCAAAAGAAAGAAACGAAGTTTCTTTCTAGTCGTGCTAATCCCCTTTGTTAACTATTACCCTAACACCTATGTTCTTAATTAGGGCAAAGGAAGCAGTGAGTAGAGTTTTATTTCCGAACTAACATAATCCTAACCTTAGCAAGGCTTTAAATCAAATTAAATTCAATCTTAGTTTTTCCAAAAATCGAAACCTACCAAAAATAAGACTTAACTCGTAAGAACTTAAAGAAAAGAACACGTTTTCCCTGTGGACCGACCCATACTCAACCGGCTAGCTACCAAGCGACACCGTTATTGATTGCGGTATATTCTTAATTTTGATTTTAAAATGCACGCACGCAAAAAGACAAACCAATCAAGGACCCCTTTCGTCTGGGATCGCAAATGCCAAAGCACTCTGGACGAAATCAAGCAATACTTGCAGAATCCGCCAGTACTGACTGCTCCGGTCAAGGGAAAGGCCCTCATCCTGTACACAACGGCCCTTGAAGATTCTTTACGCGCGCTATGGGCACAGGAGAATGACCAAGGGAAACAAAGAGCCCTTTACTATTTAAGTCGAGTTCTCCTGGGCAGAAAACATCTACTCCCCCATCGAAAAACACTGCCTGGCGTTAATCTTCACGATAATGAAGCTCAGACACTATGCGTTGGCGCATGAGGTCCACCTCATATCAAAAGTGGATCCTCTCAAATATTTGATGTCAAGAGCCATACTAATAAGGCGGCTCGCTAAATGGACCCTACTCTTAATGGAATTCTCGATAACATATCGACCGCTCAAGGCAGTGAAAGGCTAGGCCATCGCTGACTTCCTCTCTGAGCATCCGATACCTGCCGATTCACCCCTAAATTGAGAATTGTGAGATGAGCACGCGTTTGACACGATCGACGGGGGGAGAAGAGAGAATGATACCCGATGGGAACTCTATTTCGACGGAGCATCTTCCATGAAGAAGCGAAAGCACAGCTCCCCTATAATCAAATCGGGGGTAGTCCTCATCTTCGTTTATCCAGAAGGAGGGATAATGCGCTCTGCCTTCTCCTTAACAGAGCCGAGGATGAACAGTGAAGCCAAATATGAAGCTTTGATAGAAGGTCTTGAGATCGCTGTCGACATGGGAATCGAAAACCTCCTCATATACGGAGACTCCCAGCTGGCCGTTAGTCAAGTAAATGGCGATTATCAAACGTGCAAACCAGAGTTGGTAAAGTACGGTGAGAGAGTGCAACAATTGCAGGCTCAAATCCCTTCCTACACCCTGGAAAGCATACCGCGAGCAGAGAATAGCAAAGCGGATGCGTTAGCCAAACTTGCTAAAGAACTGGCTGACGAAAAGCTCAATGACGTGAGGATTGTTGTGCAAAGTCGTCGGGTTCTTGCACCGACAGAAATATCTCCGGAGTAGTCCGAAGAAAAGGGAGTAACCAAGCAAACAACCCTACAAATAAAAGACCAGGAAAAGGCTAAGGATTGGAGAGAAGTCCTCTCGACCTTGTAAGGAGAAAATACCTGCGTGAGATCCTTACGACTCACAGGGGATCAACACACTTAGGGATCCCTATGATTCCTAAGAAGAAGTTACACTTACGAGATCCTCACGACTCGTAAGGAGAATTGCCCTATGAGACCTGTTCATATCAGAATTTTGCACTATTATATTGCCCATTCTTAATCACATTACATATAAATAGGTGCTTTTGATCCATGTCTGCTAAATAGTTGCAGGTTACAGGTTCTTAGAACGTTACAGTGAAATTCATGAAAAGTCGCTACAAAAGTGAGACTACGACCAACAATAGATGAATCCGTATGATGCCGCCTACCAGTTCAAGGAACAAATGAAAATCAATAGACAGTTCAATGCACAAAGCACAAGGGTAGCACAAGATTCAAGACTTCAACGCGAAACTCACGGTAAAAGTCCACATCATTCTGCACTGTTGAAAATCTGGAAGAAAATAGAAGAGATTCTGTGGAACCAAGTGAAGAAAACAGAAGATAAAAGCAACATGAAGCAACCCTGAAGAGATAAGCCCACGATTCCACCAATTGGCAGCGGAACCGCGGCCAAACAGGCTATTCTGCCGCGGAACCAAGGCCGTGTGGTGCATGTGTCGGTGAAAGTGTCGGTGCTTTGATCCGGTTTTCTTAGGGTAGTTTGGTAAATTCATGTATGGATCAGAATGTAAACCTAGGGTTTTTCCTATCTATAAATAGGAGTGCTCAAAGCCTTTCTTAGTGTACCTCTTTCATGGTGCCTCTTTTGAGGCATGCCACTTTTTATTTTCTAGATCAAAATTTTAATTTCATTGTAATGGTTGAAGAGGTATCAATAAAGTAAGTTTCTTTTTTCTATCTTGCATTTTTTATCTGAAATTAATTTCTGCAATTTTTTATCTGTCTTTTATTATCTGCAAATTAGATAGTCTTTTAAAACAAAATTATAAAAATGAATTTTATCATTAATTTCCTAATGAGTGAGTAATTCCTCACTTGTTAGGGTTAGGATAGGGAAGGTTTGAGAGAAAGAAATCTCTCTCACTCCTTTCTTTGCCCATTTATATTTTAAAATACGGACTCTTTTTAATCCAACCATACACCGCTCACTACGGCACCCTATCCTACATGATAGCGGTGATTCCCTAGTTAGACCGGCCGTGGTTGAATTAAGTGGAGGTTAGGGCTAAGAGCCAAGAAAGGACGGACAAGGACCAAAAGGAAAAAACTACGTTTTTTCCTAGTTGTGCTTAATCCCCTTTGTTGACTATTACCCTAACACCTATATTCTTAACTAGGGCATTAAAAACAGTGAGTAGAATCCTTATTCCAAACTATTCTAATCCTAACCCTAGCAAGACTTTAAATCAAATTAATCTCATTCGTAGATTTCAAAACAAAACCCTACCAAACATAGGACTTAACTCGTTAGAACTTAAAGAAAGAACACCATTTCCCTGTGGATCGACCCGTACTCAACCGGCTAACTACCAAGCGACACCGTCTTGATTGCGGTATTCTTAAACTTTAAACGCATACTCAAAAATAGCTCTCAATCAAATGGCGCTGTTGCCGGAGAGACGGTAGTCTCTTTCTTCGTGTAATTTTGGGTTAATTAAAAAAAATTTAAAAATTATAAAAATTGAAAAATTTGAAAACAAAAAAAAATAAAAATAATAAAAAAATAAAAATCATCTTGTTATTTTTGAAAGGTTTTTGTGCGAGTGTGCTGGCTTGGAGCAAATTCTGATTCAGATCTGGAGCAAGCTCAGTGAACAAATCCAGAAACATGGGATCTGAACAAACAGAGGAGAACCAACTCAGCACAGAGAAGAATTTTGGAGATCTAAACCTATTTCTCTACCGCGGAACCGCGGCAGAATCAGGTCTTTGACCGCGGAACCGTGGTCAACCTGTGACGTCAGCACCCTATTTTCTCCGTGAGTATCTTTTTTCTTCTCTCCTACCCCCTGAACTCCACTGAAATAATTTTTCTGCAGGTATTCTTTGCACAACAACCTCTTCTCCCTCTCCAATAAATTGTTTTTGTGAAGGATTCTTTGTGCTGCAAAATAAAATTTTTTGAAAGTGTTTTAGGTTTTTTGGTTGTTCCTGCTTTGCATAATTAATACGGAATTTAAAGGGCTATAATACCAACTCAGATTAGGTGGGGATTTCATCACCCTTCCTAAGACTCCAAAAATCACTAAAGCATACGCATCACCCTTGAGCTTAATTAAAAAATATCTAGACTCAGTCAATTAAGGACTGTCGCGCTCATTAGGATAGAGGAAGGTTGTGGGCATTCGGTCGTTGATCTAAACCTGACTTTATGGTGCTTAGGCTAAACAAGTGAGAAAGGTAATTTTAAAAGGCCCGTCTCACGGTGATTCGTGAGCAGAACCCTCCTTTCTTCATTTGTGCTTACCTGGCCACAATTGGCGGTGAAGAGGCGATTTGAGGGATATCTCACAACTTGTCACTTTGAAACAGTTAGGAGCAGTCTAGTTGACTTACTAGACCCTAGCTCTAGGTTTGATTGTGCATGTTTAAACTGTGGTTGTTTGAAATTGTGCTGTAGTTCCGTACAAATTTTTGCAAAACTCTTTCTAAAAAAAACACTTTCAAAATTTTCAAAACTCCAAAAGCAAACAATTTTTTTTTAAAATATAAATAAAAAATTAAAAAAATTAAAAAATTAAAAACAAAATCACATTCTTTTTCTTCTCCTTTCTCTCATCACATCATGGGTACCCCACCTCACAAAACTCTTGCCGAACTTGGTACCCACAACCAGACATTACTTCCTACGGTTCTTGTTTTGATCGAATTTTGAACGACCCTTCCATGCCCAAAATTTCTTTAAAAGATCGGATAGACGCGTCTAGGACAAACAATTGGACTCAGCAATCCATTTCGTATCAACCATTTCAAACATTCGCCCCTTCTCTTATTGATACCGCTTTTGAGAGTCCAGTTGTAACCCCAAAACCTATGTCTATTACTGAACATATTGAACAATCTCGTAACCGATTTTTCACTCCTTTCACTAATGCGAATTCTTTGGATCAACAATTCCATTCATCTTCTTATCCAAATGTTGATCCTACCCCTGTCTAACCATTCTATTCCTATCCATCCTACCCAACTTTCGCACCTTCCCTAGACATTGCTTCTACACAGCCATTTGGGAGTTTCCAGTATCCAAACAATTTTGAATATTTTACTGAAACTCCTTCACAACCCATGTCTAGTTTGGAACAAGCGTTGGGAAGACTTTAGGATAGCGTCATGCGAACAGATGATGGAGTTGAATGCGTCCATGGCCGCCCCCATACAACCTAGTGACTCGGTAGCTAGTTTCCAATTAGCTCCACATTTTCCAATTTATGATGAGGCGGTAGGACAGGTTGAGAATTTGAGTGGAAAAAGTGAGCTGTACACCCTTCTAAATCAAACCTACCCATCCCCAATTGAATCCCACAACTCCGGTTTCTAATGTCTATCAAGTGTTCCAAATGATTCACCAGTTGAAGATAAAACGTTTAATGAGTTGTGCGACTTTGTAGTGTTTGATTTACCTGATTGTGAAGGGTCCTTTTCGAGTGAAACCATCACCAATTCTTTTTACCTCTACACCTCCACTCTAGAACCTAAATTGATTGATCCTTATGCTTTTGATGAGGTGTATGAGAAATTTAATTTTCACTTGATCGAGAATATTGACGCTGGGAATATTTTGGATGATGAAACCACAAATTTGGATGAGTTTCTCTCTCCAATTCATCATCCCGAGTCATTAAATGTTTCTCCCGAACTTCATATGCGTCCTGATTTTGATGAGAATTGCATGGATAAGCTAAATTTTGAGAACAGTGTTGAGAAAATTATTGAGGATGAAGCAATTTTACTTGAGGAGTCGGATTTCCCAATTCATTCTATCTCTTTCATTGACTGCGCACACCCTCCTGAACCTTTAACCGATACCTTTCCTCAATCACTTCCCTCCATCCTCGCTCCGACCTTGCAAGAAACTGTTACACTTTCATTTTCAATGTCTGGTTTATCAAGTTCGACGTACCCATGTTTTCTCATGACTCTTGAGGGATTTGACCTCATTTCTTAGTGGGTTGATAGATTAGCACAATCGCTTTTTACACATTGGTTATTACAATTTGTGCTAATTTATACACTCTATCTCCATCCTCAAGTTCGTATTCAACTTCTTTCTCCTACTTTCTCTGGTTCTTCTTCTAATCTTCCTTTAATGATAGCGAGTGTTAATGAATCACAATCCGATATTTTGAGTTCGATAATTCTAGAAAAACAATTTGATTTAGACTCTTTGGAGAATAAGGTAGATGAGACTTACGAGTCTCCTACATCCGTAATTTTTGAAAAATCAAGTGTGTTGAATTCTGGTGCGACACTTATTGACATTGAAACGTTCAATCGGACTATCGATGAAAGTTTCGAAGATATTTTTGCCGACGAACTCGAAATCCTAAATGACAAGGATTTTGTGATTAATCAACCTCTACCTGAAGAAGTTGAACCACCACCATTTCTTCTTATCCCATACGAGAATGTGACCATTCTTCCCATTCCTAATCATCCACATTCTCGTTTCCATTCACCATTATTGTTTTGTCTCTACAAATTGAGACGTAAACCTTTTCTTTTACACCACTTATCTCTTCGCCACTTCTTCCTGGCTCCATACAACATGTTTTTTCACCAACCACACCATTATAACAATAAATTTTTTGAATGGTTGGTGCTAACCTTTGGCCTATATAAGGCCTTATATAGCTTGATACTGTGTTTTTCTCCTCCCTAACTCTGAACTTTAACGCTTAAACAGTGGAAACAAGGTTTCACTTAAGTTTAGGGGACCTTTTTGTTTATATATATTTTGTTTTCTTTTTCTGTTAATAATAAAAAAAACATGGGAGTGCAGACAATTTTGACCCTCTTGGTGTAGCCTGACAGTGAGGGCACTGTCAAGTTTAAGTTTGGGGGTGTGCTCGATAAGCTTTCTTCCTTCACATTCATGTGTATATTTTTTGCATTTGCATACTTATTTTAAAATCCATAAAAATCAAAAATTTTAAAAATTATAAAAATTGAAAAGTTCAATTTTGGCCATATTTGACTTAAGTTCAACATGACGGTTGACTAGTTAGGAAAAACTAGATCCTAAACTTAGTAAATTAAAAACCATAAAAAATAACCTTTCTTAAAGTTTAACTGTAGAAAATATACGTCCTTGTAGTTTATTTAAAAATAGGCAAATTTTGAGTTCAGTTCTTGGGCTATGTCGAAATTAGGGAAGAGTATTGAAAGCTTTATTTGAGGTATAAATCTGAAAAATAATTCTGAACCTTAAGTCCAAATTCTGAAAATATATACCCTATTTTACGCACTCACACACATCTTGAAACTTAGGATAGTAGAGGATACCTTGAAATGCTCTTGTCTAAAATCCTTAGTATGAAGGAAAATAAAATAAAAAGATAAGTAGTGAATAAAGAGATAAAAAAAATTGAACACTGATATTGTAATTACTTAAGACAGCATAAATAAAAAATATAGCGAGGGTGCTTTATCACCTAGTGCCTTAGACCAACTGGTTTGGGAGTCACTGCTAAGACTTAGGTATTGCAAGACGAGAAAATACGACTAAATGCGCAAGCACATTTTGTAATCGGTCGTTTAGTACCTCAAGAAGTATTAATGGTCGCATGAAGGATGTGTGAGCAATTTCATCTAAAATTTACCAACTAAAAGTATTTTGGAAGATGGACAAGAGTATGATAGCTTGAATTGAATTTCTAAGTACAGGGGTGATAATTACACACACGTAGGGGTATATAATTGGAATTTGGATAAGAGATAAGAATGAAAGATATGGCTTATACCTTCAGTAGAGATGATAAAAATTCTTAAGTTAAGATTGTGCCTTAGAACGAAAACTTAGGAGACGCTGAAAGCTTTATAAACTGGCAAAACGTATACGATCTTAAGATAAATGAAAAGGAAGTGTGAAAAATACGGGTTGATAATTTCTAAGTTTAAGATAATAGACTTCCTCGCTAGAATACTGAATTGAAGAATCAGAGTCAACGGCCAAACTGATCGGATTTTGTGGGTAGTATCCGCTGAAAACCCTCATGAGACAACATTCATCCTACTAGGGACACCTAGAGGTTTAATGGCTTGTTGCACGAGCTCAGTGCAATCACGTTCCCTGCGAATGTGAGGCTAGGATTTTTCGAGAATAAAATTGGCTTTGCTCGGGATGAGCAAAAGATAAGTTTGGGGGTATTTGTTCATATCAGAATTTTGCATTATTTTATCGCCCATTCTTAATCACATTACATATAAATAGGTGCTTTTGATCCATGTCTGCTAAATAGTTGCAGGTTACAGGTTCTCAGAACGTTACAGTGAAATTCATGAAAAGTCGCTACAAATGTGAGACTACGACCAACAATAGATGAATCCGTATGATGCCGCCTACCAGTTCAAGGAACAAATGAAAATCAGTAAACGGTTCAATGCACAAAGCACAAGGGTAGCACAAGATTCAAGATTTCAACGTGAAGCTCACGGTAAAAGTCCACATCATTCTGCACTGTTGAAAATCTGGAAGAAAATAGAAAAGATTCTGTGGAACCAAGTGAAGAAAACAGAAGATAAAAGCAACATGAAGCAACCCTGAAGAGATAAGCCCACGATTCCACCAATTGGCCGCGGAACCGCGGCCAAACAGGCTATTCTGCCGCGGAACCATGGCCGTGTGGTGCACGTGTCGGTGGAGGTGTCGGTGCTTTGACCCGATTTTCTTAGTGTAGTTTGGTAAATTCATGTATGGATCAGAATGTAAACCTAGGGTTTTTTATCTATAAATAGGAGTGCTCAAGGCCTTTCTTAGTATGCCTCTTTCAGGGTGTCTCTTTTGGGGCATGCCTCTTTTTATTTTCTAGATCTAAATTTTAATTTCATTGTAATCGTTGAAGAGGTATTAATAAATTAAGTTTCTTTTTCTATCTTGCATTTTTTCCTAATGAGTGAGTAATTCCTCACTTGTTAGGGTTAGGATAAGGAAGGTTTGAGAGAAGGAAATCTCTCTCACTCCTTTATTTGCCCATTTATATTTTAAAATACGGACTCTTTTTAATCCAACCACACACCACTCACTACGGCACCCTATCCTACATGATAGCGGTGATTCCCTAGTTAGACCAGCTGTGGTTGAATTAAGTGGAGGTTAGGGCTAACATCCAAGAAAGGACGGACAAGGACCAAAAGGAAGAAACTACGTTTCTTCCTAGTCGTGCTAATCACCTTTGTTGACTATTACCCTAACACCTATATTCATAACTAGGGCATTAAAAGCAGTGAGTAGAATCTCTATTCCAAACTAACCTAATCTTAACCCCAGCAAGACTTTAAATCAAATTAACCTCATTCTTAGATTTCAAAACAAAACCCTACCAAATATAGGACTTAACTCGTTAGAACTTAAAGAAAGAACACCATTTCCCTGTGGATCGACCCGTACTCAACCGGCTAGCTACCAAGCGACACCGTCTTGATTGCGATATTCTTAAACTTTAAACGCATACGCAAAAGCAGCTATCAATCAAGACCCTCACGGCTCGTAGGATTCAAAAGCCTTAAGTTACAGGGATCCGAACTTGTTCTTAAGCCATCACAATCCACAGACTGCCCTACAAGTGGTTCAATATTGACCCTTGTATACAATCCATGGGCACGAATAAACGTCTCCCCCTACCAGGTTCCCACCAATGACGCGAAATATCCACATTTGGCGAACGACACTTATAAGTCTTCTCGACTTATAAGGAGAAAACACTCTTATAAGATTCTTATGACTTATAAAAGAACGCACACTTGAGGATCCTCACGATTCTTAAGGAGAAAACGCGCCTACGAGAACCTCACGACTCGTAGGGAGAAATACCTTTATGAGACCCTTACGGCTCATGAAGTCAAAAGCCTTAGTTGACAGGATCTTAACCTGGTCTACTAAGCCACCTTTGTTCAAACCGACAAAGGCAAATGATGATTCACTCCTGGAAATATCCTAGTTGTAGCGATGCTGATGCCTAAATCGGTATCAAATCCCAAGTCCCATACTCGCGGCAAGAAATCAGTGAGCCATAAATGCATATGAAATAGCCGAAATGATATGGCAACATGCAACAAAATCAGAAAGTAAAATATATGCATACAAAAACAGCCGAAATGATTAGGCAACTCGCAATAAAATGTAGCGAGTAAAAAGAAAAAATAGCCGAAATGATTGGGCACTACGAAAAATAGCCGAAATGATTGGGCAATCGCAACTTTCGTGATGTAAAAAGCTGAAATGATAGAACATCACTGGAAGAAATATAAAAAAAATGAAAGAATGAAACCTTTTGCCCTGCAGGCGAGTCCATATTGACCCCTGTATACAATCCATGGGCATAAACGAAAAGAGAACCACATGTCCCAACAAACTCTGTCAAAGGGAAAGTCAGATCTCAACAGCAACATCTGCATCCCAGAAGACCAACAACGGCGTTCCTCCTCATTCCAAGAGGTTACGGACGTGATACCACCAATCGGAGCCATGTCAAAGTCCCTAGTTCCAAGACTCTACGGTTCACGTCATCCAATGACCCCGTCGCGAAAACACGTCAGCAAATGACCCCGTCGCGGAAACACGTCAGCCAATGACCCCGTCACGGAAACACGCCAGCCAATGACCCCGTCGCGGAAACACGTCGGCAAATGACCCCGTCATAGAAACACGTCAGCAAATGACCCCGTCGCGGAGACACGTCATCCAATGACCTCGTCGTGGAAATACGTCAGCCAATGACCCCGTCGCGGAAACACGTCACCAAATGACCCCATCGCGGAAACACGTCAGCAAATGACCCCGTCGCGGAAATACGTCATCCAATGACCCCGTCGTGGAAATACGTCATCCAATGACCCCGTCGCGAAAATACGTCAGCAAATGACCCCGTCTCGAAAACACGTCAGCAAATGACCTCGTCTCGGAAATACGTCAGCCAATGACCCCGTCACGGAAACACGTCAGCAAATGACCCCGTCGCGGAAACACGTCAGCAAATGACCCCGTCGTGGAAATAAGTCATCCAATGACCTCGTCGCGGAAATACGTCAGCAAATGACCCCGTCGCGGAAATACGTCAGCAAATGACCCCGTCGTGGAAACACGTCAGCAAATGACCCCGTAGCGAAAATACGTCATCCAATGACCCTGTCGCGGAAATACGTCATCCAATGATCCCGTCGCGGAAATACGTTATCCAATGACCTCCTCGTTGGAGCAGTGCTTCGACTCGGAAAAATGCCAACTCATCAATCACTTACAAGTCCTCTCGACTTGTAAGGGAGAAAATTCTCTTGTGAGATCCTTACAACTCTCAAGGGAAAGCACACTTAGGAATCCTCACGATTCCTAAGGAGAAAATACACCTATGAAATCCTTTCGACTCGAAGGGAGAAAAATCCTTATAAGACCTTCACGGCTTATAAAGTTGAAAAGTCTTAGGCGACAGACCTGAACTTGTTTCCTAAGCCATCGATTCCTTACAAAGAGTTCAAGATCCACTATTCTCATCTATAGGCCACAACTGCTAAAGTAACATGCCGACAACACAACGGAGAAAAGAAAGTTCTAGTCGGAGATAAAAAAATGTGTCATTTATTCATGAATTCGATTGAATACGAGATACATCATATAAAATAAAAAAAATGAATGAAAGAAATGAATACATGTTATTCATAAATTACAATCGATACAAAGAAGACTATTGAGAAGGAGGCGATTTTAACAAATCAACAAGTCGCTCGCGTACTCCTCTCAGCTCCTTCTCATGATCAGCCGTTGCGACCAGCTCCGCTTCGATTCGAGCTCGTTGCTGCAAACAAGATGAAAGTTTCTCATCGATTTCCTCCTGAGCGGCCTAACGACTCTGCGCATCCCGCTCAGATAGGTCGAGCTTCTGCCTCAGCGTTAGCCCGTCAGAAATACATCGTAGGAGGCCCTCGAAGATAGCTTTCAGTTGTGAAGCATTTGCTTCAACTTGGGCGCACAGCCGGGCAGATTCGCCCGAAGCCTCTTCGCGTTCCTTCCACTTCAGGGTCGCTTTTTTGTCGAAATGGCGGAGGAAGGGAATGCTCTGCTCAACCCATGCAGCCCGTTGGGTATTCAAAGCCAACACTTCTGAAGAAGGACGCTTAAGCTCAATCTCATGCAGATAGGCCTCGATCTGTCTGCAGTAATTAACCCAAGATTCGACGACACCTTCGCTATGGAAGTGCACAAGCGTTGCCAACATCGGATTAACCTCAGCAGAAAAACCAGCAGCGAGTGCAGAGGCCTCCGCATCAAACTCCTCGATGGATTCACACAACATGCGTAGGTTGGTCACAGCGCCCTTGGAAGATGGATGTCTGGAAAAGGGCCCTGCCGACATTAAGATGCGAGACTCGAAGGGAGCTGGAGTCGGCGCGATTGCTGCAAAACAAATCATAGTCAGACGTCGGCTCAATAGATAAAGAAAATGCACGAGCAATGGAGTATACTATACCGGCTGCGACAGGTGGCAGAGTTGGGAGTACCGGAGGCGTGACTATTCTCTCGTTCCCTCCTCCAATCTGTAACGCTGCAATCAATTCAAAGAAGAATTAGCGACGACTTGGCTACCCGTAAAAGAAAGGAAAAGAGATATTAGCCAAAGACTATACTCACCAACATAACCAGATGGAGCAATCTCCGACTGGAAGGAGAAATGTGGATTCAGTACCTGATACAGATGGTCAAAGAGGACTCCTGCAAAGTTGTAACAATACGATGTCAGTACAAAGAGTATATTACCCCCAATGAAACCGATAAGCCACAAACATATACCTTCCAACACTCCAGACAACATGGGAGAAGACGACGGAATAACAGTCGTCACGGCGGCAACCAGAGGCGCTTCAGATGGCGCAATCTCCGCATTTACTGCACCTATGCCCAATGAACAAAATGTCATCAGATGGGGATGAACAGGATCGAAAGATGAAGAGAAAGCAGTGACCCAAGATCTACCTGATAGGTTGCCAACCGAAACCGCGACGAGAGCATCACTAGGCACAGTGGCTTCTTCGCTCTCCTGCATTGGAATAGTTTCTGCTCCCGTGGCCTCGTCCCCTGATTCGACAAGGTCCGTCGTAACACTCGCTATGCCCACCGATAGCAGGGAACCATGAGGAGAAAGAGCGGCGGTTTGGGCAGTCCCAGACTCCCGAGAGAGAGTAGCCACTTCGGGCTCTGTGGTCACCGTCTTCTCACCTGCAACCTCATCGCCAATACTTGGCCCTGCAAGATATGGTATATAAGAATTTGAAGATCAAATTCTAAGAAAAGACTCAGCGTTATGTTACCTTAGGGCGGCTTTTCGGCTTCTTCTCGAGCCGCGCGCACCGTTTGTCTATGGACGGTAGACAGAGCAGCTGGAGCATCTTCAGAAGAAATAGCGACGGATAGAATAGCGCTTGAACCTGCACCCACAGCCAAGCTGACATCACGTTCCCTCGCTGCACGCTTTCTGTGCTTCTTATCAGCCTTGACAGTGAGAAAAGACCTCCTCAAGACCTCCGTCAAAGTGACGTCATCGTCTGAGCTACCTCTGGAGCCGTTACGACATCCGTCATCGGCTGCTTAAGCGAAGCCTCTTTTGGCAATACTGGGGGAGCTGGGACTTCAACAGCCGGCCCTAGAAGCATCGCCGCGCCACCCTGTTGGATCGGCACTACACTCAGGATAACCTGAGTCGAGGTAGTCTCTATAATAAGATGAAAAAGAAGGGTCAGACTACCCATGAAGAAAATGGGAATGAAGTCATAATGAGCCGAAATATACCGAGGCCCAAGGAAACGCGAAGCCGCTCTTCTTCTTCAAAAGTCTTGAGGGAAGCCGCGAGAGCCTCTTCGGCGGAGATACCTGTTGAAGAAGAAAGCGTCAGTCAAAGCATAATAATTAAAATAGCCGCAGAAAGATATGACCGAAGTATACCTGATTGTGCGATGGTGATTAGTGCTACTTCATCGCGAGCTAGTTGCTTTAAAACTGCGATAGCAGCCTCCAAATTGGTATCATCTGGCGCAATGAATAGACCCTCATTGGTCCCATACTCACTTAAGCTTTCGCTGTAAGGAGCATGAGGCTCTTGGACAAATTCAACGTCCGCAGAAAATAGCGACTTCTTCTTTTTCTGCGACTTAACGCTGGCAGCCGATAACACGAGCTTGCGCTTGGCGGGCAATTTAGGGCGACGAGTCCCGATTTCAGTACCCATGCCAGACTCAGGAGACGCTACAGCTACCACTTCTATAGGAGCATAGGGTAGGGGCAGCTCAGGCATAACACGTGGTACCACAGCTGCAGCAGCTTCTTCCAAGGGAGGATGGACGATGGTCCATCGCTTCAAGGGAACGGCAGGATTACCAACGGGGGCGGTGCCCTTGCGATCAAGCAATAATCGCTTTTCTTCCCTAATAACGGTGCCCATCGAATGTTGACACCACGCCACATATGCGTTCAAGATTCGCGGAACGCAACTTGGCTCACTGATAAAGAAATTGGAGGCAGTGTTCAACTGCATAAAATGGTGTAATGCGTTGTGAATACCTTCTTCTGTGGCATCTAGCTCAGCCAGGAAGGTCTCGAGTATGACGCCTTGATTATAGCTTGATTGCTGGGCGAAACGGTGTGGGTTGTACCTCATGTACTGTAAGTCGATGTGCAACACCCCACGAGTTGCGGGGAGGCGGAAATATGAAAAACGAACTTGTTTATTAAGCGAACATCGACTAACCGAAGATCTTTGCTAAACGATAATTAACAAAAGGCATAGAGTTCTAAGCTATTATGTTAAAAGATTATACCAAACGATTCTAGTCCTTCGTCTTTACGATCTCTATGGCCTCCTTGGATCTCCACGTCCTCCTCGGCTCCCTTTCCGTGATAGACGATCCACCCGAGAACCCTAATCCAAGCTATAACCTCTAAACTTGAGGTTACTTAGTTTCTCTAGTTGCTAATAAAGGAACTAAGATGATGTAGAGATTGGTTATGGAGTGTTTAGTCTTTCCTAATCCTTGTTCTCAACTCATGAGTGGTAGGATTAGGGTTTGGTGAAGGAGAGAGAGCTTGAGGAGAGAGAAGGTGGAGATGATAATTGAGAATAAAAAGCTTCTCACTTGAATATATGATACATAATGAATTATCAAATAATATCAATTAAATGATTATTCACCATGCTTCATTTATTCAAGAAGAGTGATTCATCATGTGAGTCATTAGATCATTAATGATGCATTAATGATGCATTTAATGATATGATGATTCATATGAATGAGTCACTAAAGCAATTAATGAAAATGCCACCTTAACCCCTCATGTCACATCCTTCTAGAAGCTTCTCGGAAATTACGAGAATGCCCCTCGCATCCGTGAAAACTCGGAAAAACTTTAGACTGTATAAATCCAATAACCCGATACTAGAATCTGGCTTAAACCAAAGCCGGCTAGTAAAAACTGTTCGAATGTCGTACATGCGTTTAAACACGTATGCGTCCGAACCTTTGTTGTAAAACCATACGACCTCTATATCTTTTCGCCTGGGTTTGGGAAATCTCTGTGTGGGACTCTAAAGACTCGACTACTACGCTGGCAGTGGGTTTAACCACAGACCGCAAGCGGCACTAGCTATACGTAACAGTCCCCAGGTAGTTGTCGATAAGAAAGCCGATGAGGTAACCCATCCGAAATCCTACTGAGCCTGTCCGTGACAATATCCGCGCAGTCCGGTCTGTTCGTCTAAGAGTATCGCATGTATGGTCTAGGGAGGTGGTGGACGTCAGACCCCTAATAACCGTACAAGTCGTGTCGGCATGGCTCAAGACCATCCGAGAATCTATTGATCGGTCCATCAATAATTCTCAATCAGCCCTGGCCAGGGACTTATGGTAATAACCAACCGATCACCGTGCGATATCAACTCCCTATACCGGGAGAGACGAATCCCTAACAGTCACTCACTGCCTCCACATGGCTCAGGACTGTGCCCAACTAAAACCTGTTTGCACGACTCCTTTGAGCCGTGGTAGGATAATAATCAAAGCACAGTGGGAACTCACACGAGACAAATGATGACTTTAAGTCAACGGACTATCTGCACACATGTCACCTGAGAACTGCTATCTGACGTTAGGTATAATACCATCCAGTCAGTTCTCGGCGAGTCCTTTCCGGTGTACTCACATCCAGTGAGCATCTGTATACAATCTTAGGTGCACTCCACCAATGGCTGCGGGACCAATCCATCGCCCCTCCTCAGGGTCTAGATATGTATACACTAGTCTACTCCGGAGTATCAATGCCCAGTCTCGATACTTCTACGACCAGGGACATCTAAGGGTGTGCCTATTGACTATCCAGCTCCCACTAGTATGACTGCCATCACAACGCCGGTAGTCAGACAAACACCCTATGGGCTTTATCAACATATACATATATAAACACCAAGTAAAATATATCATACGTTAAGATAAAGACAAACCAAATAGCGTACTATCATATCAAGCAAGACTGTCATGTACATACATATCCCAAGCATCCTATACAATGTAGGCCTCTAGGGCATATATATCCAACAATCTCCCACTTGCACTAAGGCCTATAATTTGTGCAATGAGTAACCACTGTCTCTACCAGATCCATTTGCTGGCGTACCGCATGCCCAACATCTCAAACAGCCTCTCGAACTGCACTTGAGGGATGGCCTTGGTGAATGGATCTGTCGTGTTGTCTTTTGTGTCCACTCTCCGTATCTCGATCTCCCGACGATCCACGATCTCCCTGATCAGGTGAAACCGTCTTAAGATATGTCTGGATTTCTGATGGGACCTTGGTTCCTTCGCTAAAGCTACAGCGCCATTGTTATCGCAATACAAAGGTATTGGATTGGTAATGGACGGAACCATTTGAAGTTCAGAAATGAACTTCCTCATCCAAACAGCCTCTTTTGCGGCTTCACTAGCAGCTATATACTCAGCCTCCATAGTTGAGTCTGCGACGGTATCCTGTTTGGAACTCTTCCAACATACCGCCACTCCATTGAGGGTAAACACAAAACCCGAAATGGATTTAAAATCATCTTTGTCACTTTGGAAGCCGGAGTCGGTAAAAAGCCTCTACCTGGAGGTCCCCATTACTGTAAATCAAGAACATCTCCTTAGTCCTTCTCAGGTACTTGAGAATGTTCTTTACTGCTATCCAATGTTTCTCACCTGGGTCAGACTGATACCTGCTTACCACACTAAGTGCGTAAGCTACATCCGGTCTGGTACATAACATCGCATACATTATTGATCATACCGCCGAAGCGTAGGGTATAATGCTCATGCGAGCCCTCTCTTCATCAGTCTTTGGAGACATCTCTTTGGAGAGGGTGATTCCGTGACAAGCGGACATATTGCCGCGCTTGGAATCTTCCATACTAAATTTCTTTATTATAGTGTCTATATACCTGGACTGTGAAAGTCCCAACATTCTATTAGATCTATCACGATAGATCTTAATACCCAGAATGTATGATGCATCTCCCAAGTCTTTCATAGAGAATTTCTGTGACAAGAAGAGCTTTACTGATTGTAGCATAGGGATGTCATTCCCTATCAGTAGTATGTCGTCGACGTATAAAACGAGGAAGACTACTTCTCCTTCTACAATCTTCCTATAAATACATGGTTCATCTACATTTTTGATAAAGTCAAATTCTTTGACTGTCTCATCAAAGCAGATGTTCCAACTCCGCGATGCTTGCTTTAATCCATAAATGGATTTAAGCAACTTGCAGACTCTTCCGCTGCTCCCACTGTCTAAGAAACCTTCTGGTTGATCCATGTAAACACTGTCACGCCCCGCTTCTCAGAATACGGAAAACGAGGGATGACTAGGCCAGCCATGCTCCTACGGTCAAGGAAACATCCCGCCGTAGTCACACTTCGGCTTCTAGCACTACATGGTAATCAGTAAATAAAGCACAGTATTAAAGGAATCACATCACTACTTTATTACATTAATATTCCATTGTTCACAAATTACAGATGACAAGAACAGATACTAACCAAAGTCAAACTTACGATCACTTTTGTGGAAAGCAGAAAAAATAGAAAATACACCAGTCTAAATCTCCGTGAACTCGAAGGGTAGATCCGTCTCCTGTGCTGGTCCTCCCGCGGGATCTGAGCATGCATACTCAGGTCGTCAGAGCGACACAATAACAATATTATTATAATAGGGTGAAACAAGTATATGAGGTAATACTGGTGTAAGAACAATGCAAGTAATCACTACGTCACTATATGATGCAGAATATGTTATGTGTCCCTATCGGTCTCTAGGTCATGTTTGAAATCACATAGTGGAAGGAGGATCGTGTTTAACAGGAGTCTCGTACATACCCGAGACAACGGCCCACATGCTCGGGACATAACCCTGTCAGCCGGATCGTTAGATCCTATCCTACATGTATCAGTATCTCTGTTCGAATGATCATCCTCTAAACACGGCCCGGCTAAATACGATACTCTTTCTACTTTGATTTCCCCTTTTCCCCAGGTTACACTATTTATGATATTGATCTAGTTGTGTACAAGTATACCAATGGCACGGTTTCATCACTGTCCACTGTATCAATCACTGTCACGAATATTCACTTTCCATTGGTGTACTCGTCACTCCTAAACCAATATCTATCACGCACGATAATGCAATGTCCACACGCACTAATACTGTGTATATGACAAGGGTATGATATATGTATTGTATGCTACCAATAAGCTCTGTATGTTATGAATTAACATGCATCTCATGAACTAAAATAAATTGCACAAATTAATATGTTACGAATTCAGCAAAAATGATGTAAGTAAGATATATAGAACAATCAGTCAGTAATTCATCAAAATTTGTTTCAGTTCAATCGGAGTTTCGGTTGTCAAGATATAACTGTTTCAGTTTAAGTGCTCGCGGCTGGAATTTCAGTTTCAGAACTGAACGTCCATTTCGCGGCACGAATCGCACCCAGTTGGGCTCAGAATTTAGTGATGTCACAGTTAAATGAAATCTGGGGTTTTCGATAAAGTATTCAACGCAATAGACGGATCCTCAATCGCATCTGTACGTTGAAAGTTATACACAGTTTAATCTCAATATGTCATTTCAGAAATTGTTCTGAACAGCTTTCCGTTCTGCCCTTTTAAATATAGTTTAAAATAACAAACGGCGATGAATCGGAATGAAACCACTTGTTTCCTTTCACTAACAGAAATATATTATAAGTACTGTAAAGTTCCGTATCATACTATTTCAGGAAACACGGGGACGCAGGTCTTTGGACAGAACACACTAATCAGAAACGCTCTGGACTGCAGTCCAGAGTCGTGTTCCGATCCAATTATCTTCATGGTTACATAACAGAAATGATCAGAAATTTACATAGGATTAAAGTTCGTCAAGTCGGCTTCGATTTAAGCCATCGAACGCATCTTTCCAATATGTGTATGATTTATGGTGTTTTTATTCGTTTTCAGTTACGAGAGAATTCTAGTTTTAACGACATGTTTGGGGGTATCGATTTTTGTTACTAACAATCGTATTTTCCAGCGGATTTCACACAAGATATTCATCATTATAAGGGACAACATAAAATATCGATTTCCGTCAAATTAGACAATTATTTCCATAGGTAACTAACATCGAGCACTTAGGTCATGATACGTATCGGAAATCGGTAAGTTTGTAAACTACATGATCTAGGTTGGTAACACTATTAGTATAGCATGAAGCAAGTAAATACTTTCCTGGAAGATGTCTCGGGGTCGCACGGCAGCAACGATGTCGCGAACGCGCGATGTACGCCGCGAACGGATTGCGCGAGTTTGGCTCGCGAAACGGATTTGCGTCGGAGTTGCCAAGTGGTCGCTGGAGGTATAGAGTGCGCTCTGTGGGTGGCCTGGGACTTGCTGGGGTCGATGATATCGGCGGTGGTCGCTCCGGCGACGTGCACGGAGAGTTTCACAGAGAATGGGTATTTGGAGAGGGAGAGAGAGAGGGAGAGAGAGAGAGTGCAGTGGGGGGGTCGGGTTTGGAGTGATAAGGATGGTGCTGAGGATGTAGAGGGTCGCAGAGGTGGTTCAGGTGAAATGGGGCTCGCCGGCGTTGAGATCCAGAGGGTGGCCGAGAGGTGGCGAGGGTATGCAGTTGAGGGGAGTGAGCTCGGTTGAGGCTGGAAAAAGTGAGGAGAGAGAGGAGGCTAGGGTGAGGTGATGCAGGAGGGGGGTCGGAGGAAGGTTCGTCGTCGTCGTCGAGGGTGGAGTGCAGTGGGTTGTTTCGAAGTTGGGTTGCTGTGGGTTTTCGAGTGATGGGAGAGGAGTGAGTTGGAGAGATAGAGAGTGTGAGGGGAGTTGGAGACGGGGAGTTTGAGGGGTGTGGAAACGTGGTCGGGGGTCGTGGGCGACGGCGAGGCGACGTGGGGAGCTCGGGGACGTGGGGGTCGCGAAGATGGAGGCGCGAGCGGGAAAAGAGTGGGGAAGGAGAGAAACGGTCGGGTCGGGTCGGTTAGGGAACGGGCCGGGGGAGATTTGGGCCGGGCTCGCGGGAAAAATTATTAATTCCCTTTAAAAAAACGAGGTGGGCTGAGAATGGGATTGGGCCGGGGAGATTTGAGTTTAGGAATTTTATAAATTTTGAATGGGCTGGGCTGAATTTAAATAAAGGATTTAGTGGGAAAAGGTTAATTTAAATTAGTTTTATTCGCTTTAGTTTTTGGTTTTAATTTCTGGGTTTTAACTTTTTGGTTTTGGGAAAAATATAAATATTTTGCTTAACCAACCAATTCAAAATATGAGGGAAAAGAGAAAAGAAACTACTGGAATTCAGAGAATCGGAAACTTTTAGTAGAATGGAAACGGGGATTTACAAACACTCTCTTCTAAATGTCCATTTAGAAAAGCTGTTTTTACGTCCATCTGCCAGATTTCATAGTCATGGAAGGCAGCAATCGCAAGCAAGATCCGAATGGATTTAATCATAGCTACAGGTGAAAAGGTTTCATCATAGTCCAATCCTGGTCTTTGACGAAAACTTTTTGCTACGAGTCTAGCTTTGTAGGTTTCCACTTGTCCAAATGCACCAATCTTCTTTTTGAAGATCTATTTGCATCCAACTGATTTTACTCCAGGAGGAGCAACTTCTAAAGTCCATACTTTATTGGTGTACATGGATTCCATTTCGGATCTCATAGCATCCAGCCATTTCATCGAGTCACTACTCGTAATAGCCTGCTGAAAACTAGCAGGCTCATCATCATCGATGATGCAATCCTCTCGATCCCCATCTAGAAGAAAACCATAGTATCTTTCAGGAGGATGAGAAAGCCTGCTAGATCTGCGGAGTGGCGTTGGTTCGTCATGTTCTATTGAAATCTGAGGTTCTACTAAGTCCTCGGTAGCAGTTTGAGGTTCTGGAATTTCTTCCAACTCTACCGTGCTCCCACTAATTTCTTTTGCAAGAAATTCGCTTCCTAAGAAGACAATGTGACGAGCGACAAACACCTTTTGTTCTTCAGTGTGGTAGACAATATACCCCCTTGAATGCTTGGGGTATCCTACAAACTTGCATAAAACCGATCGTGCCTCGAGCTTGTCTGGTTTATGCTTTTTAACATATACCGGACACCCCCATATCTTGATATACTTGAGATATGGTCTCTTCCCGCTTCACATTTCATATGGAGTGGTAGGCACAGACTTAGTCGGAACTCTATTTAATAGGTATGCTGCTGATTCTAGAGCAAATCCCCAGAAGGAAAGTAGCAACTCAGCACTACTCATCATTGAACGCACCATATCTAATAGCGTGCGATTCCTCCTTTCTGATACACCATTATGCTGAGGTGTATAAGGCGGAGTAAGCTGAGAGAGAATTCCATTCTCTTTTAAGCATTCAAGGAAACTCGTACTTAAGTATTCTCCACCTCGATCAGATCGAAGTGTCTTGATACTTTTACCAGTTTTTTTCTCTACTTCATTTTTATACTCCTTAAACTTCTCAAAAGCCTCGGATTTATGCTTCATTAAGAACACATGTCCATACCTAGAGAAGTCATCAGTAAAAGTGATGAAGTAGGAGTGACCACTTCGTGCATGCGTAGACATCGGACCACATACATCACTGTGTACAAGTCCCAAGAGTTCAGTGGCTCTTTCTCCGTGTCCGGTGAACGGAGATTTGGTCATTTTTCCTTTGATACATGATTGACAAGTTGCATATGATGAATATTCAAACGGATCTAGATATCCATCTTTATGTAACTTAGTCAACCATGTTTCATTTATATGACTAAGTCTACAATGCCATAGGAAGGCTTGATTCGAATCTGGAGCCTTTCTTTTACGCGTGTTTTGAATATTGAAAATTTGAGGTTGATTAAGTATGTATATGCCGTTTTCCAGTGTGCCATACCCAATCAGTTCTTGATTTAGGTGAATGTTCATAACATTTTTTTCAAGCGCAAAACTATATCCTTTATTCGATAACAAAGATACTGATATAATATTACACGACATACTGGGAATACAAAATCAGCTGTACAACACCAAAATGTGTCCACTAGTCAACCCTTGGTGATATTCCCCTATTGCAATTGCATCTACATGCATTCCATTGCCCATCCGGAGAGTCATATCACCTGTTCCCAGCACTCTACTATTTCTCAGATCCTGCAATGAATTACAGATATGAGAACCAAAACCGGTATCAAGTACCCATGATGTAGAGTTAACTGAAAAACAATTTTCGATTACAAACACACCTGAAGTAGAAGCAACTACTTGCTTCATGTCCTTGGCTTTGAAGGCCTGATAATCCTTCTTCCAGTGCCCTTGCTTGTGACAATAGAAGCACTCGTTCTTTTCTGTCTTCACCCTTCCTGCCTTGTTCGTTCCCTGCACTTTCTTGACCCCACCTTTCGGTTTGGTGGCTTTCATCTTCTTCTTCCCTTTAGCTTTAGCTTTAGATTTAGAAGAAGATGATTGGCTAACATACAGAACGGGGGTCTTCTCCTTTTTCAAGGAGGTCTCTGCTACCCTCAACATATTGAGGAGCTTTGGAAGATCCGCTTCCATTTCGTGCATGTTGAAGTTCAGCACGAACTGAGAGAAGGTGTGGGGAAGGGACTGCAAAATCAAGTCGATATACAAATCGTTCTCTAGCACGCATCCCAGGTTGGCGAGTTCCTCAATGAGGATGATCATTTTGAGGACGTGCTCTCCTACAGGCGATCCTGGAGCTAACCTCATCTGGAAGAGTTTCCTTGAGGTTTCGTACCTCGCGATACGGGAGTGCTCCCCATACAATTCTTTGACATGGAGAAAGATGGATACAATATCCATACTCTCGTGCTGTTTCTGGAGCTCACTGTTCATGGACGCCAGCACGATACACTTAGCTCGCTCATAATCTAGATCCCAGATTTTGCGGACTTCCTTGTCCACAACTGAGGAATCTGGTCCTGAGATAAGGGGAGGAACAGCGGTGGTAACATATGCTACTTTGTCATATGTCAGTGCAATATTGACGTTCCTTAGCCAATCTTTATAGTTCTGTCCGGTCAGTAAATTTTTTTCGAGTAACAGTTTTAGTCCAGTCATGGTAGCTGCCAGAGAGAGAAAAGAAAACACTCAGCATATGCTCTTGCAAGTTTAGATTGGTTTATTAATTTATCTAAACAGGATGGCTCCCACTGTTTCCTCAAATCCTTCTTCAAAATCTAAAAGAAGAACTAGTCAGGATTTAATCACACGTCATAATACTTGCTTAACCTTTCAGCCAGGCTAGTGTTGGTACTTCGAGGGAGGTTTTCCAACGCTTTCGCGAAGTTCCTTAATTAAATAACCTCTTTTCCCCGGAGGCGTAGCCCCTCTAACACCTTTCTAGATACCTACTTGGTTTATAGCATTGATTGTTAAGTGAGAAAAATTCCCGAGAGTATTCCTACTCATCAGTGGGATCGGGATCCAACTATCATTGCATGATGCCCTAGATGGAAGCCACTCTAGTCACCACACTCCAGAAGGTATACTAAATCTGCAAGTTTCCTTTATGTTTGAAACTCCCGATGTGATTTTTTACCCCAAGCTCTTATAGACCTTGACGTAGGCCAACAAGTCATAAGACGCAAGTCAAGTTCTACCCGTCGTTGTCCTGATCAACTTAAGTACATCGTACAAGCCCTTGACGTAGGCCAACAAGGTGTACGTCTGGCTTAAACTAATGCATCTATCTATGCAACAAACAGGCACACACACTGCTACCATACACTATGCCTTGACGTAGGCCAACAAGCATAGCATGAATACGATGTGCTGTCTATCTGAAACGACGGAGGGTTACGGCTGGTTTTTGGAAAAAAACCGTTAACGTAATGAACTTGATATGATCGAAGGAACAAAGATAGCTTTTATTTAAAAGGAGTGGTTTAAGCTCCGCATTTAAAATTTGCTTTTTCAAGAAAACCGAGTGGTTTTAGAAATTGTTCCAACGATTCAGTTTAGGTTTTATTTTCTTTGCATTAATAATAATGCGTCCCATCAATTAACCAATCATTACAGATAACAACGAAAATACAACGTCTTCTTATGCCATCCGCATTCGCTACTGGGTCCCGTCATCACTCGTTAGGTTACTTAACTAACGACAGAGCGGGGGCTGGGCTAGCGCGGGTGTAAAACATAAGTGACGTCTAAATAGCTATCATATATACATATTGTACATTCGTCAGACGCAATAATAGGCATTCCAGATCACAGATAAACAATATTGGATTTACAAGCAATCCGCGTTTCTTTTGAGCCTGCAACGAAATACGGATTACACAGTTGTGATGAATAGCCATTACCCCACCCCAGACCTCTACGGGTACGGCAAACTACCCGCCAAGTACCAGAAGTGAAGCGGTCTACCTCAACACTTCAAAATACCCAGTAGTTTGTGCACCCGACCTTGGGTCTATCCTAGGAGCAAAACCAGTAAAAAGAAATAATACAACGGTGGCTACAACCGCAACCTGGATGTGCCCCGCGAAATAATATTACAACTTATTACAATTACATCGAATGAATTAATACAATAACCCATCACAAAACCCGGCTAATCACCACAATAGTCCAATACAGTTTATATACACAAACAGTTATATATAACATCACAGATATGTGCAACCCCCTGCCAACCGACATACTAGCAGTTAGGGGAGGTTTACGAACACATAATACAATTCACAGATATAATCTAACAAGCAAACACCGTATAATTTCGATCGATTAAACACATTAAATTTTGCTCCAATACTTCTCTGCAAATCTGAAACCTGAGCAAAAATTAAATCATACCAGAAAATCCTAAATATCACAAAGAAGGCACAGAAGAAAACAAGGCAGAATCGGCCCCAACTCGGCGGCGGAACCGCGGCGGATCGGTGGGATCGGCCGCGGTTCCGCGACGCTTTGGCCGATTCAGGATCCCATTTTTCTTGTGTGTTCTTATATTTTCATGCTGGTCATTCTGGAGGTCCCTGAAAAATTTTTGGACTTCATTTTAAAATCGACAGAAACTTCATGATATCGGGGGGTTTTCCGGTTTGTTTTCCGTTCGAAATTCATACAACTTTGCAAGTGTGTTAATTATTGTTTAGGAAGGCTCTGATACCACTGTAAGTCGATGTGCAACACCCCACGAGTTGCGGGGAGGCGGAAATATGAAAAACGATCTTGTTTATTAAGCGAACATCGACTAACCGAAGATCTTTGCTAAACGATAATTAACAAAAGACATAGAGTTCTAAACTACTATGTTAAAAGATTATACCAAACGATTCTAGTCCTTCGTCTTTAAGATCTCTATGGCCTCCTTAGATCTCCACGTCCTCCTCGGCTTCCTTTCCGTGATAGACGATCCACCCGAGAACCATAATCCAAGCTATAACCTCTAAACTTGAGGTTACTTGTTTCTCTAGTTGCTAATAAAGGAACTAAGATGATGTAGAGATTGGTTATGGAGTGTTTAGTCTTTTTTAATCCTTGTTCTCAACTCATGAGTGGTAGGATTAGGGTTTGGTGAAGGAGAGAGAGCTTGAGGAGAGAGAAGGTGGAGATGATAATTGAGAATAAAAAGCTTCTCACTTGAATATATGATACATAATGAATTATCAAATAATATCAATTAAATGATTATTCACCATGCTTCATTTATTCAAGAAGAGTGATTCATCATGTGAGTCATTAGATCATTAATGATGCATTAATGATGCATTTAATGATATGATGATTCATATGAATGAGTCACTAAAGAAATTAATGAAAATGCCACCTTAACCCCTCATGTCACATCCTTCTAGAAGCTTCTCGTAAATTACGAGAACGCCCCTCGCATCCGTGAAAACACGGAAAAACTTTAGACTGTATAAATCCAATAACCCGATACTAGAATCTGGCTTAAACCAAAGCCGGCTAGTAAAAACTGTCCGAATGTCGTACGTGCGTTTAAACACGTATGCGTCCGAACCTTTGTTGTAAAACCATACGACCTCTATATCTTTTCGCCTGGGTTTGGGAAATCTCTGTGTGGGACTCTAAAGACTCGACTATTACGCTGGCAGTGGGTTTAACCATAGACCGCAAGCGGCACTAGCTGTACGTAACGGTCCCCAGGTAGTTGTCGATAAGAAAGCCGATGAGGTAACCCATCCGAAATCCTACTGAGCCTGTCCGTGACAATATCCGCGCAGTCCGGTCTGTTCGTCTAAGAGTATCGCATGTATGGTCTAGGGAGGTGGTGGACGTCAGACCCCTAATAACCGTACAAGTCATGTCGGCATGGCTCAAGACCATCCGAGAATCCACTGATCAGTCTATCAGTAATTCTCAATCAGCCCTGGCCAAGGACTTATGGTAATGACCAACCGATCACCGTGCGATATCAACTCCCTATACCGGGAGAGACGAATCCCTAACAGTCACTCATTGCCTCCACATAGCTCGGGACTGTGCCTAACTAAAACCTGTTTGCACGACTCCTTTGAGCCGTGGTAGGGTAATAATCAAAGCACAGTGGAAACTCACACGAGACAAATGATGACTTTAAGTCAACGGACTATCTGCACACATGTCACCTGAGAACTGCTCTCTGACGTTAGGTATAATACCATCAGTCAGTTCTCGACGAGTCCTGTCCGGTGTACTCACATCCAGTGAGCATCTGTATACAATCTTAGGTGTACTCCACCAATGGCTGCGGGACCAATCCATCGCCCCTCCTCAGGGTCTAGATATGTATACACTAGTCTACTCCGGAGTATCAATGCCCAGTCTCGATACTCCTACGACCAGGGACATCTAAGGGTATGCCTATTGACTATCCAGCTCCCACTAGTATGACTGCCATCACAACGCCGGTAGTCAGACAAACACCCTATGGGCTTTATCAACATATACATATATAAACACCAAGTAAAATATATCATATGTTAAGATAAAGACAAACCAAATAGCGTACTATCATATCAAGCAAGACTGTCATGTACATATATATCCCAAGCGTCCTATACAATGTAGGCCTCTAGGGCATATATATCCAACATGTACAACGCCGAATCATTCTGCCTAAACACGAGAAAGCCCGACCTGATTGAATATAAATGAAGAATCTCCCGAGCTTTCAAGGTAGAGACCCCATCTTTAAAAGTATCGCGCAGAGGTTGCACCGTTTTTTGCGGATTCTTTGCCGATGGTTAAAACCTTATCGACAAAGGTCATGCCATCTCCAACCATACGCGGACGAAGGATCACACCCCTAGGCTCCCACTGTGACGGATTTAAAACGGACGGGTCAACTAGGCGCATAATCCGAGGGAAGATGTAATTGTCATAGAAACGAGGTCGTTTATGGGCACCAAAAGCGCCAAGTACGTGCAGCTCGATCCATGACGTAAAATAATGCAGCGAGAAAGTGACGGTCTGTACCCCCGGCTGAGTGGTGTCCGCCGCTAGGCTGAGACCATGATACAGGTGTGGCAACCCAGCAATCCTGATAGCCACTTGCATTCCTGCAACCGTACTATGGGCTGGGTAAAAGACTGATGGCCTCATATAACGAGGGTGCATTGGAAGCACGAACCAGTTTAGCCATAAGGCAATGAACCCCAGCACGAACGTCTCTTCATCGACGTCCGAAGCAGCAAGCTCCGTGAAGGGAACGACAGGAGCAGCCGGAATAAAGAAACTTTTAAATCCGCCTCCGCCGTCGGTTGGTTATCCAAACCAAAACCAAACGGATCATCAAGCTTAGCGAACAGCGCAGCTTGCTTCGATAAGGCTTCCAGACGAAGAAAGCGAGCGATGAAGTCTGCGTAGCTTACTTCATGCCCTCCGGACTCCAGAAATAGACTTTCGTAGATATTCAACACCTTGATCAAGCTCGAGAATTGGTGTTGAATGGCGTTCTCCGGGGTAAGACCCATTACCACTGATTTGGTGGCAAAGATGTACTCGTCCGGAGGAAGCAACTCCTCGCAGTGTTCCTCCCTAACGGGCAAGCCAAAGATCTCTGCAAACTCCTCTAAAGATATTGAGACTTATCGATCCGACAGAAGGAAAGTGTGGGTCGGAATATTCTATTGCTCCAGAAAAGCCTTGACCCACCATACAAGAGGCATGGAATATTGGAAGAGAGACGCATAAACGGTAGGGTACAACCCAAGCCTCAGCAGCAACGATCTCTTGGCCGACAAAATGTAGCGGGCCCACTGCAAATACCCTGCTGGATGATGAGGAGTTAGGCCTATCATGTACGGCTGTCCCCAAGGGTGCGACTCGCCCTGGCATATACGCCGCCCTAGAGTATCCAAAGCCGTCGGCGGCTGTACGGGTATCGCGGCCATAGAAGGCTGAAGACAACCCTCCAAAGTCCAATTGACCTCCTCCATGGCATAGTTCACCGGGGGTGCATCTACATAAAGGATCGATGAAATAGGCTCCGAAGGTGCTGCGCAAGAAAAGCTATGTCGGCCCCTGATAATTTGATTGTACCATATTCCCCATAAATGAAGATTCTTTTGCTCCGGGTCGTGATCTTTGATCAACGCGAAGACTTCCCTATCCACAGAAGCTTTAGGGAATTCGCTTTCCGAACGGACAAAGGGGAAAGAAATGTTGAAAGACATAGTACCTGCGCGAAAAAGAACAAAAAATTAGCCGTCAATGGTACAGTTTAAGTTCTGTCACTTGGTACTTTAAATTCGTACCGCACTGCAATGCAGTGGAAAGGGACCAAAAGGAACCCACACAATCTAGATGACAGCTCATTATTGATGAGACAGTCACTCATTAATGAGGAAATCCTAAAAGGATTCTCATTCAATGAGGGCCCCTCGGGCCAAGGAGTAAAACTCCCTTGAGAGCAGTGCTCTGCAATAGAGTGACATCTGTCAACTCTAATCATGAGAGGAATAAAATTCCTTAAAAGTTTTAAGTGCTATGATCTATGAAGACAATGGAATCATCCATCAAAACCCTAAAGAAGCAAAGCTTTCACTGAGTTAAAAACTCCGATATCTTTAAGATCTGCAAAATGAACTCTAAGAGTTCTTCTTTAATGGGTTAAGAAACTCTAAGAAAGATCTCTTTAGATCTATGATTTTAAGAGAGCAAAGCTCTGTTAAGAAAACCCTAAAAATTTCTTTAGATCTATGATCTGAAAAGAGCAAGGCTCTGTTAATGGGTGAAACCCTAGATTATGAAGTAATCCCTTCAAAGATTTAATCTTTACCTAAAATTTTTGGCAGGGTTCTGTCTCTAAGAGAGTTCTTAAGATAAAGAGCTATACTCTGAAGAGAGAATAAAATTCTCAGAAAGCAAGAAGATGAACAGAGGTCATCTCAAGGGCCAAAGGACCTATTTATAGGTGGTGAGAACCATTTCAACTACTAAGTTGATCCAACGGTGGAAAGGCTACCGCCGCCGCACTCACGTGTGAGCCACGTGAGCTCAGCGGTGGGGGGCATTTGTTTCCCCCAATCAGAGCAAAACTCTGTTCAAATTTTGAAATTTGAAATGAAGCAGCGCTTCATAAAAACGCTGCGCTAGCAGCGCCAGCGCTAAGAGTCAAAGACTCTGATGCAGCGCTCATGTGCAAAGCACGAGAGCGCTAGCAGCGTTAGTCCTGCAGCGCTAGCGCTGGAACTAAATGTTCCCCACCCTTGGATCAAAGATCCAACAAAGATAACTAAAAATCATCAAATTATCTCTGAATATTAGAGCACCGTTGGATCAAAGATCCAATGGTAATTAAAAATCACCAAGATACAGAATAAGTTCTGTATGGGAAAATATTTTTCCAATCTTGTTAAAAACAAGAAGATTGCCTTCTGTAAAATAGAAGCCTTTGGATCAAAGATCCAACGGTAGGAAACATTCCCAAATCAATCAGAGAAAAGATTTCCTTAACTGATTCAACAAATCAGCCTCCCCTATATAAAGGATCGAAGACTTCAAGTCTTACATAGAGGAAATCCCCCCTCCACAAACTTTGAGAAATTTCAAAGAGAAGAGCAAGCTCTCGAAAAAAGAATTTCTTCAAGATAAATAAAACAGAGAAACCAAGGCATCTCATCAAAAGAAGAAGAACCTAGTTCTTTTTCTAGATCATAGATCTATAAGATAGAGGTCTTTCACAAAAGAGATCATAGCATCTCATCATAAAAAGGGAGGGGGGGAGAACTTAGTTCTCATTAGATCACAGATATATAAGATAAAGACAAAGTCTTTCAAAAAAACAAAAGAGATTGTAACATCTCCTATTAAAATAAGAACTTAGTTCTTAGATCTATGAGATAAAGTCTCCTATGAAAAAGAATTTAATTCTCTGAGCACAAAGTTAATCAGAGCTAATGCTCAGCGACCAGCGCTCCAAGCGCTATTTCAAAGAAGCGCCTCAGTGCTCCAAGTCTGGCGTTCAGCGCCAAGCGCACCACATGCTCTTCACGTGTGCGCTATTTCATAAAGAAGCGCCCCAGCGCTCCAAGTCTAGCGCTCAGCGCCAAGCGCACCACGTGCTCCTCACATGTGCGCTATTTCACAAAGAAGCGCTTCAGTGCTCCAAGTCTGGCGCTCAGCGCCAAGCGCGCCACGTGCTCCTCATGTGTGCGCTATCTTACAGGAAGCGCCTTAGCGCTCTAAACCTGGCACTCAGCGCCACGTGCGCCACGTGCTCCTCACGTGAGCGCTGAGGGAACATAAAATGTTCTTTAAATAAAGCCCCAGAGCTATAATAAGTGCTCAACACTCAATAAAAAGACAAAAAGGTTGTCAGAACCCAAACCAATGCTCAGCATTGTTAAATGAAAAAAGACTGAGCCTAATTAAATGTCCAACATTTTAACTGAATGGGCCGAGCACAAGTTGGCCACAGATCCCTAATTTAAATTAGTTGAGCCCATATGCTCATAAATCTATTTAACTGATCTTAGTCCCAAACTTGACTACAGATCTCCTAACCAACATTGGTTCAAGGGTACATCTCTTCATACCTTTGATATATGTCGTTGTAATTCTTCAATGTCTTCAGAGAGATGGAGGGTCCCAATAACCAATAACTTTTGGCGCATCCCCAAACGGTTGAACCAAAATCCCATAAACTATGACGTCTTTAAACTGGACTATGATGTCATTAAACTTTACGGACCGTGGGGTCCTTAAACTCATGGGCTATGATGTCCTTAAACTTTACGGACCGTGAGGTCCTTAAACTCATAGACTATATGTCTTTAAACTTTACAGACTATGATGTCTTTAAACTGTCACGGACTATGATGTCCTTACACTCAATGGACCGCAATGCCCCTAAACTAAAATAATAGAGTCCAAATGCTCTTTTGTTGGATCTAAATGATCCTGTTAAGTAGATCTTAGTCTAAAATTAGACTAACGTATCCTTAACAAATGTTTAAGTTGATCTTAGTCTCAAATGAGATTAATGATCCTTAAACCCAACCCAAAACCAAATCTAAGAAAATACGGATTTGGACTAATCCAATCCCTACGGGTGACAACATAAATTAATCTCCGTATACAATCCACGGGCAACCAAAAATAAAACAAATGTACACGACATGAAATGACCATCTGGAGAAGGAGAAAGTGGTTACCGCAATGCGGTAGCGTAATTAACTGCAGGAGCTTGCGCCTGAAGAGAAGAGCGTCCCCACAATCAAAAACTCCTCACAATGAGGGGGAATCTGACGAAGTCTGCTATATCGGCCGCATCTGTCTAAATCTTCGATACATGATGCCATAAATCAACTTGGCATCTTCGGAGAGGTGGACAGATAAAACCAAATAGCATCTGCCCCCAAATTCAGGCAAGACGACCTACGCGGTTCCGTCTCTATATTCGGCGGCGAACATTCATCGGCAGATTTTTTATTCCCGACATCTCGTTATCCCGATCTCCTGACCTAAGCTAAATCTTGCACAATATCTCCATGAATAATGTTAGTAATATTTGGTATTTTTGAGATATTATTCTAACTATTTGTATGATGTATATCTTTTAAAGAATCTTGATTAGAATATTTGAAATGATATGCATAATAAAAAATATTATATAAATATTATATGCATGCATTTTCCTTCATAATGTTATTTATAAGATATAAACATATGGTAAATAGTATTTTTACAGATAAACCCAAATATATTCTATATTTATAATAAACACCTTTAGATATTTAAGAAGTAAGGAAAATGATATATCAAAAGTGCGATATTTTTGACTGAACAAATACCCCCAAACTTAACTTTGATCGTCCTGGGCAAACTAGTTATTAAAGAGTGGGAGAATAAGAAAAAAGAAAAACCTAAGTAGCACACTTTCGTAGGCAACATGATTGCACTAAGCACGTGCAACAAGCCGTTAAATCTCTAGGACCTAATAGGAGGAGTGTTGTTTCGTGAGGGTTTTCAGAGGATTACACCCACAAAATCCGATAATAAATGAAATAAGATGAAAGTTACGTACAAAGATAAGAACTATGAAAGAAAGAACTTGAAAATAAGAGTTTCCAACTACACCAGTTTTTCGGTTGCCATGAGCCCTATCTTAATGGTCGTGAAAAGATGTCAGAAATCACATCATTCTTCAATAAAACATCGCCTTAAGTCTTCCTCCCCATATTTATCCAAACATCGATCATATACCCTTACGTGTGTGTAAAATAAATCCCAATACATAGAGAATTCAATTCAAGATATCGTACTCTTGTCCATCTTCATTAGTATTTTATTGTCGGTGAATATTTTCAATGAATTTGATAACACATCCTTCATGCGACCGTTAATACTTCTTGAGGTACTAACCAACCGATTATAAAATGTGCTCGCGTATTTAGGCGTATATCCCCTTTTTGCAACACCTAAGGCTTAGCAGTGGCTCCCAAATCAGTTGGTCTAAGGCACTAGGTGATAAAGCACCCCAGCTATATTTTTTTATGCTGCCTTAAACAATTACAAAACCAGTGTTCATTTTCTTCTTCTTCACCACTTATACTTTTTTTTATTTCATACTAAGGTTTTTAGACAAGGGCATTTCAAGGTATCCTCTACTATCCCAAGTTTCAAGATGTGTGCAAGTA
Source organism: Agapanthus africanus (assembly GCA_030015575.1). Taxonomy (NCBI): domain Eukaryota; kingdom Viridiplantae; phylum Streptophyta; class Magnoliopsida; order Asparagales; family Amaryllidaceae; genus Agapanthus; species Agapanthus africanus. Next base: position 387,187,197 of record JASDDO010000019.1, on the reverse strand, counting down.
CGTATAGTAGGGTATCAACGTTCAAATGTTTAGACTTAAGAATAGAGACTATTTTTCAGACTTATTTTTATTCTCAGATTAGAAATTTTCTTTATCTTACTAACCTTTGGGACAACGGCTCATAACTATTTATTACTAGTTTCGTTTAAGAAAACATCTAATTTTCGTGTTTTTCTTAAACTATTCCTATCTTTCATATGTAATTTTTTTCACTTTCAAACTTTCATTATAAATTTTTTTTTGTGCTTATATATAGTATAATGCAAAATAATGCATAAATAAGCACAAATCTCCTCCAAACCTATTTGTAGCAGTGTCCTCACTGATATTATCTGTTAAGCTTAAAAAAAACTGTAGACTTGGGAGGAAAGTTAGTAAAGGGGACAAGAAATAATGACAGTGAAATACTCCCCCAAACCTATTTTTGGCTCATAATTATGTAAAAAAATTGCTTTCAAGAGCCAAAAGATTCTCTTCCCGGCCAAACTTGAGTAAAATAGTATTAAGCATTTAAAATTATGAGGGGGGTTAAAGTTATTGGTCAATATAAAGTTTTACAAAGACAAAAGTCAACACCAACCATTCAAATATTTTATCGATGTAACGCACTGGTTGACGGAAGATTAGAGATTTGAAGAAGTGGGGAGGAGATAAGAGGTGATATGGTTTAAGTCTCGGTTGGTAGAGACGGAACATGATGGTGAATGAAAACGAGAATGTGAATGATTAAGAATGGGAAGAATGATCACATTCTCGTATGGGATAAGAAAAAATGGTGGTGGTTCAACTTCTTCGGGTGGAGATTGATTAATCACAAAATCCATGTCGTTTAGGAATGAGAGTTCGTCGGCGAAAATATCTTTGAAACTTTCATCGATGGTCCAATTAAACGTTTTAATGTCAATAAGTGTCGCGCCAGAATTCGCCACATTTGATTTGTCAAAAACTATGGAGGTAGGAGACTCAAAAAACTGATCTACCTCATTCTTAAAGGGATCTAAATCAAGTGGTCTTTCTAGAATTATTGAACTCGAAATGTCGGAGTATGAGTCATCAACACTCGATAGAATTAAAGGAAGATTAGAAGAAGAACCAAAGAAAATAGGTGATGAAATGGGTAAACGAATTTGTGTGTCGAGTATTGTTGAACCTGATAGGGGAAATGAAGGCTGAATTTATGGATTCGGAAAAAACAGTTAATGGTTCGAGATGATGTTCACACGGAGGTGAAAGGACATGATGAATTGGTGAGAAAATCTCATCCAAAATATTCCAGGCGTCAATATCCTCAATCGAGTGAAAGTTAAAATTCTCAGACACCTCATCAAATACATGGTTTTCAATCAATTTCGGTTCTAGAGTGGAGGTATAGAGATCAAAAGGATTGGGTGTGGTTTCACTTGAAATGGACCCTTCACAATTGGGTAATTTAAACACTACAAAGTAACACAACTCATCAAACCTTCTATATTCAATTGGTGAATCATTTGGTGTACTCGATAGATTTTTGAAACTGGAGTTATAGATTTCAATATGGGATGGGAAGATTTGATTTGGAAGGGTATACTGCTTTCTCTCACTACCCAAATTCTCAAGTTGACCTATTGCCGTACCATACATTGAAATTTTTTGAGCTAGTTGTAAACTAGTTACTCGTTCGTTGGGTTGTATGAGGGCGGCCATGGACGCATTCAATTCCTTTATGGCGCGGCGCAACGCTACCCGATATTCTTCCACGGTCCGTTCAAGACTAGACATGGGTCGGTAAGGGGTTTCAGCAGAAGATTGAAATTATTGTGGATAGGGAAAACTCCCAAATGACTGATTAGAAGAATTGTCTAGATAAGGTGTAAAAGTCGGGTAGGATTGATATGAATCGAATGGTTATGAAAATTGGACAGGAGTATGATCAACATTGTGGGAGAGTATGTGGCAACGTGCTACACGGTCTTCTGTTTCTTCTGATGAGTCATGTTCCTCATCATTATCACTGTCTTCGCCCTTAAGAATATGCTCGAGGAATTCTTCGAACGTGGCCGATGTCCACGCCTTCTGGTTATACTCCTCCAGCACATCTATGTATGTTCGTAGATCTTTGCGCTTATCGTCATACTCGGCAGGCTGCACAGGCTTCTTGGTCTTCTTCTTTTTTTTCGAAGACTTCGAAGGCTTGATTTGGGGGCTTTTCCCTTTGTCAGCAATTTTTGGCATAGGATAAGATTTTAGCACCTATTCGATTATTTCAGGTTCAAGTGGGCTTTTCCACCTGACTGCCGGACATGCCTGTAAATCCTTCAGCATTCTTTTGGTTTTTGCTAAAAGAACAACTTCCCATAGAGTTTCTTCTACGAGTGAGCATGTTGCCCCATGCGCGTCCACCTTTTTGGGAGTGCTTCTGGGGTGGGTTCACCTTCCAATTATCAGACAACACGAATTTCCCCTGTTGATACCGGTCTTCAACCCAATTTTTGAAGACGTAGCAATCCTCAATTGAGTGGCTCACCATTCTGTGATGGGAGCAGTAATTAGAGTTGTTGACATCGTCAGGTTGTGCTGGACGCCGCGGGTCTAGCAATGTGATAAGGTTATTTCGCATCGCCAACTCAAACAGTCTCCTTGTTTTATCGTGCGGGAACGAGTAAGCACGTCCTAGTCTTTCTTCCAAGGATGGGCGAGGATGCATGTTTTGGCGAGCAGCCGGTTTTGGGCCGCTCGGCTATTGTTGCGTGTTACCGCCGAAGGCCGCCTTTCCTTTACCTTTTGTATTTTGAGGGTCCTTATTTGAGGAGGATGGCCCATGGCCCATCTGATCCATATGTGCCAGTTTATCTATCAGAGCCTGAAAGGTTGTAGGCTTGAAGAACGTCATGAACTGAGATGCAGTCGTTTGAGGATTAAGGGTCCCGATGAATATGCCCACAAAAGGAGACTCTTCAATGCGCTGTTCACACTTAGACCACAGGTTCCGCCATCGCTTATTGGACCCATGTTTCTCCCAGCTTACCCTGGCATTGATTAATGCCGTGATCGGAGTATATTTTCTCGCGCTGGCGAACCGCTGTGTGAACAGCAGCTCCATTTCTGTGAAGGTTTTCACGGAGTCATTTGGGAGCTCCGAGTACCATTCGAAAGTTGTCTCTGACAGGCTACCGACGAATTAGTGAAGCAACAGTTTGTCGTCGCCTCCAGTGTTGATGCGCCTCCAGTGTTGCCACACAGAGCTCTGAATTACGAGACGTGTTAGTGAGGGTTGCCTATTCCTTTGTAGACATGGAACTTGAAGATTGTATATCCCGACGGGTATTTGATTTGGTCATACTAGCCTAGATTTGGTTGCCTGGTTGTGACAATTTGGCCGGCGGCATCATTAGCTTGGTGAGCTCTTATTTGTTGAGCAATGTAATCATCCAGGGCCACCTTGGAGATCGTTTCCTCCTTGGCCGCTGATAACGCTAGAGGAGGGTTGATATTTCCCCTCTATCATCCTCGATGAATATTGGCGGGTCTTCGGCCGGAGGTTCCGGTTGTATCATCATTCCCACCATATCTTGGAATAGGAGAGCCATCTGCTTTATGTTAGCAACTTGCTCAGCAGTCTCTTTATCCTTTCTCTCTAGCACCCTTCGCAGAAACTCTGTATCAGTCTCTTGCTCTTGGCGTTGTTTGACTTCTTTGTCCGAACCTTCTTTTTGTCCGGTAAGCGCTGTCATTTTGGTCAGCATTTCCTGGAGCTTTTGTTGTTGCTCCTGAGCCTTAGTCAGCGACCGGGTTTGCGGTCGATGACTCACCGAGGCACGACTTTCTTCTTTTCCTGAATCCATATAGACCGTATGTACAGTTATGCCCCAAGACTTAGGGCATTTAGTTCCATCGCCTTTGGAATTTGCCGCAGGCGGTAGAGTTTTCTCCAGCCTCGTTCTTTTATAAGAGATTGGAGTTGAAGGAGCCGTTATGACAGGCACCTGTTTATGAAAATTCCCCTGTTGTATGGCAGAGGAGCGGTCTTTTCCTTGTCGGCCCTTAGATTTCTCGGGTTGACGGGAGTAATTTTTGTCAATCACAGAGTCTTGAACTTTTCGCCAGACCCTATGTATTCGTGAGGAGAGAAATTGATGAGGCTACTGTTTTCCCCAATCAGAGAAAAACTCTGTTCAAAATTTGAAATTTAAACTGAGGTAGCGCCTCACGTGCAAAGCATGAGAGCACTGGTGCCAAGAGCGCCGGCGCTAAGAGTCAAAGACTCTGAGGCAGCACCTCACGTGGAAAGCATGAGAGCGCTAGCTCCAGGAGCGCCAACGCTAAGAGTCAAAAACTCTGAGGCAGCGCCTCATGTGTAAAACACGAGAGCGCTAGCGCCAGGAGCGCCGGTGCTAAGAGTCAAAGACTCTGAGGCAGTGCCTCACATGCAAAGCACGAGAGCGCTAGCGCCAAGAGCGCCGGTGCCAAGAGCGCCAGCGCTAGGAGTCAAAGACTCTGAGACAGCGCCTCACGTGCAAAGCACGAGAGCGCTAGCGCCAGGAGCACCAACGCTAAGAGTCAAAAACTCTGAGGCAGCGCCTCACATGCAAAGCACGAGAGCGCCAAGCGCTAGAACTAAATGTTCTCCACCATTGGATCAAAAATCCAACTGAGATGAATAGATCATCAAATTACAGAATTAAATTCTAATTGAGGAAATACTCCTCAAATCTTTCTAAACAAGAAAGATTGTGCTCTGTAAATCAGAGCACCGTTGGATCAAACATCCAATGGTGATTAAAAATCACCAAGATACAGAATAAGCTCTGTATGGGAAAATATTTTCCCAACCTTGTTAAAAATAAGAAAAATTTCTTCTGTAAAACAGAAGTCATTGGATCAAAAATCCAACGGTGGATAAAATCCCCAAATCAATTAGAAATCTCTCAATGAGATATTTCCCTAACTGATTCAACAAATCAGCCTCCCCTATATAAAAGACCCAAGACTTCAAGTCTTATAGGGAAGAACCCCCCGCCCCCCTAAACTTCAAGTTCTCAAAAAAGAAAAAGAGAAGCGCAAGCTCTAAGAAGAAGAAATATTCTTCAAGGTAAATGATAATAAGTGAGATCATAATATCTCCTCGATTTTTGAGAGTTTAACTCCTACATCAGAAGAACTCAGTTCTTTTTCTAGATCACAGATCTATAAGACCAAGTTTTTCAAAAAAAAAATCAGAAGAGATCAAAATATCTCCTCACAAAAAGAATAACTCAGTTCTTAGATCCATGAGACAAAATCTCTTATAAATCGAGAATTTAATTCTCAGAGCACAGAACTAATCAGAGCTGTCAAAAAAGTGCCTTAGCGCTCCAAGCTTGGCGCTCGGCACCGAGCGTGTCACGTGCTCCTCACGTGGGCGCTATTTTATAAGAAATGCCTTAGCGCTCCAAGTCTGGCGCTCAGCGCCAAACGCGCCATGTGCTCCTCACATGGACGCTATTCTAAAGGAAGCGCTTTAGCGCTCCAAATCTGGCGCTCAGCGCTAAGCGCTCCACGTGCTCCCCACGTGGGCGCTATTTCAGAAGAAGTGCATTAGCGCTCCAAGTCGGGCGCTCAGCGCCAAGTGCTCTGTACATAAAGCGCTCCACGCCATAAAAAGTGTTCAAGACTCAATAAAAAACAAAAAAGAAAGTGGGTGTCAGTACCCCAATAAATGTTTAGCTGTACATGCACAGAGAAAGGACTATGTCCTAACAAGTGTCTAACACATTATAAAAAAAAGAAAAGAAATGACAGAGACTCAGTGGGCTCAGCCTAAGTTGGCTAAACTCATGATCAACTGAGCCCATGCGTTCTTTATTGGACTCAGTCCCAAACAAGATTATCAAATCTTTGATGAATATTCACTGGTTCAAGGGTACATCTCTCCACACCTCTGATACTTGTCATTGTAATTCTTCAACGTCTTCAGAGAGGTGGAGGGTCCCAATAACCAATAACCTTTGGTGCATCCCCAAATTGGCTAAACCAGAATCCTACAGACTATGATGTCTTTAAACATGGACTATGATGTCCTTAAACTCCAAGGACTATGATGTCCTTAAATTTATGGACCACAACGTCCCTAAACTAAAATGATAGAGTCCAAATACTCTTTCGTTGGATCTAAATGATCCCAAAATCCCGTTGAGTAGATCTTAGTCTAAAATTAGACTAACGTATCCTCAATAAACATTTGAGTTGACCTTAGTCTAAAACAAGACTAACAGTCCTTAAACGAACCCAAACCCAAATCTAAGAAAATACGAATTTGGACTAATCCACGCCCTACAGGCGACAACATAAATTAGTCTTCGTATACAATCCACGGGCAACCAAAAATAAAACAAACACACACGACATGAAGTAACCATCTGGAGAAGGAGAAAGTGGTTACTGCAATGTGGTAGCGTAATTAACTGTAGGGGCTTGCGCCTGCAGGGAAGAGTGTCCTCACAATCAAAAAAACCCCGTACACAAGGGGGAATCTGACGAAGTCTGCTACAATTGCCGCATCTGTTTAAACCTCCGATACACGGTGTCATAAATCAACTTGGCATCTTCGGAGAGGTGGACAGATAAAACCAAATAGCATCTGCCCCTAAATTCAGGCGAGACGTTTGTCTTCCCGGATTTTGGCGGTGAACAGCTACTCTGGCTATTGCGACACAGGTACCTTAACTGGCAGAGGTGATTTCTTCAGCACCGCTGTCGGAGAGTTCTTACGTACCCTCCTGAGCAGATCAATGATGTTCCTGGTTAGAATAGCAGCGTCGACCTCTACCATAGGAGCTGGTGGGATGAACCCAAAGGGAGAGTTACCCTCAGCTTCTCTCACTCGGTGCCAGTGGCGACGTTGAGCATGACGTGGAGTTGGAATTTTCTCAGTTTTGGAGGTGTCTTCCTCATGCCCCTTGCCTTGCTGGGGAGTTTCGGTTGGCGTCAGCCTATTAAAGACTGACGTCCTTAATAATGTTTGAGGAAAGCCGACCAATCTTTCGAAGTCCGACCGTCTGATGAGGGAAGCACCTTTATCGGCTTCGCCTCTAGCAGGGGCAGGAATGGCTAAACTTTTTGGGGTAGCCCCTTCAGGTATCATGGGCTTCTTTACGGGCCAGCTCGAGCTTTTCCTCAACCTGTTGAAGAATGAAGTTTCAGGGTTTGACGGCTTGCTGATGGGAGCCGTCGTAGTTGCCAGCCGATCGAAGACCGACTTTCGGGAAGCTTCTTCTTATGGCTTTGAGGAACTGAAACTCACAGGTGGGAGCATGGTCCCGAAGAACAGTCCGGTAGTGGCTTGTATGACCTGCCCTACCAGTATTGAGAAAATAGAGGCCGCGTCGGGCCTATAGGTCACTCCTCCAGTTTGGGTGGAGCGGGAGTTGCTGTTGCATGAGGTGTAGTGGGAAGCCATTGATCTTTCTGCACAGGAGCAAGACACCAAGTTTTAGTACCTCAAATCCAAAGGTAACTATAGCGAACTATGATTTTGTTTACGAAACACGACACACGATGTATGAGTGGAAAGAGAAAAATGTCCCACCAGACATGCCAAAATCTGTTTACCACCAAAAATAGAGATGAACTGGGATTGAACTTCTTTCCTGAATTTGGGGGCAGATGCTATTTGGACATATCCACCCACCTCTTCGAAAATACCAAATTGATTTATGGCACCATATATCGGAGGTTTGGATAGATGCGACCGTTATAGCAGACTTTATCAGATTCTTCCTCATTTGTGAGGGGGTGTTGAATATGGGGACACTCTTCCCTGCAGGCGCAAGCCCCTACAGTTAATTAAATTATCGCGTTGCGATAACCAGTTTCTCCTACTCCAGTAGTTCACTTCGTGTCGTGTTGTGTTTTATTTATTTTGGTTTCCCGTGGATTGTATACGAAGACTAGTTTATATCATCGCTCGTAGGGCGCGGATCAGTCCAAATCCGTATATTTATGATTTGGGTTTTGAACTTAGATTACATATTCCTTTAGTTCAAAAAATATTTTGTTTTATTTAAGGACCGTTAATCTAGTTTCAGATTAAGATCAACTTAAACATATGAACATTCGGGCTCAGTTTATTTTAACTAAGGACATGCTAGTCTTATTTGAGACTAAGATCAACTTAGCAATATTTTCAGAATCATTAAATTTTATTAAAATCCAACAAAAGAGCATTTGGGCTCAGCTGCAAGAAACTTTCAGAGGGACTTAGTCAATTTGAGCTGGGTTTGCTCAGTTTTTTCTTCCTTTTTTAATTCAAAAGTGCTAAGCAATTATTTGTGGTTCTGTTTGCTCAGCCCTTTTTCTTTTATGCAGAAATGCTAAGCACTTGTTTGGGGCTCTGGCGCTTACATGTGTATCATGTGAGGCGCTTAGACATGGGCGCTGCCCAATCAATGCTAAGAACTTTATTCATTTTGACTGAATATATAGTGCTAAGCACTTTGTATGGCGCTCACATGAGGGGCACGTGAGGCGCTTGTTCACCGCCGAAAGACGCGACCAGGACGTTAGGACGTCTGGCCTGAATTTTGGGGGTAGATGCTATTTGGATTTATCCGTCCACCTCTCTGAAGATGCCAAGTTGATTTATGGCACCGTATATCGGAGGTTTGGACGGATGTGGTCGTTGCAGCAGACTTCGTCAGATTCCCCCTCATTTTGCGAGGGTTTTTTGATTGTGGGGACGCTCTTCTCTGCAGATGCAATCCCCTGCAGTTAATTACGTTATCGCATCACGATAACCACTTTCTCCTACTCCGGAAGTTAACTTCATGTCGTGTGTGTTTTTATTTGTTTAGGTTGCCCGTGGATTGTATATGAAGACTAATTTATGTTGTCGCCCGTAGGGCATGAATTAGTCCAAATCCGTATTTCTTAGATTTGGGGATTTTACTTAAGGAACGTTAATCTATTTTGAGATTAAGATCGACTTAAATGTATGTGAGCATTTAGGGCTCGATTTGTTAATGATACATTAGTCCAATTTGAGACTAAAATCCACTTAACAGGGTTTCAGGATCATTTTCATTTCAGATCCAACAAAAGAGCGTTTGGACTCTATTGTTTTAATTTAAGGACGTCTCTGTCTGTTATCGCCATTTTGGAGGCGAAGTTCTAGTTTGAGAACATCTCGGTCCGTGGATCACCATTTTGGAGGTGAGATTTTAGTTTAAGGACGTCTCGGTCCATTGATCACCATTTTGGAGATGAGACTTTAGTTTAAGGATATCTCATTCCGTTGATCACCATTTTGGAGGTGAGATTTTAGTTTAAGGACGTCTCGGTCCGTTGATCATCTTGCGCGCACGTGTATTTGTTATGTGACAGGATGAACAACGATGTTATGAGATGCACCCAGTTTGGTGTGCGGTCTGATTTGAGGTGTACACATCAGTGCACCAAAAAGCTATTGGTTGTTGGGACCCGCCACCTCTCTGAAGATGTTAAGGAATTACAACGACATGGATCAGAGGTGTGGAGAGATGTACCCTTGAACCAATTCCCGTATTTGAGGGAAAAAGGAGTTAGTGGTAAACTAAGATTTCCTCGAAAGGATGTGGGATGAGTATCGTTTTGGATATCATCGGTTGGAAGATCAATAGTCATATTTGAGACTAAGATCAGTTTGGGAAAATATGAGCACAGAGGCTCGATCGATTTGGAGATCGAAGAAGTTTTGACCTCGGGAAGACTTAGCCAATTTGTGACTAGGTTTGGGTCTTCATATTAACCCCTGTAGTGCTAAGCACTGGTAAATGTAGTACTCACGTGTATGCCACGTGAGGCATTAGACCAGTGTTAACACTGAACTTTGGAGGCGCTCATGTGTGAATCACGTGAGATGTCCCAAAGTGGGCACTGTTCTTTGGGTTTTATTCCCTTTTTGCATATAAGGGCTAAGCACTTGGTTCTTGTGGCTCTTACGTGTGAACACGTGAGGCGCCCCAAAGTTGGGTACTGCCTTTTGGGTTTTATCCCTTCCTTTTTTATATATAAGTGCTAAGCACTTGATTGGAGATCGAGTGCAAAACACGTGATTGACTTAAGAGGCACTTCTTGTTTTTCTTTTAAGCGCTCGCATTGGAAACACGTGCGGTCCTCGTTATAGTGTTTAAATACTAATGAATCATCAGTCTTTCCTTCTGGGTGTTTGGAGATTTTGATATCATGTTAATGACCCTAGGATTTGGAGGATCTCATGTCTCTTGTTCTGTAAGAATTAAATTCTTTTTATAGAGTTAAACCATAGTTTCCAGAGGAATTAAATTTCCATGTGTTTTGTAAGAATCAAATTCTTTGAACTCAATTCTTTTCCTAAGGTTTTGAATCTGTATGACAGAATCTCCCCGATGAGAATTAAATTCTCAACTTGTGGGGAGATCTGCTTCTGCAGATCTCAACCAGAGAAAGAACTAAGTTCTTGCATGAAGGGTTAAACCCTTAGAGAAGCAAATGAAAAGTGTTTTTCTTTTTACCTAATATTTCAAGGAAGCAAGTCTTTCTTTTGAGAATTAAATTCTCCTATTCCTCCAAAGCTCACTATATATTCTTCCTCTCTTTTTTCTTCCTTTTTTCTTCTTCTCCTTTTCTCCTCAAGACTTGAAGTCTCGGGTTTTTTATATAGTGGAAAAAAGTTTGTTTAATTCTAATAAAATCTCTCATTGAGAGATCTCAATTGATTTAATTGGTCTCAGAATTGATTTGGGAAATTTTACCCACCGTTGGATCTTTGATCCAAGGACTTCTGTTTTACAGAAGATATTGTTCTTGTTTTTAACAAGATTGGGGATATTTTCCCATATATAAAATAAAATTCTATCGAGCGGTGACATCCTAATCACCATTGGATTTTTAATCCAAGGGTGTTTAATTTAACAGAGTATAATATTTCTCTGTTTAGAAAGATATAGAAAATATTTTGGATGTTTGATCCATTAACTCTCTGTCTAATAGAAAATATTCTTCCCAATAGAATTTAAATCTATGTTTAATCACCGTTGGATCCTTGATCCAACGGTTCATTAAGTAGAATTTAATTCTACGTAAGGAGGTGTTCTCATGTGTTTAGCATGTGAGGCTTTGTTTTAGCCTATCTGTAGTTTAATTGCAGCGCCTATATGCTCTGCATATAGGCGCTCACGTGTTCGATACATGGGGCTTTGTTTAGCCTATCTGTTGTTTAATTGCAGCGTCTATATGCTTTGCATATAAGCGCTCACGTGTTTAACACGTGAGGCTTTGTTTTAGCCTATCTGTTGTTTAATTGCAGCGCCTATATACTTTGCATATAGGCGCTCACGTGTTTAACACGTGAGGCTTTGTTTAGCCTATCTGTTGTTTGATTGCAGCGCCTATATGCTTTGCATATAGGCGCTCATGTGTTTAACACGCGAGGCTTTGTTTTAGCCTATCTATTGTTTAATTGCAGCGTCTATATGCTTTGCATATAGGCGCTCACGTGTTTAACACGTAAGGCTTTGTTTAGCCTATCTGTTGTTTGATTGCAGCGCCTATATGCTTTCCATATAGGCGCTCACTTGTTTAATACGTGAGGCTATCTGTTGTTTGATTGTAACGCCTATATGCTTTGCATATAGGCGCTCACGTGTTTAGGCTTTGTTTTAACCTATCTGTAGTTTAATTGCAGTGCATATATGCTTTGTATATAGGCGCTCACGTATTTAACACGTAAGACTTTGCATAGCCTATCTATAGTTTAATTGCAGCGCCTATATGCTTTGTATATAGGCGCTCACGTATTTAACACGTGAGGCTTTGTTTAGTGGGCAGTTTCCCCCTTTCTTTCTCTCATCTTCTTCTTTTTTTTATAAGGAAATAAATGCCCCTAACGCTGTCCACTTTTACAGCCGTTGGATTGCCTAGTGGAACGGAGAGATGAACCGTTCCCCATCACATCTTATAAATAAAGGCTTTGCCCTTGAGATAGCCATTGTTCCTTTGTCTTCTTCCCTATTCTTTTTCTTGAGAATTTAATTCTGTTCTCAGTGCTCAGTTCTCTGCCCGTTGAAATTTCAGAGTTAAACTCTGTTAAAAAAACTCTTTTGGGTAAAGATCTTGAACTACACTTATCTCTTAGAAACAAGAAACCCCTTTTTCTAATTTTTCCTAGGTTTTAAATCCACCGCAAGAGCTTTTCTCTCTTCTGGAACCGATCTCTTAGAGTTCCAAAAAGGCCTAATCTTTGAGTAGTAAACCCCAATGTTTTCGAAGATCGAGCATTTCTCCTCTAATCTATGAGGATCTATGGAATTTTAATTCCATTTTTCGTTTCCCCATCATGGGGGTTTCTGGAATTTAATTCCTCTGTTTTAAAAGGAATTTGATTCCTCATTACAGAGCTTTGCTCCGAAAGATCAAGAAGGCCTTTTGGGAATTGTATTCCCTGGTGTTCTTGAGTATATTCCCATTATAGGGTTTTACCCTTATTTCCACAAATTTGAACTTGTTGGGTATTTTAACCGAACTCATTTTTCTTTGAGGATGCCCAGAGTTTGTTTAAACTTCAGTGTCTATTTAATGAGAATCCTTTTTGATTCTCACAATAATTATCTTGTCTTATCATTGGTGAGCCGCCATATTGATTTTGTGGCGTCCATTACTTTTGCAGCCAATGGTCCCGTGAAACAAACATCACTTTTTTTAATTTTATTTTATATTTTTTTTATTACTATTATTATTATTATTATATATATATATATATTTAAAAAATGGGTTTTTCCTTTCCCCTCTTATTTCAAGAACGAAGGCCTCACTTCTTGACTTCCCTTACACTCGCTCAGAAGCCACTTTTCCGCAGTCGCCATCAGAAGAGAAAGTTATGACGATGATTAAGGAGTATGACAAGGACCGTACGAGTCCTCTCTTATGGGGTGTGTGGTACGGTCATATCATCAGGGGCCGCCGTAACTTTACCTCTGAAGTGCCAACAGAACCCATCCACCCAATCTCATTGATGGAACGCCCACGGACTGCTTATGTGGTAGAGGCGACTAATTGGACTCCCATGGGCTGGCTTGCGCCGTCTACGACGAGGATACCTAATCAGCCCCCGGTGGCTATTAATATTTTAGGGCGCCGCATAAGTCAGGGTGAAGCTCGACCTTAGGGGAAGGTGTATAAGGTAGGCATTACCCCGCACCATCCAGTGGGCTACCTTTCTTAGGCTCGATACATTCTCTCCGCCCAACACGCACGGCTGTAGAAGGTTGGGTTATACCAAGAAGTGTATGCGTCGTTATTCTATTATCACGTACCTCACGTATGGTAGGTCAAGGCTTTCTTGAACCAATGGAATCTTCCCACAAACACATTCTTGCTAGGGGTTCGCGAAGTCTCAATCTCGTTGGAGGAGTTTTGCGAAATTTCAGGGTTTCCAATCAGGGAGAGCATTACGAAGAGTGTATGCCTCCTGATGAGTACGTGTTTGCTACGGTGCCCGCTATGCTTGATGGCCTGACGACTGAGAATGCCGTTCGTCACAAGCATCCAAGTCTAATCAAGGCCCTGGGTATCTTTGAAAAACTTTTCATGACATCGGAAGGGTAAGGTGTCACTTTTGACGCTTTCATTGCCTGCTTTCTCCGTGAGGATGTCTTATCCAAGAAGGCTCCGAAACTCGCGAAAATTGAAGATCCTTTTGGATTCGGGTTGAAGAAACTGCCGGCCAAAGAAGAAGACCTGCCGCAGTTTTATATTCCAAACTCATCGGCCGTGGCTTTTGATGAGATCGCGGCCCCTGGTGTAACATTTTAAAAATAATTTAAAAAAAATTAGATAAATAAAACCCTTTAAGTGAATTTTCTGATTTTCGGTAAAATAAAACGTATTTTTCGTAAAATTTAACCATAATTATTTTTCATTATAAATTTAAAAAGACCTATTTTAATCATGTAATTACTAGTAAATGGTGTATATTTAGTCACTTGTAAATTTTTAGTTTAATGAAATATTTTTCCTAAATTAAGTATTTTAAATATTAACATAAGCTTTTAAATATATATTAAATTAGTGTAAATTACAATTTGCAATGGGTTTATTTTTCAAAAGTGAACCATGACATATTAGAATCAGGTTTATAGCATGCTAATCTCTTCTTGAATTTTCTTTAAAATTCTAGAGTTTTCTATGATGAATTGAATTAAGAAAATTAATAAAATAAAGAAATTATGAAAAGACATAAAAGGTGTATTTCTTTGGAGAATGTTCTACACTATTCTTCATTCCTTCTTCCTCTCTTTTCCTCACCTCATGGCCGGCCTCACCTCCATGGGCAGCCCCAAAATTTCCCCCCAATCATTTTTGTTCTAAAAATCATCAAAAATTCCAAAAATAAACCTCAAAAATCAACATTCAACCTCTACCATTTTCCTTTGACCTATTTAGTATGGAATTTGGAGTTGGAAACCATTATTTTGGAAGCATATTTTCATGTTTGGATCTCATGCTTTGAAGGTATAATTTTTATTCTTATGATTAATTGCTGTTAAATGCTTTTATTTAACATGTTTAGATTTTCTTAATTAATTCTATTTGCAAGTTTAAAATTCAAGATAGGGTTTCTAAAATCAAGTTAGGGTTTTTATTAATTAAGTGGGGTTATAATATGTAGCTTAACATTTTTAGAAGGGAAAAATCTAGCATGGTTGATGTATTATAATTTGTGCATTCAAAATTGTTTAAATTAAGCAATTTTGCTAACTAGATTTTTATAAATTATATATATTGGTGTGTTAAAATTCTAATTAAGGTTTTTATCATTATATTGTGGTTTTAATGAGAATATTAACATGTTAAATGAATGAAAGACCTAATCTAATTATTAGTTTCAAAGTGTTAGTTAATATAATGTGATAAATATGCTATTTCGGTAAACTAGGTTTTAGAAATTAATTTAAAATGTAGTATTAAAAATCAAATTAGGGATTTAGCTCATTCTTAAGGTTTCATGGAGTGGTTTAACACTTTAATATATGCAAAATCAAGTTTAGTAGTGGAATTGTGAATTTTTGCTTAACAAGTGTTAATTTTGACTAATTTGCAAACTAGAAATTTTATATTAAGATAAAATGGTGTGAGAAAAATATGGTAATGGTTTCTATAATCTAGTTATATTATTTAATGAATATTATGACCATTAGTTTCTTTTAAACATCATGTTTTGAAGTAAAACGGTAAATTGACATTTTCAAGGTTTTGCGGAATTGGACGATTTGATCGATTTTAGGGTTTCGATGAATTAAATCGTGTTTTATATTATAAGTAATGGGTTTTAAAACTACGAGTTGTTTGTTGGTGATTTATCTCGATCAATCGGTGTTTGTACGCCGATATTGAGCAATATTTGGTTCTTTTGCATGAGCGGGTCATAGGTTTTAGCCTATGCGCGTTTCGTGCGTCGTTTTGGTTTTGTCCGTGATTCAGTTTACGATATTATATATGTTTGCGTATAGGTACCCGTCGCGTGGACTTCGGACAAGGAAGAAGAAGAGGGCGACATCATCTTCGGCAGACAAGGACTAGGTGAATAGATGTATATCTACGGAGGAAGTCGGGTGGATGGCGTTTAGCACCCCCGCAAACTTAGAATAGGGATATTGCTTATTGTCATTAGGAAGTCGGACGTGACCTTAGATTCTTCGCGAGTATGACCCTATTAAAGACCTTAGGTTGGACTAGACTGATTTAGATAGACTTTACCAAAGGAGGAATGTCTTGGAGGAAATTCGTAGGTTTCAGGTAGACACACACACGCACACACAGAAACTTGGCTTGATGTATATGTGTATGTGTATATATAAGTAGGAATGTATGTAAGTGTATATATACACAACATGTATATGAGATATAAGGATGTTATATGATAAATGGGGATGAGACGATATAACTGGGCTTGATGCCGTGATCTCTTGGCTATACAGTCATATTATGATCTTAGCGGATCGTTGCAAAATGAGAGAATGGATATGTATACATAAATGATAATAGGTGATGATGACAATGAAATATACGAGACTCTAGAATAGAACCCGGACCGTAACCTGTGACTTGATTACGATATGGTATATGTGTGACTTGGTTATGATATGATATATGTGTGACTTGATTAAGATATGATATATGTGTGACCTGATTACGATATGATATATATGACATGATATTTCTGAGGAACAATTGACGACGTATATGTTCGCAGACAATGATATATGATTGATGATATTGGGATGTATACGATTATAGAATAGTACCTTTGATCATGACATTATTTGATGATGATATTATACGAATGATGATGTACGTAGGCGATACTTGACCCGTACCCCGATATTTGGATGCCGTACGATGGATTTTACCGTACGAGGTATAGATGTGATGATTGATCCGCGCTCTTGATTCGAGGAAGCTGTACTACGTACGTGACGCTATTGAGCTGGATCACCGACTATTACAGATATGGACTCAGACCTTAGGTGGATTCTTATTTGCTATCGACTAGTTCCTTTAGTTTAGTTCCTTAGGGGGTTAGATAGATACTAGTTAAGGCTCGAGTCATATAGTTGTAGTTAGATATATATATTCCAAATGAGTGTTTAGTACACATTTTACCTTTACATTCAGATTGAAATCATCAAGTTGCATGTTCATACATATGTTTCTTTAGTCAGTATGAAACTCTGCCTGTTAGGACACCAGCACCATTACCGATGATGCGCATGTCCCACGTACACTTATTTGCCGGCTTACACATACATCATCGGTAATTGCCATGTCACGTACACTTTAGAACATATTATCTTTTATGATAGAATCAGCTAAAGGCTAAATCGATATAGTATTGTGATTACTCTCAGGTGTTAATCTAGACATTGCATTTATTACTTAGACATTTCATGCATTCACATTTTCATGTTATCATGCAGTATTATAGGGCTTATGCCGACACTTACCATTTACTTACTCATGATTTTGGGATTTTGGATTTCTATGAGATTTTTGGATTTTGGGGAAAACCGCAAGAATATATATAAAAACTTCTCTGTCTTTCTCCCTCTCTTTTTAAAATATAAGTTGCGGTTTTCTCGTGATGTATGTGTCGTCCACCATGAGATTTCATATTTTCTGTTGGATTTCGAGACCCGATTCGAGGAGTGGATGAACCGTCTCGGGTACATGGTGGGCCCGGTATGGTACCCCGGGGCAAGAAGATCGAGTTGTAGACGATGAGCCTAGCAGGGGAAGACTACCTACCGGTGATGTCTGGCACGGCGGATATCCGGAGGATACCAACCGTTGTCGTGAGATTTGATGATATGGGCCGATCCGGACTGACGGAGCCCGAGATATTGAGACTATGAGGTATTGAGACTTGAGATTTACATGTTTTGTGTCGATGCTTGACACTGATTTCCATAGATTTCATCGATGATGTTTCAGACTTCTATACAAATTTTACTATGGTGAAAGTTAAAGACTTTTTATACAGATATATCCAGATTTCAGGGTTGATTGTTTTACATTCATGGTGCATGCATACTCATTCACACGATATATTACTATTTGAGGTACTGACACAAGCATGGAGCATTTGCACTTACGCGTAGTTTATTACCCTGCACTACTAGATGACTAGTGATATATTAGTATATTATTATGACCTAGGACAGCGTCGTGCATTCGATTTATTTTCGTAGATGTCTTCTACTCACGAGTTGGCAACTTACCCCCGTTGTGCCAAATTTTATTACAGGTTCGATGTACAGGTTTCCTTGGCAGCTTGCTGGCACATCTTTTCATTCAGGATGATTTGCACGGTAGGTTGGTTCATTTGTATCAGGACCGCCGTTGTACTTTATTTATTTCATTGGTATCTAGTAAGCTCCATCAACCAAACTTGTATTACTTGATAAGTTTAAAGGACCAGTTATTTATTTTGACCTTAGAGTCACGCTTGTATTATTATGGTAGCTGGTGGATTTGTTTTCTTTTGAGTTTTGAGCCTCGTCCTTTGGCGTTGTATATTATTGTGCTTGGTGTGGTTGTTTCTGCCTGTTGGCGTAGAGCTAGCTCCCGCTTGAGGATGCCTTTTTATTGCTGTATATATATTATTCTTGTTTGTACATTATTCTTGTTTGTACCCGTTTGGGGCCAGTTTTTACAAAGGAGACTCTGCCGAAATTTTTGAGAAAATTGGATGTTGCTTTTAAACTTGTTTTTCTACATGTTTTCCTTTACTTCTTCTTTTATATGGTTTAGATTTCTGGGCTTCGGCTTACTTAGATTACGTTGCGCCTCTAGACGCTTCGTAATTTAAGTGCCGGTCATGTTCCGTACCTTCGGGTCGTGACAAAGTTGGTATCATAGCGCTAGGTTTAACCTTTGTATAAGTCTAGGGTGACTCTTGGTTGGTGGAGTAGGTGACTTAGGTAGAGTGACGTACCGTGGGTATGATCCGCGGCATACTTACGATACGCTACTCTGCTTAACAAGCCTTAGGATTTACATTTCTTTGCACCGTATTTCATCCATTCCTTTGATCTATCTTCATCGATATCAGATGATGTTTCTGTTACCACGGTCGCACGGACAGAGGGAGCTGCGGCTCGAATGCGATAACCATTAGGGTATCGTTTATTCTTGAGGATTGAAGCATCATTGAGCGTGCGGAAGAAGGGTATTCACATACCGTCCAGACGAAGTTAAAGGGTTCGAACGATTATCAGAGACCCATTTTCCCAAGTTTAATGTATTCGGAAGAACATGCAGGTATTTCTATGGACCCTCTAGAAGAATGAAACCCTAACTCGACATAATGACCACGAGAACGCCTTTGAACCTTAGGGTTTACGGCAGTTCCGCTGTGCCATTAGTGAGGCTTGGGTTTGCCCTTCTACGGCTGGTCCGCAGATGCTGAGGCATGTACTGGATATTTTTAAACTGTACTTGAGTGTTGAGCTCTTGGGGAATTATGGGATTTTGATGAATCGATCAAAAAGTTTAACATAGTCCGGATAACAGGTGAAGGGATAGATTGCGGGAGGCTCTCGATATGAGCATAGCCATTTGCAGCACAGTCAGCACCGCGATGAGGAGACGAGTCTGAATCAGTTGACATTAGAAAGGCGCACATTGACGATAGTGTTTACGACTGTGATTTGGTGATTTAAATTTCATATTTCCGTTGTTTGGATTTTGGTATTTTGAGGATTTTGTTCTACGATTGATATTTCTTATGTGTACATTCATTACACTCTATTCGTGTTTCATATGTCAGTTGTATTGATGTTGTTTTGTACATACCCAGTGCACTCGATTTGGTTTTATACCTTTTGAGATATTGATTTGGTTTCGTACATATGGGTTGCACATGATTTTGACGTATGCTTCGACATAGTTTTCATGCATTTTTTTTTCGTACCGTGATTTCGATTTTTATATTCGGTGTATGTTTTTCGTACACCATGTGCACTTGATTGAGATTCTTGCGCACACTTGGCGCACTTGATGCGATTTTGTGCACACCAGATGCACTAAATCGGAGTTTTGTGCAGATTAGATGCACCTGATATTATTGTCGTGCACGCCCGTTGCACTTGACAGATGTTTTTGGTGCACACCTATTGCACTCAGTTTTGTTCTGTGCGTATTCGAGGCATCTGTATTTGGTTTCGGTTTTCGTGCGCACCGGACGCACATGATATTTTTATACTGTGATTGTGATTGATTTCATTTTGAACAGTATGTTTTTATAATGATTACTATTTGGTTTAGTAACCAGGCGGGACGTGTAGGTTAATTAAAAGATATATATATGTATAGCTATTGTTTTAAAATAAACGTCCGCTACTTATGCCGTGACACGTGCATCACACGGCGATTTTAAAAAGAGGTTTTTACATGCTTCTTTATTAAGATGTTTAGACGATTTTACTACGATGCGCACTATATATAAGTTATAGATGTGATGTATATTATATTGGTTTTTGTATTGGGATTGGATATTCTATTTTCACCATAACTCTGATGATTGCGTTATGCTTGACGGAGTTGATTTTTGTTATGTATTGATGATTTCGGAGCCCCGACGATTTGAGTGTTTTGGCTGAATGTTTTAGTAATTAGGGGGAGTTTTAATTTAAATTCGGGGACCGAATTTCTTAAAGGGGGGAAGATTGTAACGTTTTAAAAATAATTTTAAAAAAATTAGATAAATAAAACCCTTTAAGTGAATTTTCTGATTTTCGGTAAAATAAAACGTATTTTTCGTAAAATTTAACCATAATTATTTTTCACTATAAATTTAAAAAGACCTATTTTAATCATGTAATTACTAGTAAATGGTGTATATTTAGTCACTTATAAATTTTTAGTTTAATGAAATATTTTTTCTAAATTAATTATTTTAAATATTAACATAAGCTTTTAAATATACATTAAATTAGTGTAAATTACAATTTGCAATGGATTTATTTTTCAAAAGTGAACCATGACATATTAGAATTAGGTTTTTAGCATTAATCTTTTCTTGAATTGTCTTTAAAATTCTAGAGTTTTCTATGATGAATTGAATTAAGAAAATTAATAAAATAAAGAAATTATGAAAAGACATAAAAGGTGTATTTCTTTGGAGAATATTCTACACTATTCTTCATTCCTTCTTCCTCTCTTTTCCTCACCTCATGGCCGGCCTCACCTCCATGGGCAGCCCCAAAATTTTTCCCCCATCATTTTTGCATTAAAAATCATCAAAATTCATCAAAAATTCCAAAAATAAACCTCAAAAATCAACATTCAACCTCTACCATTTTCCTTTGACCTATTTAGTATGGAATTTGGAGTTGGAAACCATTATTTTGGAAGCATATTTTCATGTTTGGATCTCATGCTTTGAAGGTATAATTTTTATTCTTATGATTAATTGTTGTTAAATGCTTTTATTTAGCATGTTTAGATTTTCTTAATTAATTCTATTTGTAAGTTTAAAATTCAAGATAGGGTTTCTAAAATCAAGTTAGGATTTTTATTAATTAAGTGGGGTTATAATAAGTAGCTTAACATTTTTAGAAGGGAAAAATCTAGCATGGTTGATGTATTATAATTTGTGCATTCAAAATTGTTTAAATTAAGCAATTTTGCTAACTAGATTTTTATAAATTATATATATTGGTGTGTTAAAATTCTAATTAAGGTTTTTATCATTATATTGTGGTTTTAATGAGAATATTAACATGTTAAATGAATGAAAGACCTAATCTAATTATTAGTTTCAAAGTGTTAGTTAATATAATGTGATAAATATGCTATTTCGGTAAACTAGGTTTTAGAAATTAATTTAAAATGTAGTATTAAAAATCTAATTAGGGCTTTAGCTCATTATTAAGGTTTCATGGAGTGGTTTAACACTTTAATATATGCAAAATCAAGTTTAGTAGTGGAATTGTGAATTTTTGCTTAACAAGTGTTAATTTTGGCTAATTTGCAAACTAGAAATTTTATATTAAGACAAAATGGTGTGAGAAAAATATGGTAATGGTTTCTATAATCTGGTTATATTATTTAATGAATATTATGACCATTAGTTTATTTTAAATATCAATTTTTGAAGTAAAACGGTAAATTGACATTTTCAAGGTTTTGCGGAATTGGACGATTTGATCGATTTTAGGGTTTCGATGAATTAAATCGTGTTTTATATTATAAGTAATGGGTTTTAAAACTACGAGTTGTTTGTTGGTGTTTTATCTCGATCAATCGGCGTTTGTACGCCGATATCGAGTGAAAATTGGTTCTTTTGCACGAGTGGGTCATAGGTTTTAACCTATGCGCGTTTCATGCGTCGTTTTGGTTTTGTCCGTGATTCAGTTTACGATATTATATATGTTTTCGTATAGGTACCCCTCGCATAGACTTCAGACGAGGAAGAAGAAGAGGGCGACATCGTCTTCGGCAGACAAGGACCAGGTGAGTAGATGTATATCTACGGGGGAAGTCGGGTGGATGGCGTTTAGCACCCCCGCAAACGTAGAATAGGGATATTGCTTATTGTCATTAGGAAGTCGGACGTGACCTTAGATTCTTCGCGAGTAGGACCCTATTAAAGACCTTAGATTGGACTAGACTGATTTAGATAGACTTTACCAAAGGAGGAATGTCTTGGAGGAAATTCGTAGGTTTCAGGTAGACACACACACGCACACACAGAAACTTGGCTTGGTGTATATGTGTATGTGTATATATAAGTAGGAATGTATGTAGGTGTATATATACACAACATGTATATGAGATATAAGGATGTTATATGATAAATGGGGATGAGACGATATAACTGGGCTTGATGCCGTGATCTCTTGGCTATACAGTCATATTATGATCTTAGCGGATCGTTGGAAAATGAGAGAATGGATATGTATACATAAACGATAATAGGTGATGACGACAATGAGATATACGAGACTCTAGAATAGAACCCGGACCGTAACCTGTGACTTGATTACGATATGATATATGTGTGACTTGGTTATGATATGATATATGTGTGACTTGATTACGATATGATATATGTGTGACCTGATTACGATATGATATATATGACATGATATTTCTGAGGAACAATTGACGACGTATATGTTCGCAGACATTGATATATGATTGATGATATTGGGATGTATACGATTATAGAATAGTACCTTTGATCATGACATTATTTGATGATGATATTATACGAATGATGATGTACGTAGGCGATACTTGACCCGTACCCCGATATTTGGATGCCGTACGATGGATTTTACCGTACGAGGTATAGATGTGATGATTGATCCGCGCTCTTGATTCGAGGAAGCTGTACTACGTACGTGACGCTATTGAGCTGGATCACCGACTATTACAGATATGGACTCAGACCTTAGGTGGATTCTTATTTGCTATCGACTAGTTCCTTTAGTTTAGTTTCTTAGGGGGTTAGATAGATACTAGTTAAGGCTCGAGTCATATAGTTGTAGTTAGATATATATATTCCAAATGAGTGTTTAGTACACATTTTACCTTTACATTCAGATTGAAATCATCAAGTTGCATGTTCATACATATGTTTCTTTAGTCAGTATGAAACTCTGCCTGTTAGGACACCAGCACCATTACCGATGATGCGCATGTCCCACGTACACTTATTTGCCGGCTTACACATACATCATCGGTAATTGCCATGTCACGTACACTTTAGAACATATTATCTTTTATGATAGAATCAGCTAAAGGCTAAATCGATATAGTATTGTGATTACTCTCAGGTGTTAATCTAGACATTGCATTTATTACTTAGACATTTCATGCATTCACATTTTCATGTTATCATGCAGTATTATAGGGCTTATGCCGACACTTACCATTTACTTACTCATGATTTTGGGATTTTGGATTTCTATGAGATTTTTGGATTTTGGGGAAAACCGCAAGAATATATATAAAAACTTCTCTGTCTTTCTCCCTCTCTTTTTAAAATATAAGTTGCGGTTTTCTCGTGATGTATGTGTCGTCCACCATGAGATTTCATATTTTCTGTTGGATTTCGAGACCCGATTCGAGGAGTGGATGAACCGTCTCGGGTACATGGTGGGCCCGGTATGGTACCCCGGGGCAAGAAGATCGAGTTGTAGACGATGAGCCTAGCAGGGGAAGACTACCTACCGGTGATGTCTGGCACGGCGGATATCCGGAGGATACCAACCGTTGTCGTGAGATTTGATGATATGGGCCGATCCGGACTGACGGAGCCCGAGATATTGAGACTATGAGGTATTGAGACTTGAGATTTACATGTTTTGTGTCGATGCTTGACACTGATTTCCATAGATTTCATCGATGATGTTTCAGACTTCTATACAAATTTTACTATGGTGAAAGTTAAAGACTTTTTATACAGATATATCCAGATTTCAGGGTTGATTGTTTTACATTCATGGTGCATGCATACTCATTCACACGATATATTACTATTTGAGGTACTGACACAAGCATGGAGCATTTGCACTTACGCGTAGTTTATTACCCTGCACTACTAGATGACTAGTGATATATTAGTATATTATTATGACCTAGGACAGCGTCGTGCATTCGATTTATTTTCGTAGATGTCTTCTACTCACGAGTTGGCAACTTACCCCCGTTGTGCCAAATTTTATTACAGGTTCGATGTACAGGTTTCCTTGGCAGCTTGCTGGCACATCTTTTCATTCAGGATGATTTGCACGGTAGGTTGGTTCATTTGTATCAGGACCGCCGTTGTACTTTATTTATTTCATTGGTATCTAGTAAGCTCCATCAACCAAACTTGTATTACTTGATAAGTTTAAAGGACCAGTTATTTATTTTGACCTTAGAGTCACGCTTGTATTATTATGGTGGCTGGTGGATTTGTTTTCTTTTGAGTTTTGAGCCTCGTCCTTTGGCGTTGTATATTATTGTGCTTGGTGTGGTTGTTTCTGCCTGTTGGCGTAGAGCTAGCTCCCGCTTGAGGATGCCTTTTTATTGCTGTATATATATTATTCTTGTTTGTACCCGTTTGGGGCCAGTTTTTACAAAGGAGACTCTGCCGAAATTTTTGAGAAAATTGGATGTTGCTTTTAAACTTGTTTTTCTACATGTTTTCCTTTACTTCTTCTTTTATATGGTTTAGATTTCTGGGTTTCGGTTTACTTAGATTACGTTGCGCCTCTAGACGCTTCGTAATTTAAGTGCCGGTCATGTTCCGTACCTTCGGGTCGTGACAAAGTTGGTATCATAGCGCTAGGTTTAACCTTTGTATAAGTCTAGGGTGACTCTTGGTTGGTGGAGTAGGTGACTTAGGTAGAGTGACGTACCGTGGGTATGATCCGCGGCATACTTACGATACGCTACTCTGCTTAACAAGCCTTAGGATTTACATTTCTTTGCACCGTATTTCATCCATTCCTTTGATCTATCTTCATCGATATCAGATGATGTTTCTGTTACCACGGTCGCACGGACAGAGGGAGCTGCGGCTCGAATGCGATAACCATTAGGGTATCGTTTATTCTTGAGGATTGAAGCATCATTGAGCGTGCGGAAGAAGGGTATTCACATGCCGTCCAGACGAAGTTAAAGGGTTCGAACGATTATCAGAGACCCATTTTCCCAAGTTTAATGTATTCGGAAGAACATGCAGGTATTTCTATGGACCCTCTAGAAGAATGAAACCCTAACTCGACATAATGACCACGAGAACGCCTTTGAACCTTAGGGTTTACGGCAGTTCCGCTGTGCCATTAGTGAGGCTTGGGTTTGCCCTTCTACGGCTGGTCCGCAGATGCTGAGGCGTGTACTAGATATTTTTAAACTGTACTTGAGTGTTGAGCTCTTGGGGAATTATGGGATTTTGATGAATCGATCAAAAAGTTTAACGTAGTCCGGATAACAGGTGAAGGGATAGATTGCGGGAGGCTCTCGATATGAGCATAGCCATTTGCAGCACAGTCAGCACCGCGATGAGGAGACGAGTCTGAATCGGTTGACATTAGAAAGGCGCACATTGACGATAGTGTTTACGACTGTGATTTGGTGATTTAAATTTCATATTTCCGTTGTTTGGATTTTGGTATTTTGAGGATTTTGTTCTACGATTGATATTTCTTATGTGTACATTCATTACACTCTATTCGTGTTTCATATGTCAGTTGTATTGATGTTGTTTTGTACATACCCAGTGCACTCGATTTGGTTTTATACCTTTTGAGATATTGATTTGGTTTCGTGCATATGGGTTGCATATGATTTTGACGTATGCTTCGACATAGTTTTCATGCATTTTTTTTCTTACCGTGATTTCGATTTTTATATTCGGTGTATGTTTTTCGTACACCATGTGCACTTGATTGAGATTCTTGCGCACACTTGGCGCACTTGATGCGATTTTGTACACACCAGATGCACTAAATCGGAGTTTTGTGCAGATTAGATGCACCTGATATTATTGTCGTGCACGCCCGTTGCACTTGACAGATGTTTTTGGTGCACACCTATTGCACTCAGTTTTGTTCTGTGCGTATTCGAGGCATCTGTATTTGGTTTCGGTTTTCGTGCGCACCGGACGCACATGATATTTTTATACTGTGATTGTGATTGATTTCATTTTGAACAGTATGTTTTTATAATGATTACTATTTGGTTTAGTAACCAGGCGGGACGTGTAGGTTAATTAAAAGATATATATATGTATAGCTATTGTTTTAAAATAAACGTCCGCTACTTATGCCGTGACACGTGCATCACACGGCGATTTTAAAAAGAGGTTTTTGCATGCTTCTTTATTAAGATGTTTAGACGATTTTACTACGATGCGCACTATATATAAGTTATAGATGTGATGTATATTATATTGGTTTTTGTATTGGGATTGGATATTCTATTTTCACCATAACTCTGATGATTGCGTTATGCATGACGGAGTTGATTTTTGTTATGTATTGATGATTTCGGAGCCCCGACGATTTGAGTGTTTTGGCTGAATGTTTTAGTAATTAGAGGGAGTTTTAATTTAAATTCGGGGACCGAATTTCTTAAAGGGGGGAAGATTGTAACGTTTTAAAAATAATTTTAAAAAAATTAGATAAATAAAACCCTTTAAGTGAATTTTCTGATTTTCGGTAAAATAAAACGTATTTTTCGTAAAATTTAACCATAATTATTTTTCACTATAAATTTAAAAAGACCTATTTTAATCATGTAATTACTAGTAAATGGTGTATATTTAGTCACTTATAAATTTTTAGTTTAATGAAATATTTTTCCTAAATTAATTATTTTAAATATTAACATAAGCTTTTAAATATACATTAAATTAGTGTAAATTACAATTTGCAATGGATTTATTTTTCAAAAGTGAACCATGACATATTAGAATTAGGTTTTTAGCATTAATCTTTTCTTGAATTGTCTTTAAAATTCTAGAGTTTTCTATGATGAATTGAATTAAGAAAATTAATAAAATAAAGAAATTATGAAAAGACATAAAAGGTGTATTTCTTTGGAGAATATTCTACACTATTCTTCATTCCTTCTTCCTCTCTTTTCCTCACCTCATGGCCGGCCTCACCTCCATGGGCAGCCCCAAAATTTTCCCCCCATCATTTTTGCATTAAAAATCATCAAAATTCATCAAAAATTCCAAAAATAAACCTCAAAAATCAACATTCAACCTCTACCATTTTCCTTTGACCTATTTAGCATGGAATTTGGAGTTGGAAACCATTATTTTGGAAGCATATTTTCATGTTTGGATCTCATGCTTTGAAGGTATAATTTTTATTCTTATGATTAATTGTTGTTAAATGCTTTTATTTAGCATGTTTAGATTTTCTTAATTAATTCTATTTGTAAGTTTAAAATTCAAGATAGGGTTTCTAAAATCAAGTTAGGATTTTTATTAATTAAGTGGGGTTATAATAAGTAGCTTAACATTTTTAGAAGGGAAAAATCTAGCATGGTTGATGTATTATAATTTGTGCATTCAAAATTGTTTAAATTAAGCAATTTTGCTAACTAGATTTTTATAAATTATATATATTGGTGTGTTAAAATTCTAATTAAGGTTTTTATCATTATATTGTGGTTTTAATGAGAATATTAACATGTTAAATGAATGAAAGACCTAATCTAATTATTAGTTTCAAAGTGTTAGTTAATATAATGTGATAAATATGCTATTTCGGTAAACTAGGTTTTAGAAATTAATTTAAAATGTAGTATTAAAAATCTAGTTAGGGCTTTAGCTCATTATTAAGGTTTCATGGAGTGGTTTAACACTTTAATATATGCAAAATCAAGTTTAGTAGTGGAATTGTGAATTTTTGCTTAACAAGTGTTAATTTTGGCTAATTTGCAAACTAGAAATTTTATATTAAGACAAAATGGTGTGAGAAAAATATGGTAATGGTTTCTATAATCTGGTTATATTATTTAATGAATATTATGACCATTAGTTTATTTTAAATATCAATTTTTGAAGTAAAACGGTAAATTGACATTTTCAAGGTTTTGCGGAATTGGACGATTTGATCGATTTTAGGGTTTCGATGAATTAAATCGTGTTTTATATTATAAGTAATGGGTTTTAAAACTACGAGTTGTTTGTTGGTGTTTTATCTCAATCAATCGGCGTTTGTATGCCGATATCGAGTGAAAATTGGTTCTTTTGCATGAGTGGGTCATAGGTTTTAACCTATGCGCGTTTCATGCGTCGTTTTGGTTTTGTCCGTGATTCAGTTTACGATATTATATATGTTTTCGTATAGGTACCCCTCGCGTAGACTTCAGACGAGGAAGAAGAAGAGGGCGACATCGTCTTCGGCAGACAAGGACCAGGTGAGTAGATGTATATCTACGGGGGAAGTCGGGTGGATGGCGTTTAGCACCCCCGCAAACGTAGAATAGGGATATTGCTTATTGTCATTAGGAAGTCGGACGTGACCTTAGATTCTTCGCGAGTAGGACCCTATTAAAGACCTTAGGTTGGACTAGACTGATTTAGATAGACTTTACCAAAGGAGGAATGTCTTGGAGGAAATTCGTAGGTTTCAGGTAGACACACACACGCACACACAGAAACTTGGCTTGGTGTATATGTGTATGTGTATATATAAGTAGGAATGTATGTAGGTGTATATATACACAACATGTATATGAGATATAAGGATGTTATATGATAAATGGGGATGAGACGATATAACTGGGCTTGATGCCGTGATCTCTTGGCTATACAGTCATATTATGATCTTAGCGGATCGTTGGAAAATGAGAGAATGGATATGTATACATAAACGATAATAGGTGATGACGACAATGAGATATACGAGACTCTAGAATAGAACCCGGACCGTAACCTGTGACTTGATTACGATATGATATATGTGTGACTTGGTTATGATATGATATATGTGTGACTTGATTACGATATGATATATGTGTGACCTGATTACGATATGATATATATGACATGATATTTCTGAGGAACAATTGACGACGTATATGTTCGCAGACATTGATATATGATTGATGATATTGGGATGTATGCGATTACAGTATAGTATTTTTGATCATGACATTATTTGATGATGATATTATACGAATGATGATGTACGTAGGCGATACTTGACCCGTACCCCGATATTGGGATGCCGTACGATGGATTTTACCGTACGGGGCATAGATGTGATGATTGATCCGCGCTCTTGATTCGAGGAAGCTGTACTACGTACGTGACGCTATTGAGGCTGGATCACCGACTATTACAGATATGGACTCAGACCTTAGGTGGATTCTTATTTGCTATCGACTAGTTCCTTTAGTTTAGTTCCTTAGGGGGTTAGATAGATACTAGTTGAGACTCAAGTCATATAGTTGTAGTTAGATATGTATATTCCAAATGAGTGTTTAGTACACATTTTACCTTTACATTCAGATTGAAATCATCAAGTAGCATGTTCATACATATGTTTCTTTAGTCGGTATGAAACACTGCCTGTTAGGACACCAGCACCATTACCGATGATGCGCATGTCCCACGTACACTTATTTGCCGGCTCACACACACATCATCGGTAATTGCCATGTCACGTACACTTTAGAATATATTATCTTTTATGATAGAATCAGCTAAAGGCTAGATCGATATAGTATTGTGATTACTCTCAGGTGTTAGTCTAGACATTGCATTTATTACTTAAACATTTCATGCATTCACATTTTCATGTTATCATGCAGTATTATGGGGCTTATGCCGACACTTACCATTTACTTACTCATGATTTTGGGATTTTGGATTTCTATGAGATTTCTGGATTTTGGGGAAAACCGCAAGAATATATATAAAAACTTCTCTCTCTTTCTCCCTCTCTTTTTAAAATATAAGTTGCGATTTTCTCGTGATGTATGTGTCGTCCACCATGAGATTTCATGTTTTCTGTTGGATTTCGAGACCCGATTCGAGGAGTGGATGAGCCGTCTTGGGTACATGGTGGGCCCGGTATGGTACCCCGGGCAAGAAGATCGAGTTGTAGACGATGAGCCTGGCAGGGGAAGACTACCTACCGGTGATGTCTGGCGCGGCGGATATCCGGAGGATACCGACCGTTGTTGTGAGATTTGATGATATGGGCCGATCCGGACTGACGGAGCCCGAGATATTGAGACTATGAGGTATTGAGACTTGAGACTTATATGTTTTGTGTCGATGCTTGACACTGATTTCCATGGATTTCATCAATGATGTTTCAGACTTCTATACAAATTTTACTATGGTGAAAGTTATAGACTTTTTATACAGATATATCCAGATTTCAGGGTTGATTGTTTTACATTCATTGTGCATGCATACTCATTCACACGACATATTACTTTTGAGGCACTGACATGAGCACGGAGCATTTGCACTTACGCGTAGTTTATTACCCTGCACTACTAGATGACTAGTGATATATTAGTATATTATTATGACCTAGGACAGCGTCGTGCATTCGATTTCTTTTCGCAGATGTCTTCTACTCACGAGTTGGCAACTCACCCCCGTTGTGCCAATTTTTATTACAGGTTCGATGTATAGGTTTCCTTGGCAGCTTGCTGGCACATCTTTTCATTCAGGGTGATTTGCACGGTAGGTTGGTTCATTTGTATCAGGACCGCCGTTGTACTTTATTTATTTCGTTGGTATCTAGTAAGCTCCATCAACCAAACTTGTATTACTTGATAAGTTTAAAGGACCAGTTATTTATTTCGACCTTAGAGCCACGCTTGTATTATTATGGTATCTGGTGGATTTGTTTTCTTTTGAGTTTTGAGCCTCGCCCTTTGGCGTTGTATATTATTATGCTTGGTGTGGTTGTTTCCGCCTGTTGGCGTAGAGCTAGCTCCCGCATGGGGATGCCTTTTTATTGCTGTATATATATTATTCTTGTTTGTACCCGTTTGGGGCCAGTTTTTATAAAGGAGACTCTGCCGAAATTTTTGAGAAAATTGGATGTTGCTTTTAAACTTGTTTTTCTACATGTTTTCCTTTACTTCTTCTTTTATATGGTTTAGATTTCTGGGCTTCGGCTTACTTAGATTACGTTGCGCCTCTAGATGCTTCGTAATTTAAGTGCCGGTCACGTTCCGTACCTTCGGGTCGTGACACCTGGCATGGACGAAGAAACTTTCTTCGTCGACTTTATCAGTCTTTAGCTCAGCTGGTTTGCCATGCCGATGCATCACCGCTTTATGAGAGCTTTCGTCTTTTATCCTGCTCATCGCATAGCTGAAGGAGTATGATTAGCTGTTGGCGTTGCGGGCTTGTCGCATCTATATCATGGGTTAAGCGTTGCCGCTAATACTTCGAACCCGCACGCGAATACCGTGAATTTCTCCCTCCACTACTTCATGTCATGGATCGAGATGCATGTGTTAGGAGCATTTGCTGCACACAAGTGACCAGATTTTTATGAATCATATACTTTCCCGCGGATCATGAGCTTGGTTGATGCTTCCGCTCCCGATCCGACCCCGCTAGGGACTCTCCGTATACTGCTGAATCCATACTCAAATGAAGGCAGAATGGTTTTCAGCGATTGAGTCCTTTTCTACTCCAGCGGGGCCTGTTCAGCAATTATTTGATTTGTCGAAGGGTGGGGTTCCGGCTTTAAAGCCTAAGAAGATTATGCATCTATACTCGATCAGGCCGAGTTATTTAGTGTTCTGCCAGAATGACACTGCTCTCTTCATGTGGTATAATCTGCATCGCTTCACCCAGCAGTTAGGCTACAACCAGGGCGTTCCTCTCGAGGCATTTTTAGTTGAGCACGCTCTCTCCCTGGAGGTTACTCGTGATATCATTCACCACTTCATGCGGTTAAACTCTGGCTCCCTCTTCCTGATCCCGGAGCCCGACTATCTTCCGAGGCCTGTGGGGTCCTTCAAGGGTTAGTATCGCCATCAGGTCGGCCCTGTCATTGCAGAGGAGAGATGGGTGTTTTTCAAGTGTAGAGCTCCCATTCCGGCTCAGGTCACCAGCGCCCTATTGCGGCTGCGGTCGGTGGTTCACCCTCCTTTGAGGGATAGCGGTTCAGTGCTTATCCCTAAAGCCGCAGAAGTGGAATCAGCCCCTCGCACTGCTGATATGCTGGTGCGTACTAGAGTCTAGGCGGAAGTTTCTGATAATGCACCAACAGTGGTGTCACCAAAGGGTGATACTGAAGGTGAAGTTGGGCAACGCTGTGCCAAACCATCAAGGGGGAAGCGCTCCCCCGCTAACATTAGCACAGGCTCCAAAAGGAGAAAGAAATCGGTCGTTGGCCTACTCAACACTTTGCTTGAATCCAAGCCCTTTATTCAGGACGAGCCGATATCTATGCAGGAGCCAGACGACGATCTTCTCTTTCCTGGTTCGTCTGCCGAGGAGGACGCGCAGTTGGCTGAGGCTTTAAGGTGCTCACGAGATGAGACTGAAAATGTACGTATCTCGAAGAAAGCCTTCCCCCCGTTGTATTCTATGACATTGATCCATCATTACGTAGGGTACACATGGGTCCTCTGTTAATGGAAGAAGAACAGGCTCTCAAACAGCCCATCTCGGTTGTTTCTGAAGATGAACTGCACTGAAGACGGGTAGCCATTCACTTGCGATTGAAACCCGGCGAGTGCATTTGATCAGATAAGAACAACGGCTCGAAAAAGCCATACTTCAGGCTTCTTGGCGTATTGGTATGCGTATTTTTCGTGTTTTTATTTTTGCGAGTAATTTGTATTACTTTCACGTCTCCTTATCTTTGCAAAAACTTTGGGGACTTCTGCAGCGGAAGTGGATTTGAGTCCAGATCGAGCCATGGCTGTGGATTCTACGAATATCTCCCGTGATGCACCGGAGGGTGTAGAGGAGATTACTAAAGCTGCTACCCTTGCTGTGGAACTCTCGGTGGTGGCTTCTGTCCCTTCAGCGTCTACTCCTTCGGTAGAGGTAGTCTTGCCGGCCATAGATCCCATGAATATCTCTAGTGACGCACTGGAAGGTGTAGAAGAGGTTGCTGAAACTGTTATTCCCGCCTCGGGGCCTTCCACGATAGCTTTCGTCCCCTTCTTGGAGACTGCCATGCTGGCTATAAATTTCAAAAATATCCTCAGTGATGCACCTAAGGGTGTAGAGGAGGC
Source organism: Agapanthus africanus (assembly GCA_030015575.1). Lineage (NCBI taxonomy): Eukaryota > Viridiplantae > Streptophyta > Magnoliopsida > Asparagales > Amaryllidaceae > Agapanthus > Agapanthus africanus. The sequence continues at coordinate 387,153,984 of JASDDO010000019.1, read as the reverse complement.
TGCCGAAGCTGACATCCCTCCAGTTCAGGGCGGGCGAAGCATCGAAGGTAATCTACTATACATACACATTTTGTTTAACAAACCCTCCGTTATCTGAACTTTTCCTTTCATCAGAATTGCGGGAGTTGGCTTCTTCCATCGTGGATCTTTCCCAAAGGGAAACCTGCCAGCGATTGCTTGACATGGCGGCCCCACAAGCGATAACTTCACAAAGCATGGTACTCTCTCCTGGCCAAGGTCGGTATTCTTTTGCCCGTTTTATTTTATATTTTTATCATGATGCTGACATGCCCTTCATTTAAAACCACAGTTTTTGAAGCCGACGACGAAGTCGAGATTCTTGATGGACCTGGGGATCTCTCAAGCCCGCCGTGCATGCCTGCGGGTAAGCGACGTTTTATTTTTTGCTTTGTTTTGCTTACTCTATATTTTAAAATATAACTGACCGCACATATATCTTCACAGCTTTGCCAGCCCTAACCCCATTAGAGTCTTGGATCCCCATGCCACCAGGTCCTTACGCCCGATGCGTATTTGAGAGGATGGCAAAAAAGAGCATTTATTCCCTGGCGGCTCTCATCGAAGATCTTCGCGCTGGTAATTCTATCGCGGCTGAAGAATTCACTACTGAAGCCAATGCATCCTTATCTGTTCTTGCCACTTATCATGATGAGGCATTGGTTCGCACCTGGGTTGAGTATTGCCGCAGAGTGGAAGCCTGCCTACATGGGCTTGAATGCATACGTCTTCCCTCCGACCTCTTGTTTGTAAAACCGATCATGCGAGAAGAGGCTCAACCAGAAGTTTTCGGCGAGGGAGTTGGCTTCAAAAGCTTTGGGGGAAATTCAAGCTCAGCTCAGTGCCAAGACCGCCAGTGCGTATGAAATTTGGCGGGTACTTCATGAGGCTATTACAGAGGTGGTGGCTCTTGATAAAGCTGTTATTTTTACACGTGGGATGGTTGAATCCCACAAAGTTGCCGAGAAAGAGCTTAAAAGTCGGTTCGCTTCATACCAGAATCAACAGGCACAGGAAGGGACTCATCTTGCGGCACTAATAGAGCTCGAATCAGAAGTCCAGCCGAACTTGCTGGCTTATTGAACCATCCGCCGGCTTAGACAATTTTGTCGCTGTATACTCTCCCTCTTTTTTTACTTGTATTCATTTTGATTCATAAAGAAGAGTATCTTGTATTCATTTTGATTCATGAATAAAAGACATATTTCATTTCATACTGGCACTTTTCTTTCCTTTAATGTCTTGACTTGGCATAAAGTAGTTTATATACTCATTTCGGAGTTTGTAGTTTATTCATTTATTTCGGAGTCTCTAGTTTATGACTCATTTCGGAGTTTATTCAGTTTACCTCCCTTGGGTTTATAGGCAAACTTGTCCTAACATCATAGATAACCCATGTTCCTTACAACAGAGGTCCGTTAGGCTTTGTAGTACTAGGTTTTAGCCCGTGGTACCGTTGCGTTGGCTGACGCATTCCCCGGTATGAAGACTTTACACCGCTGTCTGAGTAGTCCCATGACTGTCGTGTCTTTGATCCCTTCGGGGGCTGGACAAGACGTCTTCAAGTAATCTTCTTAGGCAGTTTGACCGTCGGAAGAGCAAGCGTTAGGAATTTTGTCATGCCACTTTTTACTTGAGGTTAGGCTCAGTTTAGGAGCCCCGATGAGTCATAACCACTCCGCACTGGTGTGGGATGATCTCCGATAGTCTTTCGGGTTTTATTTGAGTTACTGTCAAGACCCTGAAGTTAGGAATTTTGCCTTCGCTTCCTTTTGATTTGGCTATTTTGAAGCCTTTATTGACATTGCGTCTGCTGTAATGAGAAGAATGTTGGAATACTCTTTAGGTTGTTTTGTGAACCGTTAAGACTTGGAGCTAGGAATTTTGCCATGGCTCCGTTTTGTTTCGACCTTGAGGTCTTTTGTTGACGCCGTGTCTGCATCCTACTAGAGTGAGAGGAACGCCGTAGTTGACATTGCGTCTGCTGTAACGAGACGAATGTTGAAGTAGTATTTAGGTTGTTTTGTGAACCGTCAAGACTTGGAGCTAGGAATTTTTCCATGGCTCCATTTTGTTTCGACCCTGGGGTCTTTTGTTGACGTCACGTCTGCATCCTGCTGGAGTGAGAGGGAATGCCGTTGTTGACATTGCGTCTGCTGTAATGAGATGAATGTTGAGGTAGTCTTTAGGTTGTTTTGTGAACCGTCAAGACTTGGAGCTAGGAATTTCGCCATGGCTCTGTTTTGTTTCGACCCTAGGGCCTTTTGTTGACGTCGCGTCTGTATTCTGCTGGAATGAGAGGGAAGGCCATTGTTGACATTGCGTCTGCTATAACGAGACGAATGTTGAGGTAGTCTTTAGGTTGTTTTGTGAACCGTTAAGATTTGGCTCTCCCTTTGACGGAGCCTGGTGGGAAAACACGGTTCCCTTTTTCATTTGAGTCCATGGATTGTATACATGGTTGGTGTAGACTCACCTGCAAGGCAGAGGAAATTTTATTTTTTTTATTTTATTTTCTATTTCCGCGATGCTCTATCATTTCATCTTTTCATATCGCGAAGGTCGTGATTGCCCAATTATTTCGGCTATTTATCGCGGTGCCCAATCATTTCGGCTATTTTTATATTTTTACTTGCTGTTTTTTATTGCGAGTTGCCCAAACATTTCGGCTATTTTTATATGCATTTTTCGCTCGCTAATTTTTTTATTGCGAGTATGGAACTTAAGATCTGATACCAATCTTGGTATCATTATCGCTGCGACTGGAATATTGCCAGAAGCGAATTATCATTTGCCGTGAAAGGACTTAGAGTTTGATACCGATTTAGGCATCAGCATCGCTGCAACTAGGATATTACCAGGAGCGAATCATCATTTGCCATGAAAGGACTTGGAGTTTGACACCGATTTAGGCATCAGTATCGCTGCAAATGGGATATTTTCAGGAGCGAATCATCATTTGCCTTGAAAGGACTTGGAGTTTGACACTGATTTAGGCATCAATATCGCTGCAACTAGGATATTGCCAAGAGCGAATCATCATTTGCCTTTGTCAATTTGAACAAAGGTGGCTTAGCAAACAGGGTTAGGATCTTGCCGACTACGACTTTTTGACTTTATGAGCTGTAAGAGTCTCATAAAAGTATTTCTCCCTACGAGTATGGAGGATCTCGTAGGTGTATGTTCTCCTTAGAAGTCGTAAGGACTTCTAAGTGGTGTTTTCTCTTATAAGTCGTAAGGATGTCATAAGAGTATTTTCTCCTTATAAGTCGAAAGGACTTATAAGTGTCGTTCACCATATGAGGACATTCCTCATCATTGGTGGAACTTGGTAGGGAAATCATTTATTTGTGCCCATGGATTGTATACAAGGGCCAATATTGGACCGCCTGTAGGGCAACTTGGGGCATACGATGGCTTAAGAACAGGCTTGGATCCCTGTGACTTAAGAATTTCAAATTTTATGAGCCGTGAGGGTCTTATAGGGGGAGTTCTCCTTACGAATCGAGAGGATCTCGTAAGTGAATTTTTCGAGATTGCGTCCTTTCGGGTTTTCACAAGCTCTCCAGTAGCCCTGCTGTTTTTACTCACGGCACCCTTTCAGGTTTTCATCCATGCCCATTTTGCTTGTGGACGTACCGTTTTTTTTAACAACGAGATTACGCCCTTTCAGGTTTTCACAAGCCCGCCGGTAGCCCTGTTGTTTTTACTCACGGCGCCCTTTCGGGTTTTCATCCGTACCAATTTCTCTTGTGGACGTACCGTTTTTTTTGTGCGCCCTTTCGGGTTTTCACAAACTAGCCGGTAGCCCTGCTGTTTTTACTCACGGCGCCCTTTCGGGTTTTCATCCGTGCCCCTTTTACTTGTGGACATACCGTTTTTTTACCCATTGGTTTGCCAATGGGACTTGGGTTGCAGTTTTTGCCGTTGGAGCTTTGATTGCAACACAGATCTCAAGGGTGGATATTGTCATATTTGGAGCGATGCGCCATGTTTGAGGCAGTGCACTAGTTTTAGGACATTCCGATCTATTGTTAATTCAGGGACATCTCGGTCCGTTACCAATTTAAGGACGTAGTGGTCCATTATCGCCGTGTTTGAGGCGACGCGCTAATTTAAGGATATTCCGGTCCATTGCCAGTTTAAGGACGTAGTGGTCCATTGCCAGTTTAAGGACGTAGTGGTCCATTGCCAGTTTAAGGACGTAGTGGTCCACTATCACCATTTTTGAGGTGGGTCTTTAGTTTAAGGGAATTACGGTCCGTTGTTAGTTTAGGGACATCTCGGTCTGTTATCACCATTTTTTAGGTGAAGCTTTTTCAAATACCACTTAGAGTTTTGACTCGGGAAGATAGCGAGTGGACACAAGCGTCGTCATCTATCATTGACCTAAGTCGTGACTCGTCAAGCGTGGTATTACTTGAGGAATCGGCCATTTATTAGCCGGAAACATCTTTCGCCATGCATATCCATGAGAAAATAGGCCCCACCTTGATAGACCTTGTCTATGATGTACGGGCCTTCGTAGTTTGGCTCGAATTTCCCCCATTTTGCACGATTGGGGATCATAGGTCGTTTGACAACTAGCATGAGTTCGCCTCGGCGGAATGTTCTCGGTCTATTCAGTTTTTCGTATGAGCGCGTCATCCTTGCCTGTAAGATTCTAGGTTTTGCTGTGCCATGAGCTGAGATTCATCGAGGGCATCGAGCTCCTCAAGACGAAGATGGGCATTTTCGTCATCTGTTAGCTCGTATCGAACCACTACTCGAAGAGAAGGGAGTTCTATTTCCAAAAAAAAGACTGCTTCAGTGCCGAAGACCAACGCGTATGGGGTTGTATTCGTGGATGTCTTGAATGTCGTCCGGTACGCCCAGAGAGCTTCGTGCAGTCTCTCGTGCCAGTCCTTTTTGTTTCTGGACACCGTTTTCTTTATAATCTTGGTCAAGGTCTTGTTGAAAGCTTTAGCTAGACCGTTGGCTCAGGGATTATAGACAGAGGAGTATCTCCAGTCTATATTATATTGTTCTGCAAAGCGGCTGATTTTATAGCTCCTGTAGGCTGGCCAATTATCCGAGATTATCCGTCGCGGAGTGCCAAACCGGTAGATGACATGTGTCTTAAAGAAATAGAGAATATTCTCCGTCTTCACCTCCCTTAGTGGTACTGCTTCCGCCTACTTATAAAAGTAGTCGTTCGTTGCCAGTATGAACCGGTGTCCTTTGGACGACGTTGGTTCAATGGGGCCGATTATATCGGTTCCCTACATTTCAAACCGCCAGCTAGCTACTGTTAGGTATAGCGGATTTGGATGTTAGTAGATGAAGTCCTCATGAATTTGGCACAAGTGATACTGCTTCGCATAGTCGAGACAGTCCTGAATCATTATGGGCCAATAGTAACACATTCTTTTGATCTTCAGCTTCATCTTTGGCCCGGCTAGATGAGAACTGCAGAGTCCATCGTGAGTTTCTTGGATGACCCATTTGTGCTTCTTCTGGCCCAAGCACCTTAACCACAGACAGTCAAGCGACCTCTTGTATAGAGTATTATTGACGAAGGCAAAAGAAAGAGCCCATTTCATTAGATGATGTCTTGACGATGCGTTTTTGGACATTCGATGGGATTTGAAGTAGTCTATGAAGACTTCCCTCCAATCCTTGACCTTTTCTTCGTCTTCATTTCGGAGGACCACTTGTTTGGTCGTTTCCTGTCCTTCAGACGACTCTGTTAAATCCCCCGAAGATATTTCTGCTGGCGCAAGAACCCGGCGGTTTTGCACAATGATCCTTACGTCATCGAGGTTTTCGTCAGCCAGTTCCTTAGCAAGCTTGGCTAATGCATCCGCCTTGCTATTTTCCGCACGTGGTATGCTTTTCAGGATGTAGAATGGGATTTTTGTCAGCAGTTGCTTCACTTTTTCACCATACCTGATGAGTTCTGGCTTGCACGTCTGATAGTCACCATTTACTTGGCTAACGACCAGCTGGGAGTCTCCATATATGAGGAGGTTTTCGATTCCCATATCGACAGTGATCTCAAGACCCGCTATTAAAGCTTCATATTCAGCCTCGTTTTTTATTCTTAGTTCCGTTAAGGAAAGGGCAAAACGCATTATGCCTCCTTGCGGAGTCACGAAGATGAGGCCCACCCTGGCTTTGATTATAGGGGTTTTATGATTCCGCTTCTTCATGGAAGATGCTCCATCGAAGTAGAGTCCCATTAGACATTATTTTCTTCCTTCTCCCCTTCGATTGTGTTGAACGCATATTCGTCTGGCAATTTGCAATTTAAGAGAGAATCGGCTGGTATCGGATGCTCAGCGAGAAAGTCGGCGATGGCCTGGCCTTTCACTGCTTTGAGGGGTCGATACGTTATCGAGAACTCCATCAAGAGGAAGGCCCATTTGGCAAGCCTTCCTGTTAGTATGGCCCTTGACGTTAGATATTTGAGAGGATCCACCTTTGATATGAGATGGACCTCATGTGCCAAGGCATAGTGCCTGAGCTTCGCTACCGCGAAGATCAATGCCAGACAATGTTTTTCGATAGGGGGTAGTTGTTTTCTGCCCTCAGGAGAACTCGACTCAAATAGTAGAAAGCTCTCTCCTTTCCCTGGTTGTTCTTTTATGCCCATAGCGCGCCTAAAGAACCTTTTATGGTCGTTGTATACAGGATGAGGGGCTTTCCTTTGACCGGAGCGGTCAGTACCGGCGGGTTCTGCAGGTATTGCTTGATTTCGTCCAGTACACTTTGGTATTTATGATCCTAAACGAAGGGGATCCCCTTCTTCATTAGATGGCTGTAGGGGTGGCATTTGCCGGAAAGATTGGCTATGAACCACCGGATATACACGAGCTCTCCTTGGTGAGATTTCAGAACGTCTCGGTCCGTTAATCACCATTTTGGAGATGAGATTTTAGTTTCAGAACGTATCGGTCCGTTGATCACCATTTTGGAGGTGAGATTTTAGTTTAAGGATGTCTCAGTCCGTTAATCATCTTGCGCGCACGTGTATTTATGATGGAATGCACCCAGTTTGGGATGCAGTTTGATTTGAGGTGTACACATCAGTGCACCAAAAAGCTGTTGGTTGTTGGGACCCGCCACCTTTCGGAAGACGTTGAGAAATTACAACGACATGGATTAGAGGTGTATAGAGATGTACTCTTAAACCAATTCTCGTATTTGAGGGAAAAAGGAGTTAATGGTAAACTAAGATTTCCTCGGGAGGATGTGGGATGAGTATCATTTTGGATATCATCAGTTGGAAGATCAATAGTCATATTTGGGACTAAGATCAGTTTGGGAAAACATGAGCACGGAGGCTCAGTCGATTTGGAGATCAAAGAAGTTTTGACCTCGGGAAGACTTAGCCAATTTGTGACTAGGTTTGGGTCTTCATATTTACCCCTATAGTGTTAAGCACTGGTAAATGTAATACTCACGTGTATCCTGCGTGAGGCATTAGACCAGTGTTAAACACTGAACTTTGGAGGCACTCACGTGTGAATCACGTGAACGTCCCAAAGTGGGCACTGTTCTTTGGGTTTTATTCCCTTTTTGCATATAAGTGCTAAGCAGTTGGTTCTTGTGGCGCTCACGTGTGAACATGTGAGGCCCCAAAGTTGGGTACTGCCTTTTGGGTTTTATCCTCTCCTTTTTTTATATAAGTGCTAAGCACTTGATTGGAGATCGCATGCAAAACACGTGATTGCCCTAGGAGGCACTTCTTGTTCTTCTTTTAAGCGCTCACATGGGAAACACGTGCGGTCCTTGTTATAGTGTTTAAACACTAATGAATCATCAGTCTTTCCTTCTGGGTGTTTGGAGATTTTGATATCATGTTAATGACCCTAGGATTTGGAGGATCTGATGTCTTTTGTTCTGTAAGAATTAAATTCTTTTTATAGGGTTAAACCCTAGTTTCCAGAGAAATTAAATTTCCATGTGTTTTGTTAGAATCAAATTCTTTGAACTCAATTTTTTCCCCCAAGTTTTGAATCTGCATGACAGAATTTCCCCGATGAGAATTAAATTCTCAACTTGTGAGGAGATCTGCTTCTGCAGATCTCAACCAGAGGAAAAACTAAGTTCTTGCATGAAGGGTTAAACTCTTAGAGAGGCAAATGAAATGTGTTTTTCTTTTTACCTAATATTTCAAGGAAGCAAGTCTTTCTTTTGAGAATTAAATTCTCCTATTCCTCCAAAGCTCACTATATAATCTTCCTCTTTTTCTTTCTTTCTTTCTTTTTTCTTCTTCTCCTTTTCTCCTCGAGACTTGAAGTCTCGGGTTCTTTATATAGTGGGAAGAAGTTTGTTTAATTCTGAGAAAATCTCTCATTGAGAGATCCCAATTGATTTAATTGGTCTCAGAATTGATTTGGGGAATTTTACCCGCTATTGGATCTTTGATCCAAGGACTTCTGTTTTACAGAAGATATTGTTCTTGTTTTTAATAAGATTGGGGATATTTTCCCATATATAGAATAAAATTCTATCGAGCAGTGACATCTTAATCACTATTGGATTTTTAATCCAAGGGTGTTTAATTTAACAGAGTATAAACTTTCTCTGTTTAGAAAGATATAGAAAATATTTTAGATCTTTGATCCATTAACTCTCTGTCTAACAGAAAATATTCTTCCCAATAGAATTTAATTCTATGTTTAATCACCGTTGGATCCTTGATCCAATGGTTCATTAATTAGAATTTAATTCTATGTAAGGAGGTGTTCTCACGTGTTTAGAATGTGAGGCTTTGTTTTAGCTTATCTGTAGTTTAATTGCAGCGCCTATATGCTCTGCATATAGGCGCTCATGTGTTTGACACGTGAGACTTTGTTTAACCTATCTGTTGTTTAATTGCAGCGCCTATATGCTTTGCATATAGGCGCTCACGTGTTTAACACGTGAGGCTTTGTTTTAGTCTATCTGTTGTTTAATTGCAGCGCCTATATGCTTTGCATATATGCGCTCATGTGTTTAACACGTGAGGCTTTGTTTAGCCTATCTGTTGTTTGATTGCAGAAGCGCTCACGTGTGTAACATGTGAGGCTTTGTTTTAGTCTATCTGTTGTTTAATTGCAGCACTTATATGCTTTGTATATAGGCTCTCACATGTTTAACACGTGAGGCTTTGGTTAGCCTATCTGTTGTTTAATTCCAGAGGCTTTGTTTAGTGGGTAGTTTCCCCCTTTCTTTCTCTCATCTTCTTCTTCTTCTTCTTCTTTATAAGGAAACAGCGCTGCCTCATTTATTTTATTAGGCTCTCACGTGTGTTTCACGTAAGGCGCTCAAACATGGACGCTGCCCAATCAGTGCTTAGTCAGTTGGACTAACTTTATAGTACTTCTGCACTTTTATATAGCGCTCACGTGTATTTCACGTGAAGCGCCGGACCTTCTATTTTGAGAGCCCATGTGGGAAGCATGATCTTTCTTTGTTTAGAAAGATTGGGAAAATATATTTCCAAAATAGAATTTAATTCTATCATTGGATGATTTATCATCACCATTAGATTTTTTATCCAACGACTCTGTTTAACAGAAAATATCCCGGATTTTGGGGAAATATTATTTATGTAGAATTTAATTTTACTCGCTTTATTTTAGGCGCTGGCACTCACGTGTTATGCACGTGGGCGCCACTTAAGAATTTAATTCTTATATATAACATGCGCTCCTATGTTTTTGGCACTCACGTAAACGTCACGTGAGGCGCCGCTGTAGGATTTAATTTTATAAGAGGCTGACGCTAGCGCTCACGTGGGGAGCATATGAGGCGCTGCCTCATTAAGTTTGAACAGAGCTTAGCTCTTATTATTGTGTTTAATTAATAAGGGAACAATCGGCTCCTCTTCACTGTCTGAGCTCAAATGCTCTGGAATTGTGGCTTCCTTTTGCCTAGCTTCCAGAGTAGGGTCTCCGTTGTTATCGGCATTAGGTTGAGACTGGAAGGTGACAACTTCTTCGAAACCATGCTAGGACAGGTGAGTATCCACCCCTTCTTTACTCTTACTGCGAAGGTTACCACTAGGGACCGTACCGACCATATAGACAGTGTGAATTGTGTACCCGCTTGAGTCTTTATTGTCGGCTGCAGTGTTCATTGAGTTCTTGGACCGTCGCTGCAGCCCGTTCTTTCATGGGAAGGTCAGGCAATTGAAGACAGTCGGCTTGAATGGAGCTCTTGGCGGAGCTGTCACACACTTCTCGAATTCTCTCCTTGGATTTCGCGCGGCGACGAGAACCTGATAGAACCTTGACGAGACTATATCACGCCTTTGATTTTAGGGCTTAGACACACCTCTTCGCAGGACCTTTTGGATTGTGAGTTTCTTTATTTTTAGAATCATGGCATTCTTCTGAACATCCTTAATAGTTCAAAAGAGTTAGCAAGCTTCACGGCTGGCCCAGCTTGTGTCGCGGGGTAACCATCCTACTGGAACCTCACGAAATCTAACCGTGTAGGAGTTAGCTCTTTTATTGGCTCTGTGTCTGAGCCGTTTCTGCCTCAAATTTTCGGTTTTGAGGGCTTGGCGGGTATCCGCTTTCCTGGAAGCCGTCGTAGGCCGATTGACGGGGAGTCCAGAGAAGACACCCGATCATGCAGTTGTAAAGGGCACCGCTTAAACTTCCCAGAGACGCCTCGTCGTTTCCTTGGTGTTGATGGCCTTTCCCCTAGCTGGAGCAATAGAGAGCCGTTCAAAGGAATACTTTCGTAGTCGTCTTGATTATGTACGTGACTAGGGTTGCATTGGAAGCCGAGTTTGTCTTTGGGGACATTTTCGAGTGATGTTGATTGTTATTTGTTGCTGAAGATTAATATGTTGGAGATAGTGCCCTCAGAGTCAATTATTGGATCACAGGTACGTGATTGCAATGATTGAGGGAGGACCTATACCGGTAGGACAGTCTTGCTCAAGATGATAGTATGCTATCTGGTTTACTTTTATCATCGTGTACTGTTTTAGGTGACCTTACAGGTCGCTATTGCGCGTTGATAGAGCCCCTAGCATTCTTGCTTGACTGCCAGCAGTATGAGGGCGATCATATACATGGGAGCTGGGGTCTATAAGCACATCCTTAAAAGGTCCCTAGTCGTGGGAGTTTCGAGACAGGGCATCGATACTCCAGAGTAGACTAGTGTATACAGTCGAGACCCCGACGAGGGGCGGTGGCCGGTCTCACAAGCCACTGGTGTCAGTTGGTTCACCTAAGATGTATAGAGGTGCTCATTGGGTTATGAGTACACTGGAAAGGACTCGCTGGGAACCTGCTAGTTGGTCTTATACCAGACGTCAGATAGCAGTTCCCTGGTGACATGTGTACAGGTTAGTTCATCGACCTGAGATCGTCATTTGTCTCGTGTGAGTTCCCACTGTACTTTGATTACTACCCTACCACGCTCAAAGGAGACGTGCAAACAGGTTTTAGTTGGGTACAGTCCCGAGCCATATGGAGGCAGTGAGCAGATCTTCAGGGGTTCGTCTCTCCCGGTATTGGGGGTGAGGTCGCGCTGTGTCTAGGAGAGCCATTACACGAAGTCCTTGGCCAAGGCAGGAGATTTACTGGTAGGTGTTCCAGTAGTATCTCAGGGTGTTCTGGGCTACACTCCGACACGACTTGTACCGCTTTTGGGGGTCTGACTTTTACCAACCCCCTAGGCCCGCCATGCGATGCTCATAGAAGAACGGACCGGACTGTACGGATATTGTCACTGACAGGCTCAGTAGGGTGTCAGGATGAGTTCGCTCATCGACGTCCCTTTTTGTCAATACCTGGTAGCCCGTCACGTATGGCTAATACCTCTGACGTGCTAGTGGTTAAATCCACAGCCAAAGTATTGACGAGTCTTTAGAGTCCCCCACAGACCGTTTTCTCAAGTTTCGAGCGAAACGCTGTAGAGGCCGTATGGAGATATGGCAGGGTTCAATCATATACGTGCGGTATTGCACGCATCATGATCGGACGGATAATACTAGCGGGCTTTGGTTTAAGCCGGATCCTAGTATTGTACTGTGTAGATTTTGTCTCTTTGCATTTGTATTCAGTGGGAATACAAATGCGGGTATATATATACAGTCGCGGGGTTTTCCTGTAATTTATTACGGGATCAGTTTTTTTGAAGTTGCCAGTTTGCATTCTTTTTCGGCCAGTTTTCCTTTGTTCCTTCACGGCCGAATTTTTCCGATGGAGGGGGTTATTTGCAAGTGTGCAAATTTGCATTGTGGAAGGGGTTTCTTGTAAATGGATGATTATGATTAATCTAGCATCTTTGCTTTTCCTTTTGTGATCATGGCTAGCATTAAATGTGAGAGGATTGAATGAGAAATTGATGTGATCCTTTTTCCTCTTTATCACACAATTTCTTCCTTTGCTTTATTGATTTCATTTTTCCTTCTTCATTCCATATAGGGGCCGGCCACTTTGAGTGACGGAGAGGGTTGATTTCTTATGGTGGGAATTATTCATCTCTCATTTCATGCTTGCAAAATATTATACCATCCTTCTCCAAAAAGTTCTTTCTTCACCTCCATCAAAAAGGCAACTTCAACCCTATTGAGATAATGGTTTCTACACTTCATCTACAACATCCTTGGGCACGTCGACTCGCCAGCTTCATGCTCGAGTTGCCTCGGTCCAGAGGTGGAAGCCCGTAAAAGAACCCGGCGATGTGGTGCTCGTTCCGACGAGGAGATGAAGACCGGAGATTCCGCGAGGAGATCGGAGTGGAGGCCGAAGACCGAAGGACACGAATCGCTCGGTATAGCTTTCTACCCATTCTCTAGTTTGCTAGGATTAGGTTAATGGCCCGATCCGGGTTTTAAAGTGCGCGGTGGTGCCGGTTTACAAGCTTCGTAAAATTTTCGTTTCCGCATTCCGACGTCGGATTGACGGCCGGGGCGCCGCCGTGCACTTACACTGGTATCAGAGCAACACCATTAACCTAGTCTAGCTTACTCTAACGTGTTTAGAACTTCAATCGAACGAAAATTCTGAAAACCCGCATTTTCTGGTCTAGTTTCTGTCGAATTTTTCCTGTGCTCAAAACATTATTTGGTACATTGTAAAAATACGAGTAGGGTTTTTTAAGCATTCTGTGAAAATTTGATGGCATGATCGTACGGAAGCGCCGCGGAACCGTGGCCATAACCCCCTTCCGGCCGCGGTTCCGCCGCCGTTCTGTGCCTTCTCTGCACCAATTTTTTACAGAGGGTCTTGGACTTGGAAATGGGGGTTTTGGTATATTCTGTTTGGGCCCAGATTTTCTTTGAGTGCTACAGTTGTGCTTGGGGCCCACTTCGGTAAATTTGGTCGATCGAAAATTTTAAACATGTTAGTTCACAGTATTTACATTATATCTGCAACCGTGAATGTCATTTGATCGGTAAATCCTGTCTAACTGTTATAGCCCTTTTAAACGGATTTGCGAACGTGGCATTCACGTTGATGTTCTGTGTTGTGCTGTGATGTTGCGGATTGGTCGTGGGGGATAGCCTGGATGCAATGTTAGTACAGTTTCGTTTTATATGTACATTTGATATTGCGGGGCGAGCATCTGACATGTGGACTGCCATCACTGCCTGTTTGTATATTATTCTTTTGGAGCACGACCCGGCTAAGGTCGATGTACCCGTTATATGTATATTTTACTTTCTGTACTAGGATTACCCCGCGGAGGGGTGCACAGGTAGCCGGGTTCTAGAGGGCAACGGGCCCGCATCTCATGGCGTTGAGACGGAGGGGGCTTTACTCTAGAATTGGCGGGCTATTCGCCGCACTCGTAGAGGGTATAGGTTGACCCAGGAGGGGTGCCCAAGTTACCGGATTCCGTGAAGTGCTGGATGGTCTATTCACGTTGTTGAAGGAAGCTGCCTCGCTTCAGGTTTTGGCGGGTAACTTGCCGCGCCCGTAGGGGTCTAGGATTTCATTGCACAGGCTATCCACACGACCAGGGGAACGTCGGGTTTCAGTAGCGGCTCTATGAAATCCGGGGATCCCAGATATCTGTATTGTTCTGTGATGCTTATTACATTTCTGTGATGTTGCATTTTATCACGCCTCGAGCGAATATTATATATTGATATATACTAGTAGATGTTGTATATGTTTTGCATCCGCGCTAGTCCAGTCCCCGCTCTGTCGTTAGTTAAGTAACCTAACGGGTGATGACGGGACCCAGTGGCGAATGCGGATGGCATATACGTACATCATTATTTTCATTCTTTATTGGTGTGATCAATTGATGGGACTGCGTTGATTCGGATCAATGCAAGCTAAACAAACCTATTCTGATGTTGTTGGAACATTTTTCAAAAAAGATGTTATTGCAAGGGCGTTCTCTTTTGTTTTGCACAGTGGTATTCGGTTATAAATATCCAGCACCTCAGTCGACGAGACAAGGGCTGAGATCCCTTCACCGGGAGTGACCCCTTGGACAGAAGTTTGCGTCAGGGCAATAACTTCACTATAGTCGATTACTTTTGCTTTGCATAGTGGTATTCAGTTGGAATATCCTGCACCTCATTCTACGGGGAAAGAGCCGAGATCCCTTCACCGGGAGTGACCTCTTTAGTAAAGGTTTTCGCCACTATATTTTTATAAAAGCTATCCAGTTCCTTCAACGATATCAAGTTCATTACGTTAAAGGTTTTTCGCCAGAAACCATTCGTAGCCCTCCGTCATTTCAGTTAAATGTTCGGTAGTATTCAAGCTATGTATTTTGACCTACGCCAAGGCATAGTAATTGGTAGCTACCGGATATTTATCTATTGCATAGATAGATGCGTTGGTTTGGGACAGTCGTATAGCCTTGTTGACCTTCGTCAAGGGCTTGTACGGATGGGTTCAAATTAACCTGGACAATGACGGGTAGAACTTGACATGTGACTTATGATTTGTTGACCTTCGTCAAGGTCATAAGAGCATGGGGCAAAAATCACATCGGGAGTTTCTAAAGAAACTGAAACTTGCCAGATATGCGCATACCTTCTGGAGTGTGATAACGTGAGCGGATTCCGTCACGTTATCATGCGATGATAGTTGGATCCCGATTCCCACTTGTAAGTGCACGGCGGCGCCCCGGCCGTCAATCCGACGGCCAAATGCGGAAGCGGTGAAAAACTTAAATTTTTCTTGAACTGGCAAACCGCCGCGCACTAATACCCGGATCGAACCATTAATTAGTCCTAGTTATCTACAAGAAAGGGAATAGAGATATACCGACGATCCAAGTCCTCCGGTCTTCTCGTCATCGTCCCGATCACCTGCGGAATGTCCCGTCTCCTCCTCGTCGCCGGAAGTGCACCACATCGCCTACTTCTTTTACGGGCTCCCACCTCAATGCCGAGGCAACTCGGGCACGAAGCCGGCTACTCGACGTGCCCAAGATTCGCTGTAGAAAATAGTAGAACTAGTGTCTCATTTGGGGTTTATGGAGGTGCCATTTTGGTGGAGGAAATGAGGTATGAACTTTTGTGGAGGAACTCGGGGATTTTTCTAGCATCAAGAGAGCAAAAATCCCCACTACAAAAATGGGCAACCCACCCTCATGTTGGCCGGCCATCACTAGAGGAGAGGGAGTGTGATAATGAGGGAGAGTCTCAAAAATAATGGGAGCCATTCTCAATAATACAAAGGAGAGAGAGAGAAGGCTATCATGCAAAAGGGAATGATCACAACAAATCCAACACTCCAAGGCAACCATCATCTCATGCATGATGGCTTCAAAAAGTCAAGCCATCATGAGAAGAAGAAGTCAAGTGATGGTGCTCATCATGAAAACCATCATGATACAAATAATATGCAAAGGACCCCCTTCCAAATACTTATCTGCAACAATGCAAATAAACCCTCCTCCACCAATCTTCGGCCAATGAACGGAACAAAGGAAATCGGCCGAAACTAAAAGCAAACTGGCAACTCCAGGAAACTGGTCCCGTAATAAATTACAGGAAAACCCCGATACTGTGCATACACACCCGCATCTGTATTTCGACCGAAATACAAAAGCAATGAGACAAAATCTACACTGTACTATACTAGGATCCGGCTTAAACCAAAGCCGGCTAGTAATATCCGTTCGATCCTGATCCGTGCAATACCGCACGTATCTGATCGAACCCTGCCATATAACCATACGGCCTATAGTACAGACTGTCCGATCCTGATCCGTGCAATACCGCACGTATCTGATCGGACCTTGCCATATCTCCATACGGCCTCTACAACCTTTCGCCCGAAAGCTGAGTAACTGAATGTGGGGGACTCTAAAGACTCGTCAACACCTTGGTCGTGGATTTAACCACTAGCACGTCAGAGGTATAAGCCAATACGTAACGGGCTACCAGGTATTGACCAAAAAGGACGTCTGTAAGCGAACTCAGCCTGACTCCCTACTGAGCCTGTCAGTGACAATATCCGTACAGTCCGGTCCGTTCGTCTATGAGTATCGCATGGCGGGCCTAGGGGGTTGGTAAAAGTCAGACCCCCAAAAGCGGTACAAGTCGTGTCGGAGTGTAGCCCAGAACACCCTGAGATACTACTGGAATACCTACCAGTAAATCTCCTTGCCTCGGCCGAGGGCTTCGTGTAATGGCTCTCCTAGACACAGCACGACCTCACCCCCAATACCAGGAGAGACGAACCCCTGAAGATACGCTCACTGCCTCCATGTGGCTCGGGACTGTACCCAACTAAAACCTGTTTGCACGACTCCTTTGAGCCGTGGTAGGGTAGTAATCAAAGTACAGTGGGAACTCACACGAGACAAATGACGATCCCCAGGTCGATGAACTAACCTGCACACATGTCACCAGGGAACTGCCATCTGACGTCTGGTATATGACCAACTAGCATGTTCCCGGCGAGTCCTGTCCGGTGTACTCATAACCCAATGAGCACCTGTATACATCTTAGGTGATCCAACTGACACCAGTGGCTTGTGAGACCGGCCACCGCCCCTCGTCGGGGTCTCGACTGTATACACTAGTCTACTAATGGAGTATCGATGCCCAGTCTCGAAACTCCCACGACTAGGGACCTTTTAAGGATAAGCTTATAGACCCCCAGCTCCCACTTATATGATCGCCCTCATACTGCTGGTGGTCAAGCAAGAATCCTAGGGGCTCTATCAACGTGTAATAGCGACGTGTCAGGTCACTTAAAACAGTACACGATGATAAAGGTAAACCAGATAGCATACTATCATCTCGAGTAAGACTGTCCTACCGGGATAGGTCCTCCATCAATCATTGCAATCACGTACCTGTGACCTAATAATTGACTCTGAGGGCACTATCTCCAACAATCTCCCACTTGCACTCAAGGCTAATTATTGCGATGTCGCATACTCACAGCCCGTGTGATACCGAACACCCAACTCCTCTACTAGTCAGTCTCACAAAGCTCGCTTGCGAAACTATTGCGTTCGAGGAATAGTCTCAGTGAGTGGATCCGCTTTGTTGTCTCTTTCCATGTCTCTCTATATCTCAATTTCGTGGAGAAACCCATCTCCCGAAATGAGCAATACCTGTCTCAGAATGTGTCTGGATGTCTGATGGGACATAGCTCATAAATGAACTCCAAATCCAAACTTCTTAGACTGTATCGACTACTGAACTTAATCAGTGTCCTGCGCCATGCCTCCCTCAGTATTGCCTTGGATCACCTGTCCAAAATACTGCCCCTCGTCATAAGGGAAAACTATAACTCTGACAACGTCCTTGTCGTCCAGGTCACCTTGGAAGCCTGGAATGATAACTGTCTCCCGAATGAGGCTGTCGTTATCATATCCCTAGAACATCCACTTATGTTCTAAAACTGCTTCCGACTGTTTCTCCAGGATTGGATCAATGTCAACTTATTGCATCTAGTGCAAGAACAACATCTGGTGTGGTACTTGACATCTCATGATTGACTCAATTGCCTGAGCAAGTGATCTGCCAATCATGCACATCCCTCTCCCCTTTAGTCTATAAGACACCTTTAGAGAGGGTGACTCCATCTTCTGCAGGTACACTACCGTGCATGGAGTCGTCCATTCTAAATACCCTTAGAATGCTGTCTAAGTACCCAAATTGGGAGACCACCCAAATCTAGATCTAAAACCATAGATCTAGTAACCAGTATGTATGATACAAAATCCATTTCCTTTGTGGAGAAAACACTGTGTGACGACCAAAGTATAACCGATTGTAGTATAGGAGTTTCTTTTCCTATTCTGTGTATGTCATCCATATACCAGGATATCACACCCTACTACCTTCTCAACAGATCCATCCCCTATTCTGATGAAGTCAAACCCATGACTGTCACGTCAGAAATAGATGATCTATCTCTGTTACTGGTGCTTTAGTCTATAAATAGACATAAGCTACCTGTCCACCAATGCTTCCGCTGCTCCCACTGACTACGACAACCCTCTGGCAGAGTCATATACACGTACACTTCTAAAGCTAGTTTAGAACGACGCTATACTCATCCTCCCGCCGGGTCTCGCAACCTGGAACAACAGCAATGGCAAATGTGGGTAAACAAGAACTTCCCTGTCACCGTCCTTGAGGCTACCGGAGTACCCCTCGGGTGCCTGAAGTTACCCACCGTATCTGCGGAGTGGCCAATGGAATGTCAATCCAGATTGAATCTTTAGGTTCCTTGTCAAATCTTCAGTAATCGTTTGTGGTTCTGGAATCACTTCCAGTTCTACCATACTCCCACTACTGTTTTCTGAAAAAAAAAATCCATTTTTAATAAAACTGTGGCGAGTCTAGAACAATATCGCTATTGTTCATCCAGATGGTAGAAAGTCAACCCTCGTCATAGCCTGGGTCAACCCACAAACAGCCATTACAGAAACGTGCCTTGAGTTGTCCAGTGTCTGGTTTTAATCATAAACCGGACAACTCCCCGTACCTTAAACATCGTTAAGATATGAACTGTTCTATATCCAATATAGAACCAGAGGCACTGATTTAATTGAACCAGATTCAAATCATGCAGCTGTCTCCAGTGCATGTCAACTAAATGGAAGGAGGCCGATCAGCGTTACTCAACTTAGGAATGCTTCCAATTATGAGTAACCTGAAAGAGAAGCAATTTCTCTTAATCACTACTATCAACTGAATACCACATACAAGTATCTACATCTTCGATCACTTTGAAGAATCCCGATACTTGCTACACCTGGTTCTCTACTCTATTCAAATACCTATAACTTCTCCAAATTCGGACCCTGTGTTTCCACGAAATACTTGTTTAAAAACTAGAGAAGTCATAAGTAAACCGAATATAGTACGAGAACCAACCCCTCTGTCCTGATGGACCCTAGACAACATACAATACTCTGTATAAGTCCCTTGAGTCTGATAACTTATTCACTGTGTGTCGTAGGTTGAAAACTGTACTTATGGTTAAGAAGAATTACACCGCTGTTTAATGCTCCTTACCTAACCATCCACTGATATAGGTAAATGTCGTAGACATAATTTCAGAAAGGTATATCTCACTCTATGAAAATAGACGTACAGATATATCAATTTGAAATTGGTGCATAACAGCGGATATTCAAAACCAAATATTTGCCGACCGGCAAACAGCCCAGGTGATTTCCTCAAATATCACTGATTACAACGAATCCCGATATAATGAGGATAATCACCCAATTCCCAATAACTTACTCCCACTCATCATCTGTAAAACCATACAGATGTGAGAATCGTACCTGGTAAATACATACCCTGGAGTAAGTATCTAATCGGGAAATCAGTTTTCCTTTAACATTACACAGTAAAACTGAAACATTGAAATGTTCCGATGGGGTATTCTGGTATTCCTAGTAATGCCTCTTCCAGATTCACAACTGTAACCGTATAGTTCTTTGCCACCTCTCCAAATCCCTTCATATGTCTTTAGTCTTTTACCTTCTGCACACCCCTTTAGGCCAAATGGTTTTCTTCCTTCCCTACCGTTCGGCACCAGCCTATGGTTTGGAAGAAGACTATCCAATAAGCATAATGGGTGTACTGTCCCAATCCTAGGAACACTCGCAATGCGAGAGAAGGTGAAGATAAAAGACAACCGAATAAACCTTATTCCTATTTCTCCTGAACCAGAATCCATCCCCGAACTGGAACCAGTTCCATTCGAGTTCGTATATAACCATACGATGGAGTATCCAAATAAACTGTGGATCTTCGTAGTGATACGGAGTGTCCTGGAGAAATACAAAGGTGATGTGGGAGTGGTAACGAAATATTTGGTTTGGTCGTGAATATCTGTTGCAATTTACTTTGCCCTCTTACTAATCCCTTGCTTTGTCTGAACTTAATACCTTCTGCACACCATCGTTATGCTAATTGGTTTTCTTCATTCCCTACCGATCGGCACCAGCCTAAGGTTTGGAAGAAGACAATCCAATTTGCGTAATAGGTGTACTACCCCTAAACCAAGGAGTACTCGTAACCTGAGAGAGGGTAAAAGGAAAAGACAACTGAATAATCCTATCCGTTTTCTCCAGAACCGGAAACCATCCTCGAATAAATTCTTTCGAGTTCGTATCTAACCATACGATGGTTTTGTCCAATGGAAGTGGACGTTCGTAGTAAAACGGGGTGTCCTGGAGAAAAGGGTAAAAGTAGGAGTGGCAATGAGGTTTGCAACTCTGACAATCCAAAAGCCGGTGTTTAAGAAGGTTCGGTCAACTTGGTCACCGAGTCATAGTCTTAGGGTCGGGTCAATGGTCGCTGCCAAAGAGAGAGAGAAAAGAAACACTCAGCGTGCACTCTAACCTAGATCAGAATGGTTACCAATTTATCTAATCTGGAATCCTCCCACTGTACCTCAAATTCTCCTCCAAACCTGAAAGAAGAATTAGTCGGAGTCACCCGAGGAGTAAACTAACTCATCAGTGGGAATCGGGATCCAACTATCACCGCATGATAACGTGACGGAATCCGCTCACGCAATCACACTCCAGAAGGTATGCGCATATCTGGCAAGTTTCAGTTCTTTTGAAACTCCCGATGTGATTTCTGCCCCATGCTCTTATGACCTTGGCGAAGGTCAACAAATCATAAGTCACATGTCAAGTTCTACCCGTCATTATCCAGGTTAATTTGAATCCACCCGTACAAGCCCTTGACGAAGGTCAACAAGGCTATACGACTGTCCCAAACCAACGCATCTATCTATGCAGCAGAAAGGTAACAAGCAGCTACCATACACTATGCCTTGACGAAGGTCAACAAACACAGCATGAATACTACGTGCTACCCGTCTGAAACGACGGAGGGCTACGAATGGTTTCTGGCGAAAACCTTTAACGTAAAGAACTTGATATCGTTGAAGGAACTGATAGCTTTTTGAAAATATAGTGACGAAAACCGTTGCTAAAGAGGTCACTCCCGGTGAAGGGATCTCGGCTCTTTCCCCATAGAATGAGGTGCAGGATATTCCAACTGAATACCGCGATGCAAAGCAAAAGTAATCGGCTATAGTGAAGTCATTGGCCTGACGCAAACTTTTTGTCCAAGGGGTCACTCCCGGTGAAGGGATCTCGGCCCTTGCCTCGTCGACTGAGGAGCAGGATATTCTAAATGAATACCGCGATGCAAAACAAAAGTGAACGTCCTTGCAATAACAGCTTTTTGAAAAGTGTTCCAACAACATCAGATTAGGTTTGTTTTTAACTTGCATTGATCCGAATCAACGCAGTCCCATCAATTGATCACACCACAAAGAACGAAAATATACTGATGTACGTATATGCCATCCGCATTCGCCACTGGGTCCCGTCATTACCCGTTAGGTTAGCTAACTAACGACAGAGCGGGGACTGGACTAGCGCGGATGTAAAACATATACAACATCTACTAATATATATACCAATATATTATATTTCGCTCAAGGCGTGAATAAAATGCAACATCACAGAAATGTACAGCATCACAGAACAATACAGATATCTGGGATCCCCGGGTTTCACAGAGCCGCTGAAACCCGACGTTCCCCTGGTCGTATGGATAGCCTGTGCAATGAGAACCTAGACCCCTACGGGCGCGGCAAGTCACCCGCCAAAACCTGAAGCGAGGCAGCCCCCTTCAGCGCCGTGAATGGACCACCCAGCACTTCACGGAATCCGGTAACTTGGGCACCCCTCCTGGGTCAACCTGTACCCCCTACGAGTGCGGCGAATAGCCCGCCAATCCTAGAGTGAAGCCCCCTCCGTCTCAATGCCATGAGATGCGGGCTTGTTGCCCTCCAGAACCCGGCTATCCGTGCACCCCTCCGCGGGGCAATCCTAGTACAGAAAGTAAAATATACATACAACGGGTACATCGACCGCAACCAGGTCGTGCCCCAAAATAATAATACAAACAGGCAGTGACGGCAGTCCACATGTCGGACGCTCGCCCCGCAATATCAAATGTACATAATACAATCACAACTGTACTAGCATTGCATCCAGGCTATCCCCCACGACCGATCCGCAACATCACAGAAAAAACAGAACATCAACGTGAAAGTCACGTTCGCAAATCCGTCTAACCGGGCTATAGCAGTTAGACCGGATTTACCGATCAAGTGACATTCACGGTCGCAGATATAATGTAAATACTGTGAAATAATGTGTTTAAAATATCCGATCAATCAAATTTTAACAAGTGGGCCCCCAAGCAATACTGTAGCAGTTAAAGAAATTCTGGGCCCAATGTTAATATTCCAAAACCCCAATTTTAAGCCCACAAAGACACTGTAGAAATTTGGTGCAGTGATCTCCACAGTGTGCGGCGGAACAGCTGCGGGAAGGGGGTTTTCGCGGCGGTTCCGCGCTCCCATAGTGGAGTCACTTCATCGAATTTTTACAGTGCTCTTATATTTTCCAGTACATCAATATTTTACAACCTGAAAAATTTTTCGAGACCAAAAATTTTCAACAGAAAACTGTCGATAGGAAAAACACGGTTTTGGAACTTTTTGATCGATCGGAAATGCAAACACATTAATCAAGCTAGACTAAGTTAATGGCGAGTCTCTGATACCACTGTAAGTGCACGGCGGCGCCCCGGCCGTCAATCCGACGGCCAAATGCGGAAGCGGTGAAAAACTTAAATTTTTCTTGAACTGGCAAACCGCCGCGCACTAATACCCGGATCGAACCATTAATTAGTCCTAGCTATCTACAAGAAAGGGAATAGAGATATACCGACGATCCAAGTCCTCCGGTCTTCTCGTCATCGTCCCGATCACCTGCGGAATGTCCCGTCTCCTCCTCGTCGCCGGAAGTGCACCACATCGCCTACTTCTTTTACGGGCTCCCACCTCAATGCCGAGGCAACTCGGGCACGAAGCCGGCTACTCGACGTGCCCAAGATTCGCTGTAGAAAATAGTAGAACTAGTGTCTCATTTGGGGTTTATGGAGGTGCCATTTTGGTGGAGGAAATGAGGTATGAACTTTTGTGGAGGAACTCGGGGATTTTTCTAGCATCAAGAGAGCAAAAATCCCCACTACAAAAATGGGCAACCCACCCTCATGTTGGCCGGCCATCACTAGAGGAGAGGGAGTGTGAGAATGAGGGAGAGTCTCAAAAATAATGGGAGCCATTCTCAATAATACAAAGGAGAGAGAGAGAAGGCTATCATGCAAAAGGGAATGATCACAACAAATCCAACACTCCAAGGCAACCATCATCTCATGCATGATGGCTTCAAAAAGTCAAGCCATCATGAGAAGAAGAAGTCAAGTGATGGTGCTCATCATGAAAACCATCATGATACAAATAATATGCAAAGGACCCCCTTCCAAATACTTATCTGCAACAATGCAAATAAACCCTCCTCCACCAATCTTCGGCCAATGAACGGAACAAAGGAAATCGGCCGAAACTAAAAGCAAACTGGCAACTCCAGGAAACTGGTCCCGTAATAAATTACAGGAAAACCCCGATACTGTGCATACACACCCGCATCTGTATTTCGACCGAAATACAAAAGCAATGAGACAAAATCTACACTGTACTATACGAGGATCCGGCTTAAACCAAAGCCGGCTAGTAATATCCGTTCGATCCTGATCCGTGCAATACCGCACGTATCTGATCGAACCCTGCCATATAACCATACGGCCTATAGTACAGACTGTCCGATCCTGATCCGTGCAATACCGCACGTATCTGATCGGACCTTGCCATATCTCCATACGGCCTCTACAACCTTTCGCCCGAAAGCTGAGTAACTGAATGTGGGGGACTCTAAAGACTCGTCAACACCTTGGTCGTGGATTTAACCACTAGCACGTCAGAGGTATAAGCCAATACGTAACGGGCTACCAGGTATTGACCAAAAAGGACGTCTGTGAGCGAACTCAGCCTGACTCCCTACTGAGCCTGTCAGTGACAATATCCGTACAGTCCGGTCCGTTCGTCTATGAGTATCGCATGGCGGGCCTAGGGGGTTGGTAAAAGTCAGACCCCCAAAAGCGGTACAAGTCGTGTCGGAGTGTAGCCCAGAACACCCTGAGATACTACTGGAATACCTACCAGTAAATCTCCTTGCCTCGGCCGAGGGCTTCGTGTAATGGCTCTCCTAGACACAGCACGACCTCACCCCCAATACCGGGAGAGACGAACCCCTGAAGATACGCTCACTGCCTCCATGTGGCTCGGGACTGTACCCAACTAAAACCTGTTTGCACGACTCCTTTGAGCCGTGGTAGGGTAGTAATCAAAGTACAATGGGAACTCACACGAGACAAATGACGATCCCCAGGTCGATGAACTAACCTGCACACATGTCACCAGGGAACTGCCATCTGACGTCTGGTATATGACCAACTAGCATGTTCCCGGCGAGTCCTGTCCGGTGTACTCATAACCCAATGAGCACCTGTATACATCTTAGGTGATCCAACTGACACCAGTGGCTTGTGAGACCGGCCACCGCCCCTCGTCGGGGTCTCGACTGTATACACTAGTCTACTAATGGAGTATCGATGCCCAGTCTCGAAACTCCCACGACTAGGGACCTTTTAAGGATAAGCTTATAGACCCCCAGCTCCCACTTATATGATCGCCCTCATACTGCTGGTGGTCAAGCAAGAATCCTAGGGGCTCTATCAACGTGTAATAGCGACGTGTCAGGTCACTTAAAACAGTACACGATGATAAAGGTGAACCAGATAGCATACTATCATCTCGAGTAAGACTGTCCTACCGGGATAGGTCCTCCATCAATCATTGCAATCACGTACCTGTGACCTAATAATTGACTCTGAGGGCACTATCTCCAACACCACTGATGAGTTGGTTTACTCCTCGGGTGATCCCGACTAATTCTTCTTTCAGGTTTGGGGAAGAATTTGACGTTACAGTGGGAGGTTTCCTGATTAGATAAATTGATAACCATTCTGATCTAGGTTAGAGTGCACGCTGAGTGTTTCTTTTCTCTCTCTCTTTGGCAGCGACCATGACCCGACCCTAGACTATGACTCAGTGACCAAGTTGACCGAACCTTCTTATAACACTGGCTTTTGGATTGTCAGAGTTGCATACCTCATTGCCACTCCTACTTTTACCCTTTTCTCGAGGACACCCCGTATTACTACGAACGTCCACTTCCATTGGATAAAAACATCATATGGTTATATACGAACTCAAAGGAATTTATTCGAGGATGGTTTCTGGTTTTGGAGAAAACGAATAGGACTATTCAGTTGTCTTTTCCTTTTACCTTCTCTCAGGTTGCGAGTGCTCCTTGGATTAGGACAGTACACTTATTACGCAAATTGGATAGTCTTCTTCCAAACCATAGGCAGGTGCCGACCGGTAGGGAATGAAGAAAACTAATTAGCCTAAACGGTGTACAGAAGGTATTAAGTTAAGACAAGTAAAGGGATTAGAAGGAGGGCAAAGTAAACTGCGACTGCTATTCACGACCAAACCAAGTATTTAATTACCACTCCCACATCACCTTTGTATTTCTCCAGAACACTCCGTATATCCACAGTTTATTGGATACTCCATCATATGGTTATATACGAACTCGAAAGGAACTTGTTCCAGTCCGGGGATGGATTCTGGTTCAGGAGAAATAGGAATAAGGTTTATTCAGGTGTCTTTTATCTTTACCTTCTCTCGGGTTGTGAGTGCTCCTAGGATTAGGACAGTACACCCATTATGCTTATTGGATAGTCTTCTTCTAAACCATAGGCTGGTGCCGAACGGTAGGGAAGGAAGAAAACCATTCGGCCTAAAGGGGTGTGCAGAAGGTAATGACTAAAGACATATAAAGGATTTGGAGAGATAGCAAAGAAATATAGGGTTATAGTTGTGAATCTGGATAATGGAAGAGGTATTACTAGGAATACCCGGATACCCCTACGAAACATTTCAATGTTTCAGTTTCACTGTGTATTGTTAAAAGAAAACTGATTTCCCAATTAGCACTTGCTCCAGGGTATGTATTTACCAGGTATGATTCTCACATCTGTATGGTTTTACAGATGATGAGTGGGAGTAAGTTATTGGGAATTAGGTGATCATCCTCATTATATCGGAATTCGTTGCAATTGGTGATATTTGAGGAAATCGCCTGGGTTGTTTGCCGGACGGCAAATATTTGGTTTTGAATATCCGTTGTTATGCACCAATTTTAAATTGATATATCTGTACGTCTATTTTTATAGAGTGAGATATACCTTTTTGAAATTATGTCTATGACGTTTACCTATATCAGTGGATGGTTAGGTAAGGAGCATTAAACAGCGGTGTAATTCTTCTTAACCATAAGTACAGTTTTCAACCTACGACACACAGTGAATGAGTCACTAGACTCAGGGGACTTATACAGAGTATTGTATATTGTCCAGTGTCCATTAGGACAGAGGGGTTGGTCCTCGTACTATATTCGGTTTACTTGTGACTTCTTTAGTTCTTAGACATGTGTTTCGTAGAAATACAAGATACAAGTTTTGAGAAGTTATAGGTATAAGAGTAAAGTAGAGAACCAGATGTTGCAAGTATCAGGATTCTTCAAGGTGATCGAAGATGTAGATACTTGTGCATGATATTCAGTTGATAGTAATAATTAAGGGAACTTTCTTCTCTTTCAGGTTACTCATAATTGGACGCATTCCTAAGTTGAGTAATGATGATCGGCCTCTCTCCATTTAGTTGACATGCACCGGAGACAGCTGCATGATTTGAATCTGGTTCAATTAAATCAGTGCCTCTGTTTCTGTATTGAATATAGAACAGTTCGTATCTTAACGATGTTAAGGTACGGGGAGTTGTCCGGCTTATGCTTAAAACCAGACTCTGGATAACTCAAGGCACGTTTCTGTAATGGTTGTTTGTGGGTTGACCCAGGCTATGACGAGGGTTGACTTTCTACCATCTGGAAGATCAATAGTGATATTGTTCTTGACTCGCCACAGTTTTAATAAAAAAATGGATTTTTCAGAAAACAGTAGTGGGAGTATGGTAGAACTGGAAGTGATTCCAGAACCGCAAACGATTACTGAAAATTTGATAAGAACATAAAGATTCAATCTGGTTTGACATTCCATTAGCCACTCCGCAGATATGGTGGGTAACCTCAGGCACTCGAGAGGTACTTCGGTATGCTCAAAAACGGTGACAGGGAGGTTCTTGTTTACCCAGACTTGACACTACTGTTGTTCCAGACTATGAGACCCGACAGGAGGATGAGTATAGCATCGTTCTGAACTGGCTTCAGAAGTGTACGTGTATATGACTCTGCTAGAGGGTTGTCGTAGTCAGTGGGAGCAGCAGAAGCATAGTAGACAAGTGGCTTATGTCTATTTATAGACTAAAGCAGATATAGCGGAGATAGATCATCTATTTCTGATATGACAGTCATACGTTTGACTTCATCAGAATAAGGGATGGATCAGTTAAGAAGGTAGTAGGGTGTGATGTCCTAGTATTTGGATGACATACACAGAGTAGGAAGTGAAATTCCTATACTACGATCGGTTATACTTTGGTTGTCACACAGTGGTTTCTCCAGATAGGATATTAATCCAGTCCTGGAGGAACGTTCGGAAGCAGTTTTAGAACATAAGTGGATGTTCTAGGGATATGATAACGACAGCCTCATTCGGGAGACAGTTATCATTCCAGGCTTCCAAGGTGACTTGGATGACAGAGTGACTATCAGAGTTATAGTTTTCCCTCTGACGAGGGGCAGTATTTTGGACAGGTGGTCCAGGCGAATACTGAGGGAGGCATGGCGCAGGATACTGATTAAGTTCAGTTGACGATACAGTCTGAGAAGTTTGGATTTGGAGTTCATTTATGAACTAGGTCCCATCAGATAGCCAGACATACTCTAAGACAGGTATTGCTCATTTCGGGAGATGGCTTTCTCCGCGAACATGAGATAAAGAGAGACATAGAAAGAAACACTAGAGCGGATCCACTCACTGAGGCTATTCCTCGAACGCAATAGTTTCACAAACAGGTTTTGTGAGACTGATTAGTAGAGGAGTTGGGTGTTCGGTATCACACGGGCTGTGAGTATGCAACATCGCAATAATTAGCCTTGAGTGCAAGTGGGAGATTGTTGGAGATAGTGTCCTCAGAGTCAATTATTGGATCACAGGAACGTGATTGCAATGATTGAGGGAGGACCTATACCGGTAGGACAGTCTTGCTCAAAATGATAGTATGCTATCTGGTTTACCTTTATCATCGTGTACTGTTTTAGGTGACCTTACAGGTCGCTATTACGCGTTGATAGAGCCCCTAGCATTCTTGCTTGACTGCCAGTAGTATGAGGGCGATCATATACATGGGAGCTGGGATCTATAAGCACATCCTTAAAAGGTCCCTAGTCGTGGGAGTTTCGAGACAGGGCATCGATACTCTAGAGTAGACTAGTGTATACAGTCGAGACCCCGACGAGGGGCGGTGGCCGGTCTTACAAGCCACTGGTGTAAGTTGGTTCACCTAAGATGTATACAGGTGCTCATTGGGTTATGAGTACACTGGAAAGGACTCGCCGGGAACCTGCTAGTTGGTCTTATACCGGACGTCAGATAGCAGTTCCCTGGTGACATGTGTACATGTTAGTTTATTGACCTGAGATCGTCATTTGTCTCGTGTGAGTTCCCACTGTACTTTGATTACTACCCTACCACGCTCAAAGGAGACGTGCAAACAGGTTTTAGTTGGGTACAGTTCTGAGCCACATGGAGGTAGTGAGCGGATCTTCAGGGGTTCGTCTCTCCCGGTATTGGGGGTAAGGTCGCGCTGTGTCTAGGAGAGCCATTACACGAAGTCCTTGGCCAAGGCAGGAGATTTACTGGTAGGTGTTCCAGTAGTATCTCAGGGTGTTCTGGGCTACACTCCGACACGACTTGTACCGCTTTTGGGGGTCTGACTTTTACCAACCCCCTAGGCCCGTCATGCGATGCTCATAGACGAACGGACCGGACTGTACGGATATTGTCACTGACAGGCTCAGTAGGGTGTCAGGATGAGTTCGCTCATCGACGTCCCTTTTTGTCAATACCTGGAAGCCCGTCATGTATGGCTAATACCTCTGACGTGCTAGTGGTTAAATCTACAGCCAAAATATTGTCGAGTCTTTAGAGTCCCACACAGACCGTTTTCTCAAGTTTCGGGCAAAACGCTGTAGAGGCCGTATGGAGATATGGCAGGATTCGATCATATACGTGCGGTATTGCACGCATCATGATCGGACGGATAATACTAGCGGGCTTTGGTTTAAGCCGGATCCTAGTATTGTACTGTGTAGATTTTGTCTCTTTGCATTTGTATTCAGTGGGAATACAAATGCGGGTATGTATATACAGTCGCGGGGTTTTCCTGTAATTTATTACGGGATCAGTTTTTTTGAAGTTGCCAGTTTGCATTCCTTTTCGGCCAGTTTTCCTTTGTTCCTTCACGGCCGGATTTTTCCGATGGAGGGAGTTATTTGCAAGTGTGCAAATTTGCATTGTGGAAGGGGTTTCTTGTAAATGGATGATTATGATTAATCTAGCATCTTTGCTTTTCCTTTTGTGATCATGGCTAGCATTAAATGTGAGAGGATTGAATGAGAAATTGATGTGATCCTTTTTCCTCTTTATCACACAATTTCTTCCTTTGCTTTATTGATTTCATTTTTCCCTCTTCATTCCATATAGGGGCCGGCCACTTTGAGTGAGGGAGAGGGTTGATTTCTTATGGTGGGAATTATTCATCTCTCATTTCATGCTTGCAAAATAATACACCATCCTTCTCCAAAAAGTTCTTTCTTCACCTCCATCAAAAAGGCAACTTCAACCCCATTGAGATAATGTTTTCTACACTTCATCTACAGCATCCTTGGACACGTCGACTCGCCAGCTTCGTGTCCGAGTTGCCTCGGTCCAGAAGTGGGAGCCCGTAAAAGAACCCGGCGATGTGGTGCCTGTTCCGACGAAGAGATGAAGACCGGAGATTCCGCGAGGAGATCGGAGTGGAGGCCGAAGACCGAAGGACACGGATCGCTCGGTATAGCTTTCTACCCATTCTCTAGTTTGCTAGGATTAGGTTAATGGCCCGATCCGGGTTTTAAAGTGCGCGGTGGTGCCGGTTTACAAGCTTCGTAAAATTTTCTTTTCCGCATTCCGGCGTCAGATTGACGGCCGGGCCGCCGTCGTGCACTTACATAATAATCTGCATGAAAGAGCATAATTTGAATACAAACAATGATATATATGTTGAATGAGTTCGCATGATCGTTTGACCCGAAATATGGGAGGAGAAATAGCTCTCACCGGACATGCCAAAATCTGTAGAATATTTTTCACCACCCATTGGGATGGATGCACTCGCTTGTCAGGTGTATACAGATCTTCCCGCCTAGGTAGGCGGAGTTTATTGATTGTGGGGATTCTAACCTCCGACAGCTACGGACAAAACTGCCGTTAATTACCACGCGCTTTGAGGCGAGGGAACCTCCGATTAACGGGTCGTGCGAATCATGCGAACTCAATATGAAATGTGTAGGTGTTTAAAGAAATGCAGGTTTATTTCATTTCATTTTTTCTGTTTGTTTATACTTTATACTTTTTTGTGGAAATGCGAAAACTTAATATTTCATCATATGGTTGGGTTTAAATACCCATAACATTTTACAACTTTACCCTTGGGCTTTACATGATTACTTTTTATTTCTCACATGCCCATGTGCTTATTTCTTTTTACACATAAGCCATGGGTTTTACATGATTTTGGCCTTTTGCCTATTAATATTACATTTTTACACTAATTTGCATACAAAATTTAATTATTACAAATTTCTTTCCCTTTCTTCTTCGTCGATGGTCGGCCGGTTTCGCTTGGACTTGAGGCGGATTGGGCATGGGCCCACTTATTTGGGCTTAGACCCGGGTTGGTTGGACTTGGGTCCACTTGTCTGGGTGTTGACTTTGACTGACTTTTTGACTTTTAATTTTTGATTTTTAATTTTGGCAATGGGGTGTAAATTTTAACCCCAACATCATGCAGTTGGGAAATGATTTGCTCGTTTACTCTCTCTGATAAGAGTGAGCTGATGTAGTTTGGTCGTGGATTATAGGGCGTTCTCAAGTCGATTTCGATTAGCTCGTCGAAGATTGCTTGTCCGCTATCTTCGAGCTCTTTAGGGGCTTCTTCTTGCTCGGTCAACTCATTATCGTCCCCCGATTTTCTGCTCACCTCACCAATGCGGATTATGTAGCAGGACTTGACATCAGGCTGGATGAAACCTATACCATATCTATCTAGGATTCGCACATCGATGAGTGGTTGGGCTTGAAGTGGATGCTATAGCCTTTTATTGAATTTTGTGTTAGAATCCGCTTGATATAACAAACATTCGCACTTATTAAAATATGCGTGCATCTCGGATGCATACTATTTTGGATTTAGGACAGCTCTTATACCTTTTTTATAAGGAAGGCATATCAAGGACAAGTCGTTCGGGTGCACGATAGAATTTGACCCATAAAACAAGATACCTCTCTGCCTATTATTTCTTCCGGAGACATAGAAGGTTTTCAATTGTTCCACCATGGAAACTGACGGCACGTCAAGCTCTTTATACATCTGCTACAGAACCTTTGTGATAGCTAGACACCCTTCTATGATTTCAGGGGTTTTCCTTAGCTTTACATTTTGCATAAGTGTTTTGTCTGCGCATCTGTTGCAAGACGAATCCTTTGCATCTGATTCATCGGCATCGCTGCTGAAGGACGGGCGGATTTTGCTGAAGGATGGCCTTCAACGTTAAATTTGTCAGTGTCGCTGCCGAAATGCAGGCGAACCTTACGGAGGGACGGGCTTTCAGCATTGGTCACATCGGTGTCACTGCCGAAATGCGGGCATGTTCAAGGATTTTTGGTCTTAAAGATGACAGCTGGCTCGGATCTGCTTTCGGAACCTAAGGCCATGTCATCCTTGGATGGGTGTCGATAAGTATCTTGGAAGTTCATGAAGTACCAAGAATTCTCATACCGGACTTCGTGTACACCGAACGGCCGTTTGTCTCCGTCAATCCGTTTTTCTTTACCATCTTTGGTATACTTCATGCATTGATAGAGCATTGACGGACCAATGCTATAGTCATGGAGCCATGGTTGCCCCAAAAGGATCTTATATGATGTATCGGCGTTGATGACGTATATCTTAGCCTCCATTTGTCGGTACCCAAATTTAATTGGTAGAGCTATGGACCCCAGGACTTACTGACAGTTTTGGTTGAAGTCCTGAATGACGATCCTCTCTCTTGATAGGTGCCGGACATCTATTGATAACTCTTCAGAGCCTGAAGGTTCATTATGTTCACAGAGAATCCCGGATCAATCAATATGCGATTAATTCTATCTCTGTCGCTGTATCCTGTCACGTAAAGTGGCCTGTTATGCTCGGCCGTCCCTAGTAGCAGGTCTTCGTTCTTAAATGCGACCGAAGCCATGTGGAGGGTGTATCGGGCTTCATTCATATTGATTTCTGCAAAATAAGCCCGGTACCATTCAGGGGTTTGTAAGGCATAAATGAGAACATCTCTAAGTTCTTTGGACAAAACAAGAGCATCATAGACACTCAGGAGAGATAGGAGCTTCCGAAGATGAACCGGGACATTGTAGTCTACCAAGTGAGAGCTCGAGTCTTTATGAGCTGGCTCTCCATCGTCCCCCTCAGCTGCAGTTTGTTTTTCTTTTTCATTTGAAGCATTGCCCTATCTTGGTGGCAGCACCTTGTTGTTTTGGAGCTAGATCCGGTTGGCCTTTGTACCAAGTTCATCATCTTCCTTAGGAAAACAGAGCCCTTTCTCAAAATCGCTACCAAGATGGATGGCGCAGCAAGTCACCACGGGGACCTCATCATCAGCGTCCTCTTCTAGCTTTTACAGGATCTTTGCTGCTTCATTAGGGAAGAACTCTTTCAATGTAATTAGAGCTCTTTCCTTATGCACATTGTCCACGAGAGAATCGATATATCTTTGGATGGCCGATTTTCTCGCCGACTGCTTTTGGGCCGCTTTCCTCTTCTTCTTCCCTAGGGGTTCGGGATTCTTGGATTTTGGGTTTAGTCGAGCCGAATTAATGGCCGAAATAGTAGGATCTATTTGGTTCTCCTAATCGATCTTTAGCTCTTTCTGAATCAGTTCAACATTTTTCTCGTCTTTCTGGATAGATACGTGTCTCATAGAGGTCGAGGTAGATCAAAATCGCTTCTTTGAGGGAAAGGTTGAGCCGTTTGTTCCCAGAAGAATTCGTCTTCCGTTTATATGAAGTTAGCGGTCGTGGCTTGATTGTTTGCTAACACACCCTTGGACAGTTTTATTTCTCCTGTCTTATATTGTTTCTCGACCCAATCCTTAAAAAATATAGTAGTCTTCGATTGCATGACTCACTACTCTGTGATATAGGCATTACAGGGGATTGTCGGTCATCTTTGCTTCATGCGGTCTTTTTGATTCTGGAAGTTGTAAACCGTTGTTCAGGACGTCCTTGAATATTTAATGGAATTTGTCCCTTCTAAAGGGGTAGACTTTATTCTTCCTCTCTTCTAGAGTCGGTCCTCCTTCTCCCAGTACCAGCCTTTAAGGCCGGTCGGCCTTTGATCTGCCCGCTTTTTGCTTGCCCTCATCGTTACATGCATTGAAAAAGTCAGTATTGTTGGAACTCCCGTCTTTGCGATTATCGTCCTTCGGGTTCTTCCAGAATTTATTGTTAATTTGGAGGTCTGGGGTGAACTCGTGCTTTGATCGCTCCAACATCTGAATCTTCTTGGTCATCTCCTGGAATGTTTTGAGATTCGCTGTGTATAGGAAATGAGTCATCCAGTTGCCAATATTTCCTATAAGAAGGCTGAAGGATTAGTCCTGGTCTAACGGCGGTTCTTACTTGACGGTGAGATTACACCACTGGGCAATAAATTCTGTGATGCTTTCGTTGTTCTTTGGTTTAGTCCTCACAAGGTCGGCAATGGTGATTTTATTGCTAACACTCATTGTTCGGCATGATTATTTGCATTCTATGCGTCCTATTTTTCTTTTTATTTTTTATACAAACAAGTGCTACTAAGGTATTTTAATTGCATGTGTGCAGGTAACATGATTCTGAGAGCTTGTGATCAATTTAAATACAAAACCTTAAACTTCTATGGAAATACGGAAATACGAATATCGGAGTTTTTGCAAGTATCAAGCACCTCAAATATTCAGAACACATTTTGGAGATCCTGAGAAGCTCACATAACCGCTGGCCTAAGCCTAAAGCCTAACTCATGCTGCGGGCTGTCCCAAACGGCACTTGGTGTTCCAGATGGCCATGTGGGGCCTATCTGGCCCCAGCAGCTTTGTATTTACTTGTCATGTCTTGTCTCGTCCACTTGTGGATTTTAAATATTGTAATTCGTCCTTATAGGTAGCAGGTTGCAGAGAAGGAAGGGGTTGGATTTTGGGGTTTATTTTCTTTGACTACTTCATCTTCTTCCTCTTGCAAGCTCTCATTTGAGAGCTTGGAAAGTGGAGGTTGGTGTTTTAGTCTTTTATGTACCTCCAATCCCTCCATGTATCAATAAAACTTCATTTTTGTTGCTTTAGTATACTTGTTCATCTTCTTGTTTATTATACTTGCACTTTTCTTTCTTGCTCTTTTATTTTCATGTAGTTTCTTTCCATGGCTCTTTTTCCTTCGTAATGTATGAGTAGTTTTCTTTGCTAAGGTGACAGTAAGGTAGGATGCTGAATGGAAAAATCTTCTATCATTCTCTTGATTTATTATATGCTTAAAACTAAATGTCAAGTTTAGGATTGCAAAGTTTTTGTGAAAATACTTGATAAGGCATGCAACTTGTATGTGATGGTTCTATATCCTGAGCATAGTCCTTATACTTGGAACACACTCTTTGCACTATTAAAGTCAAGATTTAGCATATCTGTCGGTTGTTTAGCGTTAAGCTTGTTAGGTGCTTGATAAAATATTTGATAGAGTATGTGGCTTAAAAGTATGGATTGACATCCCTTCTAGAACATATACTCTATACTTACTAACTCACACTTAACAAGTTTAAGGCTAAGCCACCTGTTCTTTTCTCATTTTGGAATTTGTTTATTTGTTGATGTTTTATGCTTGCTAACTCTTGTGTTTATTTTTGATATTTCATACTTGGAAACTCAAATGGTAAGTGAAAACGCAACAAATTCGTTAATCAAGAGAGAGAATTGAAGGCGTAGCCGCGATTCATTCGACCAAGCCGGAGTTAAGGCCATTTCCCTTTTGCATATTTTTGTAAACGTGACAAACAACAAACCAAATTATTTTCTTTGAATTCGCATTAACAATTTCTAATCTCCGTCTCCTTGTGGGTACGACCCGTACTTGCCGACTCGCTAAAAACAAGTCGTGCACTTGCGGTTATTTTCATTTTAAAACGAAACTAGCTCGCATGCGTCGATTTCTAACTTAACTCATTCTTTTCATAAAAACGTACGCAGGTTAATTTCTCAACAAGTTTTCGGAGTAGAGCTTGGTCATCTTCTTATCTTTGCTTCTAAACTGTTTCCGGAGTTCTTGGAGTAACTGTTGTTCTGTGGTCTTAGGGATGAAAGTTGGCTCATCCTAATTGTTCGAGCCTGACTCCTCGGGAATTGTGGCTTCCTTTTGCCTAGCTGCCCGAGCATGGTCTTCGTTTTTATCTTCATTAGGCTGAGACTTGGAAGTGACCTCTTCCAAGCCATGCTGGGACAGATGAGTATCCACCCTTTCTTTACTCTTACAGCGAAAGGTGTACCCTCCTGAGTCTCTATTGTCGACTGCGGTGTTTATTGAGTTATTAGACAGTCGCTACAGCTCGTTCTTTCGTGGGAAGGTCAGGTGCATGAAAACGGTCCGCTTAAATAGAGTTTTTGGCGGAGCCGACACTCGCTTTTCGAACTCTCTTCTTGGATTTCGCGTGGCGACGAGAGCCAAGTAGTCCCTTGACGAGACTGTATCGCGCCTTTGATTTTAGGCCTTAGACACACCTCTTCGCAGGACACTTTGGATTGCATGTTTCTTTATCTTTGCCATCATGGAAGTCTTCTGAACCATCCTCAATGGTTCTAAAGAGTTAGCGAGCTTCACGGCCGGCCCGGCTTGTGTCACGGGGTAACCATCCTCTGGAACATCATGAAATCCAACTGCGTAAGAGCCCTAACCCTTTTGTTAGTTCTGTATCTAAGCCATTTCTGTCTCAACTTTTTAGTTTTGAGGCTATAGTGGGCATCTGCTTTCCTAAAAGCTACCGTAGGCCGATTGACGGGAAGTCCAGAGAAGACACCCGATCATGCAGCTGACAAGGGCACCGTGTGAGTTTGCCCAAAATGCCTCGTCGTTTTCTTGGTGTTGACGGCCTTGCCCCCGCTGGAGTAATGGAGAGCCATTTGAAAACAGACTTGCGTTTAGGCTCAGGCACCATCGCTATTGCGACATTTGGCCTCCTTCCTTTTGAGGCTGGTTTGGCCACTTGGCTTGCTGAAGCTTCCGCAGTATGAGCACTGAAGGCTGAAGAAAATAGGATGTAGCCGAATCGGCGGTTTCTCCCACTGCTACATAAGGTTTGATGGGAGAATCACTCAGGCATTCGTCTTGATTGTGTATGTGACTGGGGTTGCATCAGAACCTGAGTTTGTCTTCGCAGACAATGTCGAGTGATGTTGATTATTGTTCGTTGTTAAAGATTGATAATCGGTATAAAAGAGCATAATTTCAGTACAAACAACGATATATATGTTGAATGAGTTCGCATGGTCGTTTGACTCGAAATATAGGAGAAGGGATAGGTCCCGCCGGGTGTGCCAAAATCTATAGAGTATTTTTCATCACTCTATTGAGATAGGGCGCGCTCGCATTTCAAGCGTGTATAGATTCCCCCTTCTCAGGGTAGGCGGGGGTTTATTTATTGTGGGGATTCTAAACTCCGGCAGCCATGGACAAAGCTGGCATTAATTACCTCCGTTTTGATGCGAGAAAAACCACGATTAACAGTCATGCGAACTCATTTTATGAAAGTGTGCATATGTGTTTGAAAACAATTTTTAGACCTCTTTGAACATATTAGGGGCCTCGCAGAGTTTACGGGGATCCCGCTGTCCGGTCAAGAGGGCTAGCAACCCCCTTACGGGGCTCGGGACAGCGCCACAAAACAAAAAATATTTTGGTGTGAGAGTGTATGGGGGAGTGAGGGAGGGAAAGCGGATATTTTGTTTAGAGATATCCGCAAGCGATCATTCCCATACAGGGTTCTCGTAGCGGGTATCTCATAGGAGATATCTGTGAGCGGGTATCTCTTAAGATATCTGCCGCAGGTATCTTTCTGAGGTATCCGTGAGCGGGTATCTTGAGATATCCAAGAGGGCATCATAATAGCGGAAAATTCCCTTATGGGGATTTTCAAGACAGAAAATCCCTTTGCGGGGATTTTTGAGGCAGACATTCCCCTTTGCAGGAATGTCCGTGGCATAGATCCCTTTGGGGATCCCCACCCACAATAGAGACGACACAGTGATGAAGGCTGAAGCTTTTCATCGGGTTCCCTATTCGAAAAATATGCTTACTTCGGGTGAAAGCCTCCAATAACCCTTGCGCTCTCTTGTTTTGCAAGCTTGATGAAGAAGGCTTGCTCCTTTTCTTGGTCTTGGTCTTGAATCTTGGAATTTTGAGTTGAACTTTTTTCTTCAAGTGATGGGTTCTCTTTCAATAAGTTATCTAAGGAAGGAGATAAAGTAAGAAGATAAGAGAGACCCAAAGGGAACTCTCTTTTCTCTTGGGGCTACTCTCTATAGAAGAAGAAGAAGAAGAAGACTTGTTGTGGAGGCTCCAAACTAGGGCCGCTAAACGAGCCAAACTCGAGCGATCTAGGGTTGGCTCAAGTTCGACTTGTTTAGTTTTGGCTCATCTCGAGTTCAGCTCGAGTTCGATCCCGACTCAAAATATTATGCTTATGTTCGTTTATTTAACGAGTCGAACTCTTAACCAGCCGACATTTGGAACTCCATTTTTTTGATCTCGTGCTTGATTTCTTCAAATCGAAGCTTGATGGTTTTAATTTGTAGTGATCTTTTTATTGGACTTCAAAGAGAACCGTCGTTCAAGGAGATTTGAATTATTTTAAAGATTTCGAAGTTACGACTAGAGACTTTTCGAGTTTGGGGTTGAGAAAAAGTACTAAAGTTTTCTTCAAGTCGAAAACATGAAATTGGGGCTTGATATGAAGAGAGAAGAGTAAAAATAAAAAATTATATATAAAATATGGGTTGTTGGATTGGGTATTCGGTATCATTAGGTTATTGGGTATGAGTTTAATATTTAAAACATATATTATAAATGAACATAACTCGAGCTATTAACGAACGAGTCAGGTTCAGCTCGAGTTCGGCTCGTTTACGTAACGAGCTAGAATTTTGGATCAAGTTCGGCTCATAAACAAACGAACCGAACTTGAACGAGCCATTATTGAGACGAACCCGATCCAAACTCGAGCCAGCTTGGTTCGAACCCTAGAAAGATTAAAGAGAGAATGAATGTTGTTATTATTTCCAAATATTTTTGGCTTTTATAGCCTTTATATTTTACACATAACCCGGCTTTAAAATTTTGGCTTTTTGCTCATTCTTTTACATATGTGCACATCTTTTGCACTTTAGCCTTTGGGATTTACAAAAATTGGATTTTTGCTTATTCCTTTTACATTAAGTTCCTACTTGTTACATATTAAATCTATCTATTATATTTTTATTTCTTTTCTTAGCATGGGGCCGGTCTCCATGCTTGAGATTGGACCTGACTTGGGTCGGGCTTGGACCCACTTGACTTGGGATGGGCCCGGCCTTCGGATTGACTTTGATTTTTTAACTTTTGTCGAAGGGGTATGATTTTTGACCCCCAACACCCATCTCATAGGCTATCGGCCGGGACATCATCTGGCCGTTAGAATCTCGGTCGTAAAGATAACTTCTTTCAACCGGTCAGACAGGTTAGATTAATGGTCCGTCTCAGATATCAAGCACCGATGTAAACTTGGTCTGTATCGGTTGATGTCATATGCATTGCCGTGTTGTGCTCTTACTCGTACTCATATCCCAATAATATCTATGGTGTTATTCATAGTGGGTTATGGCCAAGGTACTCGGCCATAGAACAATATTCATGCCTTCATATTAAATCACCCATATCCGTTCTCTAGAGTTTGACATTCACTAACATAAATATTGGCATGGCCAATAATCATTCGGCCTAGAACAAGGCAAGCCTCCTGCAAGTAATTTTAGCCACATGTGATACTTTCTCAATTAGAATCCTGAAGCATTTTTAATCCTGAATCCCTGGCAATTTGGCTTTAGAGGCATTCTGTGCAACATAATGCACACCAAGGTTAGTTGCCGATTCATGTAACTTGAAAGCGTTCTTCGACTGATCACATTGGGCCGCTTTAGAGAAAGTTGAGCCAATATTGCTTCGTTAGATATCAAAGAAATTCAGTTGTCGATATCAGCTCGCTCCCAAGCGGTATAACCTGTCAGTGTGTTGCCGGCTGCCCCGAGCCTCATTGAACGCAACAATTGCTTATCGTAACTAACGGCTTTGAATTAGAGCCGATATACCCGATTCGCCTAAAAATTTGATATGCAATCAGCCAACATCAGAATGGTAGCAAACTTGAATACGAAGCTACTCAACTTGCAATTGTTCATGCTTCATAGGATCATACATACCAAAATCTGGATACCAGACATGATACATTAGAGCAAAAAATGCTTGAAGCATGATTAGCCTCTGAGACATTCTTGGCTTATCTTCATCTTTGGCCACAAATGTATTATTCCAACATGGCCTTCAAAAGCACCTGTACAATGGCCTTTAAATTATCTGTCAACCTCATACCTTGGTTGTATTTGGGTTTGTTAGATTAATCCTTATCGAACAAAGCAAGTCTCCAACAGCATGTAATCAGTTGCACCGAAATTGATGTATGAATGGTGCGTCATTAATACAAACGGCGCGTCCTCTAGCACTGAAGTTGGTCCGCAATACTAGCATATCCGTGCCGATCGTGACTTCATGCCGTGGTTCGTATCCCGATGGTATGGGCCGTCATTCCTCTTTGGAAATGACATATTAGCACTGGCGCTGATATTGATTAAGTATCCACGCTACTTGATACTTGGCGGCTCTACACCTTTGAGACATCATTAGGCTAAATCGAAAATTGTTCTGCTAGACATTCTAAAATCACGGTGCTCGACTTTGGCTTGCCCCCTAGCGGTGTGGTTCTGTCTCTCTGCTGTTCTCGACCATCGGAATATGAAGGAATATGAAGCAAGCCGACCTCGTCGCACTTGTAAATTGTCCGATCCTGATTAGTATCCCCAATATTCAATACCCTGCCATCCCTGTTTTATCATACGAATTGGCCGAGTGAATATGCAAAGATGTCTCCACAAACATTATTAGCTCAAAATTTTAACAACTTTAATAATGAGAGATACCAGCACAGAGAGAGAGAGCACAATAGTATCCTGACTTTGGCAAAGTCTTTGGGTGCATGTATTAGGAGTGTAAGCTTCATTGAAACCAACAACATCATTAGCAACTCATCATCACACCCAAACTACTGCAACGCAAGGCCAAGCTCTCCAAAATGTTGAAAGCTATAATCTCGATCGGCTATAGTTTTACATTACATAAGCCGATCTAGAACGGCAATTGGAATCTCGACGGATATCCGTCAATATCGCAGAAGGCAAGTCCTTTAGAATTTTTGTCATCTTGCTTATTGCTTCTCGTATCCGCGTTCCAGGAAGAGAACAGTTCTTGCTTCTGTTGCTCCCGGCAGTGTGACAACATGATCGTTGCGGCTTTATGGAGAGAATTAATTAGCATCTCATACACCGGCTAATTGCTCCATAACGGGTATAGCACCTTGCCTTCTAATTAATTTACCCCCGACATGGGTGACATTTGTTGCCCCTAACACTAGTGGAGTTGTGCCACTCCTAGTTGTGTTGCATATTGACATGATTTGTTTGATACGAAGATAACGGTGGTGCATAATTATGACCAAATATTCTATCTCGATGCAATATGCACATATTTCATATTTCATCGATGTCGACTTCACAAAGAATTGTATCTTCCGGTTGGTGCCACCAAAAACTATTTGGCCTGCCTTCAGATGTGTTTCTGATCGCATTCATCGTAATAAATCCATTTTGGGATATGGTGAGCTGCGGTCAACACAGGGTTTGAGGTTTTGCGGATGTGGCCACATATACAAGAGAGCTCCCCAGACTTCTCTATTACTTCTGTGAATTCTCAATTTTTACTTTGCAAAAAGCTTTAGCCACCAAGCCTCGGACATGCATCAACTACTATTGCTTGAAAATGAAGCCGATCTACCTGCACTTCCAATTTATTAAATCCCGACTGGCATGTTCAATACTTGGCACCTCGGCCATGTTTGTTTTGTCACATAAACATATATTGACCGAATGAAAATGCAGCAGGTCTCCATGCATAAACATTGTTGGCCTAAAGTTTGATGAGCATAAAAACTTAAACAAAATGTTTAGAGAGCAAGGTAATTCAAAACCTTGAGTTATGCAAAGCCATTTAGGTCGGCTTATTTCAATCTGCGTCGGTCTGTATCCGAGTTGATTTGTACAGCACAGCTCCACTCCATCACCTCAAACCATGCTTATGCCCCCCGGACATAGCATTTGGTGCCAAAATACAGGGCCACGATGATCGACCTCATAGTGTCATTCATGGCCTTAGGAAATGAGCCAGTTTCCGATCGCATCCTCATCTAGTGAGAGATCCTCCTGCATCAACTTGGCAAGCCATTAATGTTCAGAACAAATGATCACTATCTGAACTTGAATTTCGAAAACAAGGTCTAGTTTTGAGATTGATAGGGTTGCTCCTTCTAATTCCTGT
Source organism: Agapanthus africanus (assembly GCA_030015575.1). Lineage (NCBI taxonomy): Eukaryota > Viridiplantae > Streptophyta > Magnoliopsida > Asparagales > Amaryllidaceae > Agapanthus > Agapanthus africanus. The sequence continues at coordinate 387,111,488 of JASDDO010000019.1, read as the reverse complement.
AAAGCCATGGCTCCATCGAAGGTTGAATCCAAATAAGTTGCATCATTAGTTAATGCAATATCCTTTTTTCATATCCCTTGAGTTAAGCAAAGCCGTTTTTAAGACGGCCCATTTTGACCTAAGTCGCTGCATGTCAGTCTGTATAGAATACACCGCATACCATGGCGCGGCCTTGTTTTCTATATGAGTATCGGGTAGGAGGGTCGTAGCGATTTCTAGGCGGAAGCATTCTTCTCCTCTCTGCCCATATATCACAAACAAAAAATCTTGATCTCAAAGACAATTCGGCGCACTACAATTGACAAGGGGCTTTGGCATGTATCAAGGCATCACTCTTTCAACTTCTCTTGGATGCCCCACTCTTGAATTGAAACCGGGTGAAACATCCCACACTGCATGCAGTAAAAACGATTCGGCGTGCTTCTTCGAAGGGACTGGAATCCCTCACGAAAAGGAATCGTGTTCTTAATATCGCTTCCACATTCAATCTTCATCCGTAACATGTTCCAATAAATAATTTGCAGCCAACTCTTCATTCTGTCACATATCAGGAATGCCTCCATTACCAATGCCTGATCAAATCCCATTGCCTAAAGTGGCGTGGTAGCTTCCTGCTCTGAAGGTGCCATGCTGATTTCATGAGGCATCTCCAGTTCAGTCTGCAGATCGAAGAACTCCCCTGCAACTCCTTCTACTAGCTCATTTATCAACTGTAGAAAATCAGCATAGCATGCTTGAATCATTCTTACGAGCTGAGGATTCTTTTTTACATAGTTCTTGAAGCATGGGCTGTAGAATATTTGGATTAGCTTGGACCATTGCTCTCAATGTTTGGAACTGCCACACTTATTAAAGCATCCAATATCATCTACCGATACGCCAATTAATCTTGGTAAGGCGCCTTAAACTGGTCCTTATTGATCAATTCTGTGCTATCTTGCTCCAAATGCATCACTCACGGTATATATGGCGATATAGGAAATGAAATATGACCGCCATAATCGGCCTTGGCATATTCACCCTCTAATGGAGAATGAAACGCGCTTTTTAGTACTGTCGGTGTTAGCTCTCTAGACTTTGCATGCCTTCAAAGCTTGATAGCATTTGTCACATGCTTGTTCTATTCGTAGAGTCTACACCGGCCTCTTAATCGCGGAATGAAAACCATTCGGCTATAAAATCGAACTAACCTCAGGCATAATACCCTAAAGAATATAATGGCGTGTGGCCTCGTGCCGACGTTGCGGCCTCCCTTTGCTTCCCTCGGTCAAAAACTGCTTCGATCGAGATGGCACTACAGCGGCTTATATAGGCAGGTCAAGCCGCCACTTCACTGGTTGGAGGTTCAAGAAGCTCTGGTTCACGATTATTGGTTTGCCCTCAATGGGATAAAAGACATCATACTGTGTGTGGGATTTAATGGCTTTGGGTATGAGCCACTGTATTTGGTCTATAGACATTTTCTGTATTGGCTTAGTATTTAAACAAAAAATCGCTCAGATCAATGCTACCTATTATAAGGCCGATGAAATTGCAGTTGTTTATTCACCAAAAAGCCAATTGAATAGACTTTGGCAGTGAACCCCAACACATTCCATGAGAGTCATGTGTCCAGCAATATAATGCCCAAAACCTCTTTTAACATGGCCACATAGCCAGGCCGTCAACTTCTCCAAGATTAACAATTGCAATCTCGGCCATCATCAACTTTCCTTTGATATCCATTGAGCAAGTCCATTAGATTCCCGGCCAAATCATATCTCGTTCCCCAGACCGATTGATGAGGCTCATAAACAGGAATTTCCCAGATTGCGACACGTGGGAGATGACGTGTCATCTACGTAAGCCTGATGGATTCCTGGGGCTATGAAGAGGGAATCAGTGTTATACAATGGGAACCTTTCTTGGGACCTCGTCTCCGAGATGGCACCCGACCTTTCGCAAGCCTCCCCGGAGTACCTGCCCTACTCGCCCCCGAGGCAGTTGGGCAGCCGAGCTTTCACGGCCTCCTTGCTCTCTTCGAGTTAAGCTTTCTCGGCCTCCTCGTTTGCCTCCGAACTATCTACCGAGCTGAGCTTTCTCAGCTTCTCTATTCAACCGAGAGCACGGAGCCCAAACGTCCCCGTAACGGCTCCGTGTATCTCGCCAAAACGAGATCTCCGCCGCTATACGTCCCACATCTCACGCTGACTCATTTCTCCATTAATGAGCGTATCCCGCCATCAATGCGAACGTGCCGCAGGGGCGTAACGGACGGCGAGAATCTCGCGCCGATTCCCCCCAACGCGACCGCTATATAAACCCTTTCTTCCAGACAACACAGGTAGGTCAAACTAAATCCAATACGCCGCTATCCTGCCTTTATTCCTCGGTACTTACTTGATCGTCGGAGAGTCTTACGGTGGTTAACCACACCGGGACTTTCCTTACAGGTAGCTCGACGTCAACAACAACTGTGACATTTCAGAAAAATAAAATATTATTTTTGGGAATTTTTATAATTAAATAATAAATATATTGAATATTTTAATATTGCGGTATAATTAAATACCGATAAATTGCGAAAAATTTGGAAAATTATGGAAATTACTGAAATGAGGGTGCTTTATGTGATTTAAGCAAATTATGAAATTTTATAATTTATTATATTCTATTTTAATGCTAATCGCGATTAAATATCGCTAATCGCGCATTTAGCCGGTTTTGTGCACATGACATGCACCATATCATTTTTACACTTGTGTTACATTTTCCTACATGGCTTTCTCTTCATTTTTCATTCATGGTTTTGGGTTTTATGTGAGAAGAGAAAAGAAAACAAAAGAAAACAAAAGAAAATGATAGAATATTGAGGGATGGACAAGAAAGAAAGGGTGAGGGGTCAAACCTTGGACCAAGGCTCCCATTCCTTCTTCATTCCTTCATCATTTCCTCCCCTCATTCTCTCAAGAGCTGCTGCCCTCTCCCTTCACCATCTCTTACACCTCACTTCACTCTCAAAACAACATCAAAACACATACTTCCCTTCACAAAAAACTTGCACAAGCTCAATACAAACACATTGGACCAAGAAAGTTTGCATTTTGGTGCTCTAGGGGATTCATGAGTGCCAAATGAAGTATTCTCTTAACCATTAGCATAGTATTTCCATTGCTTTTACATCCATATTTAATTAGAACCGATTTAGTGTCGTTTAGTGAGATTTGGAAAATTCTAGTTAGGGTTTGAGGAATTCTTGAATTGTGATGTGTAATTGAGGCTTATAATGACCTTAAACCCCTGTAATGATTGTATTTTGGACTTAAAATAAATACTTAAACCCCGGAATACGAACTTAGAAACCCGATATCGGAGAATTATGGATTCTGTGAGGGTATAATGAAATCCGCTAACACCCGGGCGACCTGAAAATTATTTAGCAAAGAGTGATACATGCAGGCAACCTAGGACCCCCACTGAAACCCTGGCCCCTAAGCCCTCACCACGGCCGCAGAAATAATCCTTCTGGCCGTAATTTACGGCCAGACCTAGGGAGTTTTGGCTCGTGTTTGTTTCATGGCTCCAGTATCTGAAATATAGACCCTCCATATATGCAAAATTGGCTGATTTGACCTAGGGTAAAATCTGACACTAAATTCATGAGTTGTTGTTTTGATTCGGGATTATATTTTCCGTATTTTGGATTCTGGATTTTAGTATTTTTGTTTTACCTCGAATACTTGACGTTTGTACGACGATATCGAGGGTTATTTGGTGGTTTTGAAGGCGTAGTCCGTAGGTTCTAACCTATAGGTTTTTAGCGTGTCGTTTGGTTTTGAATTGGGTTTTAATGCGGCACGATACGTTATGATATGTAGGTACCCCCACGAGGACTTCGAAACGACAAGCAAGCGTGTGGTGACATCGGCAACGGCAAGCGAAGAGCAAGGTGAGTAGATTATATCTACGGGGGAAGTCAGGTGGATGGCGTATAGCACCCCCACAGTTCGTAGTATATTATATGCTATATATATTGTTAGGTCCACGTTACCCACCCCAGTTCTTTCGGAGAGGAGGAATAGGTATAAATCAAAATTTTCTAACAGGGTGACATGGACAATCCATGATGGATCTTTGCTAAACAAAAACTAACACATAAACTACAAGTTCTAGCTACTATGTAGAATAGTTTTACCTAGATCTTGAACTCCTTCTCTTCTTGTTCCTTAGAGTGGTTTGAACGGCTCCTCCTCGTCGTCTTCTCTTTGCCGAAGATAGATCCACCCGAGGGCCTCGAACTTGAGCTCCTACCTCAACCAAGAGGTAACTAGAGTGCTTGGTTTGCTAGACAAAGAACCCTAGAAAGAGTAGAGATGAGTCTTGATGGTTTTGTTTCAAGAGCTTATGATTTCCAACACATGGAACACTTAAGTTTTGAGAGGAAGAGGGAGAGCTCCAAACATGAGAGAGAAAGAACAAGAGAGAATGAGAGTGTATTTGCAACCATACTCTCATATGAGAGAATTATGAAAATAACAATAATAATTAAAGAAATTGTGATGGTTCATTTGGAATGACCATTATCATTTCACATTAAATGAATTTTGCAAGAATCAAGGAGCATCTTTCATGTGAAATGATGATGGTTAATATGTTAACATAGGTCAACAAGTCAACCAAAGTCAAATGGTTAACAACCCTAACCATGGCACAATTATCTTTAATTAATACCATTAATCATATTTCTCATTCTTATTAGGGTTTGGAAAAAGTCAACGGTCAATAGCCCTAATGAGAATCCTCTGCCTCTGCCTCTGTCAACTGTGCATACACACCCGCATCCGTGTTCCGAGGAACACAAATACAATGAGACAAAACCAATCCCAAAACAAATACTAGGATTTGCATTAAAACAAAGCCCGCTAGTAATAACTGCCCGGACACCAAACGTGCACAAATGCGCGGATGTGAACGAACCCCGTCGCAAAACCATGCGACCTCTACTCTGTTTTGCCCAAAGGCGAATAACCCTCTGTGTGGGACTCTAAAGACTCGACACTACGCTGGCAGTGGGTTTAACCACAGACCGCAAACTATACTAGCTGTACATAACGGTCCCCAGGTAGATGCCGATAAGAAGACTGATGAGGTGAACCCATCCGAACTCCTACTGAGCCCGAATGTGACAATCTCCGCACAGTCCGGTCTGTTCGTCTGAGAGTATCGCATGGCGGGCCTAGGGGGCGGTAAACGTCAGTCCCCTAATAGCGGTACAAGTCGTGTCGGAGAGTAGCCAAGAACACCCTGAGAAGCTACTGGAAGCACTACCAGTAAATCTCGCTTGCCCTGGCCAGGGACGACTATGTGTAATGGCTTGTTCCTGCCGAAAATTTCTGCGCAGAAGAGTCCAAGGTATCAAATGGCAGCGATACGCTTAAGGAAATGCGAATCAGTATCTTCCGGCCTGTATTTTGATAAACTCCCGAAGGAGGAACTGTTAAATTCTAATGGTATCGAAAGCATATCGAAAAACCCTTCGATTTGATATATTATGGGCTTCATAATTCATCCGGGATCAAAAGTTATGAGCAAATATGCTATGCACTGTTCCCTGATTAAAAATCAGGAATTGCCTCAATGAGGTATCACGTGCTCACACGTGATCAATGGTCACGTGTTGACACGTGATAGTTAAAACATGAATAAAAACAAGCGGCTGATGAAGGACCCAATTGGGGGTCACGTGCTCACACGTGACCAATGGTCACGTGTTGACACGTGATAGTTAAAACAGAAATAAAAGCAAATGGCTCAAGAAAATATCTCAATGAGGTATCACGTGCTCACACGTGACCAATGGTCACGTGTTGACACGTGATGGTTAAAACTGAAGCATAAATAAACGCTGAGAAAATGACTCTATTAGGGGTGATGTGCTCATACGTGACCAAAGGTCACGTGTCAGCACGTGACTGGCTTCGAAAGCCTTACAGTTAATAGAATTAAATTCTAAAAGCTTCTAAATATTTCCAAATGAAAAAGGATTATGGGGACCGTTGGATTAAAGATCCAAGGGTGATTAAAAATCACCAATTTATGGAAAAAATCTTAGACAAGGAAAGATTTCCCCTAAATCTCACCGAAAATAACAAACAGAATATGTTTGGATTTAAAATCCAACGGTGAATAAAAATTCACAGAATGATCTAAAGGATCATATTAATGATGAAAACAAATCAAATCTTTCAATGAGAGATTTGCTAAACAAATTGATTTTTTTCCTTCTCCTATAAATAGGAGCCAAGAAGAGAAGAGAAGGGGCGACCTTTTTTTTTTTGAGATAACAACAACAGAGAGAGAAAAGAAAGGAGAATTTAATTCTCAACAAAGAAAACCCTAGGTGAGAAAGGGAAAAAGGATCAAAACTTCAATAAAGAGAATTTAATTCTCAATCCAAGAGTTTAACTCTTGTACAAAAAAGAACTTAGTTCTTTTTCTGGTTGAAGATCTGCACAGAGCACATCTCCCCATAAGTTGAGAATTTAATTCTCATCGGGTCGAGATCCTGCCATGCAGATCCTAAACTTAGAAGGGGAATTGAGTTTTGAGAATTTACTTCTCCTAAAACAGAACTAGGGTTTAACCCTAATTGAGAATTTAATTCTCTCAGATCAACAGGAATTTAATTCCTCCTAAAATGAAACTAGGGTTTAACCCTATATAAGAATTTAATTCTTTTTCATATTTGGGAATTTAATTCCTTTAAAAAGAAATTAGGGTTTTACCCTAGATAAGAATTTAATTCTTAATCTTACAGAGAATTAAATTCTCAAAATAAAATGAAGAGACTTAAAAGATCTCCATGCATGCAAAAGACCAAGGTCACGTGTCCCTACGTGACCCCTGAAGAGATCCCCAGAAATGAGAAGGAGGAAAGCTTTGAGGCAATGCCTCACGTGCTCCCACGTGACCTCCAAAACACAGAGAATAAAAGCAAAGGAAACCTAAGCTTTGGGCGCTCTCACGTGTCCCTACGTGACCCCTTTAGCAAATGCTTTGACAATCAGTGCATAAATGTCCATCACGTGCCAGCACGTGATGCTCAAAATAAAATATATAAAGTGTTCAACACTTAATTGCAGAACGAGGTAAAGGAGATCTGGCCTCACCTTTGGGTGCCCTCACGTGTCCACACGTGACCCCTCTTTCTTTAGAGTTTAACACTAATTTGGGGATTATATTTCCAGTGTTTAACACTGATTGTTTCTAGTGTTTAACACTAATTTGGGATTCTATATTTCCAGTGTTTAACACTGTTGTTCTCTAGTATTTAACACAACTTTTAGCCAAGTTCGCTAATTTTCCAGAGGCAAAAGTCCCTCCTCCAAATGAATCTCAAAACTGAGAAAATCAAAGATGAAAATGTTTAGCATTGCTAAATAATGTAGGTTTGAACCCAGACAAATGTTTAATGGTCCAACAAGCGCCAATATTTCTAACTTAATTGGACTTAGCCCAAATTGGCCATAAGTCCTCAATTCAGACTCAACTGAGCCAATATGCTCATAACCTAATTAATTGATCTTAGTTTCCAAATTGGGCTACAGATTACTTAATCCACATTGGTTCAAGGGTACATCTCTGAGCTCCCCTAATATTTGTCGTTGTAATCCTTCAACGTCTTCAGAGAGGTGATGGGTCCCGACAGCCATACATTTTATGGACCACTATGTCCTTAAACTGGCATTGGACCACTATGTCCTTAAACTGGTATTGGACCACCATGTCCCTAAACTGGCAATGGACCACCACGTCCCTAAACTGGAACAATAGAGCCTCCAAATGCTCTTTTGTCGGATCTAAACGATCTCGTTAAGTTGATCTTAGTCTCAAATTAGACTAACGTATCCTTAACAAATGTTTAAGTTGATCTTAGCCTCAAATATGGCTAACGTATCTTTAAACCCTCAAACAGACTTTAGTCCCAAATTGGACTATAAATCCCCCAATCAACTTTGGTTCAAGGGTACATCTCTGAACTCCTCTGACACCTATCATTGTAATCCTTCAACGTCGTCAGAGAGGTGATGGGTCCCGACGACCATACATGCAATGGACTACTATGTCCCTAAACTGGAACAATAGAGCCCCCAAATGCTCTTTTGTTGGATATAAACGATCCTGTTAAGTTGATCTTAGTCTCAAATTAGACTAATGTATCCTTAACAAACGTTTAAGTTGATCTTAGTCTCAAATGAGGCTAACGTATCCTTAAACCCAAACCCCCAAACCCAAATCTAAGAAAATACGGATTTGGATTAATCCACGTCCTACGAGCGACGACATAAATTAGTCTTCGTATACAATCCACGGGCAACCAAAAACAAAACAAACACCCACGACATGAAGTGACCATCTGGAGAAGGAGAAAGTTGTTACCGCGATACGGTAGCGTAATTAACTGCAGGGGCTTACGCCTGCAGGGAAGAGCGTCCTCACAATCAAAAACCCCTCAAACGAGGGTGAATCTGACGAAGTCTGCTACATCGGCCGCATCCGTTTAAACTTTCGATATACGGTGCCATAAATCAACTTGGCATCTTCGGAGAGGTGGACGGATAGCACCAATTAGCATCTGCCCCGAATCTCAGGCTAGACGTCCATGTCTTGGCTGCCGTTCGGAGGGGAACAGATTCTGGCATGCCCGGTGGGACCTTTTCCTCTTTCCACTCCACACTTCGTATGTCATGTTCGCGAACGAATCGCGGTTTGTTAATGGTTGCCTTTGGGTTTCATGTTACTAAGATTTGGACTTTTTCCTGGCGCAGAAATCAAGCATCAATGGCATCCAACTGCTCGAACTGCTTGAAGTGCAAGTGCAACCGACGCTCCGCCTCACCTGGAGGCGTAGCCTATGGGCCTCAAGTGGCCTCCATCCTTACCATGCCAGTGGAACAAGTGACTCAGGCCACCACCGGCCTGTTCTTCGGGACCATGCTCCCGCCAGCAAGCTTCACCATTCTAGTGCCCGCACCGGAAGCACAAAAGAAGTCGGTCTTCAATCGGCTTACTACTACCACGGCCCCTCTCAACGGTTCGTCCAACGCCAAGCCGGCAGCCTCGGTCTTTACCAGGCTGAACCTGAAATCTGATGGGTCTGCCAAGAAGCTCATGACCCCTGATGTGGCCATCGTGAAGAAGACAGCCATCTCCATTCCTGAAGTCATCAAGACGGCTTCCCCTGCTAAAGAGTCGGTCTTTTCAAGGCTGACTATTCCGGCTCCCATTCCTGCTCGAGGGTCTGTCTTTGACAGATTGGACACCGCCACTCAAAAGACGTCAGTCTTCAAGAGGCTGGCACCAGCGGTGTCTCATACAGACAGGGGGCAAAACGAAACCATCCCCATCACCGGACCAGCTCCAACGGCTCGACACGCTCGACGTCGCTACTGGCGCCGAGTAAGGAAGGCCGGGGGCAACTCCCCCTCAGGACTAACTCCACCGGCTCCAATGGTGGAAGTTAATGTTGCTGTTCCAACTGGGAATAGCTTTGAACCGCTAAGGAGGGTACGTAAGAACTCTTCGACTGCTACGTTGAAATGATCTCTTGCACCTACGGAGAGTGTTACAGAAGCGAAGCCGGAGCAGCCTCCTCAACGGTTGTCCTCCAAAATTTACAAGGTCTGGCGACGGGTTCAGGACTCGGTAATCATTCAAGATCACTCTCGCCAGCAGAAGAGGGTGAAGGTTCAGGAAGAAAAGAACCGTCCTGTCAAATCACAAAGGACGACGACCACTTGGGTGTCTGCTGCAACGGCTCCCTCCACGTCGACTACTCAAAAGAGAGAAAGGCCGGAGAAGGTCCCCACGCCTGCAGCAAACGTCAAAGACAGTAAGCCTAAACGCCCTAAGTCTGGGGGCATGGTGGTGCATACCGTTTACATGGCGTCCGGGAAGGAAGACAGCCGTATATCTACAGGTCATCGACCGTTCACGCGATCGGTGACTAAAGCTCAGGAGTAGCAGCAGAAGCTCCAAGAAATGATGAACGCGATGGCCGCACTCACTGGGCCAAAAGAAAGCCCCGAAGCATCCTCGGATCAACGCCAGGAGCAGGAAACTGACGCTGAATTCCTTCGTAGGATACTGGAAAAGAAGGATAAAGAGGCTGCGGAACAAGCATCCAATATATAACGAAAGGCCCTTCTATTTCAGGATATGGTGGGTATGATGATCCAACAAGATCCTCCTACTGAAGATCCTCCGATCATTGTTGAGGACGATAGAGGGAAGACATCAAATCCACCTCCGGCTCTTTCAACAGCCAAGGAGGAGACAATCTCCAAAGCTGACTTGGACGAATATATTGCTCAACAAATACGAGCTCACCAGGCGAATGAAGTGGCCGGCCAAGTCGTTAAAACTGGGCGACCTTATCCGGGCTGGTATAACCAAATAAGGTACCCGCCGGGATATACGATCCCCAGATTCCACGTATATAAAGGGACGGGAAATCCGCATCAGCATGTCGCTCAATTCAGAGCCTTGTGCGGCAACACAGGAGGTGATGATAAGCTTCTACTTCGCCAGTTCGTCGGTAGTTTAGCAGACACAACTTTTGAATGGTACTCGAAACTTCCCGACGACTCCGTCAAAACGTTTACAGAAATGGAGTTGCTATTCACTCAACGGTTCGCAAGCGCCAGCGAACGCACCCCGATCGCGGCATTGATCAACGCCAGAGTTAAGCCGGGAGAGACGTGGGTGCAATATGCAATCCAGTGGCGGAATCTGTGGTTGAAATGCGAACAACGCATCGAAGAGGCACCGTCGGTGGGTATGTTCGTGGGCACCCTGGACCCTCATGCAACTATTTCACAATTCATGATGTTCTTTAAGCCGACCACATTCCAACCCTTGATCGACAAGCTGGCCCAAATGGACCAGATGGGTCATAGACCGTCTCCTCCAAAGCCGGACTCTCGAAATGAGAAGGGAAAGGGGAAAGCAACCTTCGTCACCAACACTCAACAACGGCCAAGCAACTTAAAGCCGGTTGTTCGCCAAAACAACGTGGGTCCACGCCCATCCCTCGAGGAGAGACTGGGACGTCCTTACTCATTTCCCCAGGATAAAACGAGGAAACTGTTCGAGCTGGCAGTACGCAACAAACTCATCAATCTGCCGGATCCAAAACGTCCGTTATGGCCAGGCGATGTCAACAATCCTAATTACTGTCCTTACCACCAAGCAGTGAGCCATCCAATCGAAGATTGTTTCGTCTTCAAAGGCTGGATGAAGGACCAATACCAACAAGGCAAGTTCGCATTATCCGAAAACTGGAAGGTGAACCCACCACAATCTCACGCCCCTAAAAAGGTGGACATGCCTGGGGCATCGTGCTCATTTATAAGGGAAGCCCCATGGGAGGACGTTCTTTCAGCCAAGACGAAAAGAATGCTGAAGGATCTCCAAACATACCCGGCGATCAGGTGGAAAAATCCACTGGAACCCAAGATCATCGAGGGAATGCTGAAACCGCGCCCAACTCCAAAAACGGTTGGTGATGGTTAGAGCGCTCACACTCAGCCGTCAAAGTCTTCGAAGAAGAAGAAGAAGACCAAAATCCCGTGCAGCTTGGTGACAAGCGTACGGACCTGCAAAAATAGATTGACGCGTTAGAAGAATATAATCAGAAGGCGCGGACCCCAGTCACACTCCAAGAATTTCTCACCCATGTCCTTGCGGACAAAGATGATGACAATGTAGAAGACTCATCGGATGAGTCTGAGGATTATGTGGCAAGCTGTCATGTGATCTCTCACTCCTTAATAAACGGTGAAGAAGCTTTGGACGTAAAGAAACCGGGGGCAGATCCTGAGCCAGAACTTCTAGGACCATCAGACGAAATGATTGATGCATTCCTGAACGAAACCCGTCTTAAAAGCAAAGCTGATCGAGAGCGCGAGATGGCCATATTCGAGAAAGCCAAACGCCGGCGACTGGATAAAAGGGTCGAAACACTCACACTATATCAAAGTACATCCGCCGCAAATGAAAGCAGGATCAAGATAAGGAAACGATTCGCCAAAGCCATATCGATAGGGATGAGACTGCCCTCTTTCAGAGAAAATTCTCCCGGTGGTATACATTTTGATGAAACGGACGTAGATCCTAACTTCTGCTTATATCATCAGAGGATCGCACATCCTACTGAAGACTGCAACTCCTTTAAGTGTTGGTGGCAAGGATATGTCGTTCACAGGCAACACTTCAACAAGACAAAGCGTGAAGCTCGTAAACTACAGAAAAATGCGACAGATGAGCATAAAAGAATTGCCGGCAATTGTCATAGTGTTGATCCCGAGGGATCGCGAGTTCTCACCTTCGGGAACGACTCCGACGAAAAAGTAGCCATCGGTCCTCTCTTCAAGGAATTCATCTCTGAAACGAAAGAATTAAGGAGCTGCGAGAACATTCAGCCGTGCAATTGCACGCTACCCGGAAAGAATCTCGGACCCGCGAACAAGGGATCGAACAAAAGGGATAAGGGGAATGGAAAAGCGACCTTCGTCGCCAACGCTCAACAACAGCCGAGTAACCCGAGACCGTTTTGTCGTCAAAACAACAAGCCGCGATACCTCAATGAGAAGTTGAAACGTCCTTACTCGTTTCCCAAAGATAAAACAAAGAGATTGTTCGAGCTAGCAGTGCGCAGCGGGCTCATCACTCTGCCAGATCCAAAACGTCCGTTGCAGCCAGGTGACGTTAACAATTCTAACTATTGTTCCTACCACAGAGTAATGGGTCACCCACTCGAAAATTGCTACGTCTTCAAAAACTGGGTTGAAGACCAATACCAACAGGGCAAGTTCGCGCTGCCCGAAAAATGGAAGGTGAACCCACCACAAACACATGCTCCGAAAAAGATGGACATGCCGGGGGCATCGTGCTCTTTTATAGAGAAAGCCCCATGGACCACTATGTCCTAAAACTGGCTGTAGACCGAACGTCGTTAAACTAACGATGGACCACTATGTCCTAAAACTGGCTGTAGACCGAAACGTCGTTAAACTAACGATGGACCATTATGTCCTAAAACCGGCTGATGACCGAAACGTCTTTAAACTACTACCGCGGCATTCTCAGGCTGACGTGATAAAAAAATAAAAAAAAATAAAAAAAATGTTCATAAGCAAAATGGGCATGGATGAAAACCCGAAAGGGCTCCATGAGTAAAAACAGTAGGGCTACCGGCGAGTGTTCGTGAAAACCCGAAAGGGCGCGACCTCGTTAGAAAAAAAAAGAAGAATAAGAAAAAAAACAAAAAAAAAAACAAAAAAAAAAAAAAACGGTGTGTCCATAAGCAAAATGGGCACGGATGAAAACACGAAAGGGCTCCGTAAATAAAAACAGCAGGGCTACCGGCGAGTGTTCGTGAAAACCCGAAAGGGCGCGACCTCGTTAGAAAAAAAAAGAAGAATAAGAAAAAAATATATAAAAAAAATAAAAAAAAATAAAAACAGTATGTCCATAAGCAAAACAGGCACGGATGAAAACCCGAAAGGGCTCCGTGAGTAAAAACAGCGGGGCTACCGGCGAGTGTTTGTGAAAACCCGAAAGGGCGCAACCTCGTTAAAAGACACTTACAGGGTCCTCTCGACCTTGTAAGGAGAAACCACCCGCGTGAGATCCTTACGACTCACAAGGGAGCAACACACTTAGGGATCCTCACGATTCCTAAGGAGAAATTACACTTGCGAGATCCTCACGACTCGTAAGGAGAATTCTCTTATGGGACCCTCACGGCTCATAAGATTTGAAAGTCTTAAGTTACAGAGACCTGAACCTGTTCTTAAGCAACTCCCACAACCTTCGATATTACCCTACAAGCGGTTCAGTGTTGACCCTTGTATACAATCCACGGAGCGAATGAACATTTCCCTAACAGAGCCCCACCAGCAACTAAGGATATGCTCACACGGTGAACAAACACTTGTAGGTCCTCTCGACTTGCAAGGAGAAAACACTCTTTTAAGATCCTTACGACTTATAAGAGAACACACACTTTGGAATCCTCATGATTCCTAAGGAGAAAATGCACCTACGAGATCCTCACGACTCGTAGGGAGAAGTACCTTTATGAGACCCTTACGGCTCATGAAGTCAAAAGCCTTAGTCGACGGGATCCTAACCCTGTTTGCTAAGCCACCTTTGTTCGACATCGACAGAGGCAAATGATGATTCGCTCCTGGCAATATCCCAGTTGTAGCGATGCTGATGCCTAAATCAGTATCAAATTCCAAGTCCTTTCATGGCAAATGATGATTCGCTCCTGGTAATATTCCAGTCGTAGCGATACTGATGCTAAGATTGGCACCAAATTCCAAGTTCCACACTCGCGATAAAAAGTCTGCGAGCCAAAAATGCATACGAAATAGCCGAAATGATGGGGCAGCTTGCAAACAAAATCAGCAAGTAAAAATGTATGCATACAAAGACAGCCGAAATGATTGGGCAACTCGCAATAAAAAACAGCGAGTAAAAATAAAATAAATAGCCGAAATGATTGGGCAACTCGCAATAAAAAACAGTGAGTAAAAATAAAGAAAAAACAGCCGAAATGATTGGGCAACTCGCAATAAAAAACAGCGAGTGAAAATAAAATAAATAGCCGAAATGATTGGGCACCGCGAAAAATAGCCGAAATGATAGGGCAATCGCGACTTTCGCGATATAAAACTGAAATGATAGAGCATCGTGGAAAGAAAATAATAAAAAAAAAATGAATGAAACTGCTGCCCTACAGGTGAGATCATATCGATCCCTGTATACAATCCAGGGGCACAAACAAAAAGGGAACCATACCTTCCCAACAGGCTCCATCAGAAAGCGAAGCCAAATCTCGACGGTTCATAGACAACCTAGAGACAACCTCGACATTTGTCGCAATATTGCAGACACAATGTCAACAAATGAAGCAAAAGAAGATCCCTAGTTTCAGGGTCTCGACGTCGATATCGACAGTTTGGAGATCACCAACGGCGTTTCTCCTCATTCCAACCAGATGCAGACATGACGTCAGCAACCGACCTCAGAGTCGCAACGAAACGGAGCCACGGCATAGTCCCTAGTTCCAAATCTTAACGGCAATATCTACAGCCTAAGAATCAGCAACGGCGTTCCTTTGCAGTCCAGCAGGATGCAGATGCAACGTCAACAAGAGACCTCATGGTTGAAACAATGCGGAGTGATGGCAAAATCCCAACTCCACCTCAGCATTCGTCTCGATACAGCAGATGCAATGTCAACAATGGAGTTCCTTCACAGTCCAGCAGGATGCAGATGCAACGTCAATAAGAGACCCAATGGTCGAAACAAGCGGAGCGACGGCAAAATCCCAGCTTCACCTCATCATTCGTCTCGATACAGCAGGTGCAATGTCAACAACGGCGTTCCTTCGCAGTCCAGCAGGATGTAGATGCAACGTCAACAAAAGACCCCATGGTCAGTAAAGCGGAGTGACAGCAAAATCCCAACTCCACCTCGGCATTCGTCTCGTTACAGCAGACGCAATGCCGGTAAATGAAGCAAAGGCCAAATTCCTAGCTTCAGGGTCTTGACGGTAACTCGAATAAAACCGGAAAGACCATCGGAGATCATCTCACACCAGCATGGAGTGGTCACCACCTCGACGTTCGTCTCGATACAGTAGACGAGATGCCACCACAGCGTCCTTCCTCCAACAGGATTCGGACACGCCAAAGCAAATGAAGCAAAAGGCCAAATTCCTAGCTTCAGGGTCTTGACGGCAAGTCATATAAAGCCTAAAAGACAATCGGAGATCATCTCGCACCAGTACAGAGTGGTCACCACCTCGACGTTCGTCTCGATACAGTATACGAGATGCCACCACAGCGTCCTTCCTCCAACAGGATTCGAACACGCCAAAGCAAATGAAGCAAAATGCCAAATTCCTAGCTTCAGAGTCTTGACGACAAGTCATATAAAGCCTGAAAGACAATCGGAGATCATCTCGCACCAGTACAGAGTGGTCACCACCTCGACGTTCGTCTCGATACAGCAGATGAAATGTCACCACAGTGTTCTTCCCCTAGCAGGATTCGGACGCGCCAAAGCAAATGAAGCAAAAGGCCAAATTCCTAGCTTCAGGGTCTCGACGGCAACTCATATAAAGCCTGAAAGACAATCGGAGATCATCTCGCACCAGCGCGGAGTGGTCACCACCTCGACAATCGTCTCGATACAGCAGATGAAATGTCACCCCAGCGTTCTTCCCCCAGCAGGATTCGGACACGCCAAAGCAAACGAAGCAAAAGCCAAATTCCTAGCTTCAGGGTCTTGAAGGCAACTCATATAAAACCTGAAAGACTATCGGAGATCATCCCACATCAGCGCGGAGTGGTCACCACCTCGACGTTCGTCTCGACACAGCAGACGCAACATCACCAAAAGGAGTTACGGCAAAATCCCTAGTTCCAAACCTCGACGGTTTACCATCAACTTAGAGACAACCACGACATTCGTCTCGATACAGCAGACGCAATGCAAGCAAACGAAGCAAAGGCCAAATTGCTAGCTTCAGGGTCTTGACGGCAAGTCATATAAAGCCTAAAAGACAATCGGAGATCATCTCGCACCAGTGCGGAGTGGTCACCACCTCGACGTTCGTCTCGATACAGCAGACGCCATGCCAAAGTGAATGAAGCAAATGCCAAATTCCTACCTTTAAGGTCTTGACGGCAACTCATATAAAGCTTGAAAGACAATCGGGGATCATCTCGCACCAGTGTGGAGTGGTCACCACCTTGACGTTCGTCTCGACACAGCAGACGCGACATCACCAAAAGGAGTCACGACAAAATCCCTGGTTCCAAATCTCGACGGTTCACCAGCAACCTAGAGACAACCGCGACATTCGCCTCGATACAGCAGACGCGATGCCAGCAAACGAAGCAAAGGCTAAATTCCTAGCTTCAGGGTCTTAACGGCAAGTCATATAAAGCCTGAAAGACTATCGAAGATCATCCCACACCAGCGCGGAGTGGTTATGACTCATCGGGGCTCTCCAAAATGAGCCTAACCTCAAGTAAAAAGCGGCATGGCAAAATTCCTAACGCTTGCTCTTCCGACGGTCAAACTGCCAAGGAGGATTGCTTGAAGACGTCTTGTCTAGCCCCCGAAGGGATCAGAGACACGGCAGTCACATGGCTACTCGAACAGCACGATTGCCTATCGAGAAATATATCAGCTGATGCGACGGTACGACGGCAAAAACCCTAAGTACCACAAACCCTAATGGACTTCTGTCGTAAATAGCAGAGGTTAACTATGACGTTAGGATATTCTTGCGAGAAATGCTCGATTCGTCTCGACTCGTGAGGAAATTGATGTCTTTGCGAGAACTGCTCGATTCGTCTCGACTCGTGAGGAAAAGCCTTAGGCAGCGGGGATTAAAAAACTTGTTTCCTAAGCACTGGGACCCTGCAAGTCGATCCAAAACGGTCTCTTGCATACTATCCACGGGTCACACTCTCCAAAGTCGAATCTCGACAAAGTGGGAAACAACCGCTTACGGGTCCTCTCGACTCGTAGGAGGGAAAAATTCTCTTATAAGATCCTTACGACTTATAAGAGAAAACACACTTAGGAGTCCTCACGACCCCTAAGGAGAAAATACACCTACGAGATCCTTTCGATCCGTAGGGAGAAAAATCTTTGTGAGACCCTCATGGCTCATAAAGTTGAAAAGTCTTAGGCTACAAGGACCCTAAACTTGTCTCCTAAGCCCTCAATTCCACGGCTACTCATAACTTTGCACTACTTCACCCACGTATATACTTACGTGGGCAAAGTAGTGGGGGGCGTTTGTTCCCGCCGAAAATTTCTGCGCAGAAGAGTCCAAGGTATCAAATGGCAGCGATACGCTTAAGGAAATGCGAACCAGTATCTTCCGGCCTGTATTTTGATAAACTTCCGAAGGAGGAACTGTTAAATTCTGATGGTATCGAAAGCATCTCGAAAAACCCTTCGATTTTATATATTATGGGCTTCATAATTCATCTGGGATCAAAAGTTATGAGCAAATATGCTATGCATTGTTCCCTGATTAAAAATCAGGAATTACCTCAATGAGTTATCACGTGCTCACACGTGATCAATGGTCACGTGTTGACACGTGATAGTTAAAACATGAATAAAAACAAGCGGCTGAAGAAGGACCCAATTGGGGGTCACGTGCTCACACGTGACCAATGGTCACGTGTTGACACGTGATAGTTAAAACAGAAATAAAAGCAAATGGCTCAAGAAAATACCTCAATGAGGTATCACGTGCTCACACGTGACCAATGGTCACGTGTTAACATGTGATGGTTAAAACTGAAGCATAAATAAACGCTGAGAAAAGGACTCTATTGGGGGTCACGTGCTCATACGTGACCAAGGGTCACGTGTCAGCACGTGACTGGCTTCGAAAGCCTTACAGTTAATAGAATTAAATTCTAAAAGCTTCTAAATCTTTCCAAATGAAAAAGGATTATGGGGACCGTTGGATTAAAGATCCAAGGGTGATTAAAAATAACCAATTTATGGAAAAAATCTTAGACAAGGAAAGATTTCCCCTAAATCTCACCGAAAATAACAAACAGAATATCTTTGGATTTAAAATCCAACGGTGAATAAAAATTCGCTGAATGATCTAAAAGATCATATTAATGATGAAAAAAAATCAAATCTTTTAATGAGAGATTTGCTAAACAAATTGATTCTTTTCTTTCTCCTATAAATAGGAGCCAAGAAGAGAAGAGAAGAGAAGGGGTGGCTTTTTTTTTGGAGATAACAACAACAGAGAGAGAAAAGAAAGGAGAATTTAATTCTCAACAAAGAAAACCCTAGGTGAGAAAAGGAAAAAGGATCAAAACTTCAATAAAGAGAATTTAATTATCAATCCAAGAGTTTAACTCTTGTACAAAAAAGAACTTAGTTCTTCTTCTGGTTGAAGATCTGCACAGAGCACATCTCCCCATAAGTTGAGAATTTAATTCTCATCGAGTCGAGATCCTGCCATGCAGATCCTAAACTTAGAAGGGGAATTGAGTTTTGAGAATTTAATTCTCCTAAAACAGAACTAGGGTTTAACCCTAATTGAGAATTTAATTCTCTCAGATCAACAGGAATTTAATTCCTCCTAAAATAAAACTAGGGTTTAACCCTATATAAGAATTTAATTCTTTTACATATTTGGGAATTTAATTCCTTTAAAAAGAAATTAGGGTTTTACCCTAGATAAGAATTTAATTCTTAATCTTACAGAGAATTAAATTCTCAAAATAAAATGAAGAGACTTAAAAGATCTCCATGCATGCAAAAGACCAAGGTCACGTGTCCCCACGTGACCCCTGAAGAGATCCCCAGAAATGAGAAGGAGGAAAGCTTTGAGGCAATGCCTCACGTGCTCCCACGTGACCTCCAAAACACAGAGAATAAAAGCAAAGGAAACCTAAGCTTTGGGCGCTCTCACGTGTCCCCACGTGACCCCTTTAGCAAATGCTTTGACAATCAGTGCATAAATGTCCATCACGTGCCAGCACGTGATGCTTAAAATAAAATATAAAAAGTGTTCAATACTTAATTGCTGAACGAGGTAAAGGAGATCTGGCCTCACCTTTGGGTGCCCTCACGTGTCCACACGTGACCCCTCTTTCTTTAGAGTTTAACACTAATTTGGGGATTATATTTCCAGTGTTTAACACTGATTGTTTCTAGTGTTTAACACTAATTTGGGATTCTATATTTCCAGTGTTTAACACTGTTGTTCTCTAGTGTTTAACACAACTTTTAGCCAAGCTGGCTAATTTTCCAGAAGCAAAAGTCCCTCCTCCAAATGAATCACAAAACTGAGAAAATCAAAGATGAAAATGTTTATCATTGCTAAATAATATGGGTTTGAACCCCGACAAATGTTTAATGGTCCAACAAGAGCCAATATTTCTAACTTAATTGGACTTAGCCCAAATTGGCCATAAGTCCTCAATTCAGACTCAACTGAGCCAATATGCTCATAACCTAATTAATTGATCTTAGTTTCCAAATTGGGCTACAGATTACTTAATCCACATTGGTTCAAGGGTATATCTCTGAGCTCCTCTGATATTTGTCGTTGTAATCCTTCAACGTCTTCAGAGAGGTGATGGGTCCCGACAGCCATACATTTTATGGACCACTATGTCCTTAAACTGGCATTGGACCACTATGTCCTTAAACCGGTATTGGACCACTACGTCCCTAAACTGGAACAATAGAGCCTCCAAATGCTCTTTTGTCGGATCTAAACGATCCCGTTAAGTTGATCTTAGTCTCAAATTAGACTAACGTATCATTAACAAATGTTTAAGTTGATCTTAGCCTCAAATATGGCTAACGTATTCTTAAACCCTCAAACAGACTTTAGTCCCAAATTGGACTATAGATCCCCCAATCAACTTTGGTTCAAGGGTACATCTCTGAACTCCTCTGACACCTGTCGTTGTAATCCTTCAACGTTGTCAGAGAGATGATGGGTCCCGACGACCATACATGCAATGGACCACTATGTCCCTAAACTGGAACAATAGAGCCCCCAAATGCTCTTTTGTTGGATATAAACGATCCTGTTAAGTTGATCTTAGTCTCAAATTAGACTAACGTATCCTTAACAAACGTTTAAGTTGATCTTAGTCTCAAATGAGGCTAACGTATCTTTAAACCCAAACCCCCAAACCCAAATCTAAGAAAATACGGATTTGGACTAATCCACGTCTTACGGGCGACGACATAAATTAGTCTCCGTATACAATCCACGGGCAACCAAAAACAAAACAAACACCCACGACACAAAGTGACCATCTGGAGAAGGAGAAAGTTGTTACCGTGATGCGGTAGCGTAATTAACTGCAGGGGCTTGCGCCTGCAGGGAAGAGCATCCCCACAATCAAAAACCCCTCAAATGAGGGGGAATCTGACGAAATCTGCTACATCGGCCGCATCCGTTTAAACCTTCGTTATACGGTGCCATAAATCAACTTGGCATATTCGGAGAGGTGGACGGATAGCACCAATTAGCATCTGCCCTGAATCTCAGGCTAGACGTCTATGTCTTGGCCGCCGTTCGAAGGGGAACATGGCTCTCCTAGACACAACGCGATATCAACTCCCAATACCGGGAGAGACGAATCCTGTCTAACCGTCACTGCCTCCAAGTGCTTCAGGACTGCACCCAACTACTACCTGTTTGCACGACTCAATAGAGCCGTGGTAGGATAGTAATCTAAGAACAGTGGGAACACACTTGAGGCGAAGTGACAGTGTCAAGTCAACGGACTAAGCTGTACTCATGTCACCTGGGAACTGTTAACTGACAATAGGTCTAATACCAACCAACAGTTCCCGACGAGTCCTGTCCAGTGTACTCGTAACCTAACGAGCACCTGCATACTATCTCCAGTACGACGTACCGATGGCTGTGGGACAGACCATCTCCCCTGCTGGGACGAGAAGCGTATGCACCAGTCTACTCTGGAGTATCGATGTCCTGTCTCGATAATCCTACGACTAGGGACCAAAATAAGGATGTGCTTATAGACTACCTAGCCCCCACTAGTGTGATTGCCATCACAACGCCGGTAGTCAAGCAAAGATCCTAAGGGCTCCATCAATATGTTTTTAGCGATATGTTAAAAGAAATATATACACATATTAAGATAGAAACAAACTAAGTAGCATACTACTATATCGAGCAAGACTGTCGTAAACCCGTATATATATCCCAAGCCTCCAAAATGTATTATACAAACTAGTACTATACAATAATGGCCTTTAGGGCATACATATTCAACAATCTCCTACTTGCACTAAAGGCCAGTAATTGGTGTACCACATACCCAACGTCTGCACTAAGGCCAGCTGCTGGCGTACCGCATACCCAATAGCTTAAAAAGTCGCTCGAACTATGTTTGAGGGAGGGCCTTTGTGAATGGATCCGCCGTGTTGTCTTTTGTGTCCACTCTCCGTACCTCGATCTCCTGGCGATCAGTGATCTTCCTGATCAGGTGATACCGCCTTAAGATGTGTCTGGATTTCTGATGGGACCTTGGTTCCTTCGCTAAAACTATAACCCCATTGTTATCGCAATACAAAGGTATTGGGTCAACAATGGACGGAACCACCTGAAGTTCACTAATGAACTTTTTCATCCAGACTGCCTCTTTTGCGGCTTCGCTTGCAGCAATGTATTCAACCTCCATCGTCGAGTCTGCGACGGTATCCTGTTTGGAACTCCTCCAATACACCGCCCCTTCGTTGAGGGTAAACACAAAACCCGAGATAGACTTGCTGTCATCTTTGTCACTCTGGAAGCTTGAATCGATAAAGGACTGGACCCTGAGGTCTCCATTACCGTAAACCAGGAACATCTCCTTAGTCCTTCTCAGGTACTTGAGAATGTTCTTCACTGCCGTCCAGTGGTCCTCACCTGGGTCTGACTGATACCGGCTCACCACGCTCAGTGCGTAAGCTACATCTGGTCTTGTACATAGCATCGCATACATTATAGATCCTACCGCCAAAGCGTAGGGTATAGTGCTCATGCGAACCCTCTCCTCGTCAGTCTTATTCTTGGAAAGGGTGATTCCGTGCAATGCGGGTATATTACCGCGCTTAGAATCTTCCATACTAAATCTCTTTAGTACGGTCTTTATGTACCTGGACTGCGAAAGCCCCAGTAGTCTCTTGGATCTAACTCTGTAGATCTTGATCCCCAGAATGTACGAGGCATCACCCAGGTCCTTCGTGGAGAACCGTTGTGATAAGAATAGCTTGACCGATTGTAGCATAGGAGTGTCATTTCCTATCAAAAGAATGTCGTCCACGTACAAGACTAGGAACACGACAGTTCGTCCTACAATCTTCTTATAGACACAAGGTTCATCTTCGTTCTTGATGAAATCAAATTCCTTGATTGCCTCATCAAAACAGATGTTCCAGCTCCGTGATGCCTACTTCAATCCATAAACGGATTTAAGTAACTTGCACGCATTCCCGCTGCTCCCACTGTCTGCGAAACCTTCTGGCTGATCCATGTAAACGCACTCTTCCAAATAGTCGTTTAGAAAAGCCGTTTTAATGTCCATCTGCCAGATTTCATAGTCATAGAAGGCAGCAATGGCAAGTAGGATCCGAATGGATTTGAGCATAGCCACTGGAGAAAAATTTTCGTCATAGTCCACACCAGGTCTTTGACGAAAACCTTTTGCAACGAGTCTAGCCTTATAGGTTTCCACCTGCCCATCTACACCAAGTTTCCTTTTGTAGATCCATTTGCATCCAACGGGTTTTACCCCAGGTGGAGCAATATCCAAGGTCCACACTTTATCGGTGTACATGGACTCCATTTCGGATTGCATAGCATCCAACCACTTATCAGAATCCCTACTGATAATGGTCTGCCTGAAACTGGTAGGGTCATCTTCTTACAAGTGTAGGGTTCCTAGGCATCCTAATGAGGTCTCACAAGGCATCAACCATGCCAATTTCAAATTATATAGGTGCCGAGAAACCCGACTACGGATCGTTTGCTAGAAAACTAGGCGAAAAGATAACTAGTTAACACTTAACTAAGGGAATACGGAAATACAACCTTTGTAGATCCGGTGCTCCACCTCCATAGCTCCGCAACGAAGTCCTCTCCGCTGTCCAAATCAAATCCGGGCTCTAGCGTCGGCTTCGTCGGAGAATGGGCAAGCTAGGTCGTCGATGTCCATGCCGAAGATGATCTACGTCGAGGCATCGCTAAATCAAGCTCCGACTTCACCAAGTCCAAAAACTTGTGAAGAGAACACACTCTACTACTTGGCAAGAGGTAGAGGATGAAGAAATAGGAAGTGGGTAGACTTTAGATTTGGATTTCTCACTCTTTATCATCAATCACCATTGATGAAGAAAGCTTTTTCTTCCTTGCTCATGAAGAAGAAGAAGAAAGAAATATATGATAAGTTAATTAAAAACAATAGAAAAATCAAAACTTATCATAATGTTAACTAGAGTCAAGTGTAGAGAATGAATCATGGTTAGTGGGAATGGTTAAGGTTAAGGATGAGATAAGAATGGTTGACTTGATCAAAGTTTCATGAAGCTTCAACTAAACTCCAAATTAAGCCACCATTCTTTTCTCCTCTTTTCCAAAATGAATAAACAAATAAATAAATGAATAAATAAAGGAAATGAAACCCTAACCATTCTTTTAACCATGGTTTAATTCTTTGCACTTAACCAAGTAAACATGTATCATCAAACATGATACAATCAAATGCACAAAATCATATCGCATATGTAATGCGCACACCCGAGTGAGAAAATCCATTTAAAGTGAACCGATACTAGTTAATGCAAAGTAATATATCAAATATATAATTATGCATTAAATAATTAAATCAACACTTGATTCAATGACCCGGTCATGTCGCACACAACCGACTAGTATATAATGTATCGGCTTATCAAATCAACCTTTGATTCGATAACTAGGGTATATCGCATATAACCTAATCGATACATTCATCGCGAGAATGGAATACGGTATCACATACACGCATTATTCTCGGTCCCGCACATATCTCATATGCGCTCCTATTTCGTTTTGCTTGAGCCAGGAAACCTCTGTGTAGGACTCTAAAGACTCGTCAATACGCCGGCAGCAGGCGATGATCATATCAAACACCCACAAGCCGCAAGTGGTCTGCTAAACGTAACGGCCACCCGGGTATTGAGCGATCTGAAGATCGACGAGCAAGCCCGCTCACACTCCAGTGAATCCAACCAGTAACACTACCGTACAGTCCGGTCTGATCGTCTGATCTGTCGCATATCTCGCCTAGGGGTGGTAAACGTCAGACCCCAATAGCTCGATAAGTCGTGTCGATATGAGGTCTATAACTATTCGAGAAACTACTGGTAACACTTACCAGTAAATCTCAGCAACCCTGGCCAGGGATTTCCTGTTATAGCCAATCGAACACAGCGCAACATCAACCCCCTATACCGGGAGAGACGAATCCCCTCCTATCGCTCATTGCCTCCATGTGACTCGGGACTGTACCCAAAAACCACCGTTTTGCACGCCCTCTTGGACGTGGTAAGATGGAAATCAAAGCACAGTGGGAACCACACAAGACTCTATGACGATCTCGGGTCAACAGACTACTCTGTACCAGTGTCACCAGAGAACTGCCATCTGACGTGAGGTATAATACCATCTGGGAGTTCTCGGCGAGTCCGTCCAGTGTACCCAGTCTCCACTGAGCACCCGTATATCATCTCTGATGTCAAACACCGATGGATATGGGATCATCCATCGCCCATCTGTATGGGTCGAGAAGGTACACGCTAGTCTACTCTGGTATATCGATGCCCCGTCTCGACACACCCTCGACTAGAGACTTTGAAGGATGTACTTATGGACTACCATGTCCCTACTAGTATGATCCGCATCATAGTCCAGGTAGTCAAGCACACATCCTAAGGGCTTTACCAACATGTAACAGAGAGACAATCAGTATACACGTTAAGGTAAAGTTCAACCAGATAGCATACTATCATGTCGAGCAAGAAAGTCCTCCCTATATATGTCCCAGCATCCACCACAATATACATCCTATGTATAGTAATGGCCTCTAGGGCATACATATAACTAACAATATCCCACTTGCACTAGGGCCATCTGAAGCAGTGGTTGCAGTATCTCATACTCAACCATCCCATAAAAGTCTCTCTCTGGGAACAGGCCTTTGTGAGTGGATCCGCTGTGTTGTCCTCTGTAGTCTACTCTCCAAACCTCAATCTCCTTGGAGATCAACCATCTCCACGATCAGGTGACACTGCCTTAGAATATGTCTGGATCACTGATGGGACGAGCGTTCCTTGGCATAAGCCACAACTCCATTGTCTCACAATGGTAGGAACATAGTTCATCTCATGAACCATTATACATCCAAACAGCCTCTTTGGTAGCATCTTAAGTAGCGATGTATCCTGCCTTTATCGTCTAGTATGTCACGGTATCTAGTTTGGAACTCTTCCAACATACCTTCCCTTACTGAGGGTAAAGACAATGCCTGTGACTAACACTCAGTCGTCATTATCACCCTGGAACCATTCCAGTGATTCTCCCCAGGACCGGTTGATACCGTCTCACTACATCTAGTGAGAATTCTAACATCCATTTAGATCTATCTCATAGATCCAAAACCCAGGATTTAGTAGGTATCATTTTGATCCTATTGGAGAATCCTTGTGATAAGCGGAGATCGACCGAGCGTAGCATAGGAAACTCCTTCCCTATCAAGAGTATGTCATCCACGTACTCTACGAGGATCGTCACCATACTCCCTACTACCTTTTTGTTTATACAAGGTTCATCTACCATTTTGATGATGTCAAACTCTTTGACTTATCCATCAAAACAGATGTTCCAACTCCGCGATGCCTGCTTTATCCTATAAAACATCTTGCACACGTTTCCGCTGCTCCCACTGTCTACGAAGCCCTCTGGCTGTGTACTTATAGACGCTCTTTTCCAAATCATCATTTAGAAAAGCAGTCAAGACACCCAACCACCAGAGATCGTAGTCATGGTATGTAGCCGTGGCAAGTAGGATCTGGATGGACTTAAGCATAGCTCCTTAGAAAAAGGTTTCCTCATTATCCATACCTGGTCAATGATGCAAACCTTTAACAAGTCTAGCTTTGAAAGTCTAACTTTTCCATCTACACCTAGTAATCTTTTCAAGATATACTTGCTCCTGATGGGGATTTAACCCTTCAGATATGGCAACCAAAGTCCATACTTTGTTGGTGTATAAGGATTCCATCTCAGATCACTAAGCATCCAGCCATTCTTACAGAGTCTTCACTCTCGATGGCCTGCTCGAAACTAGTTGGGTCATCATCTCATGATGCAATCCTCGCTCCCACTGTCATCGAGAAACCGAAGTATCTCTCAGGTGGGTGAGGAACCCTACTAGATCGGCGGAGAGGCTGAGGTTCGTTGGTTACTATTGAATCCTTTGGTTGTACCAAATCATCTGCTGTAGTTTGCATAGATGGAACTTTTCCAGTTCTACATAACTTACATTGCCTCGAGCTTGTCCGGATTTTGCTTTCAGACATAGGCCGGACAACCCCAAATCTTAACTAACTTAAGATATGGGCTCTTCCCTTTCGATATCAAATATGAAGTGGTAGGCAACTGATTTGATTGGAACCCTTATTCAATAGGTATGCAGCTTCTCAAGTGCATATCTCCCAAAAGGAAAAAGGTAACTCAGTAGTACTCATCATAGAGCACACCATATCAAATAAGGTGTATTTGCTCCGCCCCGATATACCATCGTGCTATGGTGTATACAGAGGAGTAATGCTGAGAGAGAATCTCATTCTCCTTTAGAATAGTCCAGTATTTCCGTGCTCAAGTATTCTCCTCCTTGATCACATCAAAGGACATAATACTTATACCCTTATTGGTTCTCTACTTCTAACTTATATTTTGTGAATATCTCAAAAGGTTCGGACTTGTGTTTCAACAGGAACATATGTCTGAGTCTTGAGAGATTATCAGAGAATGTAATGAAGTACAAAGAACCGGTCTTGGCATGTGTAGACAGGGGACCTACATACATCAACATGTATCATCCCAAGAGTTCATTAACTCTTTCTCTGTTTCCAGTAAACGGAGCTATGGTCATCTTATCTTTGTGACATGACTAGCGAGTTTCACAAGATGTAAATTCAAACTGATTTAAATATGCATCTACATGTAACTACAGCCAGTCGGGTCGCATAGATATGACCTAGTCTACAATGCCTTAAGAAGGATTCGTTCATTTCTGAACTTATCCTCTTGTGTGTGTTCCGTATACTAAGAACTGTAGTTTGATTTAGAACATCAATGCTTTTAGATAACGTGCCTGAACCGATCAACTTTTGATATAGGAAATGTTCAAAACATTATCCAACAATACAAAATTTTACCGTTTCTTTACTAATAAAGAGACAGATATGATTTTGTATATCAGGTTCGGTATCTAATAACATTCGTTCAGAATCAATGTATTGGTAATACAGGGTGACAGTGACCAACAGACTTGGCTGCAACACTTGCCCCGTTTTCTGCCTCATGAAACTTATCACCCGTTCTCAGTTCTCTACCTTTCTGTAGCCCTATGTAACAGATTACATATCTGGGATCCTGATCTGGTATCACATACCCAGGACGTAGAGGATACTGAGAAACAGTTCTGTATAATGAACACACCCGAAGATGATGCATCAGCATGCACTCTCTTCGTTTGGGCGGCACGGGAAATCTGGTATTCCCCAATTTCCTGCTCTGTCTTATAACAATTATAAGTTGGAGCGGGACCAACGTTACCCAGCTCAGTATAACAAGCGGGTTCAGTCAATTATCCGTATTGTTATCTTGATTAAGGCATGATATGGTCGCTACCAGGAGAGAGAGAGAAGAAAACACTCAGCGTGCGCTCTTGCAAGAATAGATTGGTTATTATTTTATCTAATCAGGATGGCTCCCACTGCTTTTTATCAAATCTTCCTTCAAACCCTAAAAGGAAAGACTAGCCGGGATTAATTACACACTACAAGTTCGCCAATCTTTCAGCCAGGCCAGTGTCGGTACTTTGAGGGAGGTCCCCCGTGCTTTCGCACGAACCTAATTAATGTAAACCTCGTTTTCCCAGAGGCGTAACCTCGTTAACACCTTTCTAGACACATACTTGATCGGCTAATTGTAATGTATAAAACTCTCCCAGGAGTAACTCTTACTCGCAGCGGGTATCGGGATCCAACTATCTCATAGGAGGTATGCAATCTCATTGCAAATTTCAACACTTGAAATTCCCGATAATCTTTTGCCCCATGCGATCTATGACCTTGACTGAGTCAACAAACCATAGACCGCAAGTAAAGTTCAACCCGTCATTTCTCGATTGAATTAAACCCACCCGCACGACCCTTGACTGAGTCAACAAGGCCGCACGACTACCCTAATCCAATCGCATCATATGCTTTGCAGATAAGCAATAATCAGCTACCGCACACTACGCCTTGACTGAGTCAACAAACGCAGCACGAATACTAACTATTACCTATCTGAAATGACGGAGGGCTACGACAGGTTTTTAAGAAAACCTTTTGCGTAATGAACTTTATATCGTTGTAGGATCGAATGAATTTTAAAATGGAGTGCTTTTGAGGCTTTTCTAGTTTTGCTAAAGGAGTCACTCCCGGTGAAGGGATCGTCGGTCCTTTCCTCGTCGAATGAGGTGCGGGATATATCATATATATCACTGTGCAAAGCAAAAACACTTAAAAGCAATCAAAAGATAAACCGAGGGTGTAGCATCGACCAGTTATTGCTAAAGGAGTCACTCCCGGTGAAGGGATCTCGGTCCTTTCCTTATCGAATAAGGTGCAGGATATATCACATATACCGCTGTGCAAAGCAAGAACTGTAGCTACCTGTTTTATTTTGAAATTCGATTCTACAACATCTTAGGTTTCTTTTATTTCATTAATCACATTAATGAAGTCCCATCATTTAAGTACCTAAACATCACAGATAAATACGACGTACACTTATGCCATCCGCATTCGCCTCGATGTCCCCTCGTGCACCGTTAGGTTAGGTAACTAACGGCAGAGCGGGGCAGGGCTAGCGCGGGTGTAAAACATAAGTAACGTCTATATAATATATCATATATACTATATACTGTATCTATCACAGAACATCACATGATCACATCACAGATAAATCACAGCAGAAGAAACATATGAAATATTGGATATACTAGGACGTCCGCGTTTTCAATACGAGCCAGTATAAAACACGGATTCCACGGTCGTGATGAATAGCCAAACCCACACCCCTAGACCCCTACGAGAGCGGCAAGCAACCCTACCAATTCTAGAGTTAGGAGACCCGGACTCGACTCCTCGAGTTGGTCTCCCACTGGACTCCAGAACCCGGTTACTTGTGCCCTCCTCCTTGGGTCTATCCTAGTGCGGAAAAGTAAATAATATACAAGAGGTGACAACTTCCGCAACCTGCAAGCGCCCCAATAAAAGAATATTACATACAAGTTTTTACATGAATGAAAATGAAAAACACTCATCTCACATAAAAACCCCCGGCTATTCAAACACGACGATCCAATATAATATATCCAGCAACACATAACATCACATGTCATCAACGTAAGTAAATATGCGCATCCCAATTGTCGTTGACATATAGCAACGAAACCGGCGATATCACATATTACACTTACGGTCACTGAAAAGAAAGTGTAAAACTACAACAGTTGGAATCCGCAACCACTTCAGACATCACATGCCTGACCAAATGAATTTCTTTAGACATCGCATGCCTAACAATTATAAACCCCGCATTTTAGTCTCAAAATCGAAAACACTTTTCAATATCAAGTCGGGCAATTCAACAAGATTCCCGACATCCTGATCGAATGCTCGTCGCAAACTTCAGTAGACGGCCGCACCCCCGATACCGTCGACGAAGTGCACCAAGGCGGAACACCGCTACCGCGAGCACCCGAACGGATGCTTTCGGCGACGGGGTTCTCCTACAGTCACTTGGTCGGGGCTATGGAGTGAGGCTGTCTATTAAGTTTATCGGCGAGTATCCGCGTACGCTACGTGATTGCGACGGACTTTTGATCACATCAAAATTCCGTGGCAACTGATCAAGTGAGACTAAACTGCTATGTTTATAACATTCATTCAGTTATCTCATAATTTCTTGTGAATTCCAATTATTGTATCACATTCCGGATAAATAGAAAATGTTAAACTTTCCGATCGAACAATCGAACACCCAAGTTTTCCCGATACAGCTCAACACATGAAATAAGTCTAACAACATTCCGTTCGTGCCTCAGTACCAACGGTCCAGCCGTAGAAGGGTCAAGCCAACGCCTCACATGTGGCACGCCGTACTGCCCCAAACCCGAAGGTTCAAAGGGCAGTTCAAGACGGTCACATAATCGAGTTAAGGTTTGTTGTCTTCTAGAGGGACCATCGCGT
The DNA here is from genome assembly GCA_030015575.1 of Agapanthus africanus. NCBI lineage: Eukaryota > Viridiplantae > Streptophyta > Magnoliopsida > Asparagales > Amaryllidaceae > Agapanthus > Agapanthus africanus. The sequence goes on along the minus strand of JASDDO010000019.1, from coordinate 387,080,339 downwards.
TACTTGCACTACTTAGAACGTCGTTAAACTACGGAAAATCCAACACTTGGAAATTTCCCGACAGGGGAAAAATTGGGTATTTATATCCGGTCGAACTTTTTAACATATTCTAAAATTTATCTGGAAAGCCAAATAGACAAAATTTGATACCCCGATCAAAACACCGAATCCCCAAAACAACTGCAGAAAATTCAACTCTTGAATAAATTTTAAAAATTCCCAGAAAACTCAGCATAATTTATCAGGAATTACTGTGCATAAAATGAGGGCTGACGTCACTATCATGCCGCGGAACCGCCGCAGAAGCCTGGCTTCTGCCGCGGTTCCGCCGCATATATTACTGTTCACTGGAAAATTTTTGCATCGTAATTCATATTTTTCCCTGCTGAATTTTTTAGCAATTTTTAATTTGGAAAAATTCCAGTTTTTGAAAAAAGGACAGAGAGCAAGTTTGATTCGGGGTTTCGGGTTCGTTCGGATTTCAAATTCCGTCTAGACTTCGCCTAAGGCTCTAGCTAGTCTCTGATACCACTGTAGGGTTCCTAGGCATCCTAATGAGGTCTCACAAGGCATCAACCATGCCAATTTCAAATTATCTAGGTGCCGAGAAACCCGACTACGGATCGTTTGCTAGAAAACTAGGCGAAAAGATAACTAGTTAACACTTAACTAAGGGAATACGGAAATACAACCTTTGTAGATCCGGTGCTCCACCTCCATAGCTCCGCAACGAAGTCCTCTCCTCTGTCCAAATCAAATCCGGGCTCTAGCGTCGGCTTCGTCGGAGAATGGGCAAGCTAGGTCGTCGATGTCCATGCCGAAGATGATCTACGTCGAGGCATCGCTAAATCAAGCTCCGACTTCACCAAGTCCAAAAACTTGTGAAGAGAACACACTCTACTACTTGGCAAGAGGTAGAGTATGAAGAAATAGGAAGTGGGTAGACTTTAGATTTGGATTTCTCACTCTTTATCATCAATCACCATTGATGAAGAAAGCTTTTTCTTCCTTGCTCATGAAGAAGAAGAAGAAAGAAATATATGATAAGTTAATTAAAAACAATAGAAAAATCAAAACTTATCATAATGTTAACTGGAGTCAAGTGTAGAGAATGAATCATGGTTAGTGGGAATGGTTAAGGTTAAGGATGAGATAAGAATGGTTGACTTGATCAAAGTTTCATGAAGCTTCAACTAAACTCCAAATTAAGCCACCATTCTTTTCTCCTCTTTTCCAAAATGAATAAACAAATAAATAAATGAATAAATAAAGGAAATGAAACCCTAACCATTCTTTTAACCATGGTTTAATTCTTTGCACTTAACCAAGTAAACATGTATCATCAAACATGATACAATCAAATGCACAAAATCATATCGCATATGTAATGCGCACACCCGAGTGAGAAAATCCATTTAAAGTGAACCGATACTAGTTAATGCAAAGTAATATATCAAATATATAATTATGCGTTAAATAATTAAATCAACACTTGATTCAATGACCCGGTCATGTCGCACACAACCGACTAGTATATAATGTATCGGCTTATCAAATCAACCTTTGATTCGATAACTAGGGTATATCGCATATAACCTAATCGATACATTCATCGCGAGAATGGAATACGGTATCACATACACGCATTATTCTCGGTCCCGCACATATCTCATATGCGCTCCTATTTCGTTTTGCTTGAGCCAGGAAACCTCTGTGTAGGACTCTAAAGACTCGTCAATACGCCGGCAGCAGGCGATGATCATATCAAACACCCACAAGCCGCAAGCGGTCTGCTAAACGTAACGGCCACCCGGGTATTGAGCGATCTGAAGATCGACGAGCAAGCCCGCTCACACTCTAGTGAATCCAACCAGTAACACTACCGTACAGTCCGGTCTGATCGTCTGATCTGTCGCATATCTCGCCTAGGGGTGGTAAACGTCAGACCCCAATAGCTCGATAAGTCGTGTCGATATGAGGTCTATAACTATTCGAGAAACTACTGGTAACACTTACCAGTAAATCTCAGCAACCCTGGCCAGGGATTTCCTGTTATAGCCAATCGAACACAGCGCAACATCAACCCCCTATACCGGGAGAGACGAATCCCCTCCTATCGCTCATTGCCTCCATGTGACTCGGGACTGTACCCAAAAACCACCGTTTTGCACGCCCTCTTGGACGTGGTAAGATGGAAATCAAAGCACAGTGGGAACCACACAAGACTCTATGACGATCTCGGGTCAACAGACTACTCTGTACCAGTGTCACCAGAGAACTGCCATCTGACGTGAGGTATAATACCATCTGGGAGTTCTCGGCGAGTCCGTCCAGTGTACCCAGTCTCCACTGAGCACCCGTATATCATCTCTGATGTCAAACACCGATGGATATGGGATCATCCATCGCCCATCTGTATGGGTCGAGAAGGTACACGCTAGTCTACTCTGGTATATCGATGCCCCGTCTCGACACACCCTCGACTAGGGACTTTGAAGGATGTACTTATAGACTACCATGTCCCCACTAGTATGATCCGCATCATAGTCCAGGTAGTCAAGCACACATCCTAAGGGCTTTACCAACATGTAACAGAGAGACAATCAGTATACACGTTAAGGTAAAGTTCAACCAGATAGCATACTATCATGTCGAGCAAGAAAGTCCTCCCTATATATGTCCCAGCATCCACCACAATATACATCCTATGTATAGTAATGGCCTCTAGGGCATACATATAACTAACAACAAGATACAATCCTCTCGATCCCCGTCTATGAGAAAACCGTAGTATCTCTCGGGCGGATGAGAAATCCTACCAGATCTGCGGAGTGGCTGAGGTTCGTCTGGGGTTATTGAATCCTGAGGTTCTGTCAAATCTTCAGTTTCAGTTTGTGGTCGCTAAATTTCTTCCAATTCTACCGTGCTCCTACTAATTTCTTTTGCAAGAAACTCCATTTCTAAGAAAACGGCATGCTGAGCAACAAATACCTTCTGTTCCTCGGTGTGGTAGAACAGATATCCATAACCATTCTTTGGATATCCAACAAACTTACATAAAACTGACCGTGCCTCCAGCTTATCTGGTTTATGCTTTTTAACATAAGCCGGACAACCCCATATCTTAAATCTTTTAAGATATGGCCTTTTTCCATTCCATATCTCGAATGGAGTCTTAGGCACTGATTTAGACGGAACATCATTCAATAGATATGCTGCTGTTAAAAGTGCATGTCCCCAAAATGAAAGAGGCAACTCGGCACTACTCATCATGGAGCGAACCATATCCAACATGGTACGATTCCTCCGTTCTGATACACCGTTGTGCTGTGGTGTATAAGGAGGAGTAAGCTGAGAGAGAATACCATTCTCTTTTAAGTAATCTAGGAATTCCGTGCTTAAGTACTTCCCTCCCCTATCCGATCGGAGGATCTTGATACTTTTGCCAGTCTGGTTCTCTACTTCGTTTCTGAATTCCTTGAATTTCTCAAAAACTTCAGATTTGTGTTTCATCAGATACACATATCCGAACCTAGAGAGATCGTCAGTGAATGTGATGAAGTACGTGAACCCACCCTTTGCATGTATAGACATCGGACCACATACATCACTGTGTATGAGTCCCAAGAGCTCTGTTGCTCTTTCTCCATGTCCGGTGAACGGAGATTTGGTCATCTTTCCTTTGAGACAAGACTGACAAGTTTCGTAAGATGAAAACTCGAACGTATTCAAGAGTCCATTTTTATGCAACTTACTTAGTCTTTTCTCTCCGATATGACCAAATCTACAATGCCACAAGTAGGATTCATTCGTATCTGAATTCTTCCTCTTGCGTGTGTTTTGTACATTGAGAACTGTATTCTGATTTAGAACGTAGATACCATTACACAGTGTAGCTTCTGCAACCAGTACCTTATGAAGGTAAATGTTCATAATATTTCTATCAAGAACAAAGTTATATCCATCTTTATTGAGTAAAGAAACTGATATGATGTTGCAAACCATGGAAGGTACATAGTAGCATTCGTTCAAAATCATAGTATTGCCATTTGGCAACACTAGGTGATATTTACCGACGGTTGCAGCATTAACTTGTGCTCCGTTCGCTATCCTGAGCGACATATCACCAGGTACAACTTTCCTACTTTTTCTCAGTCCCTGCAATAGATTGCAGATATGAGATCCTGATCTGGTATCAAGTACCCAGGAGGTAGGGCTGACCGTAAAGCAGTTCTCAATTACAAGAACACCTGAAGTAGATGCAAAACTATGCTTCTTCTTCAACTGGGTATCCTTGGAATCCATACAATCCTCTTTCCATTGCTCATACTTATGAATGTTGTCGTAAGTTAGAGCCGAATCAACGTTCCCCAGCCTCGAATAAGAATTCGGATATGTCAAGTGATACATTTTATTATCTTGATTAGGGCGTGAAATGGTTGCTACCTGGAGAGAGAGAAAAGAAACACTCAGCGTGCGCTCTTGCAAGATTAGATTGTTTTATTAATTTATCTAATCAGGATGGCTCCCACTGTTTCCTCAAATTCTTCTTCAAATCCTAAAGGAAGAACTAGTCAGGATTAATCGCACATCACAATACTTGCTTAACCTTTCAGCCAGGCTAGTGTTGGTACTTCGAGGGAGGTTTTCCAACGCTTTCGCGAAGTTCCTTAATTAAATAACCTCTTTTCCCTGGAGGCGTAGCCCCGCTAACACCGTTCTAGACACCTACTTGGTTTATAGCATTGATTGTTAAGTGAAATAATCTTCCGAGAGTAATCCAACTCATCAGTGGGATCGGGATCCAACTATCATTGTGCGATGACCTAGATAGAATCCACTCTAGTCACCACACTCCAGAAGGTATGCTAAATTTGCAAGTTTCAATTTCTTTAGAAACTCCCGATGTGGATTTTTGCCCCTAACGGTTTATGACCTTGACTAGGTCAACAAACCATAAACCGTTAGTCAAATTCTACCCGTCATTATCTTGATTGTATTAAACCCACCCGTACGTGCCCTTGACTAGGTCAACATGGCCGCACGACTGTCCTATCCAATCACATTTGCAATGCACAGAAAAATATCACTTAGCTACCGTTCACTACGCCTTGACTAGGTTAACAAACGCAGCACAAATACTAAATAATACCAATCCGAAATGATGGAGGGCTACGGATGGGTTTTTGGCGAAAAAACCGTTAACGTAATGAACTTGATATCGTTGAAGGAACCTGATTGCCTTTTTAAAAATATAGTGGCGAAAACTTTTGCTAAAGAGGTCACTCCCTGTGAAGGGATCTCGGCTCTTTCCTCGTCGAATGAGGTGCAGGATATTCCAAGCTGAATACCTCGATGCAAAGTAAGAATAATCGACTATAGTGAAGTTATTAACCTGACGCAAACTTTTGTCCAAGGGGTCACTCCCGATGAAGGGATCTCGGCCCTTGCCTCGTCGAATGAGGTGCTGGGCATTCATAACCGAATACCTCTGTGCAAAACAAAAGAGAACGTCCTTGCAATAACAGCTTTTTGAAAATTGTTCCAACAACGTCTTTTAGGTTTGTTTTTCTTTGCATTAATATAATGCGTCCCATCAGTTAATCCTACCATTGCAGAAAACAACGAAAATATGACGTACGCTTATGCCATCCGCATTCACCACGGGGCCCCGTCATCACCCGTTAGGTTACTTAACTAACAACAGAGCGGGGGCTAGACTATCATGGATGCAAAACATAAGCAACGCCAACTAGATATCATATATAGATATATACATTCGTCAGATGCAATGATAGCCATTCCATATCACAGATGAACACATTGGATATGCTAGGAATCCGCGATTCGTTCGAGCCTGCAACGAAATACGGATTACACGGTCGCGATGAATAGCCAAACCCCATCCTAGACCCCTACGGGTGCGGCAAACTACCCGCCAAATACCCGAAGTGAAGCAGCCTCCCTCAACAACGTGAGTAAGCCACTCAGCACTTCAACGTACCCGGTAGTTTGTGCACCCCACCTTGGGTCTATCCTAGGAGCAAAAACAGTAAAAGAAATAATATACAATGGCGGCTACAACCTCATCCCGGATGTGCGGCCATAAAAAATAATATTACATCAATTTACATATTACATCAAATGAAAGATAAAGAAACTCTCATCTAACAAAACCCCGGCTATTCATCCGCGACAATCCAACAAGTTCATATACACAATCCAACAACATTACAGATCACAGATATGCACAACCCCCACTAATCGACGTATAGAGATTAGTCGACGTTCAGTGCATATATCACATTACAGATATAACCATTTAGCAAAAGTTTGTAGAACTTCGATCAAAATACCAATTTGTAACTACCCCAAACACAACATTGTTCTCTAGAAATTCTGGGCAGAAACAAAATACTTTAAAAATCACAGAACACCAAACTGAACAAACTGCAGCAAACCCGAGTCGCGGCCGAGTCAACTCGGCCGCGGATCCGCGGCGAAACGTGTGGTTTCGCCGTGGTTCCACAGCGCTTTGACCGAGTCGTGGGCTCATTTTTGCTTCCTGTTCCTGAAAAACCCTGCACTGATTTTTAAGGTATGTGGAATTATTTTTAGAGCAGATTTAAAAATCGGCAGAAAGTGCATGATTTTAGATGAATTTTGCGATTTTTTCCGGATCGAAGTTCTAAACACTTTGCTAACAGTTAGTTGTTGTTTAGCTAGGCTCTGATACCACTGTTAGGTCCACGTTACCCACCCCGGTTCTTTCGGGGAGGCGGAATAGGTAAAAATCAAAATTTTCTAATAAGATGACATGGACCATCCATGATGGATCTTTGCTAAACAAACACTAACACATAAACTATAAGTTCTAGCTACTATATAGAATGGTTATACTTAGATCTTGAACTCCTTCTCTTCTTGCTCCTTGGAGTGGTTTGAACGGCTCCTCCTCGTCGTTTTCTCTTTGCCGAAGATAAATCCACCCGAGGGCCTCGAACTTAAGCTCCTACCTCAACCAAGAGGTAACTAGAGTGCTTGGTTTGCTAGACAAAGAACCCTAGAAAGAGTAGAGATGAGTCTTGATGGTTTTGTCTCAAGAGCTTATGATTTCCAACACATGGAACACTTAAGCTTTGAGAGGAAGAGGGAAAGCTCCAAACATGAGAGAGAAAGAGCAAGAGAGAATGAGAGTATTTTTGCAACCATACTCTCATATGAGAGAATTATGGAAATAACAATAATAATTAAAAAAATTGTGATGGTTCATTTGGAATGACCATTTATCATTTCACATTAAATGAATTTTGCAAGAATCAAGGAGCATCTTTCATGTGAAATGATGATGGTCAATATGTCAACATAGGTCAACAAGTCAACCAAAGTCAAATGGTCAACAACCCTAACCATGGTACAATTATCTTTAATTAATACCATTAATCATATTTCTCATTCTCATTAGGGTTTGGAAAAAGTCAACGGTCAACAGCCCTAATGAGAATCCTCTGCCTCTGTCAACTGTGCATACATACCCGCATCCGTGTTCCGAGGAACACGAATACAATGAGACAAAACCAATCCCAAAACAAATACTAGGATCTGGCTTAAAACAAAGCCCGCTAGTAATAACTGCCCGGACACCAAACATGCACAAGTGCGCGGATGTGAACGAACCCCGTCGCAAAACCATGCGACCTCTACTCTGTTTTGCCCAAAGGCGAATAACCCTCTGTGTGGGACTCTAAAGACTCGACACTACGCTGGCAGTGGGTTTAACCACAGACCGCAAGCGGTACTAGCTGTACGTAACGGTCCCCAGGTAGATGCTGATAAGAAGACTGATGAGGTGAACCCATCCGAACTCCTACTGAGCCTGAATGTGACAATCTCCGTACAGTCCGGTCTGTTCGTCTGAGAGTATCGCATGGCGGGCCTAGGGGCGGTAAACGTCAGTCCCCTAATAGCGGTACAAGTCGTGTCGGAGTGTAGCCCAGAACACCCTGAGAAACTACTGGAAACACTACCAGTAAATCTCGCTTGACCTGGCCAGGGACGACTATGTGTAATGGCTCTCCTAGACACAACGCGATATCAACTCCCAATACCGGGAGAGATGAATCCTGTCTAACCGTCACTGCCTCCAAGTACTTCGGGACTGCACCTAACTACTACCTGTTTGCACGACTCAATAGAGCCGTGGTAGGGTAGTAATCTAAGAACAGTGGGAACACACTTGAGGCGAAGTGACAGTGTCAAGTCAACGGACTAAGCTGTACTCATGTCACCTGGGAACTGTTAACTGACGATAGGTATAATACCAACCAACAGTTCCCGACGAGTCCTGTCCAATGTACTCGTAACCTAACGAGCACCTGCATACTATCTCCGGTACGACGTACTGATGGCTGTGGGACAGACCATCTTCCCTGCTGGGATGAGAAGCGTATGCACCAGTCTACTATGGAGTATCGATGCCCTGTCTCGATAATCCTATGACTAGGGACCAAAATAAGGATGTGCTTATAGACTACCCAGCCCCTACTAGTGTGATTGCCATCACAACGCCGGTAGTCAAGCAAAGATCCTAAGGGCTCCATCAATATGTTATTAGCGATATGTTAAAAGAAACATATACACATATTAAGATAGAAACAAACCAAGTAGCATACTACTATATCGAGCAAGACTGTCGTAAACCCGTTTATATATCTCAAGCCTCCAAAATGTATTATACAAACTAGTACTATACAATAATGGCCTCTAGGGCATACATATTCAACATATATATTATATGGATATAATTATATGTTATTGTGAAGTTATAATTATCTAGATAGACTTTGGGAGTCATGGATAATTTTAGTATCATTGGATGATGGTGTCGTTAGTTAATTTAGTCGTGAGCCCTAGAATAAGGTTTACACCCACGCGCACACACATGCTTACTTTGTTGTACTTGTGCATATATGGGGATAGATATATATACACACACATAGGTATGGGACTATGTATATATATACACGTATACCTACACATGGATGATGAGAATTGTATATGGTATTTGGAGATGAGTCAATGAGATTGGGTATGGTGCCATGAGATTGGTGATATGATGTGGTTCATATTATGAGATACGACATGAGATTTTAGCGGGCCTTTAGACGTGTGTTTTACATACGCATTTATATATATATAAATGGTATCAATTTGTACTAGACTTAGATCAATACCCTAATTCATGAGATATGATGATAATGGATACCAGATGAATAATGAGATGCATGTGATATTTGACCCATACCCAGATTTGGGATGCCGTACGATGGATTTACCGTATGAGATAACTATGATGATAGATCCGCACTCTTGACTCGAGGATCTCATATGATATATTGTATCGTACGTGGTACTATTGAGGCGAGATCACCGACTATTATATATGTATATATATATCGACTCAGATTTAGGTGGTTTTCTTACCTTTCGGTTACTCATGTAGTTTACTTATAGATGTTAGACTAGAGTCATATCTATTTCAAAACTAACGAATCGTGAGTATTTTAAAGACATGCCAAGAGATTCTACGGATATTTTCAAAATACGCATCTTTCTTAAAAACACCGTAGCCCTTATTTTTCTAAACACCACGATTCGTGTTATTTCAAATGGCAAAACTGTATGACATATATATATTGATGTAGATTCTTCACTGTTGCGTTTATTATTCAATTTCCGCATATTCTTGCTATTCGCATCGCATTGCATGTTTAAATATATTTATTGTTATATTAAACCCATGCTGTCAGGACACCAGCACCATTATCGATGATGCGTATGTTCCACGTACACCTGCTTGCCGGCTCACACATTTCATCATCGATAATTGCCATGTCACTACACAGTAGGATTGTTGCATCAGGATATGACTCCTTGTATGACATACTGGCACACATGGATATTGTACACTCATACTTGCATATATACCTACTTGTACATCCATATTAGGCACAGGCATATTGTACACTCATATTTGCGTATATACCTACCCGTACATCCATATTGGCGCACAGGTATATTGTACATTCATACTTGCGTATATACCTACTTGTACATCCATATTGGCGCACAGGCATGTTGTACACTCATACTTGCGTATATACCTACTTGTACATCTATATTGGCGCACAGACATATTGTACACTCATACTTGCGTACACACATATTGTACACCCATATTTGCATACATACGTATTTGCACATACATAGATGATTCTGAATTGATTTTGGAGATTTGGGAACCGCAAGATATATTTTAAAACTGGATTCATTTAAAAGAACGGTTTTCCCTCGATGTGTGCATATTATTGTTCCATGTTGCATGATATACGGATATGCTTATGTTTCTGTTATATGTCACATACGTCATGCTTTACGCTTTTACGCATTGAGATATGCTGTTTTCATGAGATTTCTGGATTTTTGAACCGTGGCGATTTTAAAAGAATCATGTACATTTTTAAAAACCCGGATTCTCTTGATATGATATTTCAGTGCGTCCATCATGTGTTTTCTCGGTTCGGAGAGTGACATGTGAAACCCGATTCGAGGAGGCGGATGATTCCGTTTGCGGGTACATGGTGGACCCGGTATGGTACTTCGGGGCGAGAGAGAGATTTCGTGTGGATGACGATGAGCCTGGCAGAGGGATCACTATCTACCGGTGATAGTGTTTGGGCTCGGCGGATATCCGGAGGATACCGACCGGAGTCGAGAGATGATACGGGCCGATCCGGACTGATGGAGCCCGTGGGCCGATCCGGACTGACGGAGCCCGATATATATATATATATATATATATATATATATATATATATATATATATATATATATGAGGATTTACGTGCCGATGCTGGGCACGGGTTTCATGATGTTTTTGAGTGTCGATGCTAGACACTCAGGTTCCATGATTTTGATGTGTCGCGAGGGACACACGTTGATTTATATCCTCATACTTTCATGCATATGCTTTATGATATTTACATGCTTAATGTTTTGTGTCATTGGTTGACACGTGGACGAGATCCACATGCATACAGGAATTGATTACATAGTGGGATGATATCCACATACTTATAGACTTCATGATATAGTTAACACTGATTTCATGATGATTGCATTGATCACACCTCATGTTTATGATATGTTGCTACCTGAGGCACTGACACGAGCACTTGGTATTACACTTGGTATAGATGTTTACCCTTGTACCCTTATCATGCTTCAGACTTTATCATATTGAGGATATATATATATATATATATATATATATATATATATATTTTGATCGTATTGACCTAGGATTGAGTCATACATACGATTTCTGCTCTGTGATGTTTTCTATTCACGAGTTGGCAACTCATCCCCGTTGTGCCACAGTTTCTTGCAGGTTCTGCCGTACAGGTTTTTCCTTGACGGCTTGTTGGCACATTACTTCATTCCGGGTGATTTCTTTGGTAGGTGGGTTCACTCGCATTGTGACCACCATTGTACTTATTTATGTTCAGTTTTATCTAGTAAAATTCCATCAATCAGACTTGTATTTATTTCAGACTTAGAAAACCAGTTGTGTATTATTTCGACCTTAGAGTCGCGCATTGTAGTATTATGGTTTTCTTGATGATTTTGAGTTTCCTTTTGAGTTTTGATCCTCGCCCTTCGACATTGTATATTATATTGCTTGTGTGGTTGTGACCGTCGATTGACGAAGAGCTAGCTCCCGTTTGGGGATGCTTTTTATCATTATGCATATATTATTCATGTTGTACCCCATTTGGGGCCAGTATTTACAAAGGAAACTCTGCCAAAATTTTCAGAAAAGACTTGATGTTTTAAAAACACATAATTCGGCTTATGCTATTAAAAACACTTGTTTTATAACATGTTTTCTACACTTCTTCTTTAAAAATGATTTTAGATTTCTGGGATTTTGGCTTACTTGAATCAGATGGGGTCCTATAGACTTCATATGATTCAAGGGCCAGTCACGTACTATTTCGGGTCGTGACAACAACTGAGGGAGATTCCGACCTCCATCAGCTGGCGCCGTCTGTGGGAAAGGCGGAGGACTTTTCCACCAAAAAAAGTTGATCCCCCTCCTTCGATTTAATAATAAGTGACAACCGCGACGATCCCAGCGCGAGCTGTCCCGTCCTCCATAACACAGGCGGAAGCGGTCCTACCCCCCCCTCCTAACGTCATCAACGTCTTAACCGCTAGGATCGATGTCATGCCCCGCTTCCTAGAGTGCGTGAACTACAACACGTGACAGGGCCAACCATGCTACCTGTGGATAGAAATCATCCCTTCACAGTCACATTACGGCTGTCTATAGGATATCAAAAACAGTAAAATATAAAATCTATCTATTACATGTCCATTTGCCAAAATAAAAGAGTCAAGAAAATGTATAAGCGGAAACGAATTAATATCCAATAAACAACATCTGAAAATATGTCCCAATATGGGCTCACATCAAGAAATAAAGCTGTGGAAAATAACTAAACTAAATATCACTAAACTCAATTCCTCACTATTCGGCTTGACGGCTAAACTAATCCTGTTCAGCCTGCGAAAGAGATAGAGGAACTGAGCCATGCAAAACCCAGACGTCAGTGCGTCATAATACCAAAATAGCAGTAATGACCCGGATGTAACAAGATATGTAAACATGAATATAAATCAACAACATAAATATAAGCAGTGAGGTACATGTGTGTATGTGATGTGTAATCTAAAAATGGGCTTCTAGGTTATCTATACTATAAATCTTTGAAATCAATTAATATAATTCTCATTGTAACCCAACAGTCTATGCCCCGTTCATTCTCCACGGGACCACGGTAACAGGATTATTCCGTAATGCCCGAAAAAACAGCAAACGGGATATTCCATAATGCCCGGAAAAGCGGCAAACATGTAATTATTCCGTAACACCCGGAAAAACGGCAAACAAGATTATTCCGTAACGCCCGGAAAAACGGCAAGCAAGATATTCCGTAATACCCGGAAAAACGGAAAACATGTAATAATAGCCTTTTGAATTACGTTTAGCTTACATTCTTGATTTCCTCTTTACCCCCAGATTTATGCTCAAGTCAGGTATTGCCAAGATAGATCTAATGCCAACACAGGATCAAATAGGTATAAGTTTTCGTTTATGCATATAACAAGTATCGTCCGTTAGGACAACAAGTCAGGATTGTTGGTATTAATAACTGGATCCAAGTAATGAATTAAGCAGTGTGTCATGCACATGTCAGGTGATGTATATGCATCAACTAGATATCCAATATAAAACTGTAACGAATATCGAAACACGGTTAATGCACGGATGCACTTGTATCTATCTATGATAACCTTTTATACGTCCATGACGACGTATGATGCACATTAGAAAGCACGTTATACTAATATAACAGTAATATGATATAATGAGATTCCGGCATGCAACTAGATATGCAATTGTCGGTATGGATACGAACGGATATCGAAAAACGGTAAAACTATAATGTTTGATGCATAATTAAAATACATGTATTATTTTTATTCATATGGATGTAAATATATTAACATAACATGTAGCAAGATAAACTTTCCTTATCGGAACTCATGTCGGGGTACGTACGTCATGTTCGACGTCGGGTAAACGTCGCGATGCAAACTATGTATATACAGGACTAGACTTGGCTACGCAAAGACGTGACCGCGCTGGACAACGACGATGACTGGGTCATCCGGATCATCGACGACGTGCGTGACTCTGGCGTGATGGCCGGAAAGCAAGAAAGCAAGAATAGAGAAGAAAGAAAGAAAGAAAGAAGAGAAAGAAGATGGAGAATGAGGCTGGGTGTCGGCTCTGGGTTCAGGGACAAAGGCGACGGCGACGGCGAGATGGGCAACGGCGACGAAGTCCATGGTGATGGGCAGAGAGGTTACTCGGGTTGATGTCGGTGTTCCGCAGCCGGGGTTTGAAGGTGGCAGTTTGTGGTGTCGACAATCGGAGAAAGATGTGAGGAGGCGGTGATGAGGGTGGTGACGGTGAGGTCTCCAGCGTAGGGTTGGGTCATGTGGGGGAGTTTGCAGGGTTCTTGGGTGCTCGGGGTTTGTGTGCAGGGTGTTCTCAAGTTGCAGGGGATGGAGAGGGAGAGGAGATGGAGAAGGTGAGGGTGAGGTCGAGGTCGAGGGACGTGATCGGTAGTAAGGTGAGGTTAGGTTTCTGCAGGGTTGGGGTCGTGGGTTTTCTTGGGTTGCTAGGTCGCGGTTGCAAGGTGGTCGTCGGGTAGAGGAGGAGAGGAGAAGAAGAAGGTGGAGGTGGCGAGGAGGTGATGAGGTAAGGTCGACGAGGGTGTCGACGGCGAGGTGAGGGGCTAGGATTTGGGTTCAAGCTTCATCGCGGCAGGAACCAGAGAAAAAGAAATAAAGGAGGAGAGAGAGAGAGAGGTAGAGGGGTATTGTAGTATATTAGGTTTAATATATAGAATATATATAGAGAGAGGAGAGAAAGAGGGATCAGAGAGAGAGAGAGTAAAGATTTATATAATATAAAATATACGTATATATACTGTTAAGGTATAAAGAATATAATAATATATATTATACGATTATACAGCTAATATAAAAATATTCCGAAAAATACCCGGGTCTCTTCTAAAAATCTAGTTTTAAAATACCGATAATATACGTGTCAGTTAAAATTATAATGCGACATTCGATTAGATAAAATGCATACTTCCAACAACGGATAGACGTAAAAACACATAGCGATCCAAACGAGTCTGCTTTATCATATCGTACATGAACACGATGTCTGGATGCAACCATAGGATATGGGGTATGATACAGGCCATGCTAGATATTTAAAAATATTATTTGACTATTATTTGTATTATTTAAAGATATGCATTTGCCAAATATTATACATGTATATATAGAGCCTAGATTTGCACGGATCATCTGTACTAGTAAGAATATGTCGTAATTTAGAACCATGATAGGTTTCGATCATGCGGGTCAGGTCGGATACTAACCACAGATACCAAATGCACTATCCGCACCCAAAAGCAAACAATAAACAAAAAACTGTCGTAAAATTGGAAAATACCCAAATCAAATATGGTATAAATGAACTAGGGTATTACAATTGATAGGCTCACGGTGATGGTGGATGCGCTCTCCCTCATTCAAGCGGTCGGCCATGTCCACCAAATTGCAGTTTCCCCTCACTGGGATGATGACGTACGTAGGCTAACGGGAGCACACACTTAGGCTCTTGACCTCAATCGCGCTTATCTTGATGTTACCGAACGCCGGCCTGCCGATTCTGGCAGTCATGACCCGCATGCGGGGAATGATTCCATGACCCGATGGGTGCCGGACAGTTCGACGCCCCGATCTTAGGGGAGACCAGGCTATCGTTTCGACACCCACCGTGTTTTCTCACCACCTGAAGAGGTGTCGGTCAGTTCGCCTGGTTCCAAGCACGACCGACGCCCCCACTTCCATCGAGGTCGTGCATACGGTGAACGTCGGGACTATCCACGAAGGGCTTCCCCCGAGGATTTAAGAGATGTGATAGAGCGAAACCGAAGAGGCTCCATTGCGCAAGTCCGGAGCAGAGATAGTAGGTGTCCGACTATAGAGAATCCTCGGGGTACCACCGACGGATCGAGGCCCTCGAAAAGAAAATCGATAACATACGACAGGACGACCGCACGGCCGGCAAAAGGGCGAAGTACTCCGCTGATTCACTCATGAGGCCCTTTACAGAACGACTGCTAGCTGAGCGTGTCTCGTCCAGGAACAAACCATCCAAGGTGGCCTTTTTTGATGGGAAGTCCGACCCGAAGGAACACTTGGACGCGTTTACGGCGAGCATGGGCTTCCAAGACAACTCGGATGTGGCTCAATGCAGAGCTTTCTCTACCACTCTCATCCGCACTGGTCGGGATTGGTTCCGAGGGCTCGTGCCGTGCTCCATCTCGACCATTGATGAGCTGGTGTCCTAATTTCTCGCTCATTTCATCGGTAACCGACGACAGAAAAACATGGTCGACTACCTGTTCACCATCAAGAGCGGAGACAAGGAATCCTTCAAGGGGTACGTCACCCGCTTCTACAATGCCCTCCTGGAGTTTTTCGAGCACCACGACGAAATAGTTATCACCGCCCTAAGGTCGGGTCTTAGACACAAAGAGTGGCTTCGCTCTTTTGCATTGGCGCAACCTAAGACCATAGCCGAAATAAAAGTATGGACCAAGTGAGAAATCCAACTTGAGTCAGAGGTGAACTCCAATCTACCCCGGGGAGACCAAGCAGACCGGAAAAGATGGGATAGGGAGGAGAAAAAGAAAGCCGATCGTCCAAAAAACTATTCTCCGAAGTTCCTTGAGTACAGTCCTCTGAACGTTTACCAGACAGAGCTGCTAGAGGAGGCCAAAGGTGAGAGGTTCTTTAAGCTCCTGCCGGCTATCCAGAGGACGGGCAAGCGGTTCCGCGGCCCGTACTGCGTCTATCACAGGTCACAGGGGCACCCGACCAAGAGCTGCAAGCAACTCCATGACTACATCAAGGAACTAATCTGCTCTAGTCACCTGGCGATATACCTACGAGACAAGCGTCAGGCATAGCAGGAGCAAAAGGACCAACCCCCTCCCGGGGAATTAACAATTGGGCAGATCATGGTCATTTCGATGGATCTAACTCTGGACAGTATGGGGAACCACCGCCTCCTACCGGTCATGGCCATAAGTGATCCGCCCTACAAGAAATGCAGGAAGGATGACCCGATTATCTTCACCGACGAAGACCTTCACGGCATATCACTCCCACACAATGACCCCCTTGTGATAACAGCCCGAGTTCACTGTTACGAGGTCCGGAGAATATTGGTCGATTCAGAGAGCTTAGCGGATATCCTGTTCTACGACTTTTTCCAGCATATCAGATTAGATCCATCCGATCTCCAGCCGACCTCCCACGTCCTCTCCGGGTTCACTAACCATTCCATCCCGGCCGAGAGATCGGTCGCCCTCCTCTTCAATATTAGGGAAGTAGGCAAAATGCAAACCATACCGGTAAACTTCCTCGTTGACAAGATCCCGTCACCCTATAATATCCTCCTGGGATGCCCCACCCTAAACGCCCTCGGGCCCAGATCTCAACTTACCACCTTGCGCTCAAATTCCCTTTAGATCATGGGGGAGTAGGCCGGACCTATGGGACCAACAAACTTCCAGGATCTATATCGCCTTAACATCTCCCGTCGGGGAGCAAGGTGACGTTTTTGAAGATACGCATGATCCTCAGGGGTCCTTAGACACGCGATGACTGAAAGGAAATTCGAGATGCCCTGGTGGAAGCGTTAGCGGAAGTTCCTCTCATAGAGGGAGTTGACAGCCGGACTGTCCAGATCGGCTCTCTCTTGATAGGGTGTCCGTAAAGACCTGATTCGGTTCCTTCGAAACAACTCGTATGTGTTCTCTTGGACGCCAGCAGATATGCCCGGAATCGATCCCGAGGTGATCTCCCACAAGCTCGGGGTCGAACCAAAAGCCAAGTCAATCTGACAAAAGAAAAGAAGTTTCGCGCCAATTAAACAGAAAGCGATAGAATACAAAGTGGATCGATTGCGCGCTGCCGACTTCATCGGATGCGTGGACTACTCGGATTGGCTGGCGAACATGGTCATGGTCAAGAAGGCAAACGGGAAATGGCGCATGTGCATCGATTTAACTGACCTGAACAAGACTTGCTGCAAAAACAACTATCTACTTCCTCGGATATATCAGCTAGTAGACAGCTCGGCCGGCCATGAATTACTAAGCTTCATGGATGCCTTCTCCGGTTATAATCGAATCCGAATGAACCCGGTAGATGAAGAGCTGACAGCCTTCACCACGGATCAGGGAGTGTACTGCTACAGGGTAATGCCCTTCAGACTCAAGAACGCCGGAGCCACGTACCAGCGACTGGTCAACAAACTGTTCAAGACACAAATTAGGAAAAACATGGAACTCTACATTGATGACATGCTTTTAAAATCCGCCTTGTCAGCCGGACACACTACGGATCTCGGCGAAGCGTTCGATGTCCTGCAAAAATACAAGATGAAGCTGAATCCAGCTAAATATGCGTTCGGCGTCATGAGCGGGAAATTCCTTAGGTTCATGGTTACCCATCGAGGAATCGAGGCGAACCTAGAGAAAATCAGTGCCATCATTAACATGGCAACGCCCAAGAGAATGTCGATATCATGTGACTCACCGGGAGGGTGGCCGCATTGAGTCGCTTTATGTCCAGATCCAGGAAAAAATACCTTCTTTTCTTCAGAGCCCTCAGGAAAATCCCCAGGTTTGAATGGACCGAGGAATGCAAAAATAGTTTAGAACAACTCAAGGCACACTTGGCGTCCCCACCACTTCTCACCAAACCGGTCGAAGGCGACGAGCTGTTATTATATCTAGTTGTCTCTGACCATGCCGCAGGCTCAGTGCTCATCAGAGAGTTTGAAGGGACGCAGAGACCGGTTTACTATGTAAGCTATGTTTTCAAGGATGCAGAGACCAGATACCCGGCCATAGAAAAAATAGTCTTTGCGCTTGTCCTCGCCTCCAGAAAATTGCGACACTATTTCCAGGCGCACACAATCCTTGTCCTCACTGAACGACCTTTGGGGAGTATCCTCGCCTCCCTCGAATTATCAGGCCGCTTAGAGAAATGGAGGTGAGAACTGTCACAGTTCGATATCAAATACCGACCCAGAAGGGCCATCAAAGCACAAGCCCTAGCCGATTTCATTGTTGAGTGCACCATTCCTGCAAAGGAAGGAACGACTGCTCAGGATCCCGACTTGCGGCCCTCGGTCGAGGAGGTGCCCAGCCCAATCCTAAACTGGGTACTCTATGTGGATGAATCCTCCACTGAGGAAGGAAGTGGGCCGGCCTGATCATCCGCGGCCAGAATGAGGCAGAAATGGAGTATTCCCTGAGGCTTGGTTTTAAGGCTGTTCCCCTCCGAAAGAAGGCGACGACGTGAGGACGTCTTGCCTGAGATTCGGGGCAGATGCTATATGGTTTTACCCGTCCACCTCTCCGAAGATGCCAAGTTGATTTATAGCACCGTGTATCGGAGGTCTAGACGGATGCGGCCGATGTACCAGACTTCGTCAGATTCCCCCTCGCTTGAGAGGTTTTTGATTGTGGGGAAGCTCTTCCCTGCAGGGCAAGCCCCTGCAGTTAATTACGCTACCGCATCGCGGTAGCCACTTTCTCCTTCTCCAGAATTTCACTTCGTGTCGTGTGTGTTTGTTTTGTTTGTGATTGCCCGTGGATTGTATACGGAGACTAAATGATGTCGTCGCCCATAGGACGCGGATTAGTCCAAATCCGTATTTACTTAGATTTGGATTTGGTGTTTTAGTTTAAGGATACGTTAGCCATATTTAGGCTAAGATCGACTTAAACATTTTTTAAGGATACGTTAGTCTGATTTGAGACTAAGATCAACTTAACGGGATCGTTTGGATCCGATAAAAGAGCATTTGGGGGCTCTATTATTCCAGTTTAGGGACGTAGTGGTCCATAGGTAGTGTAAGGACATTTCGGTCCAAATTCCAGTTTAGGGACATGGTGGTCCATATTCCAGTTTAGGGACATAGAGGTCCATAGGTAGTTTAAGGAAGCTTAAGTCCGTGGGTTTGAGGACCCCACAGTCCGTGTTTTAGTTTAAGGACGCATAAGTCTATGGGTTTAAGGATCCCACAATCCGTGTTTTGGTTTAAGGGCGCTTAAGTCCATGAGTTTAAGGACCCCACAGTCCGTGTTGATGTGTGGTTGTCGGGACCCGTCACCTCTCTGACGTCGTTGAAGAATTACAACGATAGGAGTCAAAGGAGTTCGGAGATGTACCCTCGAACAGGATGTAAATTGATTTAAGAGAGCAGCTGTGCTCAGTCAATTTAATTTGAGGACTTATGGCTATGATTGGGCTAAGTCCAGTTGAAAAATGTTCAACGCTTTTATTTGTTTTTGGCCTATTAGGCCTGTGTTAGGGCTTCGCCCCTTTTTAAACAATGCATTGCATTTCTTATTTTGTTTGGGCTCTGCCCTTTTATAAATGATGCAGAGCATCTGTTCTGGGCTCTGCATTTTATTTTGTTTGGGCTCTGCCCTTTTTATAAATGATGCAGAGCATCAATTTCGTGTGGGCTCTGCCCTTTTATTTCATTGCAATTTAATTTGGCCTACTAGGCCTTTTTGATTTGGGCCTGGCCCTTTAGTAACAATGCATTGCATTTGTCAGGCGCTTTGCGCCAATCAATGAGCGCAAGCGCTTGTGGTGATGACACGTGTCACGCAAGCGCAATGCGCTGCGCCAGTGCGCTGCGCTTGCGCTGCGCCAGTGCGCTGCTGACACGTAGCGCGCTCTGGTGAGTTGCGCCAATTTCAGAGAGCAAGGCTCTATCTCAAAAGCGCATAGCGCAAGTGGTTCAGGTGCTGACACGTGGCGCTCTCTGGTGGCTTGCGCCAACCCAGGAGCGCAACAGTGCAGTTTTTGCAAGTGCAAGGCACTATTTCAATAACTTGAGAATCTTTAAGATTCCAGAACCAATGGTTCATAAAAAAGTGCAAGGCACTGTTTGATTTCTTGATCCAATTTAGATCAAAGAAAACAAGTTTTTCTTGTTTTCAGAGAACCAGTGGTTCATAAAAAAGTGCAAGGCACTTATTATTATTTGAAGATCATTGATCTTGTTCTTAGATCAATGATCTATTAGAAGAAATTCTTCTATTTTGTGAAGGTTTTACCTTTATCTTGAACTTTCTTCAGAGTTCTCTCTGTTTTGAGGTTCTTAATCTCTCACAATGTTGATGATGTTGATGATCTTTTGAATTGGGATCTAGAGGCCTTTATATAGTGCCCATAAATTTGTTAAGTTTGTTAAAAAGATCCTTCTCTGAGTGATTGTGGGAATTTTCCCCACCGTTGGATCTTTGATCCAAGGGCTTCTGTTTTACAGAAGACAATCTTCTTGTTTTAATAAGAACAGAAGAATCTTACTAGAATTTAATTCTGTTTGGCGCAAATGCCCCAGCGCGTGACACGTGTCACGCAGCGCAGAGCGCAGCACAACTGCGCTGACACGTGTCGCGCAGCGCAACTGCGCTTGCGCAACTGCGCTGACACGTGTCGCGCAGCGCAGCGCTTGCGCAACTGAAGCGTTGCTTCTTTTAATTTTTGTTTTAAATAGAGCCTTGCTCTGATTGGGCGCGCTGCCTTGGGCGCTGCGCTGACGTATCAGCTTTTGACACGTGGGGCGTTGCACGCAGCGCAAGGAATTTGAAGCGTTGCTTCGAATTTTGAATTTTTGAAATTCAAACAGAGCTTTTCTCTGATTGGGGGAAACAAATGCCCCCCACCGTTGCATTCACATGGCGCGCACGTGAGTGCTTCAGTGGCAAGATCCTGACCGTTGGATCAACTCAGGAGCTGAAGGGGTGCAAGCTCCTATATATAGGACCCCGGGCCCTTAGAAAATCTTTACTATTTCCAAGATTTTGATTTTCAGAGCTTTGCTCTTGCTGAAGAACTTCAGAGCTTTGCTCTTGTTTCCAGACTCTAGAGCTTTGCTCTCATTTCCAAAGTTAGAAAAACTTTAGGTAAAATTAATTTAAATTAATTTAAATCAATCTTAACCAACAGAGCCTTGCTCTCATAGATCTTTTGATCTAAAGAAATCCCCTTTGGGGTTTCATAAACAGAGCATTGTTCTCAAGAATTTGTTTCAGGGTTTCTTAACCCATGAACAGAGCTTTGCTCATTGACAGAATATAGATCTTTTGATCTTCTGATGATGAACTCTTAAGAGTTTTTTATATGGATCTTTAAGATCCCAGAACTTCAATTTTTTTTAGGAATTAATTAATTTTCTTTCTTTGATGAATTTTTTTATCATTATTACAGAGCTAGGCTCCTTTAGAGGATCTTATTCCCCTGAGACCAGAGTTTGAAAAGTGTCACTCTGTGACAGAGTATTGCTCTGAAAGAGGAGATTTTCTCCTTATCTCTAGGGATTTTTTATATTATTAATGGGAATATTCTCTTGGGGATTAACTGACAATCTCATCCAATGATGGGGTTGTCTTATTAACTGACGTATTGTCATCCAGATTTTGTGGGTCCCCCTTTGGTCTCCTACCCACTGCACTGCTGTGTGGTGTAATTAATTTTAATTAATCTTTAATTTAATTAATTAATTAATTAAATTTTTTTTAAACGCCAAGCGTTGGAATTACAACACTAACGGCTAATTTTGTTCCCTTGCAGTGACTATGTCTTTTGATACTTCATTCCCGTTCGCTCGTTCGGAGGAAGGGTTTCCTGAAGCGCCCTTGGACTGCGAAGTCCTAGCTATGATCAGAGACCACGACCCGGAATATAAGAGTCTCCACCTTTGGGGGTCGTGGTACAATCAGATTATCATGGGTCGACGGAGCTTCACGTGCGCAGTACCGTCAGAACCCATTACGGTGATTCATTATGCCAGCCCACCCCCGGTGCAGTATGCCGTGGAGATGGTTGATTGGACCTCGAAGGGCTTTCTTCATCCTGCCATAAATGCAATTCCGGTTCAGCGTCCTATGGTTTTGGATATCCTGGGACGCCGTATCTGTCAAGGTGAGGCGCGACCTTGGGGGCAATCATATAACATAGGTCTGATCCCCCGCCACCCGATCGGCTATCTGCCGTGGGCTCGCTATATCCTGTCGGCGAAGAAGTCGCAGTTGATAAGGTTAGGGTTGTACACTGCGGTTTACGTCTCCCTCTTCCAGTATCCCACGCTTCCCACCTGGTGGTTCAAGGCCTTCTTGGAGCAGTGGAACATTCCTACTCACACTTTCCTCGCAATGGATAGGAAGTGTCAATTTCTCTGGAGGAATTCACAGAGGTCTCCGGTTTACCGGTTATAGGGGAGCACTATGAGGAATTGCTTCCTACAGACGAGTATGTCTTTGGTGCTAAGCCGGCAGTAAGGGGCCTCACCACGGAGAATGCTGTTCAACACCAATTCCCAAGTTTGATCAAAGTGTTGAACATTTATGAGGCCTTTTTCATCGAACGTGGGAGTCGCGGAGTTAGCTTCGAGGATTTCATCGCTCGGTTCCTTCACCCAAATGTCCTTTCGGCAGAAGCTGCCAAGTTTGCCACCCTTGATGACCCTTTCAGTCTAGGTTTGGATAACCTGCCGGCGAAGGAAATAGACCAAAAGGGTTTTTTCCTTCCTAACTCCCCAACTATGTCTTTTGCGAAAGTTGCAGCCCCTGGGATGGACGAGGAGGCCTTCTTCTTAGGATTTCTTGGACTATGGCTGAGTTGGTTTGCGCTCCCGATGCATTCTCGCCATATGCGGCCCTCTGTCTTTTACCCAGCTCACCGGATGACCATCGGGGTAAAAGTGGCCGTTGGGATCGCCGGCTTGGCACACTTGTATCATGGCCTCAGTCGAGCGGCCGATGCTAATGAGCCTGGGGTACTGCACGTGATCTTCCCGATGCACTACTTCGTATCGTGGCTCTAGCTACACACATCGGGCGTCTTTGGGATGCACAAAAGGCCCTCATTCTATGACAGGTGCAGCTTCCCTCGCATCATACAGTTGATTGGCGCATCAATTATGACTCCATCTCCATGGAATGCCAGGGGTTTACTCCTTCGCCCCCACACCGTTGGAGACGGGGTGTCTTTCATCGACAAGGTGTTGACTATTGGAAAGGCATCTACCACTGTAGTGCGGCCATTGCAAGACACTTTCAAGGATGGAGCCTCAGTTTTGACGGCCCGGGAGACCCTCCACCTATATTCTATCAGACCGGGCTTCCTGGTGTTCAGGCAGAACGGTGCGGCAATTTTCATGAGATACAACCCGCATCGTTTCGCCCAACAACTGAGCTACAATCAAGGGGTACCACTGGAGGATTTCTTATCGGAACCTGCTGCTACAAAAGAAGGGATAGAGAGAGCGCTGCATCACTTCATGCGTCTGAATACGGGTTCCCACTTTTTTATCAGTGAGCCGGCTTGCGCCCCATGACTCCTCAGGGTATATACAGAATGGTACAGTCATTCGACGGGAGCCGTTATAAAGGAGGAAAAGCGATTGCTGGTCGACCGTAAGGGTGTTCCTCCAGGTAGCGACCGCAACGCTCCTTTAGTGCCAAGGACCCCGGTAGTTCCCCCTCTAAAAGATGCTAGAGCCGGACCACCGCGTGCGCAGAGTCCTCCACGCGGATTGCCGCTTCCCGATATTGCGGATGCACCACCAGCGCCCTGTGCTCCAGTGGAGACAGTGGTTGTAGCCTCGCCGGAGTCTGGTGTGGGTGCGGACATCGGGGCCCGCCGCCCCAAGGTGTCTGCAAAGCGCAAATCGATCCCGGGTGCACCTAGGGCTGGTGGGCAGAAGAAGAAAAAGAAGTCGCTCTTCGCGGCTGACGTTGCGTTCGGTCAGGAACCCCATGCTCCCTATGGTGAGGGCCTGAGTGAATACGGGACCAACAGGGGGTTAGTCATGCCGCCGGATGACACGGACTTGGAGGCCGCCATCGTAGCTTCAGAGCGGTTGGCGAGACGCGACGCGACGCGTGGCTAGCTAAGCTTGCGCAATCAGGTAATCACTAGTCGCATTTTTTATTGTATCATATCTTTATTATTTCCCTTGACTAACGTTTTTTCCTTCTTTTCTTCAAACAGGCATCATCACTAAAGAAGCCATTGCTGCTTCCCTCAAGACTTTCCAAGAGGAGGAACGCTTTAGAGCGTCCTTAGGCCTTGGTAAATTTCGATTCATCAAGTCTTCATTTTCCTTGTGTTATGGTCGATCTAATCTCCCCCTTTTTTATCGCAGGAACCACAATGCCGATACCGCCAGGTGACGCGGAGACTCTTCCCGCGCCAGCCGCCGATGTTTCTGCCTCCTCGGGGATACCACGAAAGGCCCGTCTTGAAGAGCCGATGAGAGATGCCTTAAAGGCTATGGAGGCATCTTTGAACGAGGACGACGACACCTTGATGAAGGAAGCGTCGAAGAGGTCCATTGCGACAGCCCGGGAGGAGAGGATGTGGTTGAGGCATGAAGCGAAGGCACGCAAGGCCGCTTTGGCCATTGGAGCAGGCCCAAGCACCGTCCCTCGTGATGATACTCCCTCAGATGAGCCCCAGGTCGCCTTGTCTACAGCTCACAGACAGGCGGTGCGCGCCAATAGGGAGGCTAACGATAAGTTACCTCAGGTAATATTTCTTTTAGAATTTTGTTGTAAGAATTATAAAGCTATCGATTCTTATATATTCTGTCCTGCACGGCCAAGTCCAACCGAGGGGGAGGCGGAGATTGTCAAACCTGAGGGGCCAGAGGAAGAGGCATTGGTCGAGCCCGAGCCGATGGCGGACGACACAACCGGGATTGCCGGGCCCGAGCTAGTGGCTGACGAAATAGTCACGACCACTATGCCTGAGCAAGTGGTTGATGCCGAGCCCGAGGTAGCAGTGGACGGAGCGCCTGAGACAGATGACCTCGTGGCGACGGCGAACGAGACAACCGCGACTGCTGAGCCCAAGGGAGTCGCGGGTGAGGTGGACATGATTCCTGAGGACGAGCCGACCGCTCTTTCTCAAGAGTCTGGCAATGCTCCGGTCATAGCTCTCCCTGCCTACGGCCCTCCTCCGTCTCCTGGCCTCGCGAGCACGACGACGGCCCCCGTGGAGTCTGGGGATGAGGCCACGAGTGGTGGACTTATGTCGCTGGAGGAGGGAGACGCCTATGTCTCGGCTGGAGGCTCATCAGGTAAATTTCGGATTACCGTCCCCTTTTTTTAATCTTGCAATCTTTCCTGACAGGTTTACCCTTGTTTTTTAACGCAGGTGCAGGCAGAGCCGATGCTCCATTGCTCGAGAGAGCGCCGTCAACTACTGCCTTGGCGGTGGTCACCTCTCAGCCTTCTCTCGTACCATCGAAGATGTTGGAGGGTATGGGTTCGCAACTTATTAGTCTTATCTTTCAGACGTATAGTTTATGTACTGAAGTCGTGCTGTTGTGTCTTTTCAGGAGTACTTTTTGACCATCTTTATCAGGTGTTGCTCCCACACTTCTCCTTCCCATCTGAACTCGCTTCTCCTTTTGGTGGCACTGGTGAGTATAGTTTCCGACTGATTTCCTTCTTTTTTAGTGATGGAATTATTTCTAACTTCTTCTCATCCTGGTTACAGTGCTACAGATAGAAGGAAGGGATGAACGATCGGCCGCGCCACCGGCCCTTCCGGCCTTGCCACTAGCTGCAGCTGGTATAGCAAACTATTGCATTAATGACCCCTTCTTTTTTTTGTCTTTCTTAAAGTGTCATCTAATCGCATCTTCTTTTTTTTAGCTGTCGTTCCGATCTCGGTGCCCTTCGAGCCTCGCATCACAATGCCAGCAAGCCCTTTCCTGAGACGTCCGTCCTCGAAAGGTGTCGCGAACAGTCTGCGTATGTTGAGCGACTACATCGAGGAACTCGACATCGAGACTCCTACGTCTGCTGCAGACTTCGCTACGGCGGTTAACCCGATGCTGGTGATACTCGTAAATTTCCATGACGAGGGCATCGTTGCGTCTTGGGTTAATCACTGCAGGGAGATCGAGGCTCGCCTGCATCAGCTGGAGTCGATGCGTCCTGCCCCTGAGGTTCTGGCCGTGAGCACTCAAAGAGCAGCGTGGATTGAGCAAAGCGCTTCTTACGTCCACCACTTGGAACAAGAAGCGGCTTTAAGGCTGAGGGAATACCGAGAGACCTCGAGCGAGACGGCTCGTCTGCGTGCTGAGGTTGAGGCGAATGCTGCCCAAGTAAAGGCTATCTTTGAGGGCCTCCTGGAACGCATCTCTCATGGGCTAAACTTGAAGCGAAAGCTTGATGTCGCCGAGCGTGACACCCCAGGCCGCGAAGCTGCTCATCAGGACGTTAGGGAGCAGCTTGCATCTTTCTTGCAGCAGCGGGCTCAAGTAGAGGCAGAACTGGCGGTGGTGGCCGATCAGGAGAAAGCGTGGAAGGAGGTGCGCGGACAATTGCTAGTGCTATGTAAGACGCTTCCTTCCCAGTAGTTCCCCTTGTATCAATACAATTGTAATTTTTTTTTCTTTTTTCAAATAATATGTATCCATTCTTTATTCTTTTGTACGCTTCACCTTGTACTTGATTAAATTAATAAATAATGATACACATTTTTCTTTGCAATGTCTTGTACTATTTCTTTGCTTTCTCCCTTCTCTTATTATCAACATGCTGTCTTGATAAACACAATTGACAGATAATAGAGTAAGCATCTAGATTTCTCCAAGAGATAGCGATGGCTTAGGCCGCAGGTTCAGATCTGCTGCCTAGGACTTTTCAACTCTATGAGCCGTGAGGGTCTCATAGAGACTTTTCTCCCTACGGATCGAGAGGATCTCGTAGGTGGATTTTCTCCTTAGGAATCGTGAGGATTCCTAAGTGTGTTTTCTCTTATAAGTCGTAAGGATCTTATAAGAAAATTTTCTCCCTTACAAGTCGAGAGGACTCGTAAGTGGTTGGTGAATTGACTTGTTTCCGAGGAGAAGTATTGCTCCGACGGGGAGGTCGTTGGCTGACTTGTCTTCGGGTCGGAGCGTTGTTCCGACGAGGAGGTCATTGGCTGATTTGTTTCCGCGACGGAGGTCATTGGCTGACTTGTTTCCGAGATGGAGGTCGTTGGTTGACTTGTTTCCGAGACGGAGGTCATTGGCTGACTTGTTTCCGAGATGGAGTTCGTTAGTTGACTTGTTTCCGAGACGGAGGTCATTGGCTGACTTGTTTCCGAGACGGAGGTCGTTGGTTGACTTGTTTCCGAGACGGAGGTCATTGGCGACTTGTTTCCGAGACGGAGGTCATTTGCTGACTTGTTTCCGAGACGGAGGTCATTGACTGACTTGTTTCCGAGACGGAGGTCATTTGCTGACTTGTTTCAGAGACGGAGGTCATTGGCGACTTGTTTCCAAGACGGAGGTCATTTGCTGACTTGTTTCCGAGACGGAGGTCATTGACTGACTTGTTTCCGAGACGGAGGTCATTTGCTGACTCTAGGTTGTCTGTGAACCGTAGAGTCTTGGAACTGGGGACTTTGCCGTAGCTCCGATTGGTGATGTCACGTCCGTGTCCTGCTGGAATGAGGAGGAACGCCGCTGTTGGTCTCCAGGCTGTAGATGTGGTCGTCGAGATCTGACTTCCCTTTGACGCGGCCTGGTGGGGAAATGTAGTCCCCTTTTTGTTTGTGCCCTTGGATTGTATACAGGGATCGATGTGATCTCAACTGTAGGGCAAAAGTTTCATTCATTTTTATTGTTTTATTTCCGCGATGCTCTATCATTTCAGCTTTTGATCGCGAAAGTCGCGGCTGCCCAATCATTTCGGCTATTTTTCGCGGTGCCCAATCATTTCGGCTATTTATTTTATTTTTACTCGCTGCTTTTTATTGCGAGTTGCCCAATCATTTCGGCTGTTTTGTATGCATACATTTTTACTTGCTGCTTTTTATTGCAAGTTGCCCCATCATTTCGGCTATTTCGTATGCATGTACGGCCTACTGGCTTTTCACCGTAAACCTGAAATTAGACACCGATTTCGGCATCAGCACCGCTACAACTGGGATATTGCCAGGAGCGAATCATCATTTGCCTCCGTCGATGTCGAACAAAGATGGCTTAGCGAACAGGGTTAAGGTCCTGTCGGCTAAGATTTTTGACTTCATGAGCCGTAAGGGTCTCACAAAGGTATTTCTCCCTACAAGTCGTGAGGATCTCGTAGGTGTATTTTCTCCTCAGGAATCGTGAGGATTCCTAAATGTATGTTCCTCTGTAAGTCGTAAGGATCCTACAAGAGGGTTTTCTCCTTATAAATCGAGAGGACCTACAAGGGTTGTTCATCATACGTACATATCCCCAGTCACGGATGAGACTTGGTTAGGGAAATGTTTATTCGTGCCCGTGGATTGTATACAAGGGTCAGTATTGAACCACTTGTAGGGAAATATCGAAGGTTGTGGGGGTTGCTTAAGCACAGGTTTAGGTCTCTGTAACTTAAGACTTTCAAATCTTATGAGCCGTGAGGGTCCCATAAGAGAGTTCTCCTTACGAGTCGTGAGGATCTCGCAAGTGGATTTTCTCCTTAGGAATCGTGGGGATCCCTAAATGTGTTGTTCCCTTGTGAGTCGTAAGGATCTCACGCAGGTGGTTTCTCCTTCCAAGGTCGAGAGGACCCTGTAAGTGTCTTTTAACGAGGTTGCGCCCTTTCAGGTTTTCACAAACACTCGCCGGTAGTCCTGCTGTTTTTACTCACAGAGCCCTTTCGGCTTTTCATCCGTGCCCCTTTTGCTTATGGACATACCTTTTTTTTTATTCTTTTTATTTTTATATATATATTTTTTACGAGGTCGCGCCCTTTCGGGTTTTCACGAACACTCGCCGGTAGCCCTGCTGTTTTTACTCACGGAGCCCTTTCGGGTTTTCATCCGTGCCCTTTTTCTTATGGACATACTGTTTTTATATTTATATATATATATATATATATATATATTTATCTCGTCAGCCTGAAGATGCTGCGGTAATAGTTTAAAGACGTTTCGGTCCTTCGTTAGTTTAAGGATGTTTCGGTCCGCCATTAGTTTAAGGACGTTTCGGTCCGTCCAGGAGAAGGCTGGCTACTGCTTATAAAGTTTGAACTTAGGAAGATAGCGAGCGGACATAGTCGTCGTCATCTATCATTGACCTAGGCAGTAACTCACTAAGCGTAGTATTTCTTTAGGAATCGACCGTTTATTGGCCTGTAAGGCCTTTCACCGTGCATATCCATGAGTAGATAGGCTCTACCCTGGTAGACCTTGTCTATGATGTACGGGCCTTCATAGTTTGGCTCGAACTTTCCCCGCTTGGCGCGATTGGGGATCATAGGTCTTTTGACCACTAGCACGAGTTCGCCTTGGCGGAATGTCCTCGGCCGGGTCAATCTTTCATACGAGCGCGTCATCTTTGCTTTATAAGCCTCCAGGTTTTGTTGCGCTATGAGCCGGGTCTCATCGAGGGCATCAAACTCCTCAAGCCGAAGGTGAGCATTTTCTTCGTCCGTCAGCTCGTAATGGACTGCCACTCGTAGAGAGGGTAACTCTATCTCGAGGGGGAGTACTGCTTCTGTACCGAATACCAACGCTTATGGCGTTGCGTTCGTGGCTGTCTTGAACGTAGTTCGATACGCCCAAAGAGCCTCTTGCAGTCTCTCATGCCAATCCTTCTTATTTCGGGACACCGTTTTCTTTATGATCTTTGTCAAGGTCTTGTTGAAGGCCTCAGCTAGACCGTTAGCTCGCGGATTATAAACCGAGGAATATCTCCAGTCTATATTGTGTTGTTGCGCGAAGCGACTGATCTTGTGGCTTCTATAAGCTGACCCGTTATCGGAGATGATCCGTCGCGGAGTTCCAAACCGATATATGATGTGCGTCTTGAAGAAATGGAGGATATTCTCCGTCTTCACTTCTCTCAACGGTACTGTTTCTGCCCATTTGGAGAAGTAGTCAGTCGTCGCTAGGATGAAACGATGTCCCCTGAACGATGCGGGTTCGATAGGGCCGACTATGTCAGTTCCCCACATTTCGAATGGCCAGCTAGCCACTGTCGGGTGTAGCGGATTTGGATGCTGGTGGATGAAGTCCCCATGGATTTGGCATGAGTGGCATTGCTTCGCATATTCGAGGTAGTCCTGAATCATCGTGGGCCAGTAGTAGCCCAACCGTTTGATATTCAACTTTATCTTCGGGCCAGCTTGGTGAGAACCGCAGAGTCCGTCGTGAACTTCCTGAATGACTCTTTTCGCTTCGTCAGGTCCCAGACATCTCAACCACAGAGAATCGAACGACCTCTTGTACAGAGTATCATTGATGAAGGCGAAAGACAGAGCTCGTTTCATAAGCTGATGTCTTGAGGACGCATCTTTGGGCGTTTGATGGTATTTGAAGTAGTCTATAAAGACTTCTCTCCAATCCTCGGTATTTTCCGGATCTTTTATTTGCAGGGTCGTCTGCTCAGCCGCTCCCTTTTCTTCGGATGATTCTGGAGATATTTCTGCTGGGGCAAGCACCCGACGGCTTTGTACCACGATTCTTACGTCATCGAGGTTCTCATTAGCTAGTTCCTTAGCGAGCTTGGCCAACGCGTCCGCTTTGCTGTTTTCCGTGCGCGGTATGTTTTCCAAAGTATAGGAAGGGATTTGGGTCAACAGTTGTTGCATCTTTTCACCGTACTTCACCAGCTATGGTTTGCACGTTTGGTAGTCGCCGTTTACTTGACTAACGACCAGCTGGGAGTCTCCGTATATGAGGAGGTTTTCAATTCCCATGTTCGGGGTGTTTAAACTCCGGCAGCGTAAGCATCTGATGTTTTAGAGCGAGGTCAAGTATTTTCTTCGTCTTGTCCCGAGGAAAAGAGTACGCTCGTCCCATTTTCCTTATAAGGGATAGTTCGGAACCGCTCGATTCCCGCTTGCGTGGCTTCTTAGTCCCGCTTTGTTGCTGTTGAGCGCCTTTTTCACCTTTCGACTTGTTCCTGCCTCTACGTCGAGCCTTCTTTGTAACAGGTTGACAAGGAGCGGCATCTTCATCTTTCACAGCCTGTTGGAGGAGGCGTTGCGTTTTGGCTTTCTCGTAGATGGCCATTTCACGGTTATGGTCATCTCGGACTTTTTGACCAGCTTCCCTTATAAGCTTGTCCATTTGTTCTTCGAACGACGGACTGGGCACTTTTGCATCAGGTACTTTTACTAGTTCAGGATTAGCACCTTCCCATTGAGCATCCGCTTCTTCATCGAAGTCATGCACGACGTAGCAACCATGGAGTAGCCCTCGTTTCTTGGACCGAATGTATCCAAGCCCGATTGTTTCCATTCTCCCATTAGGCAGCTTGTGTTGAGTCCCGGGAACGTTCTAGACCCTGTCATAGAATTTGGCTTTTCGAGCGGTCTGTTTAAAGAATATCCCCTGGCGCTTCAGCAACTTCTTCAAGCCTTCTGTATAATACCTGGGCAGACGGATGGGCTGAAGCCTGTCAAGTGTAGGATCCGCACCGTGCCAGATTTCTTTCTCCACTTTAGTTTCCTCAGAGCGGTAGAATAGAATTACTTTTTCGCCTTCTCGCCTAGGAGGGATATAGAACGTCCGCAGCTCCTCTACACTGTAGATATCAAGTGCATCCAGTTCTTTACGGTGTTTAGGTGGAACCATGGCGACTTGCAGACTTTGCTCTTCGTCAGCGGACGTTTGTATTGAAGGTCGAGCAGAGAATACAACATGGACCTCGTCTTCTGAGTCGCTACCAAATATCAACATGGGAGCGGACTGTCCCGGCCTGTTGTGTTGGGACGGACCCGAATAAACTATCTCCTCCTTCTCCTCGGTATCACTGTCGAAGACAGGGATGGTGGCATTAGCTTTATTCTCCGGCTTGTGACACCTCTCCGTGTCTTCGAAATCCGGTAAGAAGTATTTGGCATCTTCATATTTGCTGACCTCGTTCACATAGAACGGGTTTTATTCTCCCGTCACGGTATACTCGAAACCATCCTTAAAATACTTCATACACTGATGTTGTGTAGAAGGGATGATGTTGTACTCGTGTAACCATGGTCAGCCGAGCAGAGCATTGTAGCATGTCTTGGCGTCTATGATGTGGAACTTAATATCCGTGACGAGTAGCCCGAAGCGTAGCGTCAATATCACAGACCCAAGAGTTCTTGATGACTGGGAGTCGAACCCGGAGATGGTGATCTTGTCCCGAGCAAGGTGCTGGACGCTCATGCAGATTTCTTTTAACACCCGCACATTGAGGAGATTAACGGAGGATCCATTATCGATCAAGATTTTGCCTATCTTTATATCGTGACAATATCCTGAGACATAGAGGGGAAGATTGTGTTCACACGTCCCAAGGAGAAAGTCTTCATCGCCGAAAGTGACATCGGCTGCATGCACTTCCTCCAATTCATCCTTCATCTTTTCTTCAGCCAGGAAAGCTTGGAATTGTTCCGGCTCCTGTAGTGCCTTGATTAACGAATCTCTCGCCTCTTTTGATAGTAAAAGGGCGTCAAGAATGCTGAGCTGCGAGGGTAGCTTCCTCAGATGCGCTAAGACGTTGTAATCCACCTTATTTCTCTTCGGCGGGTCCTTGGCAGTTAGCTCCTCCACAACTTGGTCATCTAGGGCGATCTCCTCAGGGACCTTCTCTTTTCCCTTATCTTTTTTATTTGAGGGTCCGAGATTCTTTTCAGGTAGTGTGCGATTACGCAACCGGATATTTTCACAGACCTTCTGCTCTTTTTCTTTTCCCGAGGTGGATTCTTTAAAGAGGGGGCTAAGAGCCAGCTCCTCGTCGGAATCACTTCCGAATGTAAGCACTTGCGATCCCCCGGCGTTAACCATGCGACAATTGCCGGTAGTTCTGTTAAGCTCTCCGGCCGTATTTTTCCGCTCCCGACGAGTTTTGTGCTTCTCCCGCTTAAAATGCTGTTGATGAGCAACATATCCTTGCCACCATCTATTGAAAGCTTTGCACTCTTCAGTGGGGTACGAAGTCTTCCGATGATATAAGCAATAGGAGGGGTGCATTTCCACTTCACCAGTAATGTTTCCTTCGGAGGATGGTAGCTTCATGCCCATTGATATGGCCTTAGCAAACCTTTTCCTCGTCTTGAGTTTTCTTTTGTCTGTAGTGGACGTATTTTGCTCCAGCGGAAGTGTCTCAGCTCTTTCGTCAAGTCGCTGGCGCTTGGCCCTTTCGAATATAGCCGTCTCGCGTTCCCGATCAGCTTTACTTTTCAACCAAGCTTCGTTGAGGAAAGCGTCAATTACTTCATCCGATGGCCCCAAAATTTTTGGTTCAGGATCTGCCCCTATCTTTTCAGTGCAAGGGGTCTCCTCATTGTCCGTCAACGAATGGGAGATCATATGGCAGCTCGCCACATATTCCTCAGACTCATCCGACGAACTTTCTCCCTCATCTTCCTCTTGAAAGACGTGGTTGAGAAACTCTTGGAGTGTAATGGGAGTCCGTGCTTTCTGGTTGTATTCCTCCAGCGCGTCAATTTGTTTTTGCAAGTCTGTGCGCTTGCCGCCAGGCTTCACAGGCTTCTTGGATTTCTTCTTCTTCTTCTTCGAAGATTTTGACGGCTGGTTGTGAGTGCTTGGGCCACCACCATCGGTCTTTGGAGTTGGACGCGGCTTTAACATCCCTTCAATGATCCGCGGTTCCAACGGGTTCTTCCACTTGATCGCTGGGCATATTTGAAAATCATTCAGCATCCTCTTTGTCTTGGTTGACAGCTCAACCTCCCATGGGGCTTCTTCGATGAGAGAGCACGTTTCCCCCGGCATATTCATTCTCCTAGAGGCGTGAGGTTGCGGCGGGTTCACCTTCCATCTGTCGGATAACGCAAACTTGCCCTGTTGGTACTGGTCTTCAAGCCAATTTTTGAAGACGTAGCAATCTTCGATCGGATGACCTAGTACTTGGTGATAGGGACAGTAGTTGGGCTCATTAACATCATTTGGTTGCGACGGACGTTTTGGCTCCGGCAGATTTATGAGTCGGTTGCGCAACGCCAGCTCGAATAATCTTCTCGTTTTATCTCGGGGAAACGAGTAAGGACGTCCTAGCCTCTCCTCAAGGGGTACTTGTGGACACATATTATTTTGACGAACGACCGGCTTCGAGTTGCTCGGCTGTTGTTGAGCATTAGCGACAACGATCGCTTTCCCCTTCCCTTTCTCATTTCGGGAGTCCGGCTTCGGAAGAGGAGGTCTATGGCCCATCTGATCCATTTGCGCTAGCTTGTCAATCAGGGCTTGGAAGGTAGTCGGCTTGAAGAACATCATAAATTGCGAGATGGTTGCTTGCGAATCAAAGGTTCCCACAAACATACCTGCTGCAGGAGCTTCTTCAACGCGTTGCTCGCATTTCGACCATAAATTCCGCCACCGTATAGCATATTGGACCCATGTCTCGCCTGGCTTCACCCTGGCGTTAATCAGTGCCGTCATCGGGGTGCGTTCGCTGGCGCTTGCAAAACGCTGGGTAAACAGTAGCTCCATCTCCGTGAAGGTCTTGATAGAGTCGTTTGGGAGCTCAGAGTACTACTCGAACGCTGTATCTGATAAGCTTCCAACAAACTGGTAAAGCAATAGTTTGTCATCACCGCCGGTGTTGCCGCAGAGTGCCCTGAACTGGGCAACATGCTGGTAGGGATTGCCCGTCCCCTTATAGATGTGGAACTTGGGAATTGTATAGCCCGACGGGTACTTGATCTGGTCGTACCAGCTCGGATATGGTCGTCCTATTTTTACGACCTGGCCGGCTGCTTCAGTCGCATGATGAACTCGTATTTGTTGGGCTATGTACTCGTCCAAGTCAGCTTTGGAGATTGTCTCCTCCTTAGCTGTTGACAGAGCTGGCGGAGGATTCGACGTTTCTCCCCTATCGTCTTCAAGGATGATCGGGGGATCTTTGGCCGGAGGATCTTGTTGGATCATCATCCCCACCATGTCTTGGAACAGGAGGCCCATACGCTTTATGTTGGCTGCTTGTTCAGCAGCCTCTTAATCCTTCTTCTCCAATATCCGACGAAGGAATTCGGCGTTAGTTTCTTGCTCCTGGCGTTCATCCGAGGACGTTTCAGGGCTTTCTTTTGGCCCAGTAAGTGAGGCCATCGCGTTCATCATCTCTTGGAGCTTCTGCTGCTCCTCCTGCGCTTTGGTCACTGACCGTGTAAGCGGTCGATGACCCATAGATATGCGACTGTCCTCTTTACCAGACGCCATGTAAACGGTATGAACTATAATGCCCCCTGACTTAGGGCGTTTGGGTTCACCACCTTTGATATTCGCCGTCGGCGTGAGGACTTTCTCTGGCCTTCTTCTCTTATGGGCCGTTGAGGTTGAGGGGGCCGTTGCTTTGGGCACCCAAGCGGTCGTCACCTTTCGTTGCTTGACCGGAGAATTTTCTTATTTCCGACCTTTCAACTTCTTGTGTTGGCGAGAGAAATTAGGATCAATCACAGATTCTCGTACTCGTCGCCATGTCTTGTAAATCCTGGAGGACAGCGATTGAGGAGGCTGCTCTGGCTTTTCTACTTCTACGGCGGTCTCTACCGGTGGAGGAGATCTTTTGAGCACCGCAGTTGGCGAGTTTCTGCGTACCCTGATCAGCAGCTCAAAGCTGTTCCCAGTTGGAACAGCAACATTAGCCTCTACCGTTGGAGCTGGTGGAGTTATCCCAGAGGGGGAGTTGCCCCCAGTCTTCCTTATCCGGCGCCAGTGGCGTCGTCGGGCGTGACGAGCTGTCGGTATTGGTTCAGTGACGGAGATGGCCTTGTCTTGCCCCCTGTTCAGGTATGGGGCTGTTGTCGGCGTCAGCCTATTGAAGACTGATGTTATCCTTTGAGTATCGGTATTCAATCTGTCAAAGACAGATCCTCGAGTAGGGGCAGGAGTGGGAATAGTCAGCCTTGCAAAGACTGACTCTTTGACAGGAGAAGCCGCCTTGGCGACTTCGGGAGCAGCCGTCTTCTTTGGGATGACCGCCTCAGGTGTTATAGGCTTCTTGATAGGCCCAGCCTGGTGAAGACTGAAGAATTGGACGACCCGTTGAGAGGGGCCGTGGGAATAGCAAGTCGATCGAAGACCGACTTTCTTGAAGCTTCCGGTGCAGGAACAGGGATGGTGAAGCTTGCCAGAGGGATCATGGTTCCGAAGAACAGGCCCGTGGTAGCCTGATTCACTTGCTCCACAGGCAGAGTAAGGACGGAGGCCGCTTGAGGCCCATATGCTACACCTCCAGGTGAGGCGGAGCATTTGTTGCATTGGCACTTCGAGCAGTTTGAGCAGTTAGAGTCCATCGATGCTTGATTTCTTTTTCTGCGCCAGGCAAAAGACCAAATCTTAGTAACTTGAAATCCAAAGGCAACCATTAACAAACCGCGATTCGTTCGCGAAGACGACACACGAAGTGTGGAGTGGAAAGAGGAAAAGGTCCCACCGGGCGTGCCAGAATCTGTTCCCCTCCGAAAGACGGCGACGACGTGAGGACGTCTTGCCTGAGATTCGGGGCAGATGCTGTATGGTTTTACCCGTCCACCTCTCCGAAGATGCCAAGTTGATTTATGGCACCGTGTATCGGAGGTTTAGACGGATGCGGCTGATGTAGCAGACTTCGTCAGATTCCCCCTCGCTTGAGGGTTTTTGATTGTGGGGACCCTCTTCCCTGCAGGCGCAAGCCCCTGCAGTTAATTATGCTACCGCATCGCGGTAGCCACTTTCTCCTTCTCCAGAATTTCACTTCGTGTCGTGTGTGTTTGTTTTGTTTGTGATTGCCCATGGATTGTATATGGAGACTAAGTGATGCCGTCGCCCGTAGGACGTGGATTAGTCCAAATCCGTATTTACTTAGATTTGGGTTTGGTGTTTTAGTTTAAGGATACGTTAGCCATATTTAGGCTAAGATCGACTTAAACGTTTGTTAAGGATACATTAGTCTGATTTGAGACTAAGATCAAGTTAACGGGATCATTTGGATCCGAAAAAAGAGCATTTGGGGGCTCTATTGTTCCAGTTTAGGGACGTAGTGGTCCATAGCTAGTTTAAGGACATTTCGGTCCAAATTCCAGTTTAGGGACATGGTGGTCCATATTCCAGTTTAGGGACATAGAGGTCCATAGGTAGTTTAAGGACGCTTAAGTCCGTGGGTTTGAGGACCCCACGGTCCGTGTTTTAGTTTAAGGACGTATAAGTCCGCGGGTTTAAGGATCCCATAATTCGTGTTTTGGTTTAACGGCGCTTAAGTCCATGAGTTTAACGACCCCACAGTCCGTGTTGATGTGTGGTTGTCGGGACCCGTCACCTCTCTGACATCGTTGAAGGATTACAACTATAGGAGTCAAAGGAGTTCGGAGATGTACCCTCGAACCGGATGTAAATTGATTTAAGAGAGCAGCTGTACTCAGTCAATTTAATTTGAGGACTTATGGCCATGATTGGGCTAAGTCCAGTTGAAAAATGTTCAACGCTTTTATTTGTTTTTGGCCTATTAGGCGTGTGCTAGGGCTTTGCCCCTTTTTAAACAATGCATTGCATTTCTTATTTTTTTTGGGCTCTGCCCTTTTATAAATGATGCAGAGCATCTGTTCTAGGCTCTGCATTTTATTTTGTTTGGGCTCTGCCCCTTTTTATAAATGATGCAGAGCATCAATTTCGTGTGGGCTTTGCCCTTTTATTGCATTGCAATTTAATTTTGCCTACTAGGCCTTTTTGATTGGGCCTGGCCCTTTAGTAACAATGCATTGCATTTGTCAGGCGCTTTGCGCCAATCAATGAGCGCAAGCGCTTGTGGTGATGACACATGTCACTCAAGCGCAGTGCACCGCGCTTGCGCTGCGCCAGTGCACCGCGCTTGCGCTGCTGACACGTGGCGCGCTCTGGTGAGTTGCGTCAATTTCAGAGAGCAAGGCTCTATCTCAAAAGCGCATAGCACAAGTGGTTCAGGTGCTGACACGTGGCGCTCTCTGGTGGCTTGCGCCAACCCAGGAGCGCAACAGTGCAGTTTTTGCAAGTGCAAGGCACTATTTCAATAACTTGAGAATCTTTAAGATTCCAGAACCAATGGTTCATAAAAAAGTGCAAGGCACTGTTTGATTTCTTGATCCAATTTAGATCAAAGAAAACAAGTTTTTCTTGTTTTTCTTGTTTTCAGAGAACCAGTGATTCATAAAAAAGTGCAAGGCACTTATTATTATTTGAAAATCATTGATCTTGTTCTTAGATCAATGATCTATTAGAAGAAATTCTTCTATTTTGTGAAGGTTTTTACCTTTATCTTGAACTTTCTTCAGAGCTCTCTCTATTTTGAGGTTCTTAATCTCTCACAATGTTGATGATGTTGATGATCTTTTGAATTGGGGTCTAGGGGCCTTTATATAGTGCCCATAGATTTGTTAAGTTTGTTAAAAAGATCCTTCTCTGAGTGATTTGGGGAATTTTCCCCACCGTTGGATCTTTGATCCAAGGGCTTCTGTTTTACAGAAGACAATCTTCTTGTTATAACAAGAACAGAAGAATCTTACTAGAATTTAATTCTGTTTGGCGTAAACGCCCCAGCGCGTGACACGTGTCGCGCAGCGCACAGCGCAGCGCAACTGCGTTTGCGCTGACACGTGCGCGCAGCGCTTGCGCCACTGCGCTTGCGCAACTGCACTGACACGTGTCGCGCAGCGCAGCGCTTGCGCAACTGAAGCGTTGCTTCTTTTAATTTTTGTTTTAAATAGAGCCTTGCTCTGATTGGGCGCGCTGCCTTGGACGCTGCGCTGACGTATTAGCTTTTGACACGTGGCGCGTTGCGTGCAGCGCAAGGAATTTGAAGCGTTGCTTCGAATTTTGAATTTTTGAAATTCAAACAAAGCTTTGCTCTGATTGGGGGAAACAAAGGCATCAAACAACACCGTGGAGTATGAGGCCTTATTGGCAGGACTACGAATCGCCTCAAGGGTAGGGCTGAAGACCATCCGGATACGAAGGGACTATGTGCTAGTGGTCGGCCAAGTAACCGGTCGTTTTGAAGCCCGGGAATCTCTTATGATAAAATATCTGGCAGAGGTAAGAAGGCTTTAGAGAAATTTCGACGAAGTCCAAGTGGAGCAGATTCCCAGAAATTTGAACACCGAGGCTGATGCACTGAGAAAACTCGTCTCTTCATATTCGGTCAATCACAAGAGAAATAACCTCTTCGAAGTCCTGCCGCGACCCAGCATCAAAGATGAAAAGGCAACACTCTAAATCTACACGACCCAAGAAGATGCTCCGGACTGGAGAAAGCCCATCGTAGAATTTATGAATGATGAGGTTATTCCAAAAGACCGGGCCAAGGCTCGTCGTCTTCGAGCAAAAGCTTGCCATTTTTTGTGGAGCAAAAGAAACCTATACAAGAAGTCATACACTCAACTTCTGCTCCGATGCGTCGATCCCCACTAAGC
This sequence comes from Agapanthus africanus, assembly GCA_030015575.1. Lineage (NCBI taxonomy): Eukaryota > Viridiplantae > Streptophyta > Magnoliopsida > Asparagales > Amaryllidaceae > Agapanthus > Agapanthus africanus. The sequence continues at coordinate 387,040,182 of JASDDO010000019.1, read as the reverse complement.
AGACTACGTCTTGTGAGAAATACATGAAGGGGTCAGAGGGGCGGATCAAGGGGCCCGCAGCCTGGTCCAAAAGATACTGCTCCAGGGGTACTATTGGCCGGGAATACCTCAAGATTCTGAGAAAATGGTCAGAAGATGCAAAAGCTGCCAACTCTTCGGCAGCATTCCTCGCCTCCCCACCACCAAACTAATGCCACTAAGTTCCCCTTAGCCATTTGCGCAATATGGGATGGATATGGTAGGTCAGCTCCCTACCGACATGGGTGGACAGAAGTACATTCTTGTCGCCGTAGACTATTTCACAAAGTGGATTGAAGCTGTGCCGATCAAGAAACCGGACGCCGCCTCTACGATAAAATTCCCGCAGAACAATATAATCTCCCGATTTGGAATCCCGAGATACATCATCACCTACCATGGAACCAACTTTGAGAATGACAAAGTCAGAGAATTTTGCAACGACTAACACATATTGATGAAGTTTGTCACGGTTGCACATCCCCAATGCAACGGACAAGATGAAATAGTGAACCGAGGAGTCATTCACGAGCTCCGGGCTTGCCTGGAAGGAAGGGAAGGCAGCTGGGTCAAGGAACTGCCTCGTGTGCTGTGGGCACTGCGGACATCAAGAAAAACACCCACGGGGGAAACCCCGTTCAGCCTCTGCTATGGAACCGAGGCAATGGTACTCGCAGAAATTGGATTACCCAGTTATCGGGTTGAACACTTTGATAACGGGCTAATGCCTTGGCACTATGAAGCAACTTGGACATCTTGTTAGAAAAACGAGATCGAGCGCTAATCAGAACGGCCGCCTATCAGTAGCAAACCGCCCGCTACTATAATGCCCGAGTTAAGTATCGAGCCTTCAAGGCAGGAGACCTGGTCTTACGACGAAACGAGTTCATAGACCAAAGGAAGCTACATAAGTTCTCCCCAAAGTTGGACGGACCTTTCCTTGTGATAGAGGCATTGCCCGGTGTGGCCTACCGCCTCCAGGACTCCGGAGGGCATAATTTCCCTCGGCCATATAATGCCGAAAAGTTTAAGTTGTACAGATAAATTTGGCTATAGTGCCCTCAAGGCAATTATTGTAATCACAGACAGGTGATTATGATGATTGAGGGAGGACCAATACGGATAGAACAAACTTATTCGAGATGATAGTATACTATCTGGTTTGCCTCTATCATCATGTACATGCATTGTGGTATTACAGATCACTATTACATATTGACAGAGCCCATATGATTCTTGCTTGACTACCAGCTTTATGATGGTGATCATATACATTGGAGCTGGGTGGTCTATAAGCACATCCTTAAATGTCCTTAGTCGTGGGAGTTTCGAGACTGGGCATCGATACTCCAGAGTAGACTAGTGTATACTGATCGAGACCCCGACCAGGGGTGGTGGCCAGGTCTCATAAGCCATTGGTGCTAGTTTGTTCACCTAAGATAGTATAGAGATGCTCATTGGGTTATGAGTATACTGGACGGACTCACCAGGAACATACTAGTTGGTAGTATACCTATTGTCAGATAGCAGTTCCCAGGTGACATGTGTACAGGATAGTCTATCGATCTGAGATCGTCATTTGTCTCGTGTGAGTTCCCACTGTGCTTTGATCACTATCCTACCACAGCTCAAAGGAGTCGTGCAAACAGGTTTTAGTTGGGTACAGTCCCGAGCCACATGGAGACAGTGAGCGGATCGTCGGGGATTCATCTCTCCCGGTATTGGGGGTTTATGTCGCGTTGTGCACAGGTGGCCATCACCAGAAATCCTTGGCCAAGGTAGTCAAGAATTACTAATCAGGGATCTGTAGTTTCTCAGGTGGTGATGGGCTTCATACCGACATGAAATGTTGCATTATTAGGGGTCTGACTTTATCCACCCTCCTAGACTCGATATGTGATACACTTAGACGAATAGACCAGACTGTACGGATATTGTCACGGACAGGCTCAGTAGGGATTCAGATGAGTTTGCTCGTCGGCCGCCCTTTCGCTCAATACCTGGGTAGCCGTTACGTACAATTAGTACCACTGACGTGCTTGTGGTTAAACCCACTGCCAGTGTATTGATGAGTTTTCAGAGTCCCACACTGAGGGTTTCCCTGCTTCGGGTGAAACGATGTGGAGGCCGTATGGCTTTACGGTAGGGTTCGATCATATACGTGCACTTGTGCAGTATCATGATTCGGACGGTTTATACTAGTGGCTTTGGTTTAAGCCGGATTCTAGTATTGAATTGTTGGATTATTTTCGTCTATTTGTATTCGTATTTTTCGGAATACGGATGCGGGTATATATATACGGATGAGGGGTATTCTTGTAATTTCTTACAAGATTACTTCTAGAAGATACCACCTCATTTTTGCTTTAACCATTTAGGATTAAATGGTTAATGAGGTGGAGGATGAGATGCTGTGTGCATTTATTCAAGCATGACTCACTTGGTGACTCATGGGGGTGACCCATGAATTTACTATTGAGACATGCTTGGTATTTTGTTTGGGTTGTGAGATATTTTGGAGTCTTGAGATATTTTCTAGACTTGAGATATTTTCATGACTTGAGATATTCATTGTATGCTTCAATTCTATTCTCACAACACTTAGCCATTTTTCTTGAGTTGCTTCACACTCTCATCCTCAAGCTTTTTCTTCTACCTCCACCCTTCAAATCTCATGTGTTGAGAAACCTATGGTGTTATGAGACAAACTAATCGATCACTACACTATACTTCCTCTAGGCTAACTAATTTAGCGAACTTGGTACCCTAGTTACCTCGGCTATTGAGGTAGGAGCTCGGAATACAAATTCTCAGGTGGATCATCTTCGATAGAGGGAGACCGACGACCAAGCATGATCATAGTGGCCTCTAGGTGGTTGGGAAGGTAGTTGAAGACCGAAAGACACGGATCATTCGGTATAACCATTCCTAACTTTTTTCTTTATAGTTTTCTAGCTTTAGGGTTTATGGTCGATCCGTAGCATCGGGTTGTGTTAGCGCCAGTTTGTAAAATTTCTGTTCCGCATTCGACTACGGTTTGATGGCCAGGGCGCCGGCATAACCCAATATGGTATCAGAGCCAGCCCATAAACCCTATACTAGCAGTTTAAATGATATTTATAGTAACGAAACCGAAACAAATCCGAAACAATATGGAAAATATTCAAGTTGCTGTCGAATTTTCTAAGTCTTCTAAATTTTTTTTAAATAATTGCAGAAGGCTATTCTTGCAGTAACTAGAACACCCTGAAAACTTAAGCCCAAATTGCCATAACTTGGCCGGCGAGATGGTGAATTTTCCTGGCCTGGCCGGTCTGTTTAAGGAATTGGCTCTCAAAATTTTTTTGGTACTCTGGTCTCTTGAATATTTATTCTCAGGTATTGTTTGTTTTTGCCCAGGTTGAATATTATGTTATCTTTTGTTTCGGGCAATACGGAGTATTTCGTAGTCGCTATTTTTAACATTGTTTAAATATTTTCAGTGCATGCATTATTATCTGCGACCGTGAATGTCATTAGAGCGGTACAACTCGTCTAATTGCTATATGTTCTTTTAGACAGGTTTGTGAACACAACATTCACGTTAATATTCTGTGTTGTGCTGTAGTTGTGGTTGGATCGTCGTGGTAGATAGCCAGTGGTGCAATGGTAGTACAACTTAGATTCATTTATACATTTGATATTGCGGGGCGAGTGTCCTACATGTAGACTGCCATCTCTGCCAGTCTGTATATTATTTGTTTGGGACACGACAGGGTTGAGGTCGATATCACCTTTGTATATATTTTCTTTTCTGTACAAGGATTGCCCCAAGGTGGAGTGCACGAATAGCCGGGTTCTAGAGGGCAACGGGCCCGCATCTCATGGCGTTGAGACGGAGGGGGCCTTACTCTAGAATTGGCGGGCTATTCGCCGCACTCATAGGGGGTATAGATTGACCTACGGAGGGGTACTCAAGTTACCGAATTCCGTGAAGTGCTGCGTGGTCCATTCACTTTGTTGATTTGGGTTGCCTCACTTCTGGGATTGGCGGGTAACTTGTCGTTCTCGTAGGGGTCCAGGTTTTCATTACACAGGCTATCCACACGACAGAGAATGTCGGGTCTCATTTGTGGCTCAAATGAAACCCGAGGCTCCAGGATTATCCACCACTCTGTGTTGTTTGGATGAGATTCTGTGATATTGCTTTATATCATGCCTGGGACGAATGTTATATATATATTTATATATATACTATTAGATATTGTATATGTTTTGCACCCGCGCTAGTCCAGCCCCTTTTCTGTCGTTGGTTAAGTAACCTAACGGGTGATGACGGGGCCCAGTGGCGAATGCGGATGGCGATCAGTCGAAGATATTGCATTTTTAACACATCAATTTCCCTACTATTTGCAATCATCTAAAAGTGTTCGGTATGAATATAGCACATTTTAGCAAATTGACTGTAAAATACCAAATAACATGTGTTATATATTATAACCGGTATTTTTAAGGGAAATTGAGTGTTTATCATTGCACGCATGATCTTTATATAGCGCAACACTTGTCTCGAGAATGTGTGCAAGAAATTCCAGGAAAAGAGCCGAAACTGCAAAAAATGCTGATAAAAATACGCCAAGTCCAAGACTTGTGATCTGGCAGTGAACAAGAAATACTTAGAAGATTCCAGACATCAGGAAATAGCACTAAAGCCACCACAAGAATTGCCATGAAGTTTCATGCACAGAAGCCATCAAAGAGCCGCGGATCCGCGGCCGTAGGGGCCTTTGTGCGGCGAATCCACGGCGCTTTGGACACATCATCGCATCAAATTTTCCCACATGCCTTATCGTAACGGCCAATGCTTCCAGAAGACTCCCGAAGACCACGTGGTTTTATCCAGAAGGCTCGGCCTAACAACCTTATCCTAGAATATGCCTTATTCTAGAATATTCCCTCCAACAAACTTCTTCTAGAAGTCTCTCTCTAACAACCTAGTTTTGGAGGGAAGATTCAAAATGAGGGATTATAAAATGAGATCTAGATCTAGGGTTAGAGGTGGTTCATTTTGGAGGGAAAAATTGTAGATCCAAATCAAATTCAAATCAAATTGAGTGACACAATTTGATCAAAAAAATCAAGATCACCGAGTACCATATCAAGCAAGAAACCATCAACCTTTTAGAAGCAACGCCGATCTTCAACCGAGCAAGTGATCCAAGACGATCCGCGACTCACGGAGACGATGCGAAGCTAATTCGACGATCGAGTTATTTCCTCAATTCTTGTAGTTCTTGAGCGAATTGTAACGGAATTGTTGAATAATAAAAGGTGAAATTTCTTTATCTTGCTTATCTTTATATTTGAGCATTATGATGAGATCTCAATTCTTGATTGTTTTATTTGTTATGATGTTTGAGTAAAAACTCTGCTCGTGGAGGAATCGAGAGAATAGATAGATGATGATGATTACAATCTTGAAACAATTCTTAAGTCCTATGAGTTTTGTAAACTCTAGAAAATTGAATCATCGACAATCTAGTTTTGAGAGAGATACTTTATTGAATGTTTTCGCTCTTAATTAGAGATCAACGATCGGTGATTGAATTTCCTAGAGGCTGGCTTGTGAATGATAATCAACGAAAGGACAAGGGATGATGATGGAGAAACCCTAGTTTCTTCAAGAGTTCCCTAATCATCGTTGATCATCATCGATCTAGCAACAAATCATCAATGGATAGGAATACGTAATCACAAGTCTTCATCCTCACTATAGATTCGATCGATTCCTACGAGCTTCATTACAAATCTTGATAGTTCTTTAGATTTGGATATCTTTTAGAATTTTATTGATTCTTGATCTTTAGATCTAGTTCTTTACTATCCTTGAAACTAAATTTCAAAATTCTTGAATCAATTTTTTTTTGCAATTTTTCTTTTATCTTTTCATTTTGACTCATCTAAAACGAAAGCGAGCAAAACACACATCTCAGTGGACGATCCGTATTCATTAACGCGCTACATTGACACCGTTAATTATTGCGGTATAAATTTCTATGGTTGTGATCTTTACACATCTTTCTAAACACGACACACACGGAAACATTCAATCTAATGGCGCCATTGCCGGGGATGTGTGCTATTTTGTTCGTTTTTGTTATTTGAGTTGAAAAATTATTGTTCCATCAATTTTTAGATCAAAATTCGCACAAACACTAAACGATTTGTTGTGATTTTTGCGAGGGAATCTGGAATCTGTGGAGCAAGAGGAAAAATTTTCTGAACATTCTAGAGAGTTCAGTGAGTGAACAGAAGCATCTGCAGCAATTTTCGTTCAGAGATCACATCACCGCACCGCATTTCCGTGGTTAATACAAGCATACCGCGGCGGTTCCGCGGCCTTCCAAGGGCTTCAATGCTTCAGTCTTCTCAGGTGAACCTCTGACTTTCTTATCTCCTCCTTGATCTGCTCCATTAACCAATTTCTGCAGGATTCTTTTCAAAAATTCGCAGCGCCGCAAAAAAATAAAAATCGTGCGTGTTTGGTCTTGGTTGTTTGCATATTTTAATATGGAAATTAAGGGGCATGACCAAATTCAGATTAGGTGGGGAGTTCATTACCCTTCCTAAGCCCCAAAAATCACAAACTTGCATCCGCATTACCTTTCATTAATTAAAAGAAATCTAGACAAGACTCTAAGGACCGTCGCGCTCATTTAGGACAGAAGGAGGTCGTGGGTAATCTATTGCTTATCCGCGTTTCTTTTATGGTGTCTAAGGAAAGTGTGTCTAAAGCAAGTGGTTACTTAATTAGGCCCACTACTTACGTAGTGGAGAACCTCCCACTTACCTGGCACTTACTTGGCCACAGGAGGGGCAAAGAGATAGTAGAGGATTTATCTTGCGACTTGTCTTCTGGAAATCTAGGAGCGGTCTAGAGACTCGACCTAGGTGACCATTAGATATAGGGTTGCTTGTGCATGTTTGTGTGAATTTTCAAAAATCCGTATTTTCTTTTTCAAAACAAACACCAACCAATCTTTCCTCTAATTATTACCAACGCTGCCACTTGTGCTAAAACCATTTAGCATATGTTAGGCTGGACACGGGATTCCATTTCCCGTCTTGTCCGCGTTTCTTTTATCGACCCTAGAGTCGGTAATTCTTCGTCTTCTTCCCTACCACCCACCACGACCGCGATGGACGGATTTCCATCAAACTTTAACACCACTCTGCCACCGCCCGCAGGTGCGCAGAATCCTCCATGCATTTCTCTCCAAGAGAGATGCTATCCTTCACGTGTTCCCCTTCCCACCTGTCTTTCTATACCACCAGCCAATGGGGACAATTTCGAAATCAAACCCCAATTCATCAAACTTTTACCCAAATTTCACGGGCTCGAGTCTGAAGACGCATACGTGTTTATCACCAAATTTGAAAACGTATGTGCTTTGATGGGTAATTCACAACTGTCTTTGGATGCTCTGCGTTTACGTCTTCTCTCGTTCACTTTGTGCAATTTAGCCAAGAAGTGGCTTTACAACAGACCCGCACATTCTATTTCAACATGGGACGAATTCGTTGCAGCATTCCTTAAGAAATTTTATCCCAATCATAAGACCGCCCGTGTTCAGAGCGAAATCTTCAAATTTACCCAACTTCACAATGAACCATTTTGGAAATGCTTTGAACGGTTCAAGAATCTTCTTTTACAATGCCCTCATCACGGAATCCACAGATGGGATTTGTGTCGAGTTATCTATGAGGGTATAGATCTCACGACAAAACAGATGCTTGAAACCATGTGTCTGTAGGGTTCCTAGGCACACTAATGAGGTCTCACAAGGCATCAACCATGCCGATTTCAAAATTTGCAAGTGCCGAGAAACCCTAATACGGATCGTTAACTAGATGTCTAGGCGAAAAGATAACAAGTTAATAACTTAACTATGAGTTAACGAAAATACAACCTTTGTAGATCCGGTGCTCCACCTCCATAGCTCCGTGATGATGTCTCCTCGCTGCGATCATCGGATCCCGAGCTCTAGCGTCGGCTTCATCGGAGAAAAAGCGGGCTAGGTCATCGACGACGATGCCGAAGATGATCTACGTCAAGGCATCACAAGATCAAGCTCCACCTTCACCAAGCCATGAAAACTTGTGAAGGAAACACCCTATACTACTTGGCAAGAGGTAGAGGATGAAGAAATAGGAGGTGGGTTCACTTTAGATTTGGATTTCTCACTCTTTTTCATCAATCACCATTGATGGAAACTTGGTTTTCTTCTTGAAGGAGAAGAAGAAGAAGAAGATGAATAATATGATAAGTTATTCAAAAGAATAATAAAAATCATTCTTATCATAATTTAAACCATGGTTAGATGTAGAGAATTAACTAAGGTTAGAAGAATGGTTAGGGTTTTGGAAATGAAGACAAAATGGTCACTTTGGTCAAAGTTGCATGAAGCTTCAAGAAGCATCATGAATGAAAGCAACCATTATCTTTTCATTTCTCATTTCTTTTAATCCCAAAATAAATAGATAAAAGAATGAATAATCAAATAAAAACCCTAACCATTTATTTAACCAAGGTTTAATTCTTTACACAAACCCTAGCAATCATGTATCATCAAATATGATACAATCAAATGAGAAAATCCTTTTAAAGTGAACCGATACTAGTTAATGCAAAGTAATATATCAAATATATAATTATGCATTAAATCATTAAATCAACACTTGATTTAATGATCCGGTCATATCGCATATAACCGACTAATATCAACAGCAACAACTTATCGAATCAACACTTGATCCGATAACCCGGCTATATCGCATATAACCGATCAATGTCACAAATCGCGAGAATCGAATACAGTATCACATACTGCTATTATTCTCGGTCCCGCACATATCTCATATGCGCTCCTATTTCGTTTCGCTTGAGCCAGGAAACCTCTGTGTAGGACTCTAAAGACTCGTCAATACGCCGGCAGCAGGTGATGATCATATCAAGCACCCACAAGCCGCAAGCGGTCTGCTAAACGTAACGGCCACCCGGGTATTGAGCGATCAGAAGATCGACGAGCAAGCCCGCTCACACTCCTGTGAATCCAACCAGTAACACTTACCGTACAGTCCGGTCTGATCGTCTGATATGTCGCATATCTCGCCTAGGGGTGGTAAACGTCAGACCCCAATAGCTCGATAAGTCGTGTCGATATGAGGTCTATAACAATTCGAGAAACTACTGGTAACACTTACCAGTAAATCTCAGCAACCCTGGCCAGGGATTTCCGGTTATAGCCAATCGAACACAGCGCAACATCAACTCCCTATACCGGGAGAGACGAATCCCCTCCTATCGCTCATTGCCTCCATGTGATTCGGGACTGTACCCAAAAGCCACCGTTTTGCACGCCCTCTTGGACGTGGTAAGGTGGAAATCAAAGCACAGTGGGAACCACACAAGACTCTATGACGATCTCGGGTCAACAGACTACTCTATACCAGTGTCACCAGAGAACTGCCATCTGACGTAAGGTATAATACCATCTGGGAGTTCTCGGCGAGTCCGTCCAGTGTACCCAGTCTGCACTGAGCACCCGTATATCATCTCTAATGTCAAACACCAATGGATATGGGATCATCCATCGCCCATCTGTATGGGTCGAGAAGGTATACTCTAGTCTACTCTGGTATATCGATGCCCTGTCTCGATACACCCACGACTAGGGACCTTGAAGGATGTACTTATGGACCACCATGTCCCCATTAGTATGATCCGCATCATAGTCCAGGTAGTCAAGTACACATCCTAAGGGCTTTACCAACATGTAACAGAGAGACAATCAGTGTACACGTTAAGGTAAAGATCAACCAGATAGCATACTATCATGTCGAGCAAGAAAGTCCTCCCTATATATGTCCCAGCATCCACTACAATATACATCCAATGTACAATAATGGCCTCTAGGGCATACATATAACTAACAATCTCCCACTTGCACTAGGGCCATCTGATAGCAGTGGTTGTAGTATCTCATACTCAACCATCCCATAAAAGTCTCTCTCTGGGAATAGGCCTTCGTGAGTGCATCCGCCGTGTTGTCCACTGAGTCTACTCTCCTAACCTCGATCACCCTGGAGATCAACTATCTCCATGATCAGGTGACACTGCCTTAGAATATGTCTGGATCACTGATGGGACCGGCGTTCCTTGGCATAAGCCACAACTCCATAGTCACACAATGGGAGGAACTAAGTTCATCTCATGAACTAATATACACCCAGACAACCTCTTTGGTAGCATCTTAAGTAGTGATGTATCCAGCCTTTATCGTCTAGTATGCCACGGTATCTAGCTTGGAACTCTTCCAACATACCGTCCCTTTACTGAGGGTAAAGACAATGCCTGTGACTGACATTCAGTCGTCTTTATCTCCCTGGAACCATTCCAGTGATTCTCCCCAGGGTCGATTGATACCGTCTCACTACAACTAGTGAGAATCCTAACATCTATTTAGATCTATCTCATAGATCCAAAATCCAGGATTTAGGAGGTATCATTTTTGATCCTATATGGAGAATCATTGTGATAAGCGGAGATTGACCGAGCGTAGCATAGGAAACTCCTTTCTTATCAAGAGTATGTCATCCACGTACTCTACGAGGATCATCACTATACTCCCTACTACCTTTTTGTTTATACAAGGTTCATCTACCATTTTGATGATGTCAAACTCTTTGACTAATTCATCAAAACAGATGCTCCAACTCCGCGATGCCTGCTTTATCCTATAAAGCATCTTGCACACGTTTCCGCTGCTCCCACTGTCTACGAGGCCCTCTGGCTGTGTACTTATAGACGCTCTCTTCTAAAATATCATTTAGAAAAGCAGTCATGACACCCAACCACCAGATATCGTAGTTATGGTATGTAGCCGTGGCAAGTAGGATCTGGATGGACTTAAGCATAGATACTTAGAAAAGGTTTCAACACAATCCATACCTGGTCAATAATGCAAACCATTAACAAGTCTAGCTTTGAAAGTCTCAACTTTTCCATGTACACGAAGTAATCTTCTCAAGATATACTTGCTCCTGATGGGGATTTAACCCTTCAGATATAGCAACCAAAGTCCATACTTTGTTGGTGTAGATGGATTCCATCTCAGATCACTAAGCATCCAGCCATTCTTACAGAGTCTTAATCCTGATGGCCAGCTCGAAACTAGTTGGGTCATCATCTCATGATGCAATCCTCGCTCCCACTGTCATAGAGAAACCGAAGTAACTCTCAGGTGGGTGAGGAACCCTATTAGATCGGCGGAGAGGCTGAGGTTCGTTGGTATCTACTGAATCCTTTGGTTGTACCAAATCATCTGTTGTAGTTTGCATAGCTGGAACCTTTCCAGTTCTACATAACTGACCTTGTCTCGAGCTTGTCCGGATTTTGCTTTTAGACATAGGCCGGACAACCCCAAATCTTAACTAGCTTAAGACATGGGCTCTTCCCATACCATATCTCATATGAAATGGTAGGCATCTGATTTGATTTGAACCATTTTCAATAGGTATGCAGTTTCTCAAGCGCATCACTCCCAAAAGAAAATAGGTAACTCAGTAGTACTCGTCATAGAGCACACCATATTAAATAGGGTGTATCTGCTCCGTCCCGATATACCGACGTACTGTGGTGTATACGGAGGAGTAATGCTGAGAGAGAATCTCATTCTCCTTTAGAATAATCCAGGATTTTCGTGCTCAAGTATTCTCCTCCTTGATCACATCAAAGGACATAATACTTATACCCTCAATTGGTTCTCTACTTCTAGCCTATATTCTGTGAATATCTCAAAAGGTTCGGACTTGTGTTTTAACAGGAACATAGGTCTGAATCTCGAAAGATCATCAGAGAATGTAATGAAGTATAAAGAACCGGTCTTGGCAAGTGTAGACAGGGGACCTACATACATCAACATGTATCATCCCAAGAGTTCATTAACTCTTTCTCTGTTTCCAGTAAACGGAGCTATGGTCATCTTATCTTTGTGACATGACTGGCAAGTTTCACAAGATGTAAATTCAAACAGTTTTAAATATGCATCTATGTGAAACTTAGCTAGTCGGGTCGCATTGATATGACCTAGTCTACAATACCTCAAGAAGGATCCGTTCATTTCTGAACTCATCCTCTTGTGTGTGTTCTGTATACTAAGAACTGTAGTTTGATTTAGAACATCAATGCTTTTAGATAACGTGCCTGAACCTATCAACTTTTGATATAGGAAATGTTCAAAACATTGTCCACCTATACAAAATTTTATCATTTCTTTACTAATAAAGAGATAGATATGATTTTGTATATCAGGTTCGGTATCTAATAACATTCGTTCAGAATCAATGTATTGGTAATACAGGGTGACAGTGACCAACAGACTTGGCTGCAACACTTGCCCCGTTTTCTGTCTCATGAAACTTATCACCCGTTCTCAGTTCTCTACCTTTCTGTAGCCCTATGTAACAGATTACATATCTGGGATCCTGATCTGGTATCACATACCCAGGACGTAAAGGATACTGAGAAACAATTCTGTATAATGAACACACCCGAAGATGATGCATCAGCATGCACTCTCTTCGTTTGGGTGGCACGGGAATTCTGGTAATCCCCTATTTCCTGCTCTGTCTTATAACAATTATAAGTTGGAGCGGGACCAACGTTCCCCAGCTCAGTATAACAAGCGGGTTCGGTCAAATATCCGTATTATTATCTTGATTAAGGCGTGATATGGTCGCTACCTGGAGAGAGAGAGAAGAAAACACTCAGCGTGCGCTCTTGCAAGAATAGATTGGTTTTTATTTTATCTAATCAGGATGGCTCCCACTGTTTTTTATCAAATCTTCCTTCAAACCCAAAAAGGAAAGCCTAGCCGGGATTAATTACACACTACAAGTTCGCCAATGTTTCAGCCAGGCCAGTGTCGGTACTTTGAGGGAGGTCCCCCGTGCTTTCGCACGAACCTAATTAATGTAAACCTCGTTTTCCCAGAGGCGTAACCTCGTTAACACCTTTCTAAACACCTACTTAATCGGCTAATTCTAATGTGTAAAACTCTCCCAGGAGTAACTCTTACTCGCAGTGGGTATCGGGATCCAACTATCTCATAGAAGGTATGCAATCTCATTGCAAATTTCAACACTTGAAATTCCCGATAATATTTTACCCCGAACGATCTATGACCTTGACAAGGTCAACAAACCATAGACCGTAAGTCAAGTTCAACCCGTCATTTCTTGATTGAATCAAACCCACCCGCACGACCCTTGACAAGGTCAACAAGGCCGCACGACTACCCTAACCCAATCTGCATCATATGCATAAGCAGATAAATACTGGTTAGCTACCGCACACTGCGCCTTGACAAGGTCAACAAACGCAGCACGAATACTAAACAGGACTTATCTGAAATGACGGAGAGCTACGACAGGTTTTTCTGAAAACCTATTGCGTAATGAACTTGATATCGTTGTAGAATCAAATGATTTTAAAAATGGAGTGCTTTTGAGGCTTTTCTAGTTTTGCTAAAGGAGTCACTCCCGGTGAAGGGATCGTCGGTCCTTTCCTCATCGAATGAGGTGCGGGATATATCATATATATCACTGTGCAAAGCAAAAACTTTTAAAAGTAATCAAAAGACAAACCGAGTGTGTAGCATCTGCCAGTTATTGCTAAAGGAGTCACTCCCGGTGAAGGGATCTCGGTCCTTTCTTCATCGAATAAGGTGCAGGATATATCATATATACCGCTGTGCAAAGCAAGAACTGTAGCTACCTGTTTTATTTTGAAATTCGATTCTACAACATCTTTAGGTTTCTTTTATTTCATTAATCACATTAATGAAGTCCCATCATTTAAGTACCTAAACATCACAGATAAATACGACGTACACTTATGCCATCCGCATTCGCCTCGATGTCCCCTCGTGCACCGTTAGGTTAGGTAACTAACGGCAGAGCGGGGCAGGGCTAGCGCGGGTGTAAAACATAAGTAACGCCTATATAATATATCATATATACTATATAAAGTATCTATCACAGAACATCACATGATCACATCACAGATATCGCAGCAGAAGAATCATATGAAATATTGGATATACTAGGACGTCCGTGTTTTCAATACGAGCCAGTATAAAACACGAATTCCACGGTCGTGATGAATAGCCAAACCCACACCCCTAGACCCCTACGAGAGCGGCAAGCAACCCTACCAATTCTAGAGTTAGGAGACCCGGACTCGACTACTCAAGTTGGTCTCCCACTGGACTCTAGAACCCAGTTACTTGTGCTCCCCTCCTTGGGTCTATCCTAGTGCGGAAAAGTAAATAATATACAAACGGTGACATCTTCCGCAACCTGGAAGTGCCCCAATAAAAGAATATTACATACAAGTTTTTACATGAATGAAAATGAAAAACACTCATCTCACATAAAAAACCCCGGCTATTCAAACACGACGATCCAATATAACATATCCAGCAACACATAACATCACATGTCATCAACGTAAGTAAATATGCACATCCCAATTGTCGTTGACATATAGCAACGAAACCGGCGATATCACATATTACACTTACGGTCACAGAAAAGAAAGTGTAAAACTACAACAGTTGGAATCCGCAATCTGCATAGACATCGCATGCCTAATCAAATGAATACCTTAGACATCGCATGCCTAACTATTATAAACCCCGCATTTTAGTCTCATTATCGAAAACACTTTTCAATATCAAGTCGGGCAATTCAACAAGATTCCCGACATCCTGATCGAATGCTCGTCGCAAACTTTAGTAGGCGGCCGCACCCCCGATACCGTCGACGAAGTGCACCAAGGCGGAACACCGCTACCGCGAGCACCCGGACGGATGCTTTCGGCGACGGAGTTCTCCTATAGTCACTTGGTCGGGGCTATGGAGCGAGGCTGTCTATTAAGTTTACCCGGTGAGTATCCGCGTACGCTACGTGATTGCGACGGACTTTTGATCACATCAAAATTCCGTGGCAACCGATCAAGTGAGACTAAAGTGCTATGTTTATAACATTCATACAGTTATCTCATAACTTCTTGTGAATTCCAATTATTGTATCACATTCCGAATAAGATAGAAAATGTTAAACTTTCCGATCGAACAATCGAACACCCAAGTTTTCCCGATACAGCTCAACACATGAAATAAGTCTAAAAACATTCAGTTCATGCCTCAGTACCAACAGTCCAGCCGTAGAAGGGTCAAGCCAACGCCTCACATGTGGCATGCCGTACTGCCCCAAACCCGAAGGTTCAAAGGGCAGTTCAAGACGGTCACATAATCGAGTTAAGGTTTGTTGTCTTCTAGAGGGACCATCACGTTACTTGCACTACTTAGAACGTCATTAAACTACGGAAAAATCCAACACATGGAAATTTCCCGACAGGGGAAAAGGTGGGTATTTATATCCGGTCGAACTTTTTAACATATTCAAAAAATTATCCGGAAAGCCACATAGACAAAATCTGATACTCCGATCGAAACACCGAATCCCCAAAACAACCCCAGAAAATTCAACTCTTGAATAAATATTAAAAATTCCCAGAAAATCCAGCATAATAAAATAGGAGTTACTGTGCAAACAGGGAATGATGATGTCATCATCTGGCCGCGGAACCGCCGCTGAAGCCAGGCTTCTGCCGCGGTTCCGCCGCACTATGGAAGCATCACTGGGAAAAATTTGCACCGTAATTCTTAGAATTCCCTGCTGAATTTTTTAAGCATTTTTAATCTGGAAAAAACCCAGTTTTTGAAAAAAGTCCAGAGAGCATGTTTCGGGTTAGGGTTTTGGTTCGATCGGACTTCAAACTCTGTCTACGCATCGCCTAAGGCTCTAGCTAGGCTCTGATACCACTGTAGGGTTCCTAGGCACACTAATGATGTCTCACAAGGCATCAACCATGCCGATTTCAAAATTTGCAAGTGCCGAGAAACCCTAATACGGATCGTTAACTAGATGTCTAGGCGAAAAGATAACAAGTTAACAACTTAACTATAAGTTAACAAAAATACAACCGTTGTAGATCCGGTGCTCCACCTCCATAGCTCCGTGATGATGTCTCCTCGCTGCGATCATCGGATCCCGGGCTCTAGCGTCGGCTTCATCGGAGAAAAAGCGGGCTAGGTCATCGACGACGATGCCGAAGATGATCTACGTCGAGGCATCACAAGATCAAGCTCCACCTTCACCAAGCCATGAAAACTTGTGAAGGAAACACCCTATACTACTTGGCAAGAGGTTGAGGATGAAGAAATAGGAGGTGGGTTCACTTTAGATTTGGATTTCTCACTCTTTTTCATCAATCACCATTGATGGAAACTTGGTTTTCTTCTTGAAGGAGAAGAAGAAGAAGAAGATGAATAATATGATAAGTTATTCAAAAGAATAATAAAAATCATTCTTATCATAATTTAAACCATGGTTAGATGTATAGAATTAACTAAGGTTAGAAGAATGGTTAGGGTTTTGGAAATGAAGACAAAATGGTCACTTTGGTCAAAGTTGCATGAAGCTTCAAGAAGCATCGTGAATGAAAGCAACCATTATCTTTTCATTTCTCATTTCTTTTAATCCCAAAATAAATAGATAAAAGAATGAATAATCAAATAAAAACCCTAACCATTTATTTAACCAAGGTTTAATTCTTTACACAAACCCTCGCAATCATGTATCATCAAATATGATACAATCAAATGAGAAAATCCTTTTAAAGTGAACCAATACTAGTTAATGCAAAGTAATATATCAAATATATAATTATGCATTAAATCAACACTTGATTTAATAACCCGGTCATATCGCATATAACCGACTAATATCAACAGCAACAACTTATCGAATCAACACTTGATCAGATAACCCGGTTATATCGCATATAACCGATCAATGTCACAAATCGCGAGAATCGAATACAGTATCACATACTGGTATTATTCTCGGTCCCGCACATATCTCATATGCGCTCCTATTTCGTTTCGTTTGAGCCAGGAAACCTCTGTGTAGGACTCTAAAGACTCGTCAATACGCTGGCAGCAGGTGATGATCATATCAAGAACCCACAAGCCGCAAGCGGTCTGCTAAACGTAACGGCCACCCGGGTATTGAGCGATCAGAAGATCGACGAGCAAGCCCGCTCACACTCCTGTGAATCCAACCAGTAACACTTACCATACAGTCCGGTCTGATCGTCTGATATGTCGCATATCTCGCCTAGGGGTGGTAAACGTCAGACCCCAATAGCTCGATAAGTCGTGTCGATATGAGGTCTATAACAATTCGAGAAACTACTGGTAACACTTACCAGTAAATCTCAGCAACCCTGGCCAGGGATTTCCGGTTATAGCCAATCGAACACAGCGCAACATCAACTCCCTATACCGGGAGAGACGAATCCCCTCCTATCGCTCATTGCCTCCATGTGATTCGGGACTGTACCCAAAAGCCACCGTTTTGCACGCCCTCTTGGACGTGGTAAGGTGGAAATCAAAGCACAGTGGGAACTACAAAAGACTCTATGACGATCTCGGGTCAACAGACTACTCTGTACCAGTGTCACTAGAGAACTGCCATCTGACGTAAGGTATAATACCATCTGGGAGTTCTCGGCGAGTCCGTCCAGTGTACCCAGTCTGCACTGAGCACCCGTATATCATCTCTGATGTCAAACACCAATGGATATGGGATCATCCATCGCCCATCTGTATGGGTCGAGAAGGTATACGCTAGTCTACTCTGGTATATCGATGCCCTGTCTCGATACACCCACGACTAGGGACCTTGAAGGATGTACTTATGGACCACCATGTCCCCACTAGTATGATCCGCATCATAGTCCAGGTAGTCAAGTACACATCCTAAGGGCTTTACCAACATGTAACAGAGAGATAATCAGTGTACACGTTAAGGTAAAGATTAACCAGATAGCATACTATCATGTAGTGCAAGAAAGTCCTCCCTATATATGTCCCAGCATCCACTACAATATACATCCAATGTACAATAATGGCCTCTAGGGCATACATATAACTAACAGTGTCATTGCCAATTCCTATCTAAAGATGATGGTGAAGCTTGGAAATATTTAGAAGATTTAGCTCAAAACAATTTACAATGGGAAAGTGTTAGACCACCATCACCTAGGGATGATATCAGTCAGCTCGATGTTTCCATCACAATGAGAGCTGAAATGGCCGCAATGCAAAGGAAGCTCGATACTCTAGAAAACAAGTTCTCCTCAGCCTCCCTAAACCAATACACACTTCCCAAAACCATGTGTGGCTGCTGTTGAAACCCATCACATTTGACGGAAGAATGTCCTTTGAATGTACCGTTTCAAGGTCACACTAATGCTGCATTTCAGCAAAGACCTGGAAACGATCCTTCTTCTTCCTCATATAATCAAGATTGGAGAAATCAGCCCGCTCTTTCTTGGATCCAACACCAAACTCAATACACGGATCCAAACCATAATAATTTTCAACGGGTCCCTCCACAGCAACAGCAACCACCACAAATGAGTCAGCACCCCTTTCAACCACAAAATTTTCAAAACTCGGCCAACAACTTCGATCCGTCTTCTGCCGGTATTTCTACACCCTCTGCACTCGACATGTTCATTACACAGTTCATGCAAATGAATGACATTTTAAAATCTTCTATCCAGACGTTAGTGCAAAACATTGTCTCCCACGGTGAGAGTATCAAATCGATAGAAGCACAAATTGCACAACTGACTGCCAGAATGAGTGCTGGAGAAAAAGGAAATCTTCCATCTCAACCCCTACCTGATCCTGGACCTTCACATTACACTAATGTGAATGAATTTACAACGTTGAGATCTGGAAGAGTGCTAGACAATCATGTGGGTGAACAAATTAATAATGATGAATTGATCATTAACACCCCAGCTTCCACTTCCACTTCCATTCCCACTTCTACTTCCTGTCCTATTTCGTCTAGTTTACCGTCTTTTTCCGAGCCTATTCTCCGTTTTCCCAAAGGCTCGAACCCTCTACCCACTTCATCCTTCCCACCCCCACAAACTTCTCCACAAATGTTGGACCCAACACTTATTGATAGAGCCCCATTTCTAGAAAGGTTGATGCCCAACAAACATGATGCATAAAGGGAGAAGCTTGTGGACATGTTTAAGGAAGTTAACATCAACATCTCTCTCCTAGATGCTATCCAACAAGTTCCGTCCTATGCGAAAATTCTTAAGAACTTGTGCACTAGGAAGAGGAAGACTCAAGTGCCGAAAAAAGTGTTCATGTCAAGTACTGTAGACACGGCTTTTCCCCAACAATTACCAAGGAAACATAAGGACCCTGGCTGTCCTACTATTTCTATTTCTATTGGGGATAAACACATTAACCGTGCTTTACTTGACCTTGGCGCTAGTGTTTACTTGCTTTCTTACTCGGTCTTCGAGCAACTAGGTATCGGAGTGTTAAAGCCCTCGAACATAACTTTCCAGATGGCCGACCGATCTATCACCAAAGCTAGGGGTGAACCGGAGGATGTGTTGATAAAAATCGGGGAATTTTTATTCTATGTGGACTTTATTGTTCTTGATACACAGCCTGTAGCGAACCCACGGAACCAAATTCCGGTGATTCTAGGTCGTCCCTTTTTGGCTACTTCCAACGCTGTAATTAACTGTAGAAACAGCTCTATGAACCTATCTTTTGGGAATAGGTCAATTGAGCTCAATATTTACAAGTTGGGAAGTCAACCCTGCGATCCTCATGCTCGAGTCTGTTCTGTCGAATTAATGGATGTCGACAGCAGCGAATTTGATCAGCTTCACGATACAGATCCAGAATTCCTTTATACGTTGTTGTTTGACCCAGATATGTATCATATACATACGGACCCTTCTTTCGAGTTGTCCGGGTCAACATCTAACGTCGATGATGAACCTTTTCTGGAGTCTGAGTATCAACCCGTACTTTTTGATGGCATTATTCTTCGGGATATCGATGAAAGCTTCGCTTATAGGCTTGCATTCTTAGCAAACACGGGTGTTGAGATGAATCATCTCCAAAATGAAGAAATTGAACCTCCACCCTTTCTTCTTGACCGTCACAAGAATGCAAGTAATCCATTACAATCACTGAGCCGTCTCTCCAAAATGAGACACAAACACATTCTATTCCACCACTTACCCTTTCCCTACTTCTTCTTTCACCAACCTGTGCACTTCACTGATAAAATCTTCGAATGGTTGGTGTTGACTTTCGGTCATTGCAAAGCTTGGCATCGACCAATAATTTTGACCCCCTCTTGTGATTTTTAAAATGCTTCAAATTTTCTAACTCATGTTTGAGGGGGGTGTATTTTTGGCTCTAAAAATAACTGTTGTCCTCAATATTGAGAGCCAAAAATAAGTTTGGGGGAGGATTTTCACGATCATATTTATTGCCCCCATTAATAAATTTCCTTCCAGGCTTACAGGTTTTTGAGATTTAGTGGATGGCAACAGTGAGGACACTGTTGAAAACAAGTTTGGGGGAGGTTTGTGCTTATTTACGCATCATTGCATATCACTTTGCATATGCACAAAACATTTACCTATAAGAATTTAAAATTTTTCAAAAAAAATAAATTATTTGTACATTAATAAGATAATAAAAGATTAGATAGTGAAAAATTACATCCAAAAGATCGGAAAAATTGAAGAAAACCAAGAAAATTAGAAGTTTTCTTAAACGAACTAGTAATAAGTAGTTATGAGCCATTGTCCCAAGGGTTAGTAAGATGAAAGAAGTCACTAATCTGAGGATAAAAATAAGTCTGAAAGATAGTTCCTATTCTGGAAGCCAAACATTTGAACGTTGATACCCTACTATACGCACTTACATACGTCTTGAAACTCGGGATAGTAGAGTATGCCTTGAAATGCTCTTGTCTAAAAGCCAAAGTATGAAGGAAATTATAAATGAAGAAAATATAAAATGGTGAAGAAAAATGAACACTAGTTTTGTTATCGCCAAGGCAGCAATAAAAAAATATAGCGAGGGTGCTTCATCACCTAGTGCCTTAGACCAACTGGTCTGGGAGTCACTGCTAAGCCTTAGGTGGTGCAAGACGAGGAAAACACCTAATAAGCAAGCACATGAGTAATCGGTCGGTTAGTACCTCAAGAAGTATTAACGGTCGCATGAAAATGTGTGAGAAAATCTAAATATTCATTAATTAAAAAAGTACTGAGGTAGATGGACAAGAGTATGATAGCTTGAATTGAATTCTCCGAGTGTAGGGATGTCTTTTACACCAACGTAGGGTTATATGGTCGATGTTTGGAAGAAAGATAGGGATGAAGAATAAAGACGATGTTTTATTGGGGGATGATGTGATTTCTGATATCTTTTCATGACTATTAAGATAGGGCTCATGACAACCGAAAAGTTAGTATAGTTGGAAACTCTGATTTTCAAAGTCTTTCTTTTACAATTCTTATCTTTTAATGTAACTTTCACGGTCTTCCTTTTATTATTGGATTTTGTGGGTGCAATCCGCTGAAAACCCTAAGGAAACAACACTCCTCCTACTAGAGACACCTAGAGGTTTAAAGGCTTGTTGCACGTGCTCGGTGCAATCGTGTTGCCTACGAAAGTGTTCTAGTTAGTTTTTCTTTTTCTTATATTTTCTCCTTATCTTTTTAATAAAACAGTTTGCTCGAGACGACGAAAAATAAGTTTGGGGGAATTTGATCAGTCGAAAATATTGCAATTTTAACATATCAATTTCCCTACTATTTGCAATCATCTAAAGGTGTTCAGTATGAATATAGCACATATTAGCAAATTGACTGTAAAATACCAAATAACATGTGTTATATATTATAATCGACATTTTTAAGGGAATTTGAGTGTTTATCATTGCACGCATGATCTTTGTATAGCGCAACACTTGTCTCGAGAATGTGTGCAGGAAATTCCAGGAAAAGAGCCGAAACTGCAAAAAATACTGATAAAAATACGCCAAGTCCAAGACTTATGATCTGGCAGTGAATAAGAAATACTTAGAAGATTTCAGACATCAGGAAACAGCACTAAAGCCACCACAAGAATTGCCATGAAGTTTCATGCACAGAAGCCATCAAAGAGCCGCGGATCCGCGGCCGTAGGGGCCTTTGTGCGGCGGATCCGCGGCGCTTTGGACACGTCATCGCATCAAATTTTCCCACATGCCTTATCGTAACGGGCAATGCTTCCAGAAGACTCCTGAAGACCACGTGGTTTTATCCAGAAGGCTCGTCCTAACAACCTTATCCTAAAATATACCTTATTCTAGAATATTCTTTCCAACAAATTTCTTCTAGAAGCCTCTCTCTAACAACCTAGCTTTAGAGGGAAGATTCAAAATGAGGGATTATAAAATAAGATCTAGATCTAGGGTTAGAGGTGGTTCATTTTAGAGGGAAAAATTGTAGATCTAAATCAAATTCAAATCAAATTGAGTGACACAATTTGATCAAAAAAATCAAGATCACCGAGTACCATATTAAGTAAGAAGCCATCAACCTTTTAGAAGCAACGCCGATCTTCAACCGAGCAAGTGATCCAAGACGATCCGCGACTCACGGAGACGATGCGAAGCTAATTCGACGATCGAGTTCTTTCCTCAATTCTTGTAGTTCTTGAGCGAATTGTAACGGAATTGTTGAATAATAAAAGGTGAAATTTCTTTATCGTGCTTATCTTTATATTTGAGCATTATGATGAGATCTCAATTCTCGATTGTTTTCTTTGTTATGATGTTTGAGTAAAAACTCCGCTCGTGGAGGAATCGAGAGAATAGATAGATGATGATGATTATAATCTTGAAACGATTCTTAAGTCCTATGAGTTTTGTAAACTCTAGAAAATTGAATCATCGACAACCTAGTTTTGAGCGAGATACTTTATTGAATGTTTTCGCTCTTAATTAGAGATCAACGATCGGTGATTGAATTTCTTAGTGGCTAGCTTGTGAATGATAATCAATGAAAGGACAAGGGATGATGATGGAGAAACCCTAGTTTCTTCAAGAGATCCCTAATCCTCGTTGATCATCATCGATCTAGCAACAAATCATCAATGGATAGGAATACGTAATCACAAGTCTTCATCCTCACTATAGATTCGATCGATTTCTATGAGCTTCATTACAAATCTTGATAGTTCATTAGATTTGGACATCTTCTAGAATTTTATTGATTCTTGATCTTTAGATCTAGTTCTTTACTATCCTTGAAACTAAATTTCAAAATTCTTGAATCAATTTTCTTGCAATTTTTCTTTTATCTTTTCATTTCGACTCATCTAAAACGAAAGCGAGCAAAACACACATCTCAGTGGACGATCCGTATTCATTAACGCGCTATATTGACACCGTTAATTGATTGCGGTATAAATTTCTTTGGTTGTGATCTTTACACATCTTTCTAAACACGACACACATGGAAACATTCAATCAGATGGCATATACGTACATTATATTTTCGTTCCTTTCTGTGGTGTGATATGTTTAATTGATGGGACTGCGTTAATTCTGATCAATACAAGGAAAAACAAACCTATTTGATGTTGTTGGAACCAAGTTTTTTGAAAAACTGACATTACAGACGTTTTCTTTTGCTTTGCACAGTGGTATTCGGTTATGAATATCCAGCACCTCATTCGACGAGGCAAGAGCCAAGATCCCTTCATAGGGAGTGGCCTCTTGATCAAAAGTTTGCGTTATCGTAATAACTTCACTATAGTCGATTCTTTTGCTTTGCATCATGGTATTCAGTTTGGAATATCCTGCACTTCATTCGATGAGGAAAGAGCCGAGATCCATTCACAGGAAGTGACCTCTTAAGAAAAAAGTTTGCGCCACTATATTTTTGTAAAATCCACTTGGATTCATTCAACGATATCAAGTTCATTACGTTAAAGGTTTTTCGCCAAAAACCAGCCGTAGCCCTCCGTCATTTTAGACGAGTATTGCTTAGATTCATGCTACGTATGTTGACCTAGTCAAGGAGTAGTGTTCGGTAGCTCTGTAGTACTTTTCTGTTGCATGGATATGCGATTAGTTAGGACAGTCGTACGGTCATGTTGACCTATTCAAGGGCTCGTACGGATGGGTCTAATTAATCTAGGATAATGACGGGTTGAACTTGACTTGCGACTTATGATATGTTGATCTAGTCAAGGTCATAAGCCGCTTGGGGTAAAAATCACATCGGGAGTTTCAAACATACAGGAAACTTGCCAGGCATGCGCATACCTTCTGAAGTGTGGTGAGTTAAGTGGCTTCCATCAAGTTATCATGCGATAATAATTGGATCCCGATTCCTGCTGATGAGTGGATGTTACTCCTCGGGTAATTTTAGATGATCCCGACTAATTCTCCTTTGGGTTTGGAGGAGAATTCGAAGAAACAGTGGAAGATATCCTGATTAGATAAAGTGATTAACCATTCTGATCTAAGTTAAAGTGCACGCTGAGTGTTTCTTTTCTCTCTCTCTCTTTGGCAGCGACCATGGCCCGACCTTAGACTAAAACTCATGAACCAAGTTAACCGAACCTTTTTAAAACACTTTGGCTTTTGGATTGTCATTTCGTCGCATATATCATTGCCACTCTTATTCACCTTTGCATTTCTCCGGAACATTCCATATCACTACGAAGATCCACATTTCTTGGATATTTCCATCGTATAGTTACATATGAACTCGAAGGAACTTGTTCCAGTTCGAGGATGGATTCTGGTTCTGGAGAAAATGAATATGATTATTTGGGTTGTCTTTTATATTTACCTTCTCTCAGCTTACGAGGGCTCCTAAGATTAGGAGAGTACACCTATTACGCTTATTGGATAGTCTTCTTCCAAACCATAGGCCGGTGCCGAAAGATAGGGAAGGAAGAAAACCATTTAGCCTGAGGGTAGTGTACAGAAGGTAATAAGTAAAGACAAATAAAGGAATTGGAGATATGGTAAAGAAATATACGGTTACAGTCATGAATCTGGATAGTGGAAGAGGCATTACTAGGAATACTCGTATACTCCTTCGAAACATTTTCATGTTTCAGTTTTACTGTGCAATGTTAATTGAAAACTGTTTTCCCAATTAGATTCTGACTCCAGGGTATGTATTTACCAGATTTAATTCTCACATCTGTATGGCGTTACAAATGCTGAGTAGGAGTAAGATATTGCGAATTGGGTGAATATATTCTCAATATATCGGAATTCTTTATAATTGGTGATATTTAAGGAAATCACATGGGTTTTTGCCGGACGACAAATTTTTTAGTTTTGAATATCTGTTGTTATGCACCAATTTTAAACTGATATATCTGTACGTTTATTCTATAAAGTGAGATATAACGTTTTGAAATTATGTCTATGACATTTACCTATATCAGTTGGTGGTTAAGTAAGGTACATTCAATATCGGTGTAATTCTTCTTAACCATAATATAGTTTTCAACTTACGACATGCAGGGTTTGAGTTTTTAAATTTAAAGGACTTATACAAAGTATTGTATATTGTTCAGTGTCCATTAAGATAAAGGGGTCGGTATTTGTACTATATTCTGTTTACTTTTGACTTCTCTAGTTTTAGACAAGTATTTCGTTGAAATACAGGGTCCACATTTTGAGAAGTTATAGGTATAAGAATAAAGTAGAGAACCATATGTAGCAAGACACTGGGGTTGGTACTCATACTATATTCTGTTTACTTTTGACTTCTCTAGTTTTAAACAAGTATTTCGTTGAAATACATGGTCTAGATATTGAGAAGTTATAGGTATAAGAATAAAGCAGAGAACCCTTATGCTGGAAGTATCAGGATTATTCGAGGTGATCGAAGATATAGATACTTGTGCTAGGTATTCCGTTGTAAGTAATGGTTTAGAGAACTAGCTTCTCTTTCAGGTTACTCATATGTGGATGTACTCCTAGATGAATAATGTTGTTTAGCCTCCTTTCATTTGGTTGATATGCATTGGAAACAGCTGCATGGTTTTGAATCTGGTTCCAATTAAATTAGTGCCTTTGTTTTTATATGGTTATAAAATGGATTCATATCTTAACGATGTTAAGGTATATGGAGTTTTCTGGCTTATGCTTAAAACCAGAAGCTGGATAAACTCAAGGCATGTTTCTGTAATAGCAGTTTGTGGGTTATCCCGGGTTTTGACGAGGGTTAACTTTCTACCATCAGGAAGATCAATAGTTATAATGTTCTTGACTCGCCACCAGTTTTAGTAAAATGGATTCTTTAAAGAAAATATTAGTGGGAGTGTGGTAGAACTGGAAGTTATTCCAGAACCACAAACAATTACTGAAAATTTAGTAGAACCTACAGATTCGATTAGATTCGACATTCCATTAGCCATTCCACCGATTTGGTTAGTAACCTCAGGCACCCGAGAGGTACTTTGGTCTTTTCGGAGACGATGACATGGAGGTTCATGTTTACCCAAACTTGCCAATGCTTCTGTTCTAGACTATGAGATCCTGGAGGAGGATGAGTATAACATCGTTCTAAATTAGATTTAGAAGTGCACGTGTATATGACTCTGCTAGAGGGTTGTTGTAGTCAGTAGGAGCAGCGGAAGTATAGTGGGCAAGTAGTTTATGTCTATTTATAGACTAAAGCAGGCATAGCGGAGATAGATCATCTATTTTTGATATGACAGTCATAGAGTTTGACTTCATCAAAATAAGAGATAGATCTGGTAAGAAGATAGTAGTGAGTGATGTCCTTGTATTTGTATGACATGCACTTGATATGAAGAAATTTTCCTATACTACAATCGGTTACACTGTGGTTGTCACAAAGGTGTTTCTCCACATAAGATCTGGATAAAATATAAAGGATTCTGGTCACTAGATCTATGCTTTTAAATCTAGATTTGGGAAGTGTCCCAATTTGGGTACTTTGATATTATTCTAAATGTGTTTTAGAATGGATGACTCCTGGCGAGGTGGTGTACCCACAGTTGATGGAGTCACCTTCTCTAAAAGATGTCTTACAGACTGATGGGAAGAGGGATCTGCATAATTAGCATACCACTTGCTTAGGCAATTGAGTTAATCATGAAACGTTGGGAAGAAGTTTTGGACATAAGTGGATGTTCTTGGTATATAGTAACAGCAGCCATCTTCGGGGGGCGGTTATCATTTCAGGCTTCCGAGGTGACCTGGATGACAGAGTGGCTGTCAGAGTTTAGTTTTCCCTCTTTTGAGGGACGGTATGTTGGACAGGCGGTCCAAGCGGATACTGAGAAAGGCATGGCGCAGGATACTGATTAAATTCAGTGGATGATAAAGTCTAAGAAGTTTGTTGGATTTGGAGTTCATTAGTGAACTGGGTCCCATCAGATATCCAGACAAATTATAAGACAGGTAACGCTCATTTCGAGAGATAGTCTTTCTACGCGAAATTGAGATATAGAGAGATAAAGAAAGAAACATTGGAGAAGATCCACTCACCGGGACTATTTCTCGAACACAATAGTTTCATAAACGGGCTTTGCGAAACTAATTAGTAGAGAAGTTGGGTGTTCGGTATCACACAGACTGTGAGTATGCAACATCGCAATAATTAGCCTTAAGTGCAAGTAGGAGATTGTTGGTTATAGTGCCCTCAAGGCAATTATTGTAATCACAGACAGGTGATTATGATGATTGAGGGAGGACCTATACAGATAGAACAGTCTTACTCGAGATGATAGTATACTATCTGGTTTGTCTCTATCATCATGTACATGCATTATGTGGTATTACAGATCACTATTACATGTTGATAGAGGCCATAGGATTCTTTATTGACTACCAGTATTATGATGGCGATTATATACATGGGAGCTGGGCATTGTAAAGACTCGGGGAAAGGCATTGTAAAAGGCATTGTAAAGACCCGGGAAAGACCTCCATATCGCGTAGATTAGCACTTGCAGGAGAGGAGATGGTCGGGGAAGTAGGCGCTCATAGTGACCCTCCAAGCGGCCTATTACGGCCTCATACATCTCTTCAGAACGATCGAGATTATAGAAATACATGTTGTCCCAAAATATGACCTCCCTGATGGTGTATACATAGCCCGTCATCTTCATAAAATGCAGCAACAAGGAGGAACTCAACATGGGAATTCGAAAGCGAGACCATACTTTCGATATTTATAGCCTCAACAAAAATCTTCCAACGGCCGAGATCCTCTCGCGCAATAATGCAAATCACGGAATGTTGTACTTTCCCGATAAGGTATGACCACGTTGCATCCGATTGCTGGTCACTGTTACTCCCATACGGGTCACGGAAGGTTGAATGACATTCCCAAGAAAACCATAGAATCTAGAAAGCCCTCGTCAAGAGGCGGTCGAGTAGTTTCCTATCCAGCTCATCCGCTGAGGGCAGCTTCCTTCCCGGCCAATCCATGGTCAAACGGCGGCCGAGTAGTTTCCTGCTCGGCTCATCTGCTGCGGGCATCTTCCTGCCCGGCCAATCCGCGGATCCAAAGCCCTCGTCAAGAGGCGGTCAAGTACTTTCCTACTCGGCTCATCCGCTGAAGGCAGCTTCCTACCCGGCCAATCCACGGATCCAAAGCCCTCATCAAGAGGTGGCCGAGTAGTTTCCTGATTGGCTCATCCGCTGATGGCAGCTTCCTGCCCGGCCACTCTATAGATCCAAAGCCCTCGTTAAGAGGCGGTAGAGTAGTTTCCTGCTCGGCCCGTTCAAGGTTTAATCAAGGCCCACCTACACTTGGCGTTCGCTCGATTCATACTTGATGCACGATCGTTACCTCGACTCTGGGGAGAGGGGGGACGTCGGCCTACCTACACTTGGCTTTAGCTCGATTCATACTCGATGCACAATCGTCACCTCAACTCCGGGATGAGGATAGACACCGGTCTACCTACACTTGGCTTTCACTCTCTCTTACATCACACTAGCATCACTTGACACTCAACTTTACACATAACGGACATTCGCAGGACACCAACCTATCTACATTTGCAAAAAAAAAGTAAAGAAGAAAAAAGAAGAACAGTCCGGAGGTGACCTAAAAACACTTTATTTACATTCAAAATTATGTATAAGGTATTATGGGCTCCCCAGCCTTACAAAATGCCCGGAGGCTTAGAAATTTGATAACTAAAATAGAGGTAGCTCAAGCCGCCTTCTCGGCCGCCGCTTCCCTTTGTTCAGTGCTTCCGTCAAGGGCTATAATGGTGACCTCTGGCTCGGCGCTTCCGCCCGCCGCCACGTGCCCTCCGTCCAGCTCAACACCTCCACCCTGTGGCGCTTCCTCAGCAAGGGGATACCTTGCGCGAAGCTCCTGATCATCAAACCCGGGCATGGCTCCCTTGATGGCGTCGAGGGCGTTGTGCTACCCGACGGCTGGGGAGTCGGAGAGGTCAATATAGAACTGGTCGGAAACCTTATACTCCTCTACGGCCCTTTCCGTTCTACTCTCTGCAAGCTTCACCGCCTTGCAAGACGCTCGGGCATCCCTTTTGAATAAGTCCCTCTGCCTTTTCATTGCGTCGAAGAGCCCATTGACCTCCTCTATCTGGGCCTGGATAGCCCGGTTATATTCAGTCAGGAGCTGATGGGACTCCTTCAGTCTGGCGACTGTCAGGCCTCCGCGACCAACCTTGAGTCGAGAAAGGCCTCCTTTGCTTCTGCTTGCTGCAGCTTGGCGAGAAGCTCTTCTTCTTGCAAAGAAGATTAACCCGCTTTCTTCATCGTCGGGGCCACTTCCTTAGACTCCATTGAGGCAAGGAGGGCACAGTGCTGGAGGACCTGAG
Organism: Agapanthus africanus; assembly: GCA_030015575.1. Taxonomy (NCBI): domain Eukaryota; kingdom Viridiplantae; phylum Streptophyta; class Magnoliopsida; order Asparagales; family Amaryllidaceae; genus Agapanthus; species Agapanthus africanus. The sequence goes on along the minus strand of JASDDO010000019.1, from coordinate 387,010,291 downwards.
CAAAACGGGAACCGTGTTAAAGAGTTAAAAACTAAGTAAAATACACTTTGAGAAATTCTTAGGAAAGTTACCAACCTGAACAGCCTCATGAGCTATCGCAGCCACTTGGGCCTTCATGGTGCCTCGGGGATCTTGGCCCCCGCCACCTTTTCCATGTCCGCCAGTAAATTGTTGGCCACAGAAAGCCCCGAGGGCATCTTGATGCAGAACTCGCCCTCCTGCACCTAAATCCCAGCTGGGGGCAGCCAAGAAACCACCCTCTTCTGCCTCTTGAGTGGGGATTCGGCAGGGGGCGACTCCATCCTTGCCCGAGGCGCCGGATCCCGTGCATGCTTCTGCCCTCCCCCGCGGTGTTCCTTCGAAGCGGGGATGCTGTGGAAGGCTTGGCCAGAGGAGCTTGCCTGGGAGCCGCGCTCAGAGCTGGCCGGGCGAGCTTGCACCACCGCCTTTCCTCCCCTGGTCCTTGGCGGCCATGGCGGCTATAATCTTCGAACGATCCATAGGCTCTGCGAGATACACATAAGGAAAAGGTCAGCGACCAATAGCAACAAAAAAATTTTGACGAAGCCTAAATAGATCGCCGAAAACTCTAACTTACCCACAAACCATGCCGGACTGAGTCCAACCCAGCTCAGAACCTGCCCGGAAAGCAGGACATCAGCCCGCTGGATCGGTTCCCACTGAGACACCACCCTTACCTCGGGGGTATTCGACTGCCTAACCCTAGGACAATCGGCCCTGTGGCACTGGATAGGTGATTTGGATGTGATAGATTTTGTGATCAAAGAATTGTTAACCGTAATCAAGAACGGCGTCGCTTGGTAGCTAGCCGGTGAGTACGGGTCGATCCACAGGGATGTTGTGTATTTCCTAATTGTTCTAACGAGTTAATTCCAAACGATGTTGGATTGATTAAATCTAAAAACTAAGGTTGATCTAGATTAGGATTAGAATCTTGCTAGGGTTAGGTTTAGGTTAAGTTTGGAAAGTCAATATTTCCCACCGCTTTCAATGCCCTAATTTAGATCTCTTTAGGTGTTATGATAATAATTAATAAAGTGGATTAGTACCATCGGGAAGAAACGATATTTCTTCCTCTAGGTTCTTGTCCTTCCTTTCTTAATTCTTACCCTAACCTCCATGGAAAACATACGCAACCAGTCTTTTAAACTACAGTATCACCGCTACCTCGTGGGGTAGGGTGCCGTAGATAACGGTGTGTGTATGTATGCATGGAGTCCTATGAATTAATATGTGATGGGCAAGAAAGGGGTGAGAGATTTTCATCTCTCAAGCCTTTCCTATTCCTAACACTAACAAGTGAGGAACTACTCACTCATTAGGGAATTGATAAACATGTTCTAATTAATTAACTGGGGCAGATAATAAAATTATACTAAGGCAAAAATAAAATTAACTAGGGCAATGAAATAAAAGTCTTACTTTATTTGATGGCTCTCTCCAAACATTTACACCGAATTGAAATTCTGAATAGATGAAATAAAAAGAGGCATACCTCCAAAAGAGGTTTAGGATTTCTATTTATAGAGCATAGAAACCCTAGGGTTACAATCGACACACATCTGCATTTACAATTTTACCCCTAAGAAACCTAGTCAACGCACCGCCACGACGTCAGAATTTTCCACCGACACGAGCTTAGCACGGCCGCGGAACCGTGGCCAAAACCCATGTTTGGCCGTGGTTCCGCGGCCAAATAGAGTGATCTTGAGCTGAGAATTTCAGGGAATCTTCTGGTGGCCTTTGGCTTCTTGTTTCTTCACTTGGTTTCTCAGATTGTCTTCTAGTTTTCTTCCAGATTTCTACAGTGAGCAATTTCGTGGACTTTACCGTTTACTTCGTGTCGAAGTCTTGAACCTTGCACTGCCTTTGTACTTGTGAACTTGTTCATTGACCTTCGTTTATTCTCCAAACTGTAGGCTTGATTAAGATTCTTCCATTTGATGGTCGTAGTCTCACTTTTATATCGTCTTTTCATCTTTTTCACTGTTTTTGTTCCGAGAACCTGTAACCTGCAACTATGTAGCAGACATGGATCAAAAGCACCTATTTATTTGTAAAATGAATAAGAATGGGGAATATAATAATGCAAAATTATGATATGAACAAATACCACCAAACTTATCTTTTGTTCTTCCTCGAGCAAACCTAGTTTTATTCTCGTAAAAGACCTACCTCACTTTCGCAGGGAAACGCGATTGCACTGAGCTCATGCAACAAGCCGTTAAACCTCTAGGTGTCCCTAGTAGGAGGAGTGTTGTCTCTTGATGGTTTTCAGCGGATATTACCCACAAAATTCTATCAATTCAGCTTATTAACTTTTATTCTCCAATTAGGTTTTCCAACAAGGAATTCTATTATCTTCGACTCATAAATTATCCACCCGTATTTTTCACGCGTCCTTATCATTTAACTTAAGATTATATATTCTTGTGAATTTACTTAGCTTTTGGCATCTTTTAAGTTTTCCTTCTAGGGTTCCATCTCAACTTAGGAATTTTTATCATCTCTATTAAAAATATAAGTCCTATTTTTCATTTCTATCTCTTATCTAAACCCCAATCACATACCCCTACATATGTGTATATATCACCCTTACACTTGGAAATTCAATTCAAGCTCTTATACTCTTGTCCATCATTCAAAGTACTTTTAGTTGGTGAATTTTTAGATGAAATTGCTCACACATTCTTCATGCGACCGTTAATACTTCTTGAGGTACCAACGACCGATTACAAAATGTGTTTGCACATTAAGGCGTAATTCCCCGTCTTGTAATACCTAAGGCTTTTAGCAGTGACTCTCAAACCAGTTGGTCTAAGGCACTAGGTGATAAAGCACCCTCGCTATATATTTTTTCTATTTATGCAGCCTTAAGTAATTATAAAAACCAGTGTTCATTTTTTATCTCTTTATTCACACTTGTATTTTTATTTATTTTTCTTCATACTAAGGACTTTAGATAAGAGCATTTCAAGGTCTCTTCTACTATTCCAAGTTTCAAGGTTCGTGTTTGTGTAATTTGTAGGGTATATATTTTTAGAATTTGGACTTAAGCTTAGGAATTATTTTTCAGATTTATACTTTAATAAAAATATCAATACTCTTCCTTTATTTTGACTTAGCCCAAGAAGTGAACTCGAAATTTGCCTATTTCTAAATAAACTACAAAGACATATACTTTCTACCGTTAAATTTTAAGAAAGGTTATTTTTAAGGTTTTTAATTTCCTAAGTCTAAGATCTAGTTGTTCCTAGCTAGTTAACCGTCTTGTTAAACTTAAGTCAATTATGGCCAAAATTGAATTTTTCAATTTTTTATGGGTTTTAAAATAAGTATGCAAATGCAAAAATATACATATGAATACGAAGGAAGAAAGCCTACCGAGCACACCCCCAAACCTAAACTTAACAGTGTCCTCACTATCAGGCTACACCAAGAGGGTCAAAATTGCCGGTATTCCCCTGTTTATTTATTTATTTTTTATATTTTTTTTGAAAGAAAAACAAAATATATACACAAAAAGTTCCCCCCAAACTTAAGTGAAACAGTGTTTCCACTGTTTAAACTTTAAAATTCAGAGTTAGGGAGGAGAAAAACACAGTATCAAGCTATACAAGGCCTTACACAGGCCAAAGGTTAGCACCAACCATTCAAAAATTTTATTGTTGTAATGGTGTGGTTGGTGAAAGAATGGAGTGTAGAGGAAAGAAATGAGAAACACATGAGACCGTATGGGAAGAAAGATGGAATATGGTCTCGGTATATTAGGAGAAGAATCGCGGAAGAGAGAAAGAAGTGTTGTACGAACTTGAGGGTGTAAATCGAGTGAATAAATTAGCGCAAATTGTGATGACCGATGTGTTAAAAGCTATTGTGCTAATCTATCAACCCGTCGAGAAATGGGGTCAAATCCCTCAAGATTTGCAAGAAAACATTGGTACGTTAAACTTGGCAAACCATCCATTGAAAATGGAAGCGCAACGGATTCTTGCGCGGTCGAAATGACGGAAAGGACGAAGGGGAGTGATTTAGGGATAGTCTTATTCTCACCTAAGTAAACTGTCTCGAACTCGAAGGATTCCATCAATGGTTCGAAATGACTGTAAGAAACCGAGTCTGATGGTTCAACTAACTCATCTGAAAATTCAAAGGACTCAAACTCAGGCGGTGAGTCTTCAAAATCGTCCGAAAAAGTGAAACACTCATAATCGTTATCGGCTGTAAGAACTGTGTTAGATTCAAAGAGGAACGCACTAGTGGCGCCAAAACTGCTGTGATCGAACAGAAATTTTTTGAGCTCACAGTCCTCCTCCGTGATCTTTTGCATGGTCGGAACGATGGAAAGGAGGGGGGTGATTTAGGAAGTATAACAGTTAAAGGTTCAGGAGGATGAATTGGAAAATCCGACACATCAAACAAAACTGGTTCATCCTCAATACTATCCTCAATACTCTCCTCAATACTATCCTCATAATTCTCCTCAAAAGTTATTTCATCCATGCAATTATCATCAAAATCAAGACGCATATGAAGTTCGGGAGAAACATTTAATGACCCGGGATGATGAATTGGAGAGAAAATTTCAGTAAAATCTACGGGTTCATCATCCAAAATATTCCCTGTGTCAATATCCTCAATCAAGTGAAAATCAATTTTTTTCTGACACCTCATCAAAAGAATGGATATTTATCAATTCAGGTTCTAGATTGGAAGTGTAAAGTTCGAAAGGATTGGTGATGGTTTCACTCGAAAGGGACCCTTCACAATCTGGCAAATCAAGCACTACAAAGTCGCACAACTCATTAAAAGTTTTATTTCAACTGGTGAATCATTTGGGGCACTTGATAGACATTCAAAATCGGAGTTGTGGGATTCACTTGGTGATGGGTAGGATTGATTTGGAAGGGTGCACAGCTCACTCTCTCCACTCAAATTCTTAATCTATCCAACCGCCTCATCATACATTGGAATTTTTGGAGCTAGTTGGAAACTAGCTACCGGATCACTAGGTTGCATAAGGGCGGCAATGGACGCATCCAAATTCCTCATTTGTTGGTTTGTTGCTACAATGTAAGCTTCCAACGACTGTTCCAGACTAGACATGGGTTGTGAAGGGGTTTCAGTAAAAGATTCAAAGTTGTTTGGATACGTGAAACTCCCAAATGGCCGTGTAGAAGCAATGTCTAGGGAAGGTGCGAAAGTCGGGTAGGATTGGTAGGAATTGAATGGTTGGACAGAAGTAGGATCAACATTTGGATAAAAAGGTGAATGGACTTGTTGATCCCAAGTGTTAAAAGGAGTGAAAGATCGGTTATGAGATTGTTCAATATGTTCAGCGATAGACATGGGTTTCGGAGTTACAACATGACTCGAAAAAGTAGTATCAACGAAAGAAGGTGGTGAAAGTTGAAATTGTTGATATAAAGTGGATTGTGGAGTCGAACTGTTTCTTCTAGATGCTTCTATTCGATCTTTCAAAGAAATTTTGGGCATGGAGGGGTCGTCCGTAATTCGACCAAAACAATTCGCGTAGGAAGCAATGTTTGGATGAAGGTACCAAAGTTCGGCAAGAGTTTTGAGAGGTGGGGTACCCATGATGTAAGAAGGAAAAGAAAAAGAATGTGGGGTGCACGGATTTCTTAGCGACAAGTTGCAAGTTTTTGTAATTTTTTTTTTCTTTTTGTGTTTTTTTATAAAGAGCTTTTTGCAAAAAGATTTTCAATAAAAGGCTTAGACACACGTTCAATCAATCACAAATGCACAATCAAGCCTAGATCTAGGGTCACCTAGGTCAGCTAGACAGCTCCTAACTGTTCCAAAGGGCAAGAAGTAGGACCTCAAACCGCCTCTTCACCGCCAATTGTGGCCAGGTAAGCACAAATAGAGAAAGGAGGGATCCGCTCAAGAATCACCGTGAGATGGGCCTTTTAAAGTTACCTTTCACTACCTGTCTAGCCTAAACACCACAAAGTCAGGTTAGGATCAACGGTCGATGCCTACAACTATTCTTTTGTCCTATTGAGCGCGAAGTCCTTAGGGCTGAGTCTAATCTTTTTTTAATTACTTGATGGTCAATGCAATATGCCTTATGTGATTTTTGGGGTCCTGGGAAGGGTAATGAAATCCCCACCCAATCTGGATTGGTGTTCAAGCCCCATAAAGTCAATTTAGATATGCAAAGCAGTAAACACAATCACTTGCAAAAAAAAAAAAATTTTTTAACGCGGCGCAAAGAATCCTACACAAGATCAATTATTGGAGAAGGGGAGAGATTTTTAGCGCAAAGAATCCTGCAGAAAATTTTTTACAGAGGAGATATCAGGGGGTTCAGAGAAGAAGAAAGGGAGCTTACAGTGATTTTTCCACCCGCTGACTGTAAGTGAACAGCGGCGCCCCGGCCGTCAATCCGACGCCGGAATGCGGAAACGAAACTTTTATAAAAATTAGAAACCGGCAAAACCGCGCACTAAAACCCCGGATTGGGCCATTAACTTAACTCTAGCAAACTAGAAAATGGGAAGAAAGCTATACCGAGTGATCCGTGTCCTTCGGTCTTCGGCCTCCACTCCGATCTCCTCGCGGAATCTCCAGTCTTCATCTCCTCGTCGGAACGGGCACCACATCGCCGGGTTCTTTTACGGGCTCCCACCTCTGGACCGAGACAACTCGGGCACGAAGTTGGCGAGCCGACGTGCCCAAGGATGCTGTAGATGAAGTGTAGAATCCATTGTCTCAATTGGGGTATGAAGTTGCCTTAATGAATGGAGGTGAAGAACGGAAAATGAGCTTATGATTTTTGGTGTAAGCTAAAAAAAATGAGATGAATATTTTGCCACCACCAAAATGAACCACCCCATCTACTCCAAATGTGTGGCCGGCCCCTTGCTATGGTGGAGGGAAAAAGAATCAATAATTGCAAGATAAGAAAATGTATGATAATGAGAAGAAATGGTCACACCAATTTCCAAATCAATCCCTTCATAATCCATCACCATTAATGCTAGCCATGATCACTAGAAAAAGCAAAGATACTTAAACCATCATAATCATTCCATTTACAAATAAACCCCTCCACATAACTAATTTGCATACTTGCAAATAAACCCTTCCATCACAAAAATCCGGCCATGAAGGAACTAAGGAAATATGGCCGAAACGGAATGCAAACTGGCAACTTCAAAAAACTGATCCCGTAATAAATTACAGGAAAACCCCGCGACCGTATATACATACCCGCATTTGTATTACGACCGAATACAAATGCAAAGAGACAAAATCTACACTGTACAATACTAGGATCTGGCTTAAACCAAAGCCCGCTAGTATTATCCGTCCGATCATGATCCGTGCAATACTGCACGTATCTGATCGAACCCTGCCATATCTCCATACGGTCTCTACAGCATTTCGCCCGAAACTTGAGAAACTGTCTGTGGGGGACTCTAAAGACTCATCAATACTTTAGTTGTGGATTTAACCACTAACACGTCAGAGGTATTAGCCTATACGTAACGGGCTACCAGGTATTGACCAAAAGGGACGTCGATGAGCGAACTCATCCTGACACCCTACTGAGCCTGTCAGTGACAATATCCGTACAGTCCGGTCCGTTCATCTAAGAGCATCGCATGGTGGGCCTAGGGGGTTGGTAAAAATCAGACCCCCAAAAGCGGTACAAGTCGTGTCGGAGTGTAGCCCAGAACACCCTGAGATACTACTGGAATACCTACCAATAAATCTCCTGCCTTGGCCAAGGACTTCGTGTAATGGCTCTCCCAGACACAGCGCGACCTCACCACCAATACCGGGAGAGATGAACCCCTGCAGATCCGCTCACTGCCTCCATGTGGCTCGGGACTGTACCCAACTAAAACCTGTTTGCACGTCTCCTTTGAGCGTGGTAGGGTAGTAATCAAAGTACAGTGGGAACTCACACAAGATAAATGACGATCTCAGGTCGATGAACTAACCTGTACACATGACACCAGGGAACTGCTATCTGACATCTGGTATAAGACCAACTAGTATGTTCCCGGCGAGTCCTGTCCGGTGTACTCATAACCCAATGAGCACCTGTATACATTTTAGGTGAACCAACTGACACCAGTGGCTTGTGAGACCGGCCACCGCCCCTCGTCGGGGTCTCGACTGTATACACTAGTCTACTCTGGAGTATCGATGCCCTGTCTCGAAACTCCCTCGACTAGGGACCTTTTAAGGATGTGCTTATAGACCCCAGCTCCCACGTATATGATCGCCCTCATACTGCTGGCAGTCAAGCAAGAATCCTAGGGGCTCTATCAACGTGCAATAGTGACCTGTAAGGTCACCTAAAGCAGTACACGATAATAAAGAAAAACTAGATTGCATACTATCATCTTGAGTAAGACTGTCCTACTGGGACAGGTCCTCCCTCAATCATTGCAATCACGTGCCTGTGATCCAATAATTGACTTTGAGGGCACTATCTCCAACAATCTCCCACTTGCACTCAAGGCTAATTATTGCGATGTCGCATACTCACAGCCCGTGTGATACCGAACACCCAACTCCTCTACTAATCGGTCTCACAAAACCAGTTTGCAAAAACTAATGTGTTCGAGGAATAGCCTCAGTGAGTGGATCCGCTCAGATGTTTCTTTCTATGTCTCTCTTTATCTCAAGTTCGCGGAGAAAGCCATCTCCCGAAATGAGCAATACCTGTCTTAGAATATGTCTGGATATCTGATGGGACCTAGCTCATAAATGAACTCCAAATCCAAACTTCTTAGACTGTATCGTCAACTGAACTCAATCAGTATCCTGCGCCATGCCTCCCTCAGTATCCGCTTGGACCTCATGTCCAAACTACTGCCCCTCGTCAGAGGGAAAACTATAACTCTGACAGCCACTCTGTCATCCAGGTCACCTTGGAAGCCTGGAATGATAATCGTCTCCTCAAGGAGGCTGCTGTTATCATATCCCTAGAACATTCACTTATGTTCTAAAACTGCTTCCGAATGTTTCTCCAGGATTGGATCAATATCAACTTATTGCACCTACTGCAAAAACAACATCTGGTGTGGTACTTGACATCTCATGATTGACTCAATTGCCTAAGCAAGTGATCTGCCAATCATGCACATCCCTCTCCCCTTTAGTCTGTAAGACACCTTTAAAGAGGGTGACTCCATCACCTGCAGGTATACTACCATGCCAGGAGTCGTCCATTCTAAAACACCTTTAGAATGCTGTCTAAGTACCCTGATTGGGACACTTCCCAAATCTAGATCTAAAACCATAGATCTAGTAACCCGAATATCTGATATAATATCCATTTCCCGTGTGGAGAAACCACCGTGTGACAACCAAAGTATAACCGATCGTAGTATAGGAATTTTACTTCCTACTCTGTGTATGTCATCCAAATACCAGGACATCACACCCTACTACCTTCTTAACAAATCCATCCCTTATTCTGATGAAGTCAAACTATGACTGTCACATCAGAAATAGATGATCTATCTCTTCTATATCTGCTTTAGTCTAAAAATAGACATAAGCTACTTGTCCACTATGCTTCCGCTGCTCCCACTGACTACGACAACCCTCTGGCAGAGTCATATATACGTACACTTCTAAAGTTAGTTTAGAATGACGCTATACTCATCCTCTTGCCGGGTCTCGCAGCCTGGAACAACAGCAATGGCAAGTCTGGGTAAACAAGAACCTCCCTGTCACCGTCCTTGAGGCTACCGGAGTACCCCTCGGGTGCCTGAGGTTACCCACCGTATCTGCGGAGTGGCCAATGGAATGTCAAGCCAGATTGAATCTTTAGGTTCCTATCAAACTTTCAGTAATCGTTTGTGGTTCTGGAATCACTTCCAGTTCTACCATACTCCCACTACTGTTTTCTGAAAAAATCCATTTTTGTTAAAACTGTGGCGAGTCAAGAACAATATCACTATTGATCTTCCAGATGGTAGAAATTCAACCCTCGTCATAGCCTGGGTCAACCCACAAATAGCCATCACAGAAACGTGCCTTGAGTTATCCAGAGTCTGGTTTTAAGCATAAGCCGGACAACTCTCCGTACCTTAACATCGCTAAGATATGAACTGTTCTATATCCAATATAGAACCAGAGGCACTGATTTAATTGAACCAGATTCAAATCATGCAGCTATCTCCAGTGCATGTCAACTAAATGGAAGGAGGCCGATCAGTGTTACTCAACTTAGGAATGCGTCCAGATATGAGTAACCTGAAAGAGAAGAAAGTTCTCTTAATCATTACTATCAATTGAATGCCATACACAAGTATCTACATCTTCGATCACATTGAAGAATCCCGATACTTGCAATATCTGGTTCTCTACTTTATTCATATACCTATAACTTCTCAAAACTCAGACCTTGTGTTTCTACGAAACACTTGTCTAAGAACTAGAGAAGTCATAAGTAAACCGAATATAGTACGAGGACCAACCCCTCTGTCCTAATGGACACTGGACAACATACAATACTCTGTATAAGTCCCCTAAGTATAGTGACTCATTCACTGTGTGTCGTAGGTTGAAAACTGTACTTATGGTTAAGAAGAATTACACCGCTGTTTAATGCTCCTCACCTAACCATCCACTGATATAGGTAAATGTCATAGACATAATTTCAAAAAGGTATATCTCACTCTATAAAAATAGACGTACAAATATATCAATTTGAAATTGGTGCATAACAACGGATATTCAAAACCAAATATTTGCCGTCCGGCAAACTACCAAGGTGATTTCCTCAAATATCACAAATTACAACGAATTCCGATATAATGAGGATAATCACCTAATTCCCAATAACTTACTCCCACTCATCATCTGTAAAACCATACAGATGTGAGAATCATACCTGGTAAATACATACCCTGGAGCAAGATCTGATTGGGAAATCAGTTTTCTTTTAACGTACACAGTGAAACTGAAATATTGAAATGTTTCGATGGGGTATCCCGGTATTCCTAGTAATGCCTCTTCCATTATCCATATTCACAACTGTAACCGTGTAATTCTTTGCCATCTCTCCAAATCCCTTTATATGTCTTTAGTCATTACCTTATGTACACCCTCTTAGGCTAAATGGTTTTCTTCCTTCCCTACCGTTCGGCACCAGCCTATGGTTTGGAAGAAGACTGTCCAATAAGCATAATGGGTGTACTGTACTAATCGTAGGAGTACTCGTAATGCGAAAGAAGGTGAAGATAAAAGACAACCGAATAAACCTTATTCCTATTTCTCCTGAACCAGAATCCATCCCCGAACTGGAATAAGTTCCTTTCGAGTTCGTATATAACCATACGATGGAGTATCCAATAAACTGTGGATCTTCGTAGTGATACGGAGTGTCCTGGAGAAATACAAAGGTGATTTAGGATTGGCGAAGAAATACTTGGTTTGGTCGTGAATAGCAGTCGCAATTTACTTTGCCCTCTTACTAATCCCTTGATATGTCTTTACTTAATACCTTTCGTACACCATCGTTATGCTAATTGGTTTTCTTCATTCCCCACCGTTCGGCACCAGCCTAAGGTTTGGAAGAAGACTATCCAATTTGCGTAATAGGTGTACTATCTCCTAAACCAAGGAGTACTCGCAACCTGAGAGAAGGTAAAAGGAAAAGACAACTGAATAGTCCTATTCATTTTCTCCAGAACCGAAAACCATCCTCGAATAAATTCCTTCGAGTTCGTATATAACCATACGATGGTTTGGTCCAATGGAAGTAGACGTTCGTAGTAATACGGGGGGTCCTGGAGAAAAGGGTAAAAGTAGGAGTGGCAACGAGTTATGCAACTCTGACAATCCAGAAGCCAGTGTTTAAAAAGGTTCGGTTAATTTGGTCACTGAGTCATAGTCAAGGGTCGGGTCATGGTTGCTGCCAAAGAGAGAGAGAAAAGAAACACTCAGCGTGCACTCTAACCTAGATAAGAATGGTTACCAATTTATCTAATCAGGAAACCTCCCATTGTAACGTCAAATTCTCCTCCAAACCTGAAAGAAGAATTAATCGGAATTACCCGAGGAGTAGACCAACTCATCAGTGGGAATCGGGATCCAACTATCATCGCATGATAACGTGACGGAATCCGCTCACGTTATCACACTCCAGAAGGTATGCGCATATCTGGCAAGTTTCAGTTTCTTTAGAAACTCCCGATGTGATATTTGCCCCATACTCTTATGACCTTGACGAAGGTCAACAAATCATAAGTCACATGTCAAGTTCTACCCGCCATTGTCCAGGTTAATTTGAACCCACCCGTACAAGCCCTTGACGAAGGTCAACAAGGCTATACGACTGTCCCAAACCAACGCATCTATCTATGCAGCAGAAAGGTAACAAGCAGCTACCATACACTATGCCTTGACGAAGGTCAACAAACATAGCATGAATACTACGTGCTACCCGTCTGAAATGACGGAGGGCTACGAATGGTTTCTGGCGAAAAACCTTTAACGTAATGAACTTGATATCGTTGAAGGAACCGGATAGCTTTTTAGAAAAATATAGTAACGAAAACCTTTGCTAAAGAGGTCACTCCCGGTGAAGGGATCTCGGCTCTTTCCCCGTAGAATGAGATGCAGGATATTCCAACTGAATACCACGATGCAAAGAAAAAGTAATCGACTATAGTGAAGTTATTGCCCTGACGCAAATTTCTATCCAAGGGGTCACTCCCGGTGAAGAGATCTCTGCCCTTGCCTCGTCGACTGAGGTGCTGGATATTCATAACCGAATACCACTGTGCAAAACAAAAGAGAACGCCCTTGCAATAACAAGTTTTTGAAAAATGTTCCAACAACATCATAATAGGTTTGTTTAGCTTGCATTGATCCGAATCAACGCAGTCCCATCAATTGATCACACCAATAAAGAACGAAAATAATGATATACGTATATGCCATCCGCATTCGCCACCGGGTCCCATCATCACCCGTTAGGTTACTTAACTAACGACAGAGCGGGAACTGGACTAGCGCGGATGCAAAACATATACAACATCTACTAGTATATATATCAATATATAATATTCGCTCAAGGCGTGATAAAATGCAACATCACAGAAATGTAATAAACATCACAGAACAATACAGATATCTGGGATCCCCGGGTTTCATAGAGCCGCTACTGAAACCCGACGTTCTCCCGGTCATGTGGATAGCCTGTGCAATGAAAACCTAGACCCCTACGGGCATGGCAAGTTACCCGCCAAAACCTAAAGCGAGGCAGCCCCCTTCAGCAACGTGAATGGACCACCCAGCACTTCACGGAATCCAGTAACTTGGGCACTCCTCCTTAGGTCAACCTATACCCCCTACGAGTGCGGCGAATAGCCCACCAATTCTAGAGTGAAGCCCCCTCCGTCTCAATGCCATGAGATGCGGGCCCGTTGCCCTCTAGAACCCGGCTATCTGTGCACCCCTCCGCGGGGCAATCCTAGTACAGAAAGTAAAATATACAACGGGTACATCGACTTCAGCCCGGTCGTGCCCCAAAAAAATAATATACAAACAGGCAGTAACGGCAGTCCACATGTCGGACGCTCGCCCCGCAATATCAAATGTACATAAATAACCAAGCTGTACTAACATTGCATCCAGGATATCCCCCACGACCAATCCGCAACAACACAGCACAACACAGAACATCAACGTGAATGTCTCGTTCGCAAATCCGTCTAAAAGGGCTATAGCGGATAGACTGTATTTACCGATCGAGTGACATTCACGGTCGCAGATATAATGTAAATACTGTGAACTAACATGTTTAAAATTTTCGATCGACTGAATTTTCCGAAGTGGGCCCCAAGCATAACTGTAGCACTCAAAGAAAATCTGGGCCCAAAAAGAATATTCCAAAAAACCCATTTTCAAGACAGAGACCCACTGAAGAAATTTGGTGCAGTGAAGCCACTGTTCGGCGGCGGAACCGCGGCCAAAATGGGGTTTTTGCCGCGGTTCCGCGGCGCTACAGTAACATCATGGTACCAATTTTCTTCAGTATTCTCAGAAAACCCTACACACATTTCTGCAACATACCAAATATTTTTTTGAAAACTAAAAAATTCGACAGAAACTGTGACAAGAAACGCGGTTTTTGGAAAATCCGTTCGATCGAACTTGTAAACACGTTAGAGCAAGCTAGACTAGGTTAATGGCGTGGCTCTGATACCAATGTAAGTACACGGCGGCGCCCCGGCCGTCAATCCGACGCCGGAATGCGGAAATGAAACTTTTATAAAAACTAGAAACCGGCACCACCGCGCACTAAAACCCCGGATCGGGCCATTAACCTAACTCTAGCAAACTAGAAAATGGGAAGAAAGCTATACCGAGCGATCCGTGTCCTTCGGTCTTCGGCCTCCACTCCGATCTCCTCGCGGAATCTCCGGTCTTCATCTCCTCGTTGGAACGGGCACCACATCGCCGGGTTCTTTTACAGGCTCCCACCTCTGGACCGAGGCAACTCGGGCATGAAGTTGGCGAGCCGACGTGCCCAAGGATGCTGTAGATGAAGTGTAGAATCCATTGTCTCAATGGGGGTATGAAGTTGCCTTAATGAATGGAGGTGAAGAATGGAAAATGAGCTTATGATTTTTGGTGTAAGCTAAAAAAAATGGGATGAATATTTTGCCACCACCAAAATGATCCACCCTATCTACTCCAAACGTGTGGCCAGCCCCTTGCTATGGTGGAGGGAAAAAGAATCAATAATTGCAAGAGAAGAAAATGTATGATAATGAGAAGAAATGGTCACACCAATTTCCAAATCAATCCCTTCATAATCCATCACCATTAATGCTAGCCATGATCACTAGAAAAAGAAAAGATGCTTAAACCATCATAATCATTCCATTTACAAATAAACCCCTCCACATAACTAATTTGCATACTTACAAATAAACCCCTCCATCACAAAAATCCGGCCGTAAAGGAACAAAGGAAATATGGCAGAAACGGAATGCAAATTGACAACTTCAAAAAACTGATCCCGTAATAAATTACAGGAAAACCCCGCGACCGTATATACATACCCGCATTTGTATTGCGACCGAATACAAATGCAAAGAGACAAAATCTACACTGTACAATACTAGGATCCGGCTTAAACCAAAGCCCGCTAGTATTATCCGTCCGATCATGATCCATGCAATACCGCACGTATCTGATCGAACCCTGCCATATCTCCATACGGCCTCTACAGCATTTCGCCCGAAACTTGAGAAACTGTCTGTGGGGGACTCTAAAGACTCATCAATACTTTGGTTGTGGATTTAACCACTAACACGTCAGAGGTATTAGCCTATACGTAACGGGCTACCAGGTATTGACCAAAAGGGACGTCGATGAGCGAACTCATCTTGACACTCTACTGAGCCTGTCAGTGACAATATCCGTACAGTCCGGTCCGTTCGTCTGAGAGCATCCCATGGTGGGCCTAGGGGGTTGGTAAAAGTCAGACCCCCAAAAGCGGTACAAGTCGTGTCGGAGTGTAGACCAGAACACCCTGAGATACTACTGGAATACCTACCAGTAAATCTCCTGTCTTGGCCAAGGACTTCGTGTAATGGCTCTCCTAGACACAGCGCGACCTCACCCCCAATACCGGGAGAGACGAACCCCTGCAGATCCGCTCACTGCCTCCATGTGGCTCGGGACTGTACCCAACTAAAACCTGTTTGCACGTCTCCTTTGAGCGTGGTAGGGTAGTAATCAAAGTACAGTGGGAACTTACACGAGACAAATGACGATCTCAGGTCGATGAACTAACCTATACACATGTCACCAGGGAACTGCTATCTGACATCTGGTATAAGACCAACTAACATGTTCCCGGCGAGTCCTGTCCGGTGTACTCATAACCCAATGAGCACCTGTATACATCTTAGGTGAACCAACTGACATCAGTGGCTTATGAGACCGGCCACCGCCCCTCGTCGAGGTCTCGACTGTATACACTAGTCTACTCTGGAGTATCGATGCCCTGTCTCGAAACTCCCTCGACTAGGGACCTTTTAAGGATGTGCTTATAGACCCCAGCTCCCACGTATATGATCACCCTCATACTGCTGGCAGTCAAGCAAGAATCCTAAGGGCTCTATCAACGTGCAATAGTAAACTGTAAGGTCACCTAAAGCAGTACACGATGATAAAGATAAACCAGATAGCATACTATCATCTTGAGTAAGACTGTTCTACTGGGACAGGTCCTCCCTCAATCATTGCAATCACGTGCCTGTGATCCAATAATTGACTCTGAGGGCACTATCTCCAACACTGACGTCACCCCACGACTGCGTTTCTGCCGCCAAAGTTGTGTTCCCGCCACGGTTCCGCGGTGATCTGTGCGGTTCGATTCCCGAGATTTCTTCTGCTCCTCTGTTGTTGTAATCCTCTATTGTTCAGTTCTTCAGTTTTCTGTTTCGCTCTCTGGATTTTTCCAGATCTGAATTTGTTCTTCGATCCTGCACAATTCAAACGAAAATACCCTTCACAAAATAACAAGATGATAAAAAAAATTTATTTTTTATTTTTTTCAGTTTTTTATGATTTTTCAATTTTTATGTTAGCCCGAAATTATAAAAAGAAAATAACAAAGCTATCCCCGGCAACGGCGCCATTTGATTTGGATGTGATAGATTTTGTGATCAAAGAATTGTTAACCGCAATCAAGAACGGCGTCGCTTGGTAGCTAGCCGGTGAGTACAGGTCGGTCCACAGGGATGTTGTGTATTTCCTAATTGTTCTAACGAGTTAATTTCAAACGGTGTTGGGATATTTATCTCTAAAAACTAAGTTGATTTAGACTAGGATTAGAATCTTGCTAGGGTTAGGTTTAGGTTAAGTTTAGAAATTAAAGATTTCCCACCGCTTTCAATGCCTTAATTTAGATCTCTTTAGGTGTTATGGTAATAATTAATAAAGTGGATTAGTACCATCGGGAAGAAACGATGTTTCTTCCTCTAGGTTCTTGTCCTTCCTTTCTTAATTCTTACCCTAACCTCCATGGAAAACATACGCAACCGGTCTTTTAAACTACAGTATCACCGCTACCTCATGGGGTAGGGTGCCGTAGGGAACGGTGTGTGTATGTATGCATAGAGTCCTATGAATTAATATGTGATGGGCAAGAAAGGGGTGAGAGATTTTCATCTCTCAAGCCTTCCCTATTCCTAACCCTAACAAGTGAGGAACTACTCACTCATTAGGGAATTGATAAACATGTTCTAATTAATTAACTAGGGCAGATAATAAAATTATACTAAGGCAGAAATAAAATTAACTAGGGCAATGAAATAAAAGTCTTACTTTATTTGATGCCTCTCTTTATTTCATCTATTCAGAATTTCAATTCGGTGTAAATGTTTGGAGAAAGGCATCAAATAAAGTAAGACTTTTATTTCATTGCCCTAGTTAATTTTATTTCTGCCTTAGTATAATTTTATTATCTGCCCTAGTTAATTAATTAGAACATGTTTATCAATTCCCTAATGAGTGAGTAGTTCCTCACTTGTTAGGGTTAGGAATAGGGAAGGCTTGAGAGATGAAAATCTCTCACCCCTTTCTTTCCCATCACATATTAATTCATAGGACTCCATGCATACATACACACACCGTTCCCTACGGCACCCTACCCCACGAGGTAGCGGTGATACTGTAGTTTAAAAGACCGGTTGCGTATGTTTTCCATGGAGGTTAGGGTAAGAATTAAGAAAGGAAGGACAAGAACCTAGAGGAAGAAACATCGTTTCTTCCCGATGGTACTAATCCACTTTATTAATTATTACCATAACACCTAAAGAGATCTAAATTAGGGCATTGGAAGCGGTGGGAAATCTTTAATTTCTAAACTTAACCTAAACCTAACCATAGCAAGATTCTAATCCTAGTCTAAATCAACTTAGTTTTTAGAGATAAACATCCCAACACCGTTTGGAATTAACTCGTTAGAACAATTAGGAAATACAAAACATCCTTGTGGACCGACCCGTACTCGCCGGCTAGCTACCAAGCGACACCGTTCTTGATTGCGGTTAACAATTCTTTGATCACAAAATCTATCACATCCAAATCAAATGGACGTCAGAATTTTCCACCGACACGGGCTTAGCACGGCCGCGGAACCGCGATCAAAACCCATGTTTGGCCGCGGTTCCGCGGACAAATAGAGTGATCTTGAGCTGAGAATTTCAGGGAATCTTCTGGTGGCCTTTGGCTTCTTGTTTCTTCACTTGGTTTCTCAGGTTGTCTTCTGGTTTTCTTCCAGATTTCCATAGTGAGCAATGTCGTGGAATTTACCGTTTGCTTTGTGTCGAAATCTTGAACCTTGCATTGCCTTTGTACTTGTGAACTTGTCGCTGACCTTCGTTTATTCTCCAAACTGTAGGCTTGATTAAGATTCTTCCATTTGATGGTCGTAGTCTCATTTTGGTATCGTCTTTTCATCTTTTTCACTGTTTTTGTTCCGAGAACCTGTAACCTGCAACTATGTAGCAGACATGGATCAAAATCATATGTTTATTTGTAAAATGAATAAGAATGGGGAATATAATAATGCAAAATTATGATATGAACAATGGGCACAGGCCAATCCTTACCCTCCGGTGGCCCGACGAAGACAAAGTTCTCCTTCCATTCATGGATGGAAGAAGGGACAACCATTACCCCCGACCCGGCCGCCCTACCCTTATGTATTTTAAACGAAAGATACACCCAGCTCGATGCTTCTGTAGGGTTCCTAGGCACACTAATGAGGTCTCACAAGGGATCAAACATGCCCAATTCAAAAATTTCATGTGCCTACAAATCCTAATACGGATCGTTAACTAGATTTATAGACGATGCAATGCAAATAAACAACTTTATCTAAAAGGAAAGAGGCTACAACCTTTGTAGATCCGGTCCTCCATCTCCATGGCTCCGTGATGACGTCCCCTCGCTGTCCAAATGGAATCCATGACTCTAGCATCGGCTTCATCGGAGAAATGGGCGGGCTAGGTCGTCGACTTCGATGCCGAAGATGATCTACGTCGAGGCATCATAAGATCAAGCTCCCACTTCACCAAGTCATGAAACTTGTGAAGAAAACACCCTATACTACTTGGCAAGAGGTAGAGGATGAAGAAATAGGAAGTGGGTTCACTTTAGAATTGGATTTCTCACTCTTTTTCACTAGTTGCCATTGATGGAGGCAAGCTTTCTTCCTTTGTTGAAGAAGAAGAAGATGAAGAAAGAATAAGATAAGTGTTAGAAAAAAGAAAAACAATATGAATACTTATCATATCCTAACCTTGGTTAGGTGTAGAGAATAGACCATGGTTACTATTAGTGGTTAGGGTTAAGCATGAGACAAGAATGGTGGACTTGTTCAAAGCTTCATGAAGCTTCAACAAGTATCTAAAGAAAGCCACCATACTTTATTTATCCTTTCCAAAATGAAAAAAATAAATAAATGATTAAGCAAATAAAAAAAACCCTAATCATTAACTTAACCATGGTTTAATTCTTTGCACAAACCCAAGTGAGTATGTATCATCAAACATGATACAATTAAGTGCACACAAAATATATCACATATACAATGTGCACATCAAGTGAGAAAATCCTTTTAAAATGAACCAATACTAGTTAATGCAAAGTAATATATTAAATATATAATTATACATTAAATTATTAAATCAATACTTGATTTAACGATCCGGTCATATCGCATATAACTGACTAATATCCAATGTATCGGCTTATCGAATCAATCCTTGATTCGATAACTAGGTTATATCGCATACAACCATTCGATACATTCATCGCGAGAATAGAATACGGTATCACATACACGCATTATTCTCGGTCCCGCACATATCTCATATGCGCTCCTATTTCGTTTCGCTTGAGCCAGGAAACCTCTGTGTAGGACTCTAAAGACTCGTCAATACGCCGGCAGCAGGTGATGATCATATCAAACACCCACAAGCCGCAAGCGGTCTGCTAAACGTAACGGCTACCCGGGTATTGAGCGATCAGAAGATCCACGAGCAAGCCCGCTCATACTCCTGTGAATCCAACCAGTAACACTTACCGTACAGTCCGGTCTGTTCGTCTGATATGTCGCATATCTCGCCTAGGGGTGGTAAACGTCAGACCCCAACAGCTCGATAAGTCATGCCGATGTGAGGTCCATAACAATCGTGAAACTACTGATAACTCTTACCAGTATATCACTGCAACCCTGGCCAGGGATTTCCTGTTATGGCCAGTCGTGCATAGCGCAACATCAACCCCCAATACCGGGAGAGACGAATCCCCTCCTATCGCTCATTGCCTCCATGTGAATCGGGACTATACCCAAAAACCACCTGTTTGCACGACTCAGTAGAGCCGTGGTAGGGTGGAAATCAAAGCACAGTGGGAGACACACAAGACTCTATGACGATCTCGGGTCAACAGACTAAGCTGTACCAGTGTCACCAGAGAACTGCCATCTGACGTGAGGTATCATACCATCTGGGAGTTCTCGGCGAGTCCGTTCAGTGTACCCAGTCTCCACTGAGCACCCGCATACCATCTCCGATGTCAAACACCAATGGATATGGGATCATCCATCGCCCATCACGCCGCGCCTAGGAACATTGAAGGATGTACTCATTGACTACCCAGACCCCACTAGTATGATCTGCATCATAGTCCTGGAAGTCGAGTACACATCCTAAGGGCTTTATCAACATGTAACAGAGAGACAGAAAGTATACATGTTAAGATAAAGAGCAACCAGATAGCCTACTATCATGTCGAGCAAGAAATTCCTACCTATATATGTCCCAGCATCCACTACAATATACATCCAATGTACAGTAATGGCCTCTAGGGCATACATATAACTAACAGCTTCTTTATTGGTACCGGGGTGATTTTTATTGCAAAGGAAGGAGAGGATGATGCTCAAATTGAAGGGGATCCGATCAATTTTCAGCCGAACCAGAAACCCGAAGAGGATTCTCCACGAATTCGGCGCTAGCTGGCCCGAAGCGAAGCGGAAATAATAGAGCACAGCACAAACTTCAGGCAGGAAGGGCAGACACATCCCTGTCCAGAATGCTTCCAGTTACAGAGCAATCTCTTTGCCCTGCACCTGGTCTGCCCGCTCACCCTCCCTAGCCAAACGAAATGAATAGCCAGAGGGGATATGAAATCGAGCCCGGATGTCGGAAAACTCATCCAGACGGTTCAAAACTGAGGGCGCATGGTGAGTGTTCTCGATGTGCACCTTAGAGGCCCTGACGCCCCTCGACGATGAGAAACAAGGGCAACGCTCCCCCTGGGGGGCAAGCTTGACACAGAAGACGTAGAAGACGAAGAACTCTCTCGGCTATCGGAAGCCGAGGAGGAAGAAGACCCACTGGACTCGGCTTCAGAAACTGAAACCTCATCGCCCGAATCAACCCCTACTACATCAATAGATATTTCGGAGGAAAATATCTAACTTGATTTAAGAAAAGACTTGCTGAGGAAAGATTTTAGCTAAAGTTCCGACCTAAACAGAGGTACGCCGGGCAATCTTCAGGGAAACGACTAGGGCAAAGTATCGGCCATAGGATGGGCCCCCTATTTATACACTCCAAAAGAAGCCATCCAACGGCCCGAATCAGTTCCCGCCAAAACGAAACGTCACACCTAGCAGCCATCGGGAATCCACGTGGCGACCAGCCAATGGACATGTCCCCTCACGGCTGGATTCGGTGACAGCCCCTCGCGTCCCGCTATCACGCCGCGCTTCCCGGTGTACGGTAAGGAGACATGACTGGCCCGCGACGTATTTGCTCAGACGTAAACACATTAAGTGTAATAAGCAGTATAGTAAAGTACACAAGTAAGACAACAGATGTAAAAGAAACAACTTTTATTTATTAAACATTTCTTTACAATACAACTGAAAAGTAAATTTAATGAGTAAAGCAATGCCTAAACAATGGCATGAGCTGAAAGTAAAGTCTATATAAGTGTCTAAAGCTCTGAGGATTCTTCAAACTGCTCCAAGTCTTTGATGCTGGGCTCGACCTCCAGAGAGTCAAATCCTCCTGAAAACATTCCAAAGAAAAAGAGAGAAGGAATGTCGTCAGCGAACAATCGTTCGGTAGGTCCTAAAGAAAAGATAGAAATAGAATAGACAAATAAGAGAATATAATTGGTATTGTTTGATTATAATGTTAACGCAGTTGTTTGTAGCTTGGTATGGAATATTCCAGTGTATACGAGAGGAGTCCAACTATGTGGACTAAGGTATACGGAGCATAAGGAACCGTTAAGCCACGGTACAACAGCAACGGATATTCAGGTTAGGTGTATTAAAGTGACCATTTCGTGCCACTTCTAACACATTCCGTACCAATCTACCCCTTTAAAACCCCGTAATGTATTTTGTATTGATTTGTATTGTTTTATTTAATAGATGTAAGACTTTCTGAAACCATGATATCAGTAGTTCATGTAAACGGAAAGAATGTAAATGGATAATCAATGTATATCCATGGTTCAGTCAAATCAAGTCATATTGATATAGATTGAATTCTGGTATAAATGGATTCCTGTTGAATTGTATTTATGCTTGACTTGTATTCAATAATGGATTGTTTTCAGATTTGACTGAGACTCAGATTGAGTCAGACTCTTTAAACAGAATTAAAGTCCTGAATCAGTTTTGAAGTTATCGGTAACTGCTGCACATGGACGGCAGAATTTGTGTCTTTTCCCAAAACAATTACCATATTGATAACCCCGTTTTAGTTGTCTACCTTGAATAGGCAAGCATCCACTTTCTCCGGCTCCTCGAGACTCAAGAAAATTGGTCCCGCTTAAAACTATATTTACTAAGGTCCTTATTGTAATTTATATAACTTGAGGGGGTTTTATGAAAAATATTTTTGATATATTTTCAAAATAAACCTCAAGTATTTAGTTATCGTCTTTAGGGTTTTCATAGATATAATTTTTATAAGATGAGATATTCTAGTAGATATAAACCTAAATTTAATAGTATATGGTATTTTCTTGTAATTTGACTTGTATTTGAATGTGATGGTATTTCCATGAACTTTTGTGATTCTTTTCTTTTGATTTAGAAAACATGGAATATATTATATTTTTAAAATAGATATTTTGTTAATATTTTAGTATATATATTTATTAAAAATAGAATTTCTTTATTAATAAAAATCACATTTTCTTAAAAATTGTGATAAAAATTCCATCGAGATCGTATGCTCCATGAGGAGGTCTGCATCTCGCCCTACTAGTCCGACGGATGTACGATAACCCGCACCAACCAAATTGGATTCCCCAAAATGGGTTGTAAGGACTTAATTGTTAGTGATATATGCCCTAGAGACCATTATTGTATCATACTGGTTTGTATATTACTTAATGGAAGCTTGGGATATACACGAATATAGTAACAGTCTTGCTCGAAATGGTAGTATGCTACCTGATTTGATTCTACCTTAATATGTGCATGTGTTTCTTAGCATATCGCTTATATATTTTGGTAGAGCCCTTAGGATGTTTGCTTGATTACCAGCGTTGTGATGGCAGTCACATTAGTGGGGGCTGCGTAGTCTATAAGCACATCCTTATACAGGTCCCTAGTCGTAAGATTATCGAGATGGGGCATCGATTCTCCAGAGTAGAATAGTGTATACGCTTCTCATCCTAGCAGGGGAGATGGTCTGTCCCACAGCCATTAGTACGTCGTACTGGAGATAGTATGCAGGTGCTCATTGGGTTATGAGTACACTGGACAGGACTCATTGGGATCTGCTGATGGGTATTATACCTATCGTCGGGTGGCAGTTCTCAGGTGACATGAGTACAGCTTAGTACATCGACTTGACAGTGCTACTTTTCCTCGAGTGTGTTCCCACTGTTCTTAGATTACTACCCTACCACGGCTCAAAGGAGTCGTGCAAACAGGTAGTAGTTAGGTGCAGTTCCGAAGCACTTGGAGGCAGCGGCGGTTAGATAGAATTCGTCTCTCTCGGTATTGGGGGTTGATATCACGCTGTGTTCGGAAGGCCATTACACAAAGTCCTTGGCCAAGGAAAGCGAGATTTACTGGTAGGTATTTCAGTAGTTTCTCAGGGTGTTTTGGGCTACACTTCTACACGACTTATTGCGCTATTAGGGGTCTGACGATTACCGCCCCCTAGGCCCGATATGCGATACTCTTAGACTAATAGACCGGACTGTACGGAGATTATCACAGATAAGCTCAGTAGGAGTTCGGATGAGTTAGCTCATCGACCTTCTTATCGACATATACCTGGGTAGCCGTTACGTGCAGCTACTACTGCTTGCGGCTTATGGTTAAACCCACTGCCAGCGTAGTGTCGAGTATTTAGAGTCCCACATAGAGGGTTTTCCTGCACCGGGCAAAAGGTGTAGAGATCGTATGATTTTATGACAGGGTTCGAACACGTACGTGTACTTGTGCACGTATGATAATTCGGACAGATAATACTAGTGGTCTTTGGTTTAAGACGGATCCTAGTATTATACCGATGGATTATTTTCGTCTCTTTTGTATTCGTATTCTTCGGAATACGGATGCGGGTATGTATATACGGTTGATGGGCATTTTCGTAATTTGCTCCAAATTGCTTCTAGAAGGAAATACCTCATTAGGGTTTTTTTCTTTTTGATTAAAGGATAATGAGGTGGAGAAAATGAGGTGTAATTTGACAAAAGATCAAGCATGGCTCTTAGGTGACTCATGGTGTGACTCACAACATGACTCACTTTATGATGATTGTGTATTCTAGATATTTTATCAAGCATGCTAGATATTTATCAAGGGTACTAGATATTTTATGAGTATGCATTATTCATCACAAATGAGAGCAAGCTCATTCTTATGTTCTATTCTACACTCTCATCTTCCTCAAGTCCTCTTTTTCTTCCTCTTGCCCTTATGTCTCATGTGTTGAGAAACCTAGAGCAAATAGAGACACTTCAATCCATCTACACTCTCTACATCATCTCGGACATCTAGTTTAGCGAACTAGATGTCGTAGTTACCTCAGATTTGAGGTTGGAGCTCGGATTATAGACTCTCGGGTGGATCGTCTTTGACTCGAGGAGGCCGTCGAGGTTGCCCAATCCGTTTTGATCCTTAGAGCTTATGACGAGGAGGAGGACAACAAAAAAGACCCGAAGGACTTGAATCTGTGAGGTAAAAACTTATTTCCGAGTAGTTAACCTTATAGTAGTTAGCTAGTTAGGGTTCAGTTTCGATTCTGGAGTTCAAGTCGGTGTTGCAAGCTATGAAAATTCATTTTTTAAATATTCCGCTTCCCCGCGAACCCGCGGGGTGCGCGACATCTACTTACATTAATCGTATGGAATTTAAATAAAACAATTTAAAGAATACGGTTTTGAAATAGTTTAGGGTATTTTATTATAAACTTGTAATTATTCCTCAAACTAATGTTCCAAAAGCCATCGTACTATATCAAGAATGAGTGTTGTGATGAGGTAGGTCATTACTTCATAATTTTTCTAAAGATAATATGAGCAAAACGATAAAGTAATGTCGTATGTAAACTTGATGGTATTTTACCGTAAAAATAAAATAAAAGTTGCAATACATATTATTTTGAATTGAAACTTGTTGTAAATATTGTTTTATATTTGTTAAACAATATAAGAAGAGATGGTTAATTTGTTATTTAAGAAAAGTTGAGTTTTTAAAGAAATGAGAATCGGAAGTCGGAATAACTCCGCTTCCGACGAGTTTTGAAAAGAGAGCGTTTTAGATAAGAAATATAGGAGGGGGAGGGGACTTACAGTTTGAGAATAGAGGGGGGAGGTAGAGGAAGATTTCGAAGGCGTCGTGGAGTCGCGTCGTCGCCGGATTTATCCCGAAATATCGCCGGAACTTGACCTTGAGCTAACTCCACTTGTACAACTTTTGGACTTAGAAATTTTTGAGAGTTTTGATACTAGATTCCAGAATAGAGAGTGATATGGTGTAGGGTTATATTTATATGATAGAATTCGGGTTTAGGGTATGAATAGTTAATTAAAAATATATTAAAACTTGGATTAAAGAGGTGAATTAACACTCTCTATTAATATGCAGAAAAATCAAATAGAATAGGAGTAGTGGGGGAGGCCAAGGGGTGCTAGGGCAAAAATTGAAGGCATTCCCTACGGGTTCAAAAGGCGGCGCCTGCCCAATATGACATCTCTCCGGCCATTTGGGTTGGGGTGGGTTGGATGAATGTTGCGTATCCTAGTTGCTTCATATAGCTCAGTGCACATGTTTGATTTCTGAGACTTTTCATTTTTATGTGTTTTGCACGTGTAAACTTTTGGGCTTCCAAAAAGTTTTAAAGAAAAATCATCAAAAATATTATGTGGCTGAAAGGATTCGAACACAAGGGCTACGTCACAGCAGTGCAAGGCCTTACCAATAAACTACAAGTGCTTTCTTGCTGTGCAAAAGCAAATCAAATACTTGTAGCATACACATGATTGCAAATACTCTATTTGTACATTAACTTTTAAATAAATTTTCTGTACATTAAAACAGAGTCGTTACATTCTACCCTCCTTACAAAAATTTCGTCTTCGAAATTTCCAATTATTAAGGACTAAGTTACAAACAAGTAAGGGTATCTTGTACGCATGTCGTCTTTTCTTTCCCGCGTTGATTCTCCTGGCGTGTCTTTTCTCTATATCACCCGGACCAAGTTTACTTCCTTGTTCTGAAGTGACTTCACCTTTCTGTCCAGGATTTCAACAGGCCGTTGCTCACAAGATAGATCCTTCTGTATAGTGAGTTCGGAGTGATCAAGAATATGACTGGGGTCACTCACATACCTTCTGAGTTGGGATATGTGGAACACATTGTGCACTCCTTCCAATGAGGGTGGAAATGCCAAGCGATAAGCCACTTCCCCGACTCGTTCGAGTATGTCGAATGGTACAATGTACCTCGGACTGAGCTTACCCTTTCTTCCAAAGAGAATCACTCCATAGTTTGGAGAAATCTTCAGAAAGACATGATCTCCTGGTTGGAACTCCAAGTGGTGGCGCTTTGCATCAGCCCAGTACTTCTGTCGATCTTGGGCTATGCACATTCTTTCCCTGATTATGCGAACTACATCGACTGTTGTTACTATCATCTCAGGTTCAAGGAGTTCTCTATCTTCGATGTCGTCCCAACTTAATGGTAATCGACACTTCCTTCTATATAAAGCTACAAAGGGTGCCATTCCTATACTCGCTTGGTAGCTGTTGTTATATGAAAATTCCACAAGATGTAGGTGATCTTCCCACGATCCTCCAAAGTCTAGCATACAAGCTCTTAACTTATCTTCTAGTATCTGAATCGTTCGCTCAGATTGTCCATCTGTTTGTGGATGGTACGCTGTGCTGAAGTTCAGACTCGTTCCCAAACTAGTTTGCAGACTCTGCTAAAATTGCGATTAGAACCTGGTGTCACGATTGGAGACAATGCAAACTGGTACTCCATGTAATCTCACGATATCCTACATGAGTTCATGGGTATCAGAGATAATACACAATAAAGAGTTAAATCTTATTTAGATTCAAACTTACCTCCATGTACTTCTTTGTTAGAGTCTCAGTAGATTGACCAACTAGAAATGGGATGAAATGAGCCGACTTGGTGAGTCGATCCACGATAACCCATACAACATCGTTACCTTTCGTGCTGCGAGGAAGAGCAGTCATGAAATCTATGGTAATGTGTTGCCACTTCTATTCTGGGATAGATAACGGTTGAAGTAAACCAGCAGTCCTGTGAATTCAGCTTTCACTTGCTGACACACTAAACATTTGACGACACTTCTGGCTACTTCAGGCTTCATTCCATGCCACCAGTAATGTTGACGTAGATCTTTGTACATCTTTTTACCACCAGGGTGTACTGAATAGGGAAAGTTGTGAGCTTCTTTCATCAATGCTTCCTGAACAGAACCTTGTAGTACACACAATCTACTGACGTATCTCAAAGATCCATCTTCATGGATGATGAAGTCTGTTCTAAATCCACTTTCTACTTGTTCTCTGATATTTTGCAACTTAGCACCACTTGCTTGAGCTGATTTGATCTGATTGAAAATAGTAGATTGAACTTGTAAGTTCATCAAACTTGAAGCGTTACCTGGCATGACCACTTCTCTCTCCATCTGATGTAAATTTTGCTGTAGCTTCCACTGTGAGGTGAGATTCAATGATAGTAGTTGGTGACTAAGTGCATCAGGTATTACATTCACCTTCCCAGGATGATATTGTAGGTTGATGTCGAAGTCCGCCATAAGTTCTAACCTTTTCTCTGCTGCATATTCAACTCTTTCTGAGTAAATACATACTTCAGACTCTTGTGATCTGTGTATATGTTCACTCGTTCTCCAAGAAGATAATGGCACCAAATCATGAGAGCAAAGATCTTGGCTGCCAACTCCAGATCATGCGTCGGATAGTTGCGCTCATGAATCTTCAGCTGTCTTGATGCATAAGCTACAACTTTACCGTGCTGATGTAGAACACATCGTAATCCCTTACCGAATGTATCGCAATGTACTACTAAACCTCCAGATTGGTCCGATATTACGAGAATAGGCGCTGATGTCAATCTTGACTAAAGTTCTACGAAAGCTTGTTCGCATGCTTTTGACCACACGAATTATTCATCTTTACGCGTGAGCTTGGTCAAGGGTGTTGCAATCTTCGAAAACCCTTCAATAAATCTTCGGTAGTAAACCCAAGAAACTTCGAATGTCCTTCACTGTCTTCAGTGTCGGCCATTCGCTTACTGCTGATACTTTAGCTGGATTTACAAAGATTCCATCACGTGATACAATATGTTCGAGAAATCCGACTTGATCTAGCCAAAACTCGCACTTGCTGTACTTGGTGTAGAGTTGATGCTGTCTCAAAGTCTCCAGGACAATTCTTAAATGTTCGGCATGCTCTTTCCGACACCAGGATGTCGTCGATGAAAATGACCACAAACATGTCTAGGTACTCTCGGAAAACTTGATTCATTAGGTTCATGAAAATGGTTGGTGCGTTGGTCACTCCAAATAGCATCATGAGATATTCGTAATGTCAACAACGAGTTCTGAATGCCGTTTTAGGAATATCAGATTCTTTGACCTTCACCTGATGATAACCCGAACAAAGATCTAATTTGGAGAAAACGCAAGATCCACTTAGTTGATTGAATAGATCGTCGATGCGTGGAAATGGATACTTGTCCTTTATAGTTACTTCGTTCAGAGCTCTATAATCAACACACATTCGGTATGAACCTTCCTTCTTCTTCACAAGAAAAACTGGAGATTCTCAACTTGAAGTGCTAGAACGAATCCATCCTTTCTTCAATAATTTGTCCAGCTGAGTTTGGATCTCTTTCAAACCTTCGGGACTTAATCGATACGGTGCTTTGATCACCTGTTGTGCTCCATGTACTAAATTAATGTTGAATTCAAGAGCTCGATCGGGATGCAAACCTGATATGTTTTCAGGAAATACGTCATCGAACTCTCGAACTACCTCCGGCTTGTCTTCTTCTGCCTGATGAGTTGCAATCACGGCCTTCTTTGGTTTTTCTTTGTATGTGCTTGGCTCCAGGATATGATCTCTACTTTTGGAATAAAAGACCGGATGCTCTGTAATCTCGAACACCACCCTCCTTTGACGATAGTTGATGGTAGCGTAGAAAGTTCCGAGCCAATCCATACCCAACACTACATCGAAGTTCGGTATGTCCAGCACCTTGAAGTCAGCATAGAATTCTCTGCTGCAGATGACCACTGGACACAGGTTGTATCCCATCGTTGCCTTTAAAACGCCGTTCCCTGAACTGACATTCCAGCTGGATACGAGCGGTTTTACTGGAATCACATAAGTTCGGACGAACCATTGCGACATAAAGCAATGAGGTGCTCCAGTATCGAAGAGTGCTAGTGCAGGAAATGAGGCTACTAAGATTGTACCTAAGTTATGTGGAATATGTTTAGGTATAGAAAAAAGATATATGGGTATGTATTAAGGAGTGAAAGAAAGCTTGAAAGAAAAGAGTTACCAGTGATGACTTGGCCAGTGACTTCAATTTCTTCCACAGTCATTGTGAAAGCCTGTTGCCTCGGTACATTCCTCCTGGTTGGAGGAGTATTTCTCTGTCCGTTCCTTTGCCCTTGTGGTAAGTTCCTTTGTGCTGGATGGAACTGACGAGGAGGAGGTGCAGTCGGTCCACGAGGAGGTAGAGCAGGGAGAGCAAGACGTAGTGTAGGTTTCTGGATAGCTGGTCGCTTCTGATGGGTGATTGCTGATCTGGGTGCAGGATTTGGATTGAGTTTACGAGGACAAGGCCCAATATCGTGTGTGGCTGAGCCACAGACTAAGCAGAGGCAATTAGCACGCCTACAATCTTTCACCAGGTGTTCATCCCTCCCGCAGTAGGTGCAAAAGTCTGGACTAGACCGGTTGAATGGTACTCCCGGTCTTCTGGGTACAAAAGATGGCCTAGAAGAGGCTCCTCCTGCCATTTGGGTGGCAGAGCACTTTACATCGGCAGATTGCGGTATGCCCTTCTTTTTCACTACTGCCTCATATCGGCGGGCAGCTTTCAAAGCTAGGTCATGGATTAGGAAATCCCTTGTAGCTAAGGCAGCTTGGATCTCCGGGTCTAACCCTTGCTGAAATCGTCTTGCTCTGATCTCAGCTGTCGGTATCAAGTGTGCCGCGAATCTATTCTGGTCTTGTGTTAGCTGTGTAGTATGCGATGTAAGAAAATCGAATATTAAGACATATCTTACCTGCTCAACATGGTGAACTCGGCATCATACTCTTCCGCTGATTTGCTCCACATAGAGCCTTGTTGTAGGTGGATCAATTGCTGCTCCATGTCGAATTGGGCAGTCTCGGAAAAATATTTCGCGTCGAACATCTCGCGAAAAGTCCTCCATTCGATCGGCTGGTTAAGACGGCTTTCTTCCGCCTTCCACCAAACTCTGGAGTTATCTGTGAGTTGCAGCTTCACAACTCTAACCCAGGCAATCTCTGGCACTTGTGCTGCTGCCAGATCGCCTTCGATACTCTGAGCCCATTTTTCGACTTCTAAGGGGCTTTCT
Source organism: Agapanthus africanus (assembly GCA_030015575.1). NCBI lineage: Eukaryota > Viridiplantae > Streptophyta > Magnoliopsida > Asparagales > Amaryllidaceae > Agapanthus > Agapanthus africanus. The sequence continues at coordinate 386,979,083 of JASDDO010000019.1, read as the reverse complement.
TTCCCAAAAAATTGTTTAGGATCCAGTTCCCAGAATCGCTTCACTCCGGATGCTTCCGCTTCTAGACGGTTTAAGAGGATGGCAGTCTGCTGCTGCTGCCCCTCCAGGAGGCTCTTAATCGCCTCGAGCAATACCGTCTGCTCGTTGATTGGAGCTACAATGGTAGGCAAAAGTGGAAGAGGTGGAGGTGGTGTGTTGCTATTCACGTTGGTACTGGTGTTGTTTGGAGAATCCATAACCTTGAAAGAAAAAGTAGGGTTAGGATAGATTCAAAGAATATGGAATGTAAAGAATGTTTGGTTGCCGAGTCTTATAATTCTTGTGTTATATTGCTTAGGTTTCCATACAGAACTGACCTTGCATGGGCCACCAACAAAACCTGTCACGTCCCGCTTTCTGGTGTACGGTAAGGAGACGTGACTGGCCCGCGACGTATTTACTCAAAAGTAAACACGTTAAGCATAATAAGTAATATAGTAAAATACACAAGTAAGACAACATATGTAAAAGAAATAGAAACTTTTATTTTTTAAATATTTCTTTACAATACAATTGAAAAGTAAATACAATGAGGAAAGCAATACCTAAACAATGGCGTGTACTAAAAGTAAAGTCTATAAAAGTGTCTAAAGCTCTGAGGCTTCTTCAAACTGCTCCAAGTCTTTAATGCTGGGCTCGACCTCCAGAGAGTTAGATCCTTCTGAAAACATTCCAAAGAAAAAGAGAGAAGGAATGTCGTTAGCGAACAATCGCTCGATAAGTCCAAAAGAAAAGGTAGAAATAGAATAGACAGATAAGAGAATATAACTGGTATTGTTTGATTATAATGTTAACGCAGTTGTTTGTATCTTGGTACAGAATATTCCAGTGTATACGAGAGGAGTCCAGCTATTCCGTGGACTAAGGTATACAGAGTACAAGGAACCGTTAAGCCACGGTACAACAACAACGGATATTCAGGTTAGGTGTATTAAAGTGACTATCTCATACCACTTATAACACATTCTGTACCAGTCAACCCTATTAAAACCCCGTAATGTATTTTGTATTGATTTGTATTGTTTTTTTAATAGATGTAAGACTTGCCGAAACCATGATATCAGTAGTTCATGTAAACGGAAAGGATATAAACGGATAATCAATGTATATCCATGGTTCGGTCAAATCAAGTTATGTTGATATAGATTAAATTCTGGTATAAATGGATTCCTGTTGAATTGGATTTATACTTGAATTGTATTCAAGAATGGATTGTTTTTCAGATTTGACTGAGACTCAGATTGAGTCAAACTCTTTAAACAGAATTGAAGTCCTGAATCAGTTTTGGAGTTATCGGTAACTGCTGCATATGGACGGCAGGATTTTTTTTTTCCAAGGCAATTACCGTATTGATAACCCCGTTTTAGTTGACTAGCTTGAATAGGAAAGCACCCACTTTCTTCGGCTTCCCGATGCTCAAGAGAACTGATCCCGCTTAAACCCATATTTATTAGGGTCCTTATTGTAATTTATATAACTTGAGGGGGTTTTATGAAAAATAGTTTTGATATATTTTCAAAATAAACCTCAAGTATTTAGTTATCGTCTTTAGGGTTTTTATAAATGTAATTTTTATAAAATGAGATATTCTAGTGGATATAAATCTAAATTGAATAGTATATGGTATTTTTTTATAATTTGACTTGTATTGAATGTAATGGTATTTTCATGAACTTTTGTGATTCTTTTCTTTTGATTTAGAAAATATGGAATATATTATATTTTTAAAATAGATATTTTTATAATATTTTAGTATATATATTTATTAAAAATAGAATTTCTTTATTAATAAAATCACGTTTTCTTAAAAACTGTAATAAAAATTCCATCGAGATCGTATGCTCCGTGAAGAGGCCTGCATCTCGCCCTACTAGTCCCATAGATGTGCGATAAGCCGCACCAACCAAATCGGATTCCCCAAAATGGATTGTAAGGACTTAATCGTATGGAATTTAAATAAGACAATTTTAAAAATACGGTTTTGTAATAGTTTAGGGTATTTTATTGTACTTGTAATTATCCCTCAAACTAATGTTCCAAAATCTATCGTGCTGTGTAAAGAATGAGTGTTGTGATAAAATAGGTCATTACCTCATGAGTTTTCTAAAGGTAATATGAGCAAAACGATAAAATAATGTCGTATGTAAACTTGATGGTATTTTACCGTAAAAATAAAATAAAAGTTGCAATATATATTATTTTGAATTGAAACTTACTGTAAATGTTTTTTTATATTTGTTAAACAATATAAGAAGAGATGGTTAATTTATTGTTTAAGAAAATTTGAGTATTTAAAGAAATGAGAATCGGAAGTCGGAATAATTCGGCTTCCGATGAGTTTTGAAAAAAGTGTGTTTTAGATTAGAAATATAAGAGGTGAGAGGGGACTTCCAGTTTAAGAATAGAGGGGGGAGGTAGAGAAAGATTTCGAAGGCGTCGTGGAGTCGCGTCGTCGCCGGATTTGTCTCGAAATGTCGCCGTAACTTGATCTTTAGTTAACTCCACTTGTACAACTTTTGGACTTAGAAATTTTTGAGAGTTTTGATGCTAGATTCCAGAATAGAGAGTGATATGGTGTAGGGTAGTATTTATAGGATAGAATTAGGATTTAGGATATGAATAGAGAATTAAAAATGCATTAAAATTTGGATTAAAGAGGTGAATTAACACTCTCTGTTAATGTGCAGAAAAATCAAACAGAATAGGAGTAGTGGGGGAGGCCTAGGGGTGCTAGGGCAAATATTGGAGGCATTCCCTACGGGTTCAACCGGCGGCGCCGGCCCAATATAGCATCTCGCCGGCCATTTGGGTTGGGGTGGATCTTGGATGAATGCCACATGTCCTAGTCGCTTCATATATCTTAGTGCAATGTTTGATTTCTGAGACTTTTCATTTTTACGTGTTTTGCACGTGTAAAATTTTGGGCTTCCAAAAAGTTTTGAAGAAAAATCATCAAAAATATTATGTGGCTGAGGGGATTCGAACACAGAGGCTACATCACAGCAGTGCAAGGCTTTACCAATGAGCTACAAGTGCTTTCTTGCTGTTCAAAAGCAAATCAAATACTTATAGCATACATAGAATTGCAAATACTTTATTTGTACATTAACTTTTAAATAAATTTTTTACACATTAAAACATAGTCGTTACACCCGCCACCCAACGGTGGGCACGTGAGACGTATTCCAACCAGTGAGTGAACGAAACGGTGCCCCCTTTACAGCGCAATCATTCTACTGATCCGTTGACGTCACCAAGGATACACGCGGGAACTGAGACGCTTCGTGAGCCGCCATGTAGATCCAGCGATCCAAGAGGAGTAGCCGCCAAATGTCGCGTCGTCGCCGGACAGCCCACTGCAGAGAAATCTTCGGCTGAATCATTAAAAACCGGGCTCACCACTCTCGATTCTGACCCATAAATAGATCAAGGCGAAAGTGGGGGGCTAATGCTAAGGCTCATAAATGAGAATTTCTCAAATTACGACATGTGGGAGATGACGTGTCGTCTATGTAAGCCCGATGGATTCCTGGAGGCTACGAAGGGGGAATCAGTGTTATACATTGGGAACCTTCCCCGGGACCTCATCTTCGAGGTGGCACCCGACCTTTTGGAAGTCTTCCCGGAGTACCCGCCCTATGCAGTTAGCAGCCAGCCAACGACTCGCCCCCGAGGCAGTTGGACAGTCGAGCTGTCACGGCCTCCTGCTTGTCTCCGAGCTGATACAGAGTTGAGCTTCCTCGGCTTCCCTGTTCAACCGAGAGCACGGAGTCCAAACGCCCCCGTGTATCTCGTCAGAACGAGATCTCCGCCGCTCCACGTTCCACGTCCCACGCTGGCTCGTTTCTCTATTAATGAGCATATCCCACTATTAATGGATGTACCTCGCCATCAACGCGAACGTGCCGCAGGGGCATAACGGACAGCGAGAATCTCTCGTCGGTTCGCCCCCGTGCGACCGCTATATAAAGCCTCTCTTCCAGATGACATGGGGAGGTCAAACTAAATTTAATACGCCGCTATCCTAGTTTTATTCCTCGTTCTTACTTGATCGTCGGAGGGTCCTACTGTGGTTACCCACCCCGGGACTCCCCTTGCAGGTAGCTTGACGTCAACAACAACTGACAACTGAGGGAGATTCCGACCTCCATCACCGATTTCATGGCCGTCAGGATCTTGGCTATAACATAAGGACGCGTCAACAACAACTGAGGGAGATTCCGACCTCCATCATCGATTTCATGGCCGTCGGGATCTTGGCTATAACATAAGGACATATTAGATCAGAGTATATCGGTTTCTAACATCTGTCACCTCGACCATATAACATAAACGTTGCGGTACTGGCATCGAAATTACTATCGTACCCACGCACAACTTCTAATCATCAGTAAGTCATAAAGAGGCCACGCGACCTTTGCATGATTAGAGATCCAAGAAGCAATAATGCTCGATTATCGGTTGTCTTCCCATGGTGTGGCTCATCGCTCAGTTGTCCCCAAGTTCATTGGCGCCATAGACGGTGTATTAGGGACTCGATTTGAGAGCAAAGTAATTAAATTCGATCATGCAGTGATGCGCATTAAACTGCTAGATTCAGCCTTGGCCTTAAGCATCAAGCCGTTTAAATTCGGCCTTATCTCTGAGTACCCAGCCGTTATCACCCGGCTTCTGTTTCGAGAATCAAACTACTATACTTGACCTTGATTTTGAGTATCCTGCAGTTAAACACGGCATTGCTTCAAGCCCATATAGCATCCTCATCAGATTAACTTTTCCACATGTCCTGAATGAATCTTAAGCAGATGTGTCTTGACCGTCGGCTTGCCTCCCGGTTGGTATTGATCGTCCTTCTGTTGCCCCCAAGTGTACGACAACAATAAATGGCATATCGATAAGCCGGATTTGATATCAAGCTGCTAATTAAACTCGGGCTTGGCGTCACGCGGAGATGTACATGTCTAGTTATTATCGTGTGACCCGTTGAGCAAGAAATTATTTGAAGTGCCGATCGGATAGGCGGACGACCATGGACCATCTAGCTCACAGGGCCGCACAATATTGCACTTGCCTTCCACATATTCTGAGAAAAATTCTAAACCAGTGCACAGGATGAGATGTGCAATAACAGAGCATTGTGGTTGTAACTTAGGCCAAAGCTGCAGCAACACAAAATCCCTTCTTTTAGAGCCATGTTGAAGGCCATAAAATGTTTTTAGTGTTGGGTATTGGTTAAAAGGTAGAAGTGAAGAACGGGAAGCGACAATCCTCGTCATCCGTTACTTACTTACGACTAACTAAAAATCAAAAGGCCAACATGTGTCATTATTACAACCAAAATGAAATGTCAGAATAGGCCCCTCGTTTGTCATGTTAATTTTTTCTTTTTCTTTTTTGCCGTTTAAAAAAACGATGTTCCCACATAAGCTCGATTAAAAAGATGATAATGAAATAACAAGAGCATCCCACAGATAACATACACATCACCAAATAGAATTGTTGGACTCCACACAGTGAGACACCAACCAATTCAAGACATCAAAGAAAAAAATCAAAAGCAAGTTCCATCCATAATCAACATAAAGCAACAATCAAGAGCTTGATTCCAGAGAAGTCGTGAGCTCTAGAACACAAAAAGATACATTGAGGACCCCAACAGAGCATGCCCTCACCATTAGTAACCCAGAACCCAAACTGCGGCCCATCCCATATGTCATGTTAAGATGTCGATACCGATGGCACATGTTAAGTTTTGATCGGCCTCCGTAGTATCGGCCATAATTATTTTGATGAAACGTTAGCTCAGCCTAAATAGGTGTTTTACCGGATCAGCTGTTATTATCTTTAAGGCCAAATTTCCATTCTTCTAGTTGCTGGCTTTATTTAATCTTTTAGCCATTTTTAGTAGCCATCTTTCAACATGGCCGATCGCCATAAAATCTGTTTATGGCCACAGTGGTTTAGCCATGAAATATTTTATAAACCATGGTTTTAGCATATATACCCATGTACTTGGCTACATATGGTTTCGGTAGCCCTGTGGCAACCTCGACTACTACAACGATTTCTATTAGCCGTAGTTTCGACCTCTTCTGGTTAAAAAAATAACCTCGACTTCTGACAGCCGTGAATTCGGCTTTTAATCCATTATAGATGTAATAATTTTCGCAACACCTTCAGCTATGGAAATTTTACTTTTGTCGGAATGAATGGCCGTGGTTCGGCCTTAACACCTTTTCTTTTATGACCACTTGGTTTATCGCCGCACGGTCTTTCCTGTCAAAGAAATATACTGAAAGTTATGATCTTTGCCGATATCAAATTAGACATGCACGATGCAACGGTGGGGTCCCACTGGACGTGCCAAAAAGGGCGTTCGCTCTAAATTAGATCTACACTAAAGACAAAAATAATTAGCACAGCACTGTCTTCCAAGACGGATGGGACGTCATTAAAGGAAGGGGAGAACATTCTTCCTTAAATAAATTGAAATAGACCCTTTGATTGCATGGACAAAAATTTATAAATGACACGGCAAAAATAATAGTTATCCAGCCATCATATTTTTAATAAAATTTGGATTATAGTTATATGTGATTTGACGATAATAACAAACTCTTAAACCTTTAGATCATGATCTCGCCTTGAAGACCAAGTGCAAGAGGGGGGATAGACATTTAAATCTCCTATACCATGAGCTTCAAGCCGAATCATGATCCGCCACACCGCTCAGCCTGCTTTCAAAACCCCGAGCGCAGGAATGAACGTCTAAATCGCTCGGTCGTTTATTACCAGACCGAGCGAAGGGCCGATCGTCTCACCTAGACCGAGACCAATCCCAGAATCGCAACACAAGGGCATGAATGGACGTCTAAATCCCCTGAGTTGTGACCACCAAGCTTGATACGGTCGGAGACTGAGATCAGTTCTATTGTCATGTTATAAGAGTAGGGATGGACGTCTGAACCTCTCGTAGCCATAATAACAGCCTTGATCCAGCCATCGGCACTTTTGGTCATACCCCAATCGACAATATATGAGTTCTGGCGCGCCGAAAGGAGGGCCGAGAGACGTTCCTTCATCTGTATGCTTTGCTTTCGGTGAATCTAAAAGAACGTGGAGGCATATCTGATCGAGAATGGATGATCGTCTCAAGTCTCGACAGACTCTTTCCTTATCGGCCTTTAACAAAAAATATATATTATGTTTGCAATTAAGCATATCTTTCATTAGACCAATACCTGTTATGGGCCACAACCTCTCTATTCGCCCCGCATCTCATGGATCAAGTTATTTTTTTAGCGCAAACAGATAGCGATTTTTTCATCATGGAGCAGATGGTTGAAATAGAAATCTTATCTTCAGGATATAATTCACAACTCCGTATGTTTAAAGTGTATAGAATTCACACTCTTCTATGACTTGGGGAACCAAATATCCACATCCAAAAAGCAAAATCATTAAAAAAAATTAAAACCTGTTGTCTTTTTAAAAACAGACCAAAAAGGTTTTATCCGTTATGATTGGTTTTCCAGAAGAATCCATTCAAGAAAAATTATCTCTCTTCGCTAAGGTTTGACTTGTCAAATATGTAAAACCATACCAACCAAAATCCTTTTTATTTTATATCAAAAATTAATTTATATGATTATAAGGAAATTTCCCCAAGGGATGAAAAGCGGAAAGTTGAGAATTCGAATTTACAAAGATCAAGTAAATTTTACGATAATGATGAATTCTTATCTCAATGAATAACTAAATGGACCATTAAGAATTAGGATGTCAAATTTCATGTACATAAAGTTGAGAATTTACAAAAATCCTTTTTATGGCGGACCTTTCCCACAAAAGCTTATACCAGCTGACCTGGAGTAGTAATTAAACAGGGGCCAATAATATTTTATCAAGCTCATATAACAAACTTAGTGCATATAAACTTTTAGAAAAAAAGAATCATCAAAGAAGACACAGTTGATATTATTCATCAAAGCGCTAAGAAGCTGATGTTTACATTCATTTTACAAGCATTGACTGTTTTGACACCGGCAACATTACTTCAATATACACATCAATCTCGGAAGCCATGACCATGAGGCACATGCACATCATAAATACATCGACTTAAGGTCAGAATCAAATTCATCACTACAACACATCAACTATTAGATATTGGCTAAATGGTTGAAGTGGTCATTTACGCTCAAAGTGGGAAGTTACACGAAAGAATTGGAGACACATATATATACAGAGAGAGAAGGGGGGAGGGCGGAGGAGGATAACGGATGAAAGGTGCCATAGAAGCGAATATTCTCCTGTGGTGTCTAAAAAATACATCCTCCATAATTTTTTTCGACGATCGGAATCCATCACCTTTATCTATATCATTCAAGATGTAGATACACCAAATTTCATGTGATTCTACCATATTTTCACCGTTGATTTAGTGGGTGCAAAATTAACGGTTTACCGACAATAAAACTTTTTACATTGCTAATTCAACGATGAAAAAGTGGTAAAATCATACGAAATTTAGTGTATGCACATCTTAGATGACAAAACTGAAGATGATATGTGTTGATCATCGAATAAAATGATTGGGTATAAAGATTTTGGACGCCACCTAACGAAAATGTCTCTTAGGCCTCTTTATATATATATAGAGAGAGAGCGGGAGAGAGAGTATATATACAGAGAGAGAGAGAGAAGAGAGAAGAGGGGGGTGTCGGAAACCTCTTTCTATATAAATATATATATATATATATATATAGAAAGAGAGAGAGAGAGAGGGGTGTCGGAAACCTCTTGTTTTCTGTTTCAGTAGGAGGTGCCATAGGAGGGAATTTACTTCTGTGACGTCGAAAATGTACACCTTTCATGATTTGTTTAGATGATTGGCATCCATCATTCTCCTTTTTATTATGTAGAATGTGGATACACCAAATTTCATATGATTCCATCGTTTTTTTATCGTTAATTTAGTGGGTGCAAAATTAACGGTTTACCGACAATAGAACTTTTATATTGCTAATTCAACGGTGTGAAGTAGTGGAATCACATTAAATTTGGTGTATCCACATCTTTTTGGTGTATCCACATCTTACATCATAAGATGATGATGATGGGTGCTGGTAATCGAAAAAATTTCATGAAGGATATAGATATTTGACGCCACCTAACCAAAAAACCTAATCTAAGATGCCATAGGAGGGAATTTCCTCCTATGGTGTCGTAAAAATACACCCTCATTCATTTTTTCTGCCGATCGGCACGCACCATTTTTATCGTTATCATCTAGGATGTGGGTACACCAAATTTTATGTGATTCTACAACCTTTTCACCGTTGATTTAGCAATGTAAAAAGTTCTATTGTCGGTAAACCGTTAATTTTGAACCCACTAAATCAATGGTGAAAAGGTTGTAGAATCACATAAAATTTGGTGTACTCACATTTTAGATGCTAACGATGAAGTTGGGGGGTGCCGATCGTCGGAAAAAATAAGGAAGGGTGTATTTTTTCGATGCCAAAGGAGGAAATTCCATCCTATGGGATCTTTCCTCCATTAACCCCTCTCTCTATATATATATGAGGTTAATGGTAGAAAGGTAGGAGGGAATTTTCTCCCAGGGCGTCGGAAAAATGCCACCTCCATCTTTTTTCGACGATCGGCATACATCACCTCCATCTTTATCATCTAAGATGCGGATACACCAAATTTCATATGATTATAAGATTTTTTCCCGTTGATTTAGTTGGTACAAAATTAATGGTTTACCGACAATAGAACTTTTTACATTCCTAATTCAACGGTGAAAAAGTGGTGGAATCACATGAAATTTGGTGTATGCACGTCTTAGATGATAACGATGATGATAATAGATGCCGATCGTCAGAAAAAATGGTGGAGGTTGTATTTTTCCGATGCCATAGAAGGAAATCCCCTCCTATGGGCTCTTTCCTCCATTATTCTCTCTCTCTCTCTCTCTCTCTCTCTCTCTCTCTCTATATATATATATATATATATATATATATATGAGTCTCTCTCTCTCTCTCTCTCTATATATATATATATATATATATATATGAGAGAGAATAATGAAGGAAAGAGACCCTGGGAGGCTTTTTCGTTAGGTGGCGTCAAAATTTTATATTCTCCACGATTTTTTTCGACGATCGGCTCCCATCATTATCATCTTTATCATGTAAGATATGGATACACCAAATTTCATCTGATTCCACCACCTTTTTACCGTTGAATTAGCAATGTAAAAAGCTCTATTGTTGGTAAACCGTTAATTTTGCAACCACTAAAACGACGGTGAAAAAGTGAGGGAATCATATGAAATTCATCTTACACGATAAAGATGATGATGAGTGCCGATCGTCGAAAAAAATCATGAAGGGTGTATTTTTTCGACGCCATAGGAGGAAATTTTCTTCTATGGCATCTTTTCTCCGTTACTCTCTCTCTCTCCTCTCTCTCTATATATACACACACACTCCCACTCACTCTTTCTCCCTCTCTCTCTCTCTCTCTCTATATATATATATATATATATAACGGCCCTGAATTTTTTGTATAAAATTTTTCTTCTTAAAATACAGAAAAGAGTTTGTAAGCCTGAGCATAATTTAAAAGTTATTCTTGTTTAAAAACAACAAAAAAGTACTTGCAGCTCATTGGTAAAGCCTTGTACTGCTGTAACATAGCCCATGTGTTTGAATCCCATCAGCCACATATTATTTTTCTGAATTTTTCTTCTAAACTTTTTGGAAGCCCAAAAGTTTACACGTGCAATACACGTAGAAATGAACAGCTAGGAAAGCTAAACATGTGTAAATTGTCGTGTACACTGAGTAGGATAGGTGGCAAGAATCCACCGGCCCCTACCCATAAAACGACCGGCGAGATGGCAATATAGACCGGTGCCGACGGTCCCCCCCCGTAGGGGATGGTCCCCGGGCTTTGAACAAGTGTCTCTTGGCCTACCCCCTTTACCCCTGTTCTGTTTGTTTTCTCTGCAATTTAATAGAGAATTAAAATTCATCTTTAATCTCATTTTTAATGCTTTTTAATTCAATTTTTCAATTCCAAAACCCTAATTTCACCCTATAAATAAAGCCCCATATCCTAGTCCCTCCTCATTCTGAAATCTTTAGTCAAAATTATCAAAAATTCTCAAGTCCAAGAAGAGTACAGGTGGAGTTAGCCCAAGGTCAAATTCCGGCGAGAATTAGAGGCGATTCCGGCAACCCCACGACGTCACGAAGGATACGACATCTTTCTCTACCTCTCCTCTCTCCTCCTAACTTGTAAGTTACTTCTATTTCCCCCCTCTCTTCGCTAAATTCTTTTTTCAAAACACAACATCGGTAAGTGGAGTTATTACCGATGTAAATCTTCTAAACTCTATAATCTCACTTTTCATTTACATATTGTTTAAACAAACTTTTACACAATATTTGTAGCACTATTATAAAGGTTTAGAAACAACTTTCACTCTAAAACTCCATGTTAATTAATTTTAATCTAGCTTTTACGTTTAAATACCATGAAGTTTATATACGTTATCTTTTAAACATTTTTCCTAGAATACCTTTAGAAAACTTCACAAGGTAATGACCTACCTCTCACATACACACATATTGACATATCACGATTCTCTTGAAACATAACTTTTGTGGCAAAATACGACTTTTCATCAAAATACCTTGAACTATAAAAAAACTCGGTTTCTTTAAATGGGTTATCAAATTCTTTGCGATTATACCTTTATAACCCATTTTGCAGAACCCAATATTGGATGGTGCGGATTATCGCACATCTTCGGGCTAGCAGAGTGAGATGCAGACCGCATCACGGAGCATATGATCTCGAAAGAATTTTAATACGATTTTAAAAAAAACGAGATTTTCTACTTAATAAATAAAATTAATTTTTAATAATTATATAAATATTATCAAACCACATATTTTTAATATATAATAAAATTCCATGTTTTTTGGAAAATAAAAGAATGACAAGTTTCATTAAAATACCATCAAGTATCAATACAAGACAAGTTACACTTAAATACCATGAACTATTCAAATTAAGTTAATATTCACTAATATACCTCACTCTTTAAAATTCATATCCATGAAAACCCTAAAGAACATAAATAATTACTCGAGATTTATTTTGAAAGTATATAAAATATTTTTCATAAAACCCCCTCTACATATATAAAATTACATTAAGGACCCTAGTAAATATAGGTTTAAGTAGGACCAATTCTCTTGAGCCTCAGAGAGCCGGAGAAAGTGGGTGCTTGCCTATTTAAGATAGAAAAACTTAATAGAGTTATCAATAGTAATTGTCTTGAAAACAAACACAAATCCTGCTGTCCATATGCAGCAGTTACTGATAACTCTTAAACCTAATCAGGATCCAAATCAGTTTTAAATTGTTTGTCTCAAGGCTGAGTCTAAATCAATCTGAGTCTAATTCAAATATAAATCCAATTCAACATGAACCCAATATACCAAACATGACTACTTGAACTTGAACCTGAATACCAGAACAAGATCTATATCAACATGACTTGACTTGACCGAACCATGGCTATATCTTGACTTGATTATATGCCTACTTGATACAATCTGAAACTATTTACATGAAAAACATATACCATGATCTCGGCAAGTCTGATAATTACCAATCAATACAATATACATTACGGGGTTTAACGGGGTAGACTGGTATGGAATGTGTTAAAAGTGGCATGATGATGGACACTAAAAGACACCTACATAAACATCATATGCCGTTATTCCGTGGGTTTTGACGGGACCTTGTACTTACATGTTACCATAGTCCACGGGATAGTTGGACTCCTCTCGTATACACTGATACATTCTGTATTAAATTACAAACAACGACGTTAGTATAACAAACATATATCTGTTTATATTTACCAGCTATATTCTCTTTACTTGTCTATTCCATTCTATATTTTGGGACTTACCGAGCGCTAGTCCGCTGACGACATTCCTGACTCTTCTTTCTTTTGAATGTTCGTCAGGAGGACCCGACTCTCAGGAGACCAAGCCCAGTCAGGACAATTTGGAGCAGTTCACAGAGGAGCCAGACTTCTAGGCTTTTACTTGTACTTATTTTCTTTTCAGTTCACCTGCCACTGTTTAGGCATCGCTTTCTATCATTGTACTTTTCTTTTCAGTTGTATGTAAAGAAATAATGTTAATAAAATCTGTTGTTATTATTACATCTCTTGTTATTCTAGTGTATTCATTTATATTGCTTATTTACGCTTAACGTGTTTACTTCTGCGTAAATACGTTGCGGCCCGTCACGTCTACTTCTCCGTACACTAGAAAGCGGGACGTGACAGGTTTTGTTGGCGGCCCATACAGGTCAGTTCTACATGGAAACCTAAGAAATATGTCACAAGAATTATAAGAATTAGCAACTAAACATTCCTTACATTTCTAAGCTTTTGAATCTATCCTAACCTTTCCTTTTCTCTTAAGGTTATGGATTCCCAAACAACACCAGCATCAACGTAAATGGAAACACTCCACCTCCTCTACCATTACCACTTACCGTAGCATCTGCTATCAATGACTAGACGGTATTTCTTGAGACAATAAAGAGCCTCTTGGAGGGTCAGCAGCAGCAGACTGCTATCCTCTTGAACTGCCCTGAAGATGAGGCACCCGGAGTCAAGCAATTTCGGGCATTGCACCCTAAGCACTTTTCTGGAAAAGAGAGCCCACTAGAGACAGAGGAATGGGCTCAGTCTATTGAAGATGACCTGGCAGTAGCACAAGTGCCAGAGATTGCTTGGATGAGAGTTGCGAAACTGCAACTCACTGACAACGCCAGAGTATGGTAGAAGGCTGAAGAAACCCGACTCGCCCAACCGATCGAATGGAGAACTTTTCGCGATATGTTCGACGCGAAATACTTCCCTAAGACTGCCCGATTCGACATGGAACAACAGTTCATCCACTTGCAATAAGGCTTGCTGTAGAGCAAATCTGTGGATGAATATGATACTGAGTTTACCATGCTTAGCAGGTAAGATATGTCTCAATATTCAATTTCTTGATATCATATAATACACTGCTAACACAAGACCGTAACAGGTTCGCGGCACACCTGATCCCGACTGCTGAGATCCGGGCTCGAAGATTTCAGCAAGGGTTGGACCCGGAGATCCAAGCTGCACTAGCTATAGGGGATTTCTCAACCCATGATCTTGCGCTGAAGGCTGCCCGAAGATATGAGGCAGTAGTGAAGAAGAAGGGCAGATCTCAGACTGCCGGTGTGAAGCATCCTTCTACTCAGATGGTAGGAGGAGCTTCTTTCAGGCCATCTTTTGTACCCAGGAGACCGGGAGTACCAATTAACTGGCCCAGTCTAGACTTTTGCTTCTACTGCAAGAGGAACGGACACCTGGCGAAGAATTGCAGGCGTGCTAAGCGCCTATTCTTAGTTTATGGCGCATCCACTCACGCCATTGGAGATTGTCCACATCATCTCACCCCAGCTCCCGCACCCCGACCAGCGATCACTTTTCCGCAGTGACCAGCTATTCAGGCTCTTGCACCTCGTCTTGCCCCACCTGCTCCACCTCCTCGTGGACCTCCTGCACAACCTCCTCGTCAGTTCCACCAGGCAATGAGGAACATGCCTCAAAGGCAGAGAAACATGCCCCAAGAACAAAAGAATGTGCCTCTAGTTAAGAGGAATGTACCCTGGCGTCAGGCTTTCACTTTAGCGGCCGTAGAAGCCGAAGCTATATGTCAGGGAAACACTGTTAATCCTTCGTCTTTAAAAACCCTTGCATCTTTTCGTTCTTTCAAACATATTTTTTATGCACTTTTAGTAGTTCTTTCACCACCGCGGTCATCGAATTTTCCTTGGATCTGTTACAACTTCTTTCTATAAATTTCGAGAACAAAATTTTTATAAGGAGGGTAGAATGTAACGAACCTGAATTTTCTGTACAAAATTTTTCTTCTTAAAATACAAAAAAGAGTTTACAAGCCTGAATACAATTTAAAAGTTATTCTTATTTAAGAACAGCAAGAAATCACTTGTAGCTCATTGGTAAAGTCTTGCACTACTGTGTCATAGCCTCTGTGTTCGAATCCCATCAGCCACATTATTTTTCTGAAATTTTCTTTTAAACTTTTTGGAAGCCCAAAAGTTTACATGTACAATACACGTAAAAATGAACAACCAGGAGAAATAAACATGTGTAAATTGTCGTGTACACTGAGTAGGACAGGTGGCAAGAATCCACCGGCCCCTACCCATAAAACGACCGGTGAGATGGCAATATAGACCGGCACCGACGGTCCCCCGTAGGGGATGGTCTCTGGGCTTTGCATAAGTGACTCTTGGCCTACCCTCTTTACCCATGTTCTGTTTGTTTTCTCTGCAATTTAACAGAGAATTAAAATTCATCTTTAATCTCATTTTTAATACTTTTTAATTCAATCTTTCAATTCCAAAATCCTAATTTCACCCTATAAATAAAACCCCATACTCTAACCCCTCCTCATTCTGAAATTTCTAGTCAAAATTATAAAAAAATTCTCAAGTCCAAGAAGAGTACATGTGGAGTTAGCCCAAGGTCAAATTACGGCGAGGATTAGAGGCGATTCCGGCAACCCCATGACGTCACGAAGAATACGACATCTTCCTCTACCTCTCCTCTCTCCTCCTAACTTGCAAGTTCCTTCTATTTCCTCCATCTCTTCGTAAAATTCTCTTTTCAAAACACAGCATCGGTAAGTGGAGTTATTACCGATATAAATCTTCTAAACTTTATAATCTCACTTTTCATTTACATATTGTTTAAACAAACTTTTACACAATATTTTTAACACTATTATAAAGGTTTAGGAACAATTTTCTCTCTAAAACTCCATGTTAATTAACTTTAATCTAGCTTTTATGTTTAAATACCATGCAGTTTTTATACGTTATCTTTTAAACATTTTTCTTATCATACCTTTAGAAAACTTCATGAGGTAATGATCTACCACTCATATACACACATATTGACATAGCATGATTCTCTTGAAATATAACTTTTGTGGCAAAATACAAATTTTCATCAAAATACCTTGAACTATAAAAAACTCGGTTTCTTTAAATGGTGTTATCAAATTCTTTGAGATTATACCTCTACAACCCATTTTGGAGAACCCTCTATTGGATGGTGTGGATTATCGCACATCTTCGGGCTAGTAGAGAGAGATGCAGACCTCATCACGGAGCATACGATCTCGAAAGAATTTTAATACGATTTTTAAGAAAAAACGAGATTTTCTACTTAAAAAATAAAATTAAATTTTAATAATTATATAAATATTATCAAACCATATATTTTTAATATATAATAAAATTCCATGTTTTCTAGAAAATAAAAGAATGACAAGTTTCATTAAAATACCATCAAGTATCAATACAAGACAAGTTACACTTAAATACCATGAACTATTTAAGTTAAGTTAATATTCACTAATATACCTCACACTTTAAAATTCATATCCATGGAAATCCTAAAGAACATAAATAATTACTCAAGATTTATTTTGAAAGTATATAAAATATTTTTCATAAAACTCCCTAGGGATATATAAAATTACATTAAGGACCCTAGTAAATATTGGTTTAAGCGAGACCGATTCTCTTGAGCCTTAGGGAGCCGGAGAAAGTGAGTGCTTGCTTATTTAAGGTAGAAAAACTTAATAGAGTTATCAATGGTAATTGCCTTGGAAAAAGATACAAATCTTGCCGTCCATGTGCAGCAGTCCCTAAACCTAATCAGGATCCAAATCAGTTTTAAAGTGTCTGACTCAAGGCTGAGTCAAAATCAATCTGAGTCCAATTCAAACATAAATCGAATTCAACATGAACCCAATATACCAAACATGACTACTTGAACTTGAACCTGAATACCAGAACAAGATCTATATCAACATGACTTGACTTGATCGAACCATGGCTATATCTTGACTTGATTACATGCCTACTTGATACAACCTGAAATTGTTTACATGAACACCTTATACCATAGTCTCGGCAAGTCTGATAATTACCAATCAATACAATATACATTACCGGGTTTAACATTGTTGGGTTATGCAAGCGCCCCGGCAATCAATCCGTGGCCAAATGCGGAACAAAAATTTTCAAAAACCGGCGCTAACACAACCCTATAATCCGGATCTACCCATAAGCCATAGATAACAAAACATGCAAATGAGTTAGAATGGTTATACCGAATAGATCCGTGTCCTTTGGTCTTCAACTGTCATCCCAAGCTTTTAGGGGCTTCCTTGTTCAAGCTTGATCTCCGGTCTCCCTCCATCGAAGATGATCCACCCGAGAGTCTATGCAACAAGCTCCAACATCATATTCGAGGCAACTAGGGCACTTAGATCGCCACTCTAGATACCGTAGATGAAGTAAAGAGTGATGAAGGATTAATTTGTCTCAAGACATCCAAGGATTCTCAACTCATGAGAGGGTTTGGGTGGAGCTAGAGAAAGAAGAAGATGCCATGAAAATGAAGTGTTGAGAGCAACTCAAGAAAGAGAAAGTGAATGAATGAATGGCTTAATGTTTTGTGTGTTGTGAGTGTTGATAAGAAATAATAGAGCCATCACAATAAATATGTCAAGTCTCCAAAATATCTAGAGTCAACAAAAATATCTCAAGTTAACAAACAATCTCACAACAAACAAAAACCCTAAGCATGCTTGAATAGTAACCATGGGTCACTAATTAGCCAAGCCACCAAAAATGCAATAAACAACTCATCCTACACCTCAATAACCTTTTAATCCAAAAAGGTCTAAACCATGATGATGAGGTGAAATCTTCTAAAAGTAATCTTGTAATAAATTACAAGAATACCCCTCAACTGTATATACATACCCGCATCCGTATTCCGAGGAATACGGATACAATGAGACGAAAATAATCCAACAAATATAATACTAGGATCCGGCTTAAACCAAAGCCCACTAGTATTATCCATCCGAACATCATCCGTGCACAAGTACACGTATATAATCGAACCCTGCCGTAAAACCATACGGCCTTTACATCGTTTCCCCCGAAGAAGGGAAACCCTCTGTGTGGGACTCTAAAGACTCGTCAATACGCCGGCAGTGGGTTTAACCACAAGCACGTCAGCGGCACTAGTTGTACATAACGGCTACCCAGGTATTGAGCGAAAGGGAGGCCCCTACTGAGCCTGACAGTGACAATATCCGTACAGTCCGGTTCGTTCGTCTATAGATATCACATATCGAGTTTAGGGGGTGGATAAAGTCAGAGCTCTAATAACGCGACATTTACTGTCGGTATGAAGCCCATCACCACCTGAGAAACTACCGATCCTAAATCAGTAATTCTCGACTATCTTAGCCAAGAATTTCTGGTGATGTCCACCCGTACATAACCGCGACATCAACCCCCAATACCGGGAGAGACGAATCCCCCGACGATCCGCTTACTGCCTCCATGTGGCTCGGGACTGTACCCAACTAAAACATGTTTGCACGACTCCTTTGAGCCGTAGTAAGGTAGTAATCAAAGCACAGCGGGAACTCACACGAGACAAATGACGATCTCAGGTCGATAGACTAACCTGTACACATGTCACCTGGGAACTGCTATCTGACAATAGGTATAATACCAACTAGTATATTCCCGGCGAGTCTTTCTGGTGTACTCATAACCCAATGAGCATCTGTATATATCTTAGGTAAACATACTAACACTAATGGCTTGTGAGACCGGCCACCGCCCCTCGTCGGGGTCTCGATCAGTATACACCAGTCTACTCTGGAGTATCGATGCCCAGTCTCGAAACTCCTATGACTAGGAACATTTAAGGATGTGCCTATAGACTACCCAGCTCCCATGTATATTATCGCCACCATACTGCTGGCAGTCAAGCAAGAATCCTATGGGCTCTATCAACATGTAATAGTGATCTGTAATGCCACCTAATGCTGTACATGATGATAAAGACAAACCAGATAGCATACTATCATCTCGAGTAAGACTGTTCTACCGGTATAGGTCCCCCCTCAATCATCATAATCACCTACCTGCGACTATGATAATTGCCTTGAGAGCACTATAGCCAACAATCTCCCACTTGCACTTAAGGCTAATTATTGCGATGTCGCATACTCATAGCCCGTGTGATACCGAACACCCAACTCCTCTACTAATCAGTCTCGCAAAGCTCGTTTGCGAAACTATTTTGTTCGAGAAATAGCCTCAGTGAGTGGATCCGCTCAAATGTTTCTTTCTGTATCTCTCTATATCTCAACTTCGCGGAGAAAGCTATCTCCCGAAATGAGCAATACCGTCTTAGAATATGTCTGGATATCTGATGGGACCCAGTTCACAAATGAACTCCAAATCCAGCAAACTTCTTAGACTGTATTGTCCACTGAATTTAATCAGTATCCTGCACCAGCCGTCCTCAGTATCCGCTTGGACCACCTGTCCAAACTACTGCCCCTCAAAAGAGAGAAAACTAAAACTCTGACAGTCGCTCTGTCATCCAGGTCACCTTGGAAGCCTGGAATGATAGCCGTCTCCCGAAGGAGGCTGTTGTTACCATATCCCATGAACATCCATTTATGTTCATAAACTGCTTCCCAACATTTCTCCAGGATTGGATCAATATAAACTTATTGCTGCTCGTGCAAAAACAACATCTGGTGTGGTACTTGACATCTCATGATTGACTCAATTTCCTAAGCAAGTGATATGCCAATTGTTAGTTATATGTATGCCCTAGAGGCCATTACTATACATAGGATGTATATTGTAGTGGATGCTTGGACATATATAGGGAGGACTTTCTTGTTCGACATGATAGTATGCTATCTGGTTGATCTTTACCTTAACGTGTATACTGATTGTCTCTCTGTTACATGTTGGTAAAGCCCTTAGGATGTGTACTTGACTACCTGGACTATGATGCGGATCATACTAGTGGGGACATGGTAGTCCATAAGTACATCCTTCAAAGTCCCTAGTCGTGGGTGTATCGAGACGGGGCATCGATATACCAGAGTAGACTAGCGTATACCTTCTCGACCCATACAGATGGGCGATAGATGATCCCATATCCATTGGTGTTTGACATCAGAGATGATATACGGGTGCTCAGTGGAGACTGGGTACACTGGACGGACTCGCCGAGAACTCGCAGATGGTATTATACCTTACGTCAGATGGCAGTTCTCTGGTGACACTGGTACAGAGTAGTCTGTTGACCCGAGATCGTCATAGAGTCTTGTGTGGTTCCCACTTTGCTTTGATTTCCATCTCACGACGTCCAAGAGGGCGTGCAAAACGGTGGTTTTTGGGTACAGTCCCGAATCACATGGAGGCAATGAGCGATAGGAGGGGATTCGTCTCTCCCGGTATAGGGAGTTGATGTTGCGCTGTGTTCGATTGGCTATAACAGGAAATCCCTGGCCAGGATTGCTGAGATTTACTGGTAAGTGTTACCGGTAGATTCTCGAATTGTTATAGACCTCATATCGACATGACTTATCGAGCTATTGGGGTCTGACGTTTACCACCCCTAGGCGATATATGCGACATATCAGACGATCAGACCGGACTGTACGGTAGTGTTACTGGTTGGATTCACTGGAGTGTGAGCGGGCTTGCTCGTGGATCTTCTGATCGCTCAATACCCGGGTGGCCGTTACGTTTAGCAGACCGCTTGCGGCTTGTGGGTGTTTGATATGATCATCACCTGCTGCCGGCGTATTGACGAGTCTTTAGAGTCCTACACAGAGGTTTCCTGGCTCAAGCGAAACGAAATAGGAGCGCATATGAGATATGTGCGGGACCGAGAATAATGCGTGTATGTGATACCGTATTCTATTCTCGCGATGAATGTATTGATTGGTTGTATGCGATATAACCTAGTTATCGAATCAAGGATTGATTTGATAAGTCGATACATTGCATATTAGTCGGTTATATGCGATATGACCGGATCGTTAAATCAAGTGTTGATTTAATGATTTAATGCATAATTATATATTTGATATATTACTTTGCATTAATTAGTATCGGTTCACTTTAAATGGATATTCTCACTCGGGTGTGCACATTGTATATGTGATATACTTTTGTGCACTTGATTGTATCATATTTGATGATACATGATTGCTAGGGTTTGTGTAAAGAATTAAACCTTGGTTAAATAAATGGTTAGGGTTTTTATTTGATTATTCATTCTTTTATCTATTTATTTTTGGATTAAAAGAAATGAGAAATGAAAAGATAATGGTTGCTTTCATTCATGATGCTTCTTGAAGCTTCATGCAACTTTGACCAAAGTGACCATTTTGTCTTCATTTCCAAAACCCTAACCATTCTTCTAACCTTAGTTAATTCTCTACATCTAACCATGGTTTAAATTATGATAAGAATGATTTTTATTATTCTTTTGAACTTATCATAATAATATTCATCTTCTTCTTCTTCTTCTTCACTTGAAGAAAGCTTGCTTCATCAATGGTGAATTGATGAAATGAGTGAGAAATCCAATTCTAAAGTGAACCCACTTCCTATTTCTTCATCCTCTACCTCTTGCCAAGTAGTAGAGTGTGTTTTCTTCATAAGTTTCATGACTTGGTGAAGTGGGAGCTTGATCTTGTGATGCTTCGACGTAGATCATCTTCGGCACGAAGCCGACGACCTTGCCCGCCCATTTCTCCGATGAAGCCGACGCTAGAGCCCGGGATTCCATTTGGACAGCGAGGAGACTTCATCGCGGAGCCATGGAGGTGGAGAACCGGATCTACAAAGGTTGTATTTCCGTTTACCATTTAGTTAAGTTGTTAACTAGTTTATTTATCGCCTAAAATCTAGTTAACGATCCGTATTAGGGTTTCTCGGCACTTGTAAAATTTGAAATTGGCATGGTTGATGCCTTGTGAGACCTCATTAGTGTGCCTAGGAACCCTACAGTGGTATCAGAGACTAGCTAGAGCCTTAGGCGATGCGTAGACGGAGTTTGAAGTCCGATTAAACCGAAACCCTAACACAAATTTGCTCTCTGGACTTTTTCCAAAAATTGGGTTTTTTCCAGATTAAAAATATGTAGAAAATTCAGCAGGAAATTCTAAGAATTACGGTGCAAAAATTACCTAATGATCTTTCTAAAGTGCGGCGTAACCGCGGCATTAGCGTGCTAATGCGGCTGTTCCGCGGCCATTTTGTCTCTTCTCCCATTGAATTTTGCACAGTAATTCCTATTTTGCAGTGCTGGTTTTCTTGGGATATTTTTTTTCTGAACTCAAGAGTTGAGTTTTCTGGGTTGTATTGGGGACTCGGTGTTTCGATCGGATTGTCTAATTTTGTCTATGTGGCTTTCCGGATATTTTAGAATATGTTAAAAAGTTCGACCGGATATAAATACCCAACTTTTCCCCTGTCGGGAAATTTCCAAGTGTTGGATCTTTCTGTAGTTTAAAGACGTTCTAAGTAGTGCAAGTAACGCGATGGTCCCTCTAGAAGACAACAAACCTTAACTCGATTATGTGACCGTCTTGAACTGTCCTTTGAACCTTAGGGTTTGGGGCAGTACGGCGTGCCACATGTGAGGCGATGGCTTGGCCATTCTACGGCTGGACCGTTGGTACTGAGGCATGAACTGGATGTTTTTAAACTTGTTTCATGTGTTGAGCTGTTTCGGGAAAACTTGGGTGTTTGACTGTTCGATCGGAAAGTTTAACATTTTCTGTTTATCCGGAATGTGATACAATAATTGGAATTCACAAGCAGTTATGAGATAACTGAATGAATGTTATAAACATAGCATTTTAGTCTCACTTGATCGGTTGCCACGGAATTTTGATGTGATCAAAAGTCCGTCGCAATCACGTAGCGTACGCGGATACTCGCCGGGTAAACTTAATAGACAGCCTCACTCAATAGCCCCGACCAAGTGACTATAGGAGAACCCCGTCGCCGAAAGCATCCGTTCGGGTGGTCGCGGCAGCGGTGTTCCGCCTTGGTGCACTTCGTCGACGGCGTCGGGGGTGCGGCCGTCTACTAAAGTTTGCGACGAGCATTCGATCAGGATGTCGGGAATCTTGTTGAATTGCCCGACTTGATATTGAAAAGAGTTTTCGATTTTGAGACTAAAATGCGGGGTTTATAATTGTTAGGCATGCGATGTCTAAGTATTTCATGTGATTAGGCATGCGATGTCTATGCAGGTTGCGGATTCCAACTGTTGTAGTTTTACACTTTCTTTTCTGTGACCGTAAGTGTAATATGTGATATCGCCGGTTTCGTTGCTATATGTCAACGACAATTGGGATGCGCATATTTACTTACGTTGCTGACATGTGATGTTATGTGTTGCTGGATATGTTATATTCGATCGTCGTGTTTGAATAGCCGGGTTTTTTTTTATGTGAGATGAGTGTTTTTCATTTTCATTCATGTAAAAACTTGTATGTAATATTCTTTTATTGGGGCACTTCCAGGTTGCGGAAGATGTCACCGTTTGTATATTATTTACTTTTCCGCACTAGGATAGACCCAAGGAGGGGAGCACAAGTAACCGGGTTCTGGAGTCCAGTGGGAGACCAACTCGAGGAGTCGAGTCCGGGTCTCCTAACTCTAGAATTTGTAGGGTTGCTTGCCGCTCTCGTAGGGGTCTAGGGGTGTGGGATTGGCTATTCATCACGACCGTGGAATCCGTGTTTTATACTGGCTCGTATTGAAAACACGGACGTCCTAGTATATCCAATGTTTCATATGTATTTTCTGCTGCGATATCTGTGATGTGATCATGTGATGTTCTGTGATAGATACAGTATATAGTATATATGATATATTATATAGTCGTTACTTATGTTTTGCATCCGCGCTAGCCCTGCCCCGCTCTGCCGTTAGTTACCTAACCTAACGGTGCACGAGGGGACATCGAGGCGAATGCGGATGGCATAAGTGTACGTCGTATTTATCTGTGATGTTTAGGTATTTAAATGATGGGACTTCATTAATGTGATTAATGAAATAAAAGGAACCTAAAGATGTTGTAGAATCGAATTTCAAAATAAAAAGGGGTAGCTACAGTTCTTGCTTTGCACAGAGGTATATGTGATATATCCTGCACCTTATTCGATAAGGAAAGGACCGAGATCCCTTCACCGGGAGTGACTCCTTTAGCAATAACTGGCAGATGCTACACACTCGGTTTGTCTTTTGATTGCTTTTAAGTGTTTTGCTTTGCACAGTGATATATATGATATATCCCGCACCTCATTCGAAGAGGAAAGGACCGACGATCCCTTCACCGGGAGTGACTCCTTTAGCAAAACTAGAAAAGCCTCAAAGACACTCCATTTCAAAATCATTTGATTCTACAACGATATCAAGTTCATTACGCAATAGGTTTTCAGAAAAACCTGTCGTAGCCCTCCGTCATTTCAGATAAGTACTGGTTAGTATTCGTGCTACGTTTGTTGACTATGTTAAGGCGTAGTGTGCGGTAGCTAATTAGTGCTTATCTGCATAAGCATATGATGCGATTGGATTAGGGTAGTCGTGCGACTTTGTTGACTATGTTAAGGGTCGTGCGGGTGGGTTTAATTCAATCGGGAAATGACGGGTTGAACTTGACTAGCACTTATGATTTGTTGACTATGTTAAGGTCATATAGCTGCTAGGGGCAAAATATTATCGGGAATTTCAAGTGTTGAGATTTGCAATGAGATTGCATACCTTCTATGAGATAGTTGGATCCCGATACCCGCTGCGAGTAAGAGTTACTCCTGGGAGAGTTTTATACATTACAATTAGCCGATCAAGTAGGTGTCTAGAAAGGTGTCAACGGGGTTACGCCTCTGGGAAAACGAGGTTTACATTAATTAGGTTCGTGCGAAAGCACGGGGGACCTCCCTCAAAGTACCGACACTGGCCTGGCCGAAAGATTGGCGAACTTGTAGTGTGTAATTAATCCCGGCTAGTCTTTCCTTTTAGGGTTTGAAGGAAGATTTGATAAAAAGCAGTGGGAGCCATCCTGATTAGATAAAATAATAACCAATCTATTCTTGCAAGAGCGCACGCTGAGTGTTTTCTTCTCTCTCTCTCCAGGTAGCGACCATATCACACCTTAATCAAGATAATAATACGGAATATTGACCGAACCCGCTTGTTATACTGAGCTGGGGAACGTTGGTCCCGCTCCAACTTATAATTGTTATAAGACAGAGCAGGAAATTGGGGAATACCAGAATTCCCGTGCCGCCCAAACGAAGAAAGTGCATGAGATGCATCATCTTCGGGTGTGTTCATTATACAGAACTGTTTCTCAGTATCCTCCGCATCCTTGGTATATGATACCGGATCAGAATCCCAGATATGTAATCTGTTACATAGGGCTACAAAAGGGTAGAAAAACTGAGAACGGGTGATAAGTTTCATGAGGCAGAAAACGGGGCAAGTGTTGCAGCCAAGTCTGTTGGTCACTGTCATCCTGTATTCCAAATACATTGATTCTGAACGAATGTTATTAGATACCGAACCTGATATACAAAATCATATCTATCTCTTTATTAGTAAAGAAATGATAAAATTTTGTATTGTTGGATAATGTTTTGAACATTTCCTATATCAAAAGTTGATCGGTTCAGGCACGTTATCTAAAAGCATTGATGTTCTAAATCAAACTACAGTTCATAGTATACAGAACACACACAAGAGCAAGAGTTCAGAAATGAACGAATCCTTCTTGAGGCAATGTAGACTAGGTCATATCAATGCGACCCGACTAGCTGAAGTTACATAAAGATGCATATTTAAATGAGTTTGAATTTACATCTTGTGAAACTTGCCAGTCATGTCACAGAGATAAGATGACCACAGCTCTGTTTATTGGAAACAGAGAAAGAGTTAGTGAACTCTTGGGATGATACATGTTGATGTATGTAAGGTCCCCTGTCTACACATGCCAAGACCGGTTCTTTGTACTTCGTTACATTCTCTGATAATCTCTCAAGATTCAGACATATGTTCCTGTTGAAACACAAGTCCGAACCTTTTGAGATATTCACAGAATATAAGTTAGAAGTAGAGAACCAAAATACGGGTAAAAGTATTATGTCCTTTGATGTGATCAAGGAGGAGAATACTTGAGCACGGAAATCCTGGACTATTCTAAAGGAGAATGAGATTCTCTCTCAGGATTACTCCTCCGGATACACCATACGATGGTATATCGGGGCGGAGCAATAACACCCTATATGATAAGGTGTGCTCTATGATGAGTACTACTGAGTTACCTATTTCCTTTTGGGAGTTATGCACTTGAGAAGCTGCATACCGATTGAATTGGGTTTGAATCAAATCAGTTACCTACCACTTCATATGTGATATGGAAAGGGAAGAGCCCATGTCTTAAGCTAGTTAAGATTTGGGGTTGTCCGGCCTATGTCTAAAAGCAAAATCCGGACAAGCTCGAGGTAAGGTAAGTTATGTAGAACTGGAAGTGTTTCAGCTATACAAACTACAGCAAATGATTTGGTAGAACCGAAGGATTCAATAGTAACCAACGAACCTCAGCCTCTCCGCCGATCTAGTAGGGTTCCTCACCCACCTGAGAGATATTTCGATTTCTCTATGACAGTGGGAGCGAGGATTGCATCATAAGATGATGACCCAACTAGTTTCGAGCAGGCCATCAGGAGTGAGACTCTGTAAGAATGGCTGGATGCTTAGCGATCTGAGATGGAATCCATGTACACCAACAAAGTATGGACTTTGGTTGCTATATCTGAAGGGTTAAATCCCCATCAGGAGCAAGTATATCTTGAGAAGATTACTTGGTGTAGATGGAAAAGTTGAGACTTTCAAAGCTAGACTTGTTAAAGTTTTTCATCATCGACCAGGCGTGGATAATGATGAAACCTTTTCAAGTAGCTATGCTTAAGTCCATCCGGATCCTACTTGCCACGGCTACGTACCATGACTACGATATTTGGCGGTTGGGTGCCATGACTGCTTTTCTAAATGATGTTTTAGAAGAGAACGTCTATAAGTACACAGCCAGAGGGCTTCGTAGACAGTGGGAGCAGCGGAAACGTGTGCAAGATGCTTTATAGGATAAAGCAGACATCGCGGAGTTGGAACATCTGTTTTGATGTGTTAGTCAAACAGTTTGACATCATCAAAATGGTAGATGAACCTTGTATATACAAAAAGGTAGTAGGGAGTATGGTGATGATCCTCGTAGAGTACGTGGATGACATACTCTTGATAGGGAAAGAGTTTCCTATGCTACGCTCGATCAATCTTCGCCTATCACAATGATTCTCCACATAGGATCAAAGTGATACCTACTAAATCCTGGGTTTTGGATCTATGAGATAGATCTAAATGGATGTTAGGATACTCACTAGTTGTAGTGAGATGGTATCAGTTGATCCTGGGGAAAATCACTGGAAGTGTTCCAGGGTGATAAAGACGATTGAGTGTCAGTCACAGGCATTGTCTTTACCCTCAGAAAAGGGACGGTATGTAGGAAAAGTTCCAAGCTAGATACCGTGACATACTAGACGATAAAGGCAGGATACATCGCTACTTAAGATGCTACCAAAGAGGATGTTTGGGTGTTTATTGGTTCATGAGATGAACTAAGTTCCTCCCATTGTGTGACAATGGAGTTGTGGCTTGTGCCAAGGAACACCCGTCCCATCAGTGATCCATGTTAGTGTATATGCCCTAGAGGCCATTACTGTATCATACTAGTTTGTATATTACTTAATGGAAGCTTGAGATATTCACCTTGTATAAACAATCTTGCTCAATATAGTAGTATGCTACTTGGTTTGTTTCTACTTCAATGTGTACATGTGTTTATTTTGCGATATCACCTATACGCATTAGTGGAGCCCTTAGGATCTTTGCTTGATTACCAGCGTTGTGATGGCAGTCACACTAGTGGGGGCTGGGTAATCTATAAGCACATCCTTATACAGGTCCCTAGTCGCAGGATTATCGAGACAGGGCATCGATACTCCGGAGTAGACTAGCGTATGCGCTTCTCATCCCAGTGTGGGAGATGGTCTGTCCCACAGCCATCAGTACGTCGTACTGGAGATAGTATAAGGGTGCTCGTTAGGTTACGAGTACACTGGACATGAATCGTCGGGAACTGACAGGTTGGTATTATACCTATCGTCAGTTATCAGTTCCCAGGTGACATGAGTACAGCTTAGTCCGCTGACTTGACACTGGCACTTCGCCTCGAGTGTGTTCCCACTGTACTTTGACTACTACCCTACCACGGCTCAAAGGAGTCGTGCAAACAGGTGGTAGTTGGGTGCAGTCCCGAAGCACTTGGAGGCAGTTCCGGTTAGACAGGATTCGTCTCTCCCGGTATTGGGGGTTGACATCGCGCTGTGTCTAGGAGAGCCATTACACGAGTAGTCCCTGGTCAGGGCAAGCGAGATATACTGGTAGGCTTCCAGTGTTATCTCAGGGTGTTTTGGGCTTCACTCCGACACGACTTGTACCGCTATTGGGGGACTGACGTTTACCACCCCCTAGGCCCGACATGCGATGTATCAGACGAACAGACCGGACTGTACGGAGAATGTCACATTCAGACTCAGTAGGAGTTCAGATAGGGTTCACCTCGTCAGCCTTCTTGTCGGCATCTACCTGGGGACCGTTACGCACAGCTAGTGCCGCTTGCGGTCTGTGGTTAAACCCACTGCCAGCGTAGTGTCGAGTCTTTAGAGTCCCACACAGAGGGTATTCGCCTCTGGGCAAAACAGAGTAGAGGTCGCATGGTTTTGCGACAGGGTTCGTTCTCATCCGCGCACTTGTGCACGTTTGGAGTCCGGACGGATATTGCCAGCGGGCTCTGGTTTGAGCCGGATACTGGTATATGTTTTGGGGTTACTTTTATCTCTCAGTATTCATGTTCCTTGGAATAAGAATGCAGGTGTGTATGCACAGTTGTTTGAGGCGGAAGAAGAGGTTTTTCATTAGGGTTTCGGAACGGGTGCGCATGCACAGTTGACAGTCGTCTTTTTTCCAAACCCTAATGAATTAGTAAGATATCTATTAATAATAGTAATTAAATGAAATTATGTTATGGTTGGTTTTGTTGACTTGTTGACCATGGTTGACTTGTTGACCATGGTTGAATGTTTGACCATCATCATTATTTTGCAAGGATGCTCCTTGATTCTTGCCAACATTCATTTAATGAAGTATGATAGTGGTCATTCCAAAACAACCATCAACTATTCTTATTTGAATTATTATTACTAATTAGATAATTCTTTTTCTTTTGATATGGTTGCAAAAAGGAAAAAGATAGCTCATTCTATCATATTCATTCTCTCTCCTCACTTCATCTTCTTCTTCCTCAAGCTCAAGGAAAATCCTTCTCATGTGTTGAGAATCCCTCTTCTTGAAAAGAAAACAACCCCTAGACACTCTCTACTCACTCTAGGATCAAAGGTTTAGCAAGCCGAAGATTCTAGTTCTCTCAAAGTTCGAGAAAGAGCCCGAAGGTTGAACCCTCAGGTGGATCCATTTTTGACGGAAGAAGGCAACGAGGAAAGCACCATCAACCTCTACAAAATTTTGAAGAAGAAGGAGTTCAAGTTTAGGTATAACCATCTTTCCGAGTAGCTAACTCTCTTTAGCTTGTTTGCTAGTTTTAGTTTAGGAAAAGATCCCGACTTTGTTAAGTCCATGTTGCCCCTTGCGCCAAAAATTCGTTTTTTATACCGTTTCCGCCTCCCCGTAAGAACCGGGGGTCGCAACGTGGACTTACACTGGTATCAGAGCCTAACTAAACTTAAACTAGCTTGGTAGCGAAGTGTATGGAAGTTCGAAACCGAAAAATCACAAAAACCGGAAATCTAAAACCCTAAGTTTCTGTTGAAATTTTTTGTGCTCTAAACGTAATACTTTTTACTCCTAAAATCGTCTCAGGGTTTTGTGAGAACACCCACGAAAAACGATCCCATGATTCATTCAAACCGCCGCGGATCCGCGGCCTCATCTATTCTAGTCGCCGCGGATCCGCCGCCGTTTAGCCTCTTCATGCGATCCTGTTTTGTGCAGTGTTCTTCTGGTAGGGTTTTGGGATTTTTCAAATATGTTATATGTGCCCAGATTTTCCAGAAAAGAAATTTACTTTTGGGGTCCTATAAATCCGTATTTTTTTCGAACTTCGCTACACTTTGGCTATATTGGTTATATCTGTGATGTTTGTATGTATTGAACGTCGGCTAATCGCTATAAGTCGATTAGTCGGGGTTATACATCTCTGTAATCTGTGTTTGATATTGGAATGTGTATATGAATGTGTTGGACTGTCGCGGATGAATAGCCGGGGTGGATGTGAGATGAGCTTTTGTTTTTCTTTCATTCATTTGTAAATGTAAATTGATGTAATAATATTATTTGTATGGCCGCACAACCGGGTCGGGGTTGTAGCCGTCATTGTATAATTCTTTTTACTGTTTTTGCTCCTAGGATAGACCCATGGAGGGGTGCACAAACTACCGGGTACTTGGCGGGTAGTTTGCCGCACCCGTAGGGGTCTTGGATGGGGTATTTGCTATTCACCGCGACCGTGTAATCCGCTTTTTGTTGCAGGCTCGAACGGATTGCGGATTGCTAGTATATCCAATGTATTCATCTGTGATCTGTAATGTCTATCATTGCTTTATATTTAGGCGTTGCTTATGTTTTACAGCCGCGCTAGCCCAGCCCCCGCTCTGTCGTTAGTTAAGTAACTTAACGAGTGATGACGGGACCCCGTGGAAAATGCGAATGGCATAAGCGTACGTCATATTTTGGTTGTTTTCTGCAATGGTAGGATTAAATGATGGGACGCATTAAAAGAACTAATGCAAGAATATCACGCATTAAAAGAACTAATGCAAGATAATAAACCAAGTTAAAATCGTTGGAACACTTTCGAAAAACCACTCGGTTCTTTTCAAAACTAACTTTTAAATGCGGAGCTTGAGCCACTCCTCTTAAAAGCTATCTCGTTCCATCGATTATATCAAGTTCACTACGTTCACGGTTTCGCCAAAACCATCCGTAGCCCTCCGTCGTTTCATATGAATATTCAACAGTATTCAAGCTGTGTTTGTTGGCCTTAGTCAAGGCACAGTGTTTGGTAGCTGGTAGGTATTCATATGTTGCATAGATAGAATGCGTTGGTTTGGGACAGTCGTATTGCCTTGTTGGCCATAGTCAAGGGTATATACGGGTGGGTTCAAATTAACCTGGATAACGACGGGTAGAACTTGACATGTGACTTATGATTTGTTGGCCTCAGTCAAGGTCATAAGAGCATGGGGAAAAAATCCACATCGGGAGTTTCATAAGTACTGAAACTTGCTAGATCTGCATACCATTTGGAATGTGATGATTCTGGTAGGATTCCTTCAGTTTCGTCACACGATGATATTTGGATCCCGATCCTACTGTGAGTATATGCTACTCCTCGGGAAATTTCTCACTAAACGATCAATACTATAAACCTAGTAGGTGCCTAGAAAGGTGTTAGCGGGGCTACGCCCCCAGGGAAAAGAGGTTCTTAAATTAAGGAACTTCGCGAAAGCGTTGGAAAACCTCCCTCGAAGTACCGACACTGGCCTGGCTGAACGGTTAAGCAAGTATTGTGCGGTGGGATTGATCCCGGCTAATTCTTCCTTTGTGGTTTGAGGAGGGATTCGAGAGACAGTGGGAGCCATCCTGTTTAGACAAATTAAAAAACCATTCTAAACTTGCAAGAGCATCGTGCTAAAGTGTTTCTTCTCTCCCCCCTGCAGCGACCAAATTCGAAATGACTGGACTTAAGTTACTTCTAGATAAAAACATACTGACAGGGCCAAACTACAAAGATTGGCTCAGGAATGTCAAAATGGCAATCACTTACGACAAGCTGGGGTATCTTCTTACCACCAAAGCTCCCCCCGTCCCAGGTCCCACCTCCAGCGTCGCGGATAAGGAAATCCGTAAGACTTGGGAGATTGATTGCGCGAAGGCCAGGTGCCTCGTGCTTGCCTCTATGGACAACGAACATCAGAGGAGGCATGAGAATATGGACTTAGAATCCATATTTCTTCATACAAAAGAACTGTATGGAGAGCAGTCTCGTATCGCAAGATACGAAGTGTCGAAGAAGTTATTTTCGGCAAAGTTGGCCGTCGGATCATCGGTAGCGGACCACGTGCTTAAGATGATTGGCTACATTGAGGAGCTCGCGGAACTTGGGACCACGTTGGAAAGTGAACTTTATACGGATTTAATTCTCCAGTCCCTTCCATCCACTTACGCCCAGTTTATACTGAACTTCAACTTGCAAGAAAAGGAAGTTGAACTTTCAGAACTCCTCAACATGCTGAGGAGCGCAGAGGGCACCCTACAGAAAGGTAGGGAAACACCCGCTTTGTTTGTAGGAGGATCTTCTTCCTCTAGGTCCAAGGCGAAAGCCAAGGGAAAGAGGAAGAAAGCCCCCGCCAAACCAAGAGGCGGTGTTAGTAAAGTGGGTACGAAGGGAAAGGAAAAGGCAACAAAGATTGCGGGGAAGCTTGTTGGAAAGGAAGAATGCTTCTATTGTCATAAGAGTGGACACTGGAAGAAAGATTGCAGGGCTTGGAAGGCCAGGACACAGGAACTGAAGCAGGTTGCGGCTTCAGCTTCAGGTGTGTATGTTATTGAAAACTGTCTTTCTATAAACTCTACTTCCTGGGTATTGGATACCGGATCAGGATCTCATATCTGTAATTCTTTGCAGGCGTTGAGAAACCGTAGGGTTTTGAAGGCAGGTGACATGACTCTCAGAGTTGCGAACGGAGCTAGCATGGATGCTAAAGCCGTGGGGGACTATCACCTGGGAATGTCAGATGTACATGTTTTGGTTTTGCGTAATTGCTTTTTTGTACCCAACGCAACTTGTAATATCATTTCTGTATCTTTGGTTTCTAAAGAAGGTTATGAATTTGCGTTTGTAAGTAATGTTGTAAACATTCACCTTAATCAAGTTCTGATTGGGTCAGGTACACTGAGCAATGGTATATACGTGTTAAACCAACCACAGATTTTCAATGTCCAGAATACACACAAAAGAAAGTCTCCAGATATCAATCAGGCTTTCTTATGGCATTGTAGACTGGGTCACATCAATGAGACACGGTTGACTAAGTTACATAAAGAAGGATACTTGGATCCGTTCGAGTATCAGTCTTATGCCACTTGTGAATCTTGTCTCATGGGAAAGATGACAAAGACTCCGTTCACTGGACACGGAGAAAGAGCGAGCGAGCTCTTGGGACTCATACACAGTGACGTGTGTGGTCCAATGTCTACACATGCACGAAGCGGTTATTCATACTTCATTACTTTCACAGACGATTTCTCTAGGTATGGACATGTCTTCTTAATGAAGCACAAATCCGAGGCCTTTGAGAAATTTCGGGATTACAAGAATGAAGTTGAAAAACAAACAGGCAAAAGTATTAAGATTCTAAGATCGGATCGAGGTGGTGAATACTTGAGTGCCGAGTTCCTGGACTATTTAAAAGAGAATGGAATTCTCTCTCAGCGTACTCCTCCATACACTCCGCAACATAACGGTGTATCGGAAAGAAGGAATCGAACCCTATTGGATATGGTTCGTTCCATGATGAGTAAGGCTGAGTTACCGCGATCTTTCTGGGGTTATGCACTAGAAACAGCTGCACATCTCTTGAACCAAGTTCCTACTAAGACAGTGCCTACCACACCATATCAGATGTGGAGTGGGAAGAAACCCTGTCTTAAATCCTTTAAGACATGGGGATGTCCGGCTTTTTTTAAAAAGCAGCATGCGGACAAGCTCGAGGCACGCTCAGTACAGTGCAAGTTTATGGGATACCCAAAGAACTCCAAGGGGTATCTATTCTATTACGCAGAGGAGCAAAAAGTCCTTGTTTCTCGTCATGCCCGCTTCTTGGAAACTGAGTTTTTAGAAAATCAGATAAGTGGGAGCGCAGTAGAACTGGATGAAATTCCAGAACCTCAGACTATTACTGAAAGCTTGGTGGAACCAGATGGTTCAAAAGAACAGGACATTCCTACGCCGCTCCGCAAGAGTAGTAGGCAGTCTCATCCGCCCGAGAGATACTACGGTTTTCTCATAGACGGGGATAGAGAGGATTGCATCATAGATTATGATGAGCCTACTAGTTTTCAACAGGCCGTTCAGAGCGTTGACTCGGTAAAATGGATGGATGCAATGCGGACCGAAAAGGAGTCCATGTACACCAACAAAGTATGGACGTTGGACATTGCTCCAGACGGGGTAAAACCCGTAGGATGCAAGTGGATCTTCAAAAGGAAGATTGGTGTAGATGGACAGGTTGAGACCTATAAAGCTAGACTTGTAGCAAAGGGTTTCCGTCAAAGACCTGGCTTGGACTATGACGAAACCTTTTCTCCAGTGGCTATGCTGAAATCCATTCGGATCCTTCTTGCCATTGCTGCCTTCCATGATTATGAGATTTGGCAGATGGACGTAAAAACCGCTTTTCTAAATGGAAATTTAGAGGAGTGTGTCTATATGGATCAGCCAGAGGGTTTCATTCAGAGTGGGAGCAGCGGAAAGGTGTGCAAGTTGCTTAAGTCCATCTATGGACTAAAGCAGGCATCGCGGAGTTGGAACATCTGTTTTGATGAAACGGTCAAGGAATTTGGCTTTATCAAAAATCCAGATGAACCATGCATCTATAGTAGATTTGTAGCGAGAACTGTAGTATTCCTCGTTTTATACGTGGATGACATTCTCTTAATAGGAAATGACATTCCTATGCTACAATCTGTCAAGGGATTCTTGTCACACAGGTTCTCCATGAAAGACCTGGGTGATGCCTCTTACATCCTGGGGATCCGGATCCATCGTGATAGATCCAAGAGGATATTAGGACTTTCACAGTCCAGGTACATCGACACTATACTGAAAAGATTCAGTATGGAAGATTCCAAGCGCGGTAACCTACCGGCTTGTCACGGGATCACCCTCTCTAAAGAGATGTCTCCCAAGACTGATTTGGAGAGGGATCGCATGTCTATTATACCCTACGCTTCTGCGGTGGGCTCTATAATGTATGCGATGTTGTGTACCAGACCGGATGTAGCTTATGCACTGAGTGTGGTAAGCCGGTATCAGTCAAACCCTGGGGAGAAACACTGGATAGCGGTAAAGAACATTCTCAAGTACCTAAGAAGGACTAAGGAGATGTTCTTGGTGTATGGCGGAAAAGACCTCCAGATCGAGGCCTTTGCTGACTCCAGCTTCCAGAGTGACAAGGATGATTCCAAGTCTATGTCGGGTTTTGTCTTTACCCTCAATGGAGGGGCGGTGTGTTGGAAGAGTTCCAAACAGGAAACCGTTGCAGACTCGACGATGGAAGCGGAATACATCGCTGCATCTGATGCCGCAAAAGAAGCTGTCTGGATGAGGAAGTTCTTGAAAGAACTTCAGGTGGTTCCGTCCATTGTTGACCCAATACCTCTGTATTGCGACAACAACGGGGCTATAGCTTTAGCGAAGGAACCCAGGTCCCATCAGAGATCCAGGCACATCTTGAGGCGGTATCACCTGATCAGGGAGATCGTGGATCGCAAGGAGATCGAGGTTCGGAGGGTTGCTTCAGAAGAAAACACTGCAGATCCATTCACCAAGGCCCTACCCCAGACTCAGTTCGAGCGGCTGATCGAGATGATAGGTCTTCGATACGCCAGTACATGGCCTTAGTGCAAGTGGGAGATTGTTAGTGTATATGCCCTAGAGGCCATTACTGTATCATACTAGTTTGTATATTACTTAATGGAAGCTTGGGATATTCACCTTGTATAAACAATCTTGCTCAATATAGTAGTATGCTACTTAGTTTGTTTCTACTTCAATGTGTACATGTGTTTATTTTGCGATATCACCTATACGCATTAGTGGAGCCCTTAGGATCTTTGCTTGATTACCAGCGTTGTGATGGCAGTCACACTAGTGGGGGCTGGGTAATCTATAAGCACATCCTTATACAGGTCCCTAGTCGCAGGATTATCGAGACAGGGCATCGATACTCCGGAGTAGACTAGCGTATGCGCTTCTCATCCCAGTGTGGGAGATGGTCTGTCCCACAGCCATCAGTACGTCGTACTGGAGATAGTATACGGGTGCTCGTTAGGTTATGAGTACACTGGACAGGACTCGTCGGGAACTGACAGGTTGGTATTATACCTATCGTCAGTTATCAGTTTCCAGGTGACATGAGTACAGCTTAGTCCGCTGACTTGACACTGGCACTTCGCCTCGAGTGTGTTCCCACTGTACTTTGACTACTACCCTACCACGGCTTAAAGGAGTCGTGCAAACAGGTGGTAGTTGGGTGCAGTCCCGAAGCACTTGGAGGCAGTGCCGGTTAGACAGGATTCGTCTCTCCCGGTATTGGGGGTTGACATCGCGCTGTGTCTAGGAGAGCCATTACACGAGTAGTCCCTGGCCAGGGCAAGCGAGATATACTGGTAGGCTTCCAGTGTTATCTCAGGGTGTTTTGGGCTTCACTCCGACACGACTTGTACCGCTATTGGGGGACTGACGTTTATCGCCCCCTAGGCCCGACATGCGATGTATCAGACGAACAGACCGGACTGTACGGAGAATGTCACATTCAGACTCAGTAGGAGTTCAGATGGGGTTCACCTCGTCAGCCTTCTTGTCGGCATCTACCTGGGGACCGTTACGCACAGCTAGTGCCGCTTGCGGTCTGTGGTTAAACCCACTGCCAGCGTAGTGTCGAGTCTTTAGAGTCCCACACAGAGGGTATTCGCCTCTGGGCAAAACAGAGTAGAGGTCGCATGGTTTTGCGACAGGGTTCGTTCTCATCCGCGCACTTGTGCACGTTGGAGTCCGGACGGATATTGCCAGCGGGCTCTGGTTTGAGTCGGATACTGGTATATGTTTTGGGGTTACTTTTATCTCTCAGTATTCATGTTCCTCGGAACAAGAATGCAGGTGTGTATGCACAGTTGTTTGAGGCGGAAGAAGAGGTTTTTCATTAGGGTTTCGGAACGGGTGCGCATGCACAGTTGACAGTCGTCTTTTTTCCAAACCCTAATGAATTAGTGAGATATCTATTAATAATAGTAATTAAATGAAATTATGTTATGGTTGGTTTTGTTGACTTGTTGACCATGGTTGACTTGTTGACCATGGTTGAATGTTTGACCATCATCATTATTTTGCAAGGATGCTCCTTGATTCTTGCCAACATTCATTTAATGAAGTATGATAGTGGTCATTCCAAAACAACCATCAACTATTCTCATTTGAATTATTATTACTAATTAGATAATTCTTTTTCTTTTGATATGGTTGCAAAAAGGAAAAAGATAGCTCATTCTATCATATTCATTCTCTCTCCTCACTTCATCTTCTTCTTCCTTAAGCTCAAGGAGAATCCTTCTCATGTGTTGAGAATCCCTCTCCTTGAAAAGAAAACAACCCCTAGACACTCTCTACTCACTCTAGGATCAAAGGTTTAGCAAGCCGAAGATTCTAGTTCTCTCAAAGTTCGAGAAAGAGCCCGAAGGTTGAACCCTCAGGTGGATCCATCTTTGACGGAAGAAGGCAACGAGGAAAGCACCATCAACCTCTACAAAAGTTTGAAGAAGAAGGAGTTCAAGTTTAGGTATAACCATCTTTCCGAGTAGCTAACTCTCTTTAGCTTGTTTGCTAGTTTTAGTTTAGGAAAAGATCCTGACTTTTCTAAGTCCATGTTGCCCCTTGCGCCAAAAATTCGTTTTTTATACCGTTTCCGCCTCCCCGTAAGAACCGGGGGTCGCAACGTGGACTTAAAATCCAGACATATTCTAAGGCAGTATCACCTGATCATGGAGATGGATGATCTCCAGGGTGATCGAGGTTTGGAGAGTAGACTCAGAGGACAACACAGCGGATCCACTCACAAAGGCCTGTTCCCAGAGAGAGATTTTTATGGGATGGTTGAGTATGAGATACTACAACCACTGCTATCAGATGGCCCTAGTGCAAGTGGGAGATTGTTAGTTATATGTATGCCCTAGAGGCCATTACTATACATTTGATGTATATTGTAGTGGATGCTTGGACATATATAGGGAGGACTTTCTTGCTCGACATGATAGTATGCTATCTGGTTGATCTTTACCTTAACGTGTATACTGATTGTCTCTCTGTTACATGTTGGTAAAGCCCTTAGGATGTGTACTTGACTACCTGGACTATGATGCGGATCATACTAGTGGGGACATGGTAGTCCATAAGTACATCCTTCAAAGTCCCTAGTCGTGGATGTATCGAGACGGGGCATCGATATACCAGAGTAGACTAGCGTATACCTTCTCGACCCATACAGATGGGCGATGGATGATCCCATATCCATTGGTGTTTGACATCAGAGATGATATACGGGTGCTCAGTGGAGACTGGGTACACTGGACGGACTCGCCGAGAACTCGCAGATGGTATTATACCTTACGTCAGATGGCAGTTCTCTGGTGACACTGGTACAGAGTAGTCTGTTGACCCGAGATCGTCATAGAGTCTTGTGTGGTTCCCACTGTGCTTTGATTTCCATCTTACGACGTCCAAGAGGGCGTGCAAAACGGTGGTTTTTGGGTACAGTCCCGAATCACATGGAGGCAATGAGCGATAGGAGGGGATTCGTCTCTCCCGGTATAGGGAGTTGATGTTGCGCTGTGTTCGATTGGCTATAACAGGAAATCCCTGGCCAGGGTTGCTGAGATTTACTGGTAAGTGTTACCAGTAGATTCTTGAATTTTTATAGACCTCATATCGACACGACTTATCGAGCTATTGGGGTCTGACGTTTACCACCCCTAGGCGAGATATGCGATATATCAGACGATCAGACCGGACTGTACGGTAGTGTTACTGGTTGGATTCACTGGAGTATGAGCGGGCTTGCTCGTCGATCTTCTGATCGCTCAATACCCGGGTGGCCGTTACGTTTAGCAGACCGCTTGCGGCTTGTGGGTGTTTGATATGATCATCAGCTGCTGCCGGCGTATTGACGAGTCTTTAGAGTCCTACACAGAGGTTTCCTGGCTCAAGCGAAACGAAATAGGAGCGCATATGAGATATGTGCGGGACCGAGAATAATGCGTGTATGTGATACCGTATTCTATTCTCGCGATGAATGTATTGATTGGTTGTATGCGATATAACCTAGTTATCGAATCAAGGATTGATTTGATAAGTCGATACATTGCATATTAGTCGGTTATATGCGATATGACCGGATCGTTAAATCAAGTGTTGATTTAATGATTTAATGCATAATTATATATTTGATATATTACTTTGCATTATTAGTATCGGTTCACTTTAAATGGATATTCTCACTCGGGTGTGCACATTATATATGTGATATAGTTTTGTGCACTTGATTGTATCATATTTGATGATACATGATTGCTAGGGTTTGTGTAAAGAATTAAACCTTAGTTAAATAAATGGTTAGGGTTTTTATTTGATTATTCATTCTTTTATCTATTTATTTTTGGATTAAAAGAAATGAGAAATGAAAAGATAATGGTTGCTTTCATTCATGATGCTTCTTGAAGCTTCATGCAACTTTGACCAAAGTGACCATTTTGTCTTCATTTCCAAAACCCTAACCATTCTTCTAACCTTAGTTAATTCTCTACATCTAACCATGGTTTAAATTATGATAAGAATGATTTTTATTATTCTTTTGAACTTATCATAATAATATTCATCTTCTTCTTCTTCTTCTTCACTTGAAGAAAGCTTGCTTCATCAATGGTGAATTGATGAAATGAGTGAGAAATCCAATTCTAAAGTGAACCCACTTCCTATTTCTTCATCCTCTACCTCTTGCCAAGTAGTAGAGTGTGTTTTCTTCACAAGTTTCATGACTTGGTGAAGTGGGAGCTTGATCTTGTGATGCTTCGACGTAGATCATCTTCGGCACGAAGCCGACGACCTTGCCCGCCCATTTCTCCGATGAAGCCGACGCTAGAGCCCGGGATTCTATTTGGACAGCGAGGAGACTTCATCGCGGAGCCATGGAGGTGGAGAACCGGATCTACAAAGGTTGTATTTCCGTTTACCATTTAGTTAAGTTGTTAACTAGTTTATTTATCGCCTAAAATCTAGTTAACGATCCGTATTAGGGTTTCTCGGCACTTGTAAAATTTGAAATTGGCATGGTTGATGCCTTGTGAGACCTCATTAGTGTGCCTAGGAACCCTACACCAATCATGCACATCCTTCTCCCCTTTAGTCTGTAAGACACCTTTAGAGAGGGTGACTCCATCACCTGCAGGTACACCACCATGCCAGGAGTCGTCCATTCTAAAACACCTTTAGAATA
This sequence comes from Agapanthus africanus, assembly GCA_030015575.1. Taxonomy (NCBI): domain Eukaryota; kingdom Viridiplantae; phylum Streptophyta; class Magnoliopsida; order Asparagales; family Amaryllidaceae; genus Agapanthus; species Agapanthus africanus. The sequence goes on along the minus strand of JASDDO010000019.1, from coordinate 386,938,536 downwards.
GTGTCAAAGTACCCAGATTGGTAAACTACCCAAATCTAGATCTAAAATCATAGATCTAGTTACCAGAATGCCTGATATATTATCCATATCGAATGTGGAGAAACCACTGTGTGACAACCACAATATAACCGATCGTAGTATAGGAATTTCACTTCCTATAAAGTGCATGCCATCCAAATACCAGGACATCACACCCTACTACCTTCTTAACAGATCCATCTCCTATTCTGATAAAGTCAAGGCCTATGACTATCACATCAAAAATAGATGATCTATCTCCGCTATACTTCTTCAGTCTATAAATAGACACAAGCTACTTGTCCATTATGCTTCCGCTGCTCCCACTGACTATAACAACGCTCTGGCAGAGTATATACACGTGCACTTCTAAAGATAGTTTAGAACGACGGTATACTCATCCTCCTGCCGGGTCTCATAGTCTAGAACAGCAGTAATGGCAAGTCTGGGTAAATAAGAACCTCCCTGTCACCGTCTTTGAGGATACCGAAGTACCTCTCGGGCGCCTGAGATTACCCACCATATCTGTGGAGTGGCTAATGGAATGTCAAAAACCAATTGAATCTTTAGGTTCTATTAAATCTTCAGTAATCGTTTGTGGTTCTGGAATCACTTCCAGTTCTACCATACTCCCAGTACTGTTTTATGAAAAAAGTCCATTTTGCTAAAACTGTGGCGAGTCAAGAACAATATCACTATTGATCTTCCAGATGGTAGAAAGTTATCCTTCGACATAACCCGGGATAACCCATAAAGAGCCATTACTGAAACGTACCTTGAGTTTATCCAGAGTCTGGTTTCAAGCATAAGCCGGACAACTCCATATACCTTAACATCGTTAAGATATGAACCATTCTATATATAATATAGAAACAGAGGCACTAATTCAATTGGAACCAGATTCAAATCATGCAAATATCTCCAGTGCATGTCAACTAAATGGAGAGAGGCTGATCAACATTACTCAACTAGGAGTGCATCCAGATATGAGTAACCTGAAAGAGAAGCAAGTTCTCAAAACCATTACTATCAACTGAATACCAAACACAAGTATCTACATCTTCGATTACCTTGAAGGATCCCGATACTTGCAACACATGGTTCTCTACTTTATTCTTGTACCTATAACTTCTCAAAACTTGGATCTTGTATTTCTACGAAATACTTTTCTAAAAACTAGAGAAGTCATAAGTAAACAGATTATAGTACGAGTACCAACCCCTTTGTCTTAATGGACACTGGACAACATACAATACTTTGTATAAGTCCCCTAAGTTCAATAACTCAAACCCCGTGCGTCGTAGGTTGAAAACTGTACTATGGTTAAGAAGAATTACACCGATGTTGAATACTTCTTACCTAACCATCAACTGATATAGGTAAATGTCATAGACATAATTTCAAAAAGTTATATCTCACTTTATAAAATAAATGTACAGATATATCAGTTTGAAACTGGTGCATAACTACGGATATTCAAAACCAAATATTTGTCGTCCGGCAAAAACCCAAGTGATTTCCTCAAATATCACCAATTATAACGAATTCCGTTATAATGAGCATATAATCACCTAATTCCCAATATCTTACTCCCACTCATCATCTGTAATACCATACAGATGTGAGAATCAAAACTGGTAAATACATACCCTGGAGTAAGAATCTAATTGGGAAATCAGTTTTCAATTAACAACTCACAGTGAAACTGAAACATGAAAATGTCTCAAAGGGGTATCCGGGTATTCCTCGTAATGCTTCTTCCACTATCCAGGTTCATGACTGTAAACGTATATTTCATTGTCATCTCTCCAATCCCTTTATTTGTCTTTACTTATTACCTTCTATACACCGTACTTAGGCTAAATGATTTTCTTTCTTCCCTACCGTTCGACACCAGCCTATGGTTTGGAAGAAGACTATACGATAAGTGTAATAGGTGTACTCTCCAAATTCTAGGAGCCCTTGCAACCCGAGAGAAGGTAAAGATAAAAGGCAACTGAATAATCCTTATTCTATTTCTCCAGAACCAGAATCCATTCTCGAACTGGAACAAGTTCTTTCGAGTTCGTATATAACTATACGATGGATTATCCAATAAATGTGGATCTTCGTAGTGATACAGGGTGTTCTGGAGAAATGCAAAGGTGAAGTAGGAGTGGCGATGGTATACGCGGTTTGGTCGTGAATGATAGCAGTCACAATTTACCTTGCCTTCTTTCTAATCCCTTTATTTGTCTTTACTTATTACCTTATGTACATCTCACTTAGGTTAATTGGTTTTCTTCCTTCCCCACCTTTCGGCACCTGCCTATGGTTTGGAAGAAGACTATCCAATAAGCGCAGTAGGTGTACCCTTTCCTAATCCTAGGAGCCCTTACAACATGAGAGAAGGTAAAAGGAAAAGACAACTGAATAGTCCTATTCAATTTCTCCAGAACCGGAAACCATTCTCGAATCTGAAACAAGTTTTTTCGAGTTCGTATGTAACTATACGATGGTCATATCCAATAAATGTGGATCTTCGTAGTGATACGGAATGTTCCGGAGAAAATCAAAAGATAAAAGTAGGAGTGGCAATGAAGTATGCAACTCTGACAATCCAAAAGCCGTTGTGTTTTAAGAAGGTTCGGTTAAATTGGTTCATGAGTTCTAGTCTAGGGTCAGGCCATGGTCGCTTCCAAAGAGAGAGAGAAAAGAAACACTCAGCGTGCAGTCTAACCTAGATCAGAATGGCTAATCACTTTATCTAATCCAGATGGCTCCCACTGTTTCCTCGAATCCTCCCCCAAACCCAAAGGAGAATTAGTCAGGATCATCTAAAATCACCCGAAGAGTAAACCAAATCATCAGTGGGAATCGGGATCCAACTATCATCGCATGATAACTTGATGGAATCCACTCAAGTTATCACACTCCAGAAGGTATGCGCATGCCTGGCAAGTTTCAGTTTCTTTAGAAACTCCTGATATGATTTTTACCCCATGCTCTTATGACCTTGACTAAGGCCAACAAATCATAAGTTACATGTCAAGTTCTACCCGTCATTATCCAGGTTAATTTGAACCCACCCGTACTCGTCCTTGACTAAGGCCAACAAGGCTGTACGACTGTCCCAAACCAACGCATCTATCTATGCAACAGAAAAATAACAAATAGCTACCATACACTATGCCTTGACTAAGGCTAACAAACATAGCATGAATATTAAGTGCTACTTGTCTGAAATGATGGAGGGCTACGAATGGTTTTTGGCGAAAAACCTTTAACGTAATGAACTTGATATCGTTGAAGGAACCAGATAGCTTTACAAATATATAGTGGCGAAAACTATTGCTAAAGAGGTCACTCCCGGTGAAGGGATCTCGGCTCTTTCCTCGTCGAATGAGGTGCAGGATATTCCTAACTGAATATCATGATGCAAAGAAAAAAGTAATTGACTATAGTGAAGTTATTACCCCAACGCAAACTTCTGCCCAAGAGGTCACTCCCGGTGAAGGGATCTCGGCTCTTGCCTCATCGAATGAGGTGCTAGATATTCATAACCGAATATCGTTGTGCAAAACAAAAGAAAACGTCCTTGTAATAACAGCTTTTGAAAATTTATTCCAATAATATCAAATAGGTTTGTTTTTCTTGTATTGATCAGAATCAACATAGTCCCATCAGTTAACATATCATACTACAGAAAAAGGAAAGAAAATAAAATATACGTATATACCATACGCATTTGCCACTGGGTCCTGTCATCACCCGTTAGGTTAATTAACTAACGACAGAGCGGGGACTGGACTAGTGCGGATGCAAAACATATACAACATCTACTAGTATATATATAAATATATATAACAATCGTCCCAGGCATGACATATGCAGCATCTCAGAATCTCAGCCAAGCAACACAGAGTGGTGGATAATCCTGGAGCCTCGGGTTTCATTTGAGCCGTAAATGATACCCGACGTTCCCTGTCGTGTGGATATCCTATGCAATGAAAACCTAGACCTGTACGAGCGCGGCAAGTTACCTGCAAATCCCAGAAGCGAGGCAACCCCAACCAACAACATGAATGGGCCACCCAACACTCCACGGAATCCGGTAACTTGAGCACCCCTCCTTGGATCAACCTATACCCCCTACGAGTGCGACGAATAGCCTGCCAATTCTAGAGTGAGGCCCCCTCCGTCTCACCGTGTAACATTTCAAAAAAAAATAATAATAATAAATAAATAAATAAAATATTATTTTTAGGAATGTAAATAATTAAATTAATAAATATTATGAATATTTTAAAGTGTGGAGATTGGTTTTGAATGAAATGGTATAATCATATACGACTAATTATATACAGGTTATTACTAAATTCGATTAATTTTTACTAATTATGCATTAATCATGCTTATGTGCATGGCATGTAACAAAATATGTTGCATACACTTGTTACATTTCTATGGACCATGTTTCATTTCATATTAAAGGTTTTGTTTTGTGTTTTATTGTTTTTAATTTAAAGAAAAAGAAAGAGAAAAGATATTATGTGAGGGTGGGGACCATGGGGCATGGTTGATGTGAGAGAGAGAGTGGGTGAGAAAACGCTAGAAAACTCCCATGGCTCCTTCATTTTTCTTTCCTCGTCCTCATCTTATTCTTCATAGTTCACCTCCCTCATCATCTACTTCATCTACCACACACAATCATCCTAAAATCTTAGCCAAAACCTTATGCCCTCTTCACAAAAGATGATCTCTAGCTCACTACTAGCATGATGGTGGGAACAAGTTAAGATTTTGAGCACTTGGGGCAATTCAAGAAAATTCTTGATTTGCCAAATGAGATAAATCCTACACTTCTAGTTTAGTTTTTAGATTTCCTAATGATCTGGTGTAGTTTAGAGTCAAGTTGATGTAGTTTGGTGATGTTTGAAAATTCCTAGATGAGACTTGCGGCTTTTCTTGAGTTGTGATGGTGTATTTGAGGGTAATTACTGACTACAACCCATCTAGTGTTAAAAATCCTAGACCAAGTGAACTTTGAAAACCCAAGACTTGGATTTTAGAAACATTCCGTGTCGGTTTTTTGATTTGTGATGCCTACAGGAAAATCTGGAGTGACCTGAGACCTCTATAGGAAAATCAAACATATACATTAACCTAGATAGAACCATAGGAGACCACCACCAAAATACGAAGCCATTTCACCTCAATAAAACCGGCCAGGCCGGACATTTTAACAATTTCGCCGGGTCACTCGTGGGTAGAGGTGTTAAGATTGGTTCTGTAGCTCACATACCTATAGACTACCCCTCTGTACTGTTTGTTTAGCCCCAATTCACCTGAGTCTAAATCTGGAACTATTTTTCTGAGTTGCTGTTTTTAGTTTTGTGGTTTTAGTAACTTGAGTTTTTGTTAATGGTGTTTTATCTCAATCGATTGGCGTTCGTACGTCGATGTCGAGAGTTGTTGGTTATTCTTGCATGTGTAGACCTTAGGTTCTAACCTATGCGTGTTTTGTGTGTCGTTTTGGTTTTTGTACGCGATTCTTGTTTACGATACTATGTGTTTATATATGTAGGCACCTTCACGTGGACTTTGGACAACAAGGAAAAGCACGGCGTCATCGACTTCGGCAAGCGAGGATCGAGGTGAGTAGATGTATATCTACATGGGAAGTCGGGTGGATGTCGTATAGCACCCCCGCAAACGTAGAATAGGGTTATTACCGTATTATTATTGTGGGTTTGGATGTGATATTGGATACTTGGCGAGTAGGATATTTAGAAGACCTTAGGTTAAATTAGGTTGTTCTAGGAAGACCTATCCAGAGGATGATTACCTTGGAGGTGAATCGCAGGTTACATGTAGTCACTGTTCCCCTCCGAACACGGAGATGCGACCGCGTAGGTCCGTCCTGCCTGAAATTCGCGGCAGATGCTAATTGGTGATATCCGTCCACCTCTTCGAAGATGCCAAGTTGATTTATGACACCATGTATCGAAGGTTTAAACGGATGCTACCGATGTAGCAGACTTCGTCAGATTCCCACTCGTTTGAGGGTTTTTTTTATTGTGGGGACGCTCTTCCCTGCAGGCGCAAGCCCCTGCAGTTAATTACGCTACAGCATCGCGGTAACAACTTTCTCCTTCTCCAGATGATCACTTTGTGTCGTGGATGTTTGTTTTGTTTTTGGTTGCCCGTGGATTGTATACGGAGACTAATTTATGTTGTCGCCCGTAAGACGTGAATTAGTCCAAATCCGTATTTTCTTAGATTTGGGTTTGGGGGTTTGGGTTTAAGGATACATTAGCCTCATTTGAGACTAAGATCAACTTAAACGTTTGTTAAGGATACGTTAGTCTAATTTTAGACTAAGATCAACTTAACAGTTTGTTAAGGACACGTTAGTCTAATTTTAAACTAAGGTCAACTTAACCATTTGTTAAGGATACGTTAGTCTAATTTTAGACTAAGATCTACTTAACGGGATCATTTAGATCCAACAAAAGAGCATTTGGACTCTATTGTTTAGTTTAGGAACATTGCGGTCGATTACCAGTTTAAGGACATGGTGGTCCATTACGAGTTTAAGGACATGGTGGTCCAATACCAGTTTAAGGACATAATGGTCCATTTCCAGTTTAGGGACATGGTGGTCCAAGGTTAAGGACATCATAGTCCGTGAGTTTAAAGACATCACAGTCAAGGTTAAGGACATCATAGTCCGTGAGTTTAAGGACCTTACAGTCAAGGTTAAGGACATCATAGTCCGTGAGTTTAAAGACCTCACAGTCAAGGTTAAGGACATCATAGTCCGTGGGCTTAAGGACCCCACAGTCCAGTTTAGAGACGTCATAGTATATGAAATGTGTAGTTGTCGGGACCCGTCACCTCTCTGAAGACGTTGAAGGATTACAACGAAAAATATCAGAGGAGTGAAGAGATGTACCCTCAAACCAAAGTGGATTAAGTGATCTGTAGTCCAATTTGGAACTAAGATCAGTTAATTAAATTATGAGCACATTGGCTCAGTTAAGTCTGAATTGAGGACTTATGGCCAACTTGGGCTAAGTCCAATTAAGTTTGAAGTATTGGCCCTCTGTTGGACCATTAGACATTTGTCTGGGTTCGAGCCCAAATTATTCAGAAATGCTAAAAATTTTCATCTTTGATTTCCTCAATTTTGAGATTCATTTGGAGGAGGGACTTTTGCCTCTGGAAAATTAGCCAATTTGGCTAAAAGTAGTGTTAAACACTAGGAAACAGCAGTGTTGAACACTGGAAATAAAGCTCTCAAATTAGTGTTTAAACACTAAAGAAAAGGGGGTCAAGTGGGGACACGTGAGGGCGCCCAAAGGTGAGGCCAGATCTCCTTTTCTTTGTTCTGCAAATAAGTGTTAAACACTTTTTATATTTTTATTTTGAGCATCACGTGTCGGCACGTGATGGAGATCTATGCGCCACTTGTTAAAGCATTTGCTGAGGGGTCACGTGATAACACGTGAGAGGGCCCAAAGCTTAGATTTGCTTTGCTTTTTCTTTCTGTGTTTTGGAGATCACGTGGGAGCACTCGAGGCATTACCTCAGAACTGATTCTTTCTTATTTTGTGGAGATCTTTTCAGGGGTCACGTGGGGCACGCGACCTTAGTCTTTACAGAGATCTTTTAAGTCTTCTTATTTTATTTTGAGAATTAAATTCTCATATAGGGTTAAACCCTGATCATGATTTGGAGGAATTAAATTCCTATTGTGAAAGAATTAAATTCTTATATATGGTTAAACCCTAATTATCTTTAGAGGAATTAAATTCCCATTAATCTGAGAGAATTAAATTCTCAATTAGGGTTAAACCCTAGTTTTATCTTGAAGGAATTAAATTCCTGTGAGTTTGGGGAGAATTAAATTCTCATATAGGGTTAAACCCTAACTTTGTTTTGGGAGAATTAAATTCTCTAAACTCAATTCCCCCTCTACGTTTTGGATCTGCATGGCAGGATCTCAACCTGATGAGAATTAAATTCTTAACTTATGGGGAGATGTGCTCTTTGCAGATCTTCAACCAGGGGAAGAACTAAGTTCTTTTGTGCAGAATAGTTAAACTCTTGGATTTGAGAATTAAATTCTCTGTTTGAAGTTTTTATTCCCTTTCTTTTCTCACATAGTGTTTTTCTTTGTTGAGAATTAAATTCTCCTTTCTTTTTCTCTCTGAAATTTCAAGATTCCAAAACTCTATCTCCCTCTTCTCTTCTTAGCTCCTATTTATAGGAGAAGGAAAAGAATCAATTTGTTTAGTAAATCTTTCATTGAAAGATTTTGTTTGTTTTCATAATTAATATGAGCCTTTAGATCATACAGTGAATTTTATTCACCGTTGGATTTTAAATCCAAAGATATCCTGTTTGTTATTTCTGGTGAGATTTTCAGGGAAATCTTTTCTTGTCTAAAATCTTTCCATAAATTGGTAATTTTTAATCACCCTTGGATCTTTAATCCAACGGTCCCTATAATTCTTTTCCATTTGGAAAGATTTAGAAGCTTTTAGAATTTAATTCTATTAACTGTAAGGCTTTCCAAGCCAGTCACGTGCTGACACGTGACCTTTGGTCACGTGTGAGCACGTGACCCCCAATTGAGTCCTTTTCTCAGCGTTTACTTAAGCTTCAGTTTTAACCATCACGTGTCAACACGTGACCATTGGTCACGTGTGAGCACGTGACACCTCATTAAGATATTTCCTTCAGCCGTTTGTTATTTTATTTCTGTTTTGATTGTCACGTGTCAACACGTGACCATTGGTCACGTGTGAGTACGTGACCCCCAATTGGGTCCTTCTTCAGCCGTTGTTTTTATTTCTGTTTTAACTATCACGTGTCAACACGTGACCATTGGTCACGTGTGAGTACGCGATACCTCATTGAGGTAATTCCTGATTTTTAATCAGGGAACAGTGCATAGCATATTTGCTCATAACTTTTGATCCCGGATGAATTATGAAGCCCATAATATATCAAATTGAAGGGTTTTTCGAGACGCTTTCGATACTATCAGAATTTATCTATGTCTCATTCGGAAGTTTGTCAAAATACAGCCCGGAAAATACTGGTTCACATTTTCTTAAGCGTATCGCTGCCATTTGATACCTTGGGCTCTTTTGCGCAGAAATTTTTAGCGGGAACAAATGTCCCCCACTACTTTTCCTACGTAAGTATGTACGTGGGTGAAGTAGTGCAGAGTTTTGCATAGCGTATGACCAGTTTCGGGTTGGTATATAATTTTCAGAATCTTGATCTGAGAAGATAACGAGCGGACACAAGCGTCGTCATTTATCATTGACTCAAATCTCGACTCTTAAGAGATATAGTTCCAAACCCTTAACTCCATGAGCCGCACCCTTCTATCTCTTTATGTTTTACTCTGGCGTGAAGTAGTTTATATGCTCATGAGTAACTTCTCCATTTCAGAGGCATGTAGCTTTGGCAAGTGTGGCTCATAGATGGTCCATCTTGACCTCTCTGCATGGCAGTGATGGCTTAGGAGACAGGGGTAGGATCTGCCACCTAAGACTTTTCAACTTTACGAGCCGTGAGGGTCTCATAAAGACTTTTCTCCCTACGAGTCGTGAGGATCCCGTAGGTGTATTTTCTCCTTAGGAATCGTGCAGATTCCTAAGTGCTTTTTCCCTTATAAGTCGTAAGGATCTTATAAGAGAATTGTCCTTCCTACAGGTCGAGAGGATCCGTAAGCGGTTGTTTCCCTCCTCGTCGAGATTTGACTTTGGAGAGTGTGGCCCGTGAATAGTATGCAAGAGTCCGTTTTAGACTGACCTGCAGGGCCCCATTGCTTAGGAAACCGGTTCTTATACCCATTGCCTAAGGCTTTTCCCTACGAGTCGAGACGAATCGAGAAGTTCTCGCAAGGACACTAATTTCCTCATGAGTCGAGACGAATCGAGAAGTTCTCACAAGAATTTCCTAACGTCACAGTTAACCTTTGCTCTTTACGACAGAGGTCCGTTAGGGTCTGCGGTACTAGGGTTTTGCCCGTCGTACCGTCGCGTTGGCTGATGTATCTCTCGATAGGAAATCTTGCTGTTCGAGTAGCCTTGCGACTGTCGTGTCTCTGATCCCTTCGGGGGCTGGACAAGACGTCTTCAAGCAATCTTCTTAGGCAGTTTGACCGTCAGAAGAGCAAGAGTTAGGAATTTTGCCATGCCGCTTTTTACTTGAGGTTAGGCTCATTTTGGAGAGCGCCGATGAGTCATAACCACTCCGCGCTGGTGTGGGATGATCTCCGATAGTCTTTCAGGTTTTATATGAGTTACCGTCAAGACCCTGAAGCTAGGAATTTGGCCTTTGCTTCGTTTTGCTGGCATTGCGTTTGCTGTAACGAGACGAATATCGCCGTTGTCTCTAGGTTGTTGGTGAACCGTCGAGGTTTGGAACTATGGATTTTGCCATGGCTTCGTTGTTGCTGTCGCGTCTGCATCTTGTCGGAGAAAGAACGCCGTGGTGACATCTCATTTGCTGTATCGAGACGAACGTCGAGGTGATGACCACTCTATATGGGATGATCTCAGGTAGTCTTTTATGTTTTATATGAGTTACCGTCAAGACCCTGAAGCTAGGAATTTGGCCTTTACTTCGTTTGCTTTGGCGTGTCCGGATCCTGTTGGAGGAAGGACGCTGTGGTGACATCTCGTCTGCTGTATCGAGACGAACGTCGAGGTGGTGACCACTCCGCGCTGATGTGGGATGATCTCCGATAGTCTTTCAGGTTTTATATGAGTTACCGTCAAGACCCTGAAACTAGGAATTTGGCATTCACTTCGTTTGCTTTGGCGCGTCTGAATCCTGTTGGAGGAAGGCGCTGTAGTGACATCTCGTCTGCTGTATCAAGACGAATGTCGAGATGGTGACCACTCCGCGCTGGTGTGGGATGATCTCCGATAGTCTTTCAGGTTTTATATAAGTTACCGTCAAGACCCTGAAGCTAGGAATTTGGCCTTCGCTTTGTTTGCTTTGGCGCGTCTGAATCCTGTTGGAGGAAGGGCGCTGTAGTGACATCTCATCTGCTGTATCGAGACGAACGTCGAGGTGGTGACCACTCCGCGCTGGTGTGGTATGATCTCCCATAGTCTTTCAGGTTTTATATGAGTTACCGTCAAGACCCTGAAGCTAGGAATTTGGCCTTTGCTTCATTTGCTTTGGCGTTGCGTCTGCTGTATCGAGACGAACGCTGAGGTGGAGCTGGGATTTTATCGTCACTCCGCATTGTTTCAACCATGGGGTCTTTCGTTGACGTTGCATCTACATCCTGCTGGACTGCGAAGGAACGCCGTTGTTGATATTGCGTCTGCTGTAACGAGACGAATGCTGAGGTGGAGCTTGGATTTTGCCGTCGCTCCGCATTGTTTCGACCATGAGGTCTTTTGTTGACGTTGCATCTGCATCCTGCTGGATTGCGAAGGAACGCCGTTGTTGACATCGCGTCTGGTGTAACAAGACGAATGCTGAGATGGGCTCTAGGTTGTTTGTGAACCGTTGAGATTTGGAACTAGGGACTATGCCATGGCTCCGTTTGATGGTGTAACATCTGCGTCCTACTGGAATGAGGAGGCACACCATTGTTGACATCTAGGCTGTAGAGGTGGCCATTGAGATTTGGAACTAGGAACTTTGCCATGGCTCCGTTTCGTTGCGACTCTGAGGTCGGTTGTCGACGTCATGTCTGCATCTGGTTGGAGTGAGGAGAAATGCCGTTAGTGATCTCTAAGTTTTCGATGTTGACGTCGAGACCCTGAAGCTAAGGACCTTCCTTTGCTTCGTTTGTTGACATTGTGTCTACAATATTGCGACAAATGTCGAGGTTGTCTCTAGGTTGTCTATGAACCATCGAGATTTGGCTTCGCTTTCTGATGGAGCCTGGTGGGGAGGTATGGTTCGCTCTTTGTTTGTGCCCCTAGATTGTATACAGGGATCGATGTGATCTCACATGTAGGGAAACAAGTTTCATTCTTTCATTCATCTTTTTTTTATTCTTTCCGCGATGCTCTATCATTTCAGCTTTTTACATCGCGAAAATCGCGATTGCCCAATCATTTCGGCTATTTTTCGCGGTGCCCAATCATTTCGACTATTTGTTTTATTTACTCGCTGCTTTTTATTGCGAGTTGCCCAATCATTTCGGCTGTTTTTGTATGCATATATTTTTACTCGCTGATTTTGTTGCAAGTTGCCCTATCATTTCGGCTATTTCATATGCATTTTTGGCTCGCTGATTTTTTATCGCGAGTGTGGAACTTGGAATCTGGTGCCAATCTCAGCATCAGCATCGCTAAAACTGGAATATTGCCAGGAGCGAATCATCATTTGCCATGAAAGGACTTGGAATTTGATACCGATTTAGGCATCAACATCGCTACAACTGGGATATTTCCAGGAGCAAATCATCATTTGCCTCTGTCGATGTCGAACAAAGGCGTCTTAGCAAACAGGGTTAGGATCCCATCGACTAAGGCTTTTGACTTCATGAGCCGTAAGGGTCTCATAAAGGTGTTTCTCCCTACGAGTCGTGAGGATCTCGTAGGTGCATTTTCTCCTTAGGAATCGTGAGGATTCCTAAGTGTGTGTTCTCTTATAAGTCATAAGGATCTTACAAGAGTGTTTTCTCCTTACAAGTCGAGAGGACCTACAAGTGTTTGTTCACCGTGTGAGCATATCCCTAGTCACTGGTGGGAATCTATTAGGGAAATGTTCATTCATGCCCGTGGATTGTATACAAGGGTCAATATTGAACCGCTTGTATGGCAGTATTGGAGGTTGTGGGGGGCTGCTTAAGAACAGGTTTAGGTCCCTGTAACTTAAGACTTTTAAATCTTATGAGCCGTGAGGGTCTCATAAGAGGGTTCTCCTTACGCGTCGTGAGGATCTCGCAAGTGTAATTTCTCCTTAGGAGTCGTGGGGATTCCTAAGTGTGTTGCTTCCTTTGTGAATCGTAAGGATCTCACGCGGGTGGTTTCTCCTCACAAGGTCGAGAGGACCTTGCAAGTGTCCTTTAACGAGGTTGCGCCCTTTCGGGTTTTCACAAACACTCGCCGGTAGCCCTGCTGTTTTTACTCACGGAGCCCTCTCGGGTTTTCATCCGTGCCCATTTTGCTTATGGACATACCGTTTTTTTCCTTTTTTTTACGAGTCTGCGCCCTTTCGGGTTTTCACAAACATCGCCGGTAGTCCTGCTGTTTTTACTCACGGCGCCCTTTCGGGTTTTCATCCGTGCCTATCTCGCTTGTGGACGTACCGTTTTTTTTACCACGTCAGCCTGAAGATGCCGCGGGTTGGGAGTAGTTTAACGACGTTTCGGTCATAGGTCAACGTACGATTACGCAGCTAGATTTTGCCGCAAATCTTCGCATGTTTTGTGCCGGAGGTGGATTCCTTGAAGAGAGGGCTGAGTGCGTTTTCTTCGTCAGAGTCGCTTCCAAAGGTGATAACTTGCGATCCCTTGGTGTCGGCTATGTGACAGTTGCCAGCAGCTCTTTCGTGCTCATCTGTCGTGCTTTTCTGTTCCCGACGAGCCTTGCGTTTCACTCGTTGAACGTGTCGTCGATGGGCAACATATCCCTGCCACCAGTTTTTAAAGGCTATGCACTCCTCGGTGGGGTGTGCAATCCTCTGATGGTATAGGCAGAAGTTAGGATGTATGTCCGCTTCATCAAGACGTATATTGCTAGGGGAATTTCCTTTGAGAGAGGGCAACTTCATTCCTATTGCCAGGGCCCTAGCGAATTGATTCCTTACTTTAAGCTTGCTTTTGCTGGCGATAGGGATGCTTTGCTCCAGTCGGGGTGTCTCGACCTTTTCCTCCAGTCGTCGGCGTTTGGCACTTTCAAATATAGCCAGTTCACGCTCTCGATTGGCTTTACTTTCCTGACGGGCTTCGTTTAGGAATGCATTAATCATTTCGTCTGATGGTCCTAGAAGTTCAGGCTCAGGATTTGCCCCTGGTTTTTCTACATCCAAAGCTTCTTCACCGTTTATTAACGAGTGAGAGATCACATGACAGCTTGCCACATAATCCTCAGACTCATCCGATGAGTCTTCTCCATTGTCATCAACTTTGTCCATAAGGACGTGGGTGAGAAATTCTTGGAGTGTGACTGGGGTCCGTGCCTTCTGATTATATTCTTCCAACGCGTCAATCTGTTTTTGCAGGTCCGTGTGCTTGTCTCCAGGCTTTACGGGCTTTTTGGTCTTCTTCTTCTTCTTCGAAGACTTTGACGGCTGGGTGTGAGCGCTCTGACCATCACCACCAGTTTTTGGAATTGGGCGCGGTTTCAGCATTCCCTCAATGATCTCGGGTTCCAGTGGATTTTTCCACCTGCTCGCCGGGCATATTTGGAGATCCTTCAGCATTCTTTTCGTCTTGGCTGAAAGAACGTCCTCCCATGGGGCTTCCCTTATGAATGAGCACGATGCTCCCGGCATGTCCACCTTTTTAGGGGCGTGAGGTTGTGGTGGGTTCACCTTCCAATTTTCGAATAATGCGAACTTGCCTTGTTGGTATTGGTCCTCCATCCAACCTTTGAAGACGAAACAATCTTCGATTGGATGGTTTACTGCTTGGTAGTAAGGACAGTAATTAGGATTGTTGACATCGCCCGGCTGCAACGGACGTTTTGGATCCGGCAGATTGATGAGTTTGTTGCGCACTGCCAGCTCGAATTGTTTCCTCGTTTTATCCTGAGGAAACGAGTAAGGACGTCCCAGTCTCTCCTCGAGGGATGGGCATGGACGCACGTTGTTTTGGCGAACAACCGGCTTTAAGTTGCTCGTCCGTTGTTGAGTATTGGCAACGAAGGTTGCTTTCCCTTTGCCCTTTTCATTCCAAGGCTCTGTCTTTGAAGAGGAAGGCCTATGGCCCATCTGGTCCATTTGGGCCAGCTTGTCGATCAAGGCCTGGAAAGTAGTCGGCTTGAAAAACATCATGAACTGCGAAATGGTCGCCTGCGGATCAAGAGTACCCATAAACATGCCTACCGCAGGTGCTTCTTCAATGCGCTGCTCGCACTTCGACCATAGGTTTCGCCACCGAATGGCGTATTGAACCCACGTTTCGCCTGGCTTTACCCTGGCGTTAATCAGTGCGGTGATCGGGGTGCGCTCGCTAGCGCTTGCAAATCTTTGTGTAAACAGCAGCTCCATCTCTATAAATGTCTTGACAGAGTCATTTGGGAGTTCGGACTACCACTCGAATGCCGTCTCCGACAAGCTGCCAACAAACTGACGGAGCAGTAGTTTATCATCACCTCCAGTGTTGCCGCACAGAGCCCTGAACTGAGCGACATGTTGATGGGGATTGCCTGTCCCCTTGTACACATAGAATTTATGGATTGTGTATCCCGGTGGGTACTTTATTTGGTCATACCAACCCGGATAGGGTCGTCCAGTCTTAACAATCTAACCGGCTGCCTCGTTCGCCTGGTGAGCTCGTATTTGCTGAGTAATATAATCATCAAGCGTGGCTTTTGAGATGGTTTCCTCCTTGGCTGCTGAAAGAGTCGGACGAGGGTTCGATGCCTCCCCTCTGTCGTCTTCAATAATGATCGGGGGGTCTTCAGCTAGAGGTTCCGGCTGTAATATCATCCCAACCATGTCTTGGAAGAGAAGTGCCATTCGCTTTATATTAGCCGCTTGTTCTGCGGCTTCTCTGTCCTTCTTTTCGAGGACTCTGCGAAGGAAGTCAGCATCGGTTTCTTGTTCATGACGCTGCTCCGATGACGGCTCCGGGCTTTCTTTTGGTCCGGTGAGCGCAGCCATTGCAGTCAGCATCTCCTGAAGTTTCTGCTGTTGTTGTTCTTGAGCCCTTGTTATTGATCGGGTGAGCATTCGGTGGCCCGTCGAAGTGCGGCTTTCTTCTTTTCCGGAAGCTACGTAGACAGTATGTACCATCATGCCCTCAGACTTGGGGCGTTTGGGCTTATTGCCTTTGCGGTCTGCCGCAGCCACAGGGGCTTTCTTCGGCCTCCTTTTCTTTTGAGCAGTTGAAGTCGAGGGGGGCGTCGCAACGGGCACCCTGACAGTTTTTTGTGATTTGGCAGGATGGTTCTCTTCTTGTTGAACCTTCGCCTTTTTTTGTCGGCGAGGGTAATCTTGATCAATTACTGAGTCCCGAACCTGCCGCCAGACTTTGTAAATTGTGGAGGACAGCCGCTGAGGGAGCTGCTCCGGCTTTGCTTCTGTAACATTCTCCACCGGTGGCAGAGACCTTTTCAGTACGGCGGTAGGAGAGTTCCTGCGCACCTTGTTTAACAATTCAAAGTTGTTCCCGGTTGGAACAGCAGCATTGACTTCCACCGTTGGGGCTGGTGGAGTTAGCTCAGAGGGGGAGTTGCCCCCAGCCTTCCTTATTCGGCGCCAGTGGCGACGTCGAGCGTGTCGAGCCGTTGGGATTGTTTCAGATTTAGGGGTGACTTCCTCATGCCCCCTGTGTTGTTCGGAAGTTGTCGTTGTCAGCCTATTAAAGACTGATGTCCGCTGAGTGCCGATAACCAGCCTATCGAAAGTAGACTTCCGAGCAGGTGAAGCAGCCTTGACGATTTCGCCTAAAACGGGCGTTAAAACAGTCAGTCTTGTGAAGACCGACCCGTTGGCAGGGGAAGCCGCCTTGACGACTTCAGGAGCAGGGATGGTTACTCTCTTCGGAATAACCTTTTCTTAAATTGCAGGCTTCATCATGGGCCCACAGGAACTTTGGCCCAATCTGGCGAAGACCGAGGCGCTGGAGCTGGACGACCCATTGAGAGGGGCCGCAGTAGTAGCAAGCCGACCAAAGACCGACTTCTTGGAAGCTTCTGGTGTTGGTATAGGAGCGCTGAAGTTCGTTGGCGTGAGGATAGTCCCGAAAAACAATCCAGTAGTGGCCTGAGTGACCTGTTCCACCGGCATAGCAAAGATGGAGGCCGCCTGAGGCCCGTAAGTCACTCCTCCAGCGAGGACAGAGTGCGAGTTGTTGCAACCGTTGCAGTTTGTGCAGTTTGAAGCCATTGATCTTCTGTTTTCTGCACGGAGCAAGCCACCAAATCTTAGTACCTCGAATCCACAGGCAACCATAGCAAACCGCGATTCTTCGCGAACACGACACACGGAGTGTGGAGTGGAAAGAGGAAAAGGTCCCACCGGGCGTGCCAGAACCTGTTCCCCTCCGAACACGGAGATGCGACTGCGTAGGTCCGTCCTGCCTGAAATTCGGGATAGATGCTAATTGGTGATATCCGTCCACCTCTTCAAAGATGCCAAGTTGATTTATGACACCATGTATCGAAGGTTTAAACAGATGCGACCGATGTAGCAGATTTCGTAAGATTCCCCCTCGTTTGAGAGGTTTTTGATTGTGGGGACACTCTTCCCTGCAGGCGCAAGCCCCTACAGTTAATTATGCTACCGCATCGCGGTAACAACTTTCTTTTTCTCCAGATGGTCACTTCGTGTCGTGGGTGTTTGTTTTGTTTTTGGTTGCCCGTGGATTGTATACGGAGACTAATTTATGTTGTCGCCCGTAGGACGTGGATTAGTCCAAATCCGTATTTTCTTAGATTTGGGTTTGGGGGTTTGGGTTTAAGGATACGTTAGCCTCATTTGAGACTAAGATCAACTTAAACGTTTGTTAAGGATACGTTAGTCTAATTTTAGACTAAGATCAACTTAACGGTTTGTTAAGAACACGTTAGTCTAATTTTAAACTAAGGTCAACTTAACCATTTGTTAAGGATAAGTTAGTCTAATTTTAGACTAAGATCTACTTAACGGGATCATTTAGATCCAACAAAAAAGCATTTGGACTCTATTGTTTAGTTTAGGGACATTGCGGTCGATTACCAGTTTAAGGACATGGTGGTCCATTACCAGTTTAAGGACATAGTGGTCCATTTCCAGTTTAGGGACATGGTGGTCAAAGGTTAAGGACATCATAGTCCGCGAGTTTAAAGACATCACAGTCAAGATTAAGGACATCATAGTCCGTGAGTTTAAAGACCTCACAGTCAAGGTTAAGGACATCATAATCCGTGAGTTTAAAGACCTCACAGTCAAGGTTAAGAACATCATAGTCCGTGAGTTTAAAGACCTTACAGTCAAGGTTAAGGACATCATAGTCCGTGGGCTTAAGGACTCCACAGTCCAGTTTAGAGACGTCATAGTCTATGAAATTTTTAGTTGTCGGGACCCGTCACCTCTCTGAAGACGTTGAAGGATTACAACGAAAAATATCAGAGGAGTGAAGAGATGTACCCTCAAACCAAAGTGGATTAAGTGATTTGTAGTCCAATTTGGAACTAAGATCAGTTAATTAAATTATGAGCACATTGGCTTAGTTAAGTCTGAATTGACGACTTATGGCCAACTTGGGCTAAGTCCAATTAAGTTTGAAGTATTGGCCCTCTGTTGGACCATTAAACATTTGTCTGGGTTCGAGCCCATATTATTCAGAAATGCTAAACATTTTCATCTTTGATTTCCTCAATTTTGAGATTCATTTGGAGGAGGGACTTTTGCCTCTGGAAAATTAGCCAATTTGGCTAAAAGTAGTGTTAAACATTAGGAAACAGCAGTGTTGAACACTGGAAATAAAGCTCTCAAATTAGTGTTTAAACACTAAAGAAAAGGGGGTCACGTGGGGACACGTGAGGGCGCCCAAAGGTGGGGCCAGATCTCCTTTTCTTTGTTCTGCAAATAAGCGTTAAACACTTTTTATATTTTTATTTTGATCATCACGTGTCGGCATGTGATGGAGATCTATGCGCCACTTGTTAAAGCATTTGCTGAGGGGTCACGTGATAACACGTGAGAGCGCCCAAACCTTAGATTTGCTTTTCTTTTTCTTTCTGTGTTTTGGAGATCACGTGAGAGCACGCGAGGCATTGCCTCAGAACTGATTCTTTCTTATTTTGTGGAGATCTTTTCAGGGGTCACGTAGGGCACGTGACCTTAGTCTTTACAGAGATCTTTTAAGTCTTCTTATTTTATTTTGAGAATTAAATTCTCATATAGGGTTAAACCCTGATCATGATTTGGAGGAATTAAATTCCTATTGTGAAAGAATTAAATTCTTATATAGGGTTAAACCCTAATTTTCTTTAGAGGAATTAAATTCCCATTAATCTGAGAGAATTAAATTCTTAATTAGGGTTAAACCCTAGTTTTATCTTGAAGGAATTAAATTCCTGTGAGTTTGGGGAGAATTAAATTCTCATATAGGGTTAAACCCTAACTTTGTTTTGGGAGAATTAAATTCTCTAAACTCAATTCCCCCTCTAAGTTTTGGATCTGCATGGCAGGATCTCAACCCGATGAGAATTAAATTCTCAACTTATGGGGAGATGTGCTCTTTGCAGATCTTCAACCAGGGGAAGAACTAAGTTCTTTTGTGCAGAATAGTTAAACTCTTGGATTTGAGAATTAAATTCTCTGTTTGAAGTTTTTATTCCCTTTCTTTTCTCGCCTAGGGTTTTTCTTTGTTGAGAATTAAATTCTCCTTTCTTTTCTCTCTGAAATTTCAAGATTCCAAAACTCTATCTCCCTCTTCTCTTCTTAGCTCCTATTTATAGGAGAAGGAAAAGAATCAATTTGTTTAGTAAATCTTTCATTGAAAGATTTTGTTTGTTTTCATAATTAATATGAGCCTTTAGATCATACAGTGAATTTTATTCACCGTTGGATTTTAAGTCCAAAGATATCCTGTTTGTTATTTCTGGTGAGCTTTTCAGGGAAATCTTTCCTTGTCTAAAATCTTTCCATAAATTGGTGATTTTTAATCACCCTTGGATCTTTAATCCAACGGTCCCCATAATTCTTTTCCATTTGGAAAGATTTAGAAGCTTTTAGAATTTAATTCTATTAACTGTAAGGCTTTCCAAGCCAGTCACGTGCTGACACGTGACCCTTGGTCACGTGTGAGCACGTGACTCCCAATTGAGTCCTTTTCTCAGCGTTTACTTACGCTTCAGTTTTAACCATCACGTGTGAGCACGTGACACCTCATTGAGGTATTTCCTTCTGCCGTTTGTTATTTTATTTCTGTTTTGATTGTCACGTGTCAACACGTGACCATTGGTCACGTATTAGTACGTGACCCCCAATTGGGTCCTTCTTCAGCCGTTGTTTTTATTTCTGTTTTAACTATCATGTGTCAACACATGACCATTGGTCACGTGTGAGCACGTGATACCTCATTGAGGTAATTCCTAATTTTTAATCAGGGAACAGTGAATAGCATATTTGCTCATAACTTTTGATCCCGGATGAATTATGAAGCCCATAATATATCAAATCGAAGGGTTTTTCGAAACGCTTTCGATACCATCAGAATTTAGCAGTTTCTCATTTGGGAGTTTATTAAAACACAGCCCGGAAAATACTGGTTCACATTTTCTTAAGCGTATCGCTGCCATTTGATACCTTGGGCTCTTTTGCGCAGAAATTTTTAGCGGGAACAGTCACACACACATGCACACACGAACACTTGATTTTGTGTGTATATGTGTGTGTGTGTGTATGCATGAGTGTAGGTTTACACACACACACACACACAAACGTGAGATGA
This sequence comes from Agapanthus africanus, assembly GCA_030015575.1. Lineage (NCBI taxonomy): Eukaryota > Viridiplantae > Streptophyta > Magnoliopsida > Asparagales > Amaryllidaceae > Agapanthus > Agapanthus africanus. Next base: position 386,917,934 of record JASDDO010000019.1, on the reverse strand, counting down.
GGATGGTTTATAATGCTTGGAGACGAGTCGATATGATCGGGCATGATGCCGTGAGGTTTTGATATGTGTTTGAGTCGTGGTATGAGATACGATATGATATTATAATGAATCGTGGGGAGATGTGTATTCATTCATACGATGATATATGTTTGATGATATTGGAATGTACTAGACTTTAGAACGGTACCCCTAATCATGATATTGTGTGATAATGATACTATATGAATAATGAGGTATATGAGATATTTGACCCGTACCTAGATTTTAGGATGCCGTACGATGGATTTTACCATATGAGGTGTATATATATATATATATATATATATATGATGATTGATCCGCATTCTTGACTCGAGGATACCGTACTATGTATTATACAGACGCTATGAGGCTGGATCGCCGACTACTAGATATATCGACTCGGATTATATTTAGATTTTCTTCTCCTTCCGACCGGTTTCTTAGTTAGCCTCTTAGTTGTTTAGGTAGATGGTAGACTAGGCTCGAGTCATACTTATTTTCAAAACTAACGAATCGTGAGTATTTTTAAAGACAACCCGAGAGATACTACGGATTTTTGAAAGGACGTATCTTTTCTCAAAAACCCCGTAGCCCCTACTTTTCTAAAAACCACGATTCGTGTTATTTCAAACACTAAACCGTATGACTCATGCACTGATATGTATAATTTTTACCATTCACTTGTTCTGTTACTTTTATGTCGTTCTCATTGCATCGCATATCTATTACATGTGTTTTCTTTGGTTATTATGAACCCCGTCTGTTAGGACACCAGCACCATTACCGATGATGCGTATGCTCTACGTACACTTGCTTGCCGGCTCACACACATCATCATCGGTAATTGCCATGTCACGTACACTCTAGAAAACATTACTTCATTAGTATAATTTGCTAGCTGGTAGTTTCAACATAGTATTAGTATGCTTGCTTTCATATGCAAGTTTAGATATTGCATTCCATACTTAGATACTTCATGCATTTATACATTCATTCTGTTATGCAATATTGTAGGGATTTATGCCGGTATTCACTATTTATTGACTCTTGATTTTGGGATTTCGGATTTTCCATGAGATTTCTGGATTTGGGGAAAACCGCAGGGATTTTATAAACTCATTATCATTTTAAAATGCAAGTTGAGGTTTTCTCGTGATATGATGTATGTGTCATTCATCATGAGTTTTCCTAATTTCTGTTGGTTTTTGAGACCCGATTCGAGGAGTAGAATGAACCGTTTCGGGTACATGGTGGACCCGGTACGGTACCCCGGGACGAGAGTGTTTTTGTGAGGATGACGATGAGCCTGGCAGGGGCAGAATACCTACCGGTGATGTCGGGTGCGGAGGATGTCCGAAGGATACCAACGTTGTCGTGAGATTTGATGTTAAGGGCTGATTCGTACTGACGGAGCCTAAGATTTGAGGATTTATGTATCTCTATTGGACACGGACTTCATGATGTTTTGAGTGCCGGTGCTGGGCACTCGGTTTTTATCACGATTTGTGTGTCGTTGTTGGACACATGTTGGATGATGCATTCTTACATGTTACACATGATGTTGCGCCACGGCAGCACCCCGGCCGTCTATCCGAGGCCAAAATGCGGAATCAAAATTTTCTTAACTTTTAAACTGGCGCTACCGCGGACAATATACCCGGATCGTAACCATTAACCAAAACTAGCTAACAAGAGAAAGGGTAAGAGATATACCGAGTGATCTGAGTCCTCCGGTCTTCTCGTCATCGTCCCGATCTCCCGTGGAAACTCCGGTTGTCGCATCCTTGCCGGAAGGGCACCACATCGTCTGTATCTTTTACGGGCTCCCACCTCAATACCGAGGCAACTCGGGCACGAAGCTGGCAAGTCGACGTGTCCAAGATTTGCTGTATAATGTAGTGTAGATGATGCTAGTCTCATTAGGGGTTTGTAGTTGCCTTGATGGAGGAATGGAATTTTCAAGTGGAGCTAGAATGTGTGTAGTATGGAAAAATGAGATGAACAAATTTTTTCCTTCATCCAAATGAAAATGATCCCCTCTCATTTTTTCTCTCCTCATCCAATGTGGCCGGCCAATCCATTTGTGGAAATGGTGGAGGGAAAAACAAAACTCATGAAGGGAGGTGAGTGTAGGATAAAGCAAGAGGTGACCATAAACAAAACATCAACCATGCTTATTACTTCTATTCACATCAAATCTCATTAATGCAAAAACATGGATGAAAGATGCTAAACATATCATAATGAATATATTTGCAAGAAACCCCCTCCACAAATGTTATTTGCACAATTGCAAATAACCCCCTCCATCGGAAAAGTCCGGCCGGGAAAGAACAAAGGAAAACCGGCCGGAACGGAAAGCAAACTGGCAACTCCAGAAAACTGGTCCCGTAATAAATTACAGGAAAACCCCGATACTGTGCATACACACCCGCATCTGTATTCCGTCCGGATACAAATGCAAAGAGACAAAATCTACACTGTACTAAACTAGGATCCGGCTTAAACCAAAGCCGGCTAGTAATATCCGTTCGATCCTGATCCGTGCAATACCGCACGTATCTGATCGAACCCTGCCATATATCCATACGGCTACTAGTACAAACCGTCCGATCCTGATCCGTGCAATACCGCACGTATCTGATCGGACCCTGCCATATCTCCATACGGCCTCTACAGCGTTTCGCCCGAAAGCTTGAGTAACTGAAAGTGTGGTGGACTCTAAAGACTCGTCAATACTATGGCTGTGGATTTAACCACTAGCACGTCAGAGGTATAAGCCAATACGTAACGGGCCACCAGCTATTGACCAAAAGGGACGTCGATGAGCGAACTCATCCTGACACCCTACTGAGCCTGTCAGTGACAATATCCGTACAGTCCGGCCCGTTCGTCTATGAGCATCGCATGGCGGGCCTAGGGGGTTGGTAAAAGTCAGACCCCCAAAGGCGGTACAAGTCGTGTCGGAGTGTAGCCCAGAACGCCCTGAGATACTACTGGAATACCTACCAGTAAATCTCCTGCCTCGGCCGAGGGCTTTGCATAATGGCTCTCCTAGACACAGCGCGACCTCACCCCCAATACCGGGAGAGACGAACCCCTGCAGATCCGCTCACTGCCTCCATGTGGCTCGGGACTGTACCCAACTAAAACCTGTTTGCACGACTCCTTTGAGCCGTGGTAGGGTAGTAATCAAAGCACAGTGGGAACTCACACGAGACAAATGACGATCTCAGGTCGATGAACTAACCTGTACACATGTCACCTAGGAACTGCTATCTGACGTCTGGTATAATCCCAACTAGCAGGTTCCCGGCGAGTCCTGTCCGGTGTACTCATAACCCAATGAGCACCTGTATATATCTTAGGTGAACCAACTGACACCAGTGGCTTATGAGACCGGACACCGCCCCTCGTCGGGGTCTCGACTGTATACACTAGTCTACTCTGGAGAATCGATGCCCTGTCTCGAAACTCCTACGACTAGGGACCTTTTAAGGATGTGCTTATAGACCACCAGCTCTCACGTATATGATCGCCATCATACTGCTGGCAGTCAAGCAAGAATCCTAGGGGCTCTATCAGCGTGTAATAGCGACCTGTAAGGTCACCTGAAGTAGTACACGATGATAAAGGTAAACCAGATAGCATACTATCATCTCGAGTAAGACTGTCCTACCGGGATGGGTCCTCCCTCAATCATTGCAATCACGTGCCTGTGATCCAATAATTGACTCTGAGGGCACTATCTCCAACAATCTCCCACTTGCACTCAAGGCTAATTATTGCGATGTCGCATACTCACAGCCCGTGTGATACCGAACACCCAACTCCTCTACTAATCAGTCGCACAATGCCTGTTTGCGAAACTATTGCGTTCGAGGAAAAGCCTCAGTGAGTGGATCCGCCTAGATGTTTCTTTCTATGTCTCTCTATATCTCAAGTTCGCGGAGAAAACCATCTCCCGAAATGAGCAATACCTGTCTTGGAATGTCTGGATGTCTGATGGGACCTAGTTCATAAATGAACTCCAAATCCAAACTTCTTAGACTGTATCGTCAACTGAACTTAATCAGTATCCTGCGCCATGCCTCCCTCAGTATCTGCCTGGATCACCTGTCCAGAATACTGTCCCTCGTCAGAGGGAGAACTATAACTCTGACAACCTCCTTGTCGTCCATGTCACCTTGGAAGCCTGGAATGATAACCGTCTCATAAAGGAGGCTGCCGTTATCAATTCCCTAGAACATTAACTTATGTTCTAAAACTGCTTCCTATTGTTTCTCCAGGATTGGATCAATATCATCTTGTTGCATCTAGTGCAAGAACAACATCTGGTGTGGTACTTGACATCTCATGATTGACTCAATTGCCTAAGCAAGTGATCTGCCAATCATGCACATCCCTCTCTACTTTAGTCTATAAGACACCTTTAGAGAGGGTGACTCCATTACCTGCAGGTACACTACCGTGCCAGGAGTAGTCCATTCTAAATACTCTTAGAATGCTGTCAAAATACCCTGATTGGGAAACCACCCAAATCTAGATCTAAAACCATAAATCTAGTAACCAGTATGTCTGATATAATATCCAAGTCCTGTGTGGAGAAAACACTGTGTGACAACCAAAGTATAACGGATCGTAGTATAGGAGTTTCTTTTCCTACTCTGTGTATGTCATCCAAAACCAGGACATCACACCCTACTACCTTCTCAACAGATCCATCCCCTATTCTGATGAAGTCAAACCTATGACTGTCACGTCAGAAATAGATGATCTATCTCCGCTACATCTGCTTTAGTCTATAAGTAGACATAAGCTACCTATCCACCAATGCTTCCGCTGCTCCCACTGACTACGACAACCCTCTGGCAGAGTCATATAGACGTGCACTTCTAAAGCTAGTTTAGAACGACGCTATACTCATCCTCCTGTCGGGTCTCGCAGCCTGGAACAACAACAATGGCAAGTGTGGGTAAACAAGAACTTCCCTGTCACCGTCCTTGAGGCTACCGGAGTGCCTCTCGGGTGCCTGAAGTTACCCACCTTATCTGCGGAGTGGCCAATGGAATGTCAAATCAGATTGAATCTTTAGGTTCCTTATCAAATCTTCAGTAATCGTTTGCGGTTCTGGAATCGCTTCCAGTTCTACCATACTCCCACTACAGTTTTCTGAAAAAAAATAACCATTTCTTTTTAAAATGTGGCGAGTTAAGAACAATATCACTATTGATCTTCCAGATGGTAGAAAGTCAACCCTCGTCCCACAAACAGCCATTACAGAAACGTGCCTTGAGTTGTCCAGTGTCTGGTTTTAATCATAAGCCGGACAACTCCCCGTACCTTAACATCGTTAAGATATGAACTGTTCTATATCCAATATAGAACCAGAGGCACTGATTTAAATGAACCAGATTCAAATCATGCAGCTATCTCCAGTGCATGTCAACTAAATGGAAGGAGGCCGATCAGCGTTACTCAACTTAGGAATGCTTCCAATTATGAGTAACCTGAAAGAGAAGCAATTTCTCTTTATCATTACTATCAACTGAATACCATACACAAGTATCTACATCTTCGATCACCTTGAAGAATCCCGATACTTGCTACACCTGGTTCTCTACTCTATTCAAATACCTATAACTCCTCAAAACTTAGACCCTGTGTTTCTACGAAACACATGTCTAAGAACTAGAGAAGTTAAAGGTAAACAGAATATAGTATGAGAACCAACCCCTCTGTCCTAATGGACACTGGACAACATACAATACTCTGTATAAGTCCGCTGAGTCTAGCAACTCTTTCACTGTGTGTCGTAGGTTGAAAACTGTACTTATGGTTAAGAAGAATTACACCGCTGTTTGATGCTCCTTACCTAACCATCCACTGATATAGGTAAATGTCATCGACATAATATCAAAAGGTATATCTCACTCTATTAAAATAGACGTACAGATATATCAATTTGAAATTGGTGCACAACAGCGGATATTCAAAACCAAATATTTGCCGACCGGCAAACAGCCCAGATGATCTCCTCAAATATCACCGATTACAACGAATCCCGATATAATGAGGATGATTACCCTATTCCCAATAACTTACTCCCACTCATCATCTGTAAAACCATACAGATGTGAGAATCAAACCTGGTAAATACATATCCTGGAGCAAGTGTCCAATCGGGAAATCAGTTTTCTTTTAACAGTACACAGCTGAACTGAAACATTGAAATGTTTCGATGGGGTATCCTGGTATTCCTAGTAATGCCTCTACCATTAGCCAGATTCACAACTATAACCGTATAATTCTTTGCCACCTCTCCAAATCCCTTTATATGTCTTTAGTCATTACCTTCTGCCTTAGGCCAAATGGTTTTCTTCCTTCCCTACCGTTCGGCACCAGCCTATGGTTTGGAAGAAGACTATCCAATAAGCATAATGGGTGTACTGTCCTAATCCTAGGAGCACTCGCAATGCGAGAGAAGGTGAGGATAAAAGACAACCGAATAAACCTTATTCCTATTTCTCCTGAACCAGAATCCATCCCCGAACTGGAACAAGTTCCTTTCGAGTTCGTATATAACCATACGATGGAGTATCCAATAAACTGTGGATCTTCGTAGTGATACGGAGTGTCCTGGAGAAATACAAAGGTGATTTAGGATTGGCGAAGAAATACTCGGTTTGGTCGTGAATGGCAGTCGCAATTTACTTTGCCCTCTTACTAATCCCTTTCTTTGTCTTAACTTAATACCTTCTGCACACCATCGTTATGCTAATTGGTTTTCTTCATTCCCCACCGTTCGGCACCAGCCTAAGGTTTGGAAGAAGACTATCCAATTTGCATAATAGGTGTACTATCTCCTAAACCAAGGAGTACTCATAATGAGAGAAGGTGAAAAGAAAAGACAACTGAATAATCCTATTCGTTTTCTCCAGAACCAGAAACCATCCTCGAAGTCCTTCGAGTTCGTATATAACCATACGATGGTTTTGTCCAATGGAAGTGGACGTTCGTTGTAATACGGGGTGTCCTGGAGAAAAGGGTAAAAGTAGGAGTGGCAATGAGGTTTGCAACTCTGACAATCCAAAAGCCAGTGTTAAGAAGGTTCGGTCAACTTGGTCACTGAGTCATAGTCCAGGGTCGGGTCAATGGTCGCTGCCAAACAGAGAGAGAAAAGAAACACTCAGCGTGCACTCTAACCTAGATCAGAATGGTTATCACTTTATCTAATCAGGAAACCTCCCACTGTACCTCAAATTCTCCTCCAAACCTGAAAGAAGAATTAGTCGGGATCACCCGAGGAGTAAACCAACTCATCAGTGGGAATCGGGATCTAACTATCATCGCATGACAACGTGACGGAATCCACTCACATTATCACACTCCAGAAGGTATGCGCATGTCTGGCAAGTTTCAGTTCTTTTGAAACTCCCGATGTGATTATTACCCCTAGGACCCAAGTGACCTTGACACAGTCAACAAATCAAAGAGTCCTAGTCAAGTTCAACCCGTCATTATCCTGGATTGCATTAAACCCACCCGTACGAGCCCTTGACACAGTCAACAAGGCCGCACGACTGTCCTAACCAATCCCATTAATATGCTACAAACAAACACTACTTAGCTACCGCACACTACGCCTTGACACAGTCAACAAACGCAGCACGAATACTAAGTAATACTTGTAAGAAATGACGGAGGGCTACGTGTAGTTTTTGGCGAAAAACCTTTAACGTAATGAACTTGATATTGTTGAAGGAACTGCATAGCCTTTTTTTTAGAAAATATAGTGACGAAAACCTTTACTAAAGAGGTCACTCCCGGTGAAGGGATCTCGGCTCTTTCCCCGTAGAATGAGGTGCAGGATATTCCAACTGAATACCACGATGCAAAGCAAAAGTAATCGGCTATAGTGAAGTTAATGCCCTGACGCAAACTTTTGTCCAAGGGGTCACTCCCGGTAAAGGGATCTCGGCCCTTGCCTCGTCGACTGAGGAGCAGGATATTCCAAATGAATACCACGATGCAATAACAGCTTTTTGAAAAAGTGTTCCAACAACATCAGATTAGGTTTGTTTATCTTGCATTGATCCGAATCAATGCAGTCCCATCAATTGATCACACCATAAAGAACGAAAATATACTGACGTACGTATATGCCATCCGCATTCGCCACTGGGTCCCGTCATCACCCGTTAGGTTAGCTAACTAACGGCAGAGCGGGGACTGGAATAGCGCGGATGAAAAACATATACAACATCTACTAATATATATACCAATATATAGTATTTCGCACAAGGCGTGATAAAATGCAACATCACAGAAATGTACAGCATCACAGAACAATACAGATATCTGGAAGCCCCGGGTTTCACAGAGCCGCTGCTGAAACCCGACGTTCCCCTGGTCGTGTGGATAGCCTGTGCAATGAAATCCTAGACCCCTACGGGCGCGGCAAGTCACCCGCCAAAACCTGAAGCGAGGCAGCCCCCTTCAGCACCGTGAATGGACCACCCAGCACTTCACGGAATCCGGTAACTTGGGCACCCCTCCTGGGTCAACCTGTACCCCCTATGAGTGCGGCGAATAGCCCGCCAATTCCAGACTGAAGCCCCCTCCGTCTCAATGCCCTGAGATGCGGGCCCGTTGCCCTCTAGAACCCGGCTATCCGTGCACCCCTCCGCGGGGTAACCCTAGTACAGAAAGTAAAAATATACATACACCGGGTACATCGACCGCAACCAGGTCGTGCCCCAAAAGAATAATACAAACAGGCAGTGACGGCAGTCCACATGACGGATGCTCGTCCCGCAAAATCAAATGTACATAATACAACCACAACTGTACTAGCATTGCATCCAGGCTATCCCCACGATCGATCCGCAACATCACAGCAAAAACACAAAACATCAACGTGAAAATCACGTTCGCAAATCCGTCTAACCGGGCTATAGCAGTTAGACAGGATTTACCGATCAAGTGATATTCACGGTCGCAGATATAATGTAAATACTGTGAAATAATGTGTTTAAAATATCCAATCGATCAAAAATTAACAAGTGGGCCCCCAAGTAATACTGTAGCACTCACAGAAATTCTGGGCCCAATATTAATATTCCAAAACCCCAAAAATTAGCCCAGAAGCCCACTGGAAAAATATGATACAGTGAAGACACCAATGCGCGGCGGAACCGCGGCCCAAGGGGGGGTTTGGCCGCGGTTCCGCGCTTGAGTGATCGACTGACTGTGTCGAATTTTTCCAGTAGTCTTAGAATTTGCAGTACATTAGTTTTTTACAACCTGAAAAATTTTTCGAGCCCGGAAAAAAACGACAGAAAACTGATGCATGCAAAACGCGGATTTTGGAATTTTGGTCGATCGGATAAGTAAAACGCATTATAACAAGCTAGGCAAGGTTAATGGCGTGGCTCTGATACCATGTTGCGCCACGGCAGCACCCCGGCCGTCTATCCGAGGCCAAAATGCGGAATCAAAATTTTCTTAACTTTTAAACTGGCGCTACCGCGGACAATATACCCGGATCGTAACCATTAACCGAAACTAGCTAACAAGAGAAAGGGTAAGAGATATACCGAGTAATTCGAGTCCTCCGGTCTTCTCGTCATCGTCCCGATCTCCCGCGGAAACTCCGGTTGTCGCATCCTTGCCGGAAGGGCACCACATCGTCTGTATCTTTTACGGGCTCCCACCTCAATACCGAGGCAACTCGGGCACGAAGCTGGCAAGTCGACGTGCCCAAGATTTGCTGTATAATGTAGTGTAGATGATGCTAGTCTCATTAGGGGTTTGTAGTTGCCTTGATGGAGGAATGGAATTTTCAAGTGGAGCTAGAATGTGTGTAGTATGGAAAAATGAGATGAACAAATTTTTTCCTTCATCCAAATGAAAATGATCCCCTCTCATTTTTTCTCTCCTCATCCAATGTGGCCGGCCAATCCATTTGTGGAAATGGTGGAGGGAAAAACAAAACTCATGAAGGGAGGTGAGTGTAGGATAAAGCAAGAGGTGACCATAAACAAAACATCAACCATGCTTATTACTTCTATTCACATCAAATCTCATTAATGCAAAAACATGGATGAAAGATGCTAAACATATCATAATGAATATATTTGCAAGAAACCCCCTCCACAAATGTTATTTGTACAATTGCAAATAACCCCCTCCATCGGAAAAGTCCGGCCGGGAAAGAACAAAGGAAAACCGGCCGGAACGGAAAGCAAACTGGCAACTCCAGAAAACTGGTCCCGTAATAAATTACAGGAAAACCCCGATACTGTGCATACACACCCGCATCTGTATTCCGTCCGGATACAAATGCAAAGAGACAAAATCTACACTGTACTAAACTAGGATCCGGCTTAAACCAAAGCCGGCTAGTAATATCCGTTCGATCCTGATCCGTGCAATACCGCACGTATCTGATCGAACCCTGCCATATATCCATACGGCTACTAGTACAAACCGTCCGATCCTGATCCGTGCAATACCGCACGTATCTGATCGGACCCTGCCATATCTCCATACGGCCTCTATAGCGTTTCGCCCGAAAGCTTGAGTAACTGAAAGTGTGGTGGACTCTAAAGACTCGTCAATACTATGGCTGTGGATTTAACCACTAGCACGTCAGAGGTATAAGCCAATACGTAACGGGCCACCAGCTATTGACCAAAAGGGACGTCGATGAGCGAACTCATCCTGACACCCTACTGAACCTGTCAGTGACAATATCCGTACAGTCCGGCCCGTTCGTCTATGAGCATCGCATGGCGGGCCTAGGGGGTTGGTAAAAGTCAGACCCCCAAAGGCGGTACAAGTCGTGTCGGAGTGTAGCCCAGAACGCCCTGAGATACTACTGGAATACCTACCAGTAAATCTCCTGCCTCGGCCGAGGGCTTTGCGTAATGGATCTCCTAGACACAGCGCGACCTCACCCCCAATACCGGGAGAGACGAACCCCTGCAGATCCACTCACTGCCTCCATGTGGCTCGGGACTGTACCCAACTAAAACCTGTTTGCACGACTCCTTTGAGCCGTGGTAGGGTAGTAATCAAAGCACAGTGGGAACTCACACAATACAAATGACGATCTCAGGTCGATGAACTAACCTGTACACATGTCACCTGGGAACTGCTATCTGACGTCTGGTATAATCCCAACTAGCAGGTTCCCGGCGAGTCCTGTCCGGTGTACTCATAACCCAATGAGCACCTGTATACATCTTAGGTGAACCAACTGACACCAGTGGCTTATGAGACCGGCCACCGCCCCTCGTCGCGGTCTCGACTGTATACACTAGTCTACTCTGGAGAATAGATGCCCTGTCTCGAAATTCCCACGACTAGGGACCTTTTAAGGATGTGCTTATAGACCACCAGCTCTCACGTATATGATCTCCATCATACTGCTGGCAGTCAAGTAAGAATCCTAGGGGCTCTATCAGCGTGTAATAGCGACCTGTAAGGTCACCTGAAGTAGTACACGATGATAAAGGTAAACCAGATAGCATACTATCATCTCGAGTAAGACTGTCCTACCAGGATGGGTCCTCCCTCAATCATTGCAATCACGTGCCTGTGATCCAATAATTGACTCTGAGGGCACTATCTCCAACACATGATATGTTATTACTCATGACACGGACATGAGTACTTTGAAATCACACTTATGTTACATGGTTACCCTTGTTGTAGTATTAGTCTATTATTGTATGACCTATGAGAGCGTCATACATGCGATTTCTACTCGATGATGTCTTCTTCTCACGAATTGGCAACTCACCTCGTTGTGCCACAGTTTCTTGCAGGTTTTGCCGTACAGGTTACATGGCGGTTTCGCTGGCACACCACTTTCTTTCGGGTGATTGCTTTGGTAGGTGGGTTACATTGCATCTTGACCACCGTCGCTACTGTACTATACATTTCAGTTGTATCTAGTTAAAAAGCTCCATCAACCAGACTTGAATATTTAGTAGACTTAGATAACCACAGCTTGTATATTCTTTCGGCCTTAGAGTCGTGCTCGTGGATTATTGTTGCTTCTGGTATTTTGATGATGTTTAGTTTTCTTGCTTTCTTCTGAGTTTTGATCCTCGCCCTTTGGCGTTGTATATTCATATTATCTTACGTGGTTATTTCCGCCAATTGGCGAAGAGCTAGCACCCCCTTAGGGATGCCTATATTTATATTTGCTTGTACCGTTTTCAGGTTAAAAATTACAAAGGACGTTCTGCCCAAATTTTCAATGGCGAAATGTTTTCAAGTGGATACAAACATTGGGTTTTCGTATACTACTATCCATATTTTAAAAAAGAACTTGTTTTCATTATACCTTATTTCAAAACTTCACCTCCAATATTTTCCCTAAAAGGTTTAGATTTATGGGCTTTTGGCTTACTTGTATTAGGTGTAGTCCTATAAACTTCACCTGATGCGAGTGCCAGTCACGTGCCTTATCCGGGTCGTGAAAAAGTTGGTATCAGAGTGCTAGGTTTAATCTTGGTTCGAGTCTAGGTTTGACTATGCGGAGTCTAGGGTGTATATTTATATTCGGAACCTAGGCTTAACCTTACGGAACTTAGACTTGGCCGAGGGGGTATTAGACCCAAATTTTCTTCGTGTAGGTTGACCTTGGTTGATGGAGTAGGTGACTTAAGTAGAGTAACGTACCGTGTGTATATTTCGCGGCATACTTATGATACACTACTCCGCTTAAGAAGCCTTAGGATGTACATTTCTTTTGCACCGTATTCTATTCGTTCCTATGATCTATCCTTGTCGATGTCGGATTATGGTTTTTGTTACCACGATTATACGAGCAGAGAGAGCTACGGTTAGAGTTGCGGTCAGCATGAGCTCATCAGGGACGAGGACTGACCAGGTTGTTTTCCAGTAGCATACGAAACATGTCGGTATATTGTTAATTGGATTTTTCCGTTGACACGAGCGTTCGAGATCAGCACCAGAGGATTGGGCCACTGCTAGAGACCGGCAAGAATGTGAAGACCATTAATGTACCATCTATTCCTGATGATTGAGGCATAGTTTAGCATGCGGACGAATGAGCCAGCTGTTGCTGTGACTGACAAGATATCGCCCCAGATGCTTGGAGCTATTGCAGCACGAGTTTATACTTAGGGATATGATAGAAGATCGCTAGTCACCCATGGATGAATGACTAGGATATATGGTTCATTTGCATACCTCAATGCGAGGTCATCAGATTGACTAATTTTAGCTAGAAGAGGACCTCACACAGGCATGTTGTGAGTCGATCGATAAAGGACGAGCATAAGCGCATCACTCCGATGACTTGGTCGAGTTCCCGAAATTGTAATTGGCCAGATGCCTACTACAGGATATTTGAGATGCCGAGTTCGTAGTGTCGAAAGAGACTCTAGATTTGAGTGCAGCCGTTGGAGCACCGTCCACACAGCCATGAGAAGATAATTCCAAATAGGTCCATAGTGAAAGAAAGCAGAGTAAGAGGTTCGTACGAGATCTTGATGAGAGGACGTTCCACTCCGTTGATACCAGGGATGTGATACGCATGCAGAGGCGTTCAATATGGAGATATCTTCCAGAAGGAAGTCATGAAGAGGATGCAGCTGTCCCGGAACAAGGAATGAGTTAAGTAAAGGGTGATAACTTCCGGGGAGTTCGGCAGAGATGGGATTTTGGAGAGACCCCGATAGAATCTTTCTGGAATACTATACGAGAAGACTTGAAACTAGGATCGGTCGTATCATGCACACTCAGTGGGCCAGATTTTTCCATAATTGACGAGACATGTTATGAGTGACCATGATAATTGGTCAGAAGATCTTCTAAGGGTGCGCCAGAGCGAAAATGTTTCCGTCATCACTCCGTATCGGGCCGTTAAGCCGAGGAGTCATGTAACTAGTGATCCACAGTGAGAGACGAGGATATACGAGCAGGGGCGCCAGAACGTGAATAGGAGGCAAGTAGATAACTTGCTTTGCTAGTTTTGGATCCACCGGCACCCTTCGACCTTGAAGGAGGGGCATATTGACGATAGTAATTTTGATTTGCGATTTAGTGATTCAAATATCACGTTTCCGTTATTTTGGATTTCGGTATTTTGACGGTTCGTTTTATGATTGATATTTCTTATGTGCACCACAGTTGCACTCGACTCGTAGTTTCGTTTTGTGCGTACCCATTGCACCTGATTTGATTCTCAAATATTATGAGGTATTTGATTTTGATTTCGTACACCTTGATTTGATTGATTTGATTGATTTGATTTCATGCATACGGTATGCACATGATTTGATTTATGCAGTTGGGCAGTTTACGCGAGCTTTCTTCACTTTGACTTGGTTTTGGGTGCATGCAGATGCACATGTTTATGATTGTTTATGCTACGGTATACTTGATTGGAATTGGTGTATGTCGTATACCGTTGATTTTGATTTTTATATTCGATATTTATTTTGGTGCACCATGTGCACCTGATTGAGATTCTTGCGCACACTTGATGCGATTTTTTGCACACCAGATGCACTAAATCGGGATTTTTCGTGCATATCAGATCCACCTGATATTATAGTCAGGCACACCCGTTGCACTTGACAGATGTTCTTTTGTGCACACCCGTTGCACTCAGTTTTGTTTCTGTGCATATTCGTGGCACCTGTAATTGGTTTTGATTTCCGTGCGCACCGGACGCACGTGGTATTTTTGTATGCTGTATATGAGATTGATTTCATTTTGAGCATCATGTTTTTATGACATATACTATATGGTATAGTAACTGAGAAGGACTAGTCCGAGGACAGTACCTGAATAAATTTTACATGCATCGATATTTACCGAAGGGATTTCTAAAAATGAGCTATAGTCTCAATATTTTCTTACGTGCCCATGATGACACGAAACCTTACAAAGGAAACCCTTCTAAATTATTTTCAAAAGACAGGACGGGTATGGTAAACAAAGAATATATATAACTATTTCCTTATAAATAAACTTCCGCTACTTGTGCTGTAATACGCGCATCGCACGACAATTTGAAAAAAAAAGTTTTGCATGCATTTCTATTCGGATGTTTTGACGATTTCACAACGATGCGTACTATATGCATATTATAGTTTTAATTATATTATGTTGGTTTTCGTATTGGATATTGACATTGTATTTTTTCCATGACTCCGAGGATTGCATGATGCTTGACGGAGTTTTGATTTTAAGTTTTACACTCGTTTTTCATGCGCATGCATTGCGCTGAGATGTGTTTTAAGTATTCATGATTCGGAGCCCCGACGATTTGATCGCGTTATTGAAATGTTTTGGTATTTAGGGGAAGTTTTAAATTTAAATTCGGGGACCGAATTTATTTAAAGGGGGAAGATTGTAACATTTCAAAAAAATAACAATAATAAATAAATAAATAAAATATTATTTTTGGGAATTTAAATAATTAAATTAATAAATATTATGAATATTTTAAAAATGTGGAGATTGGTTTTGAATGAAATGGTATAATCATATACGACTAATTTATACAGGTTATTACTAAACTCGATTAATTTTTACTAATTATGCATTAATCATGCTTATGTGCATGGCATGCAACAAAACATGTTGCATACACTTGTTACATTTCTATGGAGCATGTTTCATTTCATATTAAAGGGATTTGTTTTGTGTCTTATTGTTTTTAATTTAAAGAAAAAGAAAGAGAAAAGATATTATGTGAGGGTGGGGACCATGGGGCATGGTTGATGTGAGAGAGAGTGTGCGTGAGAAAACTCTAGAAAACTCTCAGGGCTCCTTCATTTTTCTATCGTCGTCTTCATCTTATTTTTCATACTTCATCTCCCTCATCATCTACTTCCTCTACCTCACACAATCATCCTAAAAACTTAGCTAAAACCTTGTGCCCTCTTCACAAAAGATGATCTATAGCTCACTACTAGCATGATGGTGGGAACAAGTTAAGATTTTGAGCACTTGGGGCAACTCAAGAAAATTCTTGAGTTGCCAAATAAGGTAAATCCTACACTTCTAGTTTAGTTTTTAGATTTCTTAATGATCTAGTGCAGTTTAAAGTCAAGTTGATATAGTTTGGTGATGTTTGAAAATTCCTAGATGAGACTTAGGGCTTTTCTTGAGTTGTGATGGTGTATTTGAGGGTAATTAGTGACTACAACCAATCTAGTGTTAAAAATCCTGGACCAAGTGAACTTTGAAAACCCAAGACTTGGATTTTAGAAACCTTCCGTGTCGGTTTTGTGATTTGTGATGCCTACAGAAAAATCTGGAGTGACCTGAGACCTCTATAGGAAAATCAAACATATACATTAACCTAGATAGAACCATAGGAGACCACCACTAAAATATGAAGCTATTTCACCTCAATAAAACCGGCCATGCCGGACATTTTAACAATTTCGCCGGGTCACTCATGGGTAGAGGTGTTAAGATTAGTTTTGTAGCTCACATACCTCATAGACTACCCCTCTGTACTGTTTGTTTAGCCCCAATTCACCTGAGTCTAAATCTGGAACTATTTTTCTGAGTTGTTGTTTTTAGTTTTGTGGTTTTAGTAACTTGAGTTTTGGTTATTGGTGTTTTATCTCGATCGATTGGCGTTCGTACGTCGATGTCGAGGGTTGTTGGTTATTCTTGCATGCATAGACCATAGGTTCTAACCTATGTGTGTTTTGTGTGCCGTTTTGGTTTTCGTACGCGATTCTTGTTTACAATACTATGTGTTTATATATGTAGGCACATTCAATTGGACTTCTGACAATAAGGGAAAGTATGGCGTCATCGACTTCGGCAAGCGAGGATCGAGGTGAGTAGATGTATATCTACGGGGGAAGTAGGGTAGATGGCGTATAGCACCGCCGCAAACGTAGAATAGGGTTATTACCGTATTATTATTGTGGGTTTGGATGTGATATTGGATACTTGGCGAGTAGGGTATTTAGAAGACCTTAGGTTAAATTAGGTTGTTCTAGGAAGACTTATCCAGAGGATGATTACCTTGGAGGCGAATCACAGGTTACATGTAGTCACACACACACGCACATACACACACTTGATTTTGTGTGTATATGTGTGTGTGTATATATGCATGAGTGTAGGTTTATACTGTTATGTTTGCCTAGCACCCTATAATGAGTTTGGAAGCATCACATGTCACAAAGTTCAAGTTTTTATGGTGCTAAGCAAGCATGCAATGGAATCGATCCTAGAAAATAAGGGTTTCGGAAAATTAAAGCGAACTAAACTAGGGTTTCGAGACTACAACCTTTGTAGCTCCCTTTCGCTGGACTCTTTGGTCTCTTGGGTGTTGAATGGAGGTCCTCTTGAAGTCCTCTCGCGTCCACGATGATCCACCACGGAGTTCTCCGTCCAAGCTCGCAACTTCGTAAAACCGAAGAGAACACTCTAAACAAGTCGGCTAAACTTGTGTAGAATGAAGTTGTGGTTAAGGTTCTCACTTCAAAAACCTTTCTTTAAGTGTGTATTACTCACTAGAAAAAACTAGAGAGCAAAAGGAAGAAGGAGGATGAAGATGGAGGCTTTCTTTGAACAAGGGTTAATATGATAACCATAGAAAATAAATGAAATATATCTTTATATATTTTATTTCTTCTCATGTCCAACCATGGTTAAGTGATGGAGAGTTTATTTAACTTGAGTTTTAAATGATAAAGAGAAGGATAACCCAAGGTTAGAAGTAGGTGAGCTTGGTTAGGTTAAATGAAGAGTGTAGAAGCTAGAAATGATTATCCTTTTCTTTTCATTTTGTTTTAAATCCAAAATTAAATAAAAAACCATCACTTAATCTATGGTGTGAGTCTTATATTACCACCATTTCCATGTGCTAACAACCATGATAGATGGGTGTATGTGTGTATGCATGTATGCACATCCACATGTGCATGAAACTAGATAGAAAGAAAGAAACATATACACACATGCATACATCCATCATGTCCATGAAAGGTTTTAAGTGAGAAAACTGTAGGGTTCCTAGGCACACTATAGAGGTCTCACAAGGCATCAACCATGCCATTTTCCAAAATTATGGTGCCGAGAAACCCTAGTTAACGGATCGTTGCTAGAATTCTAGGCGAAACTACAAACTAGTTAACACTTTAACTAAAGTTGAGATGCTACAACCTTTGTAGATCCGGATTTCCGCCTCCTTAGCTCCACGTGGTCATGCCCTCGCTGTCCATCATGAATCCTCGACTCGATCATCGGCTTCATCGGGAAAACAAGCGGAATAGGTCGTCGGCTTTGTGTCAAAGACGATCTACCTCGAGGCTTCGCAAGTTCAAACTCCGACTTCACAAACTTGTGAAACTTGTGAAGTAAACACCCAAAACAACTTGGCAAGAGGTAGAGGGTGAAGAAATAGGAGGTGGGTTCTCTTTAGAATTGGATTTATCTCACTTTAGCTCAAGTTGCCATTGATGCACCTTGAGCTTTTCTTGAAGAAGAAGATGGAGCTCAAGAAAAAATATGATAAGTGTTATGATAAAAATAAATTTAAATCAATACTTATCATATCTAAACCAAGGTTAAGTGTAGAGAATAAACCATGGTCATTTGGAGAGTTAGGGTTAAGCATGAGGACAAGAATGGTTGCATAAAGTCAAGGCTTCATGAAGCTTCAACATAAAACAAACTTAGCCACCATTCTTATCATAACTCATTTCTAAATAAATAATCAAATAAATAAATGATAAAGAAAAACCCTAATGACCCAATTAACCATGGTTTAATTCTATGCATTTAACCAAATGATCAAGTATCATCAAACATGATACAAAGATGTGCACTAAAGTATATCACATATACAACATGTACATCAAGTGAGAGTAATCTGTTTAAAGTGAACCAATACTAGTTAATGTAAAGCAATATATCAAATATATATAATTATACATTAAATCATTAAATCAACACTTGATTCAATGATCCGGTTATATCGCATACAACCGACTAGTATCTAATGTATCGATTTATCGAATCAATGATTCGATAACTAGGTCATATCGAATATAACCAATCGAAACATATATCGCGAGAATGAAATGCGGTATCACATACACGCATTATTCTCGGTCCTGCACATATCTCATATGCGCTCCTATTTCGTTTCGCTTGAGCCAGGAAACCTCTGTGTAGGACTCTAAAGACTCGTCAATACGCCGGTAGCAGATGATGATCATATCAACCACCCACAAGCCGCAAGCGGTCTGCTAAACGTAACGGCCACCCGGGTATTGAGCGATCAGAAGATCGACGAGCTCGCCCGCTCACACTCCTGCGAATCCGACCAGTAACACTTACCGTACAGTCCGGTCTCTTCGTCTGATACGTCGCATATCAAGTCTAGGGGTGGTATACGTCAGACCCTAATAACCCGATAAGTCGTGCCGATGTGAGGCTCATAACGGGTCGAGAAACTACTGGTAACACTTACCAGCAAATCTCTGATCAGCCCTGGCCAGGGACTTCCCTGCTACGGCCAATCGAGCACTGCGCAACATCAACCCCCAATACCGGGAGAGATGAAACCCCTCCTATCGCTCATTGCCTCCATGTGACTCGGGACTGTGCCCAAAGACCACCGTTTTGCACGCCCTCATGGACGTGGTAAGGTGGAGATCAAAGCACAGTGGGAATCACACAAGACTCTATGACGATCTCGGGTCTACAGACTAACCTGTACAAGTGTCACCTGAGAACTGCCATCTGACGTGAGGTATAATACCATCTGGGAGTTCTCGGTGAGTCCGTCCAGTGTACCCAGTCTCCACTGAGCACCCGTATACCATCTCTAATGTCAAACACCAATGGATATGGGATCATCCATCGCCCATCACATGGGTCGAGAAGCGTATACGCTAGTCTACTCTGGTATATCGATGCCCCGTCTCGATACACCCACGACTAGGGACCTTGAAGGATGTACTTATGGACTACCATGTCCCCACTAGTATGATCTGCATCATAGTCCAGGTAGTCAAGTACAAATCCTAAGGGCTTTACCAACATGTAACTATAAGACAGTATAAAGAGACTATTGTACATGTTAAGATAAAGAGCAACCAGATAGCATACTATCATGTCGAGCAAGAAAGTCATCTCTATATATGTCCAAGCATCCAATATAATATACATCATCTGTACAATACTGGCCTCTAGGGCATACATACAACTAACAATCTCCCACTTGCACTAGGGCCAGCTGCTGCAGTATCGCATACCGAGCATCCCGAAGAGTCTCTCAAACTGTATCTGGGGAATGGCCTTCATGAGTGGATCCGCAGTGTTGTCCTTCGTGTCAACCCTCCTGACCTCGATCTCCTGGCGATCAACTATCTCCCGGATCAGGTGATACCGCCT
Organism: Agapanthus africanus; assembly: GCA_030015575.1. Classification (NCBI taxonomy): domain Eukaryota; kingdom Viridiplantae; phylum Streptophyta; class Magnoliopsida; order Asparagales; family Amaryllidaceae; genus Agapanthus; species Agapanthus africanus. The sequence goes on along the minus strand of JASDDO010000019.1, from coordinate 386,897,489 downwards.
CAGAATATGCCTGGATCGCTGATGGGACCTGGGTTCCTTGGCCAAAGCCACTGCTCCATTGTTATCGCAATACAAAGGTATTGGATGCTCAATGGATGGAACCACACCAAGTTCAGTAATGAACTTCTTGACCCAGACAGCTTCTTTAGCAGCATCGTTGGCAGCGATGTATTCAGCCTCCATCGTCGAGTCTGCCACGGTTTCCTGCTTAGAACTCTTCCAGCTAACCGCCCCTCCGTAAAGGGTAAAGACAAAACCCGACTGCGACTTAGAGTCGTCCTTATCACTCTGGAAGCTGGAATCGGTAAAGGACTCCACTTGGAGTTCTCCGTTACCATACACCAAGAACATATCTCTAGTCCTTCGTAAGTACTTGAGAATGCTCTTCACAGCTGTCCAGTGACTCTCTCCAGGATCAGCTTGATACCTGCTCACTATACTTAGTGAGTATGCTACATCGGGTCTGGTACATAGCATCGCATACATGATAGAGCCTACTGCCGAAGCATAGGGTATCCCTTGCATGCGAGCTCTCTCCAAATCAGTCTAGGGAGACATCTCTTTGGAGAGAGTGACTCCAGAGATCGTGGGCAAATTCCCACGCTTGGACTCTTCCATACTAAACCTCTTTAGTATGGTGTCAATGTACCTGGATTGGGACCATCCCAAAATCCGTTTGGATCTATCTCTATAGATCCTAATTCCCAATATGCAGGAGGCATCACCAAGATCTTTCATTGAGAATCTTTGTGATAAGAAGAGCTTGACCGCTTGCAGCATAGGAATATCATTTCCTATCAAGAGTATGTCGTCCACGTACAATACGAGGAAGACAACCTTACTCTCTGCCACCTTCTTGTAGATACAAGGTTCATCTGGATTTTTGACGAAATCAAACTCTTTGATAACGACGTCAAAGCAGATGTTCCAACTCCGCGATGCTTGCTTTAATCCATAAATGGATTTAAGCAGCTTGCACACCTTCCCGCTGCTCCCACTGTCTACGAAGCCCTCTGGCTGAGTCATGTACACGCACTCTTCTAAATCACCATTTAGAAAGGCGGTCTTAACATCCATTTGCCAGATTTCGTAGTCATGAAAGGCAGCAATGGCAAGCATGATTCGGATGGATTTAAGCATAGCCACTGGAGAAAAGGTTTCGTCATAGTCCACACCTGGTCTTTGACGAAAACCCTTTGCTACAAGTCTAGCTTTGAAAGTCTCCACTTTCCCATCTACACCAAGTTTCTTCTTGAAGATCCACTTGCTCCCAATGGGTTTTACCCCTTCAGGAGCAACTTCCAAAGTCCATACTTTGTTGGTGTACATGGATTCCATCTCGGACCGCATAGCATCCAGCCATTTCACTGAGTCCCTACTCGTGATGGCCTGCTCGAAGCTAGTTGGGTCATCATCCGTCATGATGCAATCCTCGCTCCCTCCATCCATGAGAAAACCGTAGTATCTCTCAGGTTGGCGAGGAACCCTACTAGATCGGCGGAGTGGCTGGGGTTCATCGGGAACTACGGAATCCTCTGGTTCAACCAAATCTTCTGTTGTAGTCTGTGTCGCTGGAACCTCTTCCAGTTCTACCTCAATGCCACTTATCTGTTTCATAAGAAAACTTTTTTCTAAGAAAGTAGCATGTCGAGAAACAAACACCTTTTGTTCCTCGGGGTGGTAGAAGATATACCCTTGTGAATTTTTGGGATATCCTACAAACTTACATAAGACAGATCTTGCCTCGAGTTTGTCCGGATTTTGTCTTTTGACATAGGCTGGACAACCCCATATCTTAATATAATTAAGATGTGGTCTCTTCCCTTTCCATATCTCATATGGAGTGGTAGGCACTGATTTGGTAGGAACTCTATTCAATAGGTCCATGGCTGTCTCAAGCGCATATCCCCAGAAGGAAATAGGTAACTCAGCTGTACTCATCATTGAGCGCACCATATCTAATAGGGTGCGGTTTCTCCGTTCAGATACACCGTTGTGCTGTGGTGTATAAGGAGGAGTCAGCTGAGAGAGAATCCCATTCTCTTTTAGGAAGTCCAGGAATTCATTGCTCAAGTATTCACCTCCTCGATCAGATCGAAGGATTTTAATACTTTTTCCGGTTTGGTTCTCAACTTCTTGTTTATATTCCCTAAATTTCTCAAAAGCTTCTGATTTGTGTTTCATCAGGAACACATACCCGAACCTAGAGAGATCGTCAGTGAATGTAATGAAGTATGAAGAACCATCCCTGGCATGTGTAGACATGGGACCGCATACATCACTATGTATCAGTCCCAAGAGTTCTGTAACTCTTTCTCCGTGTCCTGTAAACGGAGCTTTGGTCATCTTGCCTTTGAGACATGACTGGCAAGTGTCATAGGATGAAAATTCAAACGGATTTAAATATCCATCCTTATGCAACTTAGCCAGTCGTGTCGCATTGATGTGACCCAGTCTACAATACCACAAGAAGGATTCGTTCAGTTCAGAACTCTTCCTCTTGTGTGTGTTTGTTATGCTCAGAACTGTTGATTGGTTTAGAACATAAATGCCATTGCACAACGTGCCTGATCCAACCAACTTTTGGTTACGGAAAATGTTCATAACATTATCTTGTAATACAAAATTATATCCTTCTTTACTTAGTAAAGAAACCGATATAATGTTGCATATCAGGTTCGGCATGTAATAGCATTCGTTCAGAACCAATGTATTACCAGTTGGTAATGTAAGGTGATATTCCCCGACAGTCTTAGCTGCAACAATTGCACCATTTCCGACTCTAATGTCTTTATCACCTTCTCCAAGTTCTCTACCTTTCCTAAGCCCATGTAACTGATTACATATATGGGATCCTGACCCGGTATCTAATACCCAGGACGTGGAGCAAATGGAGAAACAGTTCTCTGTAACGAACACACCCGAAGAAAATGCATCAACATGTACTTTCTTCATTCGGGTGGCATGGGAATCCTGGTATTCCCCTATTTCCTGTTCATTCCTATAACTCTTATAAGAATGAACGGAACCAACGTTCCCCAGCACAGTATAACATGCGGGTTCAGTCAATACATCCATATTATTATCTTGATTAAGGCATGAAATGGTCGCTACCTGGAGAGAGAGAGAAGAAAACACTTTAGCGTAAGCTCGTGCAAGATCAGATTGGTTATTATCTTATCTAATCAGGATGGCTCCCACTGCTTTTTATCAAATCTTCCTCCAAACCCTAAAAGGAAAGACTAGCCGGGATTAATTACACACTACAAGTTCGCCAATCTTTCAGCCAGGCCAGTGTCGGTACTTTGAGGGAGGTCCCCCGTGCTTTCGCACGAACCTAATTAATGTAAACCTCGTTTTCCCAGAGGCGTAACCTCGTTAACACCTTTCTAGACACCTACTTGATCGGCTAATTGTAATGTGTAAAACTCTCCCAGGAGTAACTCTTACTCGCAGTGGGTATCGGGATCCAACTATCTCATAGAAGGTATGCAATCTCATTGCAAATTTCAACACTTGAAATTCCCGATAATCTTTTGCCCCTAGCGTGCTATGACCTTGACACATGCCAAACAACCCATAGTCCGCTAGTCAAGTTCAACCCGTCATTTCCTGATTGAATTAAACCCACCCGCACGACCCTTGACGCATGCCAAACAACGCCGTGCGAATACCCTAATCCAATCTGCATCATATGCATAAGCAGATAAATACTAGTTAGCTACCGTACACTACGCCTTGACGCATGCCAAACAACCGCAGCACGAATACTAAATAGTACTTATCTGAAATGACGGAGGGCTACGACAGGTTTTTCTGAAAACCTATTGCGTAATGAACTTGATATCGTTGTAGAATCGAATGAAGTTTTAAAAATGGAGTGATTTTGAGGCTTTTCTAGTTTTGCTAAAGGAGTCACTCCCGGTGAAGGGATCTCGGTCCTTTCCTCGTCGAATGAGGTGCGGGATATATCATATATATCGCTGTGCAAAGCAAAAACGCAAAAGCAGTCAAAAGCAAACCGAGTGTGTAGCATCTGCCAGTTATTGCTAAAGGAGTCACTCCCGGTGAAGGGATCTCGGTCCTTTCCTCATCGAATAAGGTGCAGGGTATATCATATATACCGCTGTGCAAAGCAAGAACTGTAGCTACCTTTTAATTTTAAAATTCGATTCCACAACATCTTAGGTTTCTTATCTTTCATTAATCACATTAATGAAGTCCCATCATTTAAATACCTAAACATCACAGATAGATATGACGTACACTTATGCCATCCGCATTCGCCTCGATGTCCCCTCGTGCACCGTTAGGTTAGGTAACTAACGACAGAGCAGGGCAGGGCTAGCACGGGTGTAAAACATAAGTAACGTCTATATAATATATCATATATACTATATATTATATCCATCACAGAAACACATCACAGATATCACAGCAGAATAAACATATGAAATATTGGATATACTAGGACGTCCGTGTTTTCAATACGAGCCAGTATAAAACACGGATTCCACGGTCGTGATGAATAGCCAATCCCACACCCCTAGACCCCTACGAGAGCGGCAAGCAACCCTGCCAATTCTAGGGTTAGGAGACCCGGACTCGACTCCTCGAGTTGGTCTCCCACTGGACCCCAGAACCCGGTTACTTGTGCTCCCCTCCTTGGGTCTATCCTAGTGCAGAAAAGTAAATAATATACAAAGGGTGACAACTCCCGCAACCTGGAAGTGCCCCGAATAAAAGAATATTACATACAAGTTTTTACATGAATGAAAAAGAAAAACACTCATCTCACATAAAAACCCCCGGCTATTTGAATACGACGATCCAATATAACATATCCAGAAACACATAACATCACATGTCATCAACGTAAGTAAGTATGCATACCCCAATTGTCGTTGACGTATAGCAACGAAACCGGCGATATGAACATACTACACTTACGGTCACAGAAAAGAAAGTGTAAAACTACAACAATTGGAACCCACAACCTCTTTAGACATCACATGCCTAACAGTTACAAACCCCGCATTTTAGTCTCATTATCGAAAACTCTTTTCAATATCGTATGGGACTAAACTGCTAGATTTATAACATTCATCCAGTTATCTCATAACTGTTTGTGAATTCCAATTATTGTATCCAATTCCGGATAAATAGAATATATCAAACTTTCCGATCGAACATTCGAACACCCAAGTTTTCCCGACACCGATCAACACATGAAATAGGTTCAAATACATTCACTTCATACCTCGGTACCAACGGTCCAGCCGTAGAAGGGTCAAGCCAACGCCTCACATGTGGCACGCCGTACTGCCCCAAACCCGAAGGTTCAAAGGGCAGTTCAAGACGGTCACATAATCGAGTTAAGGTTTGTTGTCTTCTAGAGGGACCATCGGGTTACTTGCACTACTCAGAACGTCTTTTAACCACAGAAAAATCCAACACTTGGAATTATTCCGGCAGGGGAAAACTTGGGTATTTATATCCGGTCGAACTCTTTAACATATTCTACAGTTATCTGGAAAAACACTTAGACAAAGTTTGATATTCCGATCGAATCGTCGATTCCCAATATAACCCCAGAGCACTCAACCCTTAAATCAATTTAAAAATACCCAGAAAACTCACCAGAATTTATCAGGTATTACTGTGCAGTGAAACATGGCTGACGTCACTATATGGCCGCGGAACAGCGGCAGAAGCCATGCTTCTGCCGCGTTTCCGCGGCTCATTGAACTGTTCATGGGAAACGTTTTACACAGTAATTCTTAGAATTCTTTGGTGAATTTTTTAAGCATTTTTAATATCAAAAATTCTCAGATTTCAGAAAATTTCCAGAGAGCTCATGGGTATATGGGTTTCGGGTTCGTCCGGACTTCAAACTCCGTCTAGACTTCGCCTAAGGCTCTAGCTAGGCTCTGATACCACTGTAGGGTTCCTAGGCACACTATAGAGGTCTCACAAGGCATCAACCATGCCATTTTCCAAAATTATGGTGCCGAGAAACCCTAGTTAACGGATCGTTGCTAGAATTCTAGGCGAAACTACAAACTAGTTAACACTTTAACTAAAGTTGAGATGCTACAACCTTTGTAGATCCGGATTTCCGCCTCCTTAGCTCCACGTGGTCATGCCCTCGCTATCCATCATGAATCCTCGACTCGATCATCGGCTTCATCGGGAAAACAAGCGGAATAGGTCGTCGGCTTTGTGTCAAAGACGATCTACCTCGAGGCTTCGCAAGTTCAAACTCCGACTTCACAAACTTGTGAAACTTGTGAAGTAAACACCCAAAACAACTTGGCAAGAGGTAGAGGGTGAAGAAATAGGAGGTGGGTTCTCTTTAGAATTGGATTTATCTCACTTTAGCTCAAGTTGCCATTGATGCACCTTGAGCTTTTCTTGAAGAAGAAGATGGAGCTCAAGAAAAAATATGATAAGTGTTATGATAAAAATAAATTTAAATCAATACTTATCATATCTAAACCAAGGTTAAGTGTAGAGAATAAACCATGGTCATTTGGAGAGTTAGGGTTAAGCATGAGGACAAGAATGGTTGCATAAAGTCAAGGCTTCATGAAGCTTCAACATAAAACAAACTTAGCCACCATTCTTATCATAACTCATTTCTAAATAAATAATCAAATAAATAAATGATAAAGCAAAACCCTAATGACCCAATTAACCATGGTTTAATTCTATGCATTTAACCAAATGATCAAGTATCATCAAACATGATACAAAGATGTGCACTAAAGTATATCACATATACAACATGTACATCAAGTGAGAGTAATCCGTTTAAAGTGAACCAATACTAGTTAATGTAAAGCAATATATCAAATATATATAATTATACATTAAATCATTAAATCAACACTTGATTCAATGATCCGGTTATATCGCATACAACCGACTAGTATCTAATGTATCGATTTATCGAATCAATGATTCGATAACTAGGTCATATCGAATATAACCAATCGAAACATATATCGCGAGAATGAAATGCGGTATCACATACACGCATTATTCTCGGTCCTGCACATATCTCATATGCGCTCCTATTTCGTTTCGCTTGAGCCAGGAAACCTCTGTGTAGGACTCTAAAGACTCGTCAATACGCCGGTAGCAGATGATGATCATATCAAGCACCCACAAGCCGCAAGCGGTCTGCTAAACGTAACGGCCACCCGGGTATTGAGCGATCAGAAGATAGACGAGCTAGCCCGCTCACACTCCTGCGAATCCGACCAGTAACACTTACCGTACAGTCCGGTCTCTTCGTCTGATACGTCGCATATCAAGTCTAGGGGTGGTATACGTCAGACCCCAATAACCCGATAAGTCGTGCCGATGTGAGGCTCATAACGGGTCGAGAAACTACTGGTAACACTTACCAGCAAATCTCTGATCAGCCCTGGCCAGGGACTTCCCTGCTACGGCCAATCGAGCACTGCGCAACATCAACCCCCAATACCGGGAGAGACGAAACCCCTCCTATCGCTCATTGCCTCCATGTGACTCGGGACTATGCCCAAAGACCACCGTTTTGCACGCCCTCATGGACGTGGTAAGGTGGAGATCAAAGCACAGTGGGAATCACACAAGACTCTATGACGATCTCGGGTCTACAGACTAACCTGTACAAGTGTCACCTGAGAACTGCCATCTGACGTGAGGTATAATACCATCTGGGAGTTCTCGGTGAGTCCGTCCAGTGTACCCAGTCTCCACTGAGCACCCGTATACCATCTCTAATGTCAAACACCAATGGATATGGGATCATCCATCGCCCATCACATGGGTCGAGAAGCGTATACGCTAGTCTACTCTGGTATATCGATGCCCCGTCTCGATACACCCACGACTAGGGACCTTGAAGGATGTACTTATGGACTACCATGTCCCCACTAGTATGATCTGCATCATAGTCCAGGTAGTCAAGTACAAATCCTAAGGGCTTTACCAACATGTAACTATAAGACAGTATAAAGAGACTAGTGTACATGTTAAGATAAAGAGCAACCAGATAGCATACTATCATGTCGAGCAAGAAAGTCATCTCTATATATGTCCAAGCATCCAATATAATATACATCATCTGTACAATACTGGCCTCTAGGGCATACATACAACTAACAAAAACTAATGGTTAAATGATAAATCAACACTTGATTTATCAATCCGGTCATATCTCATATGACCCCACCAAAAGAAGGCCGCCCGATCAATGTCCGATATCATATACGCACATTTTAATCGGGTGCATGCGCATATCGCATACGCGCACCACAACGTTTCGCCTGGACTGGATAACTCCTTTGTGGGACTCTAAGACTCGTCAATACGCCGGCAGAGGGTAATGATCATATCAAGTCCCCCAAGCCGCAAGCGGTCAGCTAAACGTAACGGCTACCCAGGTATTGAGCGATCAGAAGAAAACAAGCGAACCTGCTACAACTCCCGTCGAGCCAACCGGCAACACTACCGTACAGTCCGGTCTCTTCGTCAGATTTGCTGCATATCGAGCCTAGGGATGGTCATGTCGACCCTAATAACTCAATAAGTCGTGCCGGTGAATGGTCTATAACAGATCGAGAAACTACTGATAACACTTATCAGCAATTCTCAGCAGCCCTGGCCAGGGACTTACTGATATAACCTGTCGGGCACAGCACAGCATCAACTCCCAATACCGGGAGAGAAGAAAACCCCTCCTATCGCTCATTGCCTTCGTGTGTCTCGGAACTGTACCCAACGGCCACCTGTTTACACGACTCAGTAGAGCCGTGGTAGGGTGACAATCAAAGTACAGTGGGAGAACACACAAGACTCTATGACGATCTCGGGTCTACAGACTAACCTGTACCAGTGTCACCTGAGAACTTCTATTCGACGATAGATATAATTCCATATAGGAGTTCTCGGTGAGTCCGTCCAGTGTACCCAGTCACCACTGAGCACCCGTATATGATCTTGATGTCAAACATCGATGAATGTGGGAACATTCATCGCCCATCGTATGGGTCTAGTATCATATACGCTAGTCTACTCTGGTATATCAATACCCCGTCTCGATATACCTACGACTAGGGACGTTCCAGGATATGCTTATAGACTACAGATGTCCCACTAGTATGATCTCTATCATAATCAGAGTAGTCAAGCCGTTATCCTCAGGGCTTTATCAGCATGTATGAATGAATAAAAGCATGATCAAATCAACATGTCAGATAAAGAATAACCAGATAGCATACTATCATGTCGAGCAAGAATGCATACTGAATATATATATATATATACATGTATAGATACATCCACTATCATATAATGGCCTCTAGGGCATACATATATCCAACAATCTCCCACTTGCACTAAGGCCAGTTATTGGCGTATCTCATACCCAACATCTCAAAAAGTCGCTCATGCTGCGGCTGAGTGAGGGCCTTGGTGAATGGATCCGCGGCGTTATTCTTTGTGTCTACCCTCCTAATCTCGATCTCACGGCGATCTACAATCTCCCGGATCAAATGAAAATGCCTCAGGATATGTCTGGACCGCTGATGGGATCTGGGCTCCTTGGCTAACGCCATAGCCCCATTATTGTCACAATACAAAGGTATTGGATCAATAATGGTTGGAACTACTCCTAGCTCCGAGACGAAATTCTTCATCCAGACGGCTTCCTTGGCGGCATCATTTGCAGCAATGTACTCAGCTTCCATCGTAGAGTCTGCAACGGTATCTTGTTTGGAACTCTTCCAACTCACCGCCCCTCCATTGAGGGTAAATAAAAACCCAGAGATAGATTTGCTGTCGTCCTTATCACTCTGGAAGCTCGAATCGGTAAAGGCCTCCATTTGGAGATCTCCATTACCATACACCAAGAACAATTCTTTAGTCCTTCGCAAGTACTTAAGAATGTTCTTCACAGCTGTCCAGTGATTCTTCCCTGGGTTGGATAGATACCTGCTTACTACACTAAGTGCATAAGCTACATCTGGGCGTGTACATAACATCGCATACATTATAGATCCTACTGCCGAAGCATAGGGTATAATACTCATGCGAGCTCTCTCTTCATCGGTCTTTGGACAAGAATCCTTGGAGAGAGTGACCCCATGGCAAGCGGGTAAGGCACCCCGCTTGGAGTCTTCCATACTAAACCTTTTTAGGATGGTGTCAATGTACTTGGTTTGGGACAATCCCAATAACCTTTTGGATCTATCCCTATAGATCCTTATGCCCAGAATGTACGTGGCATCACCCAGGTCCTTCATGGAGAACCTCAGTGATAAGAAAGATTTGACCGACTGTAGTATAGGAATATCATTTCCTATCAGAAGAATGTCGTCCACGTACAATACGAGGAATGTGACAGATCTCCCTACAGCCTTCCTATAAACACAAGGTTCATCTGGATTTTTGATGAAATCAAACTCTTTGATAACATCATCGAAACAGATGTTCCAACTCCGTGATGCCTGCTTTAACCCATATATGGATTTAAGCAATTTACATGCTTTCCCGCTGCTCCCACTATCAATGAAGCCCTCTGGCTGATCCATATAAACGCATTCTTCCAAATTTCCATTTAGAAATGCGGTTTTAACGTCCATCTGCCAGATTTCATAGTCGTAGTGAGCAGCAATAGCAAGTAGGATCCGAATGGATTTAAGCATGGCTACGGGAGAAAAAGTCTCGTCATAGTCCAAACCTGGTCTTTGACGAAAACCCTTCGCCACAAGTCTTGCCTTATAGGTCTCTACCTGCCCATCTACACCAATCTTTCTTTTAAAGATCCATTTGCACCCCACAGGTTTTACCCCAGGGGGTACAACGTCCAAAGTCCACACTTTGTTGGTGTACATAGATTCCATTTCGGATCTCATGGCATCCAGCCACTTCACAGAGTCTTTACTCGTGATAGCTTGCTGAAAACTGGTAGGATCATCATCATCCATGATGCAATCTTCTCCGTTACCATCAATGAGGAAACCGTAGTACCTCTCCGGTGGGCAAGAAGTCCTACCAGACCTACGGAGTGGCCGAGGTTCTTCAGTTTCTGTTGCAACAGCTGGTTCAACCAAATCGTCATTTGTAGTTTGTGTCTCTAGAACCTCTTCTAGATCTACCACCTCGCCATTATCTTTATCTGTGAAAAACTCTTTTTCCAGGAATGTGGCATACTGAGAAACAAACACTTTTTGTTCCTCTTTGTGGTAGAATAGATATCCATAAGAATTCTTTGGATATCCCACAAAGTTACATAAGACTGACCGTGTCTCGAGTTTGTCCGGATTCTTCTTTTTAACATAGGCCGGGTGTTCACACCATAATATTGTATGATTATATTCCTCATTCTTATTCTTTTTATAAATAAACAGGTGCTTTTGACGCATGTCTGCTACATGTTACAGGTTACAGGTTCTTAGACAGAAAACAGTGAAAACGATGTAAAGACGATGAAAAAGTGGACTTTGACCAATAAATAGAAGACTCTTGATCAAGCCTACATCAAAGATAAAATTCATAAAGTACAAGGCAATGCAAGGTCCAAGATTACAGAGCGAACGGTTAAAAATCCACCGCAATTATTCACTGGAGATCTGGATGAAACATAGAAGCTATTTTAATAAAGAACCAAATAATAAGGAAGCCCAAAGATCCAAGGCCCAATACTTTCTTTTAAAGAGACAGAGACATAAAATTTTACCAAAGCTTGAAGTCTACTTTGACTAGGTCTTCCTAAGGATATTTTGGTAAATGTAGACATGCAAATCAATTGTAACCTAGGGTTTCTATCTCCTATAAATAGAAGCCCAAATCATTGTATTCTTTTAATGCCTCCCTATGCCTCCTTTTAATAATAAATTTTAGAATTCTTTTGGAGAGCATCGGTGTTTCTTTTCAATTCATGAATTCAGATCTGACAACCATGTGTTGATGATTGGAGAGATGCATCTGTAAGTAGATTTAATTCCTTGCTCTAGTTTAGATTTCAATTCTTGCCCTAGGTAATTTTTATTCTCTGCCCTAGATAGATGTTTTTAAATTCCCTAATGAGCGAGTAGTTTCCTCGCTTGTTAGGGTTAGGAATAGGGAAGGATTTGAGAGATGAAGATCTCTCATCTCTTTTCATTGCCAACTTTTATGAACATTAGAACTCCATGCATACCTTCTTATTCCACTCCCTACGGCACTCTACCCTCGAGGTAACGGTGACTCCGTAGTCTAAAGACCCGGATTTTAAGGTTTTCCATGAAGGTTAGGGTAAAGATTAAGAAAGGAAGGACAAGGATCTAGAGGAAGAATCAATCTTCCCAATCATCCTAATCCCCTTTGTTAAGATTTACCATAACACTAATATGATATCTTTAATTAAAGGCAATGGAAAGAGATGTAGATCTTTGTTTACCAAATTTTCCCTAAACCTAATCCTAGCAAGTTTCTAATCCTAGTATCATACAACTTCAATTTTTAGATTTAATAATCAATCCGAACACCCTTCGGAATTAACTCGTTAGCGCGATTAGGAAATTCACAACATCCCTGTGGACCGACCCGTACTCACCGGCTAGCTGCAAAGCGACGCCGTTCTTGATTGCGGTTACAAATATTTTTGATCTATCTTTTAGAAAGCGCAAGCACGCTAAATCAATCAATCAAATGGCGCCGTTGCCGGGGATGGCGTGTCATTTTCTTTTTGCAATTTCGGGTTAATATAAAATTAAAAAATCATAAAAACTGAAAAATCAAAAAAAATATAAAAATTTATCATCTTTGTATTTTGTGAAGGGTATTTTTGGTTTGAATTTTGCAGAATCTACAATCGAGACGGATCTGGAAAAATCCAGAGTTCAAAACAGAAAAAGATACATCAGAACAGTAAGAGGTTGGAAAATTAGAACAGCACAATTTTTTTGGAGACCTGAAGCCTCAGAACCGCCGCTATTCCGCCGCGCAAGCGCGCTCCCGCCGCTGAACCGCCGCGTAATGCTGACGTCATCGTGCGAAAATTTTACTGTTTGTTTTCTTTTCCCCCCCTCTACAACCTAAAATATATCTTTTGTCAAATCTCCTGCAGAATTCTTTGCGCTTTAAAAAATCTTCCCTTCCAAATAAAAAATCTTGTGCAGGATTCTTTGCGCGTGCTTAAAATAATAATTGATTGCAAGTGATCTTTTCTGATTTGCATATCCTTAATCTTTTTGCTAAAAATATCTTTCCAAATAAAGAGAAAGAGAAAAAAGGAAAATTGTAATTAGAAAACTTACAAACTTTGAAATTCATAGAAAAAAAAGATTTGATTGCAAGTGATTTACTGTTTTGCATATCTTTAATCGGATTTTAAGGGGCTTTTGACCAATTCAGATTGGGTGGGGATTTCATCACCCTTCCCAGGACCCCAGAAATCACATAAAACATTTGCATTGACCAATCTTTAATTAAAAAATACTAGACTCAGCCCTAAGGAATCGAGCTCAATAGGAAAAGGACTAGTATAGGCATCGACCGTTTATCCTAACTGATTTTGCGGTGTCTAGGCTAGTGGTTTTTAATTAGGCCCACTGTCGTGGTGGTTCCTTCCCACTTACCTGGCCGCAATTGGCGGTGAAGAGGCGGTTTGAGGTCCTATTTCTAGCCCTTTGGAACAGTTAGGAGCTGTCTAGCTGACCTAGGTGACCCTAGATCTAGGACTGATTGTGCATTTCTGGTTATTTGCATTTGTGTCTTAGCCCTTTATCGAAGATTTTTGCAAAACAAATAAAAAAGAATAATAAGAGGAATTTTTTTTTTTAAAAAAAAAAGGGGACTTGCAACTTTTGTCGCTAAGAAATCCTTGCACCACCTACCTTCTTCATCTTCTCTTTCTTCTATCATGGGTACCCCACATAATAAATCACTTGCCGAACTTTGGTATCCCGAGCCTAATTTTGCGTCGTTCGGCAATTTGTTCGATCAATTTAAAGACGATCCTTCCATGCCTAAAATATCTTTGAAAGATCAAATAGAGGCGTCTAGGAGAAACAATTCGACTTTTCAACCCACTTTGTGTCAACCAAGTCAATCTTTACTACCTACATATGTTGATACCACTTTTTCAAGTCCTTCTGTCACTCCTAAGCCGATGTCCATTGCTGAGCATATTGCTCAATCTCGCAGCCGATCTTTCACCCCTCTCCACTCGGGTAGTTCTAGGGATCCGCACGATTATTCACCTTTTTATTCATATGTTGACCCTATCCCTGTCCAATCATCCACTTCCTACCAGTCCTACCCGACCTTCCCACCCTCACTAGACACTGCTTCTACACAGCCTTTTGGGAGTTTCACATATCCAAACAATTTCGAATATTTTGCCGAAACCCCGTTACCACCAAAGTCTAGTTTGGAAGAGGCGTTGGAGGCGTATATCGCAGCAACAAACAAAATGGTTAGGAATGTGGAAGCGTCCGTGGCCGCCCTTATGCAACCTGCTGAACCAGTAGCTAGTTTTCCGCTAGCCCCAAATTTTTCAATGTATGAGGAGGCGGTTGGACAGAGAGAGAATGTGAGAGGATTTCCAAATCAAACCTACCCATACCCTATTGAATCCAACAACTCCAATTTTCAAACATGTGTCCAAAATGATGAGTTGTGTGATTTTGTAGTGCTTGATTTGCCAGATTGTGAGGAACCCCTTTCGAGTGAAACAGCACCTAATCCGTTTGACCTTTACACTTCCACTCTAGAACCTGCATTGATAAACATCCATGCTTTTGAGGAGGTGTCTAAAGAAATTGACTTTCACTTGATTGAGGATATAGACGCCGGGAATATTTTGGATGATGAACCTGTCGATTTAATTGAAATTTTATGTTCAAATCATCATCCCGAGTTATTAAATGTTTCTCCCGAATCTCATATGCGTCTTGATTTTGATGATAATGGCATGGATGAGTTGAATATTGAGGAGAATTATGAGGATAATATTGAGGAGAGTGGTGAGGATCATATTGAGGTTGAACCATTTTTCTTTGATGTGTCGGATTTTCCAATTCATCCTCTTGAACCTTTACCTAAATCACCCTCCCTCTTTTCCATCGTTCCGACCACACTTCATGTCACGCTTGACGACTGTGAGCTTGAAAACTTTTCCTTTGAATCTGACACAGTTCCCACAGCCGATGACACTTACGAGTGTTTCACTTTTTCGGACGATATTGAAGTCTTACCGCCCGAGTTTGAGTCCTTTGCATTTTCAGATGAGTTAGTTAATCCTTCAGACTCGGTTGCTTACAGTCGTTTCGAACCATTGATGGAATCTTTCCAGTTCGACACAGTTTACTACGGTAAGAATGATACTATCCCTAATTCACTTCCTTTCGTCCTTCCTATTGTTCCGACCGTGCAAGTGACCATGACGCTTTCATCTCAAATACCAAGTTCGGTGTACCCATGTTCTCTTGCGAATCTTGAGGGATTTGATCCCATTTCTCGACGAGTTGATAGGTTAGCGCAATCGCTTTTAACACATCGGTCATCACATATTGCGCTAATTTATTTACTCAATTTACACCCTCAAGATCGTACTCCACTTCTGTCTTCTTTCCGCCATTCTTCTCCCCCACCGAGACCATATTCTACCATTCTTCTTTCCACACGGTCTCGCGTGCTTCTCATTTTCTTGCACCAACTATACCATTTCCACGATAAGATTTTTGAATGGTTGGTGCTAACTTTTGGCTTGTGCAAGGCCAAGCTTAAGTTTGGGGGAATCTTTGTATATATGTATATCTATTTTTGTTTTCTTTTTCTAAAAAAAAAAAAAAAATTTCAAAACATTAAATATATATAAAAAAAAATTTATAAATAAATAAACAGGGGGGTGTCAGTATTTTGACCCTCTTGGTTTAGCATGACAGTGAGGACACTGTCAAGTTCAAGTTTGGGGGTATGCTCGGTACGTCTTCTTCCTTCGCATTCATTTGTACATATTTTTGCATTTGCATACTTATTCGAAAACCCATAAAAATTGAAAAATTTCAAAAATTATAAAAAATTATTGTATTCAATTTTGGCTAATTGACTTGAGTTTGATGAATGGGTTAACTGGCTAGGAACAACTAGATCTTAGACTTAGTGAATTAAAACCCTAAAAATAACCTTCCTTAAAGTTTAACGGTAGAAAGTATATGCCTTGTAGTTTATTTAGAAATAGGCAAATTTTGGGTTCACTTCTTGGGCTAAGTCGAAACGAAGGAAAGATATTGAAGCTTTTATTAGAGTATAAGTTGAAAAATAGTTCCTAACTCAAGTCAAGATTCTGAAAACGTATACCCTACAATTTGCACAATCACGCATCTTGAAACTTGGAATAGTAGAAGAGACCTTGAAATGCTCTTGTCTAAAGTCCTTAGTACGAAGAAAATAAAGAAAAGAAAAAAATGAACACTGGTTTTTGTGATTACTTAAAGCTGCAAAAATAGAAAAATATTTAGCGAGGGTGCTTCATCACCTAGTGCCTTAGACCAACTGGTTTGGGAGTCACTGCTAAAAGCCTTAGGTGTTGCAAAACTAGGAATTACGCTTTAAAGTGCAAACGCATCTTGTAATCGGTCGTTGGTACCTCAAGAAGTATTAACGGTCGCATGAAGGATGTGTAAGCAAAATTCATTTAAAAAATTCACTAATTAATAAGTGCTTTGGACAATGGACGAAAGTATGATTACTTGATTTGAATTTCCAAGTGTAGGGGTGATTTTTACACACACGTGGGGATATGTGATTGGAGTTTAGATGAAGAGAAAGGAGTGAAGAATAGAACTTGTATCTTTAGTAAGGGTTGATAGAAATTCCTAAGTGGAGATGGAACCCTAGAAGGAAAACTTAAGAAATGCCGAAAGCTAAGTAGATCTACATAACATATATAATCTTAAGTTAAATAATGAGGAAGTGTGAAGAATGTGGGTGGATAATTTGCGAGTCAAAAGATAATAGAATTCCTTGTTAGAAAACCTAATTGGAGAACAAAAGTCAATGGGCCAAGTTGATAGGATTTTGTGGGTGTAATCCGCTGAAAACCCTCAGGAGACAACACTCCTCCTACTAGGGACACCTAGAGGTTTAACGGCTTGTTGCACGTGCTCAGTGCAATCGCGTTTCCCTGCGAAAGTGTGGTTAGGATTTTAGTGAATAAAAATAAGTTTGCTCGAGGACGAGCAAAAGATAAGTTTGGGGGTATTTGTTCACACCATAATATTGTATGATTATATTCCTCATTCTTATTCTTTTTATAAATAAACAGGTGCTTTTGACGCATGTCTGCTACATGTTACAGGTTACAGGTTCTTAGACAGAAAACAGTGAAAACGATGTAAAGACGATGAAAAAGTGGACTTTGACCAACAAATAGAAGACTCTTGATCAAGCCTACATCAAAGATAAAATTCATAAAGTACAAGGCAATGCAAGGTCCAAGATTACAGAGCGAACGGTTAAAAATCCACCGCAATTATTCACTGGAGATCTGGATGAAACATAGAAGCTATTTTAATAAAGAACCAAATAATAAGGAAGCCCAAAGATCCAAGGCCCAATACTTTCTTTTAAAGAGACAGAGACATAAAATTTTACCAAAGCTTGAAGTCTACTTTGACTAGGTCTTCCTAAGAATATTTTGGTAAATGTAGACATGCAAATCAATTGTAACCTAGGGTTTCTATCTCCTATAAATAGAAGCCCAAATCATTGTATTCTTTTAATGCCTCCCTATGCCTCCTTTTAATAATAAATTTTAGAATTCTTTTGGAGAGCATCGGTGTTTCTTTTCAATTCATGAATTCAGATCTGACAACCATGTGTTGATGATTGGAGAGATGCATCTGTAAGTAGATTTAATTCCTTGCTCTAGTTTAGATTTCAATTCTTGCCCTAGGTAATTTTTATTCTCTGCCCTAGATAGATGTTTTTAAATTCCCTAATGAGCGAGTAGTTTCCTCGCTTGTTAGGGTTAGGAATAGGGAAGGATTTGAGAGATGAAGATCTCTCATCTCTTTTCATTGCCAACTTTTATGAACATTAGAACTCTATGCATACCTTCTTATTCCGCTCCCTACGGCACTCTACCCTCGAGGTAACGGTGACTCCGTAGTCTAAAGGCCCGGATTTTAAGGTTTTCCATGAAGGTTAGGGTAAAGATTAAGAAAGGAAGGACAAGGATCTAGAGGAAGAATCAATCTTCCCAATCATCCTAATCCCCTTTGTTAAGATTTACCATAACACTAATATGATATCTTTAATTAAAGGCAATGGAAAGAGATGTAGATCTTTGTTTACCAAATTTTCCCTAAACCTAATCCTAGCAAGTTTCTAATCCTAGTATCATACAACTTCAATTTTTAGATTTAATAATCAATTCGAACACCCTTCGGAATTAACTCGTTAGCGCGATTAGGAAATTCACAACATCCCTGTGGACCGACCCGTACTCACCGGCTAGCTGCAAAGCGACGTCGTTCTTGATTGCGGTTACAAATATTTTTGATCTATCTTTTAGAAAGCGCAAGCACGCTAAATCAATCAATCACCGGGCAACCCCAAATCTTAATTCTCTTAAGAGATGGTCTCTTCCCATGCCATATCTCATATGGTGTGGTAGACACGGCTTTGGTTGGAACCCTATTTAGTAGAAACGCTGCAGTCTCCAATGCATGCCCCCAAAACGAGACGGGTAACTCAGCGTCACTCATCATGGACCGGACCATATCTAATAGGGTCCTATTCCGTCGTTCTGACACACCGTTGTGCTGTGGTGTGTAAGGAGGAGTGAGCTGAGAGAGAATCCCATTCTCTTTTAGGAAGTGTGCAAATTCTGTACTGAGATACTCACCACCTCGATCTGATCGAAGCATCTTGATACTCAAGCCGGTTTGTTTTTCTACTTCTTGTTTATATTCAATGAATTTCTCGAAAGCTTCGGACTTGTGCTTTAATAAAAATACATGACCGAATCTTGAGAAATCGTCAGTGAACGTAATGAAGTATGAAAAACCGCCTCTAGCCTGTGTAGACATTGGCCCACATACATCACTATGTATGAGGCCCAGGAGCTGAGTAGCTCTTTCTCCGTGTCCGGTAAACGGAGTTTTGGTCATTTTACCCTTGATACAAGACTGGCAAGTCGCATAAGATTTATATTCAAAAGAGTTTAAATATCCATCTTTGTGTAACTTGTTTAGTCTTGTTTCGTTAATATGACCAAGTCTACAGTGCCAAAGAAAAGCTCCATTTAATTCTGAAAATTTTCTTTTATTAGTGTGTTGTATACTGAAAACTGTGTGTTGATTTAGGACATATATTCCGTTGTTTAGTGTACCATACCCAACCAACTTTTGATTCAGGTTAATGTTCATAACATTGTTCTGCAATACAAAATTATACCCTTCATTGTCCAACAAAGAAACGGATATTATATTACATAGCATACTTGGTACAAAATAACATGGATTTAAAACCAAAATACATCCAGATGGCAACCCCAAGTGATACTCTCCCACTGCGACTGTATGTACATTGGAACCATTTCCAACGCGGAGAGTATGGTCACCTGTCCTCAAAACCTTGCTATTTCTCAGCCCCTGCATAGAATTGCAAATGTGAGAACCTGAACCGGTATCCAATACCCAGGAAGCAGAGTTTATAGAAAAACAGTTTTCAGTCACAAACGCACCTGAAGCAGAAGCATCACCATGCTTCTTCTTGAGACTTAAGTACTCCGTGCAATTGCGCTTCCAATGTCCTGTCTTGTGGCAATGAAAACATTCGCCCTTCCCCGAGTCTCCAGCCTTGGACTTTCCCTTTCCCTTCACCTTTTTAACTCCGCCCTTAGGATTAGTGGGTTTCTTCTTTTTCTTTCCCTTGGCCTTGGCTTTCGGGCGAGAAGATGAAGACTGTCCAATAGTCATAACGGGAGTTTTTGCTAACTTCATAGTGCTCTCTGCACTCCTTAACATGTTAAGGAGTTCAGGGAGGTCCTTCTCCATGCCATGCATGTTGAAGTTCACTATGAACTGAGCAAAGGTGGAGGGGAGGGACTGCAGAATAATATCTATATATTATTCATTGTCCATCGTCCATCCAAGGTCCTCAAGCTCTTCTATAAGAGCTATCATCTTCAGAACATGGTCTCCTACTGGTGTGCCAGGGGCCATTCGCATCTGAAACAATTTCTTTGATGCTTCGTATCGTAATACGCGGGATTGCTCCCCATACAACTCCTTTGTATGGAGCAATATACCGTGAATGTCCATGTCCTCGTGCTGCTTTTGATGTGTGTTATCCATCGATGCAAGCGCGAGGCATGTGGCCGTGGCACAGTCAGCGTCCCACGTCTTGCGGACTTCAATGTCCGCAACTGAGGATTTTGGACCAGGGACGGGCGGGGCTGAAGTCGTGAGGACATATGATACTTTATCATAAGTCAAGGCGATTTTCAGATTCCTCAGCCAGTCTTTATAGTTGGTCCCATTCAGTTTGTTTTTATCTAGTAAAAGCTTGAGTCCAGTCATGGGTATCTGCCATTAAGAGAGAGAAAAGAATACACTCAGCGAAAGCTCTTGCATAGATCAGATTGGTTATTATCTTGTCTAATCGATGTTTCCCACTGTTTTTATCGAGTTTTTCTTTCAAACCTTAAAAAGAAAAACTAGCCAGGATTAATTACAGTCTACAACTTCGCTAACCGTTCAGCCAGGCCAGTGTCGGTACTTGAGGGAGGTTCCCCGTGCTTTCGCACGGACCTAATTAGAGTAAACCTCGTTTTCCCAGAGGCGGAGCCCCGTTAACACCTTTCTAGACACCTAATAAGTTAGCTAATTGTAAACTATAAAACTCTCCTAGGGGAAACTATTGCCCACAGTGGGATCGGGATCCAACCATCACATGGAAGGTATGCAATCTCATTGCAAATTTCAACTTTTGAAATTCCCGATGTAGTTTTTACCCCTAGTACCTATGACCTTAACTAAGGTCAACAAATCATAAGTACCAGTCAAGCTCTACCCGTCATTTCTTGATTAATTAGACCCACTCATATGACCCTTAACTATGGTCAACAAAGTCATAAGAATGTCCTAATTAATCTGCATCATATGCATTGTAGGAAGACATCACTTAGCTACCGTACACTACGCCTTAACTATAGTCAACAAACGTAGTACGAATACTATGTACTCTACTTCCTAAAATGACGGAGGGTTGCGGATGATTTTTAAGAAAATCTTTAACGCTTTGAGCTTGATATCGTTGTAGAATCAAATGGTTTTCAAAAGGAGTGGCTTAAGCTCCGCAGTTTTGAAATATAGCTTTTTCATAAATAGCCGAGTGGTTTTCAAATCCAATTCTACAACATCTTTTTAGGTTTATTTTCTTTACATTAATCACATTAATGTAATCCCATCATTTAAGTCCTTAAGCCAATCACAGAAAAAGAAACGAAAATAACACGTACGCTTATGCCATCCGCATTCTCCGCAATGTTCCGTTATGCACCGTTAGGTTACTTAACTAACGGCATACCGGGACGGGACTAGCGCGGGTGTAAAACATAAGCAACGTCTACTATATATCATATATATAATATGTCATTCGTCTCAGATATCACAGAACACAGGCAGCAGAAACATAGATATAACGTGGGATATATTAGGTCGTCTGTATTTAGTATTTAGCCAGAATAGAAAACACGGATTCCACAGTCGCGATGAATAGCCAAGCCCACACCCTAGACCCCTATGAGAGCGGCAAGTGACCCTGCCAATTCTGGAGTTTAGGAGACCCGGTCTCGACTCCTCGAGATGGCCTCCCACTGAACCCCAGAACCCGGTCATTTGTGCTCCCCACCTTGGGTCAATCCTAATGCGGAAAAGTAAATAATATACAACACTGGTAACACAACCTCAACCCGGAAGTGCCCCAAATAAAAGAATATTACATTACATTTGAATTTACATGAATGAAAATATAAAACTCTCATCTCACATAAAAAACCCCGGTTATTCAATCGCGACAATCCTGCACATCATATCTCAGCAACACATAATATCACATAGCATCAACGTAAGTAAGTATGCATACCCCA
Organism: Agapanthus africanus; assembly: GCA_030015575.1. Taxonomy (NCBI): domain Eukaryota; kingdom Viridiplantae; phylum Streptophyta; class Magnoliopsida; order Asparagales; family Amaryllidaceae; genus Agapanthus; species Agapanthus africanus. The sequence continues at coordinate 386,875,351 of JASDDO010000019.1, read as the reverse complement.
ATTGTCGTTGACGTATAGCAACGAAACCGGTGATATCGAACATACTACACTTACGGTCACAGAAAAGAAAGTGTAAAACTACAATATTTGGAATCCAGATTCTCTTTAGACATCATAAATGCGAAATATCACATATTTCGTATTTCATGCCTAAACTATATGAATTCCACATATTGTATCACATTCCAGATAAACAGACAGTATTAAATTTTTCGAACGAACGATCAAGTACCCAAAATTCACTAAAGCTCAACACTTGAGCAGGGTTCAAAAAATCCGAAGTGTGACACAGTAGTAGCGGTCCAGCCGTAGAAGGGTCAAGCCAACGCCTCACATGTGGCACGCCGTACTGCCCAAACCCTAAGCTTCAAAGGGCGGTTCAAGACGGTCACATAATCGAGTTAAGGTTTGTTGTCTTCTAGAGGGACCACCACAAAAAGACTTGCACGTATCTCCAAAGCATTTAAACCCCGTGAATAGTGAGTAAATGATACTCGTTCAAACACTTCAACACTTTCTAATTTACCCGGAAAAGCTACGAAATGAAAATACCGATCAAAACTACGCGTCCAAAACCATCTCCAAAAAATACAATACTATATTCAGATTAAACATACCTAAAACAGTATACTAGCAGAACTAAGAATTATGGTGCAATTTTTATAGCAAGATGCCACTGTACGGCCGCGGATCCGCGGCCTAAGCAAGGAATTGCCGCGGTTCCGCGGTCATATGAACAGTTCACTTGATCGTATTTCACCATTATTCTTAGTTTTCCCTGCTGTATTTTTTTAAGTATTTTTAATTCTGAAAAATGTCAGATTTTAAATTTGTCCAGAGAGGGTCCAAAAAATCGTATTTTTTGTCCGATCGGGATTTTTACTTCGTAAAAGCGTCGCCTAATGTTCTAGGTCGGCTCTAATACCAATGTTATGTTTGCCTAGCGCCCTATAATGAGTTTGGAAGCATCACATATCACAAAGTTCAAGTTTTTATGGTGCTAAGCAAGCATGCAATGGAATCGATCCTAGAAAATTAGGGTTTCGGAAAGTTAAAGCGAACTAAACTAGGGTTTCGAGACTACAACCTTTGTAGCTCCCTTTCGCTGGACTCTTTGGTCTCTTGGGTGTTGAATGGAGGTCCTCTTGAAGTCCTCTCACGTCCACGACGATCCACCACGGAGTTCTCCGTCCAAGCTCGCAACTTCGTAAAACCGAAGAGAACACTCTAAACAAGTCGGCTAAACTTGTGTAGAATGAAGTTGTGGTTAAGGTTCTCACTTCAAAAACCTTTCTTTAAGTGTGTATTACTCACTAGAAAAAACTAGAGAGCAAAAGGAAGAAGGAGGATGAAGATGGAGGCTTTCTTTGAACAAGGGTTAATATGATAACCATAGAAAAGAAATGAAATATATCTTTATATATTTTATTTCTTCTCTTGTCCAACCATGGTTAAGTGATGGAGAGTTTATTTAACTTGAGGTTTAAATGATAAAGAGAAGGATAACCCAAGGTTAGAGGTAGGTGAGCTTGGTTAGGTTAAATGAAGAGTGTAGAAGCTAGAAATGATTATCCTTTTCTTTTCATTTTGTTTTAAATCCAAAATTAAATAAAAAACCATCACTTAATCTATGGTGTGAGTCTTATATTGCCACCATTTCCATGTGCTAACAACCATGATAGATGGGTGTATGTGTGTATGCATGTATGCATATCCACATGTGCATGAAACTAGATAGAAAGAAAGAAACATATACACACATGCATACATCCATCATGTCCATGAAAGGTTTTAAGTGAGAAAACTAATGGTTAAATGATAAATCAACACTTGATTTATCAATCCGGTCATATCTCATATGACCCCACCAAAAGAAGGCCGCCCGATCAATGTCCGATATCATATACGCACATTTTAATCGGGTGCATGCGCATATCGCATACGCGCACCACAACGTTTCGCCTGGACTGGGTAACTCCTTTGTGGGACTCTAAGACTCGTCAATACGCCGGCAGAGGGTAATGATCATATCAAGTCCCCCAAGCCGCAAGCGGTCAGCTAAACGTAACGGCTACCCAGGTATTGAGCGATCAGAAGAAAACAAGCGAACCTGCTACAACTCCCGTCGAGCCAACCGGCAACACTACCGTACAGTCCGGTCTCTTCGTCAGATATGCTGCATATCGAGCCTAGGGATGGTCACGTCGACCCTAATAACTCAATAAGTCGTGCCGGTGAATGGTCTATAACAGATCGAGAAACTACTGATAACACTTATCAGCAATTCTCAGCAGCCCTGGCCAGGGACTTACTGATATAACCAGTCGGGCACAGCACAGCATCAACTCCCAATACCGGGAGAGACGAAAACCCCTCCTATCGCTCATTTCCTTCGTGTGTCTCGGGACTGTACCCAACAGCCACCTGTTTACACGACTCATTAGAGCCGTGGTAGGGTGACAATCAAAGTACAGTGGGAGAACACACAAGACTCTATGACGATCTCGGGTCTACAGACTAACCTGTACCAGTGTCACCTGAGAACTTCTATTCGACGATAGATATAATTCCATATAGGAGTTCTCGGTGAGTCCGTCCAGTGTACCCAGTCACCACTGAGCACCCGTATATGATCTTGATGTCAAACATCGATGAATGTGGGAACATTCATCGCCCATCGTATGGGTCTAGTATCATATACGCTAATCTACTCTGGTATATCAATGCCCCGTCTCGATATACCTACGACTAGGGACGTTCCAGGATATGTTTATAGACTACAAATGTCCCACTAGTATGATCTCCATCATAATCAGAGTAGTCAAGCCGATATCCTCAGGGCTTTATCAGCATGTATGAATGAATAAAAGCATGATCAAATCAACATGTCAGATAAAGAATAACCAGATAGCATACTATCATGTCGAGCAAGAATGCATACTGAATATATATATATATATACATGTATAGATACATCCACTATCATATAATGGCCTCTAGGGCATACATATATCCAACATACACACACACACACACACATACATACATATACACATGAGATGAGGATGGTTTATGATGCTTGGAGATGAGTCGATATGATCGGGTATGATGCCGTGAGGTTTTGATATGTGTTTGAGTTGTGGTATGCGATACGATATGATATTATAATGGATCGTGGGGCGATGTGTATTCATTCATACGATGATATATGTTTGATGATATTGGAATGTGCTAGACTTTAGAACAATACCCCTAATCATGATATTGTGCGATAATGATACTATATGAATAATGAGGTATATGAGATATTTGACCCTTACCCCAATTTTCGGATGCCGTACGATAAATTTTACCGTATGAGGTGTGTGTGTGTGTGTGTGTGTGTGTGTGTATATATATATATATATGATGATTGATCCACACTCTTGACTCGAGAATGCCGTACTATGTATTATACAGTACGTGACGCTATGAGGCTGGATCGCCGACTACTAGATATATCGACTCGGATTATATTTAGATTTTTTTCTCCTTCCGACTAGTTTCTTAGTTAGCCTCTTAGTTGTTTAGGTAGATGCTAGACTAGGCTCGAGTCATAATTATTTTCAAAACTAACGAATCGTGAGTAATTTTAAAGACAGCCCGTGGGATACTACGGATTTTTCAAAGGACGTATCTTTTCTCAAAAACCCCGTAGCCCCTACTTTTCTAAAAACCACGATTCGTGTTATTTCAAACACTAAACCGTATGACTCGTGCACTGATACGTATAATTTTTACCATTCACTTGTTCTGTTACTTTTATGTCGTTCTCATTGCATCGCATATCTATTACATGTGTTTTCTTTGGTTATTATGAACCCCGTCTGTTAGGACACCAGCACCATTACCGATGATGCATATGCTCCACGTACACTTCCTTGCCGGCTCACACACATCATCATTGGTAATTGCCATGTCACGTACACTCTAGAAAACATTACTTCATCCGTATAATTTACTAGCTGGTAGTTTCAACATAGTATTAGTATGCTTACTTTCATATGCTAGTTTAGATATTGCATTCCTTACTTAGATATTTCATGCATTTATACATTCATTCTGTTATGCAATATTGTGGGGATTTATGCCGGTATTCACTGTTTATTGGCTCTTGATTTTGGATTTCGGATTTTCCATGAGATTTCTGGATTTGGGGAAAACCGCAGGGATTTTATAAACTTATTATCATTTTAAAATGCAAGTTGAGGTTTTCTCGTGATATGATGTATGTGTCGTCCACCATGAGTTTTCCAGATTTCTGTTGGTTTTCGAGACCTAATTCAAGGAGTAGGATGAACTGTTTCGGGTACATGGTGGATCCGGTACGTTACCCCGGGACGAGAGTGTTTTTGTGGGGATGACGATGAGCCTTGCAGGGGCAGATTACCTACCGGTGATGTCGGACGCGGCGGATATCTGGAGGATACCGACGTAGTCGTGAGATTTGATGTTATGGGTCGATCCGGACTGACGGAGCCCATGGGCCGATCCGGACTGACGGAGCCCAAGATTTGAGGATTTATGTGTCGCTATTGGACACGGACTTCATGATGTTTTGAGTGCCGGTGCTGGGCACTCGGGTTTTATCATGATTTGTATGTCGTTGTTGGACACATGTTGGATGATGCATTCTTACATGTTACACATGATATATTATTACTCATGACAAGGACACAAGTACTTTGAGATCACACTTATGTTACACTGTTACCCTTGTTGTAGTATTAGTCTATTATTGTATGACCTAGGAGAGCGTCATACATGCGATTTCTACTCGGTGATGTCTTCTACTCATGAGTTGGCAACTCACCCCCGTTGTGCCACAGTTTCTTGCAGGTTTTTCCTTACAGGTTTCATGGCGGTTTCGCTGGCACACCACTTTCTTTCGGGTGATTGCTTTGGTAGGTGGGTTATATTGCATTGTGACCACCGTCGCTGCTGTACTATACATTTCAGTTGTATCTAGTTAAAAAGCTCCATCAACCAGACTTGTATATTTAGTAGACTTAGATAACCACAGCTTGTATATTCTTTCGGCCTTAGAGTCGCGCTCCTGGATTATTGTTGCTTCTGGTATTTTGATGATGTTTAGTTTTCTTGCTTTCTTCTGAGTTTTGATTCTCGCCCTTCGGCGTTGTATATTCATATTATCTTGCGTGGTTGTTTCCGCCAATTGGCGAAGAGCTAGCTCCCGCTTAGGGATGCCTATATTTATATTTGCTTGTACTGTTTTCGGGTTAAAAATTACAAAGGTGGCGCTGTCCAAACTTTCAATGGCGAAATGTTTTCAAGTGGATACAAACATTTGGTTTTCAAGAAGAACTTGTTCTCATTATACCTTATTCCAAAACTTCACCTCCAATATTTTCTCTAAAAGGTTTAGATTTATAGGCTTTTGGCTTACTTTTATTAGGTGTAGTCCTATAGACTTCACCTGATGCGAGTGCCAGTCACGTGGCTTATTCGGGTCGTGATATACCGCCATTAGATGCGGGCCTGTTGCCCTCTAGAACCCGGCTATTCGTGCACTCCACCATGTGTTAATCCTAGTACAGAAAAGAAAATAAGTACAAGGGTGACATCGGCCTCAACCCGGTCGTGCCCTAAACAAATAATATACAAACATGCAGTGACAGCAGTCCACATGTCGGACGCTCGCCCCGCAATATCAAATGTATAAATGAAACTAAACTGTACTACCATTGCACCCAAGCTATCCACCACGACGATCCAACCACAACACAGAACATCAACGTGAATGTCACGTTCGCAAACCCGTCTAAAAGAATATATAGCAGTTAGACGAATTGTACCGCTCGAATGATTTTTACGGTCGCAGATAGTAATGTATGTACTGATAACTATGACATTATAATTCCGCACGCAATTAGAAAACTAAACCAATTTCCAAAACCATGAAAAACAGTGAGCTAAAGTTCCAAAAACCGACCGTTTAAAGCCAATTCGGAAGTCTGAATCAAAATGAAATGTGCCCGAATCTTCGCGGAGAGTTAAAGCACGAAATTAACTTCGAGTTGGGGGTCTAGAGGGGGTACTCTACCCCGGAGGCCACCACGAGGTGGCCAGGGGGTGAGGCAGACGCGAAACTGCCAAAGGTGGGGCAGTTTCGGGTCCCCACTGCCAAAACCACCTTGTAGTGATCTTGGGAAGTGGGCCCAGACGTTCGGTGCCCCCAGGGATTCCCCAGGGTGCCCATGCACCACCTTGTGACTTATCAGTTCAAATCGTGAGCCCGCGCGGTGTGCAAACATCTCAAGCTTTCAGTTTTCGGAACTGTTTTTGTCGGCAGTTTTTGCACGACAAGAACGATGGATTTCTAATGTCGCAAAGAGTTAACTAAGGCTTATGGAGTGGCACTGATACCATGTTGGGTTATGCAAGCTCCCTGGCCATCAATCCGTGGCCAAATACGGAACAAAAATTTTCAAAAACCGGCGCTAACACAACCCTATAACCCGGATCTACCCATAAGCCCTAGATAACAAAACATGCAAAGGAGTTAGAATGGTTATACCGAATAGATCCGTGTCCTTCGGTCTTCAACCATCATCCCAAGCTCCTAGGGGCTTCCTTGATCAAGCTTGATCTCCGGTCTCCATCTATCGAAGATGATCCACCCGAGAGTCTATCCAATAAGCTCCAACCTTATATCCGAAGCAACTAGGGCACCTAGATCGCCACTCTAGATACCGTAGATGAAGTAGAGAGTGATGAAGGATTAATTTGTCTCAAGACACCTAAGAATTCTCAACTCATGAAAGGGTTTGGGTGGATCTAGAGGAAGAAGAAGATGCCATGAAAATGAGGTGTTGAGAGCAACTCAAGAAAGAGAAAGTGAATGAATGAATGGCTTAATGTTTTGTGTGTTGTGCGTGTTGATAAGAAATAATGGAGCCATCACAATAAATATGTCAAGTCTCCAAAATATCTAGAGCCAACAAAAATATCTCAAGTCAACAAACAATCTCACAACAAACAAAAACCCTAAGCATGCTTGAATAGTAACAATGGGTCACTAATTAGCCATGCCACCAAAAATGTAATAAACACCTCATCCTATATCTCAATAACCTTTTAATCCAAAATGGTCTAAACCATGATGAGGTGTAATCTTCTAAAAGTAATCTTGTAATAAATTACAAGAATACCCCTCAACTGTATATACATACCCACATCTGTATTCCGAGGAATACGAATACAATGAGACGAAAATAATCCAACAAATATAACATTAGGATCCGGCTTAAACCAAAGCCTATTAGTATTATCCGTCCGAACATCATCCGTGCACAAGTACACGTATGTGATCGAACCCTGCCGTAAAACCATACGGCCTCTACTATTAGTTATATATATGCCCTAGAGGCCATTACTGTACAAGGGATGTATATTGTAGTGGATGCTTGGACATATATAGGGAGGACTTTCTTGCTCGATATGATAGTATGCTATCTGGTTGCTCTTTGTCTTAATATGTTGACTTGTATACGTAATGCTGTCTTGCTCTCACATGTTGATAAAGCCCTTACGATGTGTACTTGACTACCAGGACTATGATGGAGATCATACTAGTGGGTCTAAGGGTAGTCCACAAGTACACCTTATAATTGTTCCTAGTCATGGGAGTATCGAGATAGGGCATCGATACTCCAGAGTAGACTACCATATGCGCATCATGACCCATATGATGGGCGATGGATGATCCAACATCCATTGGTGTTTGACATCAAAGATGGTATACGGGTGCTCAGTGGAGACTGGGTACACTGAACGGACTCGTCGAGAACTCCTAGATGGTACTATACCTATCGTCAGATAGCAGTTCTCTGGTGACACCGGTACAGGTTAGTCTGTCGACCCGAGATCGTCATAGAGTCTTGTGTGATTCCCACTGTGCTTTGATTTCCACCATACCACGGTCAAGAGATCGTGCAAAAAGGTGGTTTTGGGTACAGTCCCGAGTCACATGGAGGCAATGAGCGATAAGAGGGGATTCATCTCTCCCGGTATTGAGAGTTGATGTTGCGCTATGCTCGATTGGCCATAACAGAAAATACCTGGCCAGGGATGCTGAGATTTACTGGTAAGTGTTATCAGTAGTTTGTAGAACCGTTATGGACCTTGTATCGGCATGACTTATCAGGCTATTGGGGTCTGACGTTATACCACCCCCAGGCTGTTGATATGCGACATATTTGACGAAGAGACCGGACTGTACGGTAGTGATACTAATTGGATTCGCAGGAGTATGAGCAGGCTTGCTTGTTGATCTTCTGATCGCTTAATACCCGGGTGGCCGTTACGTTTAGCAGACCGCTTGCGGCTTGTGGGTGTTTAATATGGTCATCACCTACTACCGGCATATTGACGAGTCTTTAGAGTCATACACAGAGGTTTCCTGGTTCATGCGAAACGAAGTAGGAGCACATATGTGATATGTGCGGGACCGAGATTAATGCGCGTATGTGATACCACATTCTATTCTCACGATATGTGATATCGGACGGTTATATGTGATATAGCCGGGTTATCGGATCAAGTGTTGATTCGATACGATGTTATATCTGATATTAGCCGGTTGTATGTGATATAGCCGGATTATTGAATCAAGTGTTGATTTAATAATTTAATTTATAATTATATATTTGATATATTAATTTACACTAAGTAGTATTAGCACACTTAAACATTTCTTTATCTCACTTGTGTGCATATAGTATATATGTGATATATATTTATGTACATTATTTTGTGTCATACTTAATGCCACATTATTTATGGGTGTATGAGACTCACACCATGCTTGATATAATGTTGGGTTTTATTTATCTAAAGTTAATCAAATTAGATGGTAATTAGTCACATGGTTCAAGCTTGTAGAAGCTTGTGGAACCATTGACTAAGTCCACTCATTTGTTTTACTTGTAGATATTTATTAACCTAACCATTATAGTTAGTCATGGTAAACTCTCTACATGATTTAGTGTATGACACTGTTCAGACCATAATATTGCATTTATCATTCCCCTATTCTTATCCTTTTTATAAATAAACAGGTACTCTTGACGCACGTTTGTTGCATATTACAGGATACAGGTTTCTGGAGCAAATACAGTGAAAAAGACACAAAACAACAGAAAAAGGGACTTTTGACCAACAAGCAGACCGATACTAGTCACGCCTAGTCAGAGAACAGTGCAAGGTCCAAAATGTCATGAGAACGGTTAAAAATCCCAATACAAGTGTTCACTGAAACATCTGGAGAAGAACCAGTAGCCCAACAGAGAAACTACATATGGAAACAGAAGCCCAAAGGGCCAATGAACCAAGCCCAAAAAGCACAGATCCTGACTCCTCTGTTTGGCCGCGGATCCGCGGCCAAACCCATGCTGGCGCCGCGGATCCGCGGCCATCAAGCGCCCGTGTCGGTGGAGATTTCTTATGTTGCTGCGACTGTTCTGGTGTTGGGATTCTCAGGGGTCAAATCTGTAATTTTGCATGTGCGAGAGTCTGTAGCCCTAGGTTTTCTATTTTCCTATAAATTGTAATCTTAGATCTAAAAATTATATGCCTCTTTTCAATAAATAAAATTCAGAAATTCTGGACGTGACATTCAGATCTGTTCTTTATCGCTTGGAGGGAGCCATCACCATTAGTAAGTATTTTTCTTTTATTCTTTTAATGTTATTTCATCCCCTAATGAGCGAGTAGTCTCCTCGCTTGTTAGGGTTAGCCTTAGGGAAAGGGTTGAGAGATGAGATCTCTCACCCCTTTCAATGCCTAACCCATTAAGAACTCCATGCATGCGCGCACAACCGCTCCCTGCGGCACCCTACCCTTCGAGGTAACGGTGAACCGCAGTATAAAGGGCCGGTTGCGCGCGTTTTCCATGGGGGTTAGGGTAATTAACGATAAAGGAAGGATACGAATCTAGAGGAAGAAAATATCTTCCCAAAAGAGTCGTATCCACTTTATCGATAATTACTATAACACCTAATGGATCTAAAATACGGCATTGAAAGCGGTGAGGAAACATCAATCTCCAAAACTTCCTCTAAGCCTAACCCTAACAAGAATTTAAATTAGATTAATTAAGTTTTAGATCTAGATTTTTATAAAACCAAAACTACAAATAGAATCAACTCGTTAAGACACACTAAAGGAATTTACCCGTCTCTGTGGATCGACCCGCACTCACCGGCTAGCTGCGAAGCGACGCCGTTTCTTGATTGCGGTAATTATATTTTTGATCGTAAAATCTCTACCAATCAAATGGCGCCGTTGCCGGGGACGGCGTAATATTTCTTTTTGTGAATTTTCGGGTTGATATAAATTTTAAAAATTATAAAAACCTGAAAATATATATAAAAAAAAAAAAATTATCAACTTGATCTGTTTGAAGGGTTTGCTATTTGAATCTTGCAGGAACAGCGAAAAATTGTGGATCTGGAAATTCACAGAGGGCAAAACAAAAATTGTTACATAAGAACAGAAAGGAAATGAAAATACAGAGCAGCACAAAATTTTTCAGAAGCTGAAACGACCATGACGCCGCGCATCCGCCGCATGGACAGGGTTCCCGCCGCGGATCCGCGCTCCTATTGCCACGTCAGCACACCAGATTTGCACTGTTTGTTCTCTTTTCTTCCCCTCTGTAACCTACAATATATCCAATGTAAAAATTTTCTGCAGGGTTCTTTGCGTAAAAAGTCTTTCTCCCCCTTCTAAATAACAGATTTCTGCAGGTTTCTTTGCGCCGCGCTAAAAAATTCTGATTGCAAGTGAAATTTTATTTGTTTTGCATAATTTAACCGGATTCTAAGGGGCTATTTGACCAAACTTAGATTGGGTGGGGATTTCATCACCCTTCCCAGGACCCCAGAAAACACCTAAGCATTTTGCATCAACCACCTTTAATTAAAAAAGATTAGACTCAGACCTAAGGACAGCGAGCTCAATAAGAAAAGGACTAGGGTAGGCATCAGCCGTTTATCCTAACCGACATTGCGGTGTCTAGGCTAGTGGTTTTTAATTAGGCCCACTGTAGTGGTGGTTCCTTCCCACTTACCTGGCCGTATTTGTCCGTGAAGAGGCGGTTTGAGGTCTATTTCTAGCCCTAGTTAGGAGCTGTCTAGTAGACCTAGGCAATCCTAGATCTAGGTCTGATTGTGCATGTGTGGTTGATTCAGTTGTGTCACGAGTCCATTTTCTATAACCTTATTGCAAAACTCTCCAATAAAAATTTAACGAAAAATCTTTTAAAAACTTGCAAAAATTTTGTCGCTAAGAAATCCTTGCATTCTTCTATCATGGGTACCCCACATCATAAATCTCTTGCCGAACTTTGGTATCCCGAACCTAATTTTACGTCATATGTCAATGTGTTCGGTCAATTTAAAGACGATCCTTCCATGCCTAAAAAATCTTTGAAAGATCACATAGAGGAGTCTAGGAGAAACAGATTGACTTTTTAACCCACTTTGTGTCAACCAAGTCAACCTTCACCACTTCCATATGTTGATACCACTTCTTCAAGTCCTTCTGTCACTCCTAGGCCGATGTCCATTGCTGAGCATATTGCTCAATCTCGTAGTCGATCTTTCACCCCTCTCCACTCATTTAGTTTTAGGGATCCGCACGATTATTCACCTTCTTATCCATATGTTGACCCTACTCCTGTCTTACCACCCACTTCCTACCAGTCATACCCGACCTTCCCACCTTCACTAGACGCTGTTTCGACACAGCCATTAGGGAGTTTCACATACCCAACTAATTTTGAATCTTTTACTGAAACCCCCTCACCTCCTAAGTCTAGTTTGGAAGAGTCGTTAGAAGCATATATTGCTGTAACAAATAAAATGATGAGGACAGTGGAAGCATCCATGGCCGCCCTTACGCAACCTAGTGAACCGGTAGCTAGTGTCCCGCTAGCTCCGAATTTTTCAATGTGTAAGGCGGCAGTTGGACAGAGTGAGAATGAGAGAGGATTTTCAAATCAAACCCACCCTTACCCAATTGAAACCCACAACTCCGGTTTTCCATCTATTGTTCCAAATGATTCACCAGTTGAAAATAAAAATGAGTTGTGCGATTTTATAGTGTTTGATTTGCCAAATTGTGAGGAACCCCTTTCGAGTGAAACCGCACCTAATCCTTTCGATCTTTACACCTCCACTCTAGAACCTGCATTGATAAATATCCATGCTGTGGATGAAGTGTCTAAAGAAATTGATTTTCACTTGATTGAGGATATAGACGCCGGGAATATTTCGGATGATGAACCTGTCGATTTGCTTAAAATTTTATGTTCAAATCATCATCCTGAGTTATTAAATGTTTCTCCCGAATCTCATATGCGTCTAGATTTTGATGACAATGGCATGGATGGGTTGAATATTGAGGATAGTATTGAGGAGAGTCTTGAGGATAATATCGAGGTTGAACCATTTTTAATTGATGTGTCGGATTTTCCAATTCAGCCTCCTGAACCTTTGACTGTTATATCACCCTCCCTCCTTCCTATTGTTCCGACCGAACAAATGACCGTTACGCTTTCATCTCCGATACCAAGTTCGGCGTACCCATGTTTTCTTACGAATCTTGAGGTATTTGACCCCATTGCACGACGAGTTGATAGGTTAGCGCAATCGCTTTTAACACATCGGTCATCACAAATTGCGCTAATTTATTCACTCAATTTACACCCTCAAGATCGCACTCCACTTCTTTCTTCTTTCCATCTTTCTTCTCCCCCACCGAGACCATATTCTACCATTCTTCTTTCCAAACGGTCTCGCATGCTTTTCATCTCTTTTCTTTCCATCCCATTCTTGCACCAACTATACCATTACCACGATAAGATCTTTGAATGGTTGGTGCTAACCTTTGGCTTGTGTAAGGCTAAGCTTAAGTTTGGGGGGAACCTTTGTATATATGTATATATCCTTTTGTTTTCTTTTTTCTATAAAAAAAAAATTCAAAACATTAAAAAAAAAATTATAAATAAATAAACAGGGGAGTATCGGTGTTTTGACCCTCTTGGTTTAGCATGACAGTGAGGACACTGTCAAGTTCAAGTTTGGGGGTATGCTCAGTACGTCTTCTTCCTTCGCATTCATTTGTACATATTTTTGCATTTGCATACTTATTTGAAAACCCATAAAAATTTGAAAAATTTCAAAAAATTATAAAAATAAGTGTATTCAATTTTGGCTAATTGACTTGAGTTTGACAAATAGGTCAATTAGCTAGGAACAACTAGATCTTAGACTTAGTAAGTTAAAAACCCTAAAAATAACATTCCTTAAAGTTTAACGGTAGAAAGTATATGCCTTGTAGTTTATTTAGAAATAGGTAAATTTTGGGTTCACTTCTTGGGCTAAGTCGAAATAAAGGAAGAGTATTGATGTTCTTATTAGAGTATAAGTTTGAAAAATAGTTCCTAGCTTAAGTCTAAATTCTGAAAATGTATACCCTACAATTTGCACTATCACGCACCTTGAAACTTGGAATAGTAGAAGAGACCTTGAAATACTCTTGTCTAAAGTCCTTAGTACGAAGAAAATAAAAGAAAAAGTGTGAAAAAGGAATAAAAAAAATGGACACTGGTTTTTGTGATTACTTAAGGCTGAAAAAATAGAAAAATATTTAGCGAGGGTGCTTCATCACCTAGTACCTTAGACCAACTGGTTTGGGAGTCACTGCTAAAGCCTTGGGTGTTGCAAGGACTAGGAAGTACGCTTTAAAGTGCAAACGCATTTTGTAATCGGTCGTTGGTACCTCAAGAAGTATTAACGGTCGCATGAAGGATGTGTAAGCAAATTTCATTCACCAACTAATTAGTACTTTGGACAATGGACAAGGGCATGATTGCTTGAATTGAATTTCCAAGTGTAGGGGTGACATTTACACACACGTGGGGATATGTGATTAGAGTTTAGATAAGAGAAAGGAATGAAGAATAGAACTTGTTTCTTGAAATCCCTAAGTGGCGATAGAACCCTAGAAGGAAAACTTAAGAGATGCCGAAAGCTAAGTAGGTCTACATAACATATATAATCTTAAGTTAAATAATGAGGAAGCGTGAAGAATATGGGTGGATAATTTACAAGTATAAGATAATAGAATTCCTTATTAGAAGACCTAATTGGAGAACAAAAGTCAATGGGCCAAGTTGATAGGATTTTGTGGGTGTAATCCGCTGAAAACCCTCAGGAGACAACACTCCTCCTACTAGGGACACCTAGAGGTTTAACGGCTTGTTGCACGTGCTCAGTGCAATCGCGTTTCCCTGCGAAAGTGCGGTTAGGATTTTAGTGAATAAAATAATAAGTTTGCTCGAGGACGAGCAAAAGGTAAGTTTGGGGGTATTTGTTCAGACCATAATATTGCATTTATCATTCCCCTATTCTTATCCTTTTTATAAATAAACAGGTACTCTTGACGCACGTTTGTTGCATATTACAGGATACAGGTTTCTGGAGCAAATACAGTGAAAAAGACACAAAACAACAGAAAAAGGGACTTTTGACCAACAAGCAGACCGATACTAGTCACGCCTAGTCAGAGAACAGTGCAAGGTCCAAAATGTCATGAGAACGGTTAAAAATCCCAATACAAGTGTTCACTGAAACATCTGGAGAAGAACCAGTAGCCCAACAGAGAAACTACATATGGAAACAGAAGCCCAAAGGGCCAATGAACCAAGCCCAAAAAGCACAGATCCTGACTCCTCTGTTTGGCCGCGGATCCGCGGCCAAACCCATGCTGGCGCCGCGGATCCGCGGCCATCAAGCGCCCGTGTCGGTGGAGATTTCTTCTGTTGCTGCGACTGTTCTGGTGTTGGGATTCTCAGGGGTCAAATCTGTAATTTTGCATGTGCGAGAGTCTGTAGCCCTAGGTTTTCTATTTTCCTATAAATTGTAATCTTAGATCTAAAAATTGTATGCCTCTTTTCAATAAATAAAATTCAGAAATTCTGGACGTGACATTCAGATCTGTTCTTTATCGCTTGGAGGGAGCCATCACCATTAGTAAGTATTTTTCTTTTATTCTTTTAATGTTATTTCATCCCCTAATGAGCGAGTAGTCTCCTCGCTTGTTAGGGTTAGCCTTAGGGAAAGGGTTGAGAGATGAGATCTCTCACCCCTTTCAATGCCTAACCCATTAAGAACTCCATGCATGCGCGCACAACCGCTCCCTGCGGCACCCTACCCTTCGAGGTAACGGTGAACCGCAGTATAAAGGGCCGGTTGCGCGCGTTTTCCATGGGGGTTAGGGTAATTAACGATAAAGGAAGGATACGAATCTAGAGGAAGAAAATATCTTCCCAAAAGAGTCGTATCCACTTTATCGATAATTACTATAACACCTAATGGATCTAAAATACGGCATTGAAAGCGGTGAGGAAACATCAATCTCCAAAACTTCCTCTAAGCCTAACCCTAACAAGAATTTAAATTAGATTAATTAAGTTTTAGATCTAGATTTTTATAAAACCAAAACTACAAATAGAATCAACTCGTTAAGACACACTAAAGGAATTTACCCGTCTCTGTGGATCGACCCGCACTCACCGGCTAGCTGCGAAGCGACGCCGTTTCTTGATTGCGGTAATTATATTTTTGATCGTAAAATCTCTACCAATCAGACACTAACTCACCCATGGTTCATATTCTCACCTCATGAGTTCATTCTCTCATTCTTCTTCACTTGATCATCTTCTTCTTCATTGAGAAAGTTTTCTAGCTTTTGAAATGGTGAGAAAATATTGTGAGAAAATTAAATCTAAAGTGAGCCCATTTCCTACTTCATCATCCTCTACTATTAGCCATTTAGTTTAGGGTGTTCGCTTCACTAAACCCTAATTTAGTGAAGAGGTAGCATGAGCTTGAGTCTCCTCAGTAGATCATCTTCGGCCTCGAATACTTTGTGCAAGCTTGTTCATTTCTCCTAGGGAACCCATACTAGAGTTTTGGAGATCACTACTCGTAGCGAAGGGACTACTACATGGAGCTTTAGAAGTTAAGGACCGGTCTACAAAGGTTGTATTCCTCATTCACTTAGATGTTAAGATGTTAACATTGCTAGTTTGTTTAAATCTCTAGTTAAGATTCTAGGGTTAGGGTTCTTTAGAACGGCAAATTTTGAAAACGGCTTGGATGATGCCTCCCGAAACCTTGTTGCCGCGCTAAGTTAGCCTACAGTAGTAACAGATTCAAGCTAGAGATTTAAACGATGTTTGTTAGATTACGAAACCGAAACTACTCCGAAACTTGCAACACCAATACCTAGTTTTTGTCGAATTTTTAAAGGGCTCTAATTTTTTTTAAAATAAGTACAGAATGTTGTATGTGATATAACATGAACACTGTGAAAAATTGAAGCAATTTGGAGCAAAAGTGGCCGGCCACATAGGGCTTAAAACCGGTGTGCTCGTGTCTTTTTTGGAGTTTTGGCTTCAAATTTTCAGGGTGTTCCAGTCTCTGGTTTTTGGTGTTTCAGGTGTTGTTTGTTTTTGCTAAATTTGCATGTGATAACTTTCTGCAAAGGCAACTCGGAGTGTTTCGCAGTCGTAATTCTAACATGTATTCGGGTTATTTAGAAGATGTTAAAAAGTTTGAACGGATATCAATAACCCAATTTTCCCTGCTAGAAATTTTCCAAGTGTTGGATTTTTTCCGAATTTAAAATCTTCAGAAAATCTTGCAAGCAATTCTGTGGACCCTCTAAAAGAACGATACCCAAACTCGACTTTTTGGATCGCGGAACCGTGGTAATATCCTAAGGTTTGCCGCAGTTCGGTGGCGACATGAGTGAGGCATGGGTCGGCCCTTCTACGGATGGTTCATAGGAGCTGTGGAAGTTTCTGGGTACTTTTTGAACTCCGCTCAAGTGTTGAGCTTGTTGGGAAATTTTAAGTGCTTGCTTATTCGATCGAAATGTTTAACTTCATCTAGCTATCTGTGATTGTGATACAATATTTGGAATCCACATAATTAGTTATGAGATAACTAGTTTGAATTTTATAAATTTAGCAGTTTAGTCTCATTTGATCGGTTGCCACAGAATTTTGATGTGGATCAAAAGTCCGTCGCAATTACGTAATGTACGCGGATACTCGCCGGGTAACCTTACTAGATAGCCACGCCCCATAACCCCGACCAAGTGACTGTAGGAGAACCCCATCGCCAAAAGCATCCGTTCGGGTGCTCACGGCTGCGGTGTTCCGCCTTAGTGTACTTCGTCGACGGCATCGGGGGTGCGGCCGTGTACTAAAGTTTCCGACGAGCATTCGATCAGGTTATCGGGAATCTTGTTGAATTACCCGACAGGTTATTGGAAAGTGTTTTCAATATCGAGACTAAAATGCGGGGTTTATAATTGTTAGGCATGTGATGTCTAAGGAATTCATTGGTTAGGCATGAAATCTAAAGTATATGATATATTGGGTTTATGATGTCTAAGGTGATTGCGGATTCCAACTGTTGTAGTTTTTTACTTTCTTTTCTGCGACCGTAAGTGTAATATGTGGTGTATCGTCGGTTTTGTTGCTATATGTCAACGACAATTGGGATACACATATTTACTTACGTTGATGACATGTGATGTTATGTGTTGTTGTGATATGTTATATTGGATCGTCGTGTTTTGAATAGCCGGGGTTTTTTATTTGAGATGAAAGTTTTTTCATTTTCATTCATGTAAAAGCTTGTATGTAATATTCTTTTATTGGGGCACTTCCGGGTTGAGGATGATATCACAATTTATGTATATTATTTACTTTTCCACATTAGGATAGACCCAAGGAGGAGAGCACAAGTAACCGGGTTCTAGGTTACAGAGGGAGACCATCTCAAGGAGTTGAGACCGGGTCTCCTAACTCTAGAATTGGTAGGGTTGCTTGTCGCTCTCGTAGGAGTCTAGGGATATGGGTTTGGCTATTCATCACGACCGTGGAATCCGTGTTTTATACATGCTTAATTTAAAACACGGAATTCCTAGTATATCCAATATTTCATATATGTTCTTTTGCTGCTGATATTCTGTGATGTGATCACTTGATATTCTGAGACGAATGCCTATATTATATATATGATATATAATAACTATTGATACTTTCGTTTCTTATGTGATGCTTGCGAAGCATAATTGATGGGACTTCATTAATGAGATTAATGAAATAAAAGAAACCTAAAGATATTGTAGAAACTTGTTTTAAAAACTGGTAGCTCTAGTTCTTGCTTTGCAAAGTGGTATTCCTTGTAGAATATCCTGCACCTTATTCGATAAGGAAAAAGCCGAGATCCTTTCACCGAGAGTGACCTCTTTAGCGAAACTAGCAGATGCTGTTGGATATATGTATGCCCTAGAGGCAATTATATGTTTAGTGGATGCTTGGACATGTATATATATACAGATGACTTTCTTGCTCGACATGATAGTATGCTATCTGGTTGTACTTTATCTTGATATGTTTACTTGATACTGTTCATTTGATACATGTTGATAAAGCCCTCAGGATATCTTCTTGACTTCTATGGCTATGATGGAGATCATACTAGTGGGGCATGTGTGGTCTATAAGCATATCCTTAATTGTTCCTAGTCGAGGGTATATCGAGACAGGACATCGATATTCCAGGGTAGACCAGCGTATACGTTTCTTGACCCATCTGATGGGCGGTGGATGATCCCATATCCATTGGTGTTGTGACATCAAAGATTGTATACGGGTGCTCAGTGGAGACTGGGTACCCTGAACGGACTCACAGGGAACTCCTATATGGTATTATATCTATCGTCGGATAGCAGTTCTCAGGTGACACTGGTACAGGTTAGTCTGTAGACCCAAGATCGTTATAGAGTCTTGTGTGTTCTCCCACTGAACTTTGATTTCCACCCAACCACGGCTCTACTGAGTCGTGCAAACAGGTGGATTTTGGATACAGTCCCGAGACACATGGAGACAATGAGCGAAAGGAGGGGTTTCGCCTCTCCCGGTATTGGGAGTTGATATTGTGCAATGTACGATTGGCTTTGACTCGAAGTCCCTGGCCAGGGCTGATGAGATTTATTGATAAGTATTATCAGTAGTTTCTCGACCGGTCATAGTACATATCAACATGACTTATTGAGTTATTAGGGCTCGATGATTCCATCCCTATACTTGATATGCAACATATCAGACGAAGAGACCGGACTGTACGGTAAGTGTTACCAGTGGCTCTGCGGGAGTTTTGACAAGATCACTTGTTGTCCTTCTGTTCGCTCAATACCCGGGTGGCCGTTACGTTTAGCTGACCGCTTGCGGCTTGTGGGTATTTGATATGATCATCACCTACTGCCAGCGTATTGACGAGTCTCAGAGTCCCATACAGGATTTTCCTAGCTCAAACGAAACGATGTGGTATACATATGAGATATGCGCGGGAGATTGATTAAATGCGAGTATGTGATACCGTATTTTAATAGGGCGTTTACTATTGGTCGGGTCATATGTGATATGAACGGTTTATTAAATTAAGTGTTGATTTAATATTGACTTTTAGCTCACTTTTAATTAAACCTTTTCTTTTGGATGTATGCATGCATGTAGCATATATGTTTATACATACACATGATGATGTGAAAGCACACATACATACATACATACATACATATATACATATGTATCATGGTTGTTGATACATAGGAGATGACAATGCAAGACTCACATGGTTGATATATATATATATATATTTTGTTTATGAGTAAAAGAAAAAGGAAATTAACTTATGACTCATTGTTTCCACACTCTTCTTGCTTTGACCATTGACTTTAACCCTAGGTTAAATTTTCTTTGTTCTTTAACTCAGCTACAAAATATCTAGATATTTATTTAACCATGGTTATATTTGAGAGTGTCTCATATATATATTCTTTTCTTTTTCATATTTATTCATGAGATTATCACAATATTGAAAAAGCTTTGCCATCTTCTTCTTCTTCCTCCTGCATGCTCTCTTGAGCTTTCATTTGAGTGAGGAACTTAAAAAGAAAGGGTTTTTAAATTGAGAATACAAACCATATCATCATTCTACACTTCTCTAGCCCATTTGTGTAGGGTGTTTACTCCACTTCTTCTTGATCTTGTGAAGCAAAGAGCTTGAGCTAAGAATCTCCGGGTGGATCATCGTAGACGACGAAGGACCTTGAGCGGAGTTGATCCAAGCTTCGAGCAAAGCCGTTGGAGTCCAAAGAGAGTGAAGGAGTTGGCTACAAAGTTTGTAGTTCCTTTCCTTTAGCTTAGACTTCTTATATTATTGCTTTTACCCTAATCTCTATTTACGATTCGGAGTTTGTTTGTAATAGCCCTCTAGAAATTTAAAAGTTCATTACTTTATGATGTTGCAACCCAACTAGAGGCGCTACTACACACCAACATGGTATCAGAGCCTAGCTAGAGCTTTAGGGTAAACTAGACGACGTTTAAAAACTTAATCGAACATGAAAAATATGATTTTTATATGCTCACTGGAAATTTTTTCAAAAGTTGGAATTTTTTAGTTTAAAAATATCCAGAAAATAGTGCAGGGTTTTCTGTGGATCCCCAAGAAAAACGAGCGCCTAACTCGACAAAACGACCGCGGAACCGCGGCCAAATATTGCTATTTGTGACGGTTCCGTGGCGCCGTTGGTGAGGCTTGGACCGTGCCTTCTTGTGTTGATCCTTAGGTACTGTCTGTGCTTTCTGGGAATTTTTAATGCAGGTTCAAGAGTTGACATCTTGTTGAACAGTGGGTATGATGATGTGTTGATTGATATATTTAACGTCGTCTATGCTTTCCAAATATGTTGCTGTGATATGATGTGTAGGATCGTCATGATGGAATGGCCGGGGGTTTTATGTGAGATGAGAGTTTCTCTTTTCATTCATGTAAAATTCATTGTAAATAATATTCTTTTATTGGGGCATTTCCGGGTTGATGATGATGTCTCCATTGATGTATATTTTATTTTTCCGCATTAGGATAGACCCAAGGAGGGGAGCACGAGTGACCGGGTTCTGGAGTTCAGTGGGAGGCCATCTCGAGGAGTCAAGACCTGGTCTCCTAACTCCATAATTGGAAGGGTCACTTGCCGCTCTCGTAGGGGTCTAGGGGTGTGGGCTTGGATATTCATCACGACCGTGGAATCCATATTTTCTATCGTAGGCTAAATATAAAATACGGAGTTCCTAGTATATCCTATATTTTCATATATGTGTTTCTGCTGCTGATTATTCTGTGATGTGATTACTTGATATCTGAGACGAATGGAATATTGTTATTATATATGCGATATGCAATAAACGTCTATTTTTTGTTTCTTTTCTGTGATGGCTTAGGAACTTAAATGATGAGAATACATTAATGAGATTAATGTAAAGAAAAAGAAACCTAAAGATGTTGTAGAATCGGATTTGAAACCCACTCGGCTCTTT
The DNA here is from genome assembly GCA_030015575.1 of Agapanthus africanus. Lineage (NCBI taxonomy): Eukaryota > Viridiplantae > Streptophyta > Magnoliopsida > Asparagales > Amaryllidaceae > Agapanthus > Agapanthus africanus. The sequence goes on along the minus strand of JASDDO010000019.1, from coordinate 386,853,823 downwards.
TCATGAAAATACAAGTTTCAAAAGATGCGGAGCTTAAGCCACTCCTTTTCTAAACTATTTAGATTCTAAAACGAGATCAAGTTCAAAGCGTTAAAGGTTTTCATAAAAACTATTCGCAACCCTCCGTCATTTTAGGAAACAGAGTACTTAGTATTCGTGCTACGTATGTTGATCATAGTCAAGGCGTAGTGTATGGTAGCTAAATGATGTCTTCCTATAAAGCATATGATGCGATAAGTTAGGACATTCATGTGATTATGTTGATCATAGTCAAGGGTCATATGAGTGGGTCTAGTTAAATCACGAAATGACGGGTAGAACTTAACTAGTGCTTATGATATGTTGACCATAGCCAAGGTCATAAGCAGCTAGGGGTAAAAACTATATCGGGAGTTTCAAGAGTTGAAATTTGCAATGAGATTGCATACCATCTATATGATATTTGGACCCCGATCCCATTGTGAGTAAGAGTTACTCCCAGGAGAGTTTTACACTTTATAATTAGCTAATCCAGTAGGTGTCTAGAAAAGTGTTAACGGGGTTTGACCTCTGGGAAAATGAGGTTTATTTTAATTAGGTCCGTACGAAAGCACGGGAAACCTCCCTCAAAGTACCGACACTAGCCTGGCTGACTGGTTAGCGAAACTGTAGAATGTAATTAATCCTGGCTAGTTTTCTTTTTGAGGTTTGAAAGAAAATTTGATAAAAGCAGTGGGAGACATCGATTAAATAAGATAATAACCAATCTAAATCTTTGCAAGAGCATTTCGCTGAGTGTATTCTTTTCTCTCTCCTAATGGCAGATACCTGATGACAGGACTTAAGTTTCTTTTAGAGAAAAACAAACTGACTGGACCAAATTATAAAGAATGGCTGAGGAACCTGAACATTGCACTCTCATATGATAAAGTAACATATGTCCTCACTGCCAAAGCCCCACCCACCCCAGGTCCTGAATCATCTATTTCAGATAAGGAGATCCGAAAAACATGGGATATTGATTGTAACACGGCCAAATGCCTCGTGTTTGCTTCTATGGACAATGAACATCAGAAGTAGCATGAGAAGATGGATGTTCAATCCATCTTTCTTCATACAAAGGAGTTGTATGGAGAGCAATCTTGGGCTTTACGCTACGAGGCATCTAGAAAGCTGTTTCAGATGCGTATGCCTTCTGGTACATCAGTAGGAGAACATGTTTTGAAGATGATTGGTCTTATAGAAGAACTTGAGGATCTGGGATGGACCATGGATAACGAGCAATATACTGATATTGTTCTACAGTCTCTCCCCCACGTCTTTGCTCCATTCATAGTAAACTTTAATATGAATGATTTGGAGAAATCACTGCCTGAACTTCTCAATATGTTGAGAAGTGCAGAGAGCATGCTTAAGATAGCGAAAACTCCCGCTCTGCTTGCTGGGCCATCTTCCTCTTCCGTCCCAAAAGCCAAGGCCAAGGGAAAGAAGAAGAAGAAACCTACCCAGCCGAGAGGTGGAGTTGAAAAGGCAAAGGGGAAAGACAAGTCTGGGGCCGCGGGAAGTGGAAAAGGAGAATGTTTTTACTGCCATAAGTCGGGACACTGGAAACGTAACTGTACTCTGTATCTTACTGATCTCAAGAAGAAGAAGCATACCGATGCTTCCGCTTCAGGTGTGTTTGTAACTGAAAACTGTTTTTCTATAAACTCTGCATCTTGGGTATTAGATACCGGTTATGGTTCTCATATCTGCAATTGTGTGCAGAGATTGAGAAACGGTAGAGTTTTGAAGACTGGTGACCATACTCTTCGGGTTGGAAATGGTTCCAATGTACATGCTGTATCCGTAGGAGAGTATCATCTGGGGTTGTTTTCAGGATGTATTTTGGTTTTGAACCCTTGTTATTATGTACCTAGTATGATATGTAATATAATATCCGTTTCTTTGTTAGACAATGAAGGATATCATTTTGTGTTGCAGAATAATGTTATGAATATTAACTTGAATCAACAGTTGATTGGGTATGGTACACTAAATAACGGTATTTACGTCCTAAACCAACACACAGTTTTCAATATACAACATACAAATAAAAGAAAATTTTCAGATATAAATGAAGCTTTTCTTTGGCATTGTAGACTTGGTCATATTAATGAAACAAGACTAAACAAGCTACATAAAGATGGATATTTGAATCCTTTTGAATATAAATTCTATGCGACTTGTCAGTCCTGTATCAAAGGTAAAATGACCAAAACTCCGTTTATTGGATACGGAGAAAGAGCTACAGAACTCTTAGGTCTCATACATAGTGATGTATGTGGACCAATGTCTATACATGCTAGAGGCGGTTTTTCACACTTCATCACTTTTACTGGCGATTTCTCAAGATTCAGACACGTGTTTTTATTGAAGCATAAATCCGAAGCTTTCGAGAAATTCAAGGAGTACAAACTTGAAATAGAAAAACAAATTGGTTTGAGCATCAAGAAACTTCGATCAGATCGAGGTGGAGAATATTTAAGCACTGAGTTTACAGACTTCTTAAAAGAGAATGGGATTCTCTCTCAGCTCACTCCTCCCTATACACCACAGCACAATGATGTATCAGAACGGATGAATCATACCCTATTAGATATGGTACGGTCCATGATGAGTGATGTTGAGTTACCGCTTTCCTTTTAGGGACATGCATTAGAAACAACAATTTATCTATTGAACAGGGTTTCAACCAAGACCGTGTCTACCACTCCATATGAGATGTGGTGTGGGAAGAGACCATCTCTTAAAAGAGTTAGGATATGGTGCTGTCCGTCTTTTGTCAAAAAGCAGAATCCGGACAAACTCGAGACACGATCGGTCATGTGTACATTTGTGGGATATCCAAAACATTCATATGGATATCTATTCTACCACAAGGAGGAACAAAGAGTGTTTATTTCTCAACATGCCACATTTTTAGAAAATGAAATTTTTACAAAAGGTACTGATGGCAGTGCGGTAGAACTAGAAGAAGTTCTAGAGACACAAATTACTCATGATGAATTGGCTGAACCTGATGTTGCAGTAGAACTTTAAGAACCTCAGCCGCTCCAGAGATCTACTAGAACTTATCACCCACCAGAGAGATACTATGGGTTTCTCATTGATGGTGATAGAGAAGATTGCATCATGGAAGATGATAACCCTACTATTTTTCAGCAAGCTATCACGAGTAGTGACTCAGTGAAGTGGCTGGATGCCATGAGATCCGTAATGGAGTCCATGTACACCAACAAAGTATGGACTTTGGATGTTGCACCTTCTGGGATAAAACCCGTAGGTTGCAAATGGATCTTTAAAAGAAAAATTGGTGTAGATGGACAGGTGGAGACCTATAAAGCAAGACTTGTAGCGAAAGGTTTTTGTCAAAGATCAGGATTGGACTATGATGAAACTTTCTCTCCGGTAGCAATGCATAAATCCATTCGGATCCTACTTGCTATATCTGCTTACTACGACTATGAAATCTGGCAGATGAACGTTAAAACTGCATTTCTAAATGGTAATTTAGAAGAATGCGTTTTTATGGATCAGCCAGAGGGTTTCGTTGACAGTGGGAGCAGCAAAAAGGCAAGTAGGTTGGTTAAATCCATTTATGGATTAAAACATGCATCACAGAGCTGGAACATGTGCTTTGATGATACAATCAAAGAGTTTGATTTTATCAAAAATATAGATGAACCATGCATTTATAAGAAGATTGTTGGGAGTACTGTCACTTTTCTCGTATTATATGTAGATGACATTCTCTTGATAGGAAATGATATTCCTATGCTACAATCGATCAAACTATTCTTATCACAAAGGTTCTCCATGAAGGACCTGGGTGATGCCTCGTGCATTTTGGGCATAAGGATCTATAGAGATAGATCCAAGAGGTTATTGGGTTTGTCCCAATCAAAGTACATTGATACCATCCTAAAAAGGTTTAGTATGAAGATTTCAACCGCGGTGCCTTGCCCGCTTGCCATGGAATCACTTTCTCTAAGGACTTCTGTCCGAAGACTGATGAAGAGAGAGCACGCATGAGCATTATACCCTACGCTTCAGCCGTAGGATCTATAATGTATGCAATGATATGTACTCGCCCTGATGTAGCTTATGCACTAGCTGTAGTAAGCAGGTATCAATCTAACCCAGGGGAGCAACACTGGATAGCTGTGAAGAACATTCTTAAGTACTTACGAAGGACTAAAGAATTGTTCTTGGTGTATGGTAATGGGGATCTCCAAGTGGAGGCCTTTACCGATTCCAGCTTCCAAAGTTCTAAGGATGACAATAGATCAAACTCAGGGTTTGTATTTACCCTCAATGGAGGGGCGGTGTGTTGGAAGAGTTCTAAACATGATACCGTTGCAGACTCCATGATGGAAGCTGAGTATATTGCTGCAAATGATGTTGTCAAGGAAGCCGTCTGGATGGGGAAGTTCGTTGCGGAACTAGGAGTAGTTCCAACCATCATTAATCCAATACCAGTGTATTGTGATAATAATGGAGCTATGGCGTTGGCCAAAGAACCCAGATCCCATCAGAAGTCCAGACACATCCTCATGCGATATCATCTGATCCGGGAGATAGTAGATCGCCAAGAAATCGAGATTCGGAGAGTAGATACAAAGAATAACCCCGCGGATTCACTCACCAAGGCCCTTCCACAGCCGCAACATGAGCGACTTTTTGAGATTTTGGGTATGAGATACGCCAATAATTGGCCTTAGTGCAAGTGGGAGATTGTTGGATATATGTATGCCCTAGAGGCCATTATATGTTTAGTGGATACTTGGACCTGTATATATATACAGATGAATTTCTTGCTCGACATGATAGTATGTTATCTGGTTGTACTTTATCTTGACATGTTTACTTGATACTGTTCATTTGATACATGTTGATAAAGCCCTCAGGATATCTGCTTGACTTCCATGGCTATGATGGAGATCATACTAGTGGGGCATGTGTGGTCAATAAGCATATCCTTAAATATTCCTATTCGAGGGTATATCGAGACAGGGCATCGATATTCCAGGGTAGACTAGCGTATACGTTTCTTGACCTATCTGATGGGCGGTGGATGATCCCATATCCATTGGTGTTGTGACATCAAAGATTGTATACGGGTGCTCAGTGGAGCCTGGGTACACTGAACGGACTCACAGAGAACTCCTATATGGTATTATATCTATCGTCGGATAGCAGTTCTCAGGTGACACTGGTACAGGTTAGTCTGTAGACCCGAGATCGTCATAGAGTCTTGTGTGTTCTCCCACTGTACTTCGATTTCCACCCAACCACGGCTCTACCGAGTCGTGCAAACAGGTGGCTTTTGGATACATTCCCGAGACACATGGAGACAATGAGCGATAGGAGGGGTTTCGTCTCTCTTGGTATTGGGAGTTGATGTAGTGCAATGTATGATTGGCTTTGACTCGAAGTCCCTGGCCAGGGCTGATGAGATTTATTGATAAGTGTTATCAGTAGTTTCTCGACCGGTCATAGTCCATATCGACATAACTTATTGAGTTATTAGGGTTCGGCGATTCCATCCCTATACTTGATATGCAACATATTATACGAAGATATCGGACTGTACGGTAAGTGTTACCAGTGGCTCTGCGGGAGTTTTGACAAGTTCGCTTGTTGTCCTTCTGTTCGCTCAATACCCGGGTGGCCGTTACGTTTAGCTGACTGCTTGCGGCTTGTGGGTGTTTGATATGATCATCACCTACTGCCGGCGTATTGACGGGTCTTAGAGTCCCATATAGGATTTTCCTAGCTCAGACGAAACGATGTGGTGTACATATGAGATATGCGTGGGAGCTCGATTAAATGCGAGTATGTGATACCGTATTTTAATAGGGCGTTTGCTATTGGTCGGGTCGTATGTGATATGACCGGTTTATTAAATCAAGTGTTGATTTAATATTGACTTTTAGCTCACTTTTAATTAAACCTTTTCTTTTGGATGTATGCATGCATGTATGCATATATGTTTATACATACACATGATGATGTGAATGCACACATACATACATACATATGTATCATGGTTGTTGATACATAGGAGATGGCAATGCAAGACTCACATGGTTGATATATATATATATATATATATATATATATATATATTTTGTTTATGAGTAAAAGAAAAAAGAAACTAACTTATGACTCATTGTTTCCACACTCTTTTAGCTTTGACCATTGACTCTAAACCTAGGTTAAATTTCCTTTGTTCTTTAACTCGTCTACAAAATATCTAGATATTTATTTAACCATGGTTATATTTGAGAGTGTCTCATATATATATTCTTTTCTTTTTCATTTTTATTCATGAGATTATCACAATATTGAAAAAGCTTTGCCGTCTTCTTCTTCTTCCTCCTGCATGCTCTCTTGAGCTTTTATTTGAGTGAGGAACTTAAAAAGAAAGTGTTTTTAAATTGAGAATACAAACCACATCATCATTCTACACTTCTCTAGCCCATTTGTGTAGGGTGTTTGCTCCACTTCTTCTTGATCTTGTGAAGCAAAGAGCTTGAGCTAAGAATCTCCGGGTGGATCATCGTAGATGACAAAGGACCTTGAGTGGAGTTGATCCAAGTTTCGAGCAAAGCCGTTGGAGTCCAAAGAGAGTGAAGGAGTTGGCTACAAAGGTTGTAGTTCCTTTCCTTTAGCTTAGATTTCTTATATTGTTGCTTTTACCCTAATCTCTAGTTACGATTCGGTGTTTGTTTGTAATAGCCCTCTAGAAATTTAAAAGTTCATTATTTTATGATGTTGCAACCCAACTAGAGGTTCTACTATACACCAACAGATGCTACAAATTCGGTTTGTCTTTTGATTGCTTTTATAGTTTTTGCTTTGCATAGTGGTATTTGTGAAATATCCTGCACCTTATTCGATAAGGAAAGAGCCGAGATCCCTTCACCGGAAGTGACCTCTTTAGAGGAACTAGTAAAATCCTCAAAAACACTCCTTTTAAAATTCACTCGATTTTACAACGACATCAAGTTCATTACGCAAAGGGTTTTCTTAAAAACCTGTCGTAGCCCTCCGTCATTTCAAATAAGTAATATTTAGTATTCGTGCTGCGTTTTTTGGCCTCTGTCAAAGCGTAGTGTGTGGTAGCTGATTAGTGCTTTTCTGCAAAGCATATGATGTGATTGGATTAGGTTAGTCGTACGACCTTGTTGACCTCTGTTAAGGGTTATGCGGGTGGGTTTATTTCAATCAAGAAATGACGGGTTGAACTTGACTAGCAGCCTATGGTTTGTTGACATTTGTCAAGGTCATAGGACGCTTGGGGAAAAATAATATTGGGAATTTCAAGTGTTGAAATTTGCAATGAGATTGTATACCTTCTATGAAATAGTTGGATCCCGATACCCACTGCGAGTAAGAGTTACTCCTGGGAGAGTTTTACACATTACAATTAGCCGATCAAGTAGGTGTCTAGAAAGGTGTTAACGGGGTTACTCCCTTAGGAAAACGAGGTTTATTTTAATTAGGTCTGTGCGAAAGCACGGGGAACCTCCTTCAATGTACCAACATTGGCCAGGCCGTAAGATTGACGGACCTGTAGGGTGTAATTAATCCCGGCTAGTCTTACCTTTTAGGGTTTGATGGAAGATTTGATAAAAACAGTGGGAGCCATCCCGATTAGATAAAATAATAACCAATCTGATCTTGTAAGAGCGCACGCAGAGTGTTTTCTTCTCTCTCTCTCTCCTGGTAGCGACCATGTCACGCCTTAATCAAGATAATAATATAGATGTATTGACCGAACCTGCTTATTATACTGAGCTAGGGAACGTTGGTTCCGTTCTTTCTTATAATTGTTATAAGTCTGAGCAGGAAATTGGGGAATATCCGGATTCCCATGCCACCCAATCGAAGAAAGTGCATGTTGACGCATCTTCTTCGGGTGTGTTCATTACCGAGAACTGTTTTTAAGAATCCTCTACGTCCTGGGTATGTGATACCGGATCAGGATCTCGCATATGTAATATGTTACATGGGCTACTGAAAGATAGAGAACTGGGAATGGGTGATATGTCTCTAAGTGTAGAGAATGGTGCAAGTGTTGCAGCCAAATCAGTTGGCAAATATCACCTTGTATTAATACATTGATTCTGTACGAATGTTATTACATACCGAACCTGATATACAATATTACATCGTTTTCTTTATTAAGTTAAAGAAGGATATAATTCTGTATTAGAGGATAATATTGTGAACATTTTCCTGAATCAAGAGTTGCTTGGATCAGGCACGTTATATAATAGCATATACGTTCTAAATCAAACCACAGTTCAAAGTATCTAAAACACACACAAGAGGAGTAGTTCAGAAATGAACGAATCCTTCTTGTGGCATTGTAGACTAGGTCATATCAATGCGACACGACCAGCTAAAGTTATATAAGGATGAATATAAGAATCTGTTCGAATTTTTCATCTTATGCTACTTGCTAGTCTTGTCTCAAAGGTAAAATGACCTATACCCCGTTTACTGGAAACAGAGAAAGAGTTACTGAACTCTTGGGATGGATACATGATGATGTATACGGTCATATGTCTACAAATGCCAAGGTTGGTTCTTCGTACTTCATTATATTCACTGATCTTCTCTCAGGATTCGGACATATGTTCCTGTTGAAACACAAGTCTGAAATTTTTAAGAAATTCAAGGAATATAAGCTTGAAGTTGAGGACCAGACAGGTAGAAGTATTAAGTCTTTCGATGTGATCAAGGAGGCGAATACTTACGTATGGAGTTCCTAGAGTTTCTAAAAGGAGAATGCGATTCTCTTTCAGCTTACTCCTTCGAGTACACCACAGCACAACGGTGTATCGGGGCGGAGGTATCGCACCCTATGAGATATGGTGCGCTCTATGATGAGTATTGCTGAATTGCCTGTTTCCTTTTGGTGTTATGCACTTGAGAAGCCGCATACCTATTGAATGGGGTTCCATCCAAATCAGGGCCTACCACTTCATATGAGATATGGAATTGGAAGAGACCATGTCTTAAACGAGTTAAGCTATGGGGTTGTCCGGCCTATGTTGAAAAGAAAAATCCGGACAAGCTTGAGGCAAGGCAGTTCTGTATAAGTTTGTTGGATATCCCGAATATTCGTGAGGGAATATATTCTACCACACTGAGGAGCAAAATGTGTTTTGTTTATCAGCATGCCACCTTTTTAGAAAAGGAATTTCTTGTGAATAAATTAGTGGTCATGAGGTAGAACTGGAAGGAGTTCCATCTAGACAAACTAACAGCTGATGATTTGGTGAAACCAAAGGATTCGATATTCTCCAACGAACCTCAGCCTCTCCGCGAATCTGGTAGGGTTCATCATCTACTTGAGAGATACTACGGTATTCTCGGTGACAGTGGGAGCGAGGATTGCATCATAGTAGATAATGGCCCAACTAGGTTCAGGCAGGCCGTCAAGAGTAGGGACTCTGTGAAATGGCTGGATGCTATGCAATCAAAGATGGAATCCATGTACACCAACAAAGTATGACTTTGAATGTTGCACCTGAAGGGGTAAAACCCATTGGGAGCAAATGGATCTTGAGAAGATTCTTGGTGTAAATGGAAAAGTTAAGACTTTCAACGCCATGCTTAAGTCCATCAGGATCAATGCGCGCGGAATTGAAACATCTGTTTTGATGTAGCAGTCAAAAAGTTTGACTTCATCAAAAAGGTAGATGAACCTTGTATATACAAGAAGGTTGTAGAGAGTAAGGTTTTTCTCTACGTATTGTACGTAGATAACATACTCTTGATAGGAAAGGGTTTTCTATGCTACACTCGGTCAAGCTCCTCTTATCACGAAGATTCTCAATAGAAGATCTGGATGATACCTATTACATCTTGTAGATTATGATTTATGGTGATAGATCTAAGTGGATGTTGGGAGTTTCCCAAATCCATGTACATTAACACCATAGTAAAGGGGTTTAGTATGGAGGATTCTAAGCGTGTTGGTTCGCCCACGTACCATACTAAAGGGGTCAAGCTCCTCTTATCACTCTTTCCAAAAAGATTTCTTCCAAGTCTGATTTGAGAGAGCTCGCGTGCAAGGGATACCCTATGCTTCGGCAGTAGGCTCTATCATGTATGCAATGTTATGTACCATACCAGATGTAGATGACTCACTAGGTGTAGTGATCAGGAATCAATCGGATCTTGGGAGAATCACTGGACAGCTGTGGAGGACATTCTTAAGTACTTAAGAAGCACTAAAAGAAAGTTCTTGGTTCCAGCTTCTAGAGTGATAGGTTTGACTGAAAGTCAGTCACAGGCATTGTCTTTATCCTCAGTGGAGGGACGGTAAGTTGGAAGAGTTCTAAGCTAGATAGGGCTCTCTCACTGTCCTGCGACTGACGTTGGCTCGATAAAGGCTAAATACATTTTTACCAATGATGCTGCCAAAGTGGTTGTCTGGAAATTTCTTGTTCATGAGATGAACAAGGTTCCTATCATTGAGCGTCCAATAACTGTTATTGTGACAATAATGGAGTTGTGGCTTTGGCCTAGGAACGCAGGTCTCATCAGCGATCCAGACATATTCTTAGGCAAGTACTACCTGATCAGGAAGATGGTTGATCTCCAAGGGATCGAGGTAAGAAGAGTAGATTTTGAGGTTAACATGGCAGATCCACTCACCAAGGCCTGCTTTCCCAAATACTATTTGAGAGATTTTAGGATGGTTGAGTATGGGATACTACAACCACTGCTATATTGTTGGGTATTGGATACTACAACAGATAGCCTTAGTGCAAGTGGGAGATTGTTAGTTATATGTATGCCCTAGAGGCCATTACTGTACATGGGATGTATATTGTAGTGGATGCATGGACATATATAGGGAGGACTTTCTTGCTCGATATGATAGTATGCTATCTGGTTGCTCTTTGTCTTAACATGTTGACTTGTATACGTGATGTTGTCTTGCTCTCACATGTTGATAAAGCCCTTAGGATGTGTACTTGACTACCAGGACTATAATGGAGATCATACTAGTGGGGCCAAAGGTAGTCTACAAGTACACCCTATAATTGTTCCTAGTCATGGGAGTATCGAGACAGGGCATCGATACTTCAGAGTAGACTAGCGTATGCGCATCTTAGACCATATGATGGGCGATGGATGATCCCACATCCATTGGTGTTTGACATCAAAGATGGTATACGGGTGCTCAGTGGAGACTGGGTACACTGAACGGACTCTCCGAGAAGTCCTAGATGGTATTATACCTATCGTCAGATAGCAGTTCTCTGGTGACACTGGTACAGGTTAGTCTGTCGATCCGGGATCGTCATAGAGTCTTGTGTGATTCCCACTGTGCTTTGATTTCCACCATACCACGGTCAAGAGATCGTGCAAAAAGGTGGTTTTTGGGTATAGTCTCGAGTCATATGGAGGCAATGAGCGATAGGAGGGGATTCGTCTCTCCCCGTATTGGGAGTTGATGTTGCGCTATGCTCGATTGGCCATAACAGGAAATCTTTGGCCAGGGTTGCTGAGATTTACTGGTAAGTGTTATCGGTAGTTTCTCGAACCGTTATGGACCTTGTATCGGCATGACTTATCAGGCTATTGGGGTCTGACGTTATACCACCCCAGGCTGTTGATATGTGACATATCTGACGAAGAGAGCGGACTGTATGGTAGTGTTACTGATTGGATTCGCAAGAGTATGAGCAGGCTTGCTTGTTGATCTTCTGATCGCTCAATACCCAGGTGGCCGTTACGTTTAGCAGACCGCTTGCGGCTTGTGGGTGTTTGATATGATCATCACCTACTGCCGGCGTATTGACGAGTCTTTAGAGTCCTATCAGAGGTTTCCTGATTCATGCGAAACGTAGTAGGAGCACATATGTGATATGTACGGGACCGAGATTAATGCGCGTATGTGATACCACATTATATTCTCGTGATATGTGATATCGGACGGTTATATGTGATATAGCCGGGTTATCGGATCAAGTGTTGATTCGATACGATGTTACATTTGATATTAGCCGGTTGTATGTGATATAGCCGGATTATTGAATCAAGTGTTGATTTAATAATTTAATGTATAATTTTATATTTGATATATTAATTTACATTAAATAGTATTAGCTCGCTTAAACATTTCTTTTTCTCACATGTGTGCATATAGTATATATGTGATATATATTTATGTACATTATTTTGTGTCATGCTTGATGCCACATGATTTATGGGTGTATGAGACTCACACCATGCTTGATATAATGTTGGGTTTTATTTATCTAAAGTTAATCAAATTAGATGGTAATTAGTCACATGGTTCAAGCTTATAAAAGCTTGTGGAACCATTGACTAAGTCCACTCATATGTTTTACTTGTAGATATTTATTAACCTAACCATTATAGTTAGCCATGGTAAACTCTCTACATGAGTTAGTGTATGACACTAACTCACCCATGGTTCATATTCTTACCTCATGAGTTCATTCTCTCATTCTTCTTCACTTGATCATCTTCTTCTTCATTGAGGAAGCTTTCTAGCTTTTGAAATGGTGAGAAAATATTGTGAGAAAATTAAATCTAAAGTGAGATCATTTCCTACTTCATCATCCTCTACTATTAGCCATTTAGTTTAGGGTGTTTGCTTCACTAAACCCTAATTTAGTGCAGAGGTAGCATGAGCTTGAGTCTCCTCAACGTAGATCATCTTCGGCCTCGAAGACTTCATACAAGTTTGTTCATTTCTCTAAGGGAACCCATACTAGAGTTCGGGAGATCACTACTCGCAGCGAAGGGACTACTACACCAGGCTTTAGAAGTGAAGGACCGGTCTACAAATGTTGTATTCCTCATTCACTTAGATGTTAAGATGTTAAAATTGCTAGTTTGTTTAAATCTCTAGTTAAGATTCTAGAGTTAGGGTTCTTTAGAACGGAAAATTTTGAAAACGGCATGGACGATACCTCCCGAAACCTTGCTGCTGTGCTAAGTAACCTTACATCTATATCGTTTTGCCCGAAGCAGGGTAACCCTCTGTGTAGGACTCTAAAGACTCGTCAATATGCCGGCAGTGGGTTTAACCACAAGCACGTCAGCGGTACTAGCTGTACGTAACGGCTACCCAGGTATTGAGCGAAAGGGAGGCCGACGAGAAAACTCATCCTGAAACCCCTACCGAGCCTGACATAGACAATAATCGTACAGTCCGGTCCGTTCTTCTAAAGATATCACATATCGAGTCTAGGAGGTCGATAATGTCAGACCCCTAATAACGCAACATTTAGTGTCGGTATGAAGCTCATCACCACCTGAGAAACTACCGATCCTAGATCAGTAATTCTCGACTACCTTGGCCATGGATTTCTGGTGATGGCCACCCGTGCACAACCGCGACATCAACCCCCAATATCGGGAGAGAAGAATCCCCCGATGATCCGCTCACTGCCTCCATGTGGCTTGGGACTGTACCCAACTAAAACCTGTTTGCACGACTCCTTTGAGCCGTGGTAGGGTAGTAATCAAAGCACAGTGGGAACTCACACGAGACAAATGATGATCTTAGGTCAATAGACTAACCTGTACACATGTCACCTGGAAACTGCTATCCGACAATAGGTATAATACCAACTAGCATGTTCCAGGTAAGTCCGTCCGCTGTACTCATAACCCAATGAGCACCTGTATACATCTTAGGTGAACATACTAACACCAATGGGTTATGAGACCGGCCACTGCCTCTCGTCGGGGTCTCGATCTGTAAACACTAGTCTACTCTGGAGTATCGATGCTTGATCGATCATTCGAATTGTGTTTTGAAAAGTAATCACAATCAAAGAAATTTATAAACCGCAATCAATTAACGGTGTCAATTGTAGTTTCGTTAGCGAGAGCGGATCGTCCACTGAGATGTGTGTACTTGTTCGAATTTGTTTTAGTTGAGTCGAGAAGAAAATATAAAAGAAGATGATTCAAGATTTGTGAGATTTAATTTCAAGAAACATAAAGAAAATAGATCTAGAATCAAGAATCAAGAAGTTATCCCCAATCAATTTGATTATCAAGATTATGAAGAATAGCTTGTAGGATTCGATTGAGTTAATAGCTAATGATGAATCTAATAATTCCTAATCTTATCTATTGATAATTTGTAGCTAGATTGATGATGATGAATGAAGATTAGGGATCAATTGAAGAAACTAGGGTTTCTCCTTCACTATCCCTTGTCTTTTCAATCATAATCATTCGGATCTATCTTCTAGCAAAGAAAATCATCAATCGTTTGATCCTTAATTTGCAACGAAATAATCAAGAAGTGATCTCGCTCCAAATTAGGTCATCAATGATTCTTTTTGCTAAGGTTCACAAATCTCATAAAACTTAAGATTAGTACTAAAATTTGATCATCATTGATCTATCAATTTTCTCGAATCCTCCACAAGCGGAGATTACTCACACATTATGAAAATTGATGAATCAAGAACGAGAAATTTCATAATGCAAGAATGTAAAGAAAGCAAGAATTACAATTATCACCTTTATTAAATCTTCTTCAAATTACACCTCTCAATTGAGTTTACAAGACTAGCTCTCGAATCGCTCCTTGAAAGGGAATTTGTCGTCGATCTTTGCGTAGCTCGATCGTCTCGAGTTGTGGATCGGATGCGGATCTCTTGCTCTTGATGACGACCGGCGTTGCGATAAAGGATCGTTGATTGATTGCTTGATTTGTTCTCGATAGATCTTGATTTGGATTTGGATTTGGATTTGGGTTAGGGTTTTGGATCACAAGTTGTGTCACTCAACTTGTGTAGTGAATTGGTTCCATGTCCAACAACCTTTTAACCACCTTTTAATTGTAGATCTAGATCTCTTTTTATAATTTCAAATAAATCGTCCCTCCTAAGCTTGGTAGTTATGCAGAGCTTTCCAGAAGTTGCCACGTGGAAATGGAGCATCTTGAGGAAGCTAGGCCGTTACAAGGAAGGTTCTGGAGAAGTTTGGATCGCCAACGAGCCAACTCGGCCGCGGAACCGCGGCGGATCGGCCTGGATCAGCCGCGGATCTGCGGCCATTTGAGGAGATCTCTCCATGAAGTTTTTTGGATTGTTTGGTGTTGTCTTTGGGGTGTTCTTTTGATGTCTGGAATCTTATAATTCTTTCTTGGTTGCTGCCAGTTTTTAAGTCTTTGACTTGCTGCGCTTTATCGGCACTTTTGCGATTTCAGTTCTTTGACCAGAAGAATTTTCTGCACACAATCTCGATAAAATATGTTGAGATATACAAAATCATGCATGTAGTAATAAACACACTATTTCCCTCATAATGCCGGTTATAATGTATAACACATGTTATTTGATATTTTGCAGACGAATTGCTAATATGTGCTATATTTATACCAAACACCTTTAGATGATTAGAAAGAGTAGGGAAATAGATGTGTTAAGAATGCAATATTTTCGACTGATCAAATTCCCCCAAACTTAATTTTGATCATCTCGAGCAAACATCTTTTATTCAAGAGAAGGAGAAAATATAAGAAAAAGAAAAACTAACTAGCACACTTTCGTAGGCAACACGATTGCACTGAGCACGTGCAACAAGCCTTTAAACCTCTAGGTGTCCCTAGTAGGAGGAGTGTTGTCTCCTGAGGGTTTTCAGCGGATTGCACCCACAAAATCCTATAATAAAAGGAAGACTGTGAAAGTTACAGATAAAAATAAGAATTGTAAAAGAAAGACTTTGAAAATCAGAGTTTCCAACTATACTAGCTTTTCAGTTGTCATGAGCCCTATCTTAATAGTCATGAAAAGATGTTAGAAATCACATCATCCCTCAATAAACATCGTCTTTATTCTTCATTCCTACCTTTCTTCCAAACATTGATCATATACCCCTACGTGTGTGTAAAAAACATCCCTACACTCGGAGAATTCAATTCAAGCTATCATACTCTTGTCCATTTACCTCAGTACTTTTTAAACGGTGAATATTTAGATGGATTTGCTCACACATTTTTCATGCGACTGTTAATATTTCTTGAGGTACTAACCGACCGATTACTCATGTGCTTGCTGATTAGGCGTAAATAGTATTTTCCTCGTCTTGCAACACCTAAGGCTTAGCAGTGACTCCCAAACCAGTTGGTCTAAGGCACTAGGTGATGAAGTACCATCGCTATATTCTTTTATTGTTGCCTTGGTGATAACAAAACCAGTGTTCATTTTTCTTCACCATTTTATCTTTTATGCTTTATTTATTATTTTCTTCGTAATTTGGCTTTTAGACAAGAGCATTTCAAGGTATTCTCTACTATCCCGACTTTCAAGACGTGTGTAAGTGCGTATAGTAGGGTATCAACATTCAAATGTTTGGCTTCCAGAATAGGAACTATTTTTCAGACTTATTTTTATCCTCAGATTAGTGACTTCCTTCATCTTACTAACCCTTGGGACGACGGCTCATAACTACTTATTACTAGTTCGTTTAAGAAAACTTCTAACTTTCTAGGTTTTCTTAAATTTTTCTAATCTTTTGGATGTAATTTTTCACTATATAATCTTTTATTATAAAATTAAATAATAAATATTTTTTAATATATTTTGTGCTTATGCAAAGTAATATGCAAAGTGAGGCGTAAATAAGCACAAACCTCCCCCAAATTTGTTTACAACAGTGTTCTCACTGTTGCCATCTGTTAAATCTCATAAACCTGTAGACTTGGGAGGAAATTTATTAATAGGGGCAATAATATATGAACATGAAAATCTCCCCCAAACTTATTCTTTTCACTCACCTCCATTCTAAAGATGATACAGTATTTTTCAAGACATGGAGGTGAGATGGAGGAATTTTAGTCAAGATAAATTAGCTCCTATAAAAACAGGAGCCCCTCCGTGGGGTCAGTGGAAAAATACGGTTTTAGTCTATGTCCATTTACATTGAAAATTGTACCGTTTTCAACATTTTCAACCTCAACTGCCCCGTGTGGGTATACATACTGCACAACAAAAGGTTCTTTCCACCGAGATTTTAGCTTACCCGCATGAAGGTGGAGACGTGAATCATAAAGAAGGACTTGTTGACCAGGTGTAAAAGTTTTTCTCAAAATGTTTTTATCGTGAAATACGTTAGTCCGGTTCTTTACAATTACAGTATTATCGTAAGCTTTATCGCGGAGTTCGCTTAGCTCATTTAATTGCAGCTTCCGAAAGTTGCAGGCTTGATTTAAGTCAAAATTAAGTTCTTTAAAGGCCCACATTGCTTTGTATTCAATCTCGACCGGAAATTCGCAAGCCTTACCAAAAACTAGACGATAAGGAGACATACCTAGATCGGTTTTATATGCGGTACGAAATGCCCAAAGAGCATCCATCAATTTGGTTGACCAATCTTTTTTATTTTTAGAAATTGTTTTCTCAAAAATTTGTTTGATTTGTCTGTTTGAAACCTCAGCTTGTCCGCTCGTTTGGGGATGATAGGGTGTGGAAAGTTTGTGGTTGATTGCATATTTCCGCATCAAGGTCTCGAAAGACCGATTACAGAAATGCGTCCCGTTATCGCTAATGATAGCACGTGGGTGTCCAAATCGCGAAAAGATATTTTCTTTTAAGAACTTAATGACAACCTTTTTGTCATTAGTGCGACAAGGAACAGCTTCCACCCATTTCGTGATGTAATCAACCGCAAGCAATATGTACAAATTCCTAAAGGAGTTGGGAAAATGGCCCATAAAATCAATACCCCAAACGTCAAAAATTTCAACCACCAAGATCGGTTGAAGTGGCATCTCATTTCTCTGAGAAATCCTACCCGTGTGTTGATACTGTGGACAGGTTTTGCAATGATCAAATGCATCTTGGAATAAAGTCGGCCAATAAAAACCGCATTGCAAAACCTTCTCCTCTGTCTTTCGAGGACCAAAGTGACCTCCACATGCCTGATTATGACAGAAAGATAGAACGCTCTTTAATTCATCATGGGGGACACATCTGCGAATGATCTGATGAGAACAATACTTAAACAGATAGGGTTCATCCTAGTAAAAGTGTTTTACTTGGGAAAGAAATCGATGTTTGTCCTGTTTCGACCATTCGTTGGGAATAAGTCCCGTAGCAAGATAGTTCACAATATCCACGAACCAAGGTTCGTCGGATACTTTCAAGAGTTGTTCGTCTGGAAAAGAGTCATTAATTGGCAGGGTCACAGATGAAGAAGAGATGCGCGAAAGATGGTCGGCTACTACGTTTTCACATCCTTTCTTATCTCGAATAACAAGATCAAATTCTTGTAATAGAAGGATCCAACGTATTAACCTACCTTTAGCATCCTTCTTCGCTAAAAGATGTTTTAAGGCGGAGTGGTCAGTGTACACAACAATTGGTGAGCCAATCAAGTAAGGCCTGAATTTTTCCAATGCAAATACAACTGCCAAAAGTTCCTTTTCGGTGGTTGTATAATTAATTAAAGCATCATTCAGGGTCTTGCTTGTATAATAAATCATATGTGACATCTTTTCAATGTGCTATCCTAAGACTGCACCTACTGCAAAATCTGATGCATCACACATAAGCTCAAACAGGTGGTTCTAATATGGAGATGATAAGACAGGGGCTGTAGTGAGTAACTTTTTAAGTGAGTCAAATGGAGCCTCACAATCCGAGTCAAAGTGAAAGGTTGTGTCTTTGGCCAAGAGAAGAGTTAAGGGTCTAGCAATTTTGCTAAAATCCTTAATGAATCTCCGATAAAAGCCGGCATGGCCAAGAAAAGATCGTATATCTTTGACGCATTTAGGATGGGGAAGGTTATGAATGACATATATTTTAGCTCTGTCAACCTCAATGCCTTTCCGTGAAATAACATGTCCAAGCACAATTCCCTCTTGGACCATGAAATGGAATTTTTCCCAATTCAGGATTAAGTTCTTATCTTTGCAACGAGTAAGAACTGCGTCAAGATGTGATAGGCAGACATCAAAAGAATCTCCGAATATCGAGAAATCGTCCATGAAAATCTCCAGAAAATTCTCGACCATGTCCGAGAATATCCCCATCATACACCGCTGAAATGTAGCGGGAGTATTGCATAACCCAAAGGGCATGCGTCTATAAGCAAAAGTACCAAAAGGACAAGTAAATGTGGTTTTGTCTTGATCCTTTTTGGCAATAGGGACCTGGTTATAGCCAGAGTATCCATCCATGAAGCAATAATATTCCCGTTCAGCTAAGCGTTCTAACATCTGGTCAATAAAAGGTAGAGAAAAGTGGTCTTTTCTCGTTGCGGCATTGAGTTTTCTATAATCAATATATACGCGCCACCCAGTTTGAGCGCGTGTCTGGATTAACTCATTTGCCTCATTTGTTATGACCGTGATGCCAGATTTCTTAGGGACTGCATGAATTGGACTTACCCATTGGCTATCAGAGATTGGGTAAATGATACCACTGTCAAGACATTTGACGATTTCTTTCTTTACCGCCTCCTTCATGACGGGGTTTAACCGTCTCTGTGGTTCTCGGGTTGGCTTGGCTTCATCCATCAGATGTATATGATGTTCTACAATCAAAGGACTAATCCCTTTGATGTCAGCCATAGTCCAACCAAAAGCCTGCCTATTAGATCTCAATACCGTTAAAAGTGCATTCTCTTGCACTATGGCTAGAGAAGCGGATATGATCACGGGTAAAGACTCATTCTCACCTAAATATGCATATTTATGATGAGAAGGTAATAATCTGAGATCTAATGTCGGCGGAGAAACAATAGAAGGTGGGGTAAAAGAATGACATTCAGATTCACGAAGAAGCTTGTAGCCTGCAAAGGATACAGACTCTGAAGGTGATGAGTCAAAAGTTTCAGAATCAGGAGTGGACTCATCAAAGGTGTCCTCACTAAGATGTGTAAGATCAAACATTGATGTGCTAATGTCGTCAAGATCATCAAAGCAAAGTTCATCAACTTCGCAGCTTTCGGGAGCTATCTCGTGGACAGAACAGACATCAAGAATATGAGCAGAGGGTTCAGACGGATGACTTCCAATTTTGTAAATATTCAGTTCAATTGTCATTTTTCCAAAAGATAGGTTCATAGAACCGTTTCGACAGTTAATGATTGCATTGGAAGTGGCAAGGAATGGTCGACCCAGAATCACCGGAATTTGGTTCTGTGGGTTCGCTACAGGTTGTGTATCGAGAACAATAAAGTCTACAGGGAATATGAATTCCCCAACTTTTATCAACACATCCTCAAGCTCACCCCTATGTTTGGTGATTGATCGGTCTGCCATTTGGAGAGTGCAATGAGCTGGTTTCAACTCTCCAATCCCTAACTGCTCGTAGACAGAGTATGGAAGCATGTTAACACTTGCGCCAAGGTCAAGTAAAGCACGGTTAATGTTTTTACCCCCAATAGAAATTGAGATTGTAGGACATCCAGGGTCCTTACATTTCTTTGGTAACTGTGAGGTAAAAGCAGTGCTAACATTATTTGCCATGAATACCTTTTTGGGCACCTGAGTCTTCCTCTTCCTAGTACACAAGTCCTTTAAAATTTTCGCATAAGACGGAACTTGTTGGATAACATCTAGGAGAGGGATATTGATGTTAACCTGTTTGAACATTTCCATAATCTTCTCCATATGTGGACTCGATTTATTTCCCCTTAACCGATTCGGATAAGGAGCTTTAGTAATAATAGCTGGGTCCAACATTAGAGAAGGTGGT
The DNA here is from genome assembly GCA_030015575.1 of Agapanthus africanus. NCBI lineage: Eukaryota > Viridiplantae > Streptophyta > Magnoliopsida > Asparagales > Amaryllidaceae > Agapanthus > Agapanthus africanus. The sequence goes on along the minus strand of JASDDO010000019.1, from coordinate 386,833,076 downwards.
GTGTGTGGAACTGATCCCAGAATAGGAGTGGGGATCGTCTTAGGTGGACTAGAAGGAATATGCTGAGGGTTAGAGCCTTGAGGAAAATGAAGAATAGGCTCGCAAGAAGGTGGTGGGGTAGACGAACAACGGTCAGAAGTAGAAGTGGATGTGGAAGTGAAAGGAAAAGTGGAAGTGAAAGCCAGGGTGTTATTGATTAATTCATCATGATTATCAATCTCTTCACCGACTTGATTATTCAGCACTCTTCCGAATCTCAACGTTGTAATGACATTCACATTGTAGTGTTGTGAATGTCCAGGATTCGGTAGGGGTTGAGACAGAAGTTTCCCTTTCTCTCTAGCACTCATTTCGGCATTTATTCATGCAATTTGGGCTTCCATCGATTTAATACTCTCGCCGTGTGAGGCGGAGTTCTTCTTTATGTCATCGACAGAAGACTTTATCTCAGCCAAAACTTGCATGAAATTTTTCAGAATCAAATTCATAGTTTGTGCAAGTGAAGAGGAGTCATCAGTACTGGTCAATTGCAAAGAATTAGACGGTGCAGAAGTGTTGACCGGATTTTGAAAATTTTGTGATTGATAGGGGTGCTGAGTCAGTTATAGTGGTTGCTATTGTTGTGGAGGGACCCTTTGAAAGTTGTTTTGGTTTGGAATCATGTTTTGAGTTTTGTGTTGGTTCCAAGCAAAATTAGGGTGATTCCTCCAACCCTGATTATAAGTGAAAGAATATGGATCGTTTCTAGGTCTTTGCTGGAAAGCAGCATTAGTATGCTCTTGACCTTGAAACGGAGAATTCAATGGACATTCTTCCGTCAAATGTGATGGATCAGAACAACATCTACAGACAGTTTTGGGGAGTGTCATCTGATTTAGGGAGGCTAATAAAAATTTGTGTTCCATAGCTTCGAATTTCTTTTGCATTGCTTCCATTTCAGCTCTAACTCCTATGGAAATATCCAGTTGATGGATACCACCCCTAGACGATGGTTGACTTACACTCTCCCACTGTAAAGATTTTTCAGCGAAATCTTCTAAAAATTTCCAAGCTTCACCATCGTCTTTAGACATGAAGTTGCCTTGACATATGGATTCAAGATTCTATTTTGTTGTAGGATTAATTCCCTCATATATGATTCTACACAGATCCCATCGGTGGATTCCGTGATGAGGACATTGAACTAACAGATCCTTGAAACGTTCAAAACACTTTGAAAATAGTTCATTGGGAAGCTTGGTAAATTGATTTATTTCGCTATGGACTCGGGCTGTCTTATGATTAGGATAAAATTTCTTTACGAAAGTTATGACGAATTCATCCCAGTTTGAAATAGAATGTGCGGCTGTGTTATAAAGCCACTTCTCGGCTAAATCACACAAAGTGAACGGGAGAAGACGTAGACGCATAGCATCCACAGAAAGCTGTGAAGTACCCATCATAGCGCATACATTTCAAATTTGGTAATAAAATCGTATGCGTCTTCAGACTCGAGACCGTGAAATTTGGGTAAAAGATTGATGTATTGAGGTTTGATTTCGAAATTGTCCCCATTGGCTGGTGGAATGGAAAGACAGATAGAAAGAGGACCTCGAATAGGGTAGCATCTCTCCTGGAGAGAGATGCGGGGTGGATTCTACGCACCTGCGGACGGTGGCAGAGTGGTGTTAAAGAAGTTCGATGGAGATCCATCCATCGAAGTGGATGTAGTGTGTGGTGAGGAAAAAGAAGATGTAGAAATACCGACTTCGGAGTCGATAGAAAGAACGCGAACAAGACGGGCACTAGAATCCCGTGTCCAGCCGAGCATGCGGTAAATGGTTTAGCACAAGTGGCAGCGTTGTGATAATTAGAGAAAAGTTTGGATTGGTGTTTGTTTTGAAAAAAAATACGGATTTTTTGAAAAATCAAATCACAAAATATACACAAGCAACCCTAGATCTATTGGTCACCTAGGTCAAGTCTCTAGACCGCTCCTAGACTTCCAGAAGACAAATTGCATGATAGATTCTCTACTGCCTCTTTATCCCTTCTGTGGTCAGGTAAGTGCAAGGTAAGTGGGAGGTTCTCCGCTACGTAAGTAGCAGGCCTAATTAAGTAACCACTTGACTTAGACACACTTTCCTTAGACACCACAAAAGAAATGCGGATAAACAGTAGATTACCCACAACCTCCTTCTGTCCTAAGTGAGCGCGACGGTCCTTAGAGTCATGTCTAGATATTTTTTAGTTAATGAGGGTGATGCGGATGCAAGTTTTGTGATTTCCGAGGCTTAGCAAGGGTAATGAACTCCCCACCTAATCTGAATTTGGTCTTTGCCCCTTAATTTCTGTGTTAAAATATGCAAACAACCAAGATCAAACATGCAACAATTTTTCTTTAGCGGCGCTGCGAATTTTTGCAAAGAATCCTGCAGAAATTAGTTAATGGACAAGAGCAGGGAAGAGATAAGAAAGTCAGAAATATACCAGAGAAAAATGAAGCACTGAAACCTCAAGATTGCCGCGGTTCCACCGCGAAATGCTACCAAGTGCCGCAGTTCCGCGGTCTGATGATGTGATTTCTGCACAAGATTTGGTACAAATGCTCCTGTTACCTCACTGGACTTCCTGAGATGATCTGAATATTTTTCCTCTTGCTCCAATAATTCCATATTCCCTTGCAAAAATCATAACAAATCGTTAAGCACTTGATGCGATTTTGAAAATTCTGATGGAATAATAAAATTTCAACTCAAATAACAAAAACGAACAAATTAGCACACGATCCCCGACAACGACGCCATTTGATTGATCATTCGAATTGTGTTTTGAAAAGTAATCACAATCAAAGAAATTTATAAACCGCAATCAATTAACGGTGTCAATTGTAGTTTCGTTAGCGAAAGCAGATCGTCCACTGAGATGTGTGTACTTGTTCGGATTTGTTTTAGTTGAGTCGAAAAGAAAATATAAAAGAAGATGATTCAAGATTTATGAGATTTAATTTCAAGAAATATAAAGAAAATAGATCTAGAATCAAGAATCAAGAAGTTATCCCCAATCAATTTGATTATCAAGATTATGAAGAATAGCTTGTAGGATTCGATTGAGTTAATAGCTAATGATGAATCTAATAATTCCTAATCCTATCTATTGATAATTTATAGCTAGATTGATGATGATGAATGAATATTAGGGATCAATTGAAGAAACTAGGGTTTCTCCTTCACTATCCCTTACCTTTTCAATCATAATCATTCGGATCTAGTCTCTAACAAAGAAAATCATCAATCGTTTGATCCCTAATTTGCAACGAAATAATCAAGAAGTGATCTCGCTCCAAATTAGGTCATCAATGATTCTTTTTGCTAAGATTCACAAATCTCATAAGACTTAAGATTAGTACTAAAATTTGATCATGATTAGATCTATCAATTCTCTCTAATCCTCTACAAGCCGAGATTACTCACACATTATGAAAATTGATGAATCAAGAACGAGAAATTTCATAATGCAAGAATGTAAAGAAAGCAAGAATTACAATTATCACCTTTATTAAATCTCCTTCAAATTACACCTCTCAATTGAGTTTACAAGACTAGCTCTCGAATCGCTCCTTTAAAGGGAATTTGTCGTCGATCTTTGCGTATCTCGATCGCCTTGAGTCGTGGATCGGATGCGGATCTCTTGCTCTTGATGACGACTGGCGTTGCGATAAAGGATCGTTGATTGCTTGCTTGATTTGTTCTCGATGGATCTTGATTTGGCTTTGGATTTGGATTTGGGTTAGGGTTTTGGATCACAAGTTGTGTCACTCAACTTGTGTAGTGAATTGGTTCCATGTTCAACAACCCTTCAACCACCTTTTAATTGTAGATCTAGATCTCCTTTTATAATTTCAAATAAATCTTCCCTTCTAAGCTTGGTAGTTATGCAGAGCCTTTTAGAAGATGCCACGTGGAAATGGAGCGTCTTGAGGAAGCTAGGCCGTTACAAGGAAGGTTCTGGAGAAGTTTGGATCGCCAACGAGCTAACTCGGCTACGGAACCGCAGCGGATCGGCCTGGATCGGCCGCGGATCCACGGCCATTTGAGGAGATCTCTGCATGAAGTTTTCTGGTTTGTTTGGTGTTGTCTTTAGGGTGTTCTTTTGATGTCTGGAATCTTATAATTCTTTCTTGGTTGCTGCCAGATTTCAAGTCTTTGACTTTCTGCGCTTTATCGTCACTTTTGCGATTCCATTTTTTTGACCTGAAGAATTTTCTGCAAACAATCTCGATAAAATATGTTGAGATATACAAAATCATGCATGTAGTAATAAACACACAATTTCCCTCATAATGCCGGTTATAATGTATAACACATGTTATTTGATATTTTGCAGACGAATCTCTAATATGTGCTATATTTATACCAAACATCTTTAGATGATTAGAAAGAGTAGGGAAGTTGATGTGTTAAGAATGCAATATTTTCGACTGATCAATGCCCAGTCTCGAAACTCCCACAACCGGGAACATTTAAGGATGTGCTTATAGACTACCCAGCTCCCACGTATATGATCGCCATCATACTGCTGGCAGTCAAGCAAGAATCCTATGGGCTCTATCAACATGTAATAGTGATCTGTAATGCAACATAATGTTGTACATGATGATAAAGACAAACCAGATAGCATAATATCATCTCGAGTAAGACTGTTCTACCGGTATAGGTCATCCCTCAATCATCATAATCACCTGCCTGCGACTATGATAATTGCCTTGAGGGCACTATAGCCAACAAACGGGGTAGACTGGTATGGAATGCATTAAAAGTAGCATGATGATGGACACTAAAAGACACCTACTTGAACATCCTGTACCGTTGTCCTGTAGGTTTTGACGGGGCCTTGTACTTACATGTTACCATAGTCCACGGGATAGTTGGACTCCTTTCGTATACACTAATACATTCTGTACCAAACTACAGACAACGACGTTAGTATAACATGTTATTTATATGTATACCTTAGAGACCATTATTATACATGTGATGTATATTATAGTGGATGCTTGGACATATATAGGGAGGACTTTCTTGCTCGACATGATAGTACGCTATCTGGTTGCTCTTTATCTTAACATGTACACTTATTGTTTCTCTATTACATGTTGATAAAGCCCTTAGGATGATTACTTGACTACCAGAATTATGATGCGGATCATACTAGTGGGGCAGAGGTAGTCAGTAAGTACATCCTTCAATTGTTCCTAGTTATGGGAGTATCGAGACGTGGCATCGATATTCTAGAGTAGACTAGCGTATACGCTTCTCGACCCATATGATGGGCGATGGATGATCCCATATCCATTGGTGTTTGACATCAGAGAAGGTATACGAGTGCTCAGTGGAGACTGGGTACACTGAACGGACTCGCCGAGAACTCCTAGATGGTATTATACCTATCGTCAGATAGCAGTTCTCTGGTGACACTAGTACAGGTTAGTCTGTCGACCCGAGATAATCATAGAGTCTTGTGTGATTCCCACCGTGCTTTGATTTCCACCTTACCACGTTCAAGAGATCGTGCAAAACGGTGGTTTTTGAGTACATGGAAGCAATGAGCGATAGGAGGGGATTTCGTTTCTCCCGGTATTGGGGGTTGATGCTGCTCTATGCTCGATTGGCCATAACAGGAAATCCCTGGCCAGGGTTGCTGAGATCTACTGGTAAATGTTATCGGTAGTTTCTCGAACCTTTATGGGCCTCATATCGGCATGACCTATCAGGGCTATTGGGGTATGACGTTTACCACCCCCAAGCTGAGATATGCGACATATCAGACGAAGAGACCAGACTGTACGGTAGTGTTACCAATTGGATTCGCAGGAGTATGAGAAGGCTTGCTTGTTGATCTTTTGATCGCTCAATACCCGGGTGGCCGTTACGTTTGGCAGACCGCTTGCGTTTTGTGGGTGACTGATATGAGCATCACCAACTGCCGGCGTATTGACGAGTCTTTAGAGTCTGACATAGAGGTTTCCTGGCTCAGACGAAATGAAGTAGGAGCACATATGTGATATGTGCGGGACCGAGATTAATACGAGTTTGTGATACCGTATTCTATTCTCGTGATTTGTGATATCGGTCGGTTATATGTGATATAGCCGGGCTGTCGAATCAAGTGTTGATTCGATAGGTTGATACATTTGATATTAGTTGGTTGTATGTGATATAGCCGGATTATTAAATCAAGTGTTAATTTAATAATTTAATGTATAATTATATATTTGATATATTAACTTATATTAACTAATATTAGCTCACTTAAGATTTCTTTTACTCACTCGTGTACACTTAGTATATATGTGATATATATTAATGTACATTCTTTTGTGTCATGCTAGATGATACATATAACATGGGTGTATGAGACTCACACCATGCTTGTGATAATGAGAGGTTTTATTTATTTAAAGTAAATTATAATTATTTGGAAATTAGTCACATGGTTGAAGCTTGTGAAAGCTTGTGGAACCGTTGACCAAGTCCACTAATTTTGTTTTACTTGAGATATTTAGTTACCCAACCATTATCCCAAGCCATGGTTAAGTCTCTACATGAGTTAGTATGAGATATTATCTCACCTATGGTTTCTATTCTCACCACTTGATTCATTCTAGGCTTGACTTTTTTCCATGGTTGCTTTTCTTCATCTCCTTTCTCAAGCTCTCTAGCTTTTGGGGAGGTGAAGAAAATGAGTGAGAATTTTTTTTCTAAAGTGAGCAAAATTCCTACTTTATCATCCTTTACAAGATTAGCTATTTAGTTTAGGGTGTTTGCTTCACTAATTCCATATTAGCGAAGAGGTAGCTTTGGTTAGTGTCTCCTCGACGTAGATCATCTTCTGCCTCGAAGACTTCAAGCAAGCTTGTTCATTTCACCTTGTGGAGCCTTACTAGAGTCCGGGAGATCACTACTTGGAGCGAAGGGACTACTACACGGAGCTTATGAAGTAAAGGACCAGTCTACAAAGGTTGTATTTCTTATTCACTTAGATGTAAAGATATTTACATTCTTATTTCGTCTATTTCTCTAGTTAAGATTCTAGGTTAGGGTTCTTTAGTGCGCCAATTTTTTTTTAAAACGGCATGTTCGATACCTCCCGAAACCCAGCGGCGACCCTAGGGAACCCTGCAGTAGTATCAGAGCCATGCTAGAGAATTAGACGATATTTATAGAATTACGAAACCGAAACAACTCCGAAACACTCGAAACAAAAACCAAGTTTCTGTCGAAATTTTTAAGGTGTCTAAAATGTTTTTAAGCAATTGCAGAATGTTATATAAGATGTAACATGAACACCATAGAAAATTGAACCCTCCTCGCCGGAATTTGGCCGACGACGTGTCTAAAAAATCCGAGCTCACCGGTTTTTTAGTGGGCTTCTGGCTTCAAATTTTTGTGGTGTTCCAGTCTCTGGATTTTGGTGTTTCAGGTGTTTCTTGTTTTTACTGATATTGCATGTGATGTTATATTTCTATAAAGGCAATTCGGAGTGTTTCGTAGTCGTAATTCTAACATCGTTTCGGGTTATTTAAACGACGTTAAAAAGTTCGAACGGATATCAATAACCCATTTTCTCTCTCGCTGGAAATTTTCCAAGAGTTGGATTTTTCCAAGTTTAAAATCTTCAGAAACTCATGCAGGTGATTCCATAGACCCTCTAGAAGAACGATACCCTAACTCGATTCTGTAACCATTGGAACCGCCACCAAACCCTAGGGTTTGCGGTAGTTTCGTGGCGCCATAGGTGAGGCAAGGGTTGACTCTTCTACGGTTGGTCCATAGGTGCTATGGCATATTCTGGGTACTTTTTAAATTCCGCTCAAGTATTGAGCTCTTTGGGAAATTTTGGGTGTTTGTTGATTCGATCGAAAAGTTTAACATCGTCTAACTATCTGTGATTGTGATACAATATTTGGAATCCACAATATTTAGTTTTGTGAAAACTAATTTTAATTTTATAAATCTAGCAATTCAGTCTCATTTGATCGGTTGCCACGGGATTTTGATGTGGATCAAAAGTCCGTCGCAATCACGTAGCGTACGTGGATACTCGCCGGGTAACCTTACAAGATAGCCACACCCCATAGCCCCGACCAAGTGACTGTACGAGAACCCCGTCCCCAAAAGCATCCGTTCAGGTGCTCGCGGCCGCGGTGTTCCGCCTAAGTGCACTTCATCGACAACATCGGGGGTGCGGCCGTCTATTAAAGTTTCTAACGAGCATTCTATCAGGTTGTCGGGAATCTTGTTGAATTACCCTACTGGTTATTGAAAAGTGTTTTCAATATCGAGACTAAAATGCGAGGTTTATAATTGTTAGGCATGTGATGTCTAAGGAATTCATTTGGTTAGGCATGAAATCCAAAGTATATGTTACATTGGGTTTATGATGTCTAAGGTGGTTGCGGATTCCAATTGTTGTAGTTTTTCACTTTCTTTTCTGCGACCGTAAGTGTAATATGTGGTGTATCGCCAGTTTCGTTGCTATATGTCAACGACAATTGGGATACACATATTTACTTACATTGATGACATGTGATATTATGTGTTGCTGGGATATGTTATATTAGATCGTCGTGTTTTGAATAGCCGGTTTTTTTTATGTGAGATGAGAGTTTTTCATTTTCATTCATGTAAAAGCTTGTATGTAATATTCTTTTATTGGGGCACTTCTGGGTTGAGGATGATGTCACCATTGATGTATATTATTTACTTTTCCGCATTAGGATAGACCCAAGGTGGGGAGCACAAGTAACCGGGTTATAGAGTCCAGTGGGAGACCATCTCGAGGAGTCGAGACCGGGTCTCCTAACTCTAGAATTGGTAGGGTTGCTTGCCGCTCTCGTAGGGGTCTAGGGATGTGGGTTTGGATATTCATCACGACTGTGGAATCCGTGTTTTTTTTGGCTTAATTAAAACACGGAATTCCTAGTATATCCAATATTTCATATATGTTCTTCTGCTGCTAATATTCTGTGATGTGATCACTTGATATGTTGAGACGAATGCTTATATTATATATATGATATATAATAAATATTGCTGCTTTCGTTTCTTCTGTGATACTTAGAAAGCATAAATGATGGGACTTCATTAATGAGATTAATGAAATAAAAGAAACCTAAAGATGTTGCAGAATCATGTTTTAAAAACTGATAGCTCTAGTTCTTGCTTTGCATAGCGGTATTCCTTGTAGAATATCCAGCACCTTATTCGATATGGAAAGAGCCGAGATCCCTTCACCGGGAGTGACCTCTTTAGCGAAACTAGCAGATGCTACAATCCACTCGGTTTTGTCTTTTGATTGCTTTTTTAGTTCATGCTTTGCATAGTGGTATTTGTGAAATATCCAGCACCTCATTCGATGAAGAAAGAGCCGAGATCCCTTCGCTGGGAGTGACCTCTTTAGCAAAACTAGTAAAAACCTAAAAAATACTCCTTTTCAAAATCACTCGATTCTACAACGATATCAAGTTCATTAGGCAAAAGGTTTTCTTAAAATCCTATCGTAACCCTCCATCATTTTAAGAAGTAGAGTACTTAGTATTCGTGCTACATTTGTTGACCATAGTTAAGGCGTAGTGTGCGGTAGCTGAGTGATGTCTTCCTACACAGCATATGATGCGATTAATTAGGACAGTCATATGACTTTGTTGACCATAGTTAAGGGTCGTGTGGGTGGGTCTAATTAATCATGAAATGACGGGTAGAACATGACTAGTGCTTATTATTTGTTAACCATAGTTAAGGTCATAAGTCACTAGGGGTAAAAATATTATCGGGAATTTCAAGTGTTGAAATTTGCAATGAGATTGCATACTTTCTATGGGATAGTTGGATCCCGATACCCACTGCGAGTAAGAGTTACTCCTGGGAGAGTTTTACACATTACAATTTATCGATCAAGTAGGTGTCTAGAAAGGTGTTAACGGGGTTACACCCCTGGGAAAACGAGGTTTATTTTAATTAGGTCCGTGCGAAAGCACGGGGAACCTCCCTCAAAGTACCGATACTGACCTGGCCGAAAGATTGGCGAACTTGTAGGGTGTAATTAATCCCGATTAGTCTTACCTTTTAGGGTTTGATGGAAGATTTGATAAAAACAGTAGGAGCCATCCTGATTAGGTAAAATAAAAACCAATCCAATCTTGCAAGAGCATACGCTGAGTGTTTTCTTCTCTCTCTCCTGGTAGCGACCATATCACGCCTTAATCAAGATAATAATATGGATGCATTAACCAAACCTGCTTATTATACTGAGCTGGGGAACGTTGGTTCCACTCTATCTTATAACTGTTATAAGTCCGAGCAGGAAATAGGGGAATATCCAGATTCCTACGTGACCCGGTCGAGGAAAAAGCATGTTGATGCATATTCTTCTGGTGTGTTCGTTACCAAGAACTGTTTCTCAGTATCTTCTACTTCCTAGGTATGAGATATCGGATCAGGATCCCACATATGTGATCTGTTACATGGGCTACAGAAAGGTAGAAAACTGGGATTGGATGATATTTCTCTAAGTGTTAGAGAATGGTGCAATTATTGCAGCCAAATCAGTTGGCAAATATCATCCTGTATTACTAAATGGTAAATACATTGATTCTGAACAAATGTTATTAGATACCGAACCTGATATACAACATTACATCAAATTCTTTATTGAGTTAAAGAAGGATATAATTCTGTATTGGAGGATAATGTTGTGAACATTTTCTTTAATCAAGAGTTGATTTGATCAGGCACGTTATATAAGTATATATGTTCTAAATCAAACTACAAGTCAAAGTATATAGAACACACACAAGAGCATTAGTTCAGAAATAAACGAATCCTTCTTGCGGCATTGTAGACTAGGTCATCTCAATGTGACACGACTAGCTAAGTTACATAAGGATGATTATGAGAATCTGTTCGAATTTTCATCTTATGATACTTGCCAGTCTTGTCTTAAAGGTAAAATGACCAATACTCTGATTACTGGAAACAGAGATAGAGTTACTGAACTCTAGGGACGGATACATGATGATGTATACGGTCCTATGTCTATAAATGCCAGGACTGGTTCCTCATACTTCATTATATTCACTGACCATCTCTCAAGATTCGGACATGTGTTCCTGTTGAAACACGAATCTGAAACTTTTGAGAAATTCAAGGAATATAAGCTTGAAGTTGAGAATCATATGGGTAGAAGTATTAAAGTCCTTCGATGTGATCGAGGAGGAGAATACTTAGGCATGGAGTTCTTGGATTTTCTAAACAGAGAATGTGATTCTCTCTCAGCTTACTCCTTCGTATACACCACAGCACAATGGTGTGTTGGGGCGGAGCTATCGCACCCTATGAGATATGGTGCGCTCTATGATGAGTACTGCTGAGTTGCATGTTTCCTTTTGGTGTTATGCACTTGAGAAGCTGCAAACTTATTGAATAGGGTTCCATCCAAATCAGTGCCTACCACTCCATATGAGATATGGAATGGGAAGAGACCATGTCTTAAACGAGTTAAGATATGGGGTTGTCCGGCCTATGTTGAAAAGCAAAATCCGGACAAGCTCGAGGCAAGGTCAGTTCTGTATAAGTTTGTTGGATATCCCGAACATTTGCGAGGGAATATCTTCTACCACATTGAGGAGCAAAAGGTGTTTTGTTTCTTAGCATGCCACCTTTTTAGAAAAGGAATTTCTTGTGAAGAAATTAGTAGTCATGAGGTAGAACTGGAAGGAGTTCCAGCTGGACAAACTAACAGCTAATGATTTGGTAAAACCAAAGGATTCAATAGTCTCCAACGAACCTCAGCCTCTCCGCGAATCTGGTAGGGTTCCTCATCCACCTGAGAGATACTATGGTTTCCTCGGTGACGGTGAGAGCGAGGATTGCATCATGATAGATGATGACCCAACTAGGTTCAGGTAGGCCATCACGAGTGGGGACTCTGTGAAATGGCTGGATGCTATGCAATCAGAGATGAAATCCATGTACACCAACAAAGTGTGACTTTGAATGTTGCACCTGAAGGGGTAAAACCCATTGGGAGCAAATGGATCTTGAGAAGATTCTTGGTGTAGATGGAAAAGTTGAGACTTTGAAAGCTAGACTTGTAGTAAAAGGCTATCGTCAATAACCAGATGTGGTTTATGATGAAACATTTTCTCCAGTGGCTATGCTTAAGTCCATCAGGATTATAGCATACATCGCGGAGTTGGAACATCTATTTTGATATGGGAGTCAAAGATTTTGACTTCATCAAAAAGGTAGATGAATCCTGTATATACAAGAAGGTTGTAGAGAGTAAGGTTATCTTCCACGTATTATACGTAGATAACATACTCTTGATAAGAAATGGTTTCTTATGCTATACTCGGTCAAGCTCCTCTTATCACGAGGATTCTCTATGGAAGATTTGGATGATACCTACTACATCTTGTGATATATGATATATGGTGATAGATCTAAGTGGATGTTGGGTGTGTCCCAAATCCAGGTACATTAACACCATACTAAAGGGGTTTACTATAGAGGATTCTAAGCGTGGTGGTTCGCCCACTTACTCAGGAATCACTCTCTCCAAAAAGATGTCTCCTGAGACTGATTTGGAGAGAGCTCGTGTGTAAGGGATACCCTATGCTTTGGCACTAGGCTCTATCATGTATGCGATGTTATGTACCAGACCAGATGTAGCTAACTCACTAGGTGTAGTGATCAGGAATCAATCGGATCTTGGGAGAATCACTGGACAGCTGTGTAGGACATTCTTAAGTACTTGAGAAGCACTGAAGAAATGATCTTGGTTTGGTAACGGTGAACTCCAGTGGGATTCCTTTACCAATTCGAGCTTCCAGAGTGATAAGGTCGACTGAATTTCAGTCTCGGGCTTTGTCTTTACCCTCAGTGGAGGGACGGTTTGTGGGAAAAGTTCCAAGCTATATACCGTGGAAAACTAGACGATAAAAGCTGAATACATCGCTACCAACGATCATACCAAAGTGGATGTATGGATATTTCTTGTTCATGAGATGAACATAGTTCCTACCATTGAGCATCCAATAATTGTTATTGTGACAACAATGGAGTTATGGCTTTGGCCTAGGAACGCTGGTTCTATCAGCGATCCAGACATATTTTGAGGACAATATCACCTGATCAGGGAGATGTTTGATCTCCAAGGGATCGAGGTAAGAAGAGTTGATGCGAAGGATAACACGGCGGATCCACTCACAGAGGCCTTTTCCTAGAGAGACTTTTATGGAACGTTGGGTATGAGATACTACAACAAATGGCCTTAGTGCAAGTGGGAGAATGTTAGTTATATGTATACTCTAGAGGCCATTATTATACATGTGATGTATATTATAGTGGATGCTTGGACATATATAGGGAGGACTTTCTTACTCGACATGATAGTATGCTATCTGGTTGCTCTTTATCTTGACATGTACACTTATTGTCTCTCTATTACATGTTGATAAAGGCCTTAGGATGAGTACTTGACTACCGGATTATGATGAAGATCATACTAGTGGGGCAGAGATAGTCAGTAAGTACATCCTCCAATTGTTCCTAGTCATGGGAGTATCGAGACGGGGCATCGATATTCCAGAGTAGACTAGCGTATACGTTTCTCGACCCATATGATTGGCGATGGATGATCCCACATCCATTGGTGTTTGATATCAGAGAAGGTATACGGGTGCTCAGTGGAGACTGGGTACACTGAACGGACTCACCGAGAACTCTTAGATGGTATTATACCTATCGTCAAATAGCAGTTCTCTGGTGACACTGGTACATGTTAGTCTGTTGACCCGAGATCGTCATAAAGTCTTGTGTGATTCCCACCGTGCTTTGATTTCCACCTTACCACGTTCAAGAGATCATGCAAAACGGTGGTTTTTGGGTACAGTCCCGAGTCACATGGAGGCAATGAGCGATAGGAGGGGATTTTGTCTCTCCCGGTATTGGGGGTTGATATTGCGCTATGCTCGATTGGCCATAACAGGAAATCCCTGGCCAGGGTTGCTGAGATCTACTGGTAAATGTTATCAGTAGTTTCTCAAACCGTTATGGGTCTCATATCGGTATGACTTATCAGGAATATTGGGGGTCTGATGTTTACCACCCCAGGCTGAGATATGCAACATATCAGACGAAGAGACCGGACTGTATGGTAGTGTTACTGATTGGATTCGCAGGAGTATCAGCCGGCTTGCTTGTTGATCTTCTGATCGCCCAATACCCAGGTGGCCGTTGCGTTTGGCAGACCGCTTGCGGCTTGTGGGTGACTGTTATGATCACCACCTACTGCCGGCGTATTGACAAGACTTTAGAGTCCTACACAGAGGTTTCCTGGCTCAGGGGAAACGAAGCAGGAGCACATATGTGATATGCGAAGAACCGAGATTAGTATGAGTATGTGATGTCATATTCTATTCTCGCGATATGTGATATCGGTCGGTTATATGTGATATAGCCGGGCTGTCGAATCAAGTGTTGATTCGATAGGTTGATACATTTGGTATTAGTCGGTTGTATGTGATATAGCCGGATTATTAAATCAAGTGTTGATTTAATAATTTAATGTATAATTATATATTTGATATATTAACTTACATTAACTAATATTAGCTCACTTAAGATTTCTTTTTCTCACTTGTGTACACGTAGTATATATGTGATATATATTAATGTACATTCTTTTGTGTCATGCTAGATTATACATACAATATGGGTGTATCAGACTCACACCATGCTTGTGATAATGAGAGGTTTTATTTATTTAAAGTAAATTATAATTAGTTGGAAATTAGTCACATGGTTGAAGCTTCTGGAAGCTTGTGGAACCATTGACCAAGTCTACTAATTTTGTTTTACTTGAGATATTTAGTAACCCAACTATTATCCCAAGCCATGGTTAAGTCTCTACATGAGTTAGTATGAGATATTATCTCACCCATGGTTGCTATTCTCACCACTTGATTTATTCTAGACTTGACTTTTTTCCATGGTTGCTTTTCTTCATCTCCTTCCTCAAGCTCTCTAGCTTTTTGGGGGGTGAAGAAAATGAGTGAGATTTCTAAAGTGAGCAAAATTCCGACTTCATCATCTTCTACTAGATTAGCCATTTAGTTTAGGGTGTTTGCTTCACTAATTCCATATTAGTGAAGAGGTAGCTTGGGTTAGTATCTCCTCGACGTAGATCATTTTCGGCCTCGAAGACTTCAAGCAAGCTTGTTCATTTCACCTTGTGGAGCCTTACTAGAGTCCGGGAGATTACTACTTGGAGAGAAGGGACTACTACACGGAGCTTATGAAGTGAAGGACCGGTCTATAAAGGTTGTATTCCTTGTTCACTTAGATGTAAAGATATTTACATTCTTGTTTCGTCTAATTCTCTAGTTAAGATTCTAGGTTAGGGTTCTTTAGTGCGCCAATTTTTTTTAAAACGACATAGTCGATGCGTCCCGAAACCCAGCGGCGACCCTAGGGAACCCTGCATAACAAACATAAATCTGTTTATATTTACCAGCTCTATTATCTTTACTTGTCTATTCCATTCTATCTTTTGAGACTTACCAAGCGCTAGTTCGCTGACGACATTTATGTCTCCTCTTTCTTTGGAATGTTCGTCAGGAGGACCCGATTCTCAGGAGACCGAGCCCAGTCAAAACGATTTAGAGCAGTTCATAGAGGAGCCAGACTTCTAGGCTTTTACTTGTACTTATTTTCTTTTTAGTTCATATGCCACTGTTTAAGCATCGCTTTCTATCATTGTACTTTTCTTTTCAGTTGTATATAAAGAAAGAATGTTAATAAAAGTTGATGTTATTATTATATCTCTTGTTATTCTTGTGTATTCATTTATATTGCTTATTTATGCTTAACGTGTTTAGTTCTAAGTAAATACGTCGTGGCCCGTCACGTCTACTTCTCCGTATACTGGGAAGCGGGGCGTGACAATATATATATATAACATAGATTAATGGCAAGTGGGTTTTACCATTAATAGCATAGATTAAATTCCCTCCTATAGCATCTTTCCTCTCTCTCTCTCTCTATATATATATATATATATATATATATATAGTATTGGGTTTACGTGTATTGCGTATTAGGGTTTCCTCTTTATTTGCAATATATAAAAACATATTGTATATTATATGCTTTGATCAATCATTAATAATATTTTTCCTTTTTCCAAAATTAATGGTTTGTAATATGGTATCAGAGCTAAATTGAACGCTAATGGATTTAAGTACTTAATAGCAACTCTGAGAGAGCTATCTACATGCCCATGAAAGATTAGGCTTTACATTTGTTGTGTACCTTTGAAAAAGCCGTCTACATGCCCCCTGAGAGATTAACCTCTACATGTGTTTTACGCATAGTCACAAATTCATGATTCGGGAATAATTCGGCGAGATCGAAAATTCGGATTCGAAGAACTATTAGGAAAAAATGGCAGGTATTCGTGAAAGATTCGGCAAGTATTCGGGTAATGTTAGGAAAGGATTTTGAGAAAGAAATTAATATATGAAAATGCACATAACATGTAATATTCTAGATTACAAAGAGCAAATAAGAAGACAAATATGAAATATTCTTTATGATACTTGTAGACAAAAGAAAAGGACTATATTTTATCAACAACTATTCAGCATGCAATTTTCACTTACATAGATCTTGAAGATCGATGACCAACCGAAAATTCAAAATGACAAAAGGTACCATAAAACCATATTCCAATAAAGCAAATAATCTATGGCACTTCTGAAAGAGAAATATCCGTAGCATTTAAAAATTCAAGTTCCACGGTATTTTCATCACCATTGCCTCTATCATCTTCATCACCATGATCATCATTCTCATCATCATCATTGCACGAATACGTCGTGAATGCAAGCTCCATCATCTCCATAAAATATATCGGCAACATTACAATCAGGTTTTTCAAGATTGATCAAAGTCGAATCAAGTTGCTCTTTCTTTTGCATTGTCCTCTTCAAATGATTGTTCACTCTCATATACACTAAATCTTGTAATCCAGTAGGATCAAGCCGATTCCTCTTGTTAATGTGCGTCGTATCAAAAGCACTCCAATTTCTCTCACACGCCGATGAACTGCCTGTTTGGCTCAATATTCTAATTGCTAACTTTAGCAATGTAGGCACCGCGCTACCCCACATGTCCCACCATAGTCCTAATACCATAGACGAAAAGAAAAAATTAATTAAAAACATTTAACATGATATTGGAAATAAAATGCAAAAGGAAAAATTGTGACTATGCTTACTTGGATGAGCAACATGTAAAGATCCAATTGCCATCTCTCCAAATATTCTCGGATCCTTTGACTGGTAATCCTTGAGCTTTCTAACTATGTTAATCCTCTCATTGTAAGCCAACATCTTTAATATGACTTTCTCCAAACCATTTCTTACATAGGTATCCATTTTTGCATGCCCGTCAGAAAACAAGTGAGGATTCAAATAAAAATCCACCGCATACATATCACAATATAAAGATTTCTTCCACCTTTCATCCATGATTGTCCAAAATGGCAAATATTTGGCACTATCTTCATTGAAAATAAGCTTTTTGGCCTCTTTAGCTTTCCGAATTCCATAATATATG
This sequence comes from Agapanthus africanus, assembly GCA_030015575.1. NCBI lineage: Eukaryota > Viridiplantae > Streptophyta > Magnoliopsida > Asparagales > Amaryllidaceae > Agapanthus > Agapanthus africanus. The sequence goes on along the minus strand of JASDDO010000019.1, from coordinate 386,815,413 downwards.
TATCCGGATGAAGAACTATCATTATCAACCATTCTTAAGATTCGAAAAAGAGGTTTCATAACCCTTATAAGTTGTCTACCACAATCCCAAAACTCAATCCCTTGAAATAAGTTTTGTATCTTCATACCCTCCAAACTTTTACATGGAGCCAATTCCTTCGATTCCGAAGAAGCAACCATATATCGAAGATGTTGCTCTTGTTCCAAGATAGATTGAAAGCAAATAAATTGTGTAGCAAAACTTGTAGCTCCGGGCCTTTTTAACTCACGACCACCCGTGTGAGTTCTCATCAAATCCAACATATATTGGTACCTATACAAGAACTTAGCAACTCTTCTTGCACTATGAAGAATGGGAGCCACACTTTCAAGTGCATCAAATTCTTTGAACATTAGATTGATGCAATGTGTCGTACAATTAGTTTTGAAAATATGTTTGTACTTATCCACAATCATATTTCCGGCCGCTAGGTAGTTTGAAGCATTGTCCGATATGAATTGAATAACATTGTTCAGACCAATATCTTCAATAACCGATGAGATGAAGTTTTCCATATATAATGCAACCTTCTTGTTTCCCACCGTGGATAAAGACTTCGAGAATACCACACTTTTAGGGCAAGAAATGAGCAAATTCAAATAAGGCCGATTCAAATAAGGCCGATCCATCCGTCCGTCCATCCGACATTATTGTGCAACCACAAGTCTCCCATGATTGTCTCATACCTTGCACATATTCATTTGCTTCGCCCTTCAGATCCTCCAAGAGTGTTGTTCTTGCTAATTCACTACTCCGCGGCTTACAACCCGGTCCAACTTTAGCAGTGGCATGAATAGCTTCACGAAAGCTACGAGAACGCAACAAGTTAAATGCCAAGTTATCATTAACCATGCATCTAACTAGTGATTTGTCTGCTTTCTCCTTTTCCGCCTTCTTAATCATTGCATTAATAGTTCTTTGAATTCCACTTTGTGGTTGAGTCACTTGAATGCCCTCTTGAGAAATTGAAGATTCATGTGCAATGGAACCCGAAGAACTACCAGAAGGATTCCAAAACCCCAAAATCTTTTTCTTATTTTTAGATTCCAAATCATGTACTCCTTTCAAAGCAAGATCACGAATAGGATATGTAACATTGTGGCAAGGCCGAATATCTTTGCAAGTGATCTTTGAGAAATGATATATCATCCGAGTTATACCCCTGACAAACACTTCTTGACAAAAGTTGCATTTAATTTTTGTGCCTCCAACTTTTGTAATATATTCTCACAAGGGATCCCTTTCACGAGGCATATTTCTTTATGAAAAAACATAATTCACAAAACAATACATCATTACACAATTCACAAAATTTAATTAAACATAAGTCATAACATTTTCTCCAATCTATCCTTAAAAATCGATTTTTAGCATTAAAATGGAACTACAATCAACACATATCCAAATACCTGACAACTCAGATTCTCTCGATCAATATCCTCTTCTTTTTCATCACTCATGAACAAAAACTAAATTGATGTATTTTTTTTAAGGCACACAAACGGTACCCCTATCAAAGATCCCAAATTTTCAACAAGATTTCAGTTGGCTTTGAATGAGGAAATTTTCATCATAAAGTATTTGGATATGTGTTGATTGAGGGAATTTTTCATCATAAAATTGATTTTTCATCGGAACCCAAAAAGCAAAATCCATAGACTAGAGAAGAATATCTTGGGAATCTCCGGCTGTCTTGGAATCGAAGGAAGTAGAGGAGAAACTCTATCGAGGCGGCAGTGGAGTCTGGAGATTCGAGTCTGGAGATATGGATTCGGGTCGAGGAGGCGGCGAGGCGACGGTGGAGTCGAAAGAAGGCCGAAGGCGAGTCTGAACTGAAGAAACCCTAGATAATCGACGAGACGGTGAGACGGCGGTGGAGTCGTGGAGGCGGTGGAGTTGAGGAGGCGAGGAGTCGTGGAGTTGAAGGCGAGTGAGAGATGGATTTGAAGTGCTGGTTTAATGTTGTGAATTATTCGTTAATTTGCGAATTATTCGTTGATTCCGCGAATAATTCATGTACTGAACAAATCATCCGCCAATGGCGATTAAATCACAGAATTAATCGTCCATTCAATACTTCGCGAATTATTCACGAATTGCCGAATAATTCGCGAATATTATGAATATGGTTGTACATTTCATGCGACAAACACGTTGCACGTGAGAGGGAGTATTGAGATATGTGTGGGAATAGCTATGAGAGAAACATGAATATAAGATATAAGCTAGAAGAACCCACCATAAGAGTTGAGTCTTTTGGATGGAGACTGTTTATGCTGAAAGGCTGTGTGTGCTTTTATATAAATAAATATATAATCGGCCATTCGGCCCTCCTCGTTCATGTGTATTAAAAATTAATAGAAAACCCGGCAAATGCCTCTCTCGAAATAACTACCAAAGATGATGTAAACTTGTGCAGCTGAGTGACGAGCCATATTACGTAGGAGCGTTCCTCTTGCCACATGCTATGATAATTTCATAGAACATGGAAATTGTTGTTCGACAATTGAATTACATATTTTCCTGAAGAATTTGAAGAGGCCTGACGGTGTAGGCGACAGGATTAGATAGATTGAATGCTCGAAAGAGTGTCAGCTTCCAAATGATCCAGAGTGTTTAAAATGAAAGCTTTTGAGCGAAATCACTGTTGGCGATTATAAATTGAGGAGAGCGTTCACTCGTGAGTGAAAGTGGCATTTTTTCCCCCGAACTTGGGTGACCTCTACAACACAGAAAGCCTTCAATTCCTTTGAATCCATGTATAATTATGTTCGTCCATATCGGCATCCTCTGCAAGTAAATGTAATTACTAAGTTAATTGGTAATCGAAATAAAAGAGATGTTAGTGCAAAAATAATTCGATTAGGATCAACCATATCAAAGCAGAAAGAGGGGCCCAAAAAGGAGCCAAGGATCATCTATAATTCGGCTCATAGAAGATGTGGCTGAATCTATATATTCGGTAAGGGAAGGCTGATATGAGATCTGAACAGTTGGCATAACTTTCGCACTAAGTAAACGTGTTTGTTCAGATCATAGGTACACTATCTTATCAAGTAACGAGAATTTGGGGATTAACAGTTATTCGTAACTATCCTTAACCCTATAGATAGCCAAGTTCAGAAGAACGAAAAGAGGATCGGTGCCAGAAAGAAAGAAAGAGGATCTCTCGCCCCAATCACAAAAATTGCTATTTCGTATCTTATGGCTCCCATAGCCTAGTTTTAGTTTAGCTTATGATAACTTAAGACTCCATCTGTCACCATCAACACCTCCTCAGTTTAAGGCTCGTGTCACAAACGATCCAGCAATAAGCCCAAAAACCCAGCAATAACAAATGTTGTATTTTCATAAGATCAGGCTAAAGTTGAAAGCATTTTAATGAATTAAGCCTAAAAAGTACATCAATTGAGTACATGTATGCCAGGAATTGGGAGCTCTCCTTTCTTCGATGAGCTCAACTGCACAGCGATGAGCCCAAAAACTAGACCTCCCAGCAACCAGCATCTCTACACCTCAAATCCTCCCTGAAGTTTCCTTTGAACAATAAACCCCTCAAAATTAATAGAGATACTAGAGAGCCAATAGAATGATTGTATTGTACATCATTTATATCAAATATAAAGTTGTACATTTATTCTTTAACGAACAAACAACGGATAAAGTTGCTCTGAGCTCTCCGTATGGAAATTAATGTATCTAAGCTTGAATTGAAAGAATGGAGTTGGTGCAGTTGGGTTAGGTAATGCCTTTTAATTTGTTTCATGTAAAGCAAAACTGTACAAAATTGATTTCATGGATCCAAGTTCATTTTAGTTATTAGCGAACATAAGGGATGCTTCCATCAAAAGAACAAGAAAAGAATGGAACTGAAGTGTGAATTAATCTATGCTATTAATGCTAAAACCCATTTGCCACGTATAATTAATGTAATTATTGCAATCGTATGGTTCATAAAAGTACAATATTTGATCTCACTCAAAGTCTGCAACAACCAAGTCATGTAGTTGTATCCACCCTGTCACAACCGCATGCTCCATGATGATATTGTTCTAGATGTTGGGAATTTTCTCCTCCTATTTCTATTGTCAAGAGAAAAATCTGGTCTTTAACGTTCAAGCACGAAATACATCAATCCATAAGAAAAAGTAACAACACAGAGTTTTTAATGTGGTTCGAGCGATCGGCCTAATCCACATGACAAACATGAGGGTTCCATTGATATGTGAAAGAGTACACTCGACACCTTATTTTCTTCTTGATTTGATCATTTATACTATTATCATCTCTCAAATCTAGATTAGGACCCTAATCTCTTAATGAAAATAAAAATTGCATTATCTCACACATCTCAACTCTCTCTCTCTCTCTCTCTCTCACACACACACACACACACACATCCCATCTTCCTCTCTTGATCTCTCCTCACGAGAGTGGAGTTACAACTAGAGATGTAAACGGATCAGATACAGATCGAATATAGGTATTACTATATCCGTATCTAACACTTATTTACGGATGCGAATGCGAATGCGAATACGCATAGTTGTTGGTAGCAATAATTTACTATTCATATCCGCTACAAATCGAATACGGATACAGATCGGATATTTTAAAACCTATATCCGCTAAAATCGAATACAGATGGTATTCGGATAAACATAAAAAGTCATGATTCATAACTACAACCAATAAAATATCTAAACAGGTTAACCAATTTTTTTTAGATAAACACTCACATCAAGTCCGCACGTGTCAATAGTTTCAAATTAGGGGCTTTTCATGTAACATCAAGTCCACAGAGTATCCATAAGTTTAGTTATAACTAATAGTAATTAGTTGTTGGATAATGGGTACCATTGATTCGGATATTCGGATCCGAATTCGGATAAGAATTTGTATCCATATCGGATTCGGATACTAACAAATCCGTTCGGATATAGATTTTTATTATATATATCTGAAAGTTGTCGGATTCGAAAACGAATCTGGATCGGATTATCCGGGTTTGTTTACATCACCAGTTACACACTCATAAACTTAGAGATTACAGCTCTCTTGTCTTAGCCTTATCTTTTTTCCTATACCTTTGCCTTGTTGTGCCAATTCTCGTTAATTAAAGTATCTCTTTATTTATAACATAAAATAAATCTTCTCTACTTAGATGAGGGACCAACATAAACTCCTTTATCCTTGTCTAATAAAATATGTCCCTTTATTTAAATTTAGATCTAAATTTATATTTAAATAAAAGGCTTATCTTAATTCTATTTATAATAACGAACTATTTAAATTTAAACTAAAATCAACACTACGTCGAGGAATTATATAGTTTTTAATGTCCTTCAAGACATACTATGAGATGTTAGAAAATTAGTAATATAAGTTAGAATGAAAGGTTTGAGACATGTACGATACACTTTCATACAGACAGTATTACCCCCGCCATATAAACTATAGAAGAAGGCAATCACTCCTAAAATACAACAAAGCCCCATCAACTATCTTTTGAAAATATAATGAGAAAATGATGTGCTGATATTGAAGAGGAGTTCTTTTAAGGGTAAATTGTCAAAAAGCCTTGCCCTGCTCAGGAGTTGTCTAAAAACCATTGATATTTTCAAAATTGGGGAGAGGGGTTTACTGTTCAGGATTTTTATGGAAAAACTCTGTAAGTTCATAGTGCTCGTGCCGTGACTACTACGGTCATTGCAGAATCAAAAAACTTAAATTTTACTTGAGCATTAGAAACTTTAACCCTAAAAATCGAATCCAAACACTTAACTAATATAACTAAAAGAGTTAATCTACTAAGTTGAGGACTACAACCTTTGAAGACGTGTACTTCAGGTCATTTGTGGTTCTCTTCTTAATCTCCTAGGGTTCTTGGATCGAGCTTGCGAAGAAGTCTCTTTGCGTCAAAGAAAATCGACCAGAGAATGCTGGTTTAAACTCAAACTTCTAGTAATCAACTAATAAGCAACTAAAAATCAAGGCTCGGTAAGAAATGATATTTAAAGATGTAGTATTAATGCAAAGAAACTCTCTTTCTCTTTCCTTTAAAACTTAAGAAAGAAAAAGATGAAGAAAATGAAGATGATGGATACTGAAGAAAATGATCAAATTATCTCACCCTCTCTTTCTTATCTCTTCATATATTTTAAAATAAATAATGTGAGTGAGTTTGTGACTCACTACTGTGAGTCACAAGCCAACACACATCTACCAAAACGTAGAAGATATGAGAGAAAGAGAGAAGCCACATCACAAGTATACACCGTTCCTTCATAAAAAATAGGGCGGCGTCTTACGTGTTAGACACGTGAGCACTCGCATATAAAGCATGTGAAAGCCTGTTTCTGATAGGATTAAATTCTAGGGAAGCACCTCACGTGTTAAACACATGAGCACCCACGTGCAAAGCACGTGAACGCCTATTACGCCTATTTCTGATAGGATTAAATTCTAAGGCAGCGCCTCACGTGTTAAACACGTGAGCGTCCGTGTGCAAAGCACATAAACACCGGCTTCAGAATGGATCAAATCCTATGGCTACGCCCACATGTATAGCACATGAGCATCAACGCCCAAAATTGAAGTAGTTTACTTCGGGTAGAATTAAATTCTACGTGGGAAAATATTTCCCTAAACAAGAAAGATATTCTCTGTTAAACAGAAAGCCGCTGGATCGAAAATTCAATGGTGATTAAAAAATCACCATTAGATAGAATTAAATTCTATTTGGGAAAAAATATCTTCCTGATCTATTTTAAACAAGAAATATTACTCTGTTAAATAGAGAACCGTTGGATTAAAAATCCAGTGGTGATTAAAAATCACCGTTCGAATCAAAAGATAGAATTAAATTCTATACGTAGAAAATATTTCCTTCAATCTTGCTAAAAAAACAAGAAAAATGTACTCTGTTAAACAGAAAGTCTTAGATCTAAGATCCAATGGTGATTAAAAATCACCACCTGATTATGAAATCAGGTCGAGATCTCTTAAATGAGAGATCCTCTTAACAAATCAACAATTTCTATACCCTATATAAGGGACCCAAGAAATCAATTCTAGAGAGAGCCGACCCCCCCATAAACTTCTGCATATACAGAAAACCTATTCCTAAGCTTCGACAACAGAGAATTTAATTTTTTTCAAAGAAGAAAATCTTGATCACGGCTCAAACCCTACGTAGGGAAAACACAAAAATAAAAGAATATCTCCACTTTACCCATCATATCATATCTAAGGGTTTAACCCTTCATAAGAACTAAGTTCTCCCTCTGGATCCGAGATCCATAAAACAGATCTCCCAAAAAAGAGAATTTAATTCTCGTAGGGAAGATCTTGTTTTTTTAGAATAAAAAATTTAGAGGAGAACAAGATTGAAAAGAACATGGATGAAAGGAAAAAAAGATAGAGTCCATACTCCATGAACTTAGTTCCCAAACATGACAAGAACTTAGTTCTTAAACAAACCTGATCTCAGATGCTCAAAATAGTGAACTTGGTGATCGTTAATGGTCAAAATACCAATTACAGAAGTTTAACTTCTCTAAAAATATGAACAAAGATTAAATCTCTAAGGACTCAGCATCTCACGTGACATTTACGTGAACGCTTAAAAAGAATTGAGACTTGGCGTCTCATATGATGTCCACGCGGGTGCCTGAGATTGAGCGCCTCACATGATATGCATGTGAGTACTCAAAATTCATGAATACACCGCCTCACGTGGAATCCATGTGAGCGCCCAAATGCCGCAATCGGCATCTCACGTGCTATGTACGTGAACGTCTGAGTGTGAGTGCCTCACGTGTTGCACACGTGAGCGACATACATACCTGAGTTCTTAGCACTACTGGGTAGCATAAAAGCCCATCATTTGGCCCAAAAGGGGTTAAGTTCCTAGAAGTTAAAAACTTCTCTGATTATAAATTAACAGAGCTCATATGCTTGCTACATATGAGTTGATTTTAGTTTGATACATGACTAACGGTCCTTAAATAAAATAAAATATCATCTGAACTGATGGAACATATAACCCAGGTTCAAACCCAAGTTTTATACATACGGATTTGGACTAATCTGCACCCTACGAGCGACGACATAAACAAGTTTCCGTATACAATCCACGGGCAACCCCAAAATAAACAATATAATACGACACGAAGTGTAGATACCTGGAGCAGGTGAAAATTGTTATCACGATGTGATAACGTAATTAACTATTGGAGCTTACGCCTGCAGGGAAGAGTATTCTCACAATCAAAAATCCCTCAAAGAGGGGGAATATGATAGTATCTGTCCAAACCTCCGATATACGTTATCATAAATCAACTTGGTATCTTCGGAGAGGTGGATGGATATGTTCCAAATAGCATCTGCCCCTGTATTCAGGCTAGACGCCTCCATATCTCAGTCTAGTCTCAGGCGGTAAACGGATTCTGGCACGCCCGGGAGGACCTATTTCTCTTTCCACTCCATACTTCGTGTGTCGTGTTTCGCGAACAAATAGTTCACTATGTTTATGGTTGCCCTTGGAGTTTATGCTACTAAAATTTGGTGTTTCACTTCCGTGCAGATTCAATGGCGTTCACCTGCACTAAATGCAACTCTTATGCTAACTTCGCCCTATCTGGGGGAGTCACCTACGGGCCCAATGCAGCCTCGATTTTTTCCATGCCTGTAGAGCAGGTCTCTTAAGCAACCACCGGACTGTTCTTTAGGACCATGCTCCCATCCACAAACTTCGGCGTCTCAACGCCTAAAAAAGAAGCTCCGCGTAAGTCGGTCTTTGATAGGCTAGCCACCGCGGCGGGCCTCGCCAACAAGCCTGCTAGCATTAAAGTTTCAGTCTTCGACAAGCTGAAGGGAAGCTCAATGGGCCCCATAAAGAAGCCCATGATCCCTCAGGGGGTTGTCCCGAAGCAACTGGTCATTCCCACTCCTGCTCCGCATGAAGCAAACAAGAGTGCTTCACCACCGGGACAGTCGATCTTCAACAGATTGACTAATCCTGCTCCAGCTCAACTGAGAACGTCAATCTTTCACAGGTTGACACTGGACAAAACCCTTAGACAATGCAGGGGGCAGGTTGAGGAAGTCTTTGATGCTAAGGAGGCTCCCACTGCAAGACACGCTCGACGTCGCTATTTCCGCCGAGTAAGTCAAACTTGGGGCAATTCCCCTTCTGGGCTGATTCCACCAACTTCTGTGGTGGTTGTTAATGCTGCTGTTCCAACTGGGAACAGCTTCGAACCGCTAAGAAGGTTTCGCAAAAATTCACCTACATCTATATTAAAGAAAACGCCGCCTCCTGCAAAAGCTCCAATATAGTCGAAGCTGAAGCGTTCTTACCAGCAGATCTCTTCACAGATTCACAGGGTCTGGAGAAAAGTCCAAAACACTATTCTTGAAGAAACTTATTCTCATCGACCGAAGAAGTCCAAGGTTCGACCAGAGAACGATCATTCCTCTGTCATATAGTAGAGGACTTCTCGAAGCGAGGTGCTTGTCGTAACGGTTCCTCCTCCTACGACCTCTCATAAAAGACTGAGGCTGGAGAAAGTTCTATCGCCAGAGGCAAAATCCAAAGGTGAGAGCTATAAACGCCTAGGTATGGAGGCATAACTATACACACGGTCTATATGAATGGTAGTAAGGAGGAGAGCCGTGCTTCCGTTAGTCATCGACCGCAAACTCAGTCACTAACGAAAGCCCAGGAGCAACAAGAGAAGCTCCAAGATATGCTTGCTAAGATGGCACCGCTTACCGGACCTAAAAAAAGTCTGGATAAAGAAATGGAAGAACGCCAAGAGCAGGAAACCGACACTGAGTTCTTGCGACGGGTGCTTGAAAAGAAGGGCAGGAAGCGGTAGAGCAGGCAGCTAATATAAAGCAGATGACACTTCTGTTTCAAGACATGGTTGGAATGATGATCCAACCAAAACCATCAGCTAAAGAATCACCGGTGATTATAGAGAACAACAAAGGGTAAAAGTCAAATCCTCCTCAGGCCCTATCAACGACCAAGGAAGAAAAAATCTCGAAGGCAGCGTTGGATGACTATATCCCTCAACAAATCAAAACTCATCAAACCAATGAAGATACAAATCAGCTTGTCAAAACTGGTCGACCATATCCGACTTGGTATGACCAGATGAAATACCTACCGGGATATACGATCCTGAAATTCCATGTATATAAAGGAACGGGCAACCCTCATCAACATGTTGCACAGTTCAAAGCTCTGTGTGGCAATACATGGGCGATGATAAATTTCTACTACGCCAATTCGTCGAAAGCTTGTCAGAGACGGCCTTCGAATGGTATTCGGAACTCCCAAATGACTTCGTAAAAACCTTTTCTGAGATGGAACTGCTATTCACTCAATGGTTCTCCAGCGCGAGTGAGCACACTTCAATCACTGCACTGATCAATTCTAGGGTCAAGCTAGGAGAAATATGGGTCCAGTACGTGATCCGATGGTGGAACTTATGGTCCAATGCGAACAGTGCATTGAGGAGTCCCCGGCTGTGGGGATATTCATTGGGACTATCGATCATCAATCGACCGTATCCTAATTTATGACCCTCTTCAAGCCTACCGCATTCCAGGCGCTAATTGATAAACTGGCCCAGATGGATCAGATAGGCCATGGTACTTCCTCTTCGAGCAAGGATCCCCGGAATAATAGAGTAAGGGAAAAGCAGCCTTTGTTGCCAATACACAGCAACAACCGAGTGGTCCAAAAACAGCGTACGCGCCTGACCTTAGAAGAAAGGATGGGACGTGCATATTCATTCCCTCGAGATAAGACAAAGAGATTGTTTGAGCTGGCTATGTAAAACAATCTGATTATATTGACAGAACCACGGCGACCCGCACAAGCTGGTGATGTCAATAACCCCAGCTACTGCCCCTATCAGGTAGTAAGCCATACAATTGATGACTGCTACGTCTTCAAAAACTGGGTAGAAGACCAATACCAGTAGGGAAAATTTGCATTATCAGACAATTGGAAGGTAGACCCACCCTAAAAGCATGCTTTTAAGAAAATGGATACGCAGAGGGCATCTTGCTCGCTCGTGGAAGCTCCATGGGAAGTATTTCTTTCGGCAAAAACTAAAAGAATACTGAAAGATCTACAAACATGCCCGGTGATCAAATGGAAAAGCCCGCTTGAGCCCGAGATTATAGAAGGGACGTTGAAACCGCGTCCCGCACCGAAAATCACTGATAAGGGGAAAGGCCCCCAAAACAAGCTCTCGAAGTCTTCTAAGAAAAAGAAGAAGACTAAGAAGCCTGTGCAGCCTACTGAAAATGTCGACAGCGCACAGTCCTCCAGAATTATATAGACGCGCTAGAAGAATACAACCAGAAAATGCTAACACCGGTCATGCTTGAAGAATTCCTCAAGCATATTCTTGATGACACGGGCGGTGAGAATGAAGAGGAAAATAACTCATCAGAGGAAATAGAAGAACGTGTAGCAAGCTGCCATATGGTCTCTCATTCATCCTTATATGATGAAGCCCTGCCAGGTTCGGAAAGCGACATGGACGAACTGGGGGAAGAAGAGCATCAAAAATGCCGGACCTGCCAGAGGAAGACCCAATTGAAAAGCCGCTGAAAGATACTTTTCAAAAATGTAAAAACGATCAGGAATGCAAGACGGCTATATACAAAAAGGCTAAATAGCAGCGTTTGAACAAAGAGGCTATGGCAAAGATGAGTCATAAAGCTCTTGGACCAAACCGAAGCATGCCTACAAAGAATAAGAGCAAGAACAAAGCTGAGAAAAGGTTTGCCAAGGCCCTATTTGTAGGGATGAAACTGCCACCACTTATTATGTACACTCCTGAGGTTCCATACTTCGATGGTGGAGAAGGAAATCCGAAGTACTGCTCGTATCACCGAAGGATCGCTTATTCCATCGAGGAATGCAATGCCTTCAAATAGTGGTTGTAAGGATATATTGCCCATAAAAAACACTTCAGAAAGGGGAATCGCGGGGCTCACACTCGTCGATGTGAGAGCAGTGAGACGGAGGTGCACAAAGAAACAAATAGAAGCTGTCATATGGTTGATACTGGTTCAATGGGGAAAAATCTCGGGTTCTTACGTTCGGGAGTGATTCTGAGAATGAAATGCCCTCAACCCTCTCAATGAAAGCTCCACCTTGCAAAAAGAAGAAGAGGAAAAGGGTTGCGAGAACATCCATTTGCGTAATTGCACTTTGCCTGAAAAGAATCTCGGACCCGCAAACAAGGGTTCGAATAAAAAAGGTAAAGTGAAGGGGAAAATGCCTGAAAAGATCGCCCTTGATGAAGATGTGGCCAAAGAGCTCGCCGCAAATGACCTACCTAAGAAAAACAAGGTAGATTATAACATTCTTGTGCATTTGAGAAAGATACCCTCACAATTGAGCATATTGGATGCCTTTCTCTTGTTCAAACAGACACGAGACTCCTTGATCAAAACCTTACAAGAACCTGATCAGTTCCAAGCTTTTCTCACGGAAGAGACAGTGAAGGACAAACTTGCAGAGGTCCACACGGATGACATTACCTTCAGCGAGGAAGATCTACTTCTCGGTACATGCGAGCATAATCGACCGCTATATGTTACCAGGTACTGCCACGACATGAAGATCGGGAAAATCCTTATCGATAACGGATTTTCCGTTAACCTCCTCAATGTGAGTGAAGGAAATATGTATGAATGTTCAAAACCTTGCCCGAGACAAGATTACTATCTCGGGGTTCGACTCACAGTCGTCACGGACGCTTGGGTTTATAATATTGACGCTTCGCTTCGGACAGCTCGTCACCGACATCAAATTCCATGTCATTAACGCTAAGATCTGTTATAATGCTCTACTCGGTAGGCCGTGGCTACATGAGTGCAACGCCATCCCTTCTACACAACATCAATGTATGAATTATTTCAAAGATGGATTGAAGTACACCATCATGGGAGAACTCAATCCTTTCACGGTGAATGAGGTGCGAAAGTATGAAGATGCAAAATAATTTCAGCTGGATTTCGAAGATACTGAAAGGTGCCACAAGCCGGAAAATAAGTAAAAATCCATGGCCACCATCCCGGTCTTCGGAAGTGATATTGAAGAAGATGAACAAATAGTTTACTCGGGATAGACTCAGAGAGAGAATAATAAAACCGGGCCTTCGACCCCTATCCCGGTCTTTGGCAGCGACTCCGAAGACGGGACTAATACAATGTTCTCCATTCGCCCATCGACGTAGATTCTTGCCAAGGAGGATCGGAGTCTACTTATTATGATGGTTCCATCTCGACATTATAAGGAACTTGACGCGCTCAATACATATAGCGTGCAATAGTTGGAAACTTTCTACATGCCCCCTAGGCGAAAAGGTGAAAATGCGATCCTCTTTTATAAATCCAAGGAGACAAAGGTAGAAAAGGAAATCTGGCATAGAGTCGATCCAAATCATAACAAATTCCAGCCCATCCGCTTGCCGAGATATTATGCAAAAGGATTAATTAAGCTGTTGAAGTGTCAAGCTGTGCCTGTCAAAAAAACCGTTCGGCAAACCTAACTCTATAAAAGGATTTGGGATATTCCCGGGACTTAACGAAAGAAGCCCAATGTGAAAATAGATACATTTGGGCCGGGATATGTTCATTCTAAGAAGCGGGAGCAAATCTACAGCTACCACACCATAAACGGCTTGAATGAAAAGGAAGATGCTTCCCCAAGTAGCTATGTCGCCGAATGGGAGAAAAGTCTTACTCGAAGAACCGCAAGTCCGTCACTTGAAGAGAGAATTGATAGGATAATAAAGAAATCTTGTCAAGCGAGCCGAGACAACCACAGCCATGAAATGGCCATATATGAGAAGGCTAAGATGCAACGTCTCAGTGAACAATCAGTTAGGAGAAATAGATCACAATGCCTTTCATCCACAACTCCCTATGTGTTCTCACGAAGAAGGAGAATCCTGAAGTGGAGACAAAAATAAGGCGAGGATCATGAGTGGCATTAAAGGACGACAAAGCAAGTCCAAGATACTCTCTAATCAAGAAAAGTTCAGTTGGAGCCTGTCCCTTATAAAAAAATGGGTCCGAAGTATTCGTTCTCTCGAGACAAGACAGGGAAGATATTCAACCTTGTTATGAAACACCAAATGATCACGCTTCCGGAGACTCGATACCCCAAACAGATAAATGAAGTCCATCATCCGGATTATTGCTCCTATCACCGAGCAATCAGTCACCCCCTTGAAGACAGTTTCACGTTCAAAAACTGGGTGTATTCATGCTATCTGATAACTGGAGGATAAGCCTGCCACAAAAGCACGAGCTGAAGAAGATCTATGCCATCAGGATGGGACTGGCTAGACCGCGAAAACGGAAGCGGACTCGTATCTGTCATATGATAACACTCTCAAAAGAAGGAAAGGATGAGAATATTTAACATTTCATAAATATAAAACATTATTTTGGAAATTAAATATTAAAATAATATATTTCGCGGAAAACTATTCGATTTGCGAATAGGGGTTTTTCGTAAAATGGTATAATTATATATCGATATTTGGAATATAAGTGGAGATTAAAATGATTTATTTATTATAATGATATTTATCGGATTTTGGCATCTTTATAATTAAATATATGCAAGTTTAAATTAAATTGATTATTACACTACTAATCACGATTATGCCAAATCCGTATTTCTACATTTTACCATGGTTAGTGGACCATGTCATGTGCATTTTTGTTACATGTTTGTTTGTTTCATTTGGTTTTATTTATAAAAAAAGAAAAGAAAAGAGATTCTATGAGATATTTTGAGAGAAAAACAAAATAAATATTTGTGAGAGAGTGAGCATAAGATAGAGTAACCCTTGACCATTCCATTATTCTTCTTCCTTCATCATTTCATTTCCTTCATTCTCCATTGTTTTCTTCATCTCCTTCATTCTCCTCTACCTCCATGTATCATCTCCAATTCTTCACAAAAACCCTATACCACCTTTATTAAAAAGATGCACACTCTCATCCTAAACCTTTTGGACCATTCAAGTTTGGATTTTGAAGACTTTGGGAAACTCAAGAATTTTCTTGACTTGCCAAATGAGGTATATTTCCTTTCATATTGGTTAAGTTGTTAAGTTAGTGTATCCTAGTTAGTTTAGATTTCGTATTAGTTAGGTTATATAATCTTGGAATTTTTCCAAGTTGAGGGTTAGGGGATATTATGAAGTGTAAAGGTGTATTTGAGATTTAGTTGTGACTACAACCCCTGTAGTGATAGAAATTCGGACCAAAACTGAGTTAGAACCCCAAGACTCGAACTTTGAATTAGCCGATATCGTATCTTGTGGAATTTGTGATGGGATATTGAGATCTGCTATTACCCCGAAGCTCTGAAAAATATATAGCAAACACAGAGAGATGAGCAGGTGACCTAGAAGCTAACCCTAAGATCCGAGACCCCCACTCTTGTTCCAGGCCGCAGATTTTTTCCTTGTGGCCGCAATTTGCGGCCGCATTGGGGATTCTCGTGTTGATTTTTGGTCTGTGGATCCCTTATCTGATATCTAGAGCAACCCTATATGCAAAATTCTCTAGTTTGGCCTAGGGTAAAATCCGGGAGTGAATTCTCATGTTGCTGATTTTGTGTTATGCGATTTCTGAAACTTGGTTTTTATATTTGAGTTTGGATTCCATCGTTGGACATTTGTACGTCAACGGACGAGGGTTATTTGGTTGATCTTGCATGCATAAGCTATAGGTTCTAACCTATGAGCACTTCCTATGCCGTACTGGTTTTACAGACCTGGTTTTAATTGCATTTTGATTGTGTATTGATTGTAGGTATCTTCGCATGGACTTCCGAGACGACGAAGCACATTGACTTCGGCTAAGCGAGGAGTTTGGCAGGTGAGTAGATTTATATCTACGGGAGAAATCGGGTGGATGGCGTATAACACCCCCGCAACCATTGATATGAAAAGATCATTGTATAAATTATAATTTTTAGAAAGGATATGTTACGAACTTACGGATATGATTAAAGGTTTTAGTAAGAGATGATGTGATAAAAGTTGACACTAATGGATATATTGGCTTGAGAATATGATATATGTATATAAGATAACTTGACGTGGGATATTGTGATGATAGATATAGATGACTTAGATTGTTATGAGAATATGAAAAGAGAAAGTGAATCGTGCTAAGTATAAAATTGAAAAGGGACAAGTATGAGATTTATAGTGACTTGATGCGAGATCGATATCGATATGACATGAGATCGATTTTACGATATGAAATGGATATAGATGTGTTATGTGATTAATAAGATATGCCAAACGAGACTTTAGATCCATACCTTTGTTGGTGAATAGGACGATAGATTCGCTATTCTGTTTGATGACACCGTACGATGGATTACCGTACGCGATGCGTTTACCGAACGTTTGATCCGTGCTTATGAATTGAGGATGATGATCGAGAATATTGCGACACTTGATACTATGAGGCGGGATAGTCGACATAAAGAAGCTACCTTATTATATTTCATGTTTATGTTGGATTATTCCTCGTGTGATACCTATCATGTTTCCAGTATTTAATGCTATATGATATCATTTGCTAGCACACATGCACAATTACCGTTGATGCGCATGCTATACTTACACAGATTTTTCGGCTCACACACATTCATCATCGGTAATTGCCATGCTACATACACTGTAGAACTGCCATATCATGAGATTAATTTTAAAACGTAAAAGTACATTCATTGTTCAGTACTATCACTTGACATGCTTGCATGATATACTCGATATGCTCATATTACTACTCGATATTGCATACATCGTACTTTATGGTTAT
Organism: Agapanthus africanus; assembly: GCA_030015575.1. NCBI lineage: Eukaryota > Viridiplantae > Streptophyta > Magnoliopsida > Asparagales > Amaryllidaceae > Agapanthus > Agapanthus africanus. The sequence goes on along the minus strand of JASDDO010000019.1, from coordinate 386,798,478 downwards.
ATGCTTGAGATGCCGTTTTCATGAGATCTCTGGATTTGAGAACCGCGGTTATATTTCAAAGCGAATTATGTATTGATATAAAAATGCGGTTTCTCTTGATATGATATTTTGAGCTGTCCACCATGAGTTTTCTCGGTTCTGAGCTATGGTTATACCCGATTTGAGGAGCGGTAGGCACCGTCTGAGGGTACATGGTGGACTCGGTATGGTACCGTGGGGAAAAAAATGATTTTTGTGGTGTAGACGATGAGCCTGGCAGTGGGAACACTACCTACTGGTGATAGTTTTAGGCTCGGTGGTTATCCGGAGGATACCGACCGAAGTCGTGAGATGATATGGGCCGATCCGGACTGATGGAGCCCGAGATAGTTTGGCACGGTGAATATCTGGAAGTACCGACCATAATCGTGATATGGGCCGATCCGGACTGACGGAGCCCAAGATATGAGGATTTACATGTCGATACTGGACACGGGTTTCATAATATTTCGAGTGTCGGTGTTGGACACTCAGGTTCCATGATTTTGATGTGTCGTTGATGGACACACGTTGTTGATATCCTCATATATACAGGCACATGTTTTCATGATGTTTCGAGTGTCGGTGTTGGACACTCAAGTTCCATGATATTGATTGTGTCGTTGACGGATACGTGGATGATATCCACAGTCATACAAGCATATGATGTCGGATGTTTATTTATATATGCCATTACTTTGATCGATTGTTGACATATTTGCATATGTGGTCACCCTAGATATCATAGTATTACCTTCAAGATATAGTGACCTAGGAAATCGTTGTTTTATTCGATTTCTACCTGATGATGTTTTCTTTTCACGAGTTGGCAACTCACCCCCGTTGTGCCACAGTTCTTGCAGGTTGACCGCTTGGGATCAGTGCGGTATCGCTGGCACACAGCTTCTTTCAGGGTGTTTTGCTTTGGTAGGTGGGACACATGTTGGATTGTGCTCACTCTCGTACTTTTATATTCCGTTGTATCTAGATAAACTCCATCAAATCAAATCAGAAACTAGACTTTGTATATTTGTAGACCTAGTCAAACTTGGGTATTGTGCGAGACTTAGAGCGATGGGATTATGTTCGCTTCTTGAGTTTTGATGTCTTGCTTATTTATTGTTCTTTCTGGGTTGATCTTCGTCGTTGGGCGTCGTATATATGTTATTGCGTGGTTGTGATTCTGCCAGTTGGCGAAGAGATAGCTCCCGCTTGGGGATGCCTTTTATTGTATGTATATGGTTTTGGATCAAAATATACAAGAGAGGTGCTGCCCAAATTTTTAAAAGACGAAACATGATTCATTATACCTTTATTTCAAAACTGCACCCCCCACTATTTTCTGCAAAAAGGTTTATATTTTCTGGGCATCGGCTTACTTGATTTACGTTACGCCTTTAGACGTTACATAATTTAAGTGCCGGTCACATGCTAAATTACGGGTCGTGACAAAATATGAGTGGCCTCTTTAGATGCTTCACAAAAGAAGACGATGACGAGGAGATTTCAGAATTTCCACCGGTACCAAAAGAGCTGGAGGATAGGATATATACCATGGTGGACAATCTAAGAAAAATCGACTTGGGAATGGAGAATGATCTAAGAACGACGTTTGTCAGTGAGTTGCTATCCGAAAAATAAGTAGACACGTTAAAAGATGTGTTTATGCAGTATAAAAATTGCTTCGCTTGGAACTACTCTGAAATGTCGGGTTTAGATCGAGAGGTAATGGTACACAAGCTGGCCATATCACCAGAGATAAAGCAAGTCAAGCAAGCCCCAAGAAGGATACGGCTTGAACTCGAGATGAGTATCAACGTCAAAATCAAGAAATTAATCAACTCTGGCTTCATCTAAGAAGTTTAATATCCTGACTGGATCGCTAACATCATTCCGGTGATGAAGAAAAAATGGGACAGTTTGGATCTGCGTGGACTTTCGAGGCCTCAACAAGGCATGCCAGAAAGATGACTTTCCAGTCCCCGTTACCGAGCTAATGATCGATTACACATCCACCATGAAGTCTTCTCCTTTATAGATGGATCTTCAGGATACGACCAAATAAAGATGGATCCTGAAGACCAGAAGCATACCGCCTTGTGGACATTGTTGGGCGTGTTTTGCTACAAGGTGATGCTCTTCAGTTTGAAGAACGCCGGAGCCACATACTAAAGGTCCATGATGAAGATATTCGATGATCTTATACACAAGATCGTCGAATGCTACATCGATGACCTCGTAGTCAAAAGAAAATCTCATGAGGAGCACTGGGAGCATCTAAGGATCGTGTTCGAGTGTCTTCAGCAATATAATTTGAAGATGGATCCTTTACTGTGCGTGTTTGGAGTCTTGTCAGGTAAATTCTTAGGCTTCATCATCCGCCACCGAGGTATCGAAATTGATCCCTAAAAAATCAAGGCAATTATGAAAATGCCCTCGCCAAGAACCCTAAAACAAGTACGATCTCTCCAGGGAAAGCTCACATATATCCGGCAGTTCATAGCCAACCTCTCCGGAAAATGCCGCCCCTATAGCCATCTGATGAAGAAGGGGACCCCGTTCGTCTGAGATCAGAAATGCCAAAATGCATTAGAGGAAATTAAACGATACCTGTAAAATACATCGATATTGGCCGCTCTAGTTAAGAGAAATCCGATTATCTTATATATAACGGCCCTCAAAGGTTCTTTGGGTGCGCTGTGGGCACAAAAGAACGATCAAGGAAAAGTAAGAGCTATTTACTATCTAAGTCGAGTTCTCCTGGGGTAGAAAGCAACTACCCCCCATCGAAAAGCACTGCTTGGCGTAGATCTTTGCAATAATGAAGCTCAGACACTATGCCTTAACGCATGAGGTCCATCTTATATCAAAGGTGTATCCTCTTAAGTATCTGATATCAAAGGCCATACTGATGGGAAGGCTTGCTAAATGGGCCTTTCCACTGATGTAATTCTCGATAACATATCGACCGCTCAAAGCGGTGAAAGGTCAAGCCATCGCCGACTTTCTTGCGAAACATCTGATACCAGCTGATCCTCCCCTAAACCGCGAATTGCCAAATGAACACGTATTCAACGCAGTCAAAAAGGAGCAAGAAGAAAATGAGTCTCGATGGGAGCTCTACTTCTATGGAGCATCTTCCATGAAGCGGCGAAAGAAGAACACTCTAATAATCAAAGATGGGGTAGGCCTTATCATCGTGACTCCATAAGGAGGAATATTGTGGTATGCTCTCTCTTTGATAGAACCTAGAACTAACAATGAATCAAAATACGAAGTTTTGATAGCTGGTCTTGAGATCGCTATTGACATGGGGATCAAGGACCTCCTAATATACGGAGATTCTTAGCTGATCGTCAGTCAGGTAAATGATGACTACAAGACATGCAATCCAGAATAAATAACGTATGGCAAAAGAGTGCAGCAGCTGCTAACCCAAATCCCGTCATATACCCTGGAAAACGTGTCGCGAGCGGAAAACAGCAAGGCGGACGCGTTAGCCAAGTTGGCTAAGAAATTGGCCGATGAAGACCTCGCTGACGTAAGGATCATTGTCCAAAGATGTAGGATCCTGGCGCCAGTAGATATACCTTCGGAAGTTCTAATGGAGCTACCCGAAGAAAAAGGAGCGACCGAAGATGATACTCTCTAAACAGAAAATGAGGAAGAAGTTGAGGACTGGAGGGGAGCCTTTATTAACTGATTCAAGTCTCAACGCATACCTGAAGATACGCCATCTAGTTATTAGCTCATGAAACGAGCTCTGTCATTCGTTTTCGTCAATGATACTCTATACAAGAGATCCTTCGACGCCTAGGGTCGAAGGAAGCAAAGAAAGTCATCCAAGAAGTACACGACGGACTTTGCAGCTCCCATCAAGAAGGTCCAAAGACGAAACTGAAGATAAAAAGGATGGGTTATTACTGGACCACGATGATTCAACACTGCCTTGAATATGCGGAGCGGTGTCACCCAAGCCAAATACACGGGGACTTCATACACCAGCAGCCAAATTCGCTGCATCCGACAGTAGCTAGTTGGCCGTTCGATATGTGGGGAATGGATATAACCGGCCCTATCGAACCATTGTCATCCAAAGGACATCGGTTTATACTACTAACAACAAACTATTTCTCTAAGTGGGCAGAAACAATACCACTAAGGGAGGTAAAGATGGAGAATATCCTCCTCTTCATGTCATTTACCGGTTTGGAACTCCGCGATGGATAATCTCGGATAATGGACTAGCCTATAGAAGCCATAAAATAAGCCGCTTCGGACAGCAACACAAGATAGACTGGAGATACTCCTCGGTCTATAATCCTTGGGCCAGTAGTCTAGTTGAAGCATTCAACAAGACCTTGGCCAAGATTATAAAGAAGACAATGTCAGGAACAAGAAGAACTGGCATGAGAGACTGCATGAAGCTCTTTGGGGCGTACCGAACAATGTTCAAGATGGCTATAAATACAACACCATATGCATTGGTGTTTGGCACTGAAGCAGTACTTCCACTAGAGATAGAACTCCATTCATTATGAGTGGAAGTTCAATACGAGCTAACGAATGAAGAAAATGCTTATCTTAGACATGAAGAGCTCGATGCTCTCGATGAAACCCGTCTTGTAGCACAGCAAAATCTGGAATCTTATATGGCAAGGATGACGCGATCATATGAAAGACTAATTAGGCTGAGAACATTCCGCCAAGGCGAACTCGTGCCGGTTGTCAAAAGACCAATGATTTTAGATCGTGCAAAATGGGGAAGTTCGAGCCAAACTATGAAAGCCCGTACATCATAGATAAGGTTGACCAGGGTGGAGCTTACCTGCTCATGGATATGCATAGAGAAAGGCCATTTCGACCAATAAATAGCCAATTCCTCAAAAATTACTACGCTTGAAGAGTCGCGACTTAGGTCAATGATAGATGACAACGCCTGTGTCAACTCACTATCTTCTTAAATCAGAACTCTGAAAGTCGTATGCGTCATATTATGCAAATGTTGGACCACTATATCCTTAAACTGGTATCGGACCGAAATGTCTTTAAACTATCATTTTGTCATGAACACGGGAATGTTGGACCGAAACTTTCCTAAAACTAATATGTTACCCTACATATTCTTCATGATATACATGATGATGGATCGTAATATCCTTAAACTAATATGTTGTCCTACGTAGGATCTCTATATTGATCACCGAATACAATTCACGGGCATAAACTATATGACCCCATACTAAACTAATGATGGACTGAAATGTTCCTAAACTAATATGTTTAGCCCTGCGGTATGGGTCATATAACTAGCCGTATACAATCCATGGGCATAAACAACCTATATCTCTCCTAGGTCCCATCGGCAAGGCTACACCTGAAGTCCCCACCAGTCTGGAAGCTCTACCAATGATGCAGTCCTTCGAAAAATTTCGTGACCTACAGCTGATAGTGCGTTACCGTACGTGATGCCTGTCTCCTCGAGCATTGTTAGATCATCCACAGCGAGGCAAAAAAATGGTACTTCCATAAGCAAAATGGGCACGGATGAAAATCCAAAAGGGCGCCGTGAGTAAAAACAGTAAGGCTACCGACGAGCTTGTGAAAACCCGGAAGGGCACAGACTCGCTGAAAAAAGAAAAGATGCACCTGCAAAGTTCTCTCTGCTTTGTAAGAAGAAAACACCTGCATGAGATCCTTACGACTTACAAAAGAGAAACACACATAGGAATCCATATGATTCCTAAGGAGAAAATATACTTACGAGATTCTCAAGACTCATAAGGAGAATATACCTTCTGTAAGACTCTCCCGAGTTATGGAATTCAAAAGGCTTAAGTTACAGAGATCTGAACCTATTCTTAAACCATCATAACCTCACAAATTTATGCCATACAAGTGGTCCAATGTCGACTCTTGTATACAATCCATAGGCGTAAATAAATATATTCCCAACCAAGTTCCACAAAAAACGAGAAATATCTTTCGACAAGGTGAACATCACTTGTAAGTCCTTTCAACTAACAAGGAGAAAATACATCTAGGAGATCCTCACAACTCATAGGGAGAAATGCCTTTATGAGACCTTTACGGCTCGTAAAGTCAAAAAGCTTTAGTTGGCAGGAATTTAAATCTGTTAGCTAAGCCATCATTGGCCGAAATAGGCAATGACATATGATGAGTTGTTCCTGACAATATTCCAGACGTAGCAATACTGATGCCAAATAAGATACAAGATACCAAGTCTTCGAATCACAATGAAACTGATGAGTATATAAAAAATATAAAACAGATAGCCGAAATGATGGGGCAGCTCGCAATAAAAATCAGCGAGTAAAAATAAAATAGTATAGCCAAAATAATTGGGCACATGAATAGATAGCCGAAATGATTGGTCAATCGTGACTTTCAAGATAAGAAAAGCTGAAAGGATAAAGTACCGCGGAAAATAAATATAATAATAAGATAGAATTTTTATGCCCTACAAGTGGTCTAATATTGACTCTTGTATACAATACATGAGCACAAATGAAAGAAAGGAAATCATATTTCCCACCATACTTCGCCAAAAGAATAACCGAGTCTTGACAACACATCTATAGCCTAGAGGCTATTTTGATGTCCCTCTTACTCCAGCAAAGTACAGATGTTGTGTCGACAAAACTCCAAGGAGTTAAATCAAAATGGAGCAATGTCATATTCCTAGCTCCAGATCTCAATGGCAACATTTACAGCCTAGAGATCATCTCGATATTCCTCCTCATTCCAATAGAGTGCAGGTGCAATGGTCAAATAAAATCAAAGTAATGGCATATTCTGAGCTCTAGATCTCGATGGCGACATTTAAAGCATAGAAGTCATACTGATGTCTACCCTTTTTCAGCGAAGGATCGGCGCAACACCAAAGCAAAAGCGAAGTGGCGGTATATGCCTGACTTTAATGGATATGTTGCCCTAAAGGCCTGTATTGTATAGGATGCTAGGGATATGTATGTACAGGACAATCTTGCTCAGTTGTATATAATATATTATTTGAGTTGTTTTTATCTTGATATATGTATTTCTTTCCATTGATGCTTTATATTGATTGCACATTGTAATATTTTGGAAAATTGTAAATATTAATTTATTATTTTAAATATGGAGATAATGAGTTTACAAAAATAATATCGCATATGAATTTTGGTATCAAATTTATATCCGCAAAAATGTAATTATTTTGGTAAAAATGAAGAAAAGTTTGTGATATCATAGCAATGATATTTTAATTGTTTTAACATGACATGAGATTTTATATTAAAATAATGGTATTTCAAGTATTATGATAAGTATTTTAATTCATTTAAAATAAAGAGTTTAGATTTGTGGTAACATAAAGGTATTTATGTGAAATGGGTAATTATTGGTAAAATGTATTGGATTTTAAAATGAGGACACTTATTTAAAAAGATTGTTTTTTATTTCATATTTCTTTTTAAATGATGGGTGGGTATATATTTATGCTAGGCTAAACCCTCACCTCTAACACACCCTTTCCCATGCTCTCCTCCCTCCACCTCCTCCTTCTTACTTTACACCTTCTCCTTTCTCTACAAACATCCTCACACCAATTCTTTTTATTCTCATAACACTATATACAAAGTCTCAAACTGAGACCATAGGTTTCTTCATGCTTCCAACACAAAAGTTCTAAGTGTTCTTCATATCAAGAAAGAAATGAGAGGATCCCTTCAACAAAGTTGTTCACATCTTCAAGCTTGATTCACTATAACACCTAGGAGCTTCCACCATGCAATTATTGAGTTGGTGATCCCTTGTGCATCATCCCAATAGGTATATCTTACCCTCTTTTTAACTTCTATTCTGTTCACATATCTGCTCTTAGTAATACATATCAGAAAACTAGATTTTTGTGATATTTGTCATACTAGAATTAAATCTGTAACCACTAGATTTAACTACTAGAAAAACTAACAAGATTTTAGTATTATGAGACCACTAGGAGACTACACTTAAAGCACGAGCCCCAATTTCCCCAGTTCAATCGGCAAGATCCTTGTTTGGCCGGTGCCGCCGGGCCTCCTATGGAGTTTTATGTTGGGTTTTGTTCAGTATGTGTTTTTGGCTATTTTATGATCTACTGTATTGTTTGATTTGTCCCAGTATTCATACAGTGAAATCTGGGATTGTTCTAGTAAGATTTTATTAAAGTTTCCGATATTTCGATACGGTTTTTCGTATTTCTGTGCCGCCACTGAATTGTTCACGTTCGTACGTTAACATCAAAGGTATCTTGTCGATTTTGGAGTAAGTAAGCTATAGGTTCTAACCTATGCATGCCTAGCTCGTTGTTTTGGTTTTGATATGATATTTATGCCGATTTGTTATAACTTCGATTATAGGTACGATCACGAAGGTTTCCGAGACGGAGATGACGGACATAGCAACGTGGACTTCGACGTGCTCGACAAGCTGGTGAGTAGGTTTATATATACGGGGGAAGTCATGTGGATAGCGTATAGCACCCCCGTAACCATTTAACTAGGATAGTTATACTATCTAGTTAGTTTTTAATGTTATGTTAATAAACTTAGCTAGTGGTATTGATGTTATTTCTAGACTATACATGTGCATATAGTTTATACATGGTTTTGGTGACATACGTACGTGGCGATAGATCCGTACGATATGGACATTGTTTTGGATGGATATAGTACGAGGGATCATACCGTACTTGTGATGATGAGGTTAGCATGCCGAATATAGCCAAGTTCTTTTGGACTCATGGAGTCACGAATTATTCTGATTTAGGATGTTATGTTTGAGTGAGCTATACTCTTTTAAAAACCAACGATTCGTTTCCCTTTTAAATGGTAAATGACAAGGATGCGATACTAATTTCCAAATGAATATCTATTTTTAACTTAAAGCAGCTTCCTGATTTCAAAACCAGCGTTTCGTTCCATTTTCAAAGATAATGGTATAGCTCATAGCAAATATTTACGTTTAATATTTACGCTATACGCATAGATTTACTTTACATGTTTGCGATACACTTATCGATGATATACGTTTCCGTTATTTGAACACAATGATAGAACACTCCACAACTACCAATGAGTACTATGTTGCACGAGCACAGACACATATGTTACACTACACCTCATTGGTACAACCATGCCACTATAGGACCGCTATACTATGTGATGCGTATGTTAATGCCAATATGAGGCATATGAATTCCCTATATCTGGAAAATCCAATTTTAATTATATGCTACGAATATGGGTAGAATTACTTTCCGCTTTATACACTTATAGAACACTTGCACAAAAACTAATGATTGCCATACTGTATGAGCACAGACAGGTATGCTACACTACACATCATTAGTATTGCCATGACACAGTAGAATTGTTATATTTGTTGCATGCATGTCTATACTTAAGTACTGTATCTTTCTTACCTGCTAAGTATTGTGAATACCAGTACGATGGATATTCATATTCGATTCTTTTGAGTTTCCATGATGTTTTACTTTCAATGATATATATGAGTAGTATGGGACGCTGTTATATATTTATATATAATATATCATCAGAATGATCTATACAAGTATCCTTATTCATTACTTGATATTTCTGGATACGATGAGTTGACGTCCACCATGAACTTGATGTTTTCTGATTGTTTTTATTCTGAACCAGTGGGGGGAGATATACGGTTACGGACTTGCTACTTATCCGGGCTGAGTGGGGAAGTAAATAAATGGATACATGGTGGACCCAGTTGAGACCGAGGGGCAGAAAAGCCGTATCAGAGACGGGGAGCCTAGCGAGGACACTCGATACCGGAGATAGAGATGAGCACGACAGATATCCAGGAAATACTGGCTGGAGCTAGATATGAACACGGTGGATATTCAGGGGATACTGACCGGGGCTAGGGATATCGAGAGGCGATCATCTGTTGAGATGGTGTCGACGGTATCTGGATTTGCGTGTCGGTGATGGACACGGGAGATTTGAGGATTTGCGTGTCGGTGATGGACATGAGAGATTGCTGATTTCGGGTGTCGATCCTGGACACCCATATGTTGATGTGTTGCTATCATTTGAGGTATACCGCTAGTTTAGGTGTTGATGTAGCCGACCAGGACTGATCCGCGAGACAGTACCTGAATACCTTTTACCGGTTGTTGTATATAAAAAGGATTTCTAAAATGAGCTATAGCCTCATTACTTTGACATGTTTAGAATGACACAAAGATCTTTTAAACCGTAAACCTCTTATCGCTCTTTACCAAAACAGCAGGACGTATATCTTAATTAAGATACCTATTATATTTCATACTATCATGTCTGCTTTTATACTGTAACATATGTATCTCGCGGGTATTTTAAAGAAGAGGTTTTACATATATATTTTCGGCTATCTTTGGGCTTATACCTAGTTACAGGTCATTTGCATATGATATGTTCTACTTTGGGATCACATGATGGATAGTGTTGCATTTATGATACTTATGCATATCATATAGATATATTGGTATGAGATATGATAATATTATACTTATGACCTAGGTATCATTGTACATTTCGATTTCTACCTTGTGATGTACTTTTATACACAGAGTTGGCAACTCACCCCCGTTGTGCCCCATTTTCTTGCAGGTTTTACTGCTCGGATTATCGGCGGATTGTGGCACACCCTTCTTTTCGGTGATTGCTTTGGTAGGTGGGATACCGTTGTATCATACCCACAATTTCATGTATATATTCTTTTGTATCTAGTTAAAACTCCATCAACATAGAACTTGTATATCTTGGACTTAGAAGAGATACTTAGAGTTATGTGTTGTGAGTGTCGCACTCGTTGGAGTTGACCTTTTTATATTGTTGATTTTGTTTCGCTTTTCTTTTTTTCACCATTGTGCGTCGTATATTATCTTCTTGGTTGCTCCGCCGTTTGGGCGTAGAAGCTAGCTCCCGTTGGGATACTTTATATATTTGTGCTTGTATCGTATTTTATTCAAAAATTACAAAGGAGGTGCCGCCAATTTTAAAACGTCATAGATACTTTTCAAACATACTTATTTAAAACTTAAATGTTTATTTTAAACTGATCCCATCTGATGACTATTTTAAACCCCACCTCCAATATTTTCAAAAAGGGTTTAGATTCTGGGTTTCGGCTTACTTGGACTACGTCGACGTCTTTAGATGACACGTGATTTAAGTGCCGGTCACATGCCACATTTGGGTCGTGACAAAGTTGGTATCAGAGTGTTTGGTTTAACCTTTGTTCGAGTCTAGGTTGACTATATGGAGTCTTGGCTTACACTTTTTGTTACCTAGGCTTGACCTTATAGAAATTAGACTTGACTTTAGGGGTCTTATACCCGAACTTTCATTGCATAGGATAACCTTGGTTGATAGAGTAGGTACTAAGCAGAGTGGTGTACCGTATATATGTTCCGCGGCATATTTACGATATGATACTCTGCCTAAGTTAGCTTAGGATATATATCTTGAGGTCTTCCTTCTATTCGTTCTGGTGATCTATCTTTATCATTTCATGTTGGTTGTTCTGGTCTCCATGTCTACGCAAGCCGAGAGGGCTACGGTTAGGGGCAAGGTCAGGGCAGACTTGTTTGGGATGAGGACTCACCAGGATGACATTACGATGGCATAGGAACATGTTGTTTATCCTTATTTGATCGGGTTTCTAATGTTGAAGTGAGTTTCTTCGGAATCCGCACCAGAGGGTCGGGTCATTGCTGAAGACCAGTCGGACTTGGAGGCATGACGTTTTCCCTACTCCGAAGATCGTTGTGTTACCTACTATTCAGACAGTGGTGCCAATCATTGCTGAGATTGTCGAGGTGTTGTTTCTAGGATTCATGCAATTATAGGTCGCCGGTGTTTACGAATATAGATGGCCAGAGGATTATTAGTCATGCATATGTGTGTTGGTTAGGATATTTTAATCCGTTGTGGCACTCCGATGCGAGATCGGTGAAGTTGACTAGCTTCTTTTGATGGGTCTTGCTCAAACCTGATGCGAGTTGCTCGGAAGAGATCGTGTAGTAAGTTTTCCTCCGACGAATTGGGACAAGTTCTCGAATGTGAGTTTAGCCAGATTCTTCCACAGAGTGTCAGAGATGCCAGATTTGTATTTTCGAGTTTTGTAAGACTCTGGGCTTGATCATGACCAAGTAAGACTTGTAATTCGCGTAACTATCGCGATACGCTCCTTATTTGACCGATATTGGAGAATAATGGAACAGGAGAATGGTGCGAAGTCTCAGTGCACAGTTGTTCTTCACCGTCAATACTGGAGGTTTGATATGTATGCAGAGACATGTACGACAACACTTTTAGAGGAAAATCTTGAGGAGATTGCAGTTTTTCCGAAATGGAAGTAGATTCAGTATGGAATGCTAGTTCCGGGCTGATGGGATAGATAAGATCAGCAGGAGATATGATGGGTTCTTTCCAAGATTCTATAATAATTGAGATTGGACCCAGGGTCAGTTGCTTGACGCGCAAGCAAAGGTTAGAGATCGCCGTCGTCGACATATTGCACCGTGAGAGACTAGACTACTTTGCACAGAAGTGTCTTGAGAGGTATCAGTATAAGACTGTTTGCGTCACTGCTCCTCACCAGAAGATTGTATAAAGAGGCTGTGGCATTAGTGATCCGTAGGGAAATAAGAATTCGGAGACAGAGAACGCTAGACTGTGGGCAGAAGGCAAGTGGTAATCCTTGCTATGCCAGTTCCGGTGTGTACACACCTTTCGACATTGAAGAAAGTGTACTTCGATGTCATTTGTTTTCGATTTGCGTTTTTATACTCTGAATATTTCGTTTTCAATGTTGAAGAATGGACAACTCGACGTCCGTTATTTTTACATATGTATTTTTAGAGTTTGAGGGTCACACAAACGTTTTGTGCACACCAGGTGCACTTGTTTGAGATTTCCGTGCATGGTAATTGCACTTTGATTGACGTTTTATACACAACAAGTGCACTTGTTTGAGATTTCTGTGCGAGGTGACTGCACTCGATTGGAGTGTTATGCACACCAGATGCACTAGACTGATATTTTTGTGCACATTAGTTGCACATGATTAAGAGACTTGTATATATATATATATGTATGAATGTATGTATGTATGTATGTACACACACACACACTCTAGGTATACTCGGTATGATTTTGTACACACCAGTTGCACGTTTTGATATTTTGTGCACCCTGATGCACTTGAGATTTGTTTTGTGCACCCTATGCACTTGATGTTGATTTTGTGCACCCCGGTGCACTTGAGATTTGTTTTGTACACCCGATGCACTTGATGTTGATTTTGTTCATCCCGATGCACTTGAGATTTGTTTTGTGCACCCCGATGTACTGGATATTTATCTTGTGCATTCTAGATGCACTCGATATTGGCTCCATGCACATTTGGTGCAGTGGGTTTGGTTTTCGTGCATACCTGTTGCACTTGGCGCTGTTTTTATTCTCATGCACACTCGTGGCATGCGGTTTAGATTTTCGTGCAAACACGTTAGGGTTGATTTCGTTTTCATGCATTGCACTTGATAGGATATGTTATAGATTTGATTTCTATATTTTCGCTTGGTCGTGTGCTATCGATATTGCACTATGACTGTGGTAAGGAATGTACACTTGACATACATAATGGGTTTTGTATTTGGAATTTTGCATCATAACTGGTGTAATTCTCATAGCAATCGCCAGAGTTACAGTTATGTGAGTTTTATATCTTTTTGAGTTTTCACGCAAATGGTTGCGTTATGTTACGTCTTAGCTCGTGTGGGAGTTCGAAGTTCCGTTATACTGAGCGGACTATATGTTTTAGAATTTGGACCCGACAATTTGTTTTGATTTGAGTTGATTTGACCGAGAAAAATATTTTATGATGGGGGTTAAATTTAAATTCGAGGACCGAATTTCTTTAAGGGAGGATATTGTAATATTTTGGAAAATTGTAAATATTAATTTATTATTTTAAATATGGAGATAATGAGTTTACAAAAATGATATCGCATATGAATTTTGGTATCGGATTTATATCCGCAAAAATGTAATTATTTTGGTAAAAATGAAGAAAAGTGTGTGATATCATAACAATGATATTTTAATTGTTTTAACATGAAAAGAGATTTTATATTAAAATAATGGTAGTTAAAGTATTATGATAAGTATTTAATTCATTTAAAATAAAGAGTTTAGATTTGTGGTAACATAAAGGTATTTATGTGAAAGAGGTAATTATTGGAAAAATGTATTGGATTTTAAAATGAGGACACTTATTTAAAAAGATTGTTTTTTATTTCATATTTCTTTTTAAATGATGAGTGGGTATATGTTTATACCAGGCTAAACTCTCACCTCTAACACACCAACATCCATGCTCTCCTCCCTCCACCTCCTCCTTCTCACTTTACACCTCCCTTTTTTCTACATACATCCTCACACCTATTCTTTTTTTCTCTCTCATAACACTATATGCAAAGTATCAAACTGAGACCATAGGTTTCTTCATGCTTCCAACACAAAAATTCTAAGTGTTCTTCATATCAAGAGAGAAATGAGAGGATCTCTTCATCAAAGTTGTTCACATCTTCAAGCTTGATCCACTACAACACCTATGAGCTTCCACCATGCAATTATTGAGTTGGTGATCCCTTGTGCATCATCCCAATATGTATATCTTACCTTCTTTTTAACTTCTATTCTGTTCACATATCTGTTCTTAGTGATACATACCAGAAAATTGGATTTTTGTGATATTTTTCATACTAGAATTGAATCTGGAACCAGTAGGTGTAACCACTAGAAAAACTAACAAGACTTTAGTATTATGAGACCGCTAGGAGACTACACCTAAAGCACGAGCTCCAATTTCCCTAGTTCAATCGGCGAGATCCTTGTTTTAGCCGGCGCCGCCGGGCTTCCTATGGAGTTTTATGTTAGGTTTTGTTCAGTAGGTTTTTTTAGCAATTTTATGATCTACAATATTTTTTGATTTGTCCCAGTATTCATACAGTGAAATTTGGGAGTGTTCTAGTAAGGTTTTATTAAAGTTTCCGATATTTCGATACGGTTTTTCGTATTTCTGTGCCGCCACTGAATTGTTCATGTTCGTACGTTAACATCAGGGGTATCTTATCGCTTTTGGAGTAAGTAAGCTGTAGGTTCTAACTTACGGGTGCCTAGCTCGTTGTTTTGGTTTTGATATGATATTTATGCCGATTTGTTATAACTTTGATTATAGGTACGATCGCGAAGGTTTCCGAGACGGAGATGACGAACATAGCAATGCGGATTTTAACGAGCTCGACAAGTTTGTGAGTAGATTTATATCTATAGGGGATGTCGGGTGGATGGCGTATAGCACCCCCGCAACCATTTAACTAGGATAGTTATACTATCTAGTTAGTTATTAATGTTATGTTAATAAACTTAGCTAGTGGTATTGATATTATTTCGCATTTAGTAGACTATTCATATGCATATAGTTTATACATAGTTTTGGTGACATACGTACGTGGCGATAGATCCGTACGATATGGATATGGTTTTGGGTAGATATAGTACGAGGGATCATACCGTACTTATGATGATGAGGTTAGCATGCCGAATACATCCAAGTTCTTTTTGACACGTGGAGTCATGAATTATTCTGATTTAGGATGTTATGTTTGAGTAAGCTATACTCTTTTAAAAACCAACGATTCGTTTTCCTTTTAAATGATAAATGACAAGGATGCGATAATAATTTCCAAATGAATATCTATTATTAACTTAAAGCAGCTTCTTGATTTCAAAACCAACGTTTCGTTCCATTTTCAAATATAATGGTATAGCTCATTGCAAACAATTACGTTTAATATTTATGCTATACGCATAGATTTACTTTACATGTTTGCGATACACTTATCGATGATATACGTTTCCGTTATATGAACACAATGATAGAACACTGCATAATTACCAATAAGTACTATGTTGCACGAGTACAGACGCATATGTTACACTACACCTCCTTGGTACTGCCATGCCACTGTAGGACTGCTATATTATGTGATACGTATGTTAATGCCAATATGAGGAATATGAATTCCCTATATCCGAAAAATCCAATTTTAATTATATGCTACGGATATGGGTAGAATTACTTTCTGCTTTATACACTTATAGAACACTTGCACAAATACTAATGATTGTCATGCTGCATGAGCACAGAGGCGTATGCTACACTACACATCATTAGTATTGCCATGACAAGTAGAACTGTTATGTTTGTTGCATGTATGTCTATACTTAAGTATTGTACCTTTCTTACCGCTAAGTATTGTGAATACCAGTACCATGGATATTCGTATTAAATTCTTATGAGTTTTCATAATGTTTTACTTTCGATGATATATATCAGTGGTATGGGATGCTGTTATATATGTATATATATAATATATCATCAGAATGATCTATGCAAGTATCCTTATTCTTTACTTGATATTTCTGGATACAATGAGTTGATGTCCACCATGAGCTTGATGTTTTCTGATTTTTTTTATTTCGAACCAGTGGGGGAGATATAAAGTTATGGACTTGCTACTTATCTGGGCTGAGTGGGGGAGTAAACAGATGGATACATGGTGGACTCGGTCAAGACCGGGGGGCAAGAAAGCCGCATTAGAGGCGGGGAGCCTAGCGAGGACACTTGATTGATTCTATGTGAGTGTGTGGTAACTGCAATCAATAACGGTGTCGCGTGTAGCTAGCGAGATGTGTACGGGTCGTCCTCAGGGATGCGTGGAATTTCTAATCTTGCTTTAGACTAGTTGATTGAAGAATAGGGAGAGTAGTTGTAGATTCTATATCTATATTAAATACGGATTTAGAATATATATAAAGAGGAGGCTTATAGGATTCGTTAAGATTTAGTAGTCATGGATAACTAATAAATATGACTTTTTTTTTATCTATTGATAGATTTAAAACTAGATTGATAGTGATGAATGAGAATTAGGGTTCTTGGAAGAAACTATGGTTTCCCCACTATCTATCCCTTAACAAAACAATTATTAATCTAATCTCAAATCGCAGTCGAGACTAGCAATAAATTGGTAGCGCGCCCGATTAGGATGTTAACGATTGTTTTGCTAAAGTTTATAAACTTTATAAGACGTAAAAGAAGTTAAAATATTTTCTCATGCATTGTTCTACTCTAATCTTACGAACCCTATCAAGCGGAGAATTACTCGCGTGTGATGGAGATAGAAGAAGAAGAACGGATAGAGATCATAATGTAAATACAGAAATTAAATGCTAAATAATTAAACTAATGATCTTTTTTTATTAATCAATTTCACAATTACAAATCCTACGAGTTTAGATTATAAGAGGAAGAAGAAGTTGCTCTCGATCTCTGCCTCGTAGGAAGTAGATGCACCGTCGAATCTCACGTCGCCTTATCACGTCGAATCGTGGATCTGTCGTAGATCACTTGTTCTTTGACGGTGATTTGTTTCGTATAAAAGGCGATGATTTCTAATTTTAGCCCTCAATCCTATTTATAGTCACAGAAAATACAAACCCTAGATCTCGAGTATTAGGGTTTGTTGAGAAGATCCTAGCCACAAAATCCCACACCTTAACTCCCCATATCGGCGTCGGATCCGCCACAATATTCATGCTTTGGCTGCGGAATGGCGGTGGGTTAGTGAGATCAAGTGATGAAAATTCTTCTGTAGAATCATATTGACACATGGAGATTGTTGTGATATCTGGAATCTTTATATCCTCTTTAAGTCTCTACCATTATTGATTTTAAGATTTAATTAAACTTCATCGGCAGATTTTTGATTCCCGACATCTCGATATCCCGATCTCCTGACCTGAGCCAAATCTTGCACAATATTTCCATGAATAATGTTAGTAATATTTGTTATAGAAATATTATTCTAACCATTTGTATGATGTTATATCTTTTAAAGAATCTTAAATAGAATATTTGATATGATATGCATAATAAAAATATTATATAAATATCATATGCATATATTTTCCTTTATAATGTTAATTGTAATATATAAACATATGACAATAGATATTTTTACAGATAAACCCTCATATGATTCATATTTATTTTAAACACCTTTAAATATTTATCAAAAGTAAGGAAAATGTTATATCAAACATGTGATATTTTCAATTGAACAAATACCCCCAAACTTAACTTTGATCGTCCCGAGAAAACTATTTATTAAAGAGAAAAAGAAAAAAAAAAAGAAAAACCTAAGTAGCACACTTTCGTAAGCAACACGATTGCACTAAGCACGTGCAACAAGACGTTAAACCTATAGGTGTCCCTAGTAGGAGGAGTATTGTCTCCTGAGGGTTTTCAGCGGATTACACCCATAAAATCCTATAATAAAACAAAAAAGATGAAAGTTACGTCCAAAAATAAGAACTATAAAAGAAAGAATTTGAAAATAAGAGTTTCTAACTATACCAGTTTTTCAGTTGCCATGAGCCAGATCTTAATGGTCGTGAAAGGATGTTAGACATCACATCATCCCTCAATAAAACATCGCTTTTAGTTTTCCTCCCTACCTTTCTTCCAAATATCGATCATATACCCCCTACGTGTGTGTAAAAGACATCCCTACACTTAGAGAATTCAATTCAAGCTATCATACTCTTGTCCATCTTCCAAAGTACTTTATAGTCGGTGAATATTTTAAATGGAATTGCTCACATATTCTTCATGCGACCGTTAATATTTCTTGAGGTACTAACCAATCGATTACAAAATGTGCTCGCGCATTTAGGCATAATTCCTCGTCTTGCAACACCTAAGGCTTAGCAGTGGCTCCCAAACTAGTTGGTCTAAACGCACTGGGTGATAAAGCACCCTCGCTATATTTTTTTTATATACTGCTTTAAGCAATTACAAAACCGGTGTTCATTTTTCTTCACCGTTTTTTTTATTTTTCTTCATACCAAGGCTTTTAGACGAGCATTTCAAGGCATTCTCTACTATCCCAAGTTGCAAGATTGTAAGTGTGTATAGTAGGGTATCAACGTTCAAATGTTTGGCCTCAAGAATAGGGACTATTTTTCAAACTTATTTTTATTCTCAGATTAGCAATTTCCTTCATCTTACTAACTCTTGGGACAACGGCTTATTACTACTTATTACTATTTTTGTTTAAGAAAATATCTAACTTTCTTGCTTTTCTTAGACTTTTCCTATCTTTCGAAAGTAATTTTCCACTTTTAAACTTTCATTATCAATAAATTTTTGTGCTTATATTTATGATAATTTAAAATAATGCGTGAATAAGCACAAACCTCCCCCAAACCTGTTTGCAGCAGTGTCCTCACTGATATCATCTGTTAAGCTTAAAAACCTATAGATTTGGGAGGAAAAGTTAGTAACGGGGACAAGAAATAATAACAGTGAAATCCTCCCCCAAACTTATTTTTGGCTCACAATTTAGTAAAAAATTATTTTCTTTCAAGAGCCAAATATACCCCCCCCCAAATTTGAGTAAAATAGTATTAAGCATTTAAAATTATGAGAGGGGTTAAAATTATTGGTCAATATAAATCTTTACAAAGACCAAAAGTCAACACTAACCATTCAAAGAATTTATCAATATAAAAATATAGTTGGTGGAAGATCAGAGATTTGAAGAAGAGGGGAGGAGATAAGAGATGGTATGGTTTACGTCTCGGTTGATAGAGACGAAACAGTGATGGTGGACAAAAACGAGAATGTGAATGGTTAGGAATGAGAAGAATAGTCACATTCTCGTATGGGATAATAAGAAATGGTGGTGGTTCAACTTCTTCGGGTGGAGCTTGATTAATCACAAAATCCGTGTCGTTTAGGAATGCGAGTTCATCGGCGAAAATATCTTCAAAACTTTCATCAATGATCCGATTGAACGTTTCAATGTCAATAAGTGTCGCACCAGAATTCAACACACTTGATTTGTCAAAAATTATGGAAGCAGGAGACTCGAAAAGCTCATCTACCTCATTCTCAAAGGGGTCTAAATCAAGACGTCTTTCTAGAATTATCGAACTCGAAATATCGAAATGTGATCCATCAACACTCAATAAAATTAAAGGATGATTAGAAGAAGAACCAAAGAAAGTGGGTGATGAAATGGGTAAACAAATTTGGGTGTCGAGTATTGCTGAACCAGATGTGGGAAGTGAAGGCTGAATTTCGTTCTGTTTTTCGGTCATGCATTTATCATCAATTTCCAGACGGATATGGTATTCGGAAAAAATAGTTAATGGTTCGAGATGATATTCACATGGAGGTGAAAGGACATGATGAATTGGTGAGAAAATCTCATCCAAAACTATGGGTTCATTATCCAAAATATTCCCAGCGTCAATATCCTCAATCAAATGGAAGTTAAAATTCTCAGACACCTCATCAAAAGCTTAGTTTTCAATCAATTTTGGTTCTAGAGTGGAGGTGTAAAGATCATAAGGATTGGGTGTTGTTTCACTTGAAATAGACCCTTCACAATCGGGTAAATCAAACATTACAAAGTCACACAACTCATCAAACCTTCTATCTTCAATTGGTGCATCATTTGGTGTACTCGATAGATTTGTGAAACTAGAGTTGTGGATTTCATTTTGGGATGGAGATGTTTGATTTGGAAGGGTGTATTGCTTTCTCTCACTACCCAAATTCTCAATTTGTCCGATTATCGTATCATACAATGAAATTTTTTAAGCTAGTTGGAAACTAGTTGCTCGTTCGTTTGGTTGTATGAAGGCAGACATGGACGCATTCAATTTCTCTATGTGGTGGCACGACACTACCCAAAATTCTTCCACTGTCCGTTCAAAACTAGACATATGTCGGTAAGGGATTTCAGCATAAGATTGAAATTCTTGTGGATTGGTAAAACTCTCAAATGACTGATTAGAAGAATTGTCTAGAGAATGTGTAAAAGTCGGGTAGGATAGATAGGAATCGAATGGTTGTAAAAATTGGACAGGAGTAGGATCAACATTGTGGTAAGAAGAATACTGATATCGGTTGGTTGGTTGGCGACTGGCAACAGATGTCATATACGCCGAAAATGTTAGTGGTATATGTCCTAGAGGCCATTATTGTTGGGATTCCGGCAGTGCCCCGGCCATCAATCCGTGACCAAATGCGGAACAAAAATTTATAAAACTTGGCGCTACTACAACCAATTACTCGGATCTACCCATAAGCCTTAGATAACAAAATATACAAAGGAGTTAGAATGGTTACACCGAATAGATCCGTGTCCTTCGGTCTTCAACCATCATCCTAGGCTCCTAGGGGCTTCCATGATCAAGCTTGATCTCCGGTCTCCCTCCATCGAAGATGATCCACCCAAGAGTCTATGCAACGAGCTCCAACCTCATATCCGAGGCAACTAGGACACCTAGATCGCTACTCTAGATACTGTAGATGAAGTCGAGAGTGATGAAGAATTAATTTGTCTCAAGACACCCAAGATTTCTCAACTCATGAGAGGGTTTAAGTGGAGCTAGAGGAAGAAGAAGATGCCATGAGAATGAGGTGTTGAGAGCAACTCAAGAGAGAGAAAAAGAAATGAATAATGGCTTGTGTTTTGTTTGTGGTGTGAGTGTGATAAGAAATAATGGAGCCATCACATAAATGTCCATGTCTCCAAAATATCTTAGTCAACAAAAAACATCTCAAGTCAACATAATCTCACAACAAACAAAAACTCTAAGCATACTAGAATAGTAGCCATGGGTCACTAATTAGCCATGCCACACAAATGCAATAAACAGCTCATCCTATACCTCAATAACCTTTCAATCAAAAAAGGTCAAAACTATAATGAGGTGTAATCTTCTAAAAGTAATCTTGTAAGAAATTACAAGAATACCCCTCATCCATATATACATACCGGCATTCGTATTCCGAAGAATACGAGTACAATGAGACGAAAATAATCCAATAATATAATACTAGGATCCGACTTAAACCAAAGCCCACTAGTATTATCCGTCCGAACATCATCCGTGCACAAGTACACGTATGTGATTGAACAATGTCGTAAAACCATACGGCCTCTAAATCGTTTCGCCTGAAGTAGGGAAATCCTCTGTGTGGGACTCTAAATACTCGTCAATACGCTGGCAGTGGGTTTAACCATAAGCACGCCAGCGGCACTAGCTGTACATAACGGCTACCCAGGTATTGAGTGAAAGGGAGGCCGATGAGCAAACTCATCCT
Organism: Agapanthus africanus; assembly: GCA_030015575.1. Classification (NCBI taxonomy): domain Eukaryota; kingdom Viridiplantae; phylum Streptophyta; class Magnoliopsida; order Asparagales; family Amaryllidaceae; genus Agapanthus; species Agapanthus africanus. Next base: position 386,776,143 of record JASDDO010000019.1, on the reverse strand, counting down.
GAAACTCCTACTGAGCCTGACAGTGACAATATCCGTACAGTCTGGTCCGTTCGTCTATGGGTATCGCATATCGAGTCTAGGGGGTGGATAAAGTCAGACCCCTAATAACACGACATTTAGTGTCGGTATGAAGCCTATCACCACCTGAGAAATTACCGATCCTAGATCAGTAATTCTCGACTATCTCGGCCAAGGATTTCTTGTGATGGCCACCCGTGCACAACGCGACATCAACTCCCAATACCGGGAGAGATGAACCCCCTGACGATCCGCTCACTGCTTCCATGTGGCTCGGGACTGTACCCAATTAAAACCTGTTTGCACGACTCTTTTGAGCCGTGGTAGGGTAGTAATCAAAGCGCAGTGGGAACTCATACGAGACAAATGACGATCTCAGGTCGATAGACTAACCTGTACACATGTCACCTGGGAACTGTTATCTGATAATAGGTATAATACCAACTAGCATGTTCCCAGCGAGTTCGTCCGGTGTACTCATAACCCAATGAGCACCTGTATACATCTTAGGTGAACATATTAACACCAATGGCTTGTGAGACCGGCTACCGCCCCTCGTCGGGGTCTCGATCAGTATACATTAGTCTACTCTAGAGTATTGATGCCCAGTCTCGAAACTCCCACGACTAAGGACATTTAAGGATATGCCTATAAGCTACCCAGCTCCCATGTATATGATCGCCATCATACTGCTGGTAGTCAAGCAAGAATCCTATGGGCTCTATCAACATGTAATAGTGTCTGTAATGCCACCTAATGCTGTACATGATGATAAAGACAAACCAGATAGCATACTATCATCTCGAGTAAGACTGTTCTACCGGTATAGATCCTCCCTCAATCATAATAATCACCTGCCTGCGACTATGATAATTGCTTTGAGGGCACTATAGCCAACAATCTCCCACTTGCACTTAAGGCTAATTATTGCGGTGTCGCATACTCACAGCCCGTGTGATACCGAACACCCAACTCCTCTGCTAATCAGTCTTGCAAAGCTCGTCTGCGAAACTATTGTGTTCGAGAAATAGCCTCTGTGAGTGGATCCGCTCCAATATTTCTTTCTGTATCTCTCTATATCTCAACTTCGCGGAGAAAGCTATCTCCCGAAATGAGCAATACCTGCCTTAGAATATGTCTGGATATCTGATGGGACCCAGTTCACAAATGAACTCCAAATCCAGCAACTTCTTAGACTGTATTGTCTACTGAATTTAATCAGTATCCTGCACCATGCCTTCCTTAGTATCTACTTGGACCACCTGTCCAAACTACTGCCCCTCAAAAGAGGGAAAACTAAAACTCTGACAGTCGCTCTGTCATCCAGGTCACCTTGGAAGTCTGGAATGATAGCCGTCTCCTGAAGGAGGCTGCTGTTACCATATCCCATGAACATCCACTTATGTTCATAAACAGTTTCCTAACGTTTCTCCAGGATTGGATCAATATAAACTTATTGCAGCTCGTGCAAAAACAACATCTGGTGTGGTACTTGACATCTCATGATTGACTCAATTGCCTAAGCAAGTGATATGCCAATCATGCACATCCCTCTTCCTTTTAGTCTGTAAGACACCTTTAGAGAGGGTGACTCCATCACCTGCAGGTACACCACCATGCCAGGAGTCGTCCATTCTAAAACATCTTTAGAATAGTGTCAAAGTACCCAGATTGGGAAACTACCCAAATCTAGATCTAAAACCATAGATCTAGTTACCAGAATGCCTGATATATTATCCATATCCAACGTGTAGAAACCACTGTGTGACAACTACAGTATAAACGATTGTAGTATAGGAATTTCACTTCCTATAAAGTGCATGTCATCCAAATACCAGGACATCACACCCTACTATCTTCTTAACAGATCCATCTCCTATTCTGATAATGTCAAAGTCTATGACAATCAAATTAAATTTTTTCGAGCCTCTAATTTTTTTTTAAACAATTGCAGAGTGCTCTACTTGTTGTGATATGAACACACACTAAAATGAAGCAATTTCACCTGAATGTGACCGGCCAAAAACTCATTTTTCCCGGCCTCACCTTTTTTATTTTGGTGGAATTTTTTGAATTTTGGTCTGTGTTCTAGTTTCTTGGATCTAAGGTCTCAGGTGTTGTTTTTTTTGCCAATTTTGGATATATTGTTATCTTTTTACTGTGGCAATACGGAGTGTTTCAAAATCGCAGTTTTAACGTCGTTTAAAGTTTCAAGTTGTGATATATGTGTTTGGAAACGTCGACTAATTGCTATACGTCGATTAGTCGGGGTTGCACATATCTGTGTTGTTGTTCTTGTTGGTTTGTGTATATGAACTTTATTGGATCGTCATGGATGAATAGCCGGGGATGTGAGATGAGGGTTTTTCATTCTTTCATTTGATGTAAAATTTTTAAAGTGATGTATTACTCTTTTGCGGGGCACATCTGGGTTGAGGTTGTAGCCACCGTTGTATTATTTTCTTTTACTGTTTTCTGCTCCTAGGATAAACCCAGGGTGGGGTGCACAAACTACCGGATACTTTGAAGTGCCGAGTGGCCTACTCACTTTAATGAGGGAGGTTGCTTCACTTTGGGTATTTGGCGGGTAGTTTGCCACACCCGTAGAGGTCTGGGGTGGGGTTTGGCTATTCATCACGACTGTGGAATCCGTCTTTCGTTACAGACTTAAATGGAACACGAAATTTCTAGTATATCCAATATGTTCATCTATGATCTGGAATGCCTATTATTGCGTCAGAAGAATGGTTATATATATATATATATTCTATATAATAGACATTGCTTATGTTTTGCATCCGCGCTGGTCCAGCCCCTTCTCTGGTGTTAGTTAAGTAACCTAACGGTGTTAGATGGGGCCTAGTGGCGAATACGGATGGCATAAGTGGACGTGGTATTTTTGTCTTTTTCTGTGATGATAGGTGTAAATGATGGGACTGCATTACATTAATGCAAAGAAAACAAACCAAAACTGAATCGTTGGAACAAATTTTAAAACCACTCGGTTATTTTAAAACAGGAGACTTTTATATGCGGAGCTTAAACTACTCCTTTTAAATGCTATCAGGTTCTTTCGATTATATCAAGTTGACTGCGTTCACGGTTTTGCCAAAGCCATTCGTAGCCCTCCGTCATTTTAGTTGAATATTCAGTAGTATTCAAACAATGTATTTTGACCTTCGCCAAGGTATAGTGTTTGGTAGCTTCTGGATATTCATCTGTAGCATAGATAGATGCGTTGGTTTGGGACAGTCGTACTACTATTTTGGCCTTCGTCAAGGGTATGTACGAGTGGGTTCAAATTAACCTGGACAATGATGGGTGGAACTTGACATGTGACTTATGATATGTTGGCCATCGTCAAGGTTATGAGACCATGGGGCAAAAATCCACATCGGAAGTTTCTAAAGAAACTGAAACTTGCTTGTGCTGCATACCATTTGGAGTGTGATAATGTTGGTAAGATTCCTTCAGGATTATCACACAATGATATTTGGATCCTGATCCTATTGTGAGTATCCGCTACTCCTCGGGAGATTTTCACTTAACGATCAATGCTATAAACCAAGTAGGTGTCTAGAAAAGTGTTAGCGGGGCTACGCCTCCAGGAAAAAGAGGTTATTTAATTAAGAAACTTCGCGAAAGCGTCGTAAAACCTCCCTTGAAGTACCGACACTATCCTGGCCGAACAGTTGTGCAAGTATTGTACGGTGAGATTAATCCTGACTAATTCTTCTTTTATGGTTTGAGGAAGGATTTGAGAAACAGTAGGAGCCATCCTGTTTAGATAAATTAAAAACTAATCTAAATTTGCAAGAGTATCATGCTGAATGTTTTCTTCTCTCTCTCCTAATTGCAGCGACCAGGTGACCAGATTAGATTACAGATAGATAATAAAATGCCTGAGTTGTACTATATTGACTGGCAAAGGTTTGTCCAGATGTCCATTACCTATGACAAGCTGGACCTCCTCATTACTACTCAAGCCCCCGCCGTCCCAGGTTCAGTTTCCACCGTCATGGATATTGATATCCGCAAGACAAGAAAAAAGACAGTGCAAATGCCAAGTGTCTCGTGTTGGCCTCAGTTGATGGTGTATACCAGAGGCAGCACGAGAAGATGGACTTAGATTCCATCTTCCTCCATAACAAAGATTTATATGGAGAGCAGTCTCGTATCACAAGATATGAGACCTCGAAGGAATTGCTTCAAGCGAGATTGGCTGTTGGATCATCTGTAGGGGACCACTTTCCTACAATGATCAGCTATATTAAAAGCTCACAGAACCTGGAGACCACGTTGGAGAACGAGTCATGTACTGACTTGATTCTACAGTTCTTACCTCCTACTTACGCCGAGGGGAAGAAAGTTATACTTTTAGTTGAGGGCACCCTGAAAAAAATTGGGGAGACACCCACTCTGCTTATTAGGAAATCTTTCTCTTCTGGATCCAAGGCGAAAGCCAAAGGTGAGAAGAAGAAGGCCTCCACAAAGCCGATAGGCGGTGTCAGTAAGGTAGAAGGAAAGGGCATGGCAAAAGTTTTAGGGTTAACGGTAGGAAAGGAGGGATATTCTTATTATCACAGGAAAGGGCATTGGCAGAAGGGTTGCAGGGCTTAAAAAGCCAGAATCTAGGATCTGAAACACGTTGTGGTTTCGACTTCGGGTGTGTTTGTGATTGAAAACAGTCTGCCAATTAGCTCTACTTCTTGGGTACTAGATACCGGATCAGTATCTCATATCTGTAATTCATTACAAGCTTTGAGAAACTGTAGAGTTATCTTTAATTCATTACAGGCTTTGAGAAACTGTAGAGTTATCAGTATCTGAAGATATAGTGTCACGCCCCGCTTCCCAGAGTACGGTAAGATAGGCACGTGATATAGCCAACCATGCTACCTGTGGATAGGAAATATCCTTCCACAGTAACATTACGGCTGTAGAGATACCAAGAACAATAATAAACTATCTAACACATGTCCATAAACCAAAATAAAACAAGTCAAGAAAAATAATGCGGAAGCAAAAGATCCAATACAAGAATAAACTGGAATGTACGTCCCATAATGCGGGCTCACATCAGGAATGAAAAATACCGAAAGTAAAAGAACTAACTACTAACAAATCCTCACTGCTCAGCCTGCTGACTGAAATACTCCTGCTCGGCCTGTAGCGAAGGTAAAGAATCTGGGCCATGCAAAACCCAGACGTCAGTGCGTCATAATATCAAGCAATACTATAAACAGGGGTAGCAATACATGCAGGTATGAGTATAAATGGTAAAACAGGTATAACAGTGATATAAGTGAGAACAGTGAGGGTAATGTGTAGTGAGTAATCTAAACTGTGCTACGGGGTTATCTATTCTAAGTCTTTGAAACCAAGTAATGTAATCCTCATCGTAACCCATCGGTGATTATTCCGTAACGCCCGGAAAAACGGCAAACAATAGGTATTCCGTAACGCCCGGAAAGACGGCAAACAATAGGTATTCCGTAACGCCCGGAAAAACGACAAACAATAGGGTGGCCCCTTGAGTTAGTTCGGTTACATTCCTGATTTCCCCATATCCCCAAGTTATGCATGTTCAAGTCAGGTATTAAATAATCTGGAGTTAATACCAACACAGGATCAGGCAGGTACAGGTTTGTCTGGCAGCCAACAGGAAATGTCCGTAGGGACAACATGTCAAGGTTGTTGGCATTAGTAACAAGATCAGGTAACAGGTAAAGCCATGGTACATCAGGTCAAGTCGGGTAGTATATAGGTATCATGTCATGTTAAGAAGTGCACGGTACCATGTCGTGTTAAGTAGTAGGTGTATCAAGTTATGTCAGGGGTGCACAAGTAACAAATGGGTGCTCACAATCAAACTATAAAAATAAGCATGGGTATACAAAACAAGTATGGGTACTAATGGAACAATAAAAATGGAACATTGTGATGTTATATGCAAATAAGTACCGATTAAAGCATATGGATGCACAGTTATCGATTTGGGTTAAGGGAATAGTTTCAACATTAATTAAATACAGTTTATCGAATATGGAATGTTAAAATCACATTAATATGTATTAAATGATCTGGGGATGCAACTGAATATATATTAGGCTAGATGTATGCAAACGGGTGTCCGATAGGGTATAAACTATTAAAGGGGTACTATGGGCTATGCAAATAATTATTATGTGATTTAAATATGGACGTGGGTACCACGTATTGTAAACTAGAATGCAACATGATATGTTTCAAGTTCTAAAATTAAAATGATATAAATTGAACATCGAATGTTAAAATGGAACTCGTGACATTAGATTAAATCTACAGGTTTAACATGTAATTAAATAAGTATAAAAATAATATGAATAGCATGTAGCAAGTTTTACTTGCCTCGGGAACGAAACAGTAATGCAGACATGAAGCACAACACTACATGATGCACGATCACGGCTAGACTTTTGCTCGATTAAAAGTTGTGCTCGGCTAGATATTTGCTCGAGACGACAATCACGACAACGATGGATACAACACGGCGGCGAGATGATTCGTCCAATGACAACGATAGGGACTGGGACGCCACGGCGGCTTACTGCACCATGAGGATGGAGCGGCGCTTGACAAAGTCGACTGGGGTTACACTCACGGTTGCGGCGAAGAGGTTGCAGCGGCTGCGATGATGGAGAATGAGAAGACGATGGCTGGAGGAGGGTCTCGTCTCTGGACGGGTTCAGTTGTAGAACAGGAAAGAAGGAGAAGTCGATGATGGCGAAGGTGACGATGAAGATGATCGGAGGTTTAAGAAGGAATAAGGAGAAGGTTGCGGCTAAGGATGACGTGGCGGTTGGGGGCGATGGTTTGGAGGAGATGTGTTCGATTTCAGCTAGGGTTGCGGTGATGGAGGAGTACTCGGTTGTTGAGGCTAAGGTCGGGGCAGTCGATGATGTGAAGGAGATGAGGAGGTGTCAATGATGGATTGGCGTTCGAAGGAGGCGAGGGAGGAGAGACGAGGTCGAAGGTGGAGGTGGCGACGGAGAGGCGTGGCGACGGCGAGGGCTTAGCGTAGGTTCGATGATCGCGAGGTGGGGAAACAGGGAGAAATGAAAGAAGAAGATGAGGGAGAGAGAGGGACGTGAGAATATAGGGTTTTAAATTATATTATAAATATATAAGGAAGAGAGAGAGAGAGGGAATTGTGTGAGAGAGAGAAAGAATGCGAGAGGAGAGAGATCGAGAGGAGAAAGAGAGGAGAGAGATAGAGAGGAGAGAGAGAGGATGAACAGGGAGGAGATATAAAGTTGTTTGTTTGTGGGGGAGAGAGAAAGGAAGAGAAAGGAAGAGAGAGAAGGAAAAAAGAAAGAGAGAAAGAAAAGAAAGGAGAGAAAAGAAAAGAGAGAAAGAGGTGGGGTCGGCCAGTGAGAGGAGAGAGAGCTGGTTATTAAAAAGTTTAGAATTTTAAATTTAAAAAGATTGGTTCGGTTAAATAAATTTAAACTGTAGATTTAAAATAAAGTTATTAAATTAAATAAAATTGGATTTTCAGGTAAATACAAATTTTGTCCAAAATACGCCCGGGTCGGGTCTAAAAATTCAGTTTTAAAATATGAAAAATATACATATCGATAAAAACTAAAATTGGAAATCCGGGTAATGAAAATGCATACCCCCAAGAACGGATGCACGTACGTGCGCGTAGCCATCCAAACAAGTCCGTTTCACTGAACGGGACTAGATCAAGATACGCGGATACTACCACGGGGTTAGGGGTATCATGCGGGCCATGAAATGCAATTTTAATTTATTTTCCATGACTTAAAATGTTATATGGTAAAAGATGCCATGCCAGGTAAAATGCCAGTATGCGATAAAGTTGAAAATGCACAAGTCTACACAACAAGTCAGGGTGATTCATAAATATGAATCAAACAAGTTTCAGGCGAGCGGGTCGGGTCGAATGCAATGTAAAATGTATAATACCATTCGCACCCAAAATACGATAAATCAAGAAAATACCACAGGTAAGAAAATACGGGAACTGAAATTGGTATAAATGAACTAAGATGTTACATTATACCCAACTACAAAAAGAATTTCGTCCTCGAAATTCCAAGAACAAGAAGGGATAAACAAACAACAGACTACATAATAGGTGTGGAAACTTCTGTCGGATCTCATCTTCTCGTTTCCAAGTTGATTCTCCATGTGAGTGATTTTCCCAAGAAGCAAGTACAAGAGGGATAACTTTTTTCTTAAGAACCATTTCTCTTCGATCCACAATCGACATCGGTCGCTCCTCAAAAGTTAAATCTTCACGTACAGTCAACTCCGAATGATCCAGTACGTGTGTTTCATCTCGAACATACTTACGGAGTTGAGATACATGAAACACGTCATGAACATTCGCCAAGGATTGCGGTAAAGCCAAACGACACGCTACTTCTCCAACACGCTCCAAAATTTCAAAAGGTCCAACGAATCGAGGACTAAGCTTTTCTCGACTTCCGAAACGAATCACCCCTCTAGTCGGTGATATCTTCAAGAATACCAAATCACTAACGGTGAACTTTAGAGGTCTTCTCGATGTATCTGCCCAACTCTTTTGTCGATCTTATGCTGCTTTCATATGATTCCGGATAGTGTTAACCTTCTCAACTGTCTGCACGACCAAATCGGGTCCCAACAATCCTTGTTTTCCAACATCGTCCCAAGAAATAGGTGAACGACACTTGCGACTATATAAAGCTTCGAATGGAGCCATCTGAATAGTCGCCTGGAAACTGTTATTGTAAGAAAACTCCACCAAATGTGGATGATCCTCCCATGAACCCTTGGAGTCTAACATGCAAGCTCTCAACATGTCTTCAAGAGTTTGGATCGTTCTCTCCAACTAGCCATTTGTCTGAGGATGATAAGTTGTGCTAGACTTCAAACGAGTCCCCAAACTATCCTGTAAGCTCCTCCAAAAGTGTGATAAGAAACGAGTGTCATGGTCGGACACGATGCTCACCGGTACTCCATGCAATCTTACAATCTTCTGCATGTACCATTCTGCCAAACCTTCGGTTGATTGACCAACTCGAAATGGTATGAAATGAGCTGCCTTGGTCAATCAATCATTAATCACCCAAACTGCATTGTTACCCTTTGGACTCCGTGGTAAAGCCGTCACGAAATCCATGGTTATATGTTCCCACTTCCATTGAGGAATCGGAAGTGGTTGCAATAAACCAGCAACTCTTTACTGTTCAGCCTTGACTTGCTGACACACCAAGCACTTGCCACAAAGCGGACAGTCTCCCGTTTCATGTCTTCCTACCAGAAATGCTGTTGTAGATCACGGTACATCTTCGTTCCTCCTGGATGTACGGAATACGTGGAACTGTGCGCCTCCTTCATAACTTCTTCGCGAATATCTCCTTTTGGCACACACAAACGGCTACCATATCGCAACGAACCATCTTCATGAATTAACAAGTCCGTTCGAAGTCCAGCTTCAACCGTTTCTCAAAACCTTTGCACTCTTGGGTCCTGCAATTGCGTTGCTTTAATATTCTTGATTAACGACGACTGTACTTGCAGCTGCATCAACTTTCCCGAAGAATGCGGTAGCACAAACTCCAAATCAAATCTTTGAAAGTCTTCAATAAGTTCCTTCTGTGCAGTCAACATGTGAATTGCTGGCAACCGACTAAGCGCATCCGGCACGACATTAATTTTCCCCGGATGGTATTTAAGATCAAGATCGTAGTCAGCCATCAGCTCCAACCATCTGCGTTTCCTCATATTAAGCCCCTTCTGTGCGAACACATACTTCAGACTTTTATGATCGGTGAATACTTCGACCCTTTCGTCCAAAAGTAGTGTCTCCAAATCTTCAAAGCGAAAATCACAGCTGCTAGCTCCAAGTCATGAGTTGGGTAATTCTTCTCATGGGTCTTCAACCGTCTCGATGCGTAAGTTGTAACCTTCCCATGCTGCATCAAAACACATCCTAATCCTTTCCCAGATGCGTCGCTGTGAATCACCAATCCTCCAGAATTGTCTGGCACGGTCAGAATAGGAGCGATTATCAATTTCTGCTTCAACGCCTCAAAAGCTGACGCACACTTATCCGTCCACACAAATGGTACTTCTTTGCGCGTAAGCTTGGTCAAAGGCTCCGCCAGACGAGCAAAGTTCTCCACGAACCTTCTGTAATACCCGGCAAGTCCAAGAAAGCTTCTGATCTCCGCAACGTTCTTCGGAATCGGCCAATCTCGAACTGCTGCAATCTTCTCGGGATCAACGGCGATTCCATCTCCGGATACGACATGCCCCAAAAACTTCACTTCTTCAAGCTAAAACTCGCACCTGCTCATCTTCGCATATAATCTTTCTCGTCTCAACGTCTGCAGTGCAATCTTCAAGTGTTCTGCATGCTCTTCACTACTCTTTGAGTGGACTAAAATATCATCAATGAACACCACTATAAACCGGTCCAAGAACGGTGAAAAGATTCGGTTCATCAAGTCCATAAATATCACCGGTGCATTCGTTACTCCGAAGGGCATCACTAAATACTCGTAATGTCCATACCGAGTTCGGAACGCAGTCTTGCAAATATCTTCTGATTTAGCTCGGACCCGATAATATCCCAATCGCAAATCCAGTTTCGAGAATACCCTCACGCCACTGAGTTGCTCGAATAATTCGCCAATGCGAGAGATCGGGTACTTGTTCTCAATAGTCACCCGGTTTAATTCTCGATAATCGATGCACATCCTCCTTGTGCCATCTTTCTTCTTTACTAGAAGAACTGGAGCTTCCCAAGGTGAATTGTTGCTGTGAATTCAACCCTTCTCTAGAAATTCGGTAACCTGCTTCTTTACTTCTTCCAACTCCACTGGTGCCATCGGATAGTACGCCTTTGAGATTGGCGCTGCACCAGGAACAAGATCAATCGCGAACTCTACATCTCGTTTTGCGGTAAACCCGAGATGTCCTCGAACACGTCCATGAACTCTCGAAATATAGCCGGCGCTTCCTCCTTATCAACTTCCATCGACGAAAGAACATTATTTTTCGGCCTAGCCCTAAACTCGACTGGCCCGACAGAACTGCTTCCTCCAGTAAAGACAAACTTCGGATGTCCGGAAATCTGTAAATTCGCTTTCTTTGCTCTACAATCAATGTGAGCGTGGAAAGTACCGAGAAAATCCATTCCCAAGACAACAACAAACAAAGGGATGCACCAGAATTGAATAATTCTAATTCTTATATTGACAACAACAACCATGTCACGCCCCGCTTCCCAGAGTACGCTAAGATAGGCACGTGACATAGCCAACCATGCTACCTGTGGATAGGAAATATCTTTCCACAGTCACATTACGGCTGTAGAGATACCAAGAACAATAATAAACTATCTAACACATGTCCATAAGACAAAATAAAACAAGTCAAGAAAAATAATGCGGAAGAAAAAGATCCAATACAAGAATAAACTGGAATGTACGTCCCATAATGCGGGCTCACATCAGGAATGAAAAATACCGAAAGTAAAAGAACTAACTACTAACAAATCCTCACTGCTCAGCCTGCTGACTGAAATACTCCAGCTCGGCCTGTAGCGAAGGTAAAGAATCTGGGCCATGCAAAACCCAGACGTCAGTGCGTCATAATATCAAGCAATACTATAAACAGGGGTAGCAATACATGCAGGTATGAGTATAAATGGTAAAACAGGTATAACAGTGATATAAGTGAGAACAGTGAGGGTAATGTGTAGTGAGTAATATAAACTGTGCTACGGGGTTATCTATTCTAAGTCTTCGAAACCAAGTAATCTAATCCTCATCATAACCCATCGGTGATTATTCCGTAACGCCCGGAAAAACGGCAAACAATAGGTATTCCGTAACGCCTGAAAAGACGGCAAACAATAGGTATTCCGTATCGCCCGGAAAGACGGAAAACAATAGGTATTCCGTAACACCCGGAAAAACGGCAAACAATAGGGTGGCCCTTTGAGTTACGTTCGGTTACATTCCTGATTTCCCCATATCCCCAAGTTATGCATGTTCAAGTCAGGTATTAAATAATCTGGAGTTAATGCCAACACAGGATCAGGCAGGTACAGGTTTGTCTGGCAGACAATAGGAAATGTCCGTAGGGATAACATGTCAAGGTTGTTGGCATTAGTAACAAGATCAGGTAACAGGTAAAGCCATGGTACCTCAGGTCAAGTCAGGTAGTATATAGGTATCATGTCATGTTAAGAAGTGCACGGTACCATGTCTTGTCAAGTAGTAGGTGTATCAAGTTATGTCAGGGGTGCACAAGTAACAAATGGGTGCTCACAATCAAACTATAAAAATAAGCATGGGTATACAAAACAAGTATGGGTACTAATGGAACAATAAAAATGGAACATTGTGATGTTATATGCAAATAAGTACCGATTAAAGCATATGGATGCACAGTTATCGATTTGGGTTAAGGGAATAGTTTCAACATTAATTAAATACAGTTTATCGAATATAGAATGTTAAAATCACATTAATATGTATTAAATGATCTAGAGATGCAACTGAATATATATTAGGCTAGATGTATGCAAACGGGTGTCCGATAGGGTATAAACTATTAAAGGGTACTATGGGTTATGCAAATAATTATTATGTGATTTAAATATGGACGTGGGTACCACGTATTGTAAACTAGAATGCAACATGATATGTTTCAAGTTCTAAAATTAAAATGATATAAATTGAACATCGAATGTTAAAATGGAACTCGTGATATTAGATTAAATCTACAGGTTTAACATGTAATTAAATAAGTATAAAAATAATATGAATATCATGTAGCAAGTTTTACTTGCCTCGGGAACGAAATAGTAATGCAGACATGAAGCACAACACTACTTGATGCACGATCACGGCTAGACTTTTGCTCGATTAAAAGTTGTGCTCGGCTAGATATTTGCTCGAGACGACGATCACGAGAACGATGGATACAACACGGCAGCGAGATGATTCGTCCACTGACAGCGATAGGGACTGGGACGCCACGGCGGCTCACTGCATGATGAGGATGGAGCGTCTCTCGACGATGTCGACTGGGGTTACACTCACGGTTGCGGCGAAGAGGTTGCAGCGGCTGCGATGATGGAGAATGAGAAGACGATGGCTGGAGGAGGGTCTCGTCTCTGGACGGGTTCAGTTGTAGAACAGGAAAGAAGGAGAAGTCGATGATGGCGAAGGTGACGATGAAGATGGCCGGAGGTTTAAGAAGGAATAAGGAGAAGGTTGTGGCTAAGGCTGACGAGGCGGTCGGGGGCGATTGTTTGGAGGAGATGTGTTCGATTTCAGCTAGGGTTGCGGTGATGGTGGAGTACTCGGTTGTTGAGGCTTAGGTAGGGGAAGTCGATGATGTGAAGGAGATGAGGAGGTGGCAATGATGGATTGGCGTTCGAAGGAGGCGAGGGAGGAGAGACGAGGTCAAAGGTGGATGTGGCGACGGCGAGGCGCGGCAACGGCGAGGGCTCAGCGTGGGTTCGATGATCGCGAGGCGGGGAAACAGGGAGAAATGAAAGAAGAAGATGAGGGGGAGAGAGGGACGTGAGAATATAGGGTTTTAAATTATATGATAAATATATAAGGAAGTGAGAGAGAGGGAATTGTGAGAGAGAGAGAAAGAATGCGAGAGGAGAGAGATAAAGAGAGAAAGAGATTGAGAGGAGAAAGAGAGGAGAGTGATAGAGAGAGGGAGATCGAGAGGAGAGAGAGAGAGAGAGAGTGGATGAACAGGGAGGAGATATAAAGTTGTTTGTTTGTGGGGGGAGAGAAAGGAAGAGAAAGGAAGAAAGAGAAGGAGAAAAGAAAGAGAGAAAGAAAAGAAAAGAAAGGAAAGAAAAGAGAGAAAGAGGTGGGGTCGGCCAGTGAGAGGAGAGAAAGCTGGTTAGTTAAAAAGTTTAGATTTTTAAATTTAAAAAGATTGGTTCGGTTAAATAAATTTAAACTGTAGATTTAAAATAATGATATTAAATTAAATAAAATTGGATTTTCAGGTAAATACAAATTTAGTCCAAAATACGCCCGGGTCAGGCCTAAAAATTCAGTTTTAAAATATGAAAAATATACATGTCGATAAAAACTAAAATTGGAAATCCGGGTAACGAAAATGCATACCCCCGAGAACGGATGCATGTACGTGCGCGTAGCCATCCAAACCAGTCCGTTTCACTGAACGGGACTAGATCAAGATGCGCAGATGCTACCAAGGGGTTAGGGGTATCATGCGGGCCATGAAATGCAATTTTAATTTATTTTCCGTGACTTAAAATGTTATATGGTAAAAGATGTCATGCCAGGTAAAATGCCAGTATGCGATAAAGTTGAAAATGCACAAGTCTACACAACAAGTCAGGGTGATTCATAAATATGAATCAAACAGTTTCAAGCTAGCGGGTCGGGTCGAATGCAATGTAAAATGTATAATACCATTCGCACCCAAAATACAATAAATCAAGAAAATACCACAGGTAAGAAAATACGGGAACTGAAATTGGTATAAATGAACTAGGTTGTTACATATAGGGATGTCCAGCTTTTGTCAAAAAGCAGTATGCAGACAAGTTCGAGGCACACTCAGTACTGTGTAGGTTTGTGGGATACCGAAAGAACTCAAGAGGGTATTTTTTCTATTACGCAGAGAAACAAAAGGTTTTGTTTCTTGTCATGCCCACTTTTTATAAAATCAATTTTTTTTGGAAAAGGAACTAGTGGGGGCGCAATAGAACTGGAAGAAATTCCAGAACCACAAACCGTTGCTGAAAGTATGGTAGAATCAGAGATTTCAAAAGAACAGGACATCCCTGCGTCAATCTGCAGGACTAGTAGGCAGTCTCATCCGCCCGAGAGATACTACGGTTTTCTCATAGACTGGGATAGAGAGGATTCATCATTTACAATGATGAGCCAACTAGCTTCCAGCAAGCCATTCAGAGTGGTGACTCAGTAAAATGGCTAGATGCAATGTGGACCGAGATGGAGTCCATGTACACCAACAAAGTATGCACTTTGAACATTGCTCCAGAAGGGGTAAAACCCATAGGCTCCAAATGGATGTTCAGAAAGAAGATTGGTGTAGATGGAAAGGTTTTAACCTATAAGGCTAGACTTGTTGTAAAATGTTTTCATCAAAGACCTGGTTTCGACTATGATGAAACCTTTTCTCCAGTGGCTATACTCAAATCCATTCAGATCCTTCTTGCCATTGCTGCCTTCTAAGATTTTGAGATCCGGCAGATGGATGTAGAGACGGCTTTTTCTAAATGGTTATTTGGAAAAGCGCGTCTATATGAATCAGCCAGAAGGTTTCAATCAGAGTGGGAGCAGCAGGAAAGTGAGCAAGTTGTTTAAGTCCTTTTGTGGACTAAAGCAGGTATCGCGGAGTGGGAACATCAGTTTTAATGAGACGGTCAAAAGAATTCGACTTTATCAAAAATCCAAATGAACCATGCATTTATAGTAAGATTGTAGCAAGAACTGTAGGATTCCTTGTCTAGTACATAGATGAAATTCTCTTGATAGAAAATGGCATTCCTATAGTATAATCAGTCAAAGGATTCTTGTCACTAAGGTTCTTCATGAAAGACCTGGGTGATGCTAACTACATTCTGGGGATCCAGATCTATCGTGATAGATCAAAAAGGATGGTGGGACTTTCATAGTCAAGGTACATCAACACCATACTTAAAATATTTAGTATGGAAGATTCTAAGCGCGGTAGTCTACCGGCTTGTCACGAAATCACCCTCTCCAAAAAGATGTCTACTAAGGTTGATTTGGAAATGGCCATCATCACATCTATACCCTACGCTTCTGCGGTAGGCTCTATAATATATGTGATGTTGTGTACGAGACCAGATATTGCTTACGCACTAGCATAGTAAGCCGGTATCAGTCAAACCCAGGGGAGAAGCACTGGATAGCAGTAAAGAATATTCTCAAGTACCTGAGGAAGGACTAAGGAGATGTTCTTGGTGTATGGCGGAAATGACCTCCAGATCGAGGCCTTTGCAGACTCCAGCTTCCAGAGTGATAAGGATGACTCCAATTCCATATCGGGTTATGTCTTTACCCTCAGTGGAGGGGCGGTCTGTTGGAAGAGCTCCATACAGGACACCGTTATAGAGTAGTTCGCTGCATGAGACGCAAGAGGTAGTCTGGATGAGAAAGTTCTTAACTGAACTTCAGGTGGTTCCTTCCATTGTTGGTCCAATACTTTAGTATTGTGACAACATATGGCGCTATAGCTTTAGGGAAGGAACACGGTCCTATCAGAGATCCAGACATATCTTGAGGCGGTACCACCTGATCAAGGAGATCGTTGATCTCCGGGAGATCGAGCTGAGGAGAGTAGATACGGAGAACAACACTGCAGATCCACTAACAGAGGCCATCCCTCAGACATAGTTCGAGAGGCTATTTAAGATCTTAGGTCTGCGATATGCCAGTATATGGCCTTAGTGCAAGTAGGAGATTGTTAGTGATATATACTCTAGGGGCCATTATTGTATCATACTGGTTTGTATATTACTTAATGAAAGCTTGGGATATACATGAATATAGTAACAGTCTTGCTCGAAATGGTAGTATGCTACCTGGTTTGTTTCTACCTCAATATGTGCATGTGTTTCTTTTAGCATATCGCTTATACATATTGGTAGAGCTCTTAGGATCTTTGCTTGATTACCAGCGTTGTGATGGCAGTCACACTAGTGGGGGTTGGGTAATCTATAAGCACATCCTATATAGTTCCCTAGTCGTAGGATTATCGAGACGGGACATCGATACTCCAGAGTAGACTAGTGTATATGCTTCTCATCCCAGCAGGGCAGATGGTCTGTCCCACAACCATCAGTACGTAGTACTGGAGATAGTATGCAGGTGCTCATTAGGTTATGAGTACACTTGACAGGACTCGTCGAGAACTGTTGGTGGGTATTATACCTATCGTCGGGTAGCAGTTCCCAGGTGACATGAGTACAGCTAGTCCGTCGACTTGACACTGCTACTTTGCCTCGAGTGTGTTCCCACTGTACTTTGATTACTACCCTACCACGGCTTAAAGGAATCATGCAAACAGGTAGTAGTTGGGTGCAGTCCTGAAGCACTTGGAGGCAGTGGCAGTTAGATAGGATTCGTCTCTCCCGGTGTTGGGGGTTGATATCGCGTTGTGTTCGGAAGACCATTACACAAAGTCCTTAGCCAAGGCAAGCGAGATTTATTGGTAGGTATTCCAGTAGTTTCTCAGGGTGTTTTAGGCTACACACCGACACGACTTATTGCGCTATTAGGGATCTGACGATTACCGTCCCCCTAGGCCCGATATGCGATACTCTTAGACGAACAGACCGGACTGTACGGAGATTGTCACAGATAGGCTCAATAGGAGTTCGGATGAGTTAGCTCATCGGCCTTCTTATTGACACATACCTGGGTAGCCGTTATGTGCAGCTAGTACCGCTTGAGGCTTGTGGTTAAACCCACTGCCAGCGTAGTGTCGAGTCTTTAGAGTCCCACACAGAGGATTTCCCTGCACCGGGCAAAAGGTGTAGAGGCCGTATGGTTTTAGGGCAGGGCTTCAATCATTTACGTATACTTGTGTACGTATGATGATCGGGCGGGTAATACTAGTAGGTTTTGGTTTAAGCCAGATCCTAGTATTATATTGATGGATTATTTTCGTCTCTTTGTATTCGAATTCTTCGGAATGCGGATGTGGGTATGTATATATGGATGAGGGGAATTCTCATAATTCTTCGGGAAAGCTTCTAGAAGGGACACCTCATTAAGGTTTCACCTTTTCTTTATGGATTTAAAATTAAAGTATAATGAGGTGAGGAAATGAGGTGGAGATATTTGTTTGGAAGAGGCATGACTCGTCACTTGACAAATTAGATATCTGTGAACCATGGGTGATTGTTGTGAGATATTTTATCTCATCAATAATTCACTTGGTTCATTATTCATCACAAATGAATGAGCATTCTTCATCCAAGTTCTTCTCTCCTCTCTCATTCTCTCAAGTGTTCTTCTTCCTCATCAAAACCCTAAAAGCTCTCATGTGTTGAGAATCCTAGGGTTCCAAGAGACAAACCACTCCATCTTCTTTCTCTACACCCTCTAGGACTTCTAGTTTAGAGAACTAGAAGCCGTAGTTATCTCAGATTCGAGGTAGGAGCTCGGACTATAGACTCTTTGGTGGATCGTTTTTGACTCGAGGAGGCCATCAAGGTTGCCCGATCCGTTTTCGATCCTTAGAGCTCACGACGAGGTGGAGGATAGCGATGAAGGCCCGAAGGACTTGTTTCGTGAGGTATAACTTCGTATCATAGTAGTTAACCTCATACTAAGTTAAGCTAGTTAGGGTTTAGTATCGATCCAGGAGTTCAAGTCGGTGTTGCAAGCCTTGAAAAATCGTTTTTTTATATATTCCGCCTCCCCGCGAACACGTAGAGTGCGCGACATCGACTTACAGTACAATGAGTAGCAATATCTTCCTTGGAAAATGATGGTGTTTGTTGTCCTAATGATTTGACCAGACTGAAACGTTGGGTTTTAGCCCTCGCCATATGCTTAACGATGGACATACGTTTAGGAGTTCCCTCACACGCTTTAAATGGAGTATCAATATAAGAAGATGTAGAATTTTGATGCGGTTGATAGGTCCTGGAGTGAGGTGTCCAACTGTTTCTTTCCGCTTGCTCTATCCGATCTCTTAAAGACACGGTAAAGTCAGAATTTTGACCAAAGAAATTACGAAAACAAGAAATATCTTGTTCTGGATAGAAAAGTTCGGCAAAAGTTCGTTTGTTTGGGTTACCCATTATAAGAAGGAAAGAGAAAAGAGGAAGGGGAAAGATTTAAGCTCTATTTGGATTGTTTTGCTTTGAAAGAAGGACTTGAGGGTTGACTCAGTAAATCACAAAATGTACAGGCAACCCCTAAAACTAAGGTCACTTAGGTCAAGCACTAGACCGCTCCTAGACTTCCAAAGGACAAGCCGCATGATGAATCCTCTACCATCTCTTTATAACTCTTGTGTCCAGGTAAGTGCCAGATAAGTGGAATGCATCCACTATACGAATCACTGAAAATAGCGAGCCTAATTAAGTAACCACTTTCCGTAGTCATACTTGCCTTAGACACCACAAAGGTAGTGCGGATAAGCGATAGATTACCCATGACCTTCCTCTATCCTAATTGAGCGCGACGGTCCTTAGGGTCTTGGTCTA
Organism: Agapanthus africanus; assembly: GCA_030015575.1. Classification (NCBI taxonomy): domain Eukaryota; kingdom Viridiplantae; phylum Streptophyta; class Magnoliopsida; order Asparagales; family Amaryllidaceae; genus Agapanthus; species Agapanthus africanus. The sequence goes on along the minus strand of JASDDO010000019.1, from coordinate 386,756,843 downwards.
GATATTTTTTTAATTAATATAGGGTTATGTGGATGCTCGTTTTGTGATTTGTGGGGTCTAGGAAGGGTGATGAAATCCCCACCTAACCTGAATTGTGGTCTTGCCCCCATAAAGTACGTATTAAAATATGCAAAAAAAAACAACCCGTAAAACAAAACACGCAAAAAGATTTTTGAGTGGCGATATTTTGCAAAGAATTCTGCAGAAAAATATATTATAGGATTTTAAGAGGAGAGAGAAAGAGTTGAAGAATATACCAGAGAAGTTTAGATGCACAACTCAACAATACCGCCGCGGTTTGCATGAAATAGCATCGGTTCCGCAGCAGAAAAGAGAGTTCTTTTTTCAATTATTTTCTCGGTGGCCTACTTTTCTCCTCTGGTCCTCTCTGAAGGTCTCTGAATCTCGATTTCCTCGTTCAAGTGACTCAAGATACCCTCGCAAAAATCGCACACTAATCATTAAATACACAATTTTCTGTTTTATTTTATTTTTATTATATGGATCGAATAAGAATTCAACACGAATAGTAAGAAAAAAATTATGCACGTATCCCTGGCAACGGCGCCATTTGATTGATTCTATATGAGTGTGTGGTAACCACAATCAATAACGGTGTCGCATGTAGCTAGCCGAGATGAGTACAGGTCATCCTCAGGGATGCGTGAAATTTCTAATCTTGCTTTAGACGGGTTGATTGAAGAATAGGGAGAGTAGTTGTAGATTCTAGATCTATATTAAATACGGATGTAGAATATATATAAAGAGGAGGCTTGTAGGGTTCGTTAGGGTTTAGTTATGGATGACTAATAAAGATGACTCCTTTTAACTATTGATAGATTTAAAACTAGTTTGATAGTGATGAATGAGGATTAGCGTTCTTGGAAGAAACTATGATTTCCCCACTATTGGCCCTTTTCCTTTCATTGATCTCTATTCATGTCTAGCCCTTAACAAAATAATTATTAATTTAATCTCAAATCGCGGTCGAAACCAGCAATAAATTGGTAGCGCGCTCGATTCGGATGTTGAAGATTCTTTTGCTAAAGTTTATAAACTTCATAAGACGTAAAAGAAGTTAAAATATTTTCTCATCCATTGTTCTACCCTAATCCTACGAACCCTATCAAGCGGAGAATTACTCACGCATGATGGAGATAGAAGAAGAAGAACGGATAGAGATCATAATGTAAATACAGAAATTAAATGCTAAATAATTAAACTAATGTTCTGCCTTTATTAATCAACTTCACAAGTACAAATCCTATGAGTTTAGATTACAAGAGGAAGAAGATGTTGCTCTCGATCTCTGCTTCGTAGGAAGTAGATACTCCGTCGAATATCACGTTGCCTTATCACATCGAATCGCGGACTTGTCGTAGATCACTTGTTCTTTAATGGTGATTTGCTTCGTGTAAAAGGTGGTAATTTCCAGATTTAGCCCTCGGTCCTATTTATAGTCACAGAAGATACAAACCCTACATCCCAAGTATTAGGGTTTGTTGAGAAGATCCTTGCCACAAAATCCCACACCCTAACTCCCCATATCGGCGGCGGATCCATCGCAATACTCATGCTTTGGCTGCGGAACCACGGTGGGTTAGTGAGATCAAGTGATGAAAATTCTTCTGTAAAAATTATATTGACACATGGAGATTGTTGTGATATCTGGAATCTTTATATCTTCTTTGAGTCTCTACCAGTATTGATTTTATGATTTAATTAAACTTCATCGGCAGATTTTTGTTTCCCGACATCTCGATATCCCGATCTCCTAACCTGAGCCAAATCTTGCACAATATCTCTATGAATAATGTTAGTAATATTTGCTATAGAGATATTATTCTAACCATTTGTATGATGTTATATCTTTTAAAGAATCTTGATTAGAATATTTGATATGATATGCATAATAAAAATATTATATAAATATTATATGCATATAATTTCCTTTATAATGTTAATTATAATATATAAACATATGGCAATTGATATTTTTTACATATAAACCCTCATATGTTTCATATTTATAATAAACACCTTTAAATATTTATCAAAAGTAAGAAAAATATTATATCAAATGTGCGATATTTTCGACTGAACAACACTCGATACCGGAGATAGAGATGAGCATGGCAGATATCCAGGGGATACTGGCCGGAGCTAGATATGAGCACAACGGATATCCAGGGGATACTGACCGGGGCTAGGAATATCGAGAGGCGATCATCTGTTGAGATGTTGTCGACGATATCTGGATATACGTGTCGGTGATGGACACGAGAGATTTGTGGATTTACGTGTAGGTGATGGACACGAGAGATTGCTGATTTCAGGTGTCGATGCTGGACACCATATATTGATGTGTTGCTATCATTTGAGGTATACCGCTAGTTTATGTGTTGATGTAGTCGACTAGGACTAATCCGGGGGACAGTACCTGAATATCTTTTACCGGTTGTTGCATATAAAAAGGATTTCTAAAACGAGCTATACCCTCATTACTTTGACATGTCAAGAATGACATAAGGATCTTTTAAACCGTAAACCTCTTATCGCTCTTTACTAAAACAGCAAGACGTATATCTTAATTAAGATACCTATTATATTTCATACTATCTTGTCTGCTTTTATGCCGTGACATATGTATCCCGCGACTATTTTAAAGAAGAGATTTTACATATATATTTTCGGCTACCTTTGGGCTTATACCTAGATACAGGTCATTTGCATATGATATGTTCTACTTTGGGATCACATGATGGATAGTGTTGCATTTATGATACTTATGTATATCATATAGATATATTGGTACGAGATATGATAATATTATACTTATGACCAAGGTATTGTTGTACATTTCGATTTCTACCTTATGATGTACTTTTATTCACTGAGTTGGCAACTCACCCCATTGTACCCCAGTTTCTTGCAGGTTTTACCGCTCGGATCATCGGCGGATTGCGGCACACCCTTCTTTTCGGTGATTGCTCTGGTAGGTGGGCTACTGTTGTATCGTACCCACACTTGCATGTATATATTCTTTTGTATCTAGTTAAAACTCCATCAACTTAGAACTTTATATCTTGGACTTAGAAGCGAGACTTAGAGTTATGTGTTGTGGGTGTCGCACTCGTTGGAGTCGTTGTTGATCTTATTTCGCTTTTCTTTTCTTCGCCATTGTGCGTCGTATATTATCTGTTTGGTTGCTCTGCCGTTTGGGCGTGGAAGCTAGCTCCTGTTGGGATGCTTTATTTATTTGTGCTTGTATCGTGTTTTATTCAAAAATTACAAAGGAGGTGCCGCCAATTTTAAAACGTCATAGATGCTTTTCAAACATACTTATTTAAAACTTAAATGTTTATTTTAAACTGATCCCATCTGATGACTATTTTAAACCTCACCTTCAATATTTTCAAAAAGGGTTTAGATTCCGGGTTTTGTCTTACTTGGACTACATAGACGTCTTTAGATGTCACGTGATTAAAGTTCCGGTCACGTGCCACATTCGGGTCGTGACACACATATTGATGAAGACTCGATACAGTAGTATACTATTATGGTTTGACTTTATCTTAACATGTGCATATGTTGTACTTGATATAACATATGGCGGTTACATATTGATAAAGCCCGTAGAATTTTGCTTGACTACCAGCGTTATGATGGCGATCATACCTGTGGGAGCTGGGTAGTCCATAAGCACATCCTTATAGGTCCCAAGTCATATGAGTAACAAGATCGGGCATCGACACTACAGAGTAGACTTGTGTATACATTTCTAGATCTCGACGATGGACGGTGGTTGGTCCCACAACCATTGGTGTGATCACTTAATATTGTATACAGGTGCTCACTTGGGATGAGTACACTGGACGGACTCGCCGAAAACCTCTAGATGGTATTAAACCTATCGTCAGATAGCTGTTCTCAGGTGACATGAGTATAGGTTAGTCTTAAAACCTGAGGTCATTATTTGTCTCGTTTGAGTTCCTACTTTGCTTTGATCACCACCCTACCACGGCTCTACTGAGTCGTGAAAACAGGTTTTGGTTGGGTGCAGTCTCGAGCCACATAGAGGCAGTGAGTGATTGTCAGGGATTCGTCTCTTCCGGTATTGGGAGTCGATATCACACTGTGTCCGGTTGGCTAGAACCATAAGACCTTAGCCAATACAGTTGGAAACCACTGATGGTTAGATCAGTAGTTTCTCGGATTGGTCCTGAACCAAATTGACACAACTTATCGGTTCAGTAGGGGTTTTACGTTTACTACCTCCTAGACCCGGTATGCGATACTCTTAGACGAAAAGACCAGACTGTACGAAAATTGTCACAGATAGGCTCAGTAGGGGTCCGGATGAGCTTACTCGTCGGCCTTCTTTTCGACAGGTACCTGGGTAGCCATTACGTACAACTAGTGTTGCTGAAGTGCTTGTGGTTAAACCCACTTTCAGTGTAATGTCGAGTCTTTAGAGTCTGACACAGAGGGTTTCTCTGATTCAGGAGAAATGATGTGGTGGCCGTATATTTATACGTGCAAGGTTTCAATCGAATGATAATACTAGCCAGCTTAGGATTAAGCCGGATTATTAAATCAAGTATTGATTTAATAATTTACGTATACATATTTTGATATGTATATTCTAGTGTTATCCAGATTTTCGATCGGACGGTTGATAATACTGGCGGGTTTAAGATTAAGTCGGTTCATTAAATCGGATATTGATTTAATGCTAGTATTATTTTAGTGGTATTATTCTATCTCTTGGGTGTTCGTATTTTGATACGAATATGGGTATGTATATACGGTAAAATGTATTCTCTATTTATACGGAAAGATATTCTAGAAGGAGGACACCTCATCATGTATTTTCCATTTTATTTGCAAAATGGAAAATGAGGTGTAAAATAGGAAATGAGGTGTAAATGAGAGAATGGTGTGAACCATGCTTGAATAGTGTTGACAAATGAATTGTAATTCATTTGTGTAAACTATTCAAACTTGGTTGTGTTATTTTATTGAAAAAAATGGTTTTTACAAAACCATGCTTCATGATTTTCTTCACACAAGATTTTTCACTTTTTCAACACAAGGTTCTCTCTTCTCACATGCCTCTCTTGAGTTCCTCCTCCTTCATCTTTCTCTCGACCATCTCATGAGTTGAGAATTAAGGGAAGAAGAGAGATAAAAATACACTAGAAAAATCACTACATCTCCTTGGTACCCTAGACTGGCAAACTAGGACAATAAGTTGCTTCATTTGTGAAGCCAAGCTTGAATTAAGAACTCTCGGGTGGATCATCTAGGATCAAGAAGGCGGTCCAGCAAGGTTGATCAAGGATCCCGAGGAGCTCTAGAAGTGGAGTGGAGACACGAAGGACACGGATGTTTAGGTATAAGCCTCTATTACAGTAGCTAAGTTCTCTTAGTTAGCTAGTTTCTGTATATGGTTAGATTCTAGAATGTGTTTTCTAGCGCTGGATTTTTAAAAGTTAAAGTTTTTCGTTCCGCAACGGCCGCAGTAGATGACCAGAATGCTAGGAAACCCAACAAGGTATCAGAGCCGATCCATAAACCTTAACTATCTAATTAGCACTAATTTAGAACTACAATCGACAAAATTTTCTGAATCATATTTCCAAAAACCCTACTCGCTGTTCGAATTTTAATGTTTTTCAAAAAATATTTTCAGTGAGCTTAAAAATATGTGCAGGCTTTTTCAGAGCCAAGATTTTTTTTTGAGCTCTTAGTCACCAAATTCCACCGCTAATCCACGGCCACTTTGTGGCAACAAGGCTCCAAATTTTTTCAGGGGTTCTTATTTATGAAATGTGATTTTTGGTATGTTTGGTTTTTGCCCACATTTGTTTGTGTACTGGTTTGTACATGAGGGAAAATGCGGAAAGTTTTAATCGATCGAAACTCTAAATTCTTGCTTTTCTGTGTATTTGTTTCTGTGACCGTGAATATCATTGAGCGGTATAACCTGACTGATTGCTATATGTACAATCATATGGGTTTACTAACTTGATATTCACATTGATGTTCTATGTTGCACTGATATTGTGGATGGATTGTCGTGGTGGATAACCTATAGTGCACTTGTAGTTGTACAGTTCAAATTCATTTGTATATTCATTATTGCGGGGTGAGCGTCTGACATGTGGACTATCGTTTCTTCCAGATTGTATATTTTATTATTGGGGCACGACCGGGTTGAGGTCGATGTCACCGTTGTATATATATTTTTCTTTTTTATATGAGGATTATCCCGTGGAGGCGTGCTCGAATAGCCGAGTTCTAGAGGGAAACGAGCCCGCATCTTATAGCGTCGAGACGGAGGGGGCCTTACTTTAGAATTGGCAGTCTATTTGCCGCACTCATAGGGGGTATAGGATGACCCATGGAGGGGTGCTCAAGTTACCGGATTCCGTGAAGTGCTTGGTGGCCCATTTGCTTTGTTGATTGGGGTTGCCTCACTTCCGGGATTGGCAGGTAACTTGTTGCGCTCATAGAGGGCTAGGTTTTTCATTGCACGGGCTATCCATACGACCGGGAACGTCGGGTCTCATTTGCGGCTCAAATAAAACCCGAGGCTCCAAGATTATCCGCTATTCCATGTTGTTTATTACTGTTCTGTGATATTGCTTATATCATACCTAGGACGAATGGTTATATATATATATATTTATATATACTAGTAGATATTGTATATGTTTTGCATCCACGCTAGTCCTGCCCCCGCTCTGCCGGTAGTTAAGTAACCCAACAAGGCATGATGGGGCCCCGTGGCAAATGCGGATGGCATATGCGTACATTTTATTTTCATTCTTTTCTGGTGTGATAGGAATTAATTGATAGGACTGCATTAATTTTAATTAATTCAAGAAAAGAAACTTAAAAGATGTTGGAACAAATTTCGAAAAACTATAGTCATATTCTTTCGCTTTGCATAGTGGTATTCAATTAGGATATCCAGCACCTCATTCGAGGAGGCAAGAGCGTAGATCCTTTTGCGGGGAGTGGCCTCTTGAGCAAAAGTTTATGTTATTATAGATTACTCGGTTTTCTTCAAAACCATAAGTTTTCAAAAGCGGAACCTAAACCACTCCTTTTTAAAAAACTACTCGGTTCCTTTAACGATATCAAGTTCATTACGTTAAAGAGATTTTCGCCAAAAATCTAGCCGTAGCCCTCTATCATTTTGAATTGGTAGTGCTTAGTATTCGTGTTGTGCATTTCGATCTTTAGTCAAGGCGTAGTGTTCGGTAGCTATGTAATACTTTTCAGTTGCATGATAATACGATTGGTTAGGAAATTCATGCGATCATTTTGATCTTTAGTCAAGGCTCGTACGGGTGGGTCTAATGCAATCAAGAAAATGACGGGTAGAACTTGACTAAGACCTTTTGACATTTTGATCTTTAGTCAAGCTTACTTGGGTCCTAGGGGAAAAAACCACATCGGGAGTTTTGAACATACAGGAAACTTGCTAGTGTTGCATACCTTCTGGAGTGTGGTGACTAGAGTAGCTTCCATCTAGGTTATCACGTGATGATAGTTGGATCCCGATCCCACTGATGAGTAGGATTACTCTTGGGAGATATTTTTCACTTCACAATTAGCTAACCTATTAGGTGTCTAGAAAAGTATTAACAAGGCTACGCCTCTGCGGAAATGAGATTTATTTTAATTAAGTCTGTGCGAGAGCATGAGAAACCTCCCTCGAAGTACCAACACTCACCTGGTTGAACGGTTAGTGAACTTGTGAGGTGCGAATGATCCTGACTAGTTTTCCTTTTGAAGGTTTGAAGGAAAATTCGAGGAAACAAAGGGAGCCATCCCGATTAGATAAACCAATAACCAATCTGATCTTGCAAGAGCGCACGCTGAGTGTTTCTTTTCTCTCTTTCCAGGTAGAAACCATTTCATGACCTAATCAAGATAATAAAATGTTTGCCTTGACCGAACCAGCTTGTTACACAGGGCTGGGGAATGTCGGTTCGGCTCTAATTTGTGACAACTGTCATGTGTACGAGCAAGGGAAGGAGGATTGTAAGGAATTCCAGATAACCCTATTGAAGGAGAAGCATTCTAATGCGTTTTCTTCGGGTGTATTTGTTATTGAAAACTATTTTTCGGTCATCCCTACGTCCTGGGTACTAGATACCAAATAAAGATCTCACATATGTAATTTATTACAAGGATTGAGAAAAAGTAGAATGGTTGGACCTGGTGATATGTTTCTCAGAGTGGGGAATGGAGCATAATTTGATGCTACCGCCGTCGGTGAATATCACGTAGTATTGCCAAGCGGCAATACTATGATTTTGAACAATTGCTATTATGTGCCTTCTATGCTCTGCAACATCATATCAGTTTCTTTACTTGATAAAGATGGATATAACTTTGTTCTGGATAGATATATCATGAACATTTACCTAAATCGGGTATTGGTTGTAGAAGGTACACCGTGTAATGATATCTACGTTCTAAATCAAAATACAGTCTTCAATATACAAAACACACACAAGAGAAAGAGTTCAGATACGAACGAAACCTACTTGTAGCATTGTAGACTTGATCATATCGGTGAGAAAAGACAAGGTAAGTTTCATAAGGGTGGATATCTGAATTCCTTCAAATCTTCATCTTATGAAACTTGCCAGTCCTGTCTAAAAGGAAAGATGACCAAATCTTTGTTCACCGAACATGGAGAAAAAGCTACAGAACTCTTGGGACTCATACACAGTGATGTATGTGGTCCGATGTCTATACATGCGAGGGGTGGGTTCTCGTATTTCATTATATTCACTGATGATCTCTCTGGGTTCAGATATGTGTTTCTTATGAAACATAAATCTGAAGATTTTGAGAAGTTCAAAGAATTTAAAAGCGAAGTAGAGAACCAGGCAAGAAAAAGTATCATGATTCTTCGATCTGATCGAGGAGGGGGGTACTTATGTACGAAAATCTGGGAATTTCTAAAAGTGAATGGTATTCTCTCTCATCATACTCCTCCGTATACACCACAACACAATGGTGTATCAGAACAGAGGAACCATACTCTATTGGATATCGTTCGCTCCATGATGAGTAATGCTGAATTGCCTCTTTCATTCTGGGGACTTGCGCTTGAAACAGTAGCGTACCTATTGAATCAGGTTTTGTCTAAATCCGTGCCTAAAACTCCATATGAAATATAGAGTGGTAAGAAACCATGTCTTAAATTCATTATGATATGGGGGTATCCAGCTTATGTTAAAAAGCACAATCCGGAAAAATTCGAGGCACATTCAGTGTTGTGTAAATTTGTTGGATATTCCAAACATTCGCGAGGATATCTTTTCTACCATGCAGAGGAAAAAAAGATCGTTGTCTCTAGGAATGCCACCTTTTTAGAATGGCAGTTTCTTGCAAAAGAAACTAGTGCGAGTATGGTGGAATCGGAAAAGATTCCAGATACACAAACAACAACCGAAGATTTGGTAGAATCACAGGATTCAATAATCCCAGACAAATCTCAGCCACTACGTAGATCTAGTAGGATTTCTCGTCCCCCCGAGAGATACTACGGTTTTCTCATAGATGGGGATCGAGAGGATTGCATCTTGGAAGAAGATGATCATATTAGTTATAAGCAGGCTATTAACAGTAGGGACTCTGTAAAATGGCTTGAAGCTATGAAATCTGAAATGGAGTCCATGTACACCAACAAAGTTTGGATTTTGGATGTTGCTCCTCCTGGGGTAAAACCCGTTGGATTCAAGTGGATCTTCAAAAAGAAGATTGGTGCAGATGGACAGGTGGAAACCTATAATGCTAGACTTATTGCAAAAGATTTTCGTCAAAGATCAGGCATGGACTATGAAGAAACATTTTCTCCAGTAGCTATGCTGAAATCTATTCAGATCCTACTTGCCATTGTTGCCTACCACGACTACGATATCTGGCAGATGGACGTAAAAACGGCCTTTCTAAATGGAAGTTTTGAAGAGCGCATTTATATGGATCAGCCGGAGGGATTCGAAAACAGTGGAAGCAGCAGGAAGGTGTGCAAGTTGCTTAAATCCATTTATGAATTAAAGCATGCATCACGGAGATGGAACATCTGTTTTGATGAGACAGTCAGGGAATTTTACTTCATCAAAAACGAAGATTAACCATATATATACAAGAAAATTGTAAAGAGAACTGTTGTATTCCTCGTATTGTACGTAGATGACATTATCTTGATAGGAAATGACATTCCTATGCTGCAATCGGTCAAACTGTTCTTGTCACAAAAGTTCTCCATGAAGGATCTGGGTGATGCCTCCTACATTCTGGGGATTAAGATCTTTAGAGATAGGTCCAAGAGATTATTGGGACTTTCACAGTTCATGTACACAGAGACCATACTAAAGAGATTTAGTATGAAAAATTACAAGCGCGGTAATATACCCGCATTGCACGGAATCACCCTCTCCAAAGAGATGTCTCCCAAGACCGACGAGGAGAGGGCTCGCATGAGCACTATACCCTACGCTTCGGCAGTACGATCTATAATGTATGCGATGCTGTGTACCATACTAGATATAGCATACGAGCTTAGCTTGGTGAGCCGGTATCAGTTGAATCCGGGTGAGAATCATTGGATAGCTGTGAAGAACATTCTCAAGTACCCGAGAAGGAGTAAGGAGATGCTCTTGGTTTACGGTAATGGAGACCTTCAGGTCGAGTCCTTATCGATTCAAGCTTCCAGAATGACAAGGATGCCAGTAAGTCTGTCTCGGGTTTTATGTTTACCCTCAATGGAAGGGCGGTGTGTTGGAAGAGCTCTAAATAGGACACCGTTGCAGACTCGACGATGGAGGCTGAATACATTGCTGCGAACGATACCGCAAAAGAAGCGATCTGGACAAAGCAGTTCATTACTGAACTTGAGGTGGTTCCGTCCATTGTTAATCCAATACCTTTTTATTGCGATAACAATGGGGCTATAGCTTTAGCGATGGAACCATGGTCCCATCAGAAATCCAGACACATCTTAAGGTGGTATCACCTAATCAGGGAGATCGAGGTCCGTAGAGTAGATACGAAAGACAACACAGAGGATCCATTTACCAAGGCCCTTCCTCAAGTGCAGTTCGAGCGAATTTTTGAGATGTTGGGTATGCGATACGCCAACAATTGGCCTTAGAGCAGATGTTGGGTGTTCGGTATGCCAATTACAGGTCTTAATGCAAGTGGGAGATTGTTGGATATATATGCCCTAGAGGCCTGCACTATATAGGATGTTAGGGATATGTATGTAAATGACAATCTTGCTCAGTTGTATCTAGTATATTATTTGAGTTTTCTTTATCTTGATATGTGTATTTCTTTCTATTGATGCTTTATATTGATTACACATATTGATGAAGACTCGATACAGTAGTATACTATTATGGTTTGACTTTATCTTAACATGTGGATATAATGTACTCGATATAACATATGGTGGTTACATGTTGATAAAGCTCGTAGGATTTTGCTTGACTACCAGTGTTATGATGGCGATCATACTTGTGGGAGCTGGGTAGTCCATAAGCACATCCTTAAAGGTTCCAAGTCGTAGGTGAATCTAGACCCCAACGAGGGGCGGTGGTTGGTCCCACAACGATTGGCGTGATCATCTAAGATTATATACAGATGCTCACTTGGGGTGAGTACACTGGACGGACTCACCGAGAACCTCTAGATAATATTATACCTATCATCAGATAGCGGTTCTCAGGTGACATGAGTATAGGATACTCTTAGAACCTGAAGGCATCATTTGTCTCATGTGAGTTCCCACTGTGTTTTGATCACTACCCTACCATGGCTCTACTGAGTCGTGCAAACAGGTTTTGGTTGGGTGCAGTCCCGAGCCATATGGAGGCAGTGAGTGGTTGTCAGGGATTCGTCTCTCCCGGTATTGGTAGTCGATATCGCACTGTGTCCGGTTGGCTAGAACTATAAGACCTTAGCCAAGGTAGTTGAGAACTACTGATGGTTAGATCGATAGTTTCTCGGATTGGTCCTGAGCCAAATCAACTCGACTTATCGGGTTAGTAGGGGTCTGACATTTACCACCCCTTAGACCCGGTATGCGATACTCTTATACGAAGAGATCGGACTGTACGAAGATTGTCACGGATAGGCTCAGTAAGGGTCCGGATGAGCTTGCTCGTCTACCTTCTTTTCGACAGGTACCTGGGTAGCCGTTACGCACAGCTAGTATTGCTGACGTGCTTGTGGTTAAACCCACTGCTAGCGTACTGTCGATTCTTTGGAGTCCCACACAGAGGGTTTCTCTAATTCAGGCAAAACGATGTGGTAGCCGCATGTTTATATGTGCACGGTTTCGATCGAATGATAATACTAGCCAGCTTAGGATTAAGCCGGATTATTAAATCAAGTATTGATTTAATAATTTATATGTACATATTTTGATATGTATATTCTAGTGTTATCCAGATTTTCAATCGGACGGTTGATAATACCGGCGGGTTTAGGATTAAGCCGGTTCATTAAATCGGATATTGATTTAATGCTAGTATTATTTTAGTGGTATTATTCTATCTCTTGGGTGTTCGTATTTTGATACAAATACGGGTATGTATATACGGTAGAATGTATTCCGTATTTATATGGAAAGACATTCTAGAATGAGAACACCTCATCATGTATTTTCCATTTTATTTGCAAAATGGAAAATGAGGTGTAAAATAGGAAATGAGATGTAAGAGAGAGAATGGTATGAACCATGCTTGAATAGTATTGACAAATGAATTGTAAATTCATTTGTGCAAACTATTCAAGCATGGTTATGTTATTTTATTGAAAAAATGTTTTTTTACAAAGCCATGCTTCATGATTTTCTTCACACAAGATTTTTCATTTTTTCAACACAAGGTTCTCTCTCCTTATTTGCCTCTCTTGAGTTCCTCCTCCTTCTTCATCTTTTTCTCTATAATCTCATGAGTTAAGAATCAAGGGAAGAAGAGAGATAGAAATACATTAGAAAAATCACTACATCTCCTTAGTTACCTAGACTAGCAAACTAGGTCACTAAGTTGCTTCATTTGTGAAGCCAAACTTGAATCAAGAACTCTCGGGTAGATCATCTAGGATTAAGAAGGCGATCTAGCAAGGTTGATCAAGGATCCCGAAGAGCTCTAGAAGGGGAGTGAAGACCCGAAGGACACGGATATTTAGGTATAAAGCTATATGACAGTAGCTAAGTTCTCTTTAGTTAGCTAGTTTCGGTATATGGTTAGATTCTAGGACGTGTTTTCTAGCGCCGGATTTTTAAAAGTTAAAGTTTTTCATTCTGCAACGACCGCGATAGACGGCCAGGGCGCTAGGAAACCCAACAAACTTTGGGTCATGATGGCAAGCCTAAAAGCCATTGGATGTCATCCCACCCTAGAAGGGCACGGTTATGACTCATCGGGGCTCCAAATCGAGCCTAACCTCAAGTAAAACGCCATGGCAATACCTAACTATAGATCTTCTAATAGTAATGTGAATATTCCAACCTAAGAAGACTACTTGAAGACGTCTTGTCTAGCCTTAAAAGGGATCAGAGACACGACAGACGTGGAGCTACTCGAGCAGCAACCTAAGGGACTGTATGTCAAGAATATATCAGCCAACACGACGGTACGATACACTTAACCCAATAACACAAACCTAACATACTCCTATCATAAAAGGGGTTATCTATATTTAACGTTAGGGCGAGTTTGCCTATAAGCCTAAGGGAAAAGTAAACTAAAACACTCCGAAATGAATAAATAAACTAATCCATGTTATTTCAGCATAATCAAGAGACAGAGAGATGCAAATATGAAAAGAAATGTCTTTTATTCATAAATCAAAATATTTAAAAGATACAATTTGTGAAAAGGGGGTATAATGATAGCTACTAAGAGAGTGGGGTTTTCAGCAAGACGGCGACCCATTCTCTTGCTGGAGTTCATTTTCACACTCCACCAGTGCAGCCAGCAGTGCTTCGGTTTGGTTTTGTTGTTGCAGTTATGAATTGAGCTTCTAAGAAAGCTCCTTCTTAGCAATCTTATGGCATCGCATTCCTTGCTCTATAGAGTCAAGGTCCCTTTTCAATGCCATCCCTCTGAATATGCAGCGTTGAAGACACAGGAAAATGGTTTGGACCAGCACAGCGTTGGCCTCTATTTGAGCTTGTAACTGCCATGATTTTCTGGAAGTCGTCTCATATTCTTCTTACTTCCTGGACAGTTTCTGCCCGTAACATTGAACGTGAGCAGCGCGCTGTTCAATTTGTGCGGTCAATTGGGCCCATGAAGATAAGGCCTCAGGAGCAAGACGCTTACGCTCAATCTCATGGAGGTAAGCTTCAATCTGTCTGCAGTATTCAACCCAAAAACGAATGAAGTCTTCATTATGAAAGGTCACAAGGGTAGCCAATATAGGGTTGACTTCATCTGCAAAGTACAAACAGAGTGAGGGCCTCGATATCGAGATCATCGATGAACTCGCTCAGCGTACGCTTACTATTTTCCACGCCTCAAGAAGATTGGCGTCTAGCGAAGGGTCCCGTATGCATAGATATGCGAGATTCAATGTAACACCCTAGTATATTTATACTATATATTTTGGTATTTCAAATCTTGCGGTAAAATGCTTTACTATTGTTGCTATTGGGCTGCGAATGATGCAATTAGTAGCTGTGTCATTATCCGACCCGACACGCGTGTATGAAACACGATATGGTGCGAGATTATAACAAATATTTGCTAGTACAGTATATCCATGCGAATCGAGAATATATATATATATATATATATATATATATATATATATATTAACCTTCACATATCTCTTTATAATACAAGATATAAATAAATGGTGTCATTTTTCTATCTAGCCTTGCATGGAAAATTACCCTATATCAGGTTGTTGCGCTTATATATCGTGTTCATATCCTCAGTTATAGACAGACAAATAATTTAAAATCCTCACGAATATTTACGTAGATTTTAGAAGGGGTATGGGTATTTAATTATTGATATTTGCATCATGGTTAAAATTCCTATGTATGCTCTTTATATTTAAAACTATATTTTTGAAGAGATACGGGTAATATTTGGAGTAATCTGGTATTATCTGTAAAAATCCTACAATATATATATATATATATATATAAATTACAAGAATAATTTTTTTTTATAAAAAACACACTTTCTCTCTCCCCCCCCCGTTTCTATCTCTCTCCTCTCGTGTTCTCTGTCTCTCCTCTCGCTCTCCCTCTAGCGTCGAACCCTAACCCGTGCCGAACCCCACCTCATCGTCGTCCCCACCTCGTTGCCGACATAACTTCTTCATCTTCACCTCCTCATCACCACCACCGGCCACATCCCCTCCTCCTCTTTCCCCGAAGGCTCATCCGAGCCGGCCCCGACGCTGAGAACCCACCTCCTTTCCCCTCATCGACCTCGCCGCCTGACCCGACCACCACCCGCACCCTCAATCGCCTTCCTCTTATCGTCAACATCACAAGAGCACCCACACCACCACTGCACCTTCTTCTTCTCCTTCTCGTTTCCCCGATCACCATCCAACACCTCACCGCCCACAACACCTCACCATCGGCCTCGGTCCCCATCACCTCGTCGCCGACCATCTCCCTCTTCTTCTTTGTCTTCGCTAAATCCAAAGAACCCCAACAACCCTATCACTTCTTCTTCTTCTTGTTTTCTTCTTCTTCTTTCTTCTTCTTTTCTTTTCCGACTTCGCCGGAGTTGGTTACCGCCGACGAGCATGATCCAGATGACCCTAGTCACCGTTGTCGTCTAATCCAATTACCACGTCTCGCAATTGCTCAGTTCAGGTTATCCCACGTACGTTGGGTTTTGCATCGTGTCGTTATTCGGCGTTCGGAACGTGATATCCGTATATTCGTCATGAGATTTCGATCATGCAAGTTCTAAACTTGCAACATGCTACTTTGTTTATATCAATATATATATATATATATGATTAATTATAGTACATGTATTTTAATGTTCAACAAATATTATCAATTTACAGTTTTATAGCATAAGTTTGTATCCGTACGAATAATGGTTTTATCTAGTTTCATGCCGGTTCACCATAACATTATTATAATTTTATATCAGTTCAGTAATCTTTATCTAGATTGCCATATACTTGGTAGCAGAAGTAAAACGGTTGTTACAGATAGATACATATACATCCTGGACGTTAGTCACGTTTACCATATTTAGGTATTGGTTATGGTTTTCCATCTGGTATCTATTTTAGTTGATATATATTACCTGACTTGTACATAAGACATTACTAGACCTGTTACTTGGATTATTACTAATGCCGACAATCCTGACTTATTATCCTAATGGACGTGACTTGTTGTCTACATAGACAAGATCTGTACCTGCTTGATCCTGTGTTGGTATTAAATTGATATCATCAATACCTGACTTGAACACAAAACCTGGGGGTAAGGGAAAATCAATAATGAAACCTGACTTATAACCCAACAGTTCGATATTTTCCAGAGACTGATAAGTCGATACGGCCTTCGGCCCCGGAATGATGATGCTGACATCATTCGTCTGTACATGATATCATGTTTTTACTGTTTAGCGGCACGTCTCGGATTCAACCCCGAGGGTCTTGACCGTGGTCCCGGGCACGCACGGGATACTATTGAGTTATATCGACGATTCCATTTATTTGATTTCAAAGACTTGTAGAATAGATAACCTAGAAGCACAGATTTTAGGATACACATCACATACCGATACCTCACTATTTTATACCTATGTTTATTATTTACACTCATGTTTAATCATAGCATCCTATCCTGGTTATTATTATTATTTTGATATTTATGACGCACTGACGTCTGGGTTTTGCATGGCCCAATTCCTTTGATTTTGTCGCAGGAAGATCAGGAGTATTTTAGCAAGAAAGCCAAGCAACGAGGAGCTAGATGTTTAGTTTTAGAGATGCTTAGTTTATTTTATTTCCGTAGTTTTATTTTATCGATGTGATCCCATAAGGGACGTGATTCAGATAACATTCTTTATTGGAACTTTATTCGCTTCCGTTAAATACACTTCTTGATTTTTATATATTGTGGCAGATGGACATGTGTTAGTTTGATTTTATTTACTGTTCTTGATATCTGATTGACAGCCGTAATGTGAATATGAAGGGATTTTTCCTAGCCATGGGTAGTATGGTTGGCTCTGTCACGTGTCGTATTTTAGGAAGCGGGGCATTTAGAAGGAACTAAAGCCAACGGAGCTGTTACATAACAGGGCATACATAAAGATGGATCAGATCCCTGATTAAAAGGAGGGAAGATGCATAAAATTTGACCCACCAATAGCCGGAAACGGTAAATCTGGGAGCATAAAGGGTTCAGCTATTTCTTCATCTTCTTCTTCAAGCAGCAAGACAGCAATCAGTACAAGAAAATTTCTTATCTTGTGAAGGTTACTTATAAAAAGTTAGAGTAAGAAATGGGAGATATACTGACCAACACTAGAAGGAGTACCAGGCCCCAGTTGGAATGTGAAGTGTGTGGTTAACGCCTGACACAGCTGATTAAAAGGTACTCATGCAGATTGCGACAGTACACGCTAGGCAATTAACGTAAAGAGTTAGGTCAATACGGAAATGAAGAAATGATGAAAATCGAAAGAAAAGTTACCTTCCATCGCTAAGCTCGAAAAGATTTGTAGAAGCGCGAAGAAAATATGAGGAGAAACGACGGTCATGATGCCGGGTGATGGGGGTTCCCAAACTGTAGATCTCCAGGATTCATGACAATGGATGTCGCAACTGATATAATAGTTGCCGTACCTGCACTTGAAATGAAGAAAACGTTAGCAAATATGTCTAGAAGAAATGAAAGTGAATGTAAGAATGATATTAAGCAAGGTACCAGTGGATCTCATAAGAGTCGGTAAGGTAGGGACCATGACTGTATCCGGAGCGCTACTAGCTTCAATAGTTTCTCCAATAAGTTCGCCTCCATTAGTCTCCATTGCCACGGAGGAGGCAGATTCAGAATCCACACCCCCGTCTCCTGAATCGACAAAGGTCGTCTAGCATCACCCGCGGATGTCTGAGATCTACTGGGGGATGGAGTGGCGATTGGAGCAACATTAGACTCAAGGTTGTGATCCTCCATTCCAAAATCTTTAGATGTCACCGCCTCATCTGCTGCTTCATCACCCAAGCTTATCCCTACTGCATCAGATGTCATCATATACAAGGGATGTTAAAGTTCGAATAAATTGTTATATGGGTAAACCCAGAAAAAGTAAATCATACCAGGTTTTACCAAGGCATCATGTTCCGCCTTTTCTTGAATAAGGCGCTCTGCCTCCTCACGAGTTGCCCGTGCAGTTTACTTATGAGCGATCGATAAAGCGAAGTCAGCCCTAGGAATTGCTAGAGTAGGCATCACTGTTCGCCTTGACTCTGTGGCTTATGCAATACTAAGGAGGCCTGACCATCGATTGATAGCGTGACAGCCAAAGCGACAGTTACAGAAGGAGGGATGTTTCCATAGGAGCATCAAAAGTTCGTATTTCGCTTGAGCCAGCACCTACGGCCAGGGTGGCATGACGTTCCCTTTCCGCATATTTCCGACGCTTCTCCTCTGCTTGAGCTATCTGCACAGATCTCTCAAAGACAACAAATAAAAGGAGGTTCTCGTCCAAATCAGAGCTAACCTCAGAAGTTACTATAACATCCACCATTGGTTGTTTCAACAACGCCTCTCGTGGCTGCGCGAAGGAAGCCTAAGCAACAATTGGCTGCTCCAAAGATTCCATAGTAGTTGTTGAAGGAGGAACATCCTCTGTATGGACACCCAAGGACCGTGTCCCACTCGAATCAGCACTAGCCATGGAAATCCCTATAAAAGAATAAAGGAAAGGAGTCAAGATGGGGATGAAATAAATTATACATTCCAAAATGCACAAAACAAGTCATACCGAAACCCATAGAAGCACGAAGCCTTTCTTTCTCCTGGTACGTCCTAATCGACGCTTGGAGAGCTTCCTTGGAAGAGATGCCTGTTGAGAAAATAAAGTGTTAAAAATAAAACATGATATCATTTCTCTCTAGGATAGCAAAGAGTGTGAACAAGATATACCAGACGTCGCAAGAGTAACAAGCGCCACTTGCTCACGAGCTAACCGTTCGGATACTTCGAGGGGTGCTTGAAGATTGGTTGCTGTATTTTCATCGGCGGAGGTCTCAGGGAGAAAGAGATCATCATTTGTTCCATATTTAGATAGACCCTCTCTATAGGGAGCATGAGCCTCCTGACCATACACGACATCAGCTGAAAATATTGACCTCTTCTTCTTCCAGGAGCCGAGAGCAGCGCTTGACAATAGGTGTTTTCTCTTTACAGGTATTTTTGGACGGTGTGTTCCAATTTCAGAGCCAATATATGACGCAGGTGATGCTGCAGCCACCACACCACCATGGGCACTCACATCGGGCCTTGATCTAATCGTCGACGCCGTCGGAAAGACTCTCGGAGGAACCACCACATCGCCCTCCTTTAAGGAAGGGTGGACGACCGATCGCCGTTTCAACGAAACTGCAAGACTGTTGGTTAGGACATAATCCTTATGATTAAGTAGCATCCGCCTTCTTTTTTGATAATAGCACCCATCGCATGTTGATACCAGGAAGTAGAAACAAATAAGGCCTTCGGAATATGATCCGGCTCGGCCATCAAGAAATGAGACCCCGTGTTCAATTGCATGAAATGATGGACAATATCGTGAACAGTCTCCTTCGAAGCGATAGGATTGACGAGAAAAGCCTAAAAGGGAACACCCTGATCATAGCCTAATTGCTGGGCAAAGCGATGTGGGTTGTAGCGCATGAATAGCACAGAAGTATTTCAATGATATACTAGGAATCCAGGCCTGATGGAGTACAAGTGCGCGTCTTCCATAGCCTTTAAAACAGAAATCTCATCCTTCCGCACATCATGCAGTGGCTGGACTGCTCTCGAAAGTTCTTTGCTAGTGGTAAGAACCCTATCGATGAAGGTCATGTTGTCCTCCATAGGGCGTGGACGCAGGAGCAATCGCCGAGCCGCCTGTTGCGTTGGATCAGGAAAAGAAGCGTCAACCAACTTCATGACCCGCGGGAAGTTATATCCGCCATAAAACTCAGGTCTCTTATGCTCGCCAAAGGCACCCAGCATGTGCATTTCGATCCATGATATAAAGTAGTGAAGAGGGAAGTTTACAGGCTCCACACCCGGCTGGGAAGTGTCAGTTGTGGCGCTTAAATCATCATATAAATGGGTCAATCCCGCAATATCAACAGCCACACGCGCTACCTTCGCATTGCGGCGAGCAAGGTAATAGATAGACGGTCTCACGAACCAATGAGGCGTAGGAATCATGATCCAGCTAAGCCATAAACCGATAAAGCTCACAAGAAACATTTCTTCGTCAATGCCCGGGACAACAATTTCTTCAAAAGAAGTAACGAGAGCATCCTCAATATAGATTTGCTTTAGATCCTTATCAGTAATCTGCGGTTTGTCCAAACCAAACCCGAAAGGATCGTTAATTTTCGTGAATTTCGCAGTCTTTCTGGACAAAACGTTCGCGCGAAGGAAACGGGCGATGAAGTCTACGAAGCTGACCCTATGTCCTCCTAATTCTAAATATAAGCTTTCATTAATATTCAACACCTTAATGACACCCAGAAATTTATATCGAATGGAGTTCTCAGCCATTAGTCCACTAACAACAGATTCTTTTGCAAAAATGTATTCGTCAGTAGGAAGTATCTTCTCGTAATTCTCCCCTCTGATGGATAATCCAGAGATTTCTCGAAACACTTTCAAGGAGATCGATACTTCCCGCTCTGATAGCAAAAAGGTATGGATTTGGATATTCCATTGTTCCAAGAATGACTTGACCCACCATTCGTGAGGAGTATGATAATAAAACAGGGATGCATACATTGCTGGGTACAATCCAGTCTTCAACAGCAATGACTTCTTAGCGGATAGGAAATAACGAGCCCAAGCGAGGAAACCCATCAGATGTCATGGGGTCACCCCTATGGTGTAAACTTGCCCTCATAGCCGTGCCTCTCCTTGGCATGTCCGACGCCCCAAAATATCTATGGCCATTGGTGGTTGGACCAATATTGATGCCATAGACAGTTGAAGTCGGCCATTTGCAGTCCAATTAATTTCCTCCACCGCATAAGCAGTCAGCGGAAAGTTCGTGTACTGAATTGGAGGGATTGGCTCTGATGGTGCCTAGGTAAAGTTACTGCGTCCCTGGATAATGTGAATGTTCTATATCCCCTATAAATGAAGGGAATTTTATTCCGGATCGTAGTCCCGAATTAAGGCAGGGACTTCATGATCAGTAGGCGCATCAGCAAAGGCACTCTCTGAACGAGTATAAAGGAAGTAGGGAACTGAATTCATGGTACCTGAAAAGAAACCAGATGGAAAATTAGCAAGAAGTGCTAGAATCACTAAGTCCAAAAGTTAATGGACCCCACAGAATCAAATTGGCAGCTCATTAATGATTGAGGCATGTACCTAGTAGAGAAATCTAAAACAATTCTCTAAGGGTAGTTTTAATAATAAAGTTTTTTCAGAGCTCGGTTCTGGTTAATATTATGAAATGGGATAAAAATGCCAAAATTCCCTAAAGGGGAAAATGATCGAAATCAGTGCCAAGCTCTACAAAATAAAGTGGACTTAAGCCCTAAAAATCCCTAAAATAGGGAATTTGATATTAAAGATCATCAGAGCAAAGCTCTGTTGAAATAAAATAAATAAAGAAATCCCCAAAAGGGATATGATCTAAAATCAAAATCAGAACTAAGTTTTATGACAACAAATGAAATCAAAACTTTAAGAAATCCCCACAGGGAATATGCTAGAGCCAAGCACTGTGATAAAAATGGAGTTGAACTCCAAAATTCTGAAGAGGAATGTTCAAAATGCAAAAGCTAAGCTCTGCTGAAAAAGACTCTTATCAAGAAATTGGGTAGAGTGAGTCTGGAATGCAGATTTATGAAGGAAAAATGAAGAACTAAGCTTCACGATAGAGCAAAACTTTAATGGAGAATAAAATTCTCAAAGAAGAAGAAGAAACAGAGGCGTAGTTGTCTCATAGTGAATAATGCCCTATTTATAAAAAGATGGGGTCGGTTCAGATTCCCCATATCCCAACGTTGATCAAACGGCTTAAAGGCTGGACACCGTTGCTCCCACATGTAAGGCATGTGAGAGCAACGGTGGGAGGCATTTGTTCCCTCATAAAAAATAGGGCAGCGCCTCACGTGTTAGACACGTGAGCACCCACATGCAAAGCACGTGAAAGCCTGTTTCTAATAGGATTAAATCCTAGGACATCGCTTCAGGTGTCAGACACGTGAGCACCCACATGCAAAGCACGTGAACGCGTGTGATAGGATTAAATCCGAGGTAGCACCTCACGTATTAGACACATGACCGCCCGTGTGCAAAGCACGTGGGCACCTGCTTCAGAAAGGATTAAATCATATGGCAATGCCCACGTGCATAGCACGTGAGCATCAGCGCCCAAAGTTGAAGCAGTTTACTTCGGGTAGAATTAAATTCTATGTGGGAAAATATTTCCCAAAACAAGAAAAATATTCTCTGTTAAATAGAGAGCTGTTGGATCAAAAATCCAATGGTGATTAAAAAATCACCATTAGATAGAATTAAATTCTATATGGAGAAAAATATCCTCCTTATCTATTTTAAACAAGAAATATTGCTCTGTTAAAACAGAGAACCGATGGATTAAAAATCCAAAAATCACTGTTAGAATCAAAAGATAGAATTAAATTCTATACGTGGAAAATATTTCCTTCAATCTTGTTACAAAATAAGAAAAATATACTCTGTTAAACAGAAAGCCTTAGATCTAAGATCCAACGGTGATTAAAATTCATCACCTCATTATGAAATCAAGTCGAAATCTCTTAAATGAGACATCCTTTCAACTAATCAGCAATTTCTATACCCTATAAAAGGGACCCCAAGAAATCAATTCTAGAGAGTGCCGACCCCCAATAAACTTCTGCATATACATAAAACCTACTCCTAAGCTTCGACAACAGAGAATTTAATTCTTTTCGAAGAAGAAGATCTTGCTCACGGCTCAAACCCTAAGTAGGGAAAACACAGAGATAAAAGAATATCTTCACTTTACCCATCATGTCATATCTAAGGGTTTAACCTTTTATAAGAACTAAGTTCTTTCTCTAGATCTGAGATCCATAAGACAGATCTCCCCGAAAAGAGAATTTAATTCTCGTAAGGAAGATCTTGTTATTTAAGAACCAAAGATACAGAGGAGAACAAGGTTGAAAAGAACATGGATGGAAGATACAAAAAAGATGGAGTCCATATTCCAGGAACTTAGTTCCCAAACATGATAAGAACTTAGTTTTTAAAGAAACCTGATCTCAAATCCTCAAAATAGTGATCTTGGTGATCGTTAATGGTCAAAATACCATGTACAGAAGTTTAACTTCTCTAAAAACATGAACAGAGATTAAATCTCTAAGGACTCGGCGCCTCACTTGAAACTTATGTGAACGCTCAAACAAATTGAGACTTAGCGTCTCACATGATGTCCACATGAGTGCTTGAGATTGAGTGCCTCACGTGATATGCACATGAATACTCAAAAGTCATGAAGACAATGCCTCACATGGAATCCACGTAAGCGCCTAAATGCTGTGGTCAGCGCCTCACATGCCATGCACGTGAACGCTGAGTGTGAGTGCCTCACGTGATGCACACGTGAGCAACATACATATCTGAGTGCTTAGCACTATAGGGTAGCATAAAAGCCCATCATTTGACCTAAAAGAGGTTAAGTTACCAGAAGTTAAAAACTTCTCTGATTATAAATTAACAGAGCCTATATGTTCACTACATCTGAGTTGATCTTAGTCTGATACATGACTAACGGTCTTTAAATAAAATAAAATATCTCCTGAACTGATGAAACATATGACCTAGGTTCAAACCCATGTTTTATATATACGGGTTTGGACTAATCCGCGCCTTACGGGCGACGACATAAACTAGTCAACGTATACAATCCACGGGAAACCCCAAAATAAACAATATAACATAACACAAAGTGATCTGCCTAGAGAAGGTGAAAGTTGTTATCGTAATGCGATAGCATAATTAACTGCAGGGGTTTGTGCTTGCAGGGAAGAATGTCCCCACAATCAAAAACCCCTCAAAGAGGGGAAATCTGATAAGTCATGCTACATTGGTCGCATCTGTCCAAACCTCCGATATACGGTATCAAAAATCAACTTGGCATTTTCGGAGAGGTGGATGGATATATTCCAAATAGCATCTTCCCCCATATTCAGGCTAGACGCCTCCGCGTTTCAGTTCAGTCTTCAGCGGTAAACACACACACACACACACACAACCATAATACACGTATTTATAATAAATACGTATACCCGTATTTCTACCAAAATACGAATACCGTATTTGTATCTAAAATACAAAATATATGTAGTTATATTATGAAAGTAATACGTGTATTTGTATTAAGACATAAATACCCGTATTCATACAAATACACATATTCGTATAAATACTGTATTCGTGTTTAAATACAAATACCTGAAGAGAGCAATATAATACTAACTCACATATCTAGCTATCTTTTAAACCTACTAGTATTACCAAAATGTCTGAATAAAGCACGTGTATAAAATACATGTGTTTAATCGAACACCCGAGCGTATCAAAATACGCATACTGCATCATTTCGCCTGAACCGGGAAACTCTCTGTATGGGACTCTAAAGACTCGAAAATATGCTGGCAGTGGGTTTAACCACATGCACATCAGTGCTACTAGCTGTACGTAACGGTTACCCAGGTATCTATCGAAAGGAAGACTGACAAGAAAACTCGTCTGTATCCCTACT
The DNA here is from genome assembly GCA_030015575.1 of Agapanthus africanus. Lineage (NCBI taxonomy): Eukaryota > Viridiplantae > Streptophyta > Magnoliopsida > Asparagales > Amaryllidaceae > Agapanthus > Agapanthus africanus. Next base: position 386,731,806 of record JASDDO010000019.1, on the reverse strand, counting down.
GAGCCTATCTATGACAATCTTCATACAGTCCGGTCTGTTCATCTGAGAGTATCGCATATCATGTCTAGGAGGTAGAAAATGTCAGACTCATAATAACTTGATAAGTCGTGACAATATGGCTCAAGATTATCTGAGAAACTACTGATCTAACTATCATCAAATCTCAACAGCCCTGACTAAGGTCTTATGGTTTTGGCTAACCGTACATATCACGACATCGACTCCTTATACTGGGAGTGACGAATCCCCGACAATCGCTCTATGCCTCTATGTGGTTCGGGACTGTACCTAACTAAAACCTATTCACACAACTCAGTAAAGCCGTGGTAGAGTAGTAATCAAAGCACGGTAGGAACTCACACGAGACAAATGACAATCTAAGGTCGACAGACTAACTTGTGCTTATGTCACCTGAGACCTGCTATCTGACGTTAGGTATAGTACCATCCAGCAACTCCCGATGAGTCCGTCCAGTGTAACTCATAACCTAATGAGCACCTGTATACAATCTTTGGTACCGTACACCAATGGCTGTAGGACCGGCCATCTCCCATAACGAGAATAAGAAACGTATACACTAGTCTACTCTGGAGTATCGATGCCCAGTCTTGATAATCCTATGACTAGGGACAATTTAAGGATGTGCTTTTAGACTACCCAGCCCCCACTAGTATGATTGTCATCATAACGCTAGTAGTCAAGTAAGAATCCTATAGGCTTTATCAATATATATTAGCGATATGAAATAATAAGTATAACATATACACATGTTAAGATAAAGACAAACTAAATAGCATACTATCCTATCGAGCACGATTGTCATCTACATATATATCTCCAGCATCATGTACAATAAAGGCCTCTAGGGCATATATATCCTAACAATCTCCCACTTGCACTTTATCCTTTTATTGGCGTATCGACTACCCATCGTCTGCGCTAGAGCCAGTCGTTGGCGTATCGTATACACAACATCTCGAACAGCTTCTCGAAATATGCTTGAGGGATGGCCTTAGTGAATAGATCTGTAGTGTTGTCCTTCATATCTACTCTACGCACCTAATCTCATGGCGATCCACGATCTCCTTGATCATGTGATGCCGCCTTAAGATGTGTCTGGATTTCTGATGGGACCGTGGTTCCTTCTCTAAAGCAATAGCCCCGTTGTTGTCGCAATACAAAGGTATTGGATTAACAATGGACGAAACCACTTGAAGTTCAGAAATGAATTTCATATCCAGACCACCTCTTTTGCGGCATCATTAGCAGCGATGTCACGCCCCGCTTCCCAGTAAACAGAAACGGTGACGTGGCAAGCTCGCAACGTATTTACTATGAAATAAATAAGTTAAGCGTAATTAAGTAATATAACAATGAACAAGAATAACAAGAGTAATTAAATGAAACATCAACTTTATTTACATTCAACTTTACATACAACTGTTTGAAAAATAAAAGTTACAATAAATAAAACAATTCCTAAACAATGGCATACAGAAAGTAAATGCAGGCTGGAAGGAGCTAGTAATCTGGCCGTGCAGCAAGCTGGTCCAAGTCCTCCTGGGTCGGCTCTATCTCCTCAGAGTCTAGTCCTCCTAACGAACATTCCAAAGAAAGAAACATAGAGGAATTTTTTTAGTGAACTAGCGCTCGGTAAGTACCAAAAGAAGAAATAGATGATAGTATGTAATGTGAAATGAACAGATAAAGTTGTATATGATCGTTCACAGGTAGAGGATAGTTATTCTAACGTGGTTATTTGTAGTTTGGTAAGGAAGGTATTCATATATATGAGAGGAGTCCATCTTACCCCGTGGACTATGGCAACATGTAGTACAAAGCCCTGTCATAACCCACGGGACAACGGCACGTGAATTCATATACGTGTCTTTTAAGTGACCTCTTATGCCACGATATATGCTCAGTACCAATCTACCCCCTTATCCCCACGTATTGTATTGTATAGATTAAGATTACAGGTCTTGGCCGAAACCATGGATATAAAATGTTCAGGTTCATGTTCAGGATATAATCATGTGTTCAAATAGTCATGTTGAGTTCATGTCAAGTTATAACCATGGTTCGGTCAAGTCGGGTCAAGTATGCAAGTTTGAGTTTGATGTTTGAATTCGAGTATTCATGTTCATGATCAAGTATTCAAATTCTTTTTTGATTTTTGGATTCAGATTTGAGTTTTGACTCAGATTGAGTCAGACACTTGTAAACTGATTTAACTCTTGAATTCTTAGGTTTGGAAGTAATCGGCAATTGCTGGACATGGACGGTAGGATTTGTGTCAGACAATTGTCATTGATAACTCCGTTAAATTGTTTAACCTGAATAGGCAAGCATTCACTATTTCCGGCTCCCTGGACTCAAGAGAATTGATCTCTCTTAAACCTATATTTACTAGAGTCCTTAACACATTGTTTTGTATATCTCGAGGGGGTTTTATGAAAAATATTTTAATATCGATTAAAAATAAACCTTGAAGGTGATTTATAACATTTAGGATTTTCATGAGCATGTGTTTTAATTATTGGAGTATTTTAATGATAGATACTTGGCTTTTAAAAATTTATGGTATTTTATTGAAAATTAGCCCTTTTTGGTAACTTGATGGTATTTTATTAACGTTTTTAATCTTTCCTTTTTAGAAAAATACAATTTCATAATATATTGAAAATATGCATTTATAATTTTTATATAATTTTCAAAAAATAGTTTTGTTTTGAAAAGTCGTGTTTTTTAAAAAAAAAACCGTATTTTATTTCCTTTCGAGATCGAATACTCCGTGAGGAGTTCTGCATCTCGATCTATTATCCTACGGATATGCGATAATCTGTACCATCCATTAGCGGGTCCCCTATCGAAGGTTATAGAGGCGTATTTGCCAAGGATTACAAAATACCGCTTTAAAAGAAACCCGGTTTTTAAAAGATGTGGTATTTTATTGTAAAAGTTAATCTTTGAACCAACTATATATAAATGTAGATATCATGCAATAAAACCAAGGTGTGCATGTGGGGTAGGTCGTTACTCCGTGAGGTTTTCCTAAAGGTATTATTTTTAACAATATTGAAAATAGACGATAATAAAGTTCAAGGTATTTTAATGAAAAAGTTCGATTATGTTCGTTTCACATGAAAATTTTAGTTAAAATTGAATCTAAACATTTGTGATTAAAGTTACAAAAAATGTAGTAAAATTATATTGACCAAGATATAAAAGAAAAGAGAGTTCTAGGTTTTAGAAAAGAAAGGTATCAGTAATAACTCCACTTTACCGATATATGATTGGGAGATGAATTTCAATGAAAAGGAGAGTTCGGAGGGATTTACAGTTTGGAAATCTCAAGAAAATAATAAGGAAGAAGAGAGTGGCATCGTAGCATCGCGGGAGCTCCGGAAATGGCTTCGATCTTCGACAGAACAAGCTTGGTCGCTAACTCTACTTGACTCCACTTGCACTTATGAACTTTTTGAGAGAATTTTTGCTAGAATTTCATAATGGTGAAGAGCTAAAGCATGGGATGATATTTATAGTGAAGAATTAGGGTTTAGAAATTAAAATTTCGAATTAAAAAGCATTAAAAAGATGTTAAATGGTGAAATGAAAGGTCTTTTTTTGATTGTAGGGAATCAAACAGAGCAGGGGAGTTGAAGAATCAAGTGTGCAAAGCACGGATCGATTTGGGTACATCAGGACCATCGGCGCCGGCCCATGGGTTATTTTGGCCGGTCGGATCTCGAGCTCTGGCCTCGAGATTCGTGCCACATGGGTTTTTCTATGTTTACTCCATTTTGCACTTATTTGATTTTTCTGAAACTTTTTCTTTCCCCATGTATTGCACGGGCAACTCTTGGGCTTCCAAAAATTAAAAAGAAAAATCAGAAGAAAAATAATTGTGTCTGATGGTAATCGAACACACATGCTATGTCACAGCAGTGCAAAGGCTTTACCAATGAGCTACAAGTTTTTTCTTTCTTTTATTTAATAGAATAACTTTTAACTCTTACACAGGCTGTAATACTATTTTCTGTACAATAAGAAAATTTCTGTACAGAGATTTCAGAGTCGTTACATTCTACCTCCTTATAAAAATTTCGTCCTCGAAATTTACAATTATATAGAGACTAATTTTCAAATAGGTAAGGGTATCATACACGCATATCTTCTTCTCGTTCTCATGTTGATTCTCCTGGAGAATCCTTTCTCCACATTACTCGGACCAAGTTCACTTCCTTGTTCCGTAATGTTTTCACCTTTCGGTCTAGGATCTCAACTGGTTGTTGTTCGCAGGTTAGGTCGGTTTGTACGGTGACTCTGAGTGATCAAGTATATGGCTAGGGCCGCTCACATATCGTCGTAGCAGGGATATATGGAACACATTGTGCACACCTTCTAATGTGAATGGTAGTGCTAAATGGTAAGACACTTCTCCGACTCGTTCGAGTATATCGAACGGTCCTATGTATCTTGAACTTAGCTTACCCCTCTTGCTAAAATGTATCACTCCTCTATTTAGAGAGATCTTCAAGAATACATGGTCTCCAAGTTAGAACTCCAGATGTCAGCGCTTTGCATCTACCCAATGATTCTGACGGTCTTGGGCTATGTGCATCCTTTCCCTGATCGTGTGAACCATGTTCACAGTTGCCACGATCATCTCTGTCCCAAGGAGTTCAAGATCTCCAACGTCGTCTCAACTCAGTGGGGAACGACATTTCCATCCGTATGGTGCTTTGAATGGTTCCATCCCAATGCATGCCTGATAGCTGTTGTTGTATGAAAACTCCACAAGGTGTAGGTGATCTTCCCACGAACCTCTGAAGTCTAACATACAGGCACTTAGAATATCCTCCAGGATCTGAATCATTCGCTCGGACTATCTGTCCGTTTATAGATGGTATACCGTACTGAAATTCAGACTCGTTCCCAGGCTAGCTTGCAGCCTCTACCAAAATTAGGATCAGAATCTTGTATCACGATTGGAGACGATGCAAATAAGTACTCCATATAATCTCACGATCTCCTGTATGAATTCATGGGCAAATATGGTACATCTTGAAGGTTCAATTCTTTCTTTAGATTTATGCTCACCTCCATGTACTTCTTCGCTAACATCTCGGTTGACTGGCCAACACGAAATGGAATAAAGTGAGCCAACTTGGTGAGTCGATCCACAATAACCCAAATTACATCGCCACCCTTCATGCTGCGAGGGAGAGCAGTCACGAAATCTATGGTAATGTGCTGCCATTTCCATTCTGGGATTGGTGACGGCTGAAGTAGACCGGCAGTTCTGTGATGTTCAGCCTTCACTTGTTGACACACCAAACACTTTGCTACGCTTCTAGCTACTTCGCGCTTCATTCTATGCCACCAGTAGTGTTGCCATAAATCCTTGTATATCTTCATACCACCAGGGTGTAAAGAATAAGGAGAGCTGTGAGCTTCTTTCATCAACTCTTCTCGAACAGGGCCGATTGGCATACATAATCGACTTCCATATCGCAAGGATCCATCTTCATGGATGATGAAGTCAGTTCGAAGTCCACTTTCTACTTGTTTTCGGATCTTTTGTAGCTTGGTATCATTTGCTTGAGCTGCTGATTGGTAGAGTTTTTGCGTGCTTAGTTAATTACCGCAATCAAGACGGTTTCTCTTGTAGCTAGCCGGTTGAGTACGGGTCGTCCACAGGAAGATGCGAATCTTTTTCTATGTGCTTTAACGAGTTAAGTCCAAATGTCCAGGTTTGTTTTGAGATTAACTATGTGCTAAAATGATATGTAAAGAGAGCTTGTTAGGGTTAGGATTAGGTTAGTTTGAGTTAGGAGTTGCTCACTTCTTTCGTTGCCACTCTTAATATCGGTGTTACGGTAATCGGCAATAACGAGGATTAGCATGACTAGGAAGGAACTTGCAAGTATAAGCTAGGCTTTCCAACGCTTAAGTTCTTCCTTTTGGTGCTTGTCCGTCCGCTCTTGGCTCTTAGCCTTAACCTCCGGTTAATTCAACCACAACCGGTCTCACTAAGGAATCACCGCTATCATGTAGGATAGGGTGCCGTAGGGAGCGGATTGTGGTTCAATTAACGGGAGTCCGAATTAAGATGTTGGGCAAGGAAAGAGTGAGAGAGATTTCCATCTCTCAAACTTCCCTTATCCTACCCTAACAAGTTAGAAAACTACTCACCCATTACAAGAAAAAGGAAAATAAAACAAAGGAGGAAGATAGAAAGAAAGAAGTTAGAAGATTACAACTAGCTATTTGAGACCTCGCCTTGGCAAGGATCAAGCTTAAGCATCATTGTTGTTTAAGGATAAAGAAAAAGAGATCAAGAAAGAAACAAATAACAAATAACAACAACTAGATTAGCAAATGAAAATTACAAGCAATTATAATTAACAAAATAACAAGACAAGCATGGTAACAAAAAGAACTCCTTTATTCATCCTTCACTCACAAAAGCTCACTACAAGTTTTTAATGGAGAAGAGATGAGAAGAGGAAGAACAACAACAACATATATCCTAAAATCTAAATACAAGAATGAGCACCCTTGGCTTTGGCAAGTTCTGGACTATTTATAGGCAGGCAATAGAAATTATATGGCAACATTCAGAATAAACATGGAATGACCAAAACACCCCCAAAAGATCATACGCTGCGGAGTCTATAAGGCCGCGGATCCACGGCCTAAGCATGCTTATGCCGCGGATCCGCGGCGGCCCTTTAGAGGAATTGGCTCCTCCAATTTTTTGTGCTTCTTAGTGTTGATATTTAGATCAGTTTGGTACACTTTGTTTCTCAGAATCTCTCCACATTTCTTCCAGATTTGCAGTAGGTCAAAAGGTGATTTGATATGGATCTTTTGCCATGATTTCCTTGAGCTCCGCGTAGATATGTTGGATCTTGTGCTGACATTGAGCTTTGTGCATGAAAATGACACCGATTTGCCATTTTGTCCCTTAGACTGGTGTGCGGCAACATACGGATAGAGAGCGGAGACCCGTGTTTTATCTGTGGTTGGCCGTAATCCGGAATTTGTCGCGCTTTTTTATGAATTTCACTGTTTAGAGCCGAGAACCTGTATCCTGCAATTGACTAGCAAACACGGCTCCCGATAAGCAATATGATAAAAATTGGGCGGTATAAAAATGCAAATATCTGATATGAACAAATACCCCTAAACTTATCATTTGCTCGTCCCGAGCAAAGCTAATTTATTCACAAAAAATCCTAACCTCACTTTTGCAGGGAACGCGATTGCACTGAGCATGTGCAACAAGCCGTTAAACCTCTGGGTGTCCCTAGTAGGAGGAGTGTTGTCTCCTGAGGGTTTTCAGCAGATACTACCCACAAAATCCGGTCAAGCTAGTTTTGCAAAATAACTATGATTCAAACCCCTAAAGTTTTATTTCAGAAAATAACAATTCTATGATCCTAAGTCTAGACTATCGAACCCTTATTTTTCACACCTCACTTCTTATTTTTCACGCCTCACTTCTTATTTAACTAAAAAATTTATATGTCTTCTTATTTAACAATAGTGTCGTTAAGTTCCAGAAGGATCGGTTAAAGTCATCATGTCACACAATAATGCCCAGATAACAATTTAAAAGGATCACATAAGTTTTATAAAGAGTTAAGTATTTTTCAAGTTTCGTTTTCCAGTAAGGTTTCAATTTCAGAATTTCTATCTTCCTTAACAGGAAACTAGGTCTTATTTTTCACTCCACCTTTTTCTTGTTTTCATTTCATACACACCTCTGTGAACGTGCAATAGTCTTTATCATAGAATAAAACCTTCATATCTCCGCTAGAAATATTTTTTATAAAAACCTGTCTTTTGTCAAGATTATTCTCACACAAAGAACCGTTAGGAATTTTAACTCGGAGAGAACACTTGCTTGACTTTGTTTTAATCTGGACTTTCTAGGCTTCTTAACGAGCTTTGGGCCAATGCACCCAAACCAGTTGGCTTTAGGGCATTAGGTGTAGAGACACCCAACGGACTTAATTACTCAAGTTACCTAGGCCAAAAAACAAAAGACAATTTAGCGTGAAAATCATGATGATTCAATGCGTACGGAGATATAACCGGCAGTTCAATTATTTTTTGGATGAAAGACGTGTTTAGTGGGTTCGGTGTGTAATCATTCCAATCAAGTTCCAGATGGGTTATTTTTCAGACTTAGTTCCAATTAAGGCATTAATAACATTCCTTCATATTCACTTCACTTCATAAACTATTCTTGATATTACTTAACTCAGCACAAACCTATTTGATCCTCAGAAAATCATTTATCCATTTAAAAGTTTTTAGACATAAAAGACTTGTCATCTAATTTCCAAAACTCACGACACGTGTAGTGTGATGTAAAGATGTATATCAGCTATAGTTAACTTCAAAGGAGAGTTATCTTTCAGATTTTCAAAATCTAAAAATAAGATTTAGTTATTCTTATCTTATGAAACAAAAAACCGTCGAAATGTTGAATCTGAGTTCTCCCACTAGCTAACTTGACAAAAAAGTTTTTATGTTTTTAGAAAATTTTCTGATTTTTATGGATTTTATGGATTTTAGTATGCAGATGCAAAATATACATATGAATGCGAAATTTAGAAATGCGTACCGAGCGTACCCCCAAACTTAAACTGGACAGTGTCCTCACTGTCATCGCATGAAGAGATCACTGAAGGGTCAAAATTGTCGGTTAGATATACACAATTTTTTTTTGTTTTTGTTTTTAGAGAAAAGAAAAATAGTAAAAATGGAAAAGAATATCCACAAATAAATACAAAAAGGTATATACATACCCCCAAACTTATTTGGAACAGTGTTCACTGTTCTTGGCTGGATAACCGAAGTTTGGTGGTAGGCAGAGGAAGATTATGCAGGGTAAACCGGCTCCTGTAAGACCAGGAGCTCCTCTGTTGGTTCAGCGCTAAGGTACGGTTTAAGTCGGTGTCTGTTTACTTTGAAAAATGAACCGTCCTTTGGATTCTCCAAATCCACAGCGCCATGCGGATACACATTCCGCACAAAATACGGCCCCTTCCAGCGAGATCTGAGATTACCTGGATGGAAATGTAGTCGAGTGTCGTAAAGCAGCACCTGTTGACCAGGTGTGAAAGTTTTGCGCAAAAGGTGTTTATCGTGAAACATCTTCGTTCGGTTCTTAACGACAACCGCGTTATCGTAAGCCTCATCCCTAAGCTCGCTCAATTCGTTCAACTACAGCTTCCGATGGCTGCCCGCATCTTCGAGAGACAGATTCAGCTCCTTTATCGTCCAAAATACGCGATGCTCTATTTCCACAGGGAGGTGGCAAGCTTTTCCGTACACAAGCCTATAGGGAGACATGCCAAGATCGGTCTTATAAGCAGTTCGAAATACCCAAAGGGCATCAGTTTCAACGACCAATCCTTACGGTTCTTGGAAACCGTCTTCTCCAGTATCTGCTTGATTTGCCGATTTGAAACTTCGGCCTGCCCACAGGTTTGGGGGTGGTAGGGCGTAGATAGCTTATGATTAATGGAATACTTCTGCATCAAGGCCTCGAAAGTCTTATTGCAGAAATGAGTTCCATTGTCGCTAATGATCGCTCGGGGGTGCCCAAACCGGGAGAAAATGTTTTCTTTAAGAAACCTAACGACAACCTTGTTGTCGTTAGTCCGGCTGGGCACAATCTCGACCCACTTAGAGACGTAATCAATAGCGAGAAGGATGTACAAGTTCCCAAAAGAGCTGGGAAACGGCCCCATGAAATCTATCCCCCAAACGTCGAAAATCTCCACAACCAAGATTGGTTGGAGCGGCATCTCGTTCCTCCTGGATATCCGGCCCAAGTGTTGGCACCGGGAGCAAGTCTTGCAGTAGTCATGAGCGTCTTTGAAGAGTTGTGGCCAGTAGAAACCACACTGCAAGATCTTCTCAGCTGTCTTTCTGGGGACAAAATGCCCGCCACATGCTTGATCGTGGCAAAATGAAAGCACACTCTTGAATTCATCGTCAGGGACACACTGGCGAATAATCTGGTCGGGACAGTACTTGAACAGATAGGGTTCGTCCCAGTAAAAGTGTTTTACTTGGGATAAGAATCGAAGTCTGTCCTGACGTGACCATTCAGTCGGTAGTAACCATGTGGCCAAATAGTTCACAATATCTGCGAACCAGGGTTCGCAAGATACTGTCAAGAGCTGTTCATCCGGGAAAACGTCGTTGATCGGAATGTGAAGCGACGGCGAAGAAGGAACTCGTGAGAGATGGTCGGCGACTACGTTTTCACATCCTCTTTTGTCCTTGATGACAAGGTCAAACTCTTGAAGCAAGAGGATCCAACGTATCAGCCGAGATTTTGCATCTTTCTTCCCAAAAAGATGGCGCAGAGCAGAATGGTCTGTGTAGACAATGACTGGAGAGCCGATGAGGTAGGGCCTGAACTTTTCTAAAGCAAATACAACAGCTAAGAATTCCTTCTCAGTTGTTGTATAATTAAGTTGGGCGTCGTTCAGGGTTCGGCTAGCATAATAGATTACGTGGGGCATCTTGTTGATGTGCTGTCCAAGGACAGCACCAATGGCAAAGTCGGATGCATCGCACATAATCTCAAATGGGTGCGTCCAGTCAGGTGAAGAAAGAATGGGAGCAGAAGTGAGTGAGCTTTTTAATGACTCGAACGCAGTCACACAGCTCGAGTTGAAGTCGAATGGCTTGTCCTTGGCCAGCAAAAGAGTCAAGGGCCTAGCAATCTTGCTAAAGTCCTTGATGAACCGTCTATAGAAACCGGCATGGCCAAGGAAGGCTCGGATGTCTCTGACACATCTGGGAGGAGGGAGATTGGAAATGACCTCAATTTTCGCTTTGTCAACCTCTATGCCATTTTGCGAAATGCTATGTCCTAAGACAATACCTTCGTGCAACTTGAAGTGGCACTTCTCCCAATTCAAAGTGAGGTTCTTGTCCTTACATCGGGTAAGGACAGCGTCGAGATGCAGCAAACACTCGTTGAAAGAATCGCCGAAGATGGAGAAATCGTCCATGAAGATCTCCAGGAATTTTTCCACCATGTCTGAAAAGATTCCCATCATACACCGCTGGAAGGTAGCGGGCGCATTGCATAACCTAAAGGGCATGCGACGATATGCGAACGTGCCGAAAGGACAAGTGAATGTGGTCTTGTCTTGGTCCTTTTCGGCGATGGGAATCTGATTATAGCCGGAGTAGCCATCAAGAAAGCAGTAGTACTCGTGTCCGGCCAATCGTTCAAGCATTTGGTCAATGAAAGGTAGCGGAAAGTGGTCCTTCCGCGTTGCGGCGTTGAGTTTTATGTAATCGATGCATACTCGCCATCCAGTTTGGGTGCGAGTAGGGATTAACTCGTTCGCCTCGTTAGTGATGACTGTTATGCCTGATTTCTTGGGGACAACGTGAATGGGGCTAACCCACTGGCTATCAGAGATAGGGTAAATGATACCACTATCCAGACACTTTACGATTTCCTTTTTCACAGCCTCCTTCATGACTGGGTTGAGTCGCCTTTGTGGATCCCTGGCTGGTTTGGCATCATCCATCAGATGAATGTGATGTTCAACGATCAGGGGACTAATCCCCTTGATGTCCGCCATGGGCCAGCCAAAAGCTTGCCTATTGCTGTGCAAGACCGCAAGAAGGGCTTTCTCTTGTTCTGGAGCTAGAGAAGCCGAGATGATAACAGGGAGGGTCTCGTTCTCACCCAAGTAAGCGTACTTAAGGTGAGACGGCAAAGGCTTGAGTTCGAGCGTTGGAGGTGAAACGATTGAAGGCAAGATTGGTGAAAAGGTCTCGAACTCAAAGGATTCCAGTAAAGGATCAAAACGAGTGTAAGCAACCGAGTTGGATGGTTCAGGCAACTCATCCGGAAATTTGAAGGATTCAAACTCGGGTAGTGAGTGGGTAAGATCGTTCAAGAAAGTGAAACACTCGTAGTCATTATCGGGCGCAGAAACAGCAGCAGGTTCGAAGAGGAACGCACTAGTGGCGTTAAGGTTATCGTGATCGAACAAAAACTCCTCGAATTCACACTCCTCTGGGGTGATCTCCTGGATTGAGCAAACGTCTAATATATGAGCATTAGGTTCGGAGGGCTGATTCCCCAACTTAAAAATATTGAGTTCAATTGTCATGTTTCCAAAAGATAGGTTCATCGAACCATTTCGACAATTGATCACAGCATTTGAGGTTGCAAGGAATGGGTGACCGAGTATCACCGGAATTTGATTCCGGGGGTTAGCTACAGGCTGTGTGTCTAATACAATGAAGTCAACGTGGAATATGAAGTCTCCAACCTTGATTAACACATCCTCTAGCTCACCCCTGGGATGGGTGATCGATCGGTCGGCCATTTGGAGAGTGCAGTGTGTGGGTTTCAGCTCTCCTACACCTAGTTGCTCATATACTGAGTACGGAAGTAGGTTAACACTGGCACGAAGATCTAATAGTGCGCGGTTGATGTTCTTATCCCCAATGGTAATAGAAATCGTAGGACAGCCAGGGTCCTTCCGTTTTTAAGGTAAAGATTGGGTAAGAGTATCACTCACAGCACTAGCCAAGAAAACTTTCTTGGGTACCTGAGACTTCCTCTTTTTCGTGCACAAGTCCTTTAAGATTTTCGCGTAGGACGGGACTTGTTGGACAGCATCTAAAAGGGGAATGTTGATGTTAACCTGCTTAAACAACTCCAGAATCTTCTCCATTTGTGGATTTTGTTTATTGGACCTCAACCGGTTTAGAAATGGAACGTTTTTAAAATTGGTTGAGTCCAATGCTTGTGGAGGAGATTGTGGAGTTGGAACGGATCCCAGAGCTGGTGTTTTCGTGGAGTGAGAAGTGGGTCCATTCAGAGCAGAAGAAGAAGAAGAAGAAGAAGAAGAAGAGCCTTTTGAAGAATGAAGAATAGGCTCAGAAGATGAGGAAGGAGAAGAAGAAGAAGAAGCGGCCGGGGTGTCATCGTCGATCCGTGTGCCAATATTGTTTTGCAGCATCCTTCCTGATCTCAATGTAGTCACGGCACTCACATTATGGTTCTGTTGTTCAAGAGCAACATGTACATTATGTGGGTGACCGGGATTTGGGAGTGGTTGAGATGGAAGCTTCCCCTTTTCTCGCTCGCTTAACGCCGCATTCAGCTGTGTAATCTGGGCTTCGATGGTTTTGATGCTTTGCCCGTGTGCAGCAGTGTGTTGCACCGAAGACTGAATAGACGACTGGATGTTCGCGGTGGATTGTGTCGATTATTTAACGAACGCCTCCAGACTTCGTTCGAGCGAGGAAACCTTGTCGTTGTTTGACGGAACAAAGTTGTTTTGGGGAAAAGAATTGTTGGGTGCAAAGTTGTTCGTTTGATTTTGAAAAGGTTAGGGTTGTAAGGGCTGCTGAAACTGATGTTGAGTTTGTTGTTGTGCTTGTTGTTGCGGAGGAGGGGGCCTCTGGAAATTGTTGCCTTGGAATTGATGCTGATTCTGATTCCAGGAGAAATTGGGGTGGTTCCTCCAACCGGGATTGTAGGTGGAAGAGTATGGATCATTTCTCGGTCTTTGCTGAAATATAGCATTAACCTGATCCTGTCCTTGAGATGGTGGATTGTAAGGACACTCTTCGGTTAAGTGAGAAGGATCGGAACAACAAGCACAAATGGTACGAAGGGGAAGAACAGGGGTAGGAGCAGGACATGAAAATTTGCTCTCTATCGCTTCAAGTTTTCTCATTATTGCAGCCATTTCAGCTTTCATCGCAATAGAGACATCGAGTTGGTGAATTCCTACCCTAGACTGACCAGTAGAAGTGGAGGAAGAAGAAGAAGAAGTTGGTCTGGTGCTCTCCCATTGAAGCGTTTGTTCCGCAAGGTCGTCGAAGAATTGCCACGCTTCCTCGTCAGATTTCGATAGGAAGTGGCCCTGACAAATGGTTTCCAACAACAGCTTGGTTGCTGGGTTCAGGCCCTCGTATAAGGTTTGGCAAAGTTGCCATTTCTCAATACCATGGTGAGGGCACTGAACAAGAAGGTCTTTATACCGGTCAAAGCACTTCCAGAAGGGTTCGGTAGGAAGCTGGGAGAATTGGCTGATTTCGTTACGGATCCTCGCGGTTTTATGATTCGGATAAAATTTCTTGAGAAACGCTTTCACAAACTCATCCCAACTGGTTATGGAGTGGGAAGCAGTGCTATACAGCCACTTTTCAGCAAGATTGCACAAAGTGAACGGAATGACCCGTAGCCGTATAGCATCGTCCGACAGCTGGGTAGTTTTCATCATGGCATAAACATTTTGGAATTTGTTGATGAAGATATAGGCATCTTCAGATTCAAGCCCATGAAATTTTGGAAGCATGTTAATGAAGTGGGGCTTAATTTCAAAATTATCCCCATTGGCCGGTGGAAGGGAAAGACGGGTGGGGAGTGCAGAGCGGGTGGAATAGAAACGATCCTGGAGCGCGATTCGCTGTGGCGCTACGAAAGACGGTGGTGGTGGGTTATTCGCATCCATAGGAGGTCGAATCAATCCCGGGGGAGTTGTAGGGATGTTTGGATTAAATCCTGACATCACGGAAGAAGGGGTTGGTGATGGTGAAGGTGAGGATGTATGAACAGAATTCCGGTCAACGTCGGAGTTGGCCGGCAAAAATAAGGGTGAAAGAGGCATGGACGGAGTTTCGACGTCTGAGTCAATCGCGTAGTCGGTAACGACTAACGTAACGCGGACTAGGCGGGCGCTAATGTCCCGAGTCCAAGCGGACATACACTAAACGAGTTTAGTATAGTCAAAGCGGAGAAGGTGAGGGTAAGAAAACGTCAATGGAGAAATACGATGGGTGGTGGGTGAAAAAAATGGGATTTTGGCGACAAAGGGCAAGTTTTTATAAAAGTTTTTTGGTTTTTTTGTGTTTTTTTCATTTTTTTAGAAAGAGCTTTACAGAAATATGTACGGACTTACGGCTTCAAACAATCACAGATAAAATATGCACAATCACACCTAGATCTAGGGTCACCTAGGTCAGCTAGACAGCTCCTAACTGTTCCAAAGGGCTAGAAATAGAACCTCAAACCGCCTCTTCTCCGCCAATTGCGGCCAGGTAAGTGCCAGGTAAGTGGGAGGCTCCCCACTACGTAAGTAGTGGTCCTAATTAAGTAACCACTTGCCTTGGACACACTTGCCTAGACACCGCAAAGTCAGGATAGGATAAACGGCTGATGCCTGTAACTAGTCCTTTGTCCTATTGAGCGCGAAGTCCTTAGGGCTGAGTCTAGTATTTTTTAATTAAACAATGATCAATGCATATGCTTTTTGTGATTTCTGGGGTCCTGGGAAGGGTGATGAAATCCCCACCCAATCTGGATTGGTTTCAAGCCCCTTAAAGTCCGTATTAATAAATGCAAAGCAGTAACAATCAACTGCAATCAATTTTTATTTTTTAGAGCGGCGCAAAGAATCCTGCATAAAAACAATTTATTGGAAGGGGGAAGAGAGTTTGCGCAAAGAATGCTGTAGAAAACACAGTTCAGTGGAGTTCAGAGGAGTGGGGGAGAGATAAGTAACACTCACAGGGATTTTGAGATGCTGAAAGCACCAAGTGGCCGCGGTTCCGCGGCCTAAGACTGCTTATGCCGCGGTTCCGCGGCAGTAAGGTGGATGTGGGGCTTCAAAAATCTTGTAAGTCCTTCCTTGGCTGTCCTCTTCTTGTCTGGATTTCCTGAATCTTGATTTGCTCACTGTATTTGCTCCAGATTTTTACAGTAGACCGTTGGCTCCGTCTTGATCCGTCGCGGGGTAGCCGCGAGATATGGGTCTAACTTCCCACGTCTTTGGCACTGAACTCGACCGTCTTTTTATCCTGCACACTTGCACAAAAACTAATCAAAAATAACAAGATGGTTTTTTACAATGTATATTTTTTTTGTTTTGTTTTTTCGGTTAGATATATATTCACAAATTAACCCGAAATTACACAAAGAAATAAACTACCGTCTCCCCGGCAACGGCGCCATTTGATTGGTAGAGTTTTTGCGTGCTTAGTTAATTACCGTAATCAAGACGGTTTCGCTTGTAGCTAGCCGGTTGAGTACGGGTCATCCGCAGGGAGATGGGAATCTTTTTCTATGTGCTTTAACGAGTTAAGTCCAAATGTCCAGATTTGTTTTGAGATTAACTATATGCTAAAATGATATGTAAAGAGAGCTTGTTAGGGTTAGGATTAGGTTAGTTTGAGTTAGGAGTCGCTCACTTCTTTCGTTGCCACTCTTAATATCGGTGTTACGGTAATCGGCAACAACGGGGATTAGCATGACTAGGAAGGAACTTGCGAGTATAAGCTAGGCTTTCCAACGCTTAAGTTCTTCCTTTTGGTGCTTGTCCGTCCGTTCTTGGCTCTTAGCCTTAACCTCCGGTTAATTCAACCACAACCGGTCTCACTAAGGAATCACCGCTATCATGTAGGATAGGGTGCCGTAGGGAGCGGATTGTGGTTCAATTAACGGGAGTCCGAATTAAGATGTTGGGCAAGGAAAGAGTGAGAGAGATTTCCTTCTCTCAAACTTCCCTTATCCTACCCTAACAAGTTAGAAAACTACTTACCCATTACAAGAAAAAGGAAAATAAAACAAAGGAGGAAGATAGAAAGAAAGAGATTAGAAGATTACAACTAGCTATTTGAGACCTCACCTTGGCAAGGATCAAGCGTAAGCATCATTTTTGTTTAAGGATAAAGAAAAAGAGAACAAGAAAGAAACAAACAATAAATAACAACAACTAGATTAGCAAATGAAAATCACAAGCAATTATAATTAACAAAATAACAAGACAAGCATGGTAACAAAAAGAACTCCTTTATTCATCCTTCACTCACAAAAGCTCACTACAAGTTTTTAATGGAGAAGAGATGAGAAGAGGAAGAAGAACAACAACATATATCCTAAAATCTAAATACAAGAATGAGCACCCTTGGCTTTGGCAAGTTCTGGACTATTTATAGGCAGGCAATAGAAATTCTAGGGCAACATTCAGAATAAACATGGAATGACCAAAACACCCCAAAAAGATCATACGCTGCGGAGTCTATAAGGCCGCGGATCCGCGGCCTAAGCATGCTTATGCCGCGGAACCGTAGCCCTTTAGAGGACTTGGCTCCTCCAATTTTTTGTGCTTCTTACTGTTGATATTTAGATCAGTTTGGTACACTTTGTTTCTCAGAATCTCTCCACATTTCTTCCAGATTTGCAGCATGTCAAAAGGTGATTTGATGTGGATCTTTTTCCATGATTTTCTTGAGCTCCGCGTAGATATGTTGGATCTTGTGCGGACATTAAGCTTTGTGTATGAAAATGACACCGATTTTCCATTTTCTCCCTTAGACTGGTGTGCGGCAACATACGGATAGAGAGCGGAGACCCGTATTTTATCTGTGGTTGGCAGTAATCCGGAATTTGTCGCGTTTTTTCATGAATTTCACCGTTTAGAGCCGAGAACCTGTATCCTGCAATTGACTAGCAAACACGGCTCAAGAGTACCTACCGATAAGCAATATGATAAAAATTGGGCGGTATAAAAATGCAAAAATCTGATTTGAACAGCTGCCTTGATCTGATTGACAAGAGTGGACTGGACTTGTAAGTTCATCAAATATGAAGCATTACCTAGCATAACTACTTCGATCTCCAATCCGTGCAATTCTTGTTGTAGCTTCCACTGAGCGGTGAGGTTCATTGATAATGGCCGATGACTAAAGGCATCAGGAACTACGTTCAACTTTCCAGGATGATACTTTAGGTTGATGTCGAAGTCCGCCATGAGTTCTATCCATCTTCTCTGCCGCCTGTTTAGTTCCTTCTGAGTAAATACATACTTCAGACTCTTATGGTCAGTGTATATATCCGCTCGTTCTCCCAAAAGATAGTGGCGCCAAATCTTGAGTGCGAAGATGACGGCTGCCAATTCTAGATCATGTGTTGGATAGTTGTGTTTATGTACCTTTAACTGTCTTGATGCAAAAGCCACAACCTTTCCATGTTGGTGTAGAACACATCATAATCCTTTACCGGATGCATCACAATGCACCATGAATCCTCCAGATTGATCCGGTATTACAAGAATTGGTGTAGAGGTTAACCTTGACTTGAGTTCTACAAAAGATTTTTCACATGTTTCTGACCACACGAATGCTTCGTCTTTACGTGTGAGCTTGGTCAGGGGTGCTGCGATCTTTGAGAAGCCTTCAATGAATCATTGGTAGTATCCTGCTAATCTCAAGAAACTTTGTATATTCTTCACCGTCTTTGGTGCTAACCTGAACGAAGATCTAGCTTTGAAAAGATACAAGACCCACTTAACTAATCGAAAAGGTCACCGATACGCGGTAGTGGATACTTGTTCTTAATCGTCATTTCGTTCAGAGCTTGATAATCCACGAAACCTTCTTTCTTCTTCATGAGTAACACCGGAGATCCCCATCTTGAAGTACTGGGTCGGATCCAACCTTTCTTTAGCAGTTTGTCCAACTAAATACGGATCTCCTTCAATCCCTCCGAACTTAACCGGTATGGAGCTTTGATTACAGGATGCGCACCAGGTTTTAAATCAATACTAAAATCAAGATCTCGATCGTGAGGCAAACCTGATATGTCATCAGGGAACACATCCTCAAACTCTCAAACTATTTCGGTCTTTTCTTCTTCCACCGGTTGAGAGAACGGTTCTGCATTCTTTGGTTTAGCACTGTAGCTTCCTGGCTCCAAGGTTCTATCTCCACTTTTGAAATAGAAGACTGGGTGATATGGTATCTTAAATACTACTCGCCTTTGACGGCAGTCAATAGTAGCATAGAATACTCCCAGCCAATTCATTCCCAACACAACATCGAAATTTAGTATGTCCAGTACTTTGAAATTTGCGTAGAATTCTCGACCGTAAATTACAACTGAGCACTGATCATATCCCAAAGTTGCTTTCAAGACTCCATTCCCGGAATTGACATTCCATCTTGAAATGAGTGGCTTCATGGGAATCGCACGCGTTCTCATAAATCGTTGTGACATGAAGCAGTGTGAAGCTCCAGTGTCGAAAAGTGTGAGTGCAGGAAGGGTGGTTACTAGTATAGTACCTAAGTTGTGTGAGATTGGGTTTAGATATAGGACAAGTATAGTGATACACAGGGATTGAAAGGTTGAAAGGATGGGGGAATTACCAGTGATGACTTGTTCTGTGGCTTCGACCTCCTTGACTGTCATTGTAAAAAACTGTCGTCTCGGTACATTCCTCCTTTCCGTAGGCACATTCCTCTGTCCTTGGGACACATTTTTCTGCCCTTGTGGCACATTTCTCTGTTCCTGATGGAATTAATGATGAGGCTATGTAGGTGGTCCACGTGGAGCTAGTGCAGGAAGAGCTAGGCGGGGAGCAGGTGCCTGAATGGCTGACCTCTGTGGGGCTATGATTGCGGGTCTGGGTGCTGGTGCTGTGTTAAGACGATATAGGCATGCTCCTATAGAGTGAATAGATGCGCCACAAATCAAACACAGGCCATTTGCAAGCCTGCAGTCCTTTACCAAGTGTCCAGTTCTCTTGCAGTAGAAACATAAATATGGATTGGACCAGTTAAATGATCCTCTTGGTCTCCTGGGTGCAAAAGTCGGCCTAGAAGAGACTCCTCCTGTCATCTGGATAGCAGGGCGTTTGATTCCGGCTATTTGGGGCTTACCCTTCTTCTTGACCACAGCTTCATAATGACGTGCTGCCTTTAGGACGAGTTCATGAGTTGGGTAGTCGCCTATGGATAATGCTGCCTGAATCTTCGGGTCTAAACCCTGTTGGAATCGTCTAGCCCGAATCTCATCGGTTGGGATCAAATATGCCGCGAACCTTATAAGATATTGATGTCAGGATAGTGATGTGTTTTACAGAACAGAACTTGATAC
The DNA here is from genome assembly GCA_030015575.1 of Agapanthus africanus. Taxonomy (NCBI): domain Eukaryota; kingdom Viridiplantae; phylum Streptophyta; class Magnoliopsida; order Asparagales; family Amaryllidaceae; genus Agapanthus; species Agapanthus africanus. The sequence continues at coordinate 386,711,852 of JASDDO010000019.1, read as the reverse complement.
AAATTCTTTACCTGCTAAGCATGATGAATTCAGCATCATATTCATCCACCAATTTTACCCACATGGAGCCATGTTGTAGGTGGATAAACTGTTGCTCCATCTAAAATCGAGCAGTCTCGGAGAAGAACATCGCATCGAACAGATCGCGAAACGTCTTCCACTCTATGGGTTGTGTGAGATGGTTTTCTTCAGCTTTCGACCAGACTCTTGCATTGTCGGTGAGCTAGAGCTTAGCCACACGAACCCAAGCTATGTCTGATACCTGGGCTGCGGCAAGGTCGTCCTCTATACTCTGGGCCCATTATTCAACCTCCAGAGGACTCTTTTCCCCCCAAAAAGTTCTTTGGATACAACGCACGGAATTGCTTTACTCCAGGTGCTTCGGCTTCCGGGTGGTTCATAAGAATAGCAGTCTGCTGCTGCTGGCCCTCAAGAAGACTTTTGATAGCTTCTAGAAGCACCGTCTGTATGTTGATTGGAGCAGCAACGGTAGGGGAAGGTGGTAAAGTAGGTGGTGGTGTGTTGCCATTGACATTGGTGCTGGTGTTGTTGGGAAAATCCATTATCTTGATAGAAAAGGAAAGATTAGGATAGATTCAAGAAATGTAAGGAATGTATAGTTGCTGATTCTTATAATTCTGGTGATATATTGCTTAAGACTTCATACAGAACTGACCTACATGGGCCGCCAACAAAATCGCATGGTTTTTCCCTTTAGAGTGAACCGGACCCGACCAGGGGCCACTTCCCAGGAGATCACCCATCCCAAGACTTCCCTGGCCTGAGCGCGCTTAATTACGGAGTTCTCAATCTCCTGTAGTGCCGATTCACTTAAAATGCTCCTCTGTAATTGAGGGTGGTATCATTACATTTATAATGCAGTTCGATCCTCTTTCGGGATGTGTTCCGAAAATTCCCTATTGTTCTACAGTGGGTCCCACGGACTCAAGAGGTAGCCCCCATGGATTCAAGAGGTGGCCCCTAACCTCTTCGCATGACAATTGGCGTGGCATTTTGTTCCGTGTGGTATTTTGTTCCGTAAGCAAGAACCATGTCTCGACATTCTCCCCACCTTTGACAATGGTTCGTCCTCAAACCACAGACCTAGTACTGAGGGACCTGCATGGGCCACCAACAAAATATGTCATGCTCCGCTTCCTAGTAGACAGAAACGGTGATGTGGCAAGCCCGCAACGTATTTACTATGAAATAAATACGTTAAGCGTAATTAAGCAATATAACAATGAACAAGAATGACAAGAGTAATTAAATGAAACAACAACTTTATTTACATTCAACTTTACATACAACTGTTTGAAAAATAAAAAATACAATAAATAAAACAATGTCTAAACAATAGCATATAGAAAGTAAATGCGGGTTGAAAGGAGCTAGTAATCTGGCTGTGCCGCAAGCCGGTCCAAGTCCTCCGAGGTCAGCTCTATATCCTCAGAGTCCGGTCCTCCTGATGAACATTCCAAATAAAGAAACAGAAAGGAATGTCGTCAGTAAACTAGCGCTCGGTAAGTCCCAAAAGAAGAAATAAATGATAGTATGTAATGTGAAATGAACATGTAAACTTGTAATTGATTGTTCACAGGTATAGGATAGTTATTCTAATGTGGTTATTTGTAGTTTGGTAAGAAAGGTATTCATGTATACGAGAGGAGTATATCTTATCCCGTGGACTATGGTAACATGTAGTACAAAGCCCCGTCATAACCCACGGGACAACGGCACATGAATTCATGTAGGTGTCTTTTAAGTGACCTCTCGTTCCATGATATACATTCCACACCAATCTACCTCTTTATCCCCGCGTATTGTATTGTATAGATTAAGATTATAGGTCTTAGCCGAAACTATGGATATAAAATGTTTAGCTTTATGTTCAGGATATAATCATGTGTTCCAGTAGTCATTGAGTTCATGTCAAGTTATAACCATGCTTTGATCAAATCGCGTCAAGTATGCAAGTTTGAGTTTGATGTTTGAATTCGAGTATTCATGTTCATGGTCAAGTATTCAAATCGTATTTGATTTTTGGATTCGGGTTTGAGTTTGGACTCAGATTGAATCAGACACTTGTAAACTGATTGAACTCTTGAATTCTTAGGTTCGGAGTAATCGGCAACTGCTGCACATAGACGACCGGATTTGTGTCTTTTACCAAGACAATTGCCATTGATAACTCCGTTAAGTTGTTTAATCTGAATAGGCAAGCAGTCACTTTCTTCGGCTCCCTGGGGCTCAAGAGAATTGATCCCGCTTAAAGCTATATTTACTAGAGTCATTGACATATTGTTTTGTATATCTCGAGGGGGTTTTATGAAAAATATTTTAAAATTGATTAAAAATAAATCTTGAGGGTGATTTATAACATTTAAGATTTTCATGAGCATGTGTTTTAATTATTGGGGTATTTTAATGATAGATACTTAGCTTTTAAAAGTTTATGGTATTTTATTGAAAATTAGCCCTTTTGGTAACTTGATGGTATTTTATTAACGTTTTTTAATCTTTCATTTTTAGAAAAATATAGTTTCATAATATATTGAAAATATAGATTTATAATTTTTATATAATTTTCAAAAATTAGTTTTGTTTAGAATAGTCGCGTTTTTTTAAAAAAAACCGTATTTTATTTCCTTTCGAGATCGAATACTCCGTGAGGAGTTCTGCATCTCTCTCTACTATCCTAAGGATGTGTGATAATCTATACCATCTATTAGCGGGCCCCCTAATGAGGGTTGTAGTGACGTATTTGTCAAGAATTACAAAATACCGCTTTAAAAGTAACCCGGTTTTTAAAAGATGTGGTGTTTTATTGTAAGTGTTATTCTTTGAACCAACTATATATAGATGTAGAAATCGTGCTATGAAACCAAGGTGTGCGTGTGCGGTAGGTCTTTACCCTGTGAGGTTTTCCTAAAGGTATTAATTTTAACAATATCGAAAAGAGACGATAATAAAGTTCAAGGTATTTTAATGAAAAAGTTCGATTATGTTTGTTTCACATGAAAATCTTGGTTAAAATTGAATCTAAACATTTGTGATTAAAGTTATAAATAATGTGGTAAAATTATATTGATCAAGATATAAAGGAAAAGAGAGTTCTAGATTTTAGAAAAGAAAGATATCGGTAATAACTTCACTTTACCGATATATGGTTGGGAGATAAATTTCAACGAAGAGTTAGGAGGGACTTATTGTTTGGAAATCTCAAGAAAAGAATAAGGAAGAAGGAAGGGGCTTCGTGGCGTCACGGGAGCTCCGGAAATGGCTTCGATTTTCGATGGAACAAGCTTGGTCGCTAACTCCACTTGACTCCACTTGCACTTAGGAACTTTTTTGAGAAAATTTTTACTGGAATTTCAGAATGGTGAAGAGTTAAAGCATGGGGTGGCATTTATAGTGAAGAATTAGGGTTTAGAAATTAAAATTTTGGATTAAAAATCATTAAAAAGATGTTAAATGGTGAAATAAAGGGTCTCTATTTGATTCCAGGGAAATCAAACAGTGTGGAGGAGTTGAGGGGAGTTGAAGAGTCAAGTATGCAAAGCACAGATCGATTTGGGTGCATCAGTACCGTCGGCGCTTGCCCATGGGTCATTTTGGCCGATCGGATCTCGAGCTTTGGCCTCGAGATTCGTGCCATGTGGATTTTTCTGTGTTTACTCCATTTTGCACATGTTTGATTTTTTTGAAACTTTTCCTTTCCTCATGTATTGCACAGGCAACTCTTGGGCTTCCAAAAATTAAAAAGAAATATCAGAAAAAAATAATTATGTCTGATGGGAATCGAACACACAGGCTATGTTACAGCAACGCAAAGGCTTTACCAGTGAGCTACAAGTTGTTTCTTACTTTTATTTAATAGAAATAACTTTTAACTCTTACACGGGCTGTAATAATCTTTTCTGTACAATAACAAGAAAATTTATGTACGGAGATTTAAGAGTTGTTACAAGTGATGTACTCAGCCTCCATCGTCATGTCTGCTACGGTGTCCTGTTTGAAACTCTTCCAACAAACTCTCCCCTTCCCCGTTGAGAGTAAAAACATAACCCAAGATGGATTTAGAGTCATCCTTGTCACTCTGGAAGCTATAGTCTTTAAAGACCTCGACTTGAAAGTCTCCATTGCCGTATACTAAGAACAATTCCTTATCCCTTCTCAGATTCTAGAGAATGTTCTTTACGGCTATCCAGTGCTTCTTCACTGGGTTTGACTGATACCGGCTTACCATGCTGAGTGCGTAAGCTACATCTGGTCTGGTAAATAATATCGCATACATTATAAATCCTACCGCCGAAGCGTAGGGTATAATACTCATGCGAGCCCTCTCCTCATTAGTCTTGGGAAACATCTCTTTGGAGAGGGTGATCCTATGACAAGCGGGTAAATTACCTCGCTTGAAATCTTCCTTACTAAATCTATTTAGTATGATATCTATATACCTAGACTGTGAATGTTCCAACATTCTCTTAGATCTGCACGATAGATCTTAATCCCTAGAATGTACGAGACATCATCCAGATCTTTCATGGAGAACTTCTATGACAAGAAGCTATTAACTGATTGTAGCATAGGAATATCATTTCCTCACAAGACAATATCATCCACGTATAAGACGAGGAATATCACGGTTCTTGCTAGAATTTTCTTATAAATGCAGGGTGCATCTACATTTTTGATAAATTCAATTTCCTTGACCGTTTCATCAAAGCAGATGTTCCAACTCTGTGATGCCTGTTATAATCCATAAATGGATTTAAGCAACTTGCACACTCTTCAGCTGCTCTCACTCTCTATGAAGCCCTCTGGCTGGTCCAAATAAACACACTCTTCCAAACTTCCATTCATATTAGCAGTATTTACGTCCATTTGCCAGATCTCATAGTCATGGAAGGAAGCAATGGAAAGTAGGATCTGAATGGATTTAAGCATAACCACTGGAGAAAAGGTTTCGTCATATTCCAAACCTGGTCTTTAACGAAAACCTTTTGCTACAAGTCTAGCTTTATTGGTTTCAACCTTTCCATCTACACCAATCTTCCTTTTGAAGATCTATTTGCAGCCTACGGGTTTTACCCCTGGAGGTGCAACGTCCAAAATCCAAATTTTGTTCATGTACATGGATTCCATCTCGGACCTCATAGCATCCAGACACTTCACCGAGTCTCTGCTCGTGATAACCTGCTGAAAACTAATAGGCTCATCATCATCGATGATGGAATACTCTCGATCCCCATCTATGAGAAAACCGTAGTATCTCTCGGATGGATGAGAATGCCTACTAAATCTACGAAGTGGTGTAGAAATGTCCGGTTCTATTGAAGTCTCAGGTTCCACTAAGCTTTCAATAATAGTTTGTGGTTTTGGAATTTCTTCCAGTTCTATTGCGCTCCCACTAATTTGTTTTCAAGAAATTGAGTTTCCAGAAAGTGAGCATGTCGAGAAAAAAATACCTTTTATTTCTCAGCGTAATAGAAAAGATACCCCTAGAATTCCTTGACTATCCCACAAACTTTCATAATATCGAACGTGCTTCGAGCTTGTCCTCATGTTGCTTTTTGACAAAAGATGGACAGCCTTAAATCTTAAGATATTTAAAACAGAGTTTTTTCCCACTCCACGTTTCATATGGAGTGGTAGGTACTGACTTAGTTGGAACTTTGTTCAATAGGCATACAGCAGATTCTAATGCAAAACCCCAGAAGTATAGCGGTAACTCAGCATTACTCATCATGGAACGCACCATACAAGCAAGGTGTGATTCCGCCTTTCATTGTGTTGTGGTGTATATGGAGGTATAAGCTAATAGAGAATTCCATTCTCTTTTAAATATTCCAGGAACTTGGTACTTAAGTATTATGCACCCCGATCAGATTGAAGCTTCTTGATACTTTTTCTCATTTATTTTTCCACTTCATTCTTATACTCTTTAAATTTTTTAAAGGCCTCAGATTTATGTTTTATCAAAAATAATGTCCATACTATGAGAAATCATTGGTAAAAGTAATAAGGTAGGAATAACCACTTCTTGCATGTATAGATATCGGACCACACATGTCGCTGTGTACAAGTCCCAGGAGCTCAGTGGCTCGTTCTTCGTGTCCAGTGAACAGAGTTTTGGTCATCTTTCCTTTGATACAAGGTTGACGAGTTGCATATGATAAATATTCAAACAGATCTAAATATCCATTTTTATGTAATTTAGTTAATCGTGTTTCATTAATATGACCTAGTCTACAATGCCATAAGAAATCTTGATTTAATTCTGGAGTCTTTCTTTTTAGTGTGTTTTGGACGTTGTAAACTTGATGCTGATTAAATATCTATATTCCATTATCTAGTATACCCAACTTAATCATTTCATAATTTAAGTGAATGTTTATAACATTGCTTTCAAATGCAAAAGATATCCTTCATTAGATAACAAAGATATAGATATAATATTACACATCATGCTGGGTACACAAAAGCAGCTATATAAGACTAAAAAATGTCCACTATCAACCCGAGGTGACATTCTCCTATTGTAACAGCATCCACACTTGCTCCGTTGCCAACTCATAGGGTCGTATCACCTTTCCCTAAAACTCTGCGGCTTTTCAGCTCCTGCAAAGAATTACAGATGTGAGATCCTGACCCGGTATCCAATACCCAGAAAGTACAGTTAATAGATTAACGGTTTTCAATTACTAACACACCTGAAGCGGAAACTACAACTTACTTCGTATCCTGATTCTTGGCTTTCAAATCCCGGCAGTCCTTCTTTCAGTTTCCCTTATTATAATAGTAAAAACATTCCTCCTTTGTTGCAGTTGTCCCCTCGGTCTTTTCCTTTCCCTTCCCCTACACCTTATTGACACCACCTTTCGGTTTGGTGGGGGCCTTCTTCTTCTTCCCCTTGGTCTTAACTTTAGATTTAGAGGAAGAAGGTTTCCTAACAAGTAGAGAGGGTGTTTTCCTGGATTTCTTTAGAGTGCCCTCTGCAATCCTCAACATGTTGAGTAGTTCTGGAAGTGTAACTTCCGTTCATTGCATATTGAAATTCAATATGAACTGGGCATAGGTGGAGGGTAGAGACTGTAGAATCAAGTCAGTATATAACTCGTTCTCCAATATGGTCCCGATGGCTGAAAGCTCCTCAATAAGACCGGTCATCTTTAGGACTTAGTCCCTGACAGATGAACCGATAGCCAACCTCGCTTGAAATAGTTTTCTCGAGGCCTCATATCTTGCGATACGAGATTACTCTCTATATAAATCCTTGGTATGGAGGAAGATGGAAACTAAGTCCATCTTCTTGTGTCGCCTCTGATGTACATTATTCATGAAGGCTAACACGAAGCACTTTGTTTTTGCGCAATTAAGATCCCAAGTCTTACGGACCTCAATATCCACGACTATAGAATCGGGACCTGGGATAGCGGGGGCTTTAGACGTAAGGTCATAAGCCACCTTGTCATAAGTAAGGGCTATTTGGACATTCCATGGCCAATCTTTATAATTTGGCCCCGTAAATATGTTTTTATCTAGTAGCAACTTAAGTCCAGTCATGATGGTCGCTGCAATTAGAAGAGAGAGAAGAAACACTCAGCATATGCTCTTGCAAGTTTAGATTGGTTATTAGTTTATCTAAACATGATGGCTCCCACTGTTTTCTCAAATTTGTTAGTGCGTTGTGCTTGTGCAGTAGAAGCCGCAGCCAAGACAGAAGCGAAAACAATGATTTTATGCAAGCACAAAACACATATACCCAAGGAATCGAACCATGCACCTAAACTAGCAACTAACATACAAGGTTCGTAGAGATTACAACTTTTGATGCATGTCCACCTAATCATGGAAGACCCCTCTAAGCTCATAACCATCGGGAACACACTTGAGAGGCAACCGTCCTTGCCGAAGATGATCCACCCGAGAGTGACCGGTCCAAGCTGTGACCGACGCTCCAAATTTGATAGGAATGGATTGTGGGCGATGTAGGAATTTTTTCACAAACTTATTTCTCTCTTTTCTATGCTCAAGAGAGAAAGTGAAGAAGAAGGAGAAGGAGGTGAAGAGGAGGTAGCCATTATATGAAAAAATGGCTAAGTCCTTTTCATGAAGAGAATAAGTGTAGAAAGAGAATGGCTAAGTTTTGCAACCATACTTGAATAGTAAAACTAAATGATTTTCCAATATAAAAAAACAAAGCCATACCTCTCTACCATACTCCTTTACACCTCATCCTCCACCTCATTTTTGATTTTCTTAAAAAAGAAAAATCAAGAAATAAGGTGTCCATCTTCTAGAAGTATTCCCGTATAAATACAGAATGCTTCACCCGATTACTACATATACGTGTATCCGTCTAAAAATATGGATAGCACCAAAGAGAGGAAATGAATTGTGAACAATAATACTAATATATATATATATATATATATAAATTATTAAATCAAAACTTGATTTAATAATCCGGCTTAATCCTAAGCCGGCTAGTATTATCAACTGTTTGATTAAAGTCCGTGTATCCCGTACACGTATTTAATCGGACCCCTGCACGTACTAATATACAATCTCTATATCTATCGCCTGAACCGGGAAAACCCTCTGTGTGGGACTCTAAAAACTCAACATAACACTGGCAGTGGGTTTAACCATAAGCACGTCAGTGGCACTAGCTGTACATAACGGCTACCCAGGTACTTGCCGAAAGAAGAGTCGACAATCAAGTATGTCCTTACCCTACTGAGCCTAAATGTGACAATCTCCATATAGACCGGTCTCTTCGTCTAAGAGTATCGCATACCGGGTCTACAGGGTGGATAACGTCAGACTCCTAATAACCTGATAAGTCGTGTCGGAGTCAAGCTCATCACCAACAGTGAAACTACTGAACTCAAATCAGTAAATCTCATCTATCGGGACCACAGATTTAGGGTGATGGCCAACCGAACACAGTGCGACATCGACTCTTAATACTAGGAGAGACGAATCCCTGACAATCACTCACTGCCTCCATATGGCTCGGGGCTGTACCCAACTAAAACATGTTTGTACAACTCTTTTAAGCCATGGATAGTACTAATCTAAGTACAGTGGGAACTCACACGAGAAAAATGATGATTTTAGGTCAAAAGACTAACTTGTACTCATGCTACCTGAGAACTTCCATCTGACGATAAATATAATACCATCTAGAAGTTCTCGGCGAGTCCGTCCGGTGTACTCACCTCCAGTGAGAACTTGTATACTATCTTAGGTGACACCAATGGCTTGTGAGACAGGAAACCGCCCTTCATCGGGGTCTAGAAACGTATACACTAGTCTACTCCGGAATATCGATACCCAGTCTCGATACTTCAACGACTATGGACATTTAAGGATGTGCTTATGGACTACCGAGCTCCCATGTATATGATCGCTATCATAATGCTGGTAGTCAAGAAAGAATCCTACCGGATTCATCAATGATGAACAAAAACCAGACAGCATACTATCATCTCGAGAAAGACTGTTCTACCAATATAGATCCACCCTCAATTATCATAATCGCCTACTTGCAATTACAATAATTGCCTTGAGGGCATTATATCCAACAATCTCCCACTTGAACTTAAGGTCAATTATTATGGTATCGCATACTCACAGCTCGTGTGCTACCGAATACCCAACTTCTTTACTAATCAGTTTTGCAAACCATATTTGTGAAACTTATGTATTCGAGAAATAGCCTCAGTGAGTGAATCCGCTACAATGTTCCAACTTCATCTCTCTATATCTTAAATTCGCAGAGATCAACAATCTCCCGAATTGAACGATACCCCGCCGTCAGGATTTGTCTAGATACTTAATGAGACCAAGTTCATAAATGAAAAACTATATCCAACAAATTTCTTGGGCTGTATCTTCTGTTGAGTCATAACCAGTAACTTGCACCATGTCTATCTCAGTATCCCTATTAGAACCATATCCAATATACAGCTCCTCAGAAGAGGGTAAACTCAAAACTCTGACAACATCTCTGTCATCCAGGTCATCTCGTGACAACCAAAATTTGACCGATTGTAGTATAGGAACATCATTTCTTATCCGGAGTATGTTATCCAAATCTCAGGACATAACTCCCTATAACCTTTTTACTAGGTTCATCTGTTATTTTAATGAAGTTAATCACCTTGACTGTCACATCAAAACAGATGATTCGTCTCCGCTATGCATGATTTAGTTTACGAATAGACATAAGCGACTTGCACACCTTCCGCTGCTCTCACTAACTACGATAACCCTCTGGCATAGTCCTATAAACATGCATTTCTAAATACCCATTTAGAAAGATATTATAGTCATCCTCTTGCCAGATATCATAGTCATGAACAACAGTGCTAACTCATATCTGTATGGACTTCAGCATAGACACTGAAGTAAAAATCACATCATAATCCACAATGGGTATTTGATGAAAAATAATTACAAGTCTATCCTTATTAGGTTAATACCTTTCCAACTGCATAGATATCGAATAATCTTGCTCCTAATGGGTTTCACCCCTTCAGAAGCACCCAACAAAGTCTAACATCCATAATTTGCTGAAGTGCGTAGAGTCCAACTTGGATATAAAGCACCTGGTCATCTGGAAGTTACCACTTTCTATGACCTGCAGATAACTACTAGGGCCATCACAACCATGATACTGACCTCCATGTCACCGTCTAAGAGGAAACCGAAGTATCTCTCGAGTGGCTGAGGTCACCTACTAAATCTGCGTAGTGGCTAAGGTTTTTCAAGTCCAATTGAATCGCCATGTTCTACTAAATTTTTAGTAATCATTTGTGGTTCTAGAATCACTTCCAGTTCTATCATATTTCCATTAGTTTTTTTGCAAAAATATTCCATTTATAAAAAAGGTGGCGAGTTAAGAAAAATGTAACTATTGATCTTAAAAATGGTATAAACAAAACCCTAGCGAATGCTTGGGATAATCCACAAACTGCCATTACCGAAGTGTGCCTTGAGTTTGTCCGTATTCTGCTTTCAAACAGAAACCGGATAACTACGTATCTTAACTACCTCAAGATATGTAACCATTCTATGTCCATATAAAATCATAAGCACTAATTTAGATGGAACTAGATTCAAATGTTATGCAGGCATGCGATTGTGATGATTGAGGGAGGACCTATATGGGTAGAACAGTCTTACTCAAAATGATAGTATGCTATCTGGTTTGTCTTTATCATCATGTACATATATTACGTGGTATTACAGATCATTATTACATGTTGATAGAGCCCATAAGATTCTTGCTTGACTAGCAGCGTTATGATGGTGATCATACATATGGGGGCTGGGTAGTCCATAAGCACATCCTTAAATGTCCCTAGTCATGGAAGTATCGAGACTGTGCATCGATATTCCGGAGTAGACTGATGTATACGTTTCTAGATCCTGACAAGGGATGATGGTTGGTCCTCTATTGGTCTTTCGCACCTAAGATCGTATACAGTTGCTTACTGGGGGTGAGTATACTGGACGGACTCGCCGGGAACATGCTAGATGGTATTATACACATTATCATATAGCAGTTCTCAGGTGATATGAGTACAGGTTAGTCCTTCGATTTGAGATCGTCATTTAAAGAAAGTGAGTTACCACTCTGCTTTGATTACTACCCTACCATAGCTCAAAAGAGTCATGCAAACATGTTTTAGTTGGGTACAGTCCCGAGCCACATGGAGGCAATGAGCGGATCATTGGGGATTCGTCTCTCCTGGTATTTGGGGTTGATGTCGCGTTGTGCATGGGTGGCCATCACCAGAAATCCTCGGCCAAGGTGGATGAGAATTACCGATTTGGATCAGTAATTTCTCAGTGGGTGATGGGCTTCACAACGACATGAAATATCGTGTTATTAGGGGTCTGACTTTATCCACCCCGTAGACCCGATATGCGATACTCTTAGACAAATATACCGGACTATACGGAGATTGTCACAGATAAGCTCAGTAGGGATCTGGATAAGTTTTCTCGTCGGCCTTCCTTTTCGACAGGTACCTGGGTAGCTATTACGTACAGCTAGTGCCGCTGACGTACTTGTGGTTATGAATTTATCCAGTAACTCACTGCCGGGGTACTGTCGAGTCTTTAGAGTCCCACACAGAGGGTTTCCTTGGTTCATACGAAATAGTGTAGTGGCCGTATTTTGATACGTGCAGCGTTCCGATCGAATGATTGTACTAGTTACACGGACTTTCGATCGGACGGTTGATAATACTAGCCGGTTTAGGATTGAGCCGGATTATTAAATCAAGTATTGATTTAATAATTTATGTATATATATTTCTATATGTATGTTTTAGTATTATGTTCTTTGTATTATTCTATCTCTTTACGTATTCGTATTTTAATACGAATACGGGTATGTATATACAGTTGAGTGTATTCCGTATTTATACGAAAAAAAATTTAGAAGGTAGACACCTCATTTTAGATTTATCCATTTATTTTTAAATGGAAATGAGGTGTAAAGGTAGTGAAGAGAGAATGGTAAAAACCATGCTTGAATAGTGTTGACAAATGAATTGTAAATTCATTTGTGCAAACTATTCAAGTATGGTTGCTTTATTTTAATTGGAAAATGGTTTTATACAAAACCATACTCTTATTTGGATGATCACTTGGATGGTTGTTTTTGATGAAAAACATTCTCAACATTTTTGCTCATCTCTCTTCACTAGACTTTCTTGAGCTCCTCCTCCTTCCTTTTGATCTTCCACCCTACCATTTCATGAGTCGAGAATCAAGGGTGGAAGAGAGATAGATATACACTTAAAACAACTCACTACATCTCTAGACACTCTAGATTAGCAATCTAGAGTCCCTAGTTGCTCCACTAGATTTTTAGTGTGAAGCTAGAGCCATGAACCACATCCCTCGGGTGAATCATCTTCGACGGAGGAAGACCGACAGCCAAGCTCGATTAAGGAGATCTCAATAAGCTAAGGAAGAGGGTAGAAGACCGAAGGACATGGATGTTTTGGTAAAACACTTCTATCACAGTAGCTAGAACTACTTTTAGCTTACTAGTTTCATGTTTTGTTCGATTCTAGGTAGTTGTTTCTAGCGCTAAGTTTTTAAACCCAAAATTTTCGTTCCATAACAGCTGCAGTCGATGGCTAGGGTGCTAGGAACCCCAACAGTCAAATCCCTTAACTGTCTCATCAAAATAGATGTTCCAGCTCCGTGACGCCTGCTTTAATCCATAAATGGATTTAAGCAACTTGCACACCTTCCCGTTGCTCCCACTGTATACGAATCCCTCTGGCTGATCCATATAGATGCACTCTTCTAAACTTCCATTTAGAAAGGCCGTTTTTACATCCATCTGTCAAATATCGTAGTCATGGTAGGCAACAATGGCAAGTAGGATCCGAATGGATTTCAGCATAGCTACTATAGAAAAGGTTTCGTTATAGTCCACTCCTGGTCATTGATGAAAACCTTTTGCAACAAGTCTAGCCTTATAGGTTTCCACCTGTCCATCTGCACCAATCTTCTTTTTGAAAATCCACTTGCATCCAACGGGTTTTACCCCAGGAGGAGCAACATCCAAAGTCCAAAATTTGTTGGTGTACATGGACTCCATTTCGGATTTCATAGCATCAAGCCATTTTACAGAGTCCCTACTGTTAACGGCCTGCTTGTATCTGGTAAGATCATCTTCTTCCAAGATGCAATCCTCTCGATCCCCATCTATGAGAAAGCCGTAGTATCTCTCGGATGGACGAGAAATCCTACTAGATCTGCGGAGTGGCTGAGGTTTTTCCAGGATTATTGAATCCTCTGGTTCCACTAATTCTTCAGTTATAGTTTGTCCTTCTGAAATTTCTTCCAGTTCTACCGCACTCGCTCTAGTTTTTTTTGCAAGAAACTGCCATTCTAAAAACTTGGCATATTGAGAAACAAAAATTTTTTGTTCCTCATTGTGGTAGAATAGATATCCATATGAATACTTGGGATATCCCACAAACTTGCATAAAACTAATCGTGCCTCAAGTTTTTCTGAATTTTGTACTTTAAACAAAAGCCGGACAACCCCATATCTTAATACGTTTAAGATATGGTTTCTTTTCGCTCCATATTTCATATGGAGTCTTAGACACAGATTTGGATGGAACTTGATTCAAAAGGAATGCTGTTGTCTGAAGCGCATGCCCCCAGAATTAAAGAGGCAGATCAACACTACTCATTATGGAGCGAACCATGTCCAAAAGAGTACGGTTCCTCCGTTCCGATACACCATTATGCTGTGGTGTGTACGGAGGAGTAAGCTCAGACAGAATACCATTCTTTTTTACGTATTCTAGGAATTCCATGCTTAAGTATTCCCCTCCTCTATCAAACCTGAGGATCATGATAGTTTTTCCAGTCTGGTTCTCTACTTTGTTCTTATATTCTTTGAATTTCTCAAAAACTTTAGATTTGTGTTTCATCAGAAATACATATTTGAGCCTAGAGAGATCATCAGTGAATGTAATAAAGTAAGAGAGCCTACCCCTTGCATGTATAGACATAGGTCTACATACATCACTGTGTATGAGTCCTAAGAGCTCTGTAGCTCTTTCTCCATATCCGGTGAATGAGGCTTTGGTCATCTTTCTTTTGAGACATGACTGGAAAGTTTGATAAGACGAAAATTCGAATGAATTCAGAAATCCATCCTTAAGTAACTTGGCTATTCTTTTTTCATTGATATGACCAAGTCTACAATGCCACAAGTAGGTTTCGTTCGTATCTGAACTTTTCCTCTTGCGCGTGTTTTGTACATTGAAAACTGTATTGTAATTTAGATTGTAGATACCATTACACGGTGTACCTTCTGTAACCAGTACCTGATTAAGGTAAATATGTTAGTTATATGTATGCCCTAGAGGCCATTACTATACATGAGATGTATATTGTAGTGGATGCTTGGACATATATAGGGAGGACTTTCTTGCTCGACATGATAGTATGCTATCTGGTTACTCTTTACCTTAACGTGTACACTGATTGTCTCTCTGTTACATGTTGGTAAAGACCTTAGGATGTGTACTTGACTACCTAGACTATGATGCGGATTATACTAGTAGGAACATGGTAGTCCATAAGTACATCCTTCAAGGTCCCTAGTCGTGGGTGTATCGAGACGGGGCATCGATATACCAGAGTAGACTAGCGTATACCTTCTCGACCCATGTAGATGGGCGATGGATGATCCCATATCCATTGGTGTTTGACATCAGAGATGATATACGGGTGCTCAGTGGAGGCTGGGTACACTGGACGGACTCGCCGAGAACTCCCAGATGGTATTATACCTTACATCAGATGGCAGTTCTCTAGTGACACTGGTACAGGTTAGTCTGTAGATCTGAGATCGTCATAGAGTCTTGTGTGATTCCCACTGTGCTTTGATTTCCACCTTACCACATCCAAGAAGGCGTGCAAAACGGTGGTTTTTGGGTACAGTCCCGAGTCACATGGAGGCAATGAGCGATAGGAGGGGTTTCGTCTCTTCCGGTATTGAGGGTTGATGTTGCGCTATGCTCGATTGGCCATAACAGGGAAGTCCCTGGCCAGGGCTGGTTTAGAGATTTACTGGTAAGTGTTACCAGTAGTTTCTCGACCCGTTATGAGCCTCATATCGGCATGACTTATCGGTTATTGGGGTCTGACGTTTACCACCCCTAGACATGATATGCGACATATCAGACGAGGAGACCGGACTGTACGGTAGTGTCACTGTCAGGCTTTTTGTAGGAGTTGGAGCGGGCTTGCTTGCTGATCTTCTGATCGCTCAATACCCGGGTAGCCGTTACGTCCAGCTAGTACCGCTGACGGCTTGTGGGTGCTTGATATGATCATCACCTACTGCCGGCGTATTGACGAGTCTTTAGAGTCCTACATAGAGGTTTTACTGGCTCAGGCAAAACGAAATAGGAGCGCATATGTGATATGTGCGGGACCGAGAATAATGCGAGTATGTGATACCGTATTCAATTCTCGCGATGTTTGTATCGATCGGTTATATGTGATATAACCAGGTTATCGAATCAAGGGTTGATTCGATAAGTCGATACATTAGATGTTAGTCGGTTATATGTGATATAACCGGATTATTAAGTCAAGTGTTGATTTAATAATTTAGTGTATAATTGTATATGTGATATACTAATTTGCATTAACTAACATTGGTTCACTTAAGCATTTGTTTTTCTCACTTGTACACAACTTAATATATATGTGATATATATTTATTTGTGTTCATTTTGTATCATGGTTGTTGATACAACTATCATGGGTGTATAAGACTTATACCATACTAATTATAGTGTTAGGTTTTTAATATTTAAAGTAATTCTAAAATTAGTGGATGATGAGCTCATATGCATGAAGCTTCATGAAGCTTAGGGTTGCATTGACTTGGTCTACTAACTTTGGATTACATGAGATATTAATTAACCTAACTATTATAATGTAGCCATGGTTATGTCTCTACAAGAGTTAGTATAAGATACCCACTCACCCATGGTTAGCTCTCTCACTTAGTTAGTTTTCATTCTCATTTTGAGCTCATCTTCTTCCTCCTTCAAATTCTTGCTAGGGTTTGATAAAGAGAGAGAAACATTATGAGAAAAGAGATTCTAAAGTGTACCTATTTCCTATTTCATCACCCTCTACTACACTAGCACTTTAGTTTATGGTGTTTGCTTCACTAATTCTCTTGTTAGTGAAGTAGAAGCTTGAGTTCGTATTCTCTCGACGTAGATCATCTTCGGCCTCGAAGACTTCAAGCAAAACCGTTGCCCTCTTATCATGGAGCCGTCCGAGAGACCGGGAGTTCGATGATCGCAGCGAAGGGACTACAACAAAGAGCTTTAGAAGTGAAGGACCGATCTACAAAAGTTGTATTTCGTATTCACTTAGTGTTAATGTGTTTAATATGCTAGTTTTCGCCTAATAATCTAGCAAAGATCTTGTTTAGGGTTATTCGGCACGGCTAAAATTTTAATCGGGCATGATTGATGCCTTGTAGAACCAAGTTAGAGTGCCTAGTAACCCTACAGTGGTATCAGAGCCTAGCTAGAGTATTAGGCGACGTGTTTACGAAGTTAAAACTCCGATCGAACCCCGATACGACAATATTGAACCCCTCTCCGGAAAAATTTTCAAAACTGTGATTTTTCTGTATTAAAAATACCTAAAAAATTCTGCAAGGTTTTCTAAGCATAACTGTGAAAAACGACAAAGCAAGTCGTACGGACCGCCTGTAGGGTGTTTTTCGTCACCCCAGTGAGATGGGAATACGCACGCGCTTGTCAGGCGTACTACAGATTCCCCCTGCCTAGGGTAGGCCGGGGTTTAATGATTATGGGGATCCGAATCTCCGGCAGCCGCGGACTAAGCTGCCGTTAATTACCCCTCGCCTTTGGGGCGAGGGAACCTCCGATTAACGGGTTAAACTGGTCATGCGAACCCAATGTGCGGTGCGCGTGTGTTCTGTTTTGAAAGGGGGGTTTTGGATATATCGGGAGCCACGCAGAGTTTTTACGGGGGTCCCGCTACCCTGATAGCAGGCTGGGGGTCAAGGGGGCTAGCAGCCCCCTTGCGGGGTTCGGGGCAGCGCCCCGGCCCGAAAATTTTTTTGAGGGGGAGAGTGTGGCGGAGTATGTGTATGTGTACATTTGTATACATATGTATATATATACATGTATGTATAAATAAAGGGGAAAAGGGCATCCAAAGGATGCGTGGGGCAGCACCTTGGGTGCTGTGCGCTTAGGTGCTGTGCGCTCAGGCGCAAGCGCGCCACGTGTCGGCACGTGGGCGCTTTGCGCATGAGCGCTGCGCGCAGGTGCGCAAGCGCGCGCGCCACGTGTCGGCACGCGGGCGCTTTGCGCACTTGCGCAAGAGCGCAGGTGCGCAAGCGCGAGCGCGCCACGTGTCGGCACGCGGGCGCTTTGCGCACTTGCGCAAGCGCGCAGGTGCGCAAGCGCGCGCGCCACGTGTCGGCACGCGGGCGCTTTGCACACTTGCGCAAGCGCTTAGGTGCGCAAGCGCGCGCGCGCGCCACGTGTCGGCACACGGGCGCTTTGCGCACTTGCGTAAGCGCGCTGGTGCGCAAGCGCGCGCGCCACGTGTCGGCACGCGGGCGCTTTGCGCACTTGCGCTGCGCGCTGCTAAAACAAATTTCTCAGAAGAGAAATCAGAGAGGAGTTGGACTCCTGAGTGTGTGTGTGTTTTTTTTTTTTTTGGGTTTAGTGAACGATGTTCTTCTTCCTCCTGTTGCTTGCTGGATCTTGAAGATCAAGAGATGTGAAATCTCAAAATCTCTTCTTTTTCAGATCTAATGATAGATCCAAGTTCCCCTTTGTGGGTTTTGTGGTGAAAAACTAATTTGTTTTGAAAAAGGAAGAGTAAAACTCTTGATTTAATTCAAGAGAAAGAAGAAGGTTTTGGAACCTTGAAGATGGAAGAAAGAGCTCAGCTCTGAGACTTTTTTTTTGAGAGAGAAAAAGTTATGAGATATTCTCATTATGTTTTGCCTTTATAGGCTATACACTTTACACATAGCCCCTTGGGCTTCACAAAATGGCATTTTGCCTATCCCATGGCTCATGTGCCATTTCTTTTTGCACATAAGCCATGGGCTTTACAAAAATTTGGCTTTATGCCTATTTTTCTTACATTTATCCATAAATAAAATAAAAGAAATGCAAAAAAAATTATTTATTACAAAATTTTTATCTTGGCATGGGGGAGGTCGGCCGCTTAATGTTCGGGCTCGACCCGGGCATGGGCCCACTGGGTCGGGGCCTGGGCCCACTTGGCTTGTGGTTGACTTGGATTTTGACTTGGTCAACCGGGGTGTAAATTTTTACCCCAACAAATTGCCCCCCATCAATACATGCACACCACATATGTGGGTCGTGTGCATGAAATTGATGGATCTTCTTTTACTTGGAGGCGACCTGATTTGGTTCCCGCTTTTTGGGAAGCCGGCGCTGCCCTTTTTATGACATGGACGGTCATTGCTTGACATGTCTCCGAGACGGAATGTCCGTGATAGACGTTTCCCTGGCCCGGAGCGATCTGATTCCCGCTTTGTAGAAATCCCACGCTGCCCTTTTTGTGACTTGGACGGTCGATGCTGCCCTTTTAGCGACGTGGACGGTCGATGCTGCCCTTTTTGCGACTTGGACGGTCGGTGCTGCCCTTTTTGCGACTTGGACGGTCGGTGCTGCCATTTTAGCGACGCGGACGGTCGATGCTGCCCTTTTAGCGACGTGGACGGTCGATGCTGCCCTTTTTGCGACTTGGACGGTCGATTCTGCCCTTTTAGCGACGTGGACGGTCGATGCTGCCCTTTTAGAGACGTGGACGGTCGATGCTGCCCTTTTAGCGACGTGGACGGTCGGTTCTGCCCTTTTTGCGACGTGGACGGTCGGTTCTGCCCTTTTAGCGACGTGGACGGTCGATGCTGCCCTTTTAGCGACGTGGACGGTCGATGCTGCCCTTTTAGCGACGTGGACGGTCGATGCTTGATTTGACTTGCTCTGCTTCTTGCAATGCCAGGGGTAGACTTGACTTGCTCCGCTTCTTGCGGTGTCGAGATTGGATTCTGACTCGCTCCACCTTCTGCGGTGTCGGAGTGGAAGTTGACTTGTTGATTTTGATTTGGGTTGACATCAGCATCGCTATACTGGAATATGGTGCCAGGAGCGAATCATCATCTGTCATTGAGAGGATTCTGGGATTTTGGTTTTTGTTTAGCATCTGCATTGCTGCACTGGAATAATGCCAGGAGCAACCCATCATTTGCCCTGAGAGGATTTGGGAGAAATTGGGATTGTTTTACGCCCGTGGATTGTATACGGTTTTGCAGGATGTATGATCCAGACCGTAGGGCCGGAAAAAATTTTGGGACTTTGTCGGCGTCTGCATCGCTGCACTGGAATATGGTACCAGGAGCGACTCATCATTCGCCGTTGGGGTATGGGATTTGGAATTTGGTTGGCGTCTGCATCGCTGCACTGGAATATGGTACCAGGAGCGACTCATCATTCGCCATTTGGGGATTGGGGAGCGATGGCTTAGGAGACAGGTTTAGATCCCTATCGCCTAAGGCTTTTCAATTTTATGGGCCGTGAGGGTCCTATAAAAGCATTTCCTCCCTACGAGTCGTAAGGATCCCGCAGGTGTATTTTCTCCTTAAGAGTCGTGAGGACTCCTAAGTGTGTTTTTCCTTTATGAGTCGTAAGGATCCCACAAAGGTTTGTTCTCCTCATATATCGTGAGGACACATGAGTGGGTCTTATCAATGGAGCATCATTCCCAAAGCGGAGACCGGCCGCGTAACTGGTGATTACGGTGGGGCATGGGTATGATGAGAATTATTTGAGCCCGTGGATTGCATACGATGGTCAATTTGGGGACCCACCGTAGGGCCGGAGAATTTTGAGAAATTGGATTTTGGTTGGCGTCTGCATCGCTACACTGGAATATGGTACCAGGAGCGACTCATCATTCGCCGTTTGGGGACTTGGAATTTGGATCTTGTTTGGCATCAGCATTGCTGCACTGGAATAATGCCAGGAGCAACTCATCATTTGCCTTTGGAGGACTTGGGATTTGGGTTTTTGGTCGGCATCAGCACCGCTAACACTGAAGCGAAATGCCAGGAGCGGCTCATCATTTGCCGTTGCCCGTTGGGGAACGATGGCTTAGGAGATAGGTTTGGGTCCCTACCACCTAAGGCTTTTCAATTTTATGGGCCGTGAGGGTCCCATAAAAGCATTTTCTCCCTACGAGTCGTAAGGATCCCGCAGGTGTATTTTCTCCTTAGGAATCGTGAGGATTCCTAAGTGTGTTGCTCCTTTGTGAGTCGTAAGGATCTCACGCAGGGGTTTTCTTCTCGCAAGGTCGAGAGGGCTTTGCGAGTGTATTTCATCTCTTTTCACGAGTTTGCGCCCATTCGGGTTTTCACAGACTCGCCGGTAGTCCTGCTGTTTTTACTCACGGAGCCCTTTCGGGTTTTCATCCGTGCCCGTTTTGCTTGTGGACAAACCGTTTTTTTTTTTTTTTTTTTTGCCGCTGGTGGGACTTTAAAAGTAGTCTCACCGGCAGGATTTGGGAGAAATAGGGGTCATTTACGCCCGTGGATTATATACGGTTTTGCAGGATGTATGATCCAGACCGTAGGGCTGATGTGCTCAATTCGCCTGCGACATGGAGCATTCACGTGTAGTATTTCTTGAGATATCGGCCGTTGATGGGTGGCATGGGCCTTTCTCCCTCGGCACTTATTAGTTGGTAGGATCCTCCGTCGAACACTTTCTCGATGACGTATGGTCCTTCCCAGTTTGGCTCGAATTTTCCCTTGGCATGTCGATTGGGGATGATCGGTCTTTTGAGGACCAACACTAATTCACCTTTCTTGAAAGCGCGGAGACGGGTTATCTTGTCATAGGCCCGTGACATTTGGGCTCGGTATAGCTCCAGATTTTGCTGTACCGCGAGCCTCTTTTCTTCGAGGGCATCGAGCTCTTCAAGTCGAAGGAGCACGTTTTCCTCCTCCGTCAACTCGTGCTGAACGGCCATTCTTAAACTTGGAACTTCGACTTCGAGGGGGAGGACCGCCTCCACTCCGAAGAGCAATGAGTATGGAGTGGACTGAGTTGGAGTACGGTGCGTGGTACGATATGCCCACAACGCCTCGTGAAGTTTGAGATTCCAGTCTCTCTTGTTGGCTGAAGCATTTTTCCTCAGGAGCTTGCATAGAGTCTTATTGAAGGCTTCGGCTAGCCCGTTGGCTCTTGGATTATAGATGGAGGAATATCTCCAGTCTATCTTGTGCTGAGTAGCGAACCTTGAGACATTGAAGCTCTTGAAAGAAGGCCCGTTGTCAGAAATGATTCTTCTTGGTGTACCGAAGCGGTATAGAATATTATGCTGGAAGAATGTCAGAATATCTTTTGTCTTGACTTCTTTTAGCGGGACAGCTTCAGCCCATCTGGAGAAGTAGTCTGTCGCGGCCAGTATGAACCGGTGGCCTTTAGATGACGGAGGATCGATTGGGCCAACAATGTCGGTGCCCCAGACTTCGAAGGGCCACGACGCCACTGTAGGATGCAATGGATTGGGATGCTTGTGAATAAAATCACCGTGAATTTGGCAGATATAACATTTCTTTGTATGCTCTCCGCAATCCCGTATCATGGTGGGCCAGTAATACCCAAGCCGTTTAATTTGCAGTCGCATCTTGGGGCTAGATTGGTGAGCACCGCAAACGCCTGAGTGAACTTCTTTCATGACTTTTTGGGCTTCGGCGGATGACAGGCACCTGAGCCAGAGTTGGTCATATGACCTGCGGTATAACGTGTCATTTACAAACACGTATCGGAGAGCTCTTTTCTTCAGCTGAATCCTCGCAGATTTTTCTTCGGGCAGCTTGTCGTATCGGAGGTACTCTATGAAGGGTTCTCTCCAATCGGGCTCGTCTTGGATGATCGAAGCTTCTTCCGCAGGACTGCTCTTCTGTTCCGCGCTTTCCTCTTCTCGTAGAGAGACTGGGGGTAGAATTTGCCGGCTCCTGACTGTGATCAGAATTTCGTCCATGTCAGGATCAGCCAGCTCCTTGGCCAAGCGAGCGAGTACATCAGCCTTTCCGTTCAATGCTCTAGGGACTCTCGTTAGTTCAATATGAGTGAACCGTTTCATGAGTTCCACCACTCGACCTCTGTACCGAGCTAACTCGGGTTTGTATATTTTATAGTCGCCGCTTACTTGGTTGACGACAAGCTGGGTGTCACCGTAAACCCGTAGCCGAAGGATTTCCATTTCTATGGCGAGCTCCAAACCAGCTATCAGAGCTTCATACTCAGCTTCATTGTTTATCCGAGGCTCGGTGAGAGCAAAAGAACGCCGTAGGGTTCCCATTGATGGTGTGATGAACACCAATCCTATCCCTGCTTTTTTCTCCGGGATGCTTGATTTACTGGAGGTCCTTATTGACGAGGCTCCATCGAAGTAGAGCTCCCAACATGGCTCATCTTCCTCGAGGTGCAGCACTTGTTCATCGGGTAACTCACAATTTAGCGGCGACCCTTCTGGTATGGGATGAGCGGCGAGAAAGTCTGCAATAGCTTGTCCTTTTACTGCTTTCTGAGGGGTATAAACTATGTCAAACTCAAGTAGCATGACAGCCCATCTTGCCATCCTGCCGGCTAGGCTTGCTTTGGTCATCAAGTGTTTGAGCGGGTCGACCTTGGAGATCAGCATAACCCGATGAGCCAGCAGATAGTGCCTCAGCTTCTTCATAGCAAATATCAGAGCCAGGCATTGCTTTTCGATTGGGGAATAGTTGTGTTCCGCCCCGACTAGAGTTCGACTGAGGTAGTAGAGGGCATTTTCCTTTCCCTCCTCGTTATTCTGGGCGAGGAGCGCACCGAGTGACTCATCTAGCGCGGCAGTGTAGAGAATCAACGGTTTATTTGGAATGGGAGCAGCCAGCACTGGAGGGTGCAACAAGTATTGTTTGATGCTTTCGAACGCTGCTTGACATTCGGCATCCCAGATAAAAGGAGATCCTTTCTTCATGAGCTTTGAGAAGGGCCTACATCTCCCCGATAAATTTGAGATAAA
Organism: Agapanthus africanus; assembly: GCA_030015575.1. Taxonomy (NCBI): domain Eukaryota; kingdom Viridiplantae; phylum Streptophyta; class Magnoliopsida; order Asparagales; family Amaryllidaceae; genus Agapanthus; species Agapanthus africanus. The sequence goes on along the minus strand of JASDDO010000019.1, from coordinate 386,688,170 downwards.
CCTCCGTATATAAGCAAGCTTGCCTTGAAAAGATCTTAGCTGCGTCAGACTCTTCGGAGGGGGCATCTCCATGATGGCCTTTATCTTTGATGGGTCAACTTCGATCCCTCGATGTCGGACTATGAAGCCCAGGAATTTTTCCGATGACACGCCGAAAGCGCACTTCAGAGGGTTCATCTTCAGATCGTATTCCCTCAGTCTGGTGAGAACGGTCCTGAGATCTTGGATATGATCGGCCTTGGCTTTAGTCTTGACGACCAGATCATCAACATAACATTCGACGACTTTATGGATTAGGTCATCAAAGATATTAGTCATCGCCCTTTGATATGTAGCACCTGCGTTCTTCAGTCCGAATAGCATTACCTTGTAGCAATATATTCCGATCGGGGTTCGAAATGCTGTGTGCTTCTCATCCTCAGGCGACATCTTGATCTGATTATATCCAGACGAGCCGTCCATAAAGGTGAACAGTTCGTAATTTGAGGTGTCATCGACCATCATTTCCATGACCGGTAGCGGGAAGTCATCTTTAGGACATGCCTTATTGAGGTCCCTGAAATCGACACAGACTCGGATCTGCCCATTTTTCTTCTTGACTGGGACTATGCATGCAATCCAGTCCGCATATTTCTCTTCTCTGATGAAGCCGGCATCGATGAGTTTCTTGGTTTTCTCGATGACCTTTTCTTCCAACTCCCTTCTCATTCTTCGAGGAGCTTGCTTGACTGGCTTAGCATCAGGAGATATAGCCAGCTTATGCACGGCTACCTCAGGGGAAAGGCCAGGCATTTCTTTGTATGTCCACGCGAAGCAGTCAACGAACTCACGTAACAGGGCAATTATCTGCTCTTTCATTTCCTCTGACAAGAGCGAGCTGATGTAGGTCGGCCTTGGATTATCGGGCGTTCCTAAGTCAATCTCGGTTAGCTCGTCAAAGGTTGCTTGTCCTCCATCTTCGAGCTCTTGAGGAGCTTCTTCTGGCTTGGCTATCTCGTCGTCATCATTTGATCTTTCGCCAGCTTCACCAACATGGATCATGTAGCACGCTCTGGAATCAGGTTGAATGTAACCTATTCCCCGTCTGTCTGGAATTCGTCCATCGATGAGTGCTCGGACCTGGGGAGGATGCCATAGCCCTTCGTAAAACTTTGCTTCGGACTCCGTTTGATATAACCGGCATCCGCACTTCTTAAAGTATTCCCGCATCTTGGGCGCATAGTATCTGGGATTGAGGACGGCTCTTATGCCTCTCTCATATGGAAGGCACGCGACAGACAAATCGTCCGGGTGCGCAACGGGGTTTGACCCATAAAACAAGATGCCCTTCTGTCCACTTTTCCTCCCGGGAACGTAGAAAGTTTTCAGCTGGTCCACGGTGGAGATTGATAATGCATCGAGCTCTTTGCACATTTGCTCTGGTACCCTTGTAACGGCTAGGGATCCTTCTGCAACTTCGAAGGTCTCTCGCAGTTTCGCTTGTTGCGTGGGGGTCCAATCTGCACCGCTATTGCACAACAGGTCCTCCTCCTCTGACTCTTCAGTGTCGCTGCCAAGATGAGGGCGGACTTTACTGCTAGATGGGGCTTCAGTGACGGATTCATCCGTATCGCTGCCGAAACGAGGGCGAGTTTTATGGAAGGACGGGCTTCCAGCGTCGGACTCATCAGTGTCGCTACCGAAATGCGGGCGCACTTGGGTGTTTTTGCTCTTGAAAGTGACAGCCGGCGCAGATTTGCTTTTGAGTCTTGGGGCCGGTCTATCCTCAGTCAGTTGTGGCTTAGCATTTTGGTGGTTCATAAAGTACCGAGAATCTTCATATCGGACTTCATGCACACCGAACGGTTGGATGTCTCCGTCAATGCGTCTTTCTTCGCCATTTTTAGTATACTTCATGCATTGATGGAGAGTTGACGGAATGATGCCGTAATCGTGGAGCCACGGCCGCCCTAGGAGAATCTTATAAGACGTGTCGGCGTCGATCACGTATATCTTAGCTTCAGTTTGCAGATCCCCGAATTTGATTGGCAAAGCTATAGACCCCAGAACTTGCTGGCAATTTTGGTTGAAGCCTTGAATGACAATCCTTTCCCTTGACAGGTGTCGGACGTCCATTGACAAACTCTTCAGAGTTCGCAAGTTCATGATGTTCACTGAGGACCCCGGATCAATCAATATGCGATTAATTCGATCTCCGTCGCTGTACCCGGTCACGTAAAGCGGCCGATTATGCTCAGCCGTTCCCAGTAGCAAGTCTTCATCCTTAAATGTGACCGCGGCGGCATACAAAGCATGTTGGGCTTCTTTCATATTAATTTCCGCAATGTGAGCCTGGTACCGCTCGGGGTTTTGTAGAGCGTGAATGAGAACATCTCTAAGCTCCTTAGATAGGACCAAGGCGTCGTAGATGCTCAGGAGAGACGGAAGCTTCCGGAGATGCGCCAAGACATTATAATCCACCGAGGAAGGACTTATGTTTTCATCAGCCGGTTCTCTGCCATCTTCTTCATTAGCGACTTGTTTTTCCTTCCCTTTTGGGGCGTTGCCCTGATTTGGCGGTAGAGCCCTGCCGCTTCTAAGCTGGATTTGATTGGCCGTTGTGGCGAGCTCCTCATCCTCTTCGGGAAAATAGAGCTCCTCCTCGGAGTCGCTGCCAAGATGGATGGCGTAGCAAGTCACTACTGGGATCTCTTCATTGATGTCTTCTTCTAACTCCTCCAGAATTTCAGCCGCTTGTATAGGGAAGAACTCCTTCAATTGAATCAATGTTCCTTCCCTTTGTTCATATTCTTCGAGGGAATCGATATATTTTTGAATGGTTGATCTTCCTGCAGACTCTTTTTCGCGCCGAGCTGCACCTTTCTTCTTCTTGAGCTTCTTGGATTTTGAGCCTGAAGGAGCCGCATTGGCAGCTGGACTGGTAGGCTTCTTCTGTCCTTCCCATTCCATCCTGGGCTCTTTCTGAATCAGCTTTAGCATCTTCTTTGTCTTATTAGATATGTGCGTACTCCACGGAGGCTGCGATGAGTCGGTTTCGTTTGTCGGGGCAGCGGGTTCAGCTGTCTGCTCCCAGAAGGCTTCAACTTCTGTCTGTATAAAGTTGGCAGTCGCAACTTGATTGTTCACCAACACGCTTTTGGACAGCTCGATCTCTCCAGCCTTGTACTGCTTCTCGACCCAGTCTTTGAAGATATAGCAATCCTCGATCGCATGGCTCACTACTCGGTGGTACGGGCAATACAGAGGATTGTCGGTCATTTTTGCTTCTTGGGGTCTTTTCGACTCCGGCAATTGTAGGCCGTTGTTCAAGGCATCTTTAAATATCTTGCGGACCTTGTCCCTTCTGAAAGAGTAAACCTTGTTCTTTTTCTCCTCTAGGGAGGGCCCATCTCCTCCCAGCAATGGCTTTCGAGACCGGTTAGTTTTGGATTCGGCCGCCTTTCGCTTTTCTTCATTGTCGGACGCATTGAAGACATTGGTACTGCTGGAACTCCCGCTTCTACGGTTGTCGTCCCGCTTGCTTTTCCAAGTTTTGTCTCTCTGAGAGTCCGGCGGGGACTCTTGCTTTGAGCGTTCCAGCATTTGGACTTTCTTGGTTAGCTCCTGAAATGTCTTGAGGCCCGCCGTACACAAGAATGGGACCATCCAGTTGCTGAGGTTCCCAATGAGAAGGCTGACGGACTGGTCCTGCTCCAGCGGCGGTTCGCACTTGACCGTGAGATTACGCCATCGGGCGATAAAGTCAGTGTTGCTTTCATTCCTCCCCGGCTTGGTCCTCACAAGGTCGGCAATGGAGATTTTATCACTGACGCTCATGAACCTTTGCCGGAACAGGGACTCCATTTGGGCAAAGGTGATGACGGACCCGTCCGGTATACTCGCATACCAGTCGAAGGCGACGCCGGTCAGGCTGTTGACAAACTGACGAAGAAGGAGCGCGTCATTGCCCCCTGTATTTCCGCACGATGCTTTGAAGTGGGCGACGTGCTGATTTGCATTCCCCGTTCCATCAAATCTTCCGAACTTAGGAATGACGTAGCCGCTTGGGAACTCAATCAGATCGTATTGCGCGGGATATGGCCGCCCACTACTGCCGATTTCTTTCTGAGCTTCAGCTTCGGCCACCAATGTTTTAACCTTGCTGGTGACCAAATCCATTATCCGATCCTGTGTTAGCGGGATAGTGCTATCAGGGGCCAAGGCGTCCCCAGAAGCGGAGTGCGGCCGGCTTTCATGCGGCTCGACCAGTCTTGGTCCTAAAGGAACAGGCATTGGCTGCCTCGGATTGTCATCACCCGGCTGATTAGTAGCGGCTTGTGCTTGATTGGGAGGTGCTCGAGCAATTTGAGCCGTAAGCTGCATCACCACGTTCGTTAAGTCGTCAATCTTCGAATAGAGCTTGGCCATCTCTTTATCCTTGCTCCTGAGCTGTTTTCGAAGCTCTTAAAGCAGCTCTTGCTCTGCGGTCCTGGGGCGGAAAGTCGGCTCTTCCTCGCTGTCCGAGCTTGACTCTGCATGGACCGAGAGGTCTTTCTGCCCATCTTCCTCCTCGAGAGGGTTTTCTTCATCCAACGGAGGTGACTGTTCTTGGGAAGCGGCAACCACATTCAAGCCAGATTGGACTTGGGATGTGGTGGTCCCATCCTTGCTTTTGCTGCGAAGGTTGTCGCTGGGACGCCCGCCCGCCATATAGACCGTATGGACGACATATCCAGCCGTCTTTTTATTATCGGCGACTGATTTCATGGATCGCTGTCTTGACCCCCTTGTTTCGGTAGATGGTAGTCGATTGAAGGCGGCTGGCCTAACCAGGTTCTTGAATGGTGCTGGTGCTTCTTTTCTGGATTTGCCCTGCTGCTTTCGTGCGGCACAGAGCTCCTGATAGACCCTTGAAGAGACAGTGTCATACTTTTTCTGTTGGGGCCGGGACACGTCTCTTTGTAGCACCGTTCGGATCGCTGTCTTCTTGATTCTGGCGGTCATGGCATTTTTCTGAACCCACTTCAGAGACTCGAAGGAATTGCTGATTCTTACGTCCGACTCAGCCGTCGTCGTGGGGCAACCCTGCACTTGGAACTTCACACGATTCCATTTGGCCGAAGCCTTGGCCCTTTTGTTGGCTCGATACCTGAGCCGCTTCTGCCTTAACTTTTCTGTTCTAAGCACCTGGCAGACTTCGGCTCTTTGGGAAGACGCCGCAGACCGGTCGATGGAGGGCCTTGGAGATACGCTCGATTGTGCATTTGTTGGAGTCATCACCTGAACTCGTCCGCAACATTTGATTTTGCCCTTTGTACCGAAGTTCTTGCACCCCGCTGGAGCACCAGAGAATCGTTCAGATACCGTCTTAAGTTTCGGTTGTGGTGCCTTGGCGATCACGACATTCGGCCTCTTACCCCTTGAGACCGGCTTGGCCACCTGTTCCGCCGAGATCTCCGCCAGATGAGCGCTTCCGGCAGGGAAGATGATGACGGAGCCAAACTGGCGGGGCGGTTCCTCCCACTGTCGACTGAGGCTCGCGGGGAGAACCACACGAGCGTTGATCTTGACCATGTACGGAATCGGGGTCACGTTGGAAGCCGAATTCGTCTGGGGAGACATTGTCGTCGAAGGTTGATTGCTGCATGGAAAAAAGAACATCATTTCAGTATAGGCAATCGATATGTATATTGATTGAGTTCACATGAACGTTTAACCCGAAATATGGGAGGAGAGATTGGTCCCACCGGGCGTGCCAGAATCTGTAGGGTGTTTTTCGTCACCCCAGTGAGATGGGAATACGTACGCGCTTGTCAGGCGTACTACAGATTCCCCCTGCCTAGTGTAGGCCAGGGTTTAATGATTATGGGGATCCGAATCTCCGGCAGCCGCGGACTAAGCTGCCGTTAATTACCCCTCGCCTTTGGGGCGAGGGAACCTCCGATTAACGGGTTAAACTGGTCATGCGAACCCAATGTGCGGTGCGCGTGTGTTCTGTTTTGAAAGGGGGGTTTTGGATATATCGGGAGCCACGCAGAGTTTTTACGGGGGTCCCGCTACCCGGATAGCGAGCTGGGGGTCAAGGGGGCTAGCAGCCCCCTTGCGGGGTTCGGGGCAGCGCCCCGGCCCGAAAATTTTTTTGAGGGGGAGAGTGTGGCGGAGTATGTGTATGTGTACATTTGTATACATATGTATATATATACATGTATGTATAAATAAAGGGGAAAAGGGCATCCAAAGGATGCGTGGGGCAGCACCTTGGGTGCTGTGCGCTTAGGTGCTGTGCGCTCAGGCGCAAGCGCGCCACGTGTCGGCACGTGGGCGCTTTGCGCATGAGCGCTGCGCGCAGGTGCGCAAGCGCGCGCGCCACGTGTCGGCACGCGGGCGCTTTGCGCACTTGCGCAAGCGCGCAGGTGCGCAAGCGCGCGCGCCACGTGTCGGCACGCGGGCGCTTTGCGCACTTACGTAAGCGTGCTGGTGCGCAAGCGCGCGCGCCACGTATTGGCACGCGGGCGCTTTGCGCACTTGCGCTGCGCGCTGCTAAAACAAATTTCTCAGAAGAGAAATCAGAGAGGAGTTGGACTCCTGAGTGTGTGTGTGTGTGTGTGTTTTTTTTTTTTTTGGGTTTAGTGAACGATGTTCTTCTTCCTCCTGTTGCTTGCTGGATCTTGAAGATCAAGAGATGTGAAATCTCAAAATCTCTTCTTTTTCAGATCTAATGATAGATCCAAGTTCCCCTTTGTGGGTTTTGTGGTGAAAAACTAATTTGTTTTGAAAAAGGAAGAGTAAAACTCTTGATTTAATTCAAGAGAAAGAAGAAGGTTTTGGAACCTTGAAGATGGAAGAAAGAGCTCAGCTCTGAGACTTTTTTTTTTTGAGAGAGAAAAAGTTATGAGATATTCTCATTATGTTTTGCCTTTATAGGCTATACACTTTACACATAGCCCCTTGGGCTTCACAAAATGGCATTTTGCCTATCCCATGGCTCATGTGCCATTTCTTTTTGCACATAAGCCATGGGCTTTACAAAAATTTGGCTTTATGCCTATTTTTCTTACATTTATCCATAAATAAAATAAAAGAAATGCAAAAAAATTTATTTATTACAAAATTTTTATCTTGGCATGGGGGAGGTCGGCCGCTTCATGTTCGGGCTCGACCCGGGCATGGGCCCACTGGGTCGGGGCCTGGGCCCACTTGGCTTGTGGTTGACTTGGATTTTGACTTGGTCAACCGGGGTGTAAATTTTTACCCCAACACCACCGTGGAACCGCGGCAATACCCTGCTTGTGCCGCGGATCCGCGGCCGTACAGTGAGACTTTGCTTTGGGTTTTGCACAGTAATGCCCGTATCTGTTATTGCTATTTCCTGGGTATTTTTAATCTGACTCAAGTGTTGAGTGTTCTGGGGTTTATTTTGTATTCGTTGATTCGATCGGAAAATTTAATTTCGTTATGTTTTCCGGATAATTTAGAAAGTATTAAAAAGTTCGAACGGATATCAATAACTCGCTTTTTCCCGACCCGGAAAATTTCCAAGTGTTGGATTTTTTCCGTAGTTTAAGAACGTCTAAATCGTGCAAGTTACGCAATAGACCCTCTAGAAGACAACAAACCTTAACTCGATCATGTGACCGTCTTGAACTGCCTTTTGAACCTTAGGGTTTGGGGCAGTACGGCGTTGCCACATGTGAGGCGTTGGCTTGACCCTTCTACGGCTGGAGCATTGGTACTGTGGCATGTGATGGATGTTTTTAAACTCCCCTCAAGTGTTGAGAACTATTTAGGAAATCTTGGGTGTTTGATCATTCGATCGGAAAGTTTAAAATTGTCTATTTATCTAGAATGTGATATAATATTTGGAATCCATGAGTAGTTATGAGATAACTAATTTGAATGTTATAAACATATCAGTTTAGTCTCAAATGATCGGTTGCCACGGAATTTTGATGCGATCAAAAGTCCGTCGCAATCACGTAGCGTACGCGGATACTCGCTGGGTAAAGTTAATAGACAGCCATGCCCCATAGCCCTGACCAAGTGACTGTAGGAGAACCCCGTTGCCAAAAGCATCCGTTCGGATGCTCGCGGCAGCGGTGTTCCGCCTTAGTGCACTTCGTTGACGGCATCCGGGGGTGCGGCCGTCTACTAAAGTTTGCGATGAACATTCGATCATATATCGGGAATCTTGTTGAATTGCCCGACTAGATATTGAAAAGTGTTTTCAATAAAGAGACTAAAATGCGGGGTTTATAATTGTTAGGCATGCGATGTCTAAGGAGGTTGCGGATTCCAACTGTTGTAGTTTTACACTTTCTTTACTGCGACCGTAAGTGTAATATGTGATATCGCCGGTTTCGTTGCTATATGTCAACGACAATTGGGATGCGCATATTTACTTACGTTGATGACATGTGATGTTATGTGTTGCTGGATATGTTATATTGGATCGTCGCGTTCTGAATAGCCGGGGGTTTTATGTGAGATGGGTTTTTTTTATTTTCATTCATGTAAAATTCATTATATGTAATATTCTTTTATTGGGGCACTTCCGGGATGAGGTTGATGTTGGAGATAGTGCCCTTAAAGTCAATTATTGGATCGCAGGTACGTGATTGCAATGATTGAGGCAGGACCTATACCGATATGACAGTCTTGCTCGAGATGATAGTATGCCATCTGGTTTGTCTTTATCATCGTATGCATGCTTTAGTTCGCTATTGCATGTTGATAGAGCCCATAGGATTCTTGCTTGACTGCCAGCAGTATGATGGCGATCATATACGTGGGAGCTGGAGTCTATAAGCACATCCTTAAAAGTGTCCCTAGTCGTGGGAGTTTCGAGACAGGGCATCGATACTCCAGAGTAGACTAGTGTATACAGTCGAGACCCCGACGAGGGGCGGTGGCCGGTCTCACAAGCCATTGGTGTCAGTTGGATCACCTAAGATGTATGCAGGTGCTCATTAGGTTATGAGTACACCGGACAGGACTCGCCGGGAACATACTAGTTGGTATTATACATATCGTCAGATAGCAGTTCCCTGGTGACATGTGTACAGGTTAGTTTGTCGACCTGAGATCGTCATTTGTCTAGTGTGAGTTCCCACTGTGCTTTGATTCCTACCCTACCACGCTCAAAGGAGTTGTGCAAACAGGTATTTTTTGGGTACAGTCCCGAGCCACATGGAGGCAGTGAGCGGATCGTCGGGGATTCGTCTCTCCCGGTATTGGGAGTTGATGTTGCACAGTGCACGGGTGGCCATCACTAGAAACCCTCGGCCGAGGTAGTGGAGAATTACTGATTTGGATCAGTTGTTTCTCAGGTGGTGATAGGCTTCATACCGACACGATTTATCGCGTTATTAGGGGTCTGACTTTATCCAGCCCCTAGACTCGATATGCGATACTCTTTAGACGAACGGACCAGACTGTACGGATATTGTCACTGTTAGGCTCAGTAGGATTTATGGATGATTTCGCTCGTCAGCTTCCCTTCCAATCAATACATAGGCAACCGTTACGTACAGCTTGTACCTCTGACGTGCTAGTGATTATACCCAGTGCCAGTGTGTTGATGAGTCATTAGAGTCCCCCACAGACACTTTCCCAAGTTCGGGCGAAACGTTGTAGAGGCCGTATGGTTTTATGGCAAGGTTCGGAAAATGCACGTGCGTTTTCGCACGTGTCATTTTTCGGGCAGATAATACTGGTCGGCTTTGGTTTAAGCCAGATCCGAGTATTATACTGTGTAGATATAATATCTTTGTCTCAGTTGCATTTGTATTCGGTAGTAATACAAATACGGGTATGTTTATACTGATACGGGGTTATCCTGAAATTCGTTTCAGGATCACTTTTGGAAGTTGCCAGTTTCCAGTTTTCTATCAGCCGTATTTAACATTCGGTTAAATGCGGATTTATCTTTCCGTCACTTGGGTGAGTCATGAGGTGAGTCGTGATTCTAGAAGGTTCTAGTGTGGTGACTAGGTTCATGAATCATTCTTATGCATTAATGGTTTTGATGACTAGGTTAAGTGAGTCATTCTTTTCCTTTAATGCTTTTTGTTCTTGTTAAAGATATTTGCTTAAGATCTTTATCCTTGTGGTCACCTTCCCCCTCCTACACTCACCACCCCCTCATCTATAAGTGGTCGGCCATTCTTGGTGAATGAAGGTGGTTGTTCTTTTGGAAAAAAGATTAGGAATTAGATTCATGGAAATTTCATATGCCCATTTCTTATTTCCCCGATCCAAAAGGCAACTTCATTAACCGTTAGTCCGTGACTTTGGACGTAACGGGACAAAGTGTTCTACTCATTCTCTACATCATCTTGGTCGTCTCTTTTAGCAAACTTGACGACCGAGTTGCCTCGGTTCAGAGGCGGGAGCCCGTTTAAAGATCCGTCGACGTGGTGCCACCTAGACGAGAAGATTGGAGATTCAGGAGATCGGAGCAGCCGCAACAAAGCGTTGGATGATGGTTGAATACCGAAGGGGTCGGATCGTTCGGTATAACATTTCTACCCACTTTGTAATTTGTTAGTTTATCTTTAATGGTAGATCCGAGTTACGGTACACGATAGCGCCAGTTGTAAAAAGTTTTTGTTCCGCAATTGGTATCTGTTAGACGGCCGAGGCACTACCGTGGACTTACAGTGGTATCAGAGCCTCACCATTAAGCTATACTAACTTGTGCTAACGCGTTTAAAAGATCGATCGAACGGAATTTCCGAAATCGCAATTTTCATGCACACAAGTTTCTGTCTATTTTTTTAAGGGTCTAAAAATAATTTTGCATATCACAGAAAAGCGTGCAGGGTTTTCTAAGCACTGTGGAAAAATTTGGGCACGTGATCCCACAAGGCCACCGTGGATCCATGGTCAAACCTAGGGTTTGACCGCGGAACCGCGGCGCTTGTGTGGGAACAGCGCTTCAACTTTTTCCAGAGAGCTTTATTTTGGAAATTGTGGGTTTTGGTACTATTCTTTTGGGCCCAGATTTTGTTACTGTACAGCTGATGTACGTGGGGCCCACTTCGGGAAATTTAGTCGATCGAAATTTTAAATTTGTTAGTATGCAGTATTTATATTATATCTCCGACCGGGAATGTCATTTGATCGGTAAGCCGCGTCTGATTGCTACAGTTCTTTTAGACGGGTTTACGAACGTGACATTCGCGTTAATGTTCTATGTTGTGCTGTGATGTTGCGGATATGTCGTGGTGGATAGCAGTGTGCAATGGTAGTGCAGTTTGGATTTATTTGTACATTTGATATTGCGGGGCGAGAGTCCAACATGTGGACTGCCATCACTGCCCGTTTGTATAATATTCTTTTGGGGCATGATCGGGTTGAGGTCGATGTACCCATTGTACATATTTTTATTTCTGTACTAGGTTTATCCCGCGAAGGAGTGCACGGATAGCCGGGTTCTGGAAGGCAACGGGTCCGTATCTCATGGCTTTGAGAGGCAAAGGGACCACACTCTAGAATTGGCAGACTATTCGCCGCACTTGTAGGGGGTACAGGTTGACCCAAGGAGGGGTGCTCAATTTACCGGATTCCGTGAAGTGCCGGGTGTTCCATTCACTATGCTGTGGGGACTACCTCACTTCAGGTTTTGACGGGTAACTTGCCGCACCCGTAGGGGTCTAGATTTCATTGCACAGGCTATCCACACGACCAGGGGAACGTCGGGTTTCAGTAGCGGCTCTGTGAAACCCGGGGATCCCAGATTATCTGTATTGTTCTGTGATATTTATTACTTTTCTGTAATGTTGCATATTATCACGCCTAGAGCGATTATTGTATATTAGTATATATACTATTAGATGTTGTATATGTTTTACACCCGCGCTAGTCCAGTCCCCGCTCTATCGTTAGTTAAGTAACCTAACGGGTGATGACGGGACCCAGTGACGAATGCGGATGGCATATACGTACATTTTATTTTCGTTCTTTTCTGGTGTGATTGATTGATGGGACTGCATTGATTCTCATCAATGCAAAGATAAAACAAACCTATATTTGATGTTGTTGGAACAAATTTTAAAAAGTGTTATTACAAAGACGTTTCCTTTTGTTTTGCATAGTGATATTTAAGTTAGAATATCCTGCACCTCATTCGACGAGGTAAGGGCCGAGATCCCTTCACCGGGAGTGACCCCTTGGGCAGAAGTTTACGTCAGGGTAATAACTTCAATATAGTCGATTACAAGTTGCTTTACATCGTGGTATACAGTTGGAATATCCTGCACCTCATTCCATGAGGAAAGAGCCGAGATCCCTTCACCGGGAATGACCTCTTTAGAAAAAGGTTTTCGTCATTATATCTTTATAAAAAGCTATCAGATTCCTTCAACGAGATCAAGTTCATTACGTTAAAGGTTTTTTGCCAAAAACCAGCCGTAGCCCTCCATCGTATCTTATGGATAGTCAGTAGTATTCAAGCTATGTTTGTTGGCCTTCGTCAAGGCATAGTGTTTGGTAGTTGCTGGGTATTCATTTGTTGCATAGATAGATGTGTTGGTTTGGGACAGTCGTATAGCCTTGTTGGCCTTCGTCAAGGGCTTGTACGGGTGGGTTCAAATTAACCTGGACAATGACGGGTAGAACTTGACATGTGACTTATGATTTGTTGGCCTTCGTCAAGGTCATAAGAGCATGGGGAAAAAATCACATCGGGAGTTTCAAACATACAGGAAACTTGCCGGGCATGCGCATACCTTCTGGAGTGTGATAACTTGAGTGGCTTCCATCAAGTTATCATGCGATGAGAGTTGGATTCCGATTCTCACTGATGAGTTGGTTTACTCTTCGGGTGATCCCGATTGATTCTTCTTTCAGGTTTGGAGGAGAATTTGACGGTACAGTGGGAGGTTTACTGATTAGATAAAGTGATAACCATTCTGATCTAGGTTAGAGTGCACGCAGAGTGTTTCTTTTCTCTCTCTCTTTGGCAGAGACCTTTGACCGACCCTAGACTATGACTCAGTGACCAAGTTGATCGAACCTTCTTAAAATACTGGCGTTTGGATTGTCTGAGTTGCATAAGACATTGCCGCTCCTTCTTTTACCCTTTGTATTTCTCAGAACACCCCGTATTACTACGGACATCCACTTCCATTGGATAGATCTATCGTATGGTTATATACGAACTCGAAGGTACTACTTCGAGGATGGATCCAGGTTTAGGAGAAATAGAATAAAGTATTATTCAGTTTTCTTTTGTTATCACCTTCTCTCAGGTTGCGAGAGCTCCTTAGTTTAGGAGAGTACACCTATTACGCTTATTGAATAGTCTTATTCTAAACCATAGGCATGTGCCGAAAGGTAAGGAATGAAGAAAACCAATTAGCCTAAGTAGGGTGTGCAGAAGGTAATATGTAAAGACAAGATAAAGGGATTAGAAAGAGGGCAAAGTAAATTGCGACTGTTATCATTCACGACCAAACCGCGTACTTCATCGCCACTCCAATTTCACCTTTAATAAAATAAGGTATTTCTCAGCTGTCTTTTATCACCACCTTCTCTCAAGTTGCGAGTACTCCTAGGATTAGGAGAGTACACCTATTATACTTACTGGATAGTCTTCTTCCAAACCATAGGCTGGTTCCGAACGGTAGGGAAGGAAGAAAACCATTTAGCCTAATGATGGTGTACAGAAGGTAACGACTAAAGACAAATAAAGGGATTTGGAGAGAAGGCAAAGAAATATACGGTTATAGTCATGAATTGGATTATGAAAGAGGCATTACTAGGAATACCAGGATACCCCTACGAAACATTTTTCATGTTTCAGTGCATTGTTGAAGAAAAACTGATTCCCGATTAGATACTTACTCCAGGGTATGTTACCAGGTATGATTCTCGCATCTGTATGGTTTTACAGATGATGAGTGGGAGTAAGTTATTAGGAATTAGGTGATCATCCTCATTATATCGGAATTCGTTGTAATTGGTGATACTTAAGGAAATCGCCTGGGTACAGTTTTCAACTTACGACGCACAGGTTTTGAGTTATTCAACTCAGCGGACTTATACAGAGTATTGTATGTTGTCCAGAGTCCGCCAGGACAAAGGGATTGGTTCTTGTACTCTGTTCTGTTTACTTGTAACTTTTCTAGTTTTTAGAAAAGTGTTTCGTAGAAATACAATGTCTAAGTTTTGAGAAGTTGTGGGTATAAGAATAAAGTAGAGAACCAGATGTCGCAAGTATCGGGATTCTTCAAAGAAATCAATGATGTGGATACTTGTGATTGGTATTCAGTTGATAGTAATGGTTTTGAGAAACTTGTTTCTCTTTCAGGTTACTCATAAATGGATATATTCCTAAGTTGAGTAATGCTGAGTAGCCTCTCTCTATTAAGTTGATATGCACTGGAGACAGCTGCATGGTTTGAATCTGGTTCCAATTAAATTAGTGCCTCTATTTCTATATTGTATATAGAATGGTTCATATCTTAATGATGTTAAGATACGGGGAGTTGTCCAGCTTATGCTTAAAACCAGACACTGGATAACTCAAGGCACGTTTCTGTAATGGCTGTTTGTGGATTTACCCTGGCTTTGACGAGGGTTGACATTTCTACCATCTGGAAGATCAATAGTGATATTGTTCTAGACTCGCCACAGTTTTATTAAAATGGATTTTTTTAGAAAACAGTAGTGGGAGTATGGTAGAACTGGAAGTGATTCCAGAACCGCAAACGATTACGGAAAATTTAATAGGACCTATATATTCAATCAGGTTTGACATTCCACTCCGCTGACATGGGTGGGTAACCTCAGACACCCGAGAGGTACTCAGGTAGCCCCAAGGACGGTGACAGGGAGGTTCTTGTTTACCCAGACTTAACAATACTGTTGTTCCAGACTATGAGACCCGACAGGAGGATAAATATAGTGCTATTCTAAACTAGCTTTAGAAGTGTACGTATATATTATTCTGCCAGAGGGTTTTCATAGTCAGTGGGAGCAGCGGAAGCGTAGTGGGCAAGTAGCTTATGTCTATTTATAGACTTAAGCAGATAAAGCGGAGTTAGATCATCTAAATTTTGATGTGACAGTCATGGGTTGACTTCATCAGAATAGGGGATGGATCTGTTGAGAAGGTAGTAGGGTGTGATGTCCTGGTATTTGGATGACATACACAGAGTAGGAAGTGAAATTTTTATACTATGATCGGTTGTACTATGGTCGTCACACAGTTGTTTCTCCACAAAAGATATGGATATAATATCAGACATTCTGGTTTCTAGATCTATGGTTTTAGATCTTGATTTAGGTAGTTTCCCAATGTGGGTACTTTGACAATATTCTAAAGGTATTTAGAATAAATGACTCCTGGCATGGTGGTGTACCTGCAGGTGATGGAGTCACCCTCTCTAAAGGTGTCTTACAGACTAAAGGGGAGAGGGATGTGCATGATTGACAGATCACTTGCTTAGGCAATTGAGTCAATTGTGAGATGTCAAGTACCACACCAAATGTTGTTTTTGCACTAGATGTGATAAGTTTATATTAATCCAATCCTGAAGAAACATAAGGAAGCAGTTTTAGAACATAAGTGCATGTTCTACGGAATTGATGACGGCAGCCTCCTTTGGGAGACGGTTATCATTCCAGGCTTCAGTCGTAACATGGTTGACAGAGTGATTGTCAGTGTTATAGTTTTCCCTATGATGAGGGAAAATATTATGGACAGGTGGTCCAAGAGGATACTGTGGGAGGCATGGGGCTGGATACTGATTAGGTTCAGTTATCGATACAGTCTAAGAAGTTTGGATTTGGAGTTCATTTATGAACTAGGTCCCATCAGATATCCAGACATATTCTAAGACATGTATGACTCGATTCGGAAGATGGCTTTCTCCGTGAACTTGAGATTAAGAGAGACATAGAAAGAAACATCAGGGCGGATCCACTCACTGAGGCTATTTCTCGAACACAAGAGTTTTACAAACTAGCTTTGTGAAACTGATTAGTAGAGAAGTTGGATGTTCGGTATCACACGGGCTGTGAGTATGCGACATCACAATAATTAGCCTTAAGTGCAAGTGGGAGATTGTTGGAGATAGTGCCCTCAAAGTCAATTATTGGATCGCAGGTACGTGATTGCAATGATTGAGGTAGGACCTATACCGATATGACAGTCTTGCTCGAGATGATAGTATGCTATCTGGTTTGTCTTTATCATCGTATACATGTTTTAGTTCGCTATTGCATATTGATAGAGCCCATAGGATTCTTGCTTGACTGCCAGCAGTATGATGGAGATCATATACGTGGGAGCTGGAGTCTATAAGCACATCCTTAAAAGTGTCCCTAGTCGTGGGAGTTTCGAGACAGGGCATCGATACTCCAGAGTAGACTAGTGTATACAGTCGAGACCCCGACGAGTGGCGGTGGCCGGTCTCACAAGCCATTGGTGTCAGTTGGATCACCTAAGATGTATACAGGTGCTCATTAGGTTATGAGTACACCGGACAGGACTCGCCGGGAACATGCTAGTTGGTATTATACATATCGTCAGATAGCAGTTCCCTGGTGACATATGTACAGGTTAGATTGTTGACCTGAGATCGTCATTTGTCTTGTGTGAGTTCCCACTGTGCTTTGATTCCTACCCTACCATGCTCAAAGGAGTTGTGCAAACAGGTATTTTTTGGGTACAGTCCCGAGCCACATGGAGGCAGTGAGTGGATCGTCGGGGATTCGTCTCTCCCGGTATTGGGGGTTGATGTCGCACAGTGCACGGTTGGCCATCACTAGAAACCCTCGGCCAAGGTAGTGGAGAATTACTGATTTGGATCAGTAGTTTCTCAGGTGGTGATGGGCTTCATACCGACATGATTTATCGCGTTATTTGGGGTCTGACTTTATCCACCTCCCTAGACTCGATATGCGATACTCTTTAGACGAACGGACCGGACTGTATGAATATTGTCACTGTTAGGCTCAGTAGGGTTTATGGATGAGTTCGCTCGTCAGCTTCCCTTCCAATCAATACATAGGCAACCGTTACGTACAGCTTGTACTTCTGACGTGCTACTGGTTATACCCAGTGCCAGTGTGTTGATGAGTCATTAGAGTCCCCCACAGACACTTTCCCAAGTTCGGACGAAACGTTGTAGAGGCCGTATGGTTTTATGGCAAGGTTCGGAAAATGCACGTGCGTTTTCGCACATGTTATTTTTCGGGCAGATAATACTGGTCGGCTTTGGTTTAAGCCGGATCCTAGTATTATACTGTGTAGATATAATATCTTTGTCTCAATTGCATTTGTATTCAATAGTAATACAAATGCGGGTATGTTTATACTGATACGGGGTTATCCTGAAATTCGTTTCAGGATCACTTTTGGAAGTTACCAGTTTCCAGTTTTCTATCAGCCGTATTTAATATTCGGTTAAATGCGGATTTATCTTTCCGTCACTTGGGTGAGTCATGAGGTGAGTCGTGATTCTAGAAGGTTCTAGTGTGGCGACTAGGTTCATGAATCATTCTTATGCATTAATGGTTTTGATGACTAGGTTAAGTGAGTCATTCTTTTCCTTTAATGCTTTTTGTTCTTGTTAAAGATATTTGCTTAAGATCTTTATCCTTGTGGTCACCTTCCCCCTCCTACACTCACCTCCCCCTCATCTATAAGTGGCCGTCCATTCTTGGTGACTGAAGGTGGTTGTTCTTTTGGAAAAAAGATTAGGAATTAGATTCATGGAAATTTCATATGCCCATTTCTCGTTTCCCCGATCCAAAAGGCAACTTCATTAACCGTTCGTCCGTGACTTTGGACGTAATGAGACAAAGTGTTCTACTCATTCTCTACATTATCTTGGTCGTCTCTTTTAGCAAACTTGACAACCGAGTTGCCTCGGTTCAGATGCGGGAGCCCGTTTAAAGATCCGTCGACGTGGTGCCACCTGGACGAGAAGATTGGAGATTCAGGAGATCGGAGCAGCCGCAACAAAGCGTGGGATGATGGTTGAAGACCGAAGGACTCGGATTGTTCGGTATAACATTTCTACCCACTTTGTAGTTTGTTAGTTTATCTTTAATGGCAGATCCGGGTTACGGTACACGATAGCGCCAGTTGTAAAAAGTTTTTGTTCCGCAATTGGCGTCTGTTAGATGGTCAGGGCGCTACCGTGGACTTACAGTTGATGTCACCATTTGTATATTATTTATTTTTCCGCACTAGGATAGACCCTAGGAGGGGAGCACAAGTAACCGGGTTCTATGGTCCAGTGGGTGACCAACTCGAGGAGTCGAGTTCGGGTCTCCTAACTCTAGAATTGGAAGGGTTGATTGCCGCCCTCGTAGGGGGTCTAGGGATGTGGGTTTGGCTATTCATCGCGACCATGGAATCCGTGTTTTATACAGGCTCGTATTAAAACATGGACGTCCTAGTATATCCAGTGTTTCATATGTTTCTTCTGCTGCGATATCTGTGATGTGATCATTTGATATATTGTGATAAATACTCTATATAGTATATATGATATATTATATAGACGTTACTTATGTTTTACACCCGCGCTAGCCCTGCCTCGCTCTGCCGTTAGTTACCTAACCTAACGGTACACGAGGGGACATCGAGGCGAATGCGGATGGCATAAGTGTACGTTGTATTTATCTGTGATGTTTAGGTGAATTAAATGATGGGGCTTCATTAATGTGATTAATGAAAGAAAAGAAACCTAAAAGATGTTATGGAATCGAATTTTCAAACAAACAGGTAGCTACAGTTCTTGCTTTGCATCGCGGTGTTCCTTGTAGAACATCCTGCACCTTATTCGATAAGGAAAGGGCCGAGATCCCTTCACCGGGAGTGACACCTTTAGCAATGACTGGCAGATGCTACATCCCTCGGTTTTGTCTTTTGGTTGCTTTTGTAGTTCTTGCTTTGCACAGTGATATATATGATATATCCTGCACTTCATTCGACGAGGAAAGAGCTGAGATCCCTTCACCGGGAGTGACCTCTTTAGCGAAACTAGCAAAAGCCTCAAAAACACTCTATTTTAAAATTATTTGATTCTACAACGATATTAAGTTCATTACGCAATAGGTTTCAGAAAATCCTGTCGTAGCCCTCCGTCATTTCAGATAAGTTGTATATAGTATTCGTGCTGCATTTGTTGGCTTTCGTCAAGGTGTAGTGTGCGGTAGCTATATGCTGCTTATCTGCTGCATATGATGCGATTGGATTACGGTAGTCGTACGGCTTTGTTGGCTTTCGTCAAGGTGTAGTGTGCGGTAGCTATATGCTGCTTATCTGCTGCATATGATGCGATTGGATTACGGTAGTCGTACGGCTTTGTTGGCTTTCGTCAAGGGTCGTGCGGGTGGGTTTAATTCAGTTAAGAAACGCACGGGTTGAACTTGACTAGCGGGCTATGGTTTGTTGGCTTTCGTCAAGGTCATAGCACGTTAGGGGCAAAATATTATCGGGAATTTCAAGTGTTGAAATTTGCAAAGAGATTGCATACCTTTTATGAGATAGTTGGATCCCGATACCCACTGCGAGTAATTGTTACTCCTGGGAGAGTTTTACACAGGACAATTAGCCGATTAAGTAGGTGTCTAGAAAGGTGTCAACGGGTTACGCCTCTGGGAAAACGAGGTTTACTTTAATTAGGTCCGTGCGAAAGCACGGGGAACCTCCCTCAAAGTACTGACACTGGCCTGGCTGAAAGATTGGCGAAGTTGTAGGGTGTAATTAATCCCGGCTAGTCTTTTACTTTTAGGTTTTGAAGGAAGATTTGATAAAAACAGTGGGAGCCATCCTGATTAGATAAAATAATAACCAATCTGATTTTGCAAGAGCATACGCTGAGTGTTTTCTTCTCTCTCTCTCCAGGTAGTGACCATGTCACGCCTTAATCAAGATAATAATACGGATGTATTGACCGAACCCGCTTGTTATACTGTGCTAAGGAACGTTAGTCCCGCTCCAACTTATAATTGTTATAAGACAGAGTAAGAAATAGGGGATTACCAGAATTCCCGTGCCGCCCAAACGAAGAAAGTGCATGCTGATGCATCTACTTCGGGTATGTTCATTACAGAGAACTGTTTCTCAGTATCCTTTAACGTCCTGGGTTTGAGATACCGGATCAGGATCCCACATATGTAATCTGTTACATGGGCTACAGATAGGTAGAGAACTGAGAACGGGTGATAAAATTTCAAGAGTTGGAAACAGTGCAATAGTTGCAGCCAAGATGATGGTAGTTATCACCCTGTATTACCAGAATACATTGATTCTGAACGAATGTCATTAGATACCGAACCTGATATACAACATCATATCAGTCTCTTTATTAGTAAAGAAGGATATAATTTTGTATTGTTGGATAATGTTTTGAACATTTCCTATATCAAGAAATGATCGGTTCAGGCACGTTATCTAAAAGCATTGACGTTCTAAATCAAACTACAGTTCTTAGTATACAGAACACACACAAGAGGAAGAGTTCAGAAATGAACGAATCCTTCTTGAGGCATTATAGACTAGGTCATATCAATGCGACCCGACTAGCTGAAGTTACATTTAGATGCATATTTAAATTAGTTTAAATTTACATCTTGTGAAACTTGCCGGTCATGTCATGAAGATAAGATGACCATAGCTCTGTTTATTGGAAACAGAGAAAGAGTTAGTGAACTCTTGGGATTGATACATGCTGATGTATGAAGGTCCCCTGTCTATATATGCCAGGACCGGTTCTTTGTACTTCATTACATTCACTGATGATCTCTCAAGATTCAGACATATGTTCCTGTTGAAACACAAGTCCGAAACTTTTGAGATAATCACAGAATATAAGTTAGAAGTAGAGAACCAAAATGGGTATAAGTATTATATCCTTTGATGTGATCAAGGAGGAGAATACTTCAGCACGGAATTCCTGGATTATTCTAAAAGAGAATGAGATTCTCTCTCAGCATTACTCCTCCGTATACACCACAACACGTCGGCGTATCGGGGCGGAGCAATCACACCCTATGTGATAAGGTGTGCTCTATGATGAGTATTACTGAGTTGCCTATTTCTTTTTAGGGAGTTATGCACTGGAGAAGTTGCATACCTATTGAATAGGGTTCCGATCAAATCAGTTGCCTACCACTTCATATGAGATATGGAAAGGTAAGAGCCCATCTCTTAAGTCAGTTAAGATTTGGGGTTGTCCGGCCTATGTCTAAAAGCAAAATCCGGACAAACTCAAGGCAAGGTCAGTTCTGTGGAAGTTTGTTGGATATCCCAAGCATTCGCAAGGGAATATCTTCTACCAAACCGAGGAACAAAAGATGTTTTGTTTCTCAGCATGCCACCTTTGTGAAAGGGAATTTCTTGTGAAGAAATGAGTGGACATGAGGTAGAACTGGAAGGAGTTCCAGCTATACAAATTGCAGCTGATGATTTGGTAGAACCAAAGGATTCAATAGTTTCTTACGAAGCTCAGCCTCTCCGCCGATCTAGTAGGGTTCCTCACCCACCTGAGAGATACTTCGGTTTCTCTATGACAGTGGGAGCGAGGAATGCATCATGAGATGATAACCCAACTAGTTTCGAGCTGGCCATCAGGAATGGGACTCTGTAAGAATGGCTGGATGCTTAACGATCTGAGATGGAATCCTTATACACCAACAAAGTATGGACTTTGGTTGCCTTATCTGAAGGGTTAAATCCCCATCAGGAGCAAGTATATCTTGAGAATATTACTTGGTGTACATGGAAAGGTTGAGACTTTCAAAGCTATGCTTAAGTCCATCCAGATCCTACTTGCCACGGCTACATACCATGACTACGATATCTGGCGGTTGGGTGTCATGACTGCTTTTCTAAATGATGTTTTAGAAGAGAGAGTGTATAAGTACACAGTCAGAGGGCTTCGTAGACAGTGGGAGCAGCGGAAACGTGTGTAAGATGTTTTATGTGACAAAGCAGGCATCGCAGAGTTGGAACATCTGTTTTGATGAGTTAGTCAAAGAGTTTGACATCATCAAAATGGTAGATGAACCTTGTATATACAAAAAGGTAGTAGGGAGTATGGTGGTGATCCTCGTAGAGTACATGGATGACATACTCTTGATGGGGAAGGAGTTTCCTATGCTACGCTTGGTCAATCTCCGCTTATCACAATGATTCTCCATATAGGATCAAAGTGATACCTACTAAATCCTGGGTTTTGGATCTATGAGATAGATCTAATTGGATGTTAGGATACTCACTAGTTGTAGTGAGATGGTATCAAACGATCCTGGGGAGAATCACTGGAAAAGTTCCAGGGTGATAAGGACGACTGAATGTCAGTCGCAGGCATTGTCTTTACCCTCAGTGGAGGGATGGTATGTTGGAAGAGTTCCAAGCTAGATACCGTGGCATACTAGACGATAAAGGCTGGATACATCGCTACCAAAGATACTACCAAAGAGGCAGTTTGGGTGTATATTAGTTCATGAGATGAACTTCATTCCTTCCATTGTGTGACAATGGAGTTGTGGCTTATGCCTAGGAATGCCCGTCCCATCAGTGATCCAGACATATTCTAAGGCAGTGCCACCTGATCATGGAGATGGTAGATCTCCAGGGGATCGAGGTCAGGAGAGTAGACTCAGAGGACAACACGGCGGATCCACTCACAAAGCCTTTTCCCAAAGAGAGACTTTTATGGGATGGTTGAGTATGAGATACTACAACCACTGTTATCAGATGGCCCTAGTGCAAGTGGGAGATTGTTAGTTATATGTATGCCCTAGAGGCCATTACTATACATGAGATGTATATTGTAGTGGATGCTTGGACATATATAGGGAGGACTTTCTTGCTCGACATGATAGTATGCTATCTGGTTACTCTTTACCTTAACGTGTACACTGATTGTCTCTCTGTTACATATTGGTAAAGCCCTTAGGATGTGTACTTGACTACCTGGACTATGATGCGGATCATACTAGTAGGAACATGGTAGTCCATAAGTACATCCTTCAAGATCCCTAGTCGTGGGTGTATCGAGATGGGGCATCGATATACCAGAGTAGACTAGCGTATACCTTCTCGACCTATGTAAATGGGCGATGGATGATCCCATATCCATTGGTGTTTGACATCAGAGATGATATACGGGTGCTCAGTGGAGACTGGGTACACTGGACGGACTCGCCGAGAACTCCCAGATGGTATTATACCTTACGTTAGATGGCAGTTCTCTGGTGACACTGGTACAGGTTAGTCTGTAGACCCGAGATAGTCATAGAGTCTTGTGTGATTCCCACTGTGCTTTGATTTCCACCTTACCACGTCCAAGAGGGCATGCAAAACGGTGGTTTTTGGGTACAGTCCCGAGTCACATGGAGGCAATGAGCGATAGGAGGGGTTTCGTCTCTTCCGGTATTGGGGGTTGATGTTGCGCTATGCTCGATTGGCCATAACAGGGAAGTCCCTGGCCAGGGTTGGTTTAGAGATTTACTGGTAAGTGTTACCAGTAGTTTCTCGACCCGTTATGAGCCTCATATCGGCATGACTTATCGGTTATTGGGGTCTGACGTTTACCACCCCTAGACATGATATGCGACATATCAGATGAGGAGACCGGACTGTACGGTAGTGTCACTGTCAGGCATTTTGCAAGAGTTGGAGTGGGCTTGCTTGCTGATCTTCTGATCGCTCAATACCCGGATAGCCGTTACGTCCAGCTAGTACCGCTGACGGCTTGTGGGTCCTTGATATGATCATCACCTACTGCCGGTATATTGACGAGTCTTTAGAGTCCTACATAGAGGTTTTACTGTCTCAGGCAAAACGAAATAGGAGCGTATATGTAATATGTGCGGGACCGAAAATAATGCGAGTATGTGATACCGTATTCAATTCTCGCGATGTTTGTATCGATCGGTTATATGTGATATAACCAGGTTATCGAATCAAGGGTTGATTCGATAAGTCGATACATTGGATGTTAGTCAGTTATATGTGATATAACCGGATTATTAAGTCAAGTGTTGATTTAATAATTTAGTGTATAATTGTATATGTGATATACTAATTTGCATTAACTAACATTGGTTCACTTAAGCATTTGTTTTTCTCACTTGTGCACAACTTAATATATATGTGATATATATTTATTTGTGTTCATTTTGTATCATGGTTGTTGATACAACTATCATGGGTGTATAAGACTTATACCATACTAATTATAGTGTTAGGTTTTTAATATTTAAAGTAATTCTAAAATTAGTGGATGATGAGCTCATATGCATGAAGCTTCATGAAGCTTAGGGTTGCATTGACTTAGTTTACTAACTTTGGATTACTAGAGATATTAATTAACCTAACCATTATAATGTAGCCATGCTTATGTCTCTACAAGAGTTAGTATATGATATCCACTCACCCATGGTTAGCTCTCTCTCTTAGTTAGTTTTCATTCTCATTTTGAGCTCATCTTCTTCCTCCTTCAAATTCTTGCTAGGGTTTGATAAAGAGAGAGAAACATTGTGAGAAAAGAGATTCTAAAGTGTACCCATTTCCTATTTCATCATCCTCTACTAGACTAGCACTTTAGTTTAGGGTGTTTGCTTCATTAATTCTCTTGTTAGTGAAGTAGAAGCTTGAGTTCGTATTCCCTCGACGTAGATCATCTTCGGCCTCGAAGACTTCAAGCAAAACCGTTGCCCTCTTCTCATGGAGCCGTCCGAGAGACCGGGAGTTCGATGATCGCAGCGAAGGGACTACAACAAGGAGCTTTAGAAGTGAAGGACCGATCTACAATGGTTGTATTTCGTATTCACTTAGTGTTAATGTGTTTAACATGCTAGTTTTCGCCTAATAATCTAGCAAAGATCTTGTTTAGGGTTATTCGGCACGGCTAAAATTTTAATCGGGCATGGTTGATGCTTTGTAGAACCAAGTTAGAATGCCTAGTAACCCTACAAAATGTTCATGATATTTCTATCTAGAACAAAGTTATATTCATCTTTATCAAGTAAAGAAACTGATATGATGTTGCAGAGCATGGAAGGTACATAGTAACAATTGTTCAAAATCATAGTATTGCCACTTGGCAATACTAGGTGATATTCACCGACGGCGATAGCATCAACTTGTGCTCCGTTCCCCACTCTGAGGAACATATCATCCGGTTCAACCATTCTACTTTTTCTCAATCCTTGAAATAAATTACATATGTAAGATCCTGATCCGGCATCTAGTACCTAGGAGGTAGGGTTGACCGAAAAATAGTTTTCAATAACAAATACACCTGAAGAAGATGCATTAGAATGCTTTTCCTTCAATAGGGTTATCTGGAATTCCTTACAATCCTCTTTCTCTTGCCCATACTCGTGACAGTTGTCACAAGTTAGAGCCGAACCGACGTTCCCCAGCCCAGTGTAACAAGCTGGTTCGGTCAAGTAAATCATTTTATTATCTTGATTAGGACATGAAATGGTTGCTACCTGGAGAGAAAGAAAAGAAACGCTCAGCATGCGCTCTTGTATGATCAGATTGGTTATTAATTTATCTAATTAGGATGGCTCCCATTGTTTCCTTGAATTTTCTTTCAAACCTTTAAAAGGAAAACTAGTCGGGATCATTCGCACCTTACAAGTTCGCTAACCGTTCAGCCAGGTGAGTGTTGGTACTCCGAGAGAGGTTCCTCGTACTCTCGCACGAACCTAATTAAAATAATCCTCGTTTACGTAGAGGCGTAGCCCCCGTTAACACTTTTCTAAACACCTAATAGGTTAGCTAATTATGAAGTGAA
Source organism: Agapanthus africanus (assembly GCA_030015575.1). NCBI lineage: Eukaryota > Viridiplantae > Streptophyta > Magnoliopsida > Asparagales > Amaryllidaceae > Agapanthus > Agapanthus africanus. The sequence goes on along the minus strand of JASDDO010000019.1, from coordinate 386,662,413 downwards.
AACATCTCCTAAGAGTAATTCTACTCATCAATTGGATCGGAATCCAATTATCATCGCGTGATAACCTAGATGGAAGCCACTCTAGTCACCACACTCTAGAAGGATTGCAACACTAGCAAGTTTCCTGTATATTTGAAACTCCTGATGTGGTTTTTTGCCCCTAACGGCCTATGTGTTAGTTATATGTATGCCCTAGAGGCCATTACTGTACATAGGATGTATATTGTAGTGGATGCTGGGACATATATAGGGAGGAATTTCTTGCTCGACATGATAGTATGCTATTTGGTTGAACTTTACCTTAACGTGTATACTGATTGTCTCTCTGTTACATGTTGGTAAAGCCCTTATGATCTGTACTTGACTACCTGGACTATGATGCGGATCATACTAGTGGGGACATGGTAGTCCATAAGTACATCCTTCAAAGTCCCTAGTCGAGGGTGTATCGAGACGGGGCATCGATATACCAGAGTAGACTAGCGTGTACCTTCTCGACCCATACAGATGGGCGATGGATGATCCCATATCCATTGGTGTTTGACATCAGATATGTTATACGGGTGCTCAGTGGAGACTGGGTACACTGGACGGACTCGCCGAGAACTCCCAGATGGTATTATACCTCACGTCAGATGACAGTTCTCTGGTGACACTGGTACAGAGTAGTCTGTTGACCCGAGATCGTCATAGAGTCTTGTGTGGTTCCCACTGTGCTTTGATTTCCATCTTACCACGTCCAAGAGGGCGTGCAAAACGGTGGTTTTTGGGTACGGTCCCGAGTCACATGGAGGCAATGAGCGATAGGAGGGGAGTCGTCTCTCCCGGTATAGGGGGTTGATGTTGCGCTGTGCTCGATTGGCTATAACAGGAAATCCCTGGCCAGGGTTGCTGAGATTTACTGGTAAGTGTTACCAGTAGTTTCTCGAATAGTTATAGACCTCATATCGACACGACTTATCGAGCTATTGGGGTCTGACGTTTACCACCCCTAGGCGAGATATGCGACATATCAGACGATCAGACCGGACTGTACGGTAGTGTTACTGGTTGGATTCACTGGAGTGTGAGCGGGCTTGCTCGTCGATCTTCAGATCGCTCAATACCCGGGTGGCCGTTACGTTTAGCAGACCGCTTGCGGCTTGTGGATGCTTGATATGATCATCATCTGCTGCCGGCGTATTGACGAGTCTTTAGAGTCCTACACAGAGGTTTCCTGGCTCAAGCGAAACGAAATAGGAGCGCATTTGAGATATGTGCGGGACCGAGAATGATACCAGTATGTGATACTGTATTTGATTCTCGCGATTTGTGACATTGATCGGTTATATGCGATATAGCCGGGTTATCGGATCAAGTGTTGATTCGATCAGATGTTGCTGTTGATATTAGTCGGTTATATGCGATATGACCGGATCATTAAATCAAGTGTTAATTTAATGATTTAATGTATAATTATATATATTTGATATATTACTTTGCATTAACTAGTATCGGTTCACTTTAGAAGGATTTTCTCACTTGGATGTACAAGTTGTATATGTGATATACTTTTTGTGCATTTTATTGTATCATGTTTGATGATACATGTTTACTTGGTTAAGTGTAAAGAATTAAACCATGGTTAAACTTATGATTAGGGTTTTATATCCTTTTCTCATTTATTTATCTATTTATTCATTTTGGAAAATAGATGGAAAAAGGAGAAAAGAATGGTGGCTTTTTTTGTTGTTTAGTGGAAGCTTCATGAAACCTTAACCCTAACCATTCCTTTAACCTTGGTCAATTCTCTACACATAACCATAGTTACAATTATGATAAGGATGGTTTTTCTTTTCTTTTCTAATTAATCTTATCATAATATATTCTTCTTCTTCTTCATTTCTTCAAGTGAAGAAAGCTTGCCTCCATCAATGGCAAGTGATGAATTTGAGTGAGAAATCCAAAACTAAAGTCTACCCACTTCCTATTTCTCCATCCTCTACCTCTTGCCAAGTAGTAGAGTGTGTTTCCTTCACAAGTTTTCAAGACTTGGTGAAGGTGGAGCTCGATCTAGTGATGCTTCGACGTAGATCATCTTCGGCACGTCGTCGACGACCTAGCCCGTCCATTCTCCGATGAAGCCGACGCTAGAGCCCGGATTTGATTTGGACAGCGGAGAGGACCTCATCTCGGAGCCGTGGAGGTGGACGACCGGATCTACAAAGGTTGTATTTCCGTATCTCTTAGTTAAGTGTTAACTAGTTAGCTTTTTCGCCTAAACTTCTAGCCGACGATCCGTAGTCGGGTTTCTCGGCACCGTTAAAATTTTAATTTGGCATGATCGATGCCTTGTGAGACCTCACTAGTGTGCCTAGGAACCTTTCAGTGGTATCAGAGCCTAGCTAGAGCCTTAGGCGAAGTCTAGACAGATTTTGAAGTCCGAACGACCCGAAACCCCAACCGGAAAATGCTCTCTGGACGTTTTCTGAAAACGTGGATTTTTCCAAATTAAAAATTGCTAAAAAATTCAGCAGGGAAAAATAAGAATTATGATGCAAAATTTTTTCGATGAACAGTACAAACCGCGGCGGAACCGCGGCAGAATCCTGCCTTATGCGGCGGTTCCGCGGCGGAATGATGACGTCATCGTACACTGTTTGCACAGTAACTCCTATTATTTTATGCTGGATTTTCTGGGTATTTTTAAAATTTATTCTAGAGTTGAATTTTCTGGAGTTGTTTTGGGGATTCGGTGTTTCGATCGGGGTATCAAATTTTGTCTATTTGGCTTTCCGGATAATTTTTTGATTATGTTAAAAAGTTCGACCGGATATAAATACCCAATTTTTCCCCTGTCGGGAAATTTCCAAGTGTTGGATTTTTCCGAAGTTTAACGACGTTCTAAGTAGTGCAAGTAACGCGATGGACCCTCTAGAAGACAACAAACCTTAACTCGATTATGTGACCGTCTTGAACTGCCCTTTGAACCTTCGGGTTTGGGGCAGTACGGCGTGCCACATGTGAGGCGTTGGCTTGACCCTTCTACGGCTGGACCGTCGGTACTGAGGCACGAACTGAATGTTGTTAGACTTATTTCATGTGTTGATCTGTATCGGGAAAACTTGGGTGTTCGATTGTTCGATCGGAAAGTTTGACATTTTCTATTTATCCGGAATGGGATACAATAATTGGAATTCACAATAAGTTATGTGATAACTGAATGAATGTTATAAACGTAGAAGTTTAGTCTCACTTGATCGGTTGCCACGGAATTTTGATGTGATCAAAAGTCCGTCGCAATCACGTAGCGTACGCGGATACTCGCCGGGTAAACTTAATAGACAGCCTCGCTCCATAGCCCCGACCAATTGACTGTAGGAGAACCCCGTCGCCGAAAGCATCCGTTCGGGTGCTCGCGGTAGCGGTGTTCCGCCTTGGTGCACTTGGTCGACAGCGTCGAGGGTGCGGCCGCCTACTGAAGTTTGCGACGAGCATTCGATCAGGATGTCGGGAATCTTGTTGAATTACCCGACTTGATATTGAAAAGTGTTTTCGATTTTGAGACTAAAATGCGGGGTTTATAATTGTTAGGCATGTGATGTCTAAGGTATTCATTTGATTAGGCATGCGATGTCTATGCAGATTGCGGATTCCAACTGTTGTAGTTTTACACTTTCTTTTCTGTGACCATAAGTGTAATATGTGATATCGCCGGTTTCGTTGCTATATGTCAACGACAATTGGGATGCGCATATTTACTTACGTTGATGACATGTGTTGTTATGTGTTGCTGGATATGTTATATTGGATCGTCGTGTTTGAATAGCCGGGGGTTTTTATGTGAGATGAGTGTTTTTCATTTTCATTCATGTAAAAACTTGTATGTAATATTCTTTTATTGGGGCACTTCCAGGTTGCGGAAGTTGTCACCGTTAGTATATTATTTACTTTTCCGCACTAGGATAGACCCAAGGAGGAGAGCACAAGTAACCGGGTTCTGGAGTCCAGTGGGAGACCAACTCGAGGAGTCGAGTCCGGGTCTCCTAACTCCAGAATTGGTAGGGTTGATTGCCGCTCTCGTAGGGGTCTAGGGGTGTGGGTTTGGCTATTCATCACGACCGTGGAATCCGTGTTTTATACTGGCTCGTATTGAAAACACGGACGTCCTAGTATATCCAATATTTCATATGTTTCTTCTGCTGCGATATCTGTGATGTGATCATGTGATGTTCTGTGATAGATACAGTATATAGTATATATGATATATTATATAGACGCTACTTATGTTTTACACCCGCGCTAGCCCTGCCCTGCTCTGCCGTTAGTTACCTAACCTAACGGTGCACGAGGGGACATCGAGGCGAATGCGGATGGCATAAGTGTACGCCGTATTTATCTGTGATGTTTAGGTATTTAAATGATGGGACTTCATTAATGTGATTAATGAAATAAAAGAAACCTAAGATGTTGTAGAATCGAATTTCAAAATAAAACAGGTAGCTACAGTTCTTGCTTTGCACAGAGGTATATGTGATATATCCTGCACCTTATTCGATGAGGAAAGGACCGAGATCCCTTCACCGGGAGTGACTCCTTTAGCAATAACTGGCAGATGCTACACACTCGGTTTGTCTTTTGATTGCTTTTAAGTGTTTTTGCTTTGCACAGTGATATATATGATATATCCCGCACCTCATTCGACGAGGAAAGGACCGACGATCCCTTCACCGGGAGTGACTCCTTTAGCAAAACTAGAAAAGCCTCAAAAACACTCCATTTCAAAATTCATTCGATCCTACAACGATATCAAGTTCATTACGCAATAGGTTTTTAGAAAAACCTGTCGTAGCCCTTCGTCATTTCAGATATGTACTGGTTAGTATTCGTGCTGCGTTTGTTGACCTCTGTCAAGGCGTAGTGTGCGGTAGCTGATTAGTGCTTATCTGCATAAGCATATGATGTGATTGATTTAGGGTAGTCGTGCGACCTTGTTGACCTCTGTCAAGGGTCGTGCGGGTGGGTTTACTTCAATCAGGAAATGACGGGTTGAACTTGACTAGCAGCCTATGGTTTGTTGACCTCTGTCAAGTTCATAGGACGTTAGGGGCAAAATATTATCGGGAATTTCAAGTGTTGAAATTTGCAATGAGATTGCATACCTTCTATGAGATAGTTGGATCCCGATACCCGCTGCGAGTAAGAGTTACTCCTGGGAGAGTTTTATACATTACAATTAGCCGATCAAGTAGGTGTCTAGAAAGGTGTCAACAGGGTTACGCCTCTGGGAAAACGAGGTTTACATTAATTAGGTTCGTGCGAAAGCACGGGGGACCTCCCTCAAAGTACCGACACTGGCCTGGCTGAAAGATTGGCGAACTTGTAGTGTGTAATTAATCCCGGCTAGTCTTTCCTTTTAGGGTTTGAAGGAAGATTTGATAAAAAGCAGTGGGAGCCATCCTGATTAGATAAAATAATAACCAATCTATTCTTGCAAGAGCGCACGCTGAGTGTTTTCTTCTCTCTCTCTCCAGGTAGCGACCATATCACGCCTTAATCAAGATAATAATACGGAATATTGACCGAACCCGCCTGTTATACTGAGCTGGGGAACGTTGGTCCCGCTCCAACTTATAATTGTTATAAGACAGAGCAGGAAATTGGGGAATACCAGATTTCCCGCGCCGCCCAAACGAAGAGAGTGCATGCTGATGCATCATCTTCGGGTGTGTTTGTTACAAAGAACTGTTTCTCTGTATCCTCTACATCCTGGGTATATGATACCGGATCAGGATCCCAGATATGTAATCTGTTACATAGGGCTACAGATAGGTAGAGAACTGAGAACGGGTGATAAGTTTCATGAGGCAGAAAACGGGGCAAGAGTTGCAGCCAAGTCTGTTGGTCACTGTCACCCTGTATTACAAATACATTGATTCTGAACGAATGTTATTAGATACCGAACCTGATATACCAAATCATATCACTCTCTTTGTTAGAAAAGAAAGAATATAATTTTGTATTGTTGGATAATGTTTTGAACATTTCCTATATCAAAAGTTGATCGGTTCAGGCACGTTGTCTAAAAGCATTGACGTTCTAAATCAAACTACAGTTCTTAGTATACGGAACACACAAAAAAGAGGAAGAGTTCAGAAATGAACGATTCCTTCTTGAGGTATTGTAGACTGGGTCAGATCAATGTGACCCGACTAGCTAGAGTTACATAAAGATGCATATTTAAATTAGTTTGAATTTACATCTTGTGAAACTCGCTAGTCATGTCACAAAGATAAGATGACCACAGCTCTGTTTATTGGAAACAGAGAAAGAGTTAGTAAACTCTTGGGATGATACATGTTGATGTATGTAAGGTCCCCTGTCTACACATGCCAGGACAGGTTCTTTGTACTTCATTACATTCTCTGATAATCTCTCAAGATTCAGACATATGTTCCTGTTGAAACATGAGTCCGAGCCTTTTGAGATATTCACAGAATATAAGCAAGAAGTAGAGAACCAAAATACGGGTATAAATATTATGTCCTATGATGAGATCAGGGAGGAGAATACTTGTGCACGGAAATACTGGACTATTCTAAAGGAGAATGAGATTCTCTCTCAGCATTACTCCTCCGAATACACCATTGCACGATGGTATGTCGGGGCGGAGCAGATACACCCTATCTGATATGGTGTGCTCTATGATCAGTACTACTGAGTTTCCTATTTCCTTTTGGGAGTTATGCACTTGAGAAGCTGCATACCTATTGAATAGGGTTCAAATCAAATCAGTTGCCTACCACTTCATATGTGATATGGAAAGGGAAGAGCCCATGTCTTAAGCTAGTTAAGATTTGGGGTTGACCGGCCTATGTTTAAAAGCTAAATCCGGACAAGCTCGAGGCAAGGTCTGTAATGTAGAACTGGAAAGGTTCCAGCTATACAAACTACAGCAGATGATTTGGTAAAACCAAATGATTCAATAGTTACCAACGAACCTCAGCCTCTCCGCCGATCTAGTAGGGTTCCTCACCCACCTGAGAGATACTTCGGTTTCTCTATGACAGTGGGAGCGAGGACTGCATCATGAGATGATGACCCAACTAGTTTCGACCTGGCCATCAGGAGTAGGATTCTGTGAGAATGGCTGGATGTTTATCGATCTGAGATGGAATCCTTATACACCAACAAAGTATGGACTTTGGTTGCTATATCTGAAGGGTTAAATTCCCATCAGGAGCAAGTATATCTTGAGAAGATTACTTGGTGTAGATGGAAAAGTTGAGACTTTCAAAGCTAGACTTGTTAAAGTTTTCATCATTGACCAGGCGTGGATAATGATGAAACCTTTTTCCAGTATCTATGCTTAAGTCCATTCAGATCCTACTTGCCACGGCTACATACCATGACTACGATATCTGGTGGTTGGGTGTCATGACTGCTTTTCTAAATGATGATTTGGAAGAAAGCGTCTATAAGTACACAGCCAGAGGGCTTCGTAGACAGTGGGAGCAGCGGAAACGTGTGCAAGATGTTTTATAGGATAAAGCAGGCATCGCGGAGTTGGAACATCTGTTTTGATGAAGCGATCAAAGAAGTTGATATCGTCAAAATGGTAGATGAACCTTGTATAAACAAGAAGGTAGTAGGGAGTATGGTGACGATCCTCATAGAGTACGTGGATGACATACTCAAGATAGGGAAGGTGTTTCCTATGCTACGCTCGATCAATCTCCGCTTATCACATTGATTCTCCATATAGGATCATAATGATACCTCCTAAATCCTGGGTTTTTGGATCTATGAGATAGATCTAATTGGATGTTAGGACTCTCACTAGTTGTAGTGAGACGGTATCAACCGATCCTGGGGAGAATCACTGGAAGGGTTCCAGAGTGATAAAGACGACTGAATGTCAGTCACAGGCATTGTTTTTACCCTCAGTGGAGGGACGGTATGTTGGAAAAGTTCCAAGCTAGATACCGTGGCATACTAGACGATAAAGGCTGGATACATCGCTACTTAAGATGCTACCAAAGAGGCTGTTTGGATGTATATTAGTTCATAAGATGAACTTTGTTCCTCCCATTGTGTGACAATGGAGTTGTGGCTTATGCTAAGGAACGCCGGTCCCATCAGTGATCCAGACATATTCTAAGGCAGTATTACCTGATCATGGAGATGGTTGATCTCCAGGGGATCGAGGTTTGGAGAGTAGACTTAGAGGACAACACAGCGGATCCACTCACAAAGGCCTGTTCCCAGAGAGAGATTTTTATGGGATGGTTGAGTATGAGATACTACAACCACTGCTATCAGATGGCCCTAGTGCAAGTGGGAGATTGTTAGTTATATGTATGCCCTAGAGGCCATTACTGTACATAGGATGTATATTGTAGTGGATGCTGGGACATATATAGGGAGGACTTTCTTGCTCGACATGATAGTATGCTATTTGGTTGAACTTTACCTTAACGTGTATACTGATTGTCTCTCTGTTACATGTTGGTAAAGCCCTTAGGATCTGTACTTGACTACCTGGACTATGATGCGGATCATACTAGTGGGGACATGGTAGTCCATAAGTACATCCTTCAAAGTCCCTAGTCGAGGGTGTATCGAGACGGGGCATCGATATACCAGAGTAGACTAGAGTGTACCTTCTCGACCCATACAGATGGGCGATGGATGATCCCATATCCATTGGTGTTTGACATCAGAGATGTTATACGGGTGCTCAGTGGAGACTGGGTACACTAGACGGACTCGCCGAGAACTCCCAGATGGTATTATACCTCACGTCAGATGGCAGTTCTCTGGTGACACTGGTACAGAGTAGTCTGTTGACCCGAGATCGTCATAGAGTCTTGTGTGGTTCCCACTGTGCTTTGATTTCCATCTTACCACGTCCAAGAGGGCGTGCAAAACGGTGGTTTTTGGGTACAGTCCCGAGTCACATGGAGGCGATGAGCGATAGGAGGGGAGTCGTCTCTCCCGGTATAGGGGGTTGATGTTGCGCTGTGCTCGATTGGCTATAACAGGAAATCCCTGGCCAGGGTTGCTGAGATTTACTGGTAAGTGTTACCAGTAGTTTCTCGAATAGTTATAGACCTCATATCGACACGACTTATCGAGCTATTGGGGTCTGACGTTTACCACCCCTAGGCGAGATATGCGACATATCAGACGATCAGACCAGACTGTACGGTAGTGTTACTGGTTGGATTCACTGGAGTGTGAGCGGGCTTGCTCGTCGATCTTTAGATCGCTCAATACCCGGGTGGCCGTTACGTTTAGCAGACCGCTTGCGGCTTGTGGATGCTTGATATGATCATCATCTGCTGCCGGCGTATTGACGAGTCTTTAGAGTCCTACACAGAGGTTTCCTGGCTCAAGCGAAACGAAATAGGAGCGCATATGAGATATGTGCGGGACCGAGAATGATACCAGTATGTGATACTGTATTTGATTCTCGCGATTTGTGACATTGATCGGTTATATGCGATATAGCCGGGTTATCGGATCAAGTGTTGATTCGATCAGATGTTGCTGTTGATATTAGTCGGTTATATGCGATATGACCGGATCATTAAATCAAGTGTTAATTTAATGATTTAATGTATAATTATATATATTTGATATATTACTTTGCATTAACTAGTATCGGTTCACTTTAGAAGGATTTTCTCACTTGGATGTACAAGTTGTATATGTGATATACTTTTTGTGCATTTTATTGTATCATGTTTGATGATACATGTTTACTTGGTTAAGTGTAAAGAATTAAACCATGGTTAAACTTATGATTAGGGTTTTATATCCTTTTCTCATTTATTTATCTATTTATTCATTTTGGAAAATAGATGGAAAAAGGAGAAAAGAATGGTGGCTTTTTTTGTTGTTTAGTGGAAGCTTCATGAAACCTTAACCCTAACCATTCCTTTAACCTTGGTCAATTCTCTACACATAACCATAGTTACAATTATGATAAGGATGGTTTTTCTTTTCTTTTCTAATTAATCTTATCATAATATATTCTTCTTCTTCTTCATTTCTTCAAGTGAAGAAAGTTTGCCTCCATCAATGGCAAGTGATGAATTTGAGTGAGAAATCCAAAACTAAAGTCTATCCACTTACTATTTCTCCATCCTCTACCTCTTGCCAAGTAGTAGAGTGTGTTTCCTTCACAAGTTTTCAAAACTTGGTGAAGGTGGAGCTCGATCTAGTGATGCTTCGACGTAGATCATCTTCGGCACGTCGTCGACGACCTAGCCCGTCCATTCTCCGATGAAGCCGACGCTAGAGCCCGGATTTGATTTGGACAGCGGAGAGGACCTCATCTCGGAGCCGTGGAGGTGGACGACCGGATCTACAAAGGTTGTATTTCCGTATCTCTTAGTTAAGTGTTAACTAGTTAGCTTTTTCGCCTAAACTTCTAGCCGACGATCCGTAGTCGGTTTCTCGGCACCGTTAAAATTTTAATTTGGCATGATCGATGCCTTGTGAGACCTCACTAGTGTGCCTAGGAACCTTTCACTATGACCTTAACAAGGTCAAAATGTCATAAGCCGCTAGTCAAGTTCAACCCGTCATTATCCTAGATTAATCTAAACCCACCCGCACGAGCCCTTGACATGGTCAAAATGACCATGCGACTGTCCTAGATAATCGCATCACAATGCAACAGAAAAGCATTACATAGCTACCGAACACTATGCCTTAACAAGGTCAAAACACGTAGCACGAATACTAAGCAATACCAATCTGAAATGACAGAGGGCTATGGCTGGGTTTTTAGCGAAAAATCCTTTAACGTAATGAACTTGATATCGTTGAAGAAACCGAGTAGTTTAGAAAAGGAGTGGTTTAAGCTCCGCTTTTGAAAACTAGTGGTTTTGAAGAAAACCGAGCAATCTATAGTAGCATAAACTTTTGCTCAAGAGATCACTCCCTATAAAGGGATCTAGACCTTTGCCTCCTGGAATGAGGTGCTGGATATTCCTAACCGAATACCACTATGCAAAGCGAAAGAGTATGACTATAGTTTTTCGAAATTTGTTCCAATAACATCTTTTAGGTTTCTTTTCTTGCATTAATTAAAATTAATGCGGTCTCATCAATTAATTCCTATCACACCAGAAAAGAACGAAAATAAAATGTATGTATATGTCATCCGCATTCGCCACGGGGTCCCGTCATGCACCGTTAGGTTACTTAACTACCGGCAGAGAGGAGGCAAGACTAGCGCGGATGCAAAACATATACAATATCTACTAGTATGTGTGTGTGTGTGTGTATAACCATTCGTCCCAGACATGATATAAGCAACATTACAAAACAACAATAAGCAACATGGAATGGCGGATAATCTTGGAGGCTCGGATTTCATATGAGCCGCAAATGAGACCCGACATTCCCGGTCGTGTGGATAGCCCGTGCAATGAAAAACCTAGACCCCTACGAGTGCGGCAAGTTACCCACCAATCCCGGAAGTGAGGAAACCCCAATCAACAAAGTGAATGAGCCACCCAGCACTTCACGGAGTTAAGTAACTTGAGCACCCCTCCATGGGTCATCCTATACCCCATACGAATACGATGAACAGCCCGCCAATTCTAGAGTAAGGCCCCCTCTGTCTCAACGCCATGAGATGTGGGCCCGTTGCCATCTAGAACCCGGCTATTCGAGTACTCCTCCGTGGGGTAATCCTAGTACAGAAAAGAAAAATATATATACAACAGTGATATCGATTTCAACCCGGTCGTGCCCTAATAAAAGAATATACAATCTGGAAGAAGCGGCAGTCCACATGTTGGACTCTCGTCCCACAATAATGAATATACAAATGAATCAATATTGTACAGCTACTATTGCACTATAGGCTATCCACCACGACAATCCATCCACAATATCAGTACAACACAGAAAATAAACATGAATATTGTGTTCGTAAACCCGTCTAATTGTACATATAGCTATCAGTCGGGTTATACCGATCGATTATATTCATGGTCGCACAAACAAATACAAAGAAAAGAAAGAATTTAGAGTTTCGATCGATTAAAACTTTCCGTGTTTGCCCACAAACCAGTACACAAACAAATCTAGGCAAAAACCAATCATACCAAAAATCACATTTCTAGAAACAAGAACCCCTAGGAAAATTTGGATCACAGTGCCCATAATTAGGCCGCAGATCCGCGACCAAATGACCTATTTTTAAGGTCACTAAAAAGATTTTTTGAACAACTTCAAAATTCGAACAACAAGTAGGGTTTTTGGAAATACGATTCGGATAATTTTGTCGATCGAAGTTCTAAATTAGTGCAAATTAGCTAGTTAAGGTTTATGGACCGGTTCTGATACCATGTTGGATTTCCTAGTGCCCTGGCCACCTACCGCGGCCGTTGCATAACGGAAAAGCTTTAACTTTTTTTAAAATCCGGCGCTAGAAAACTAATCCTAGAATCTAACCATACACCGAAACTAAAAGTGTGTCTTAGCACCGCCACTAGGTTTATACAAGAATCAAGTATGCAATTTTAAAAAATCTAGAGTGCTAAACTATACTAACCTACAATCTAACTAGAGAAAAGGGACTTCAAAGAAATAACTAAAGAAATAGCAAGATCGTCATCAAAAGAAGTCCTTTCACTCTTAAGTGCTAGTATCAAATAAAGGTCAACGGCGAATCGCATGCAGAGTATTAGGGTTTTCCAAACATGAAAGCAAGTTCTATAGTAAGTGAAGAGGGTTACAAACTTTGTAGACCGAGTCCTTCACTTCAATAGCTCTAAGTAGTAGTCCCTAAGCTCGAAGTAGTAGTCTTTAGAACTCTTCTTAGCTCCACTTGAAGAAAGGAACGAACATGCTATGCGATCTTCGAAGCCGAAGATGATCTACCTTGAAACCTATCTAGGTCAAGCTAACTCTTCACTAATCAAGGTATTAGTGAAGCAAACAATCTACACTAAAGTGCTAGGATAGTGTAGGTTGATAAAGTAGGAGTTTTGGCTCACTTAGAATTCTCTTTCCCTTTTTATTTCCAACTCAAAAAAAACCCTTGTGAGCTCTTGAGAGAAAGAAGATGAACATGGGTGAAGAAAATATCTCATGTGATAATGAGAGAATTAACCATGAGTTAAAAATAAGGGTTGGGTGAGAAAATATCTAGAATAAAACAAAATTAGTGAGATGAGTCATGGCTTCTACATGCTTCTACAAGTATCTAAGCCATGCTCATTTCCAACTCATTTTTAATTTTCCTCTTAATAAATAATCACCTAATTATCTTTAGGTCATGGTGTGAGTCTCATACACCCATGTTCAATGTATCATCAAGCATGATACATTGTTAGAATACATATATTAATATAAATCACATATATATTAAATGTATTAGAAGAGAATAAAAACTTTAGTGAGCATAATATTAGTTAATATATAAATATATCAAATATAAATATATATTGAATTATTAAATCAACACTTGATTCAAGAATCCGGTTATATCATATATAACCGACCAATATCATTTAAATATGTATATCAAATTATCAAATCAACACATGATTAAATAATCCGGTTATATCACATATAACCGCCAATATTCAATATTCAATATTCAATATCAAATCAACATTTGATTCAATAATCTGGTCATATCATATATAACCAGCCAATATCAAATATATATGCATATAACATATCATTGAATCAACACTTGACTCAACAATCCGGTTATATCACATATAACCTAACCGATATCAAATATCGCGAGATTAGCATACAGTATCACATATTCGTATTTAATCAAGCTCCCGCACATATCACCATATGTGCCCTACTTCGTTCCGCTTGAGCTTGGAAATCTCTGTGTCGAACTCTAAAGACCCATCAATACACTAGCAGTAGGTAATGATCACATCAGTCACCCAAAAGCCATCAGTCGTACTAGCTGGACATAACGGCTACCCAGGTATTGAGCGAATAGAAGATCAACAAGCAAGTTTGTCCAAACTCCTGCAAAGTCTATAAGCAACACTTACCGTACAGTCCGGTCTCTTCGTCTGATATATCGCATATCGAGTCTAGGGGTGGAATCGTCAGACCCCGATAACTTGATAAGTCATACCGATGTGTGGTCTATAACCGTTAAAGAAACTACTGATAACACTTACCGGTAAATCTCATCAGCCCTGGCCAAGGACTTGCTGTTATATCCAATCGAGCATAGCGCAACATCAACTCCCTATACCGGGAGAGACGAAACCCCTCTTATCGCTCATTGCCTTTATATGACTCGGGACTGTACCCAAAATCCACCTGTTTGCACGACTCCTTTGAGCCATGGTAGGGAGGAAATCAAGGCACAGTAGGAACCACACAAGACTCTATGACGATCTTGGGTCTACGGACTAACCTGTACAAGTGTCACCAGAGAACTGCCATCTGACGATTGGTATGGTACCATCTAGGAGTTCTCGGCGAATCTTGTTCGGTGTACCCATTCTCTAATGAGCACCTGTGTACAATCTTTGATGTCAAACACCAATGGATGTGGGATCAACCATCGCCCCATACAGGGTCAAGAAACATACAGACTAGTCAACTCTGGAATATCGATGCCCTGTCTCGATATCCCCTCGACTAGGAACCGTTAAAGGATGTGCTTGCGGACTACACAAGCCCCACTAGTATGATCTGTATTATAGTCTTGGTAGTCAAGTCAACATCCTAAGGGCTTTATCAACATATATCAGAGAGACAGTATAATAATACTAGTGTACATGTTAAGATAAAGAGCAACCAGATAGCATACTATCATGTCGAGCAAGAAAGTCCTCTATATATATGTCTAAGCATCCACTATATCATACAATAATGGCCACTAGGGCATACATACTCCTAACAATCTCCCACTTGTACTAAGGCCAGTTGTTGTAGTATCTCATATCCAACATCCTAAAAAGTCTCTCAAATTGCGTATGGGGGAGGGCCTTCGTGAATGGATCCACTGTGTCATCCTTCGTGTCAACTCACCTGACCTCGATCTTCCGGCGACCAACTATCTCCCGGATCAGGTGATATCGTGTAAGAATATGTCTGGATCGCTGATGGGACCGAGGTTCCTTGGACAAAGCCACGGCTCCATTGTTATCACAATACAAGGGTATTGAATCCTCAATGGATAGAACCACACCATGTGCAGGAATGAACTTCTTCATCCAGACAGCCTCTTTGGCAGCATCGTTGGCAGCGATATATTCAGCCTCCATCGTCGAGTCTGCTACAGTATCTTACTTCGAACTCTTCCAACATACCATCCTCCATTGAGGGTGAAGAAAAAACCCGAGACCGACTTACTGTCGTCCTTATCACTCTGGAAGCTCGAATCGGTAAAGGACTCCACCCGGAGTTCTCCATTACTATACACCAAGAACATTTCTTTAGCCCTTCTCAAGTACTTAAAAATGTTCTTCACAGCTGTCCTGTGCTTCTCCCCGGGATCTGATTGATACCTGCTTACCACACTAAGTGCGTAAGCTACATCCGGTCTGGTGCATAACATCGCGTACTTAATAGACCCAACTGCAGAAGCATAGGGTATCTCTTGCATGTGATCCCTCTCCAAATCAGTCTTGGGAGACATCTCTTTGGAGAGAATGATTCCTGAGCAAGAGGGTAAATTACCATGCTTAGAATCTTCCATACTAAACCTCTTTAGTATGGTGTCGGTGTACCTGAATCGGGACAATCCCAACATCCTCTTAGATCTATCTCTATAGATCTTTATCCCCACGATGTAGGAGGCATCACCTATATCTTTTATGGAGAACTTTTGTGATAAGAAGAGCTTCACCGAGTGTAGCATAGGAACATCATTTCCTATCAAGAGTATATCATCCACGTATAATACGAGGAAGAAAACCTTACTCTCTACAATTTTCTTGTTTATACAAAGTTCATCTACATTTTTGGTGAAGTCAAACTCTTTGACTGCTGCATCAAAACAGACGTTCCAGCTCCGCGATGCATGTTTTAATCCGTAAATTGATTTAAGCAGCTTATACACCTTTCCGCTGCTCCCACTATCTACGAAGCCCTCTGGCTGTGTCATGTACACGCTCTCTTCTAAATCACCATTTAGAAAAGCGGTCTTGACATCCATGTTCCAGATTTTGTAGTCATGGTATGCAGCAATGGCAAGTAGGATCCTGATGGACTTAAGCATAGCCACTGGAGAAAAGGTTTCATCATAATCGACACCTGGTCTTTGACAAAAACCTTTTGCTACAAGTCTAGCTTTGAAGGTCTCAACCTTTCCATCTGCAGTAAGTTTCTTCTTAAAGATCCACTTGCTCCCGATGGGTTTTACCCCTTCAGGAGCAACTTCCAAAGTCCATACATTGTTGGTGTACATGGATTCCATCTCAGATCGCATAACATCCAACCATTTCACAGAGTCTCCACTTGTGATAGCCTGCACAAAACTAGTTGGGTCATCATCTTCCATGATGCAATCCTCGCCCCTACCGTCTATGAGAAAACCGTAGTATATCTCAGGTGGATGAGGAACCTTACTAGATCTGCGGAGTGGCTGAGGTTCATTGGGGACTATTGAATCCTCCGGTTCTACCAAATCATCAGTTATAGTTTGTGCAGCTGAAACTTCTTCCAGTTCTACCTCATTACCACTAATTTCTTTCACAAGAAATTCCTTTTCTAAAAAGGTGGCATATTGAGAAACAAACACTTTTTGTTCCTCGGTGTGGTAGAAGATATATCCATGTGAATTCTTTAGATACCCCCACAAACTTGCAAAGAACCAATAGTGCCTTGAGTTTGTCCGGATTCTGTTTTTTAACACAGGCCGGACAACCCCATATCTTAACTCGTTTAAGATATGGTCTCTTTCCACTCCATATCTCATATAGTGTTTTAGGCAGTGATTTTGATGGAACTTGATTCAATAGGTATGCAGCTGTCTTAAGTGCATAACCCCAAAAGGAAATAAATAACTCAGCAATACTCATCATAGAGCGCACCATATCTAATAGGGTGCGATTTCTCCGCTCCGAAACTCCATTGTGTTGTGGTGTATACGGAGGAGTAAGCTGAGAGAGAATCCCAATCTCTTTTAAATAGTCTCGGAATTCCGTGCTTAAGTATTCTCCTCCTCGATCAGATCGGAGGACTTTAATACTTTTACCCGTCTGGTTCTCTACTTCGCACTTATATTCCTTGAATTTCTCAAAAGCT
This sequence comes from Agapanthus africanus, assembly GCA_030015575.1. Classification (NCBI taxonomy): domain Eukaryota; kingdom Viridiplantae; phylum Streptophyta; class Magnoliopsida; order Asparagales; family Amaryllidaceae; genus Agapanthus; species Agapanthus africanus. The sequence goes on along the minus strand of JASDDO010000019.1, from coordinate 386,645,169 downwards.
TCAGATTTGTGTTTCAACAGGAACACATATCCGAATCTTAAGAGATCATCGGTGAATATAACGAAGTACGAGAAAACATTCCTGGCATATGTAAACATAGGACCGCATACATCACTATGTATCAGTCCCAAAAGTTCAGTAGGTCTTTCTCCGTGTCCAGTAAACAGAGTTTTGATCATCTTGCCTTTGAGACATGACTGGCAAGTTTCATAAGATGTAAATTCGAACGGATTCAAATATCCATCTTTATGCAACTTAGATAGTATGGTCGCATTTATATGACCAAGTCTACAATGCCACAAGAAGAATTCGTTCATTTCTGAACTTTTTCTCTTATTTGGGTTCTGTATGTTTAGAACTGTAGTTTGATTTAGAACGTATATAACGTACCAAAGCCAATCAACACTTGATTTAAAAAAAATGTTCATAAAATTTTTCTCTAATACAAAGTTATATCCTTCTTTATCTAATAAAGAAATTGATATTATATTGCACATCATTTTTGGTACGAAATAACAGTCGTTCAGAATCAATGTCTTACCATTTGGTAATATAAGGTGATATTCACCAACTGCTTTGGCTTCAACAATTGCACCATTCCCTACTACTAGAGACTTATCACTCTTTCTCAGTTCTCTAATTCTTCTTAAAACATGTAACAAATTACAAACGTGGGATCCTGATCCGGTATCCAATACCCAGGACGTAGAGCATACTGAGAAACAGTTCTCGGTAACGAACACACCCGAAGAAGATGCATCAGCATACTCTTTCTTCGTTTGGGTTGCGTGGGAATCCTTATATTCCCCTATTCCTTACTCGGACTTATGACAATCATAAGATAGAGTGGAACCAACGTTCTCCAGCTCAGTATAATAAACGGGTTCGGTCAATACATCCATATTATTATCTTGATTAAGGCGTTTCATGGTCGCTACCTGGAGAGAGAGAAGAAAACACTTTAGCGTGCGCTCTTGAAAGATTAGATTGGTTACTGTCTTATCTAATCAAGATAGCTCCCACTGTTTTTATCAAATCTTCCTTCAAACCCTAAAAGGTAAGATTAGCCGGGATTAATTACACCTTACAAATTCGCCAATCGGTCAGCCAGGCAGGTATTGGTACTCCGAGGAAGTCTCCCCATGCTTTCGCATGGAACTAATTAAAAAACCTCATTTCCGTAGGGGCATAACCCCGTTAACACCTTTCTTAGACACCTACTGGATTAGCTAATTGTAAAGTGCAAAACTCTCCCAGGAGTAACTTTTACTCGCAGTGGGTATCGGGATCCAACTATCTTATAGAAGGTATGCAATCTCATTGTAAATTTCAACACTTAAAATTCCCAATATTTGTTTTTACCCCATGCGGTTTATGACCTTAACAAGGTTAACAAATCATAAACCACAAGTCAGGTTCAACCCGTCATTTTGTGATTGAATTAAACCCGCACGTACGACCCTTAACAAGGTCAACAAAGCCGTACGACTACCCTAATCCAATCGCATCATATGCGGCTGTTCATATCAGAATTTTGCATTGTTATATCGCCCATTCTTAATCACATTGCAAATAAATAGGTGCTTTTCATCCATGTCTGCTAAATAGTTGCAGGTTATAGGTTCTCAGAACAATAGTATGAAATTCATGAAAAGACGCTACAAATGTGAGACTACGACCAACAATGGATGAATCCGTATGATGTCGCCTACCAGTTTAAGGAACAAACGAAGATTAGTAGACAGTTCAATGTACAAAGTACAAGGGCAGCACAGGATTAAAGACTTCAACGCAAAGCTCACAGCAAAAAGTCCACAACATTCTGCATTGTGGAAATCTGGAAGAAAGTAGAAAAGATTCTGAGGAACCAAGTGAAGAAAACATAAGGAAAAAGCAACATGAAGAAGCTCTGAGAAGTTGAACTCAAGATCTCACCATATGGCCGCGGAACCGCGACCAAACTTGGCATTCTGCCGCGGTTCCGCGGCCATGCAGTGCACGTGTCGGTGGATGTCGGTGCTTTGACCCGGCTTTCTCAGGGTAGTCTTGTAATTTCAAATGTGGATCAGATGTAAAACCTAAGGTTTCTCCTATCTATAAATAGGAAAGCCAAAAGCCTAATTAGGCATGCCTCTTTTTATTTTCTAGATTAAAATTTTATTCAAGTTGTAATGCATTGTTGAGAGGTATCAATAAAGTAAGTGTTATTCTTTTATCTCATTCTTATATCTGAATTTTAATTCCAGCAATTTATTTTATCAGTTCTTTTATTTTCTGCATTTTAGTTAACCTATTAAATAAACAAACAAAAATGAATTTTATCATAGTTTTCCTAATGAGTGAGTAATTCCTCACTTGTTAGGGTTAGGATAGGGAAGGTTTGAGAGAAGGAAATCTCTCCCACTCCTTTCTTTGCCCATATAATATAAAAAAAAGGACTCTTTTTAATCCAACCACACACCGCTCACTACGACACCCTATCCTAAAAGATAGCGGTGATTCCCTAGTTAGACCGGTTGTGGTTGAATTAATTAGAGGTTAGGGCTAAGAGCCAAGAAAGTACGGACAAGGACCAAAAGGAAGAAGTTATATTTCTTCCTAGTCGTGCTAATCCCCTTTGTTGACTATTACCCTAACACTTATATTCTTAACTAGGGCATTAAAAGCAGTGAGTAGAATCTCTTTTCCAAACTAATCTAATCCTAACCCTAGCAAGACTTTAAATCAATTTAATCTCATGCTTAGATTTTAAAACAAAACCTACCAAAAATAGGACTTAACTCGTTAGAACTTAAAGAGAGAACACCATTTCCCTGTGGACCGACCCGTACTCAACCGGCTAGCTACCAAGCGACACCGTCTAGATTGCGGTATTCTTTAAATTTTAAAAAGCATGCACTAAAAAAACAAACAATCAAATGGCGCCGTTGCCGGGGAAACGGTAGTTATTTTCTCTTTGTAATTTCGGGTTAATTGAAATTGAAAAAATTATAAAAATTGAAAATATAAAAACTAAAAAAAAATCATCTTGTTCTTTTTGATCGGTTTTTGTGCGAATTGTGCAGGAACGGAAGACGGACTGATTCAGATCTGGAGCAAGCCCAGTGAACAAATCAACAAACAGAAGATCTGAACAAATATAGGAGAACCACAACAAAAAACAGAAAAGTTTTGACGGCCTGATTCAACTGAACCACCGCGGAACCGTGGCTAAATCAGGGGTTTGACCGCGGAACCGCGGTCAACTGCTGACGTCAGCAGTTCATAATTCTCTATAAGTATTTCTTGTCTTCTCTTCTATCCTCTAATCTTCACTGAAAATTTTTCCTGCAGGGTTCTTTGCGCAAAACTTCTTCTCCCTCTCCAATAAATCATTTTATGCAGGATTCTTTGCGCCGCAAATAAAAAAAAAGGAATTTTTTTTTGGCAAGTGTTTTAGATTTTTGTAAGTGTTTTAGATTTTTGTGTGTTAATTGCTTTGCATATTTAAAACGGAATTTGAGGGGCTATAACACCAATCAAGATTGGGTGGGGATTTCATTACCCTTCCTAAGACCCCAGAAATCACAAAAAGCATATGTATCACCCTCGAGTTAATTAAAAAATATCTAGACTCAGCCAATTAAGGACTGTCGCGCTCATTAGGACAGAGGAAGGTTGTGGGCATTCAGTCGTTTCTCTAAACCTGATTTTGTGCTTCCTAGGCTAGACAAGTGAGAAAGGTAACTTTAAAAGGCCCGTCTTACGGTGATTCGTGAGCGGATCCCTCCTTTCTTCACTTGTGCTTACCTGGCCACAATTGACGGTGAAGAGGCGATTTGAGGGATATCTCACAACTTGTCGCTTTGGACCAGTTAGGAACAGTCTAGTTGACTTAGGAGACCCTAGTTTTAGGCTTGATTGTGCATGCTTAAATTGTGACTGTTTGAAAGTGTGTCGTAGTTCCGTACAAATCTTTTGCAAAACTCTTTATAAAAATATTTAAAAAACACACAAAACAAAATTTTTACAAAAACTTGCCATTTTTCTCTAGAATTCCATTGCACCCAACCTTCATTCATTTTTCCCATTGACGTTTTCTTACCCTCACATTCTACTTTTTGACTACACTACAACTCGTTTAGTGTATGTCCGTTTGGACTAGGGACACTAGCGCCCGTTTAGTCCGTGTCTCGTTAGTCGCCACTGACGACGCGTTCGACTCCGAAGTCGAAACTCCCTCCACTTCTTTTTCATCTTTACCTTCATCTTCACATTCATCGTCTTCTAAGGAGATGTCAGGATTCAATCCTAACAATCCTTTACCTACCTCGGGACTGATTCCACCTCAACTGGATGCGAATAACCCGCAACAATCGCCTGTTGAAGCGCCACAGCGAATCGCCCTCCAGGATCTTTTCTATCCTACCCGCTCCGCACTTCCTACTTGTCTTTCACTTCCGCTGGCAAATGGGTTAATTTCGAAATTAAGCCCCACTTCATCAACATGTTGCCCAAATTCCACAGGCTGGAATCCGAAGATGCCTATATCTTCATTAACAAATTCCAGAATGTTTATGCAATGATGAAGACCACCCAACTGTCCGATGATGCTATAAGGTTACGAGTCATTCCCTTCACTTTATGTGACCTAACTGAAAAGTGGCTATATAGTATTGCATCGCATTCCATAAAAAGTTGGGAAGAGTTTGTTAAGGCATTTCTTAAAAAGTTTTACCCACATCACAAGAACGCCGGAATTTGCAATGAAATTAACCAATTTTCCCAGCTTCCTTCCGAACCTTTTTAGAAGTGTTTCGAACGATTTAAAGACCTTCTTGTTCAGTGCCCTCATCACGGTATTGAGAGATGGCAACTTTGCCAAACTTTATACGAAGGATTGAACCGAGCAACTAAGCAGTTGCTGGAAACTATTTGTCAATGTCACTTCCTAACCAAATCCGATGAGGAAGCTAGACAATTTCTCGACGATCTTGCTGAACAAACACTTCAGTGGGAAAGCACTAGACAAACCTCTTTGTCCACTTCATCTAATTCATTAGGTCCATCTAAGGAAGGTGTTCATCAACTTGATATGTCAATTGCAATGAAAGCCGAAATGGCCGCAATTACACGAAAACTAGAAGCAATTGAGAGCAAATTCTCATCGCCTTCTCCTGCCCCTGCTTTACCCCCCGTACTATATGCGCTTGTTGTTCGGATCCGTCCCATTTGACTGAAGAGTGTCCTTACAACCCACCTGCTCAAGGACAGGATCAAGTCAATGCTGCCTTTCAGCAAAGACAAAGAAATGATCTATACTCTTCAACTTACAATCCTGGTTGGAGGAACCACCCCAATTTTGTTTAGAATCAAAATCAACAACAATTCCAAGGCAACAACAATTTTTAGAGGCCTCCTCCTCAACAACAAGGTCCTCAACAAACTCAATATCAGCAACCTTTCCAACCGCAACCTTACCAAAATCAAATGAACAATTTTGCACCCAACAACTCTTTTCCTCAAAACAATTTTGTTCCACCAAATAACGATAAGGTTTTCTCGCTAGAACGAAGTCCGGATGCGTTTTTAAAACAATCTACTCAATCCTCAGCCAACATACAATCTTCCATTCAGTATTTGGGGCAACACAACGCATCACATGGGCAAAATATCAAAACCATTGAAGCCCAAATTACACAACTGAATGCTGCCTTAAGCGAGCGAGAGAAGAGGAAGCTTCCATCTCAACCACTGCCAAATCCCGGTCACCCACAAAATGCACATGTTGCTCATGAACAACAAAATCATAATGTGAGTGCCGTGACTACATTGAGATCTGGAAGGACGTTGCACAACAATGTTGGCATTGATGATAACACCCCGGCCGCTACTTCTTCTTCTTCATCTTCTTCTTCAGAGCATGTTCTCCATTCTTCACAAGGCTCTACTTCTTCTACTAGTCCGAACGGACCCACATCTCACTCCACGAAAATACCAACACTGGGATCCGTTCCCACTTCGCAATTTCCTCCACAAACATTGGACTCAACCAATTTTCAAAATATTCCATTTCCAAACAGGTTGAGATCCAATAAACCAACTCCATAAATGGACAAGATTGTGGAGTTATTAAAACAGGTTAGTATTAACATTTCTCTCTTGGATGCAATCCAACAAGTCCCTTCTTATGCAAAAATCTTGAAGGACTTATGCACCAAGAAAAGGAAATCACGGGTACCTAAGAAAGTTTTCTTGGCTAGTGCAGTAAGTGATGCTCTTACCCAACCTTTTCCTCAAAAGCGAAAGGACCCTGGCTGTCCTACAATTTCAATAACTATTGGGGATAAGAACATCAACCGTGCACTTTTAGATCTTGGTGCCAGTGTTAACCTGCTTCCCTATTCAGTATATGAGCAATTAGGCGTTGGAGAGCTGAAACCTATACATTGTACTCTCCAAATGGTCGACCGATCCATCACCCATCCTAGGGGTGAGTTAGAGGATGTGTTGATTAAAGTAGGGGACTTCATATTCCCCGTTGATTTCATTTTTATGGACACACAGCCTGTAGCTAACCCCCGGAGTCAAATTCCGGTGATACTCGGTCGACCATTCATTGCAACTTCTAATGCGGTGATCAATTGTCGAAATGGTTCGATGAACCTATCTTTTGGAAACATGACAATTGAACTCAACATTTTTAAGTTGGGGAATCAGCCCTCCGAACCTAATGCTAATATACTTGATGTTTGCTCGATCCAAGAGATCACCCAGGAGGACTGTGAGCTCGAAAAATTTCTGTTCGATCACAACAATTTTGACGCCAATAGTGTGTTCCTCCTTGAATCTGATACTGCTTTCATGCCCGATAATGATTACGAGTGTTTCACTTTATTGAACGATTTTGAAGAATCACCACCCGAGTTCGAATCCTTTGAATTTTCGGATGAGTCAGCTGAACCGTCCGACTCGGTTGCTTACACTCGTTTTGAACCTCTGTTGGAATCCTTCGAGTTTGAGACAATTTCACCGATTTTACCTTCAATTGTTTCGCCTCCAACACTCGAACTCAAGCTATTGCCGTCTCACCTTAAATATGCTTACTTAGGTGAAAATGAGACCCTTCCCGTTATCATCTCGGCTTCTCTAGCCCCCGAGCAAGAGAAAGCCCTTTTAACGGTCTTACAAAGTAATCGGCAAGCTTTTGGATGGACTATGGTGGACATCAATGGGATTAGTCCCCTAATTGTTGAACATCAAATACATATGTTAGATGATGCCAAGCCAGCAAGGGATCCACAGAGACGACTCAACCCAGTAATGAAGGAGGCTGTTAAAAAGAAGATCGTAAAATGTCTTGATAGTGGTATCATTTACCCTATCTCTGATAGCCAGTGGGTTAGCCCCATTCACGTTGTCCCAAAGAAATCGGGCATAAAGGTCATAAATAATGAGGAGAATGAGTTAATACCTACTCGCACCCAAACTGGGTGGCGAGTATGCATCGATTATAGAAAACTCAACGCCGCAACACGGAAAGACCACTTTCCATTACCTTTTATTGACCAAATGCTAGAACGATTGGCTGGGCATGAGTTTTATTGCTTTTTGGATGGCCACTCCGGCTATAATCAAATTCCCATCGCCGAAAAGGATCAAGAAAAGACCAAATTCACTTGTCCTTTCGGTACGTTTGCTTACCGTCGCATGCCCTTTAGGTTATGCAATGCACCCGCTACCTTCCAGCGGTGTATGATGGGTATTTTTTCAGACATAGTGGAAAAATCCTTGGAGATCTTCATGGATAATTTCTCCATTTTCGGCGACTCCTTTGATGAGTGTTTGCTACATTTAGGCGTCGTTGTAAGGATAAGAACCTTACTTTAAATTGGGAGAAGTGCCACTTTATGGTATGAGAATGTATTGTCTTAGGACATATCATCTCCATTGAGGTAGATAAAGCTAAAATTGAAGTCATTTCCAATCTTCTTCCTCCCAAATGCGTCCGAGACATTCGAGCCTTCCTTGGCCATGCCGGTTTCTATAGACGGTTCATCAAGAATTTTAGCAAGATTGCTAGACCCTTGACTCTTTTGTTGGCCAAGGACACTACTTTTGATTTCGACTCGAGTTGTATGAAGACGTTCGAGTCATTGAAAAACTCACTTACTTCCGCTCCCATTCTTTCGTCTCCTGACTGGACGCATCCATTTGAAATTATGTGCGATGCATCTGATTTTTCCATTGGTGCTATCCTTGGACAGCACATCGAGAAGATGCCGCATGTCATTTATTATGCTAGCCTAACCTTGAACGAGGCCCAATTAAATTACACAACAACCGAGAAGGAATTCTTAGCTGTTGTGTTTGCATTAGAAAAGTTCAGGCCCTATTTAATCGGCTCTCCAGTCATCGTTTACACTCACCACTCAGCTCTTCGCCATCTTTTTGCGAAGAAGGACGCTAAATCTCGGCTGATACGTTGGATCCTCTTACTACAAGAGTTTGACCTTGTCATCAGAGACAAGAGAGGATGCGAAAATGTTGTCGCCGACCATCTTTCATGGTTCCCTTCTTCGCCGATGCTTCAAATTCCTATAAAAGACGTTTTCCCAGATGAGCAGCTCTTGACTGTGTCATGCGAACGTTAGTTTGCAGATATTGTGAATTATTTGGCCACCGGACTTATACCAAATGAATGGTCGAATCAGGACACACTTCGATTCCTATCCCAGGTAAAACATTTTTACTGGGATGAACCATATCTATTCAAATAATGTCCCGACCAAATCATTCGTCGGTGTGTCCCCAACAATGATTTTAAGAGCGTGCTGTCATTCTGCCACGATCAAGCGTATGGATGGCATTTTGGCCCTAAGAAGACAGCCGAAAAGATCTTGCAGTGTGGTTTCTACTGGCCACAACTTTTTAAAGACGCATATGAGTACTGCAAGAAATGCTCCCCGTGCCAACACTTGGGCCGGATATCTAGGAGAAATGAAATGCCGCTCCAACCAATATTGGTTGTGGAAATTTTTGATGTTTGGGGGATAGATTTTATGGGACCGTTCTCTAATTCTTTTGGGAACGTGTATATTCTCCTCGCTGTAGACTATGTTTCTAAGCGGGTCGTGGCTGTGCCCAGCCGAACTAATGACAACAAGGTTGTCGTTAGATTCCTCAAAGAAAACATTTTTTCTCGGTTTGGGCACCCCCGCGCAATCATCAGCGATAATGGAACTTATTTCTGTAATAGGACTTTCGAGTCCTTAATGCGGAAATATTCCATTAATCACAAGCTTTCAACGCCCTATCATCCCCAAACATGTGGGCAAGCCGAGATTTCAAATCGGCAAATTAAACAGATATTGGAGAAAATGGTTTCCAAAAACCGTAAGGATTGGTCGTCAAAACTTATTGATGCCCTTTGGGCATTTCGAACTGCTTATAAGACCGATCTTGGCATGTCTCCGTATAGGCTTGTTTATGGAAAGGCTTTCCACCTTCCAGTTGAAATTGAGCATAGAGCGTTTTGGGCAATAAAAGAGTTGAATCTATCTCTAAGAGATGCGAGCAGCCATAGAAAGCTGCAATTGAATGAATTAAATGAGCTTCGGGATGAAGCTTACGAGAACGCGGTAGTCGTCAAAAACCGAAGGAAAGTGTTTCACGATAAACACCTTATGCGCAAAACTTTCAAACCTGGTCAACAGGTTTTACTTTACGACACCCGGCTACATTCCATCCTGGCAAACTTAGATCTCGATGGAAAGGGCCATTTTTGGTACGCACCGTATATCCGCATGGTACGGTCGATTTAGAAAATCCGGAGAACGGTTCACTATTTAAAGTGAACGGACATAGACTTAAACCGTTCTTCACCGTGGACCCTTCGGAGGAGCTCCTACTTTTGCAGGAGCCGATTTACGTTGACTGATCTTCCTCCATCTACCCCTAAATTTCGGTTATCCAGCCATAAACAGCGAAAACATTGTTTCAAATAAGTTTGGGGGTATGCATCACTTTTAATTATATAAAAACAAAATAAAATTAAAAAAATAAAAATAAAAAAAATTTGGGGTATTTTTGTAAATTTTCAGTTTTTAATAAAAATTTTATTTACAAATAAATTCTCTTTTTAAGAGGACTTTTTTGCAAATAACCAAAACACCCCCCTATAAATAGAAACCGACCCCTCCTCTGACTTTTCAAAACCCTAATCTCTCATTTTCTCAAAACCCTAGCCGCCGCCAAAGTTCTGCAGTGCGATCTCTCCTCCGCGCCGCGCTTCCGCCGCCAGAGCCAACCTTCGGCCGCGCAACCGCCGCGCCTCTGTTTCGTCACCCTCTGAAGTTTTCAGAGGTGGTTTGCACTCCTTTTTCCCTTTCGTTAGATTTCATATTTTGGTATTTAGCTCTCTGTAATGGCACCAACTTTACAATTCGAGAGGGACTTTTCCCAAATCTTTGCACACACGATCTACGGAAGTTATTTCGGTGAAGAGATCCATAGGCGCGGATGGAATTTTTTACTGTTTAATCATTTGAATGCCTTCGCGCTTCCGGATCTCATCACCCGATTTTACGAGTGCATGGAAGATGGTTGCCTCTCACAACACGGATACATTAGGCTAAATTGGGGGGATAGGAAAATCATAATCGATAGGGACTTCATCCATGAAGTCACCTTGATACCCAGACTACCTACCCATGACCAACCCCTCCAATTCGAGGATTACTTACCTTTGATGGGTAATGACTGTTCGAGGGAGCCACGCAAGGGCATCCAGGCTAGAACCCTCTTTGCGAATGTATTAACTGTGTACCGTTGGGCACAAAATAACATTTTCGGTAGTTCGCACAATACGGCATTTTTCACACCATCCTTTCATATCGTGCACACCTTGATGACTAGGAACCCCAGCTATGATATGTGCACGGTATTACTTCATTCGATAAGTGCGGGGAAAAGGGCTGCCAATTACTCATGCCCTATGTTGGTGACACAACTGTATCGCAATTTCCTCCCGGTGGAGGAATTCGAGTTTTATATGCATGGAGGGATCCCTATTAGACCTCTTATTGATGGCGTATCCACGTCCTATACCCGCCTAAATGATATATGGTCGCGCACTGAGCCGGCCGAGAACGTACCCGCCAAGACACCCAGCCCCAGCTCGACAACGAGCAAGGAAGATCTTACCCCTGCAACACGTGCACGTTTAATTAGGAAAGCCACTTGGGGGATAGACAAATTAATAAGGATGGTGACCAACCTGGATCACCGTGTGACAGAAATAGAGCACGGCATGACTACCCTGCTGGCAAGAGAGGAACGATCCCGTTCACGTTCGAGGGGACGGTGAGGGCATGAGCAGTTAGGGCACTACTTTTGATAAGTTTGGGGGTGGAGGTGGTTTGTAAATAGTTATCATTGCATTGCATATTTTTATTTTTTGTACATATTTGTTTTTTCTTTCTTTGCATATTTAATTCCGCATTGCATCTTTATAAAAAAATATAAAAATATAAAAATTAAAAAATATTTTAAAAAATGAAATCAAATAAAAAAATTTGAAAAACTTTAAAAATTATTAAAAAATTGAAAAATTCAATTTTGGCCATATTTGATTTAAGTTCGACAAGATAGTTGAATAGAAGGGAATAACTAGATCATAAACTTAGTAAATTAAAAACCCTAAAAATAACATTTTTTAAAGTTTAACTGTAGAAAATATATGTCCTTGTAGATTATTTAGAAATAGGCAAATTTTGAGTTCAGTTCTTGGGCTAAGTCAATATAAGGGAAGAGTATTGAAATTTTTATTTGAAGTTTAAGTCTGAAAAATAATTCGGAACCTTAAGTATAAATTCTGAAAATATATACCCTACAACTGGCACATACACGCACCTTGAAACTTGGGATAGTAGAGGATACCTTGAAATGCTCTTGTCTAAAATCTTTAGTATGAAGGAAAATAAAATAAAAGTACAAGAGTGAATAAAGAGATATAAAAAAAAATGAACACTGGTTTTGTAATTACTTAAGGCTGCATAAATAAAAAAAATTTAGCGAGGGTGCTTTATCACCTAGTGCCTTAGACCAACTGGTTTGGGAGTCACTGCTAAATCCTTAGGTATTACAAGACGAGGAATTACGCCTTAATGCGCAAACACATTTTGTAATCAGTCGTTGAGTACCTCAAGAAGTATTAACGGTCGCATGAAGGATGTGTGAACAATTTAATCTAAAATTCACCAACTAAAGGTACTTTGGACTATGGACAAGAGTATGATAGCTTGAATTGAATTTCCAAGTGTAGGGGTGAAAATTACACACATGTAGGGGTATATGATTGGGGTTTGGATGAGAGATAGGAATGAAAGATAGGGCTTATACCTTCAGTAGAGATGATAGAAATTCCTAAGTTGAGATGGAACCTTAGAAGGAAAATTCCAAAGATGCTGAAAGCTGAATAAATTTGCAGAACATATATGATCTTAAGTTAAATGATAAGTGAGTGTGAAAAATACGGGTTGATGATTTCTAACTTGAAGATAATATAATTTCTTGCTAGAATACCGAATTGAAGAATGAAAATCAACAGGCCAAATTGATCGAATTTTGTGGGTAGTATCCGCTGAAAACCCTCAGAAGACAACACTCCTCCTACTAGGGACACCTGGAGGTTTAACGACTTATTGCACGGGCTCGGTGCAATCGTGATTCCCTGCGAAAGTGAGGTTAGTTTTTTCGAGAATAAATTGGCTTTGCTCAGGACGAGCAAAAGATAAGTTTGGGGGTATTTGTTCATATCAGAATTTTGCATTATTATATCGCCCATTCTTAATCACATTGCAAATAAATAGGTGCTTTTGATCCATTTCTGCTAGATAGTTGCAGGTTACAGGTTCTTAGAACAATACTGTGAAATTCATGAAAAAACGCTACAAATGTGAGACTACGACCAATAATGGATGAATCCGTATGATACCGCCTACCAGTTTAAGGAACAAACGAAGATCAGTAGACAGTTCAATGCACAAAGTACAAGGACAGCACAGGATTAAAGACTTCAACGCGAAGCTCACGGCAAAAAGTCCACAACATTCTGTACTGTGGAAATCTGGAAGAAAATAGAAAAGATTCTGAAGAACCAGGTGAAGAAAACAGAAGGAAAAAGCAACATAAAGCAGCCCTGAGAAGTTGAACTCAAGATCTCACCATATGGTCGCGGAACCGCGGCCCAACTTGGCATTCTGCCGTGGTTCCGCGGCCGTGCAGTGCACGTATCGGTGCACGTGTCGGTGGGTGTCGGTGCTTTGACCCGGCTTTCTCAAAGTAGTCTTGTAATTTCAAATGTGGATCAGATGTAAAACCTAGGATTCCTCCTATCTATAAATAGGAAAGCCGAAAGCCTAATTAGGCATGCCTTTTTTTATTTTCTAGATTAAAATTTTATTCAAGTTGTAATGCATTGTTGAGAGGTATCAATAAAGTAAGTGTTATTCTTTTATCTCATTCTTATATCTGAATTTTAATTCCAGCAATTTATTTTATCAGTTTTTTTATTTTCTGCATTTTAGTTCACCTATTAAATAAACAAAAAAATTTGAATTTTATCATAGTTTTCCTAATGAGTGAGTAATTCCTCACTTGTTAGGGTTAGGATAGGGAAGGTTTGAGAGAAGGAAATCTCTCTCACTCCTTTCTTTGCCCATATAATATAAAAAAAGGACTCTTTTTAATCCAACCACACACCGCTCACTATTGCACCCTATCCTAAAAGATAGCGGTGATTCCCTAGTTAGACCGGTTGTGGTTGAATTAACTAGAGATTAGTGCTAAGAGCCAAGAAAGGACGGACAAGGACCAAAAGGAAGAAATTATATTTCTTCCTGGTCGTACTAATCCCCTTTGTTGACTATTACCCTAACACCTATATTCTTAACTAGGGCATTAAAAGCAGTGAGTAGAATCCCTTTTCCAAACTAACATAATCCTAACCCTAGCAAGACTTTAAATCAATTTAATCGCATGCTTAGATTTTAAAACAAAACCTACCAAAAATAGGACTTAACTCGTTAGAACTTAAAGAGAGAACACCATTTCCCTGTGGACCGACCCGTACTCAACCGGCTAGCTACCAAACGACACCGTCTTGATTGCGGTATTCTTTAAATTTTAAAAAGCACGTACTAAAAAACAAACAATCAGCAGTAGATAAGCACTAATCAGCTACCGTAAACTACGCCTTGACAAGGTCAACAAACACAACACGAATACTAATAGCACTTATATGAAATGACGGAGGGTTACGACTGGTTTTGAACAAAACCTTTAACGTAATGAACTTGATATCGTTGTAGAATCTAGTGATTTGAAAAGGAGTGGTTTAAGCTCCGTTTTTAAAATCGAGTAGTTTTCATAACAAACCGAGTGGGTTGTAGCATTTGCTAGTTTTGCTAAAGAGGTCACTCCTGGTAAAAGGATCTAGGTTCTTTTCTCATCAAATGAAGTGCTGGATATTCATAAAAGAATACCGCTATGCAAAGCAATAACTAGAGCTACCTTTTTGAAAAATTTGATTCTACAACATCTTTAGGTTTCTTTTCTTTTCATTAATCTCATTAATGACGTCGCATCATTTATGTTTCCTAAACATCACAGAAGAAACAAAAATAGAACGTACGCTTATGCCATCCGCATTCGCCACGGGGTCCCGTCATACACCGTTAGGTTACATAACTAACGGCAGAGCGGGGGCTAGACTAGCACGGGTGCAAAACATAAGCAAAATTTATTATATATATCATATATATAGCATTCGTCTCATGCGGTTATATGATCATATCACAGAACTCGGGCAGCAGAAACAAACATATGAAATATAGGATATATTAGGAGGTCCGTATTTTAAATTACGCTAGTGATGAAAAACACGGATTCTACGGTCGTGATGAATAACCAAATCCACATCCCTAGACCCCTACGAGAGCGGCAAGCAACCCTGCCAATTCTAGAGTTAGGAGACCCGGTCTCGACTCCTCGAGATGGTCTCCCACTGGACTCTAGAACTCAGTTACTTGTGCTCCCGCCCTAGGTCTATCCTAATGCGGTAAAGTAAATAATATACATCAATGGTGACAACATCCTCAACTCGGAAGTGTCCCAATAAAAACCCTAGTGAACGTTTGAGAGGAAGAAGATGAACATGGGTGAAGAAAATATCTCATGTGATAATGAGAGAATTAACCATGAGTTAAAGATAAGGGTTGGGTGAGAAAATATCTAGAGTAAAATAAAATTAGTGAGATGAGTCATGGCTTCTACATGCTTCTACAAGTATCTAAGTCATGCTCATTTCCAACTCATTTTCAATTTTCCTCTTAATAAATAATCACCCAATTATCTTTAGGTCATGGTGTGAGTCTCATACACCC
Organism: Agapanthus africanus; assembly: GCA_030015575.1. Classification (NCBI taxonomy): domain Eukaryota; kingdom Viridiplantae; phylum Streptophyta; class Magnoliopsida; order Asparagales; family Amaryllidaceae; genus Agapanthus; species Agapanthus africanus. Next base: position 386,629,744 of record JASDDO010000019.1, on the reverse strand, counting down.
ATGTTCAATGTATCATCAAGCATGATACATTGTTTAAATACATATATTAATATAAATCACATATATATTAAATGTATTAGAAGAGAATAAAAACTTTAGTGAGCACAATATTAGTTAATATATAAATATATCAAATATGAATATATATTAAATTATTAAATCAACACTTGATTCAATAATCCGGTTATATCATACATAACTGACTAATATCATTTAAATATGTATATCAAATTATCAATTCAACAATTGATTCAATAATCCGGTTATATCACATATAACTGACAATATTCAATATTCAATATCAAATCAACACTTGATTTAATAATCCGGTCATATCATATATAACCGGCCAATATCAAATATATATGCACATAACATAACAATAAACCAACACTTGATTCAACAATCCGATTATATCACATATAACCTAACCGATATCAAATATCGCGATATTAGAATACGGTATCACATACTCGTATTTAATCCAGCTCCCACACATATCACCATATGTCCCCTATTTCGTTTCGCTTGAGCTAGAAAACCTTTGTGTGGAAATCTAAAGACTCGTCAATACGCCAGCAGTAGGTAATGATCACATCAGTCAACCACAAGCCGTCAGCGGTACTAGCTGGACATAACGACTACCCAGGTATTCAGCGAATAGAAGATCAACAAGCAAACTTGTTCAAACTCCCGTAAAGCCTATAAGCAACACTTACCGTACAGTCCGGTCTCTTCATCTGATATGTCGTATATCGAGTCTAGAGGTGGAATCGTCAGACCCCGGTAACTTTATAAGTCATACCGATGTGTGGCCTATAACCGTTAAAGAAACTACTGATAACACTTATCAGTAAATCTCATCAGCCCTGGCCAAGGACTTGCTGTTATAGCCAATCGAGCATAGCGCAACATCAACTCCCTATACCGGGAAAGACGAAACCCCTCCTATCGCTCATTGCCTCCATGTGACTCTAGACTGTACCCAAAATCCACCTATTTGCATGACTCCTTTGAGACGTGGTAGGGAGGAAATCAAAGCACAGTGGGAACCACACAAGGCTCTATGACGATCTCGGGTCTACAGAATAACATATACAAGTGTCACCAGAGAATTGCCATCTGACGATAGGTATGGTACCATCTAGGAGTTCTCGGTGAGTCCTGTTTGGTGTACCCATTCTCTAATAAGCACCTGTGTACAATCTTTGATGTCAAACACCAATAGATGTGGGATCAACCATCGCCCCATACAGGGTCAAGAAACGTACACACTAGTCTACTCTGGAATATCGATGTCCTGTCTCGATATCCCTTCGACTAGGAACTGTCAAAGGATGTGCTTGCGGACTACACAAGCCCCACTAGTATTATCTGCATCATAGTCATGGTTGTCAAGTCAACATCCTAAGGGATTTATCAACATGTATTAGAGACACAGTATAATAATACTAGTGTACATGTTAAGATAAAGAGCAACCAGATAGTATACTATCATGTCGAGCAAGAAAGTCCTCTATATATATGTCCAAGCATCCACTATATCATACAATAATGGCATCTAGGGCATACATATTCCTAACAGAAACTAGCTAGGTAAAGAGATCTAGCTACTGAGATAAGGAGTTATACCTAGAGACTCGTGTCCTTCGGGTCTTAACTCCTCTTCTTTAGCTCCATAAGTGATCTTGATCAAATTTGATGGCCGGTCTTCTCGGTCCTAAATGATCCACCTGAAGGTCTTTGATTCAAGCTCCTACTCCAAAGTTAAGTAAACTAAGCAAACCGGTTTGCTAATATAGTTTCTTAGGTGACGTGGTAATGTTTGGTGGTAAGTTTTTATATCAAATCCTTTGGCTCTCAACACTTGAGAAGGTTAAGGATTTGAAATGAAGATGAACTCAAGAGGAATAAGAAAGCGAGCTCTCAAAAATGAGAGAGAAAGGCAACTCAAGAATACGCATGAGAATGGATAAGAATTTTCTTTTATGAAGTATTTTCTTTTCATTTTAAATCAACCATACTTCAATAGTAATTTCAATAAATACCAAGACCATTCTTCATGCCATGCTTCAAACCATCTCCTCCTTTTCCATCTCATTTTCTATTTTCAACAAATAAAAAAATAAACAAGATGAGGTGTCAACTTCTGAAAAGTATTTTATATAAATACAAAATACTTTCTACCGTTTATATATACCCGTATTCGTATCAAAATACAAATACCCAAGAGATAGATTAATACCTCTAAAATAATACTAGTATTAAATCAATATCTGATTTAATGAACCGGCTTAATTCTAAGCCCGCCAGTATTATCAACTGTCCGATCAAAAAATCTGGATAACACTAGAATATACATATCGAAATATATACACATAAATTATTAAATCAATACTTAATTTAATAATCCGGTTTAATCCTAAGCCTGCTAGTATTATCATTCGATCGAAACCCTGCACGTATAAACATACGGTCACTACTTCGTTTCGCCTGAATCGGAGAAACCCTCTGTGTGGGACTCTAAAGACTCGACAGTACGCTGACAGTGGGTTTAACCACAAGAACGTCAGCGGCTCTAGCTATATATAATGGCTACCCAGGTACTCGAAAAGAAGGCCGACGAGAAAGCTCATCCGAACCCCTACTGAGCCTATCCATGACAATCTACGTACAATCTGGTCTCTTCTTCCAAAAGTATCGCATACCGAGTCTTGGGGGTAGTAAACGTCAGACCCCTACTGACCCGATAAGTCGTGTCAATTTAGCTCCGGACCAGTCCGAGAAACTACTGATCTAACCATCAGTAGTTCTCAACTGTCTTGGCCAAGGTCTTATGGTTCTAGCCAACCGAACACAGTGCGATATCGACTCCCAATACCGGGAGAGACGAATCCCTGATGATCACTCACTGCCTCCATGTGGCTCGGGACTACACCCAACAAAAACCTTTTTGCATGACTCAGTAGAGCCATGATTGGGCAGTGATCAAAGCACGGTGGGAACTCACACGAGACAAATGATGACCTCAGGTCCTAAGACTAACCTGTACTCATGTCATTTGAGAACCGCTATCTGACGATAGGTATAATACCATCCAGAGGTTCTCGGCGAGTCCGTCCAGAGTACTCACCCCCAGTGAGCACATGTATAAAATCTTAGGTGATCACACCAATGGTTGTGGGACCAACCACCGCCCCTCGTCGGGATCTAGAAACATATACACAGGTCTACTGTGGAGTATCGACGCCCGATCTCAATACTCCTGTGACTTGGGATCTTTAAGGATGTGCTTATGGACTACCCAGCTTCCACAAGTATGATCGCCATCATAACGCTGGTAGTCAAGAAAAATCCTATGGGCTTTATCAACATGTAACCGCATATGTTATATCGAGTATAACATATGCACATGTTAAGATAAAGTCAAACCATAATAATATACTACTGTACCGAGTCTTTATCAATATGTGTAAGCAATATAAAGTATCAATAAAAAGAAATACACATATCAGGATAAAGACAACTCAAATAATATACTATATACAACCGAGCAAGATTGTTCTGTACATACATATCCCTAGCATCCTATACAATACAGGCCTCTAGGGCATACATATCGAACAGATACTTCAAACGTATGGTTTCTACTTTATTCTTATATGGATAAACTTCTCAAAATCTTTGGACCTTGCATTACATTGAATGCATGTCTAAAACTAGAGAACTCATAGGTAAGCCTGAATGAAGAAAGAGTACCAACCCTTGTCCCGAAGGACACTGCACAACATACATTTTCAAGTAAAGTCCCAAGAGTTCAATAACTCGAACTTTGTGTGTTGTAGGTTGAAAACTGTATTTTGGTTAAGAATTTCTTACACCGTTATTTAATGCACCTTATCTTATCCTCAACTGATATAGGCAAATGTTTAAAACACAATTTTCAAAATTTATATCTCATTTTATAAAATAAAGATACAGATACTTAATTTTACAAATTGGTGCATAACAATGATTATTCGAAACCAAATATTTGCCGTTAAGCAAACCAGGCAATTTAATCCAATATCATCAATTGCAACAAATTCCGATATTAAGGATCAAATCGTCCATTTCCCAATTTTTTACTCCTACTCAGTATCTGTAACGTTGTACGGATGTGAGATCCAAATCCGATAAATACATACCTTGGAGTCAGAATTAATTGGGGAAAACAGTTCTCATTTACAAATACACAGAAAAACTGAAACATAAATGGGGGGTGGCCGGGTATTCCTCGTAATCCTCTTCCATTATCCAGATTCATAACAGTAGTCGTAATTTCTTTTGCTCTCACTTCAATCCATTTATATGTCTCTACATCTTACCTTATGTACACCGCACTTAGGCTAATTGGTTTTCTTTCTTCCCTACCTTTTGGTACCAGCCTAAGGTTTGGAAGAAGACTACCCAATAAGCATAATAGGTGTACTCTCCTAATATAAGGAGCTCTCGCAACCTGAGAAAAGGTAAAGGGAAGTGACAGCCGAATAGTCCTATTTTATTTCTCCAAAACCTATGGCTATTCTCGACTGAAATCATTTTTTCGAGTTCGTATGTAACTATACGATGGTCGTTCCAAGTATTATGGATCATCGTAGTGATACGGAGTGTTCTGGAGAAAAGCAAAAGGAAAGTAGGAGTAGCAGGGATATATGCGACTTTGTCTTGAATCATGACAATCCAAAAGCAAAGTGTGTAAGAAGGTTCAGTTAATTTGGTTCATGAGTTTAAGGTAAGTCATGGGTCGATATAACCAGAGAGAGAGAAAAAACACTCAGCGTGCAATCTATCATGATTAGATTGGTTATCATTTTTTCTAATCAGGATGGCTTCCAGCATTTCCTCGAATTCTCCATCAAACCCTAAAAAGAGAACTAGTCGGGATCATTTACTCTTTATAAGTTCGCTAACCGTTCAGGCAGGCCAGTGTTGGTACTCCGAGGGAGGTCCCATGTGCTTTCGCACGGACCCAATTAATAACCTCGTTTCCGCATAAGCGTAATCTCGTTAACACCTTCTAGACACCTAATAGGTTAGCTAATTGTGAAGTGAAAATCTCCCGAGAAGTAATACCTACTCATCAGTGGAAATCGGGACCCAACTATCATTGTGTGATAATCTTGACAGAAGCTGACCAAAATTACCACACTCCATAATGTATGCGCAAACTTGGCAAATTTCCCTTATATTTGAAACTCCCGATATGGTTTTTGCTCAAAGTGTCTTATGACCTTGACAAAGGCCAACAAATCATAAGTTGCAAGTCAAGTAAAGCCCGTCATTATCTTGGATTACTCTAAACCCACCCATATAAGCCCTTGACAAAGGCCAACAAGGTTATACGACTGTCCTATATAATCGCATCACTATACAACAGAAAAAAATTACATAGCTACCGAACACTACATCTTGACAAAGGCTAACAAACGCAGCACGAATACTAGGTAATACCAATCTAAAATGATGGAAGGCTACGTCTTGTTTTTGGCGAAAAACCTTTAACGTAATGAACTTGATATCGTTGAAGGAAGTTTAATGGATAGGCTCCGCTTTTAAAACTATTAACATAAACTTTTCTTAAGAGCGAAATTCCCGTGAGGGGATCAATGCTCTTTCCTCATAGAACGAGGTGCAGGGTATTTCTAACCGAAAACCTCTATGCAAAGCAAAAGAATATGACTATGGTTTTGAAGAAAACTGAGTAGTTTTGAAAATTAGTTCCGACAACATCAATTAGATTTGTTTTCCTTGCATTAAACATATAATGTGATCCCGTCATTATAAGTTTCCAAGCCATACAAGAAACAACCAAAATAACATGCTTTTATATGGCATCCGCATTCGCCACGGGGTCCTGGGTCTTCACTGTAAAGTTACTTAACTTAAGGCAAGGCGGAGACATGGCTAGCGCGGATGCAAAACATATAGAAGCATGTGATAGTATAATATATATATATATATATATATATATATATATATATATATATATCATTATCGCAGGCAGATAATAGTCATCACAGGCAGATAATAATCATCACAGGCATGAGAACAACAATATGAAATAGCTGATAAACTAGAAGCCTCGCGTATTATTTGAGCCGTAAATGAGACACGACGTTCCCCGGTAGTGTGGATAGCCCGTACAAAGTCGATCCTAGACCCCTACAAGTGCGGCAAGCCACCTACCAATTCTAGAAACTAGGTAACACGCCCTCGATGACATGAGTCGGTCACCCGTCGCTTTCTAGAATCCGGTAACTTATGCACCCCTCCGCGGGTTGAATCTTATAACCCCTACAAGTGCGGTGAGAATCCCGCAAATTCTAGAGCGAGGTTGCCCGGTCTCAACTCCATGAGATGGCCACCTGCCGCACAATAGAACCCGGCTACTCGAGCACTTCTCCTGGATTAATCTTAGTACAGAAATGAAATATATACAACGATGGCATCGACCGCATCTTGGTCGAGCCCCAATAAAAGAATAAACATAACATGGAAACGGCGGCCATTAGTTGGAGCAAGTCCCGAACAAATAAATACAACAATGTAAATCAAAACTGTACAAGCAAACGCAGGAGGGGCTACCTGACACGACAATCTGATTAAAGCATAAAACTATATATATATCCATAGAAACAAGCAACAGAAGCAAGTATGCAATCTCATCTAATTGAGTATATAGCAATTAGACGACATTTAACAACATACATACACAGATACGAAAACCAATGACCATAGAATTCATCACCTGCGAAGCTCATACTCGAAATTCCAAACGGCGAAAATCAAGTGCACCCAGACGTCCAAAAACCAAACTTTTTGCTAACACAAAGAGTCCGAATGACCCATCCAAGGCCCCCGGGAACTCCCCTGGGTACCCTCAATCTGCCTCGCGTATTCTCGTTCCAAACCAAGAGCCCGTGGGGATCGGAACATGTGAAACAGTTTAGTTTTGGACAGCCTTCAAAAAACAGTTTTGAGGTTGGAAAAACAGAGACTAAACTCGATATAAATTTGAAAATTTGGCTTCCCGAGATTCCCCGGGTCACCAACGATCCCCTACGGAGTTCCCGTTCCGAAACAAGAGCTCCGGGGATCGAGTACAAGTACAAAAACATCAAAATGGTGGCTTTTTTTCACAGGACAAAACTGCATTTTTGAAAATGGCGAAACCAATTAAATTCTAAGGTCATGCGAGCTAGTTTTAGTGTATGGATCGGCTCTGATACCATGTTAGTGTGTTGTGCTCGTGTAGCGGAAATCGCGGCCAAGGCAGAAGTGAAAACAATGATTTTAAGCAAGCACAAAACACATATACCTAAGGAATCGAACCAAACACCTAAACTAGCAACTAACATACAAGGTTCGTAGAGATTATAACCTTTGATGTGTGTCCATCTAATCATAGAAGATCCCTCCAAGCTCTTAACTACCGGGAACGCGCTTGAGAGATGACCGCCTTTGCCGAAGATGATCCACCCAAGGGAGACCGATCCAAGTTTCGACCGACGCTCCAAACTTGCTGGGAATGGATTGTAGGTGATGTAGGAATTTTTTCACTAACTTATTTCTCTCTTTTCTATGCTCAAGAAGGAAAATGAAGAAGAAGGAGAAGGAGGTGAAGAGGAGGTGGCCATCATAAGAAAAAATGTCCTTTTCATGAAGAGAATAAGTGTAGAAAGAGAATGGCTAAGTTTTGCAACCATACTAGAATAGTAAAACCAAATGATTTTCCAATATAAAAAAACAAAGCCATACCTCTCTACCATACTCCTTTACACCTCATCCTCCACCTCATTTTAGATTTTCTTAAGAAAGAAAAATCAAGAAATGAGGTGTCCATCTTCTAGAAGTATTCCCGTATAAATACAGAATGTGTATCCGTATAAAAATACGGATAGCACCAAAGAGAGGAAATGAATAGTGAAAAATAATACTAATATATATATATATATATATAAATTATTAAATCAAAACCTGATTTAATAATCCGGCTTAATCCTAAGCCGGCTAGTATTATCAACTGTCTGATTAAAGTCCGTGTATCCCATACACGTATTTAATCAGACCCCTGCATGTACCAATATACGGCATCTACATCTATCTCCTGAACAGGGAAAACTCTCTGTGTGGGACTCTAAATACTCGACATAATACTGGCAGTGGGTTTAACCACAAGCACGTCAGCGTCACTAGCTGTGCGTAACGACTACCCAGAATACTTGTCGAAAGGGGGGTCGATAATCAAGTATGTCTTTACCTTATTGAGCCTGAATATGACAATCTCCGTACAGTCCGGTCATTTCATCTAAGAGTATTGTTGGGTTTCCTAGTGCTCTGGCCGTCTACTGTGGCCGTTGAGGAACGAAAAACTTTATCTTTTAAAAATCCGGCGCTAGAAAACACGTCCTAGAATCTAACCATAAACCGAAACTAGCTAAATAGATCTATCTACCATGATAGAGGCTTATAACTAAAGGTCCGTGTCCTTCAGGTCTTCACTCCTCTTTTAGAGCTTCTCGAGATCCTTGATCAATCTTGCTAGATCGTCTTCTTGATCCTAAATGATCAACCCGAGAGTTCTTGATTCAAGCTTGGCTTCACAACTGAAGCAACTTAGTGACCTAGTTTGCTAGTATAGGTTACTGAGGAGATGTAATGGTTTTTCTAGTGTATTTCTGTCTCTCTTCCTCCCTTAATTCTCAGGTCATGAGATGATAGGGAGGAAGATGAAAATGAAGGAGGAGGAGGAACTCAAGAGAGCTAGGCAAGTGAGGAGAGAGAACCTTGTTATGAGAATGAAAAAACTTATATGTAGAAAATCATGAAGCATGCTTTTGTAAAATCCATTTTTTTAATAAAAATAATACAACTAGATGTGAATAATTTGCACAAATGAATTTACAATTCATTTGTCAACACTACTCAAGCATGGTTAACACCATTCTCTCATTTACACCTCATTTCCTATTTTACACCTCATTTCCATTTTGGAAATAAAATGGAAAATACATGATGTGGTGTCCTCCTTCTAGAATGTCTTTCCGTATAAATACGAAATACATTCTACTGTATATACATACCCTTATTCATATCAAAATACGAATACTCAAGAGATAGAATAATACCACTAAAATAATACTAGCATTAAATCAATATCCGATTTAATGAACCGACTTAATCCTAAGCCCGCTAATATTATCAACCGTCCGATCGAAAATCTGGATAACACTAGAATATACATATCAAAATATGTACATGTAAATTATTAAATCAATACTTGATTTAATAATCCGGCTTAATTCTAAACCGGCTAGTATCATCATTCGATCGAAACCCTGCATGTATAAACATACGGCCACCACATCGTTTCGCCTGAATCAGAGAAACCCTCTGTGTGGGACTCTAAAGACTCGACAATATGCTGGCAGTAGGTTTAACCACAAGCACGTCAGCGGCACCAGCTGTACGTAACGGCTACCCAGGTACCTGTCGAAAAGAATGCCGACAAGCAAGCTTATCCGGACCCCTACTGAGCCTATCCGTGACAATCTCCGTACAGTCCGGTCTCTTCGTCTAAGAGTATCGCATACTGGGTCTAGGGGTGGTAAACGTCAGACCCTACTGACCTAATAAGTCATGTTGATTTGTCTCATGACCAATCCAAGAAACTATTGATCTAACCATCAGTAGTTCTCAACTGCCTTGACCAAGGTCTTATGGTTCTAGCCAACCGGACACAATGTGATATCGACTCCCAATACCGGGAGAGACGAATCCCTGACAATCACTCATTACCTCCATGTGGCTCAGTACTGCACCCAACCAAAACCTGTTTGCACGACTCAGTAGAGCCGTGGTAGGGTAGTGATCAAAGCACGGTGGGAACTCACACGAGAAAAATAAATACCTCAGGTCCTAAGACTAACCTGTACTCATGTCACCTGAGAATCGCTATCTGACGATAGGTATAATACCATCTAGAAGTTCTTGGCGAGTCCGTCCAGTGTACTCACCCCCAGTGAGCACATGTATACAATCTTAGGTGATAACACCAATGGTTGTGGGACAAACCACCGCCCCTCGTCGGGGTCTATAAATGTATACACAAGTCTACTCTGGAGTATCGATGCCCGATTTCGATACTTCTGCGACTTGGGACCTTTAAGGATGTGCTTATGGACTACCCAGCTCCCACAAGTATGACTGCCATTATAATGCTGGTAGTCAAGAAAAATCCTATGGGCTTTATCAACATATAACCACCATATGTTATTTCGAGTATAACATATGCACATATTAAGATAAAGTCAAACCATAATTATATACTACTGTATCGAGTCTTTATCAATATGTGCATTCAATATAAAACATCAATAGAAAGAAATACACATATCAGGATAAAGAAAACTCAAATAATATACTATATACAACTGAGTAAGATTTTCGTGTACATACATACCCTAGCATCCAATACAATACAGGCCTCTAGAGCATATATATCCAACAATCTCCCACTTCCACTAAGGCCTGTAATTGGCGTACCAAATACCCAACGTCTACTCTAAGGCCAGTTGTTGGCGTACCGCATACCCAACATCTCAAAAATTCGCTCGAACTGCGCTTGAGGGAGGGCCTTGGTAAATGGATCCGCCATGTTGTCATCCGTATCTACTCTCCGGACCTCGATCTCCTGGGCGATCTACGATATCCCTGATCAGGTGATACCGTCTTAAGATGTGTCTAGATTTCTGAAGGGACCGTGGTTCTTTCGCTAAGGCTATAGCCCCATTGTTATCGCAATACAAAGGTATCGAATCAACATTGGACGGAACCACCTCAAGTTCAATAATGAACTTCTTCATCCAGACCGCTTCTTTTGCGGCAATGTATTCAGCCTCCACCATCGAGTCTGCGATGGTGTCTTGTTTGGAGCTCTTCCAACACACCGCCCCTCTATTGAGGGTAAACATAAAACCCGAGAAAGACTTGCTGCCATCCTTGTCACTATGAAAGCTTGAGTCGGCAAAAAAACTCGACCTTAAGGTTTCTATTACCGTATACCAAGAACGTCTCCTTAGTCCTTCTCAGGTACTTGAGAATGTTCTTTACAACTGTCCAATGATTCTCACCTGGGTTCGACTGATACCGGCTCACCACGCTAAGCGCGTATGCTACATCTGGTCTGGTACACAGCATCGCATACATTATAGATCCTACCGTCGTAGCATAGGGTATAGTGCTCATGCGAACCCTCTCCTCACCAGTCTTGAGAGACATCTCTTTGGAGAGGGTGATTCTGTGCAATGCGGGTATATTACCGTGCTTGGAATCTTTCATACTAAATCTCTTCAGTATGGTCTCTATGTACCTGGACTTTGAAAGTCCCAACAATCTCTTGGATCTATCTCTACAGATCTTAATCCCCAGATTGTAGGAAACATCACCCAGGTCCTTCATGGAGAACTTTTGTGATAAGAATGGCTTGACCGATTGCAGAATAGGAATGTCATTTTCTATCAAGAGAATGTCATCCACATATAGGACGAAGAATACAACAGTTCTCCCTACAATTTTCTTGTAGATACATGGTTCATCTTCATTTTTTTATGAAGTCAAATTCCTTGACTGTCTCATCAAAATAGATATTCCAGCTCCGCGATGCCTTTTTTAATCCATAAATAGATTTAAGCAACTTGCACACATTTCCGCTGCTCCCACTGTCTACGAATCCCTCCGGCTGATCCATATAAACGCACTCTTCTAAATTTCCATTTAGAAAGGCCGTTTTTACGTCCATCTGCCAGATATCATAGTCATGGTAGGTAGCAATGGCAAGTAGGATCTGAATGGATTTTAGCATAGCCACTCGAGAAAAGGTTTCGTCATACTCCACTCCTGGTCTTTGACGAAAACCTTTTGCAATAAGTTTAGCCTTATAGGTTTCTACCTGTCTATCTGCACCAATCTTCTTTTTGAAGATCCACTTGCATCCAACTGTTTTTACCCAAGGAGGAGCAACATCCAAAGCCCAAACTTTATTGGTGTACATGACTCCATTTCGGATTTCATAGCATCAAGCCATTTTACAGTCCCTACTGTTAATAGCATGCTTATAACTAGTAGGATCATTTTCTTCCAAGATGCAGTCCTCTCGATCCCCATCTATGAGAAAACTGTAGTATCTTTCGGGTGGATGAGAAATCCTACTAGATCTGCGGAGTGGCTGAGGTTCGTCCGGGATTATTGAATCCTCTGATTCTACCAAATCATCAGTTGTAGTTTGTCCTTCTGGAATTTCTTCCAGTTCTACCGAGCTCCCACTAATTTCTTTTTCAAGAAATAATTTTTCAAGAAAGCTGGCGTGTCAAGAAACAAATACCTTTTGTTCTTCGACATGGTAAAATAGATATCCATGTGAATGCATGGAATATCCCACAAACTTACATAAAGCTAACCGTGCCTGAAGTTTATCCGGATTCTGGTTTTTAACATAGGCCGGACAACCCCATATCTTAACCCGTTTAAGACATGGTTTTTTACCACTCCACATTTCATATGGAATGTTAAGCACTGATTTAGACGGAACCTAATTCAATAGGTACGCTGCTGTTTCAAGCGCAAGTCCCCAGAATGAAACAAGCAATTCAACATTACTCATCATGGAGCGAACCATATCCAATAGAGTATAGTTCCTCCGTTCCGATACATCGTTATGTTGTGGTGTATAAGGTGGAGTAAGCTGAGAGAGAATACCATTCTCTTTTAGAAAATCCTGGAATTCCATACTTAAGTACTCCCCTCCTCGATCAGATCGAAGAATCTTGATACTTTTTCCTGTCTGGTTCTCTACTTCGCTTTTAAATTCTTTGAACTTCTCAAAAGCTTCAGATTTATATTTCATGATAAACACATATCTGAACCAAGAGAGATCATCAGTGAATGTAATAAAGTATGAGAACCCACCCCTCGCATGTATAGATATCGGACCACATACATCACTGGGTATGAGTCCTAAGAGCTCTGTAGCTCTTTCTCTGTGTTCGATGAACGGAGATTTGGTCATCTTTCCTTTTAGACAGGACTGGCAAGTTTCATAAGATAAAAATTCGAACGAATTCAGATATCCATACTTATGCAACTTACCTAATCTTTTCTCACCGATATGACCAAGCCTACAATACCACAAGTAAGTTTTGTTCGTATCTGAACTCTTCCTCTTGCGTGTGTTTTGTATATTAAAGACTGTATTTTGATTTAGAATATAGATACCATTACACAGTGTACCTTCTGCAACCAATACCTGATTTAGGTAAATGTTCATGATATTTCTATCTAGAACAAAATTATATCCATTTTTATCAAGTAAAGAAACTGATATGATATTGCAGAGCATAGAAGACACATAATAGCAATTGTTCAAAATCATAGTATTGCCGCTTGGCAGTACTAAGTGATATTCACCGACGGCGGTAGTATCAACTTGTGCTCCGTTCCCTAATCTGAGGAACATATCGCCCGGTCCAACCATTCTACTTGTTCTCAATCCTTGTAATAAATTACATATGTGAGATCCTGATCCGGTATCTAGTACCCAGGAGGTAGGGTTGACCGAAAAACAGTTTTCAATAACAAATACACCCGAAGAAGACGCATTAGAATTCTTCTCCTTCAATAGGGTTATATGGAATTCCTTATAGTTCTCTTTCTCTTGCCTATACTCGTGAGAATTGTCACAAGTTAGAGCCGAACCGACGTTCTCCAGCCCTGTGTAATAAGCTGGTTCGATCAAGTCAAATATTTTATTATCTTGATTAGGGCGTGAAATGGTTGATACGTAGAGAGAGAGAGAAAAGAAACACTCAGCGTATGCTCTTGCAAGATCAGATTAGTTATTATTTTATCTAATCAAGATGGCTCCCACTGTTTCCTCGAATTCTCCTTCAAATCTTAAAAGGAAAACTAGTCGGGATCATTCGCACCTCATAAGTTCGCTAACCGTTCAACCATGTGAGTGTTGGTACTCTGAGGGAGGTTCCTCATGCTCTCGCACGGACCTAATTAAAATAAACCTCATTTCCGCAGAAGTGTAACCCCATTAACACTTTTCTAGACACCTAATAGGTTAACTAATTATGAAGTGAAAATATCTCCCAAGAGTAATCATACTCATCAGTGGGATCGGGATCCAACTATCATCGTGTGATAACCTAGATGGAAATCACTCTAGTCACCACACTCCAGAAAGTATGCAACACTAGCAAGTTTTCTGTATATTTGAAACTCCCGATTTGGTTTTTGCTCTAAGCGTCATATGGTCTTGATAGAGACCAATGTACCATAAGTCGCAAGTCAAGTTCAACCTGTTATTGTCCTGGATAAATTTAGACCCACCGCATAAGTCCTTGATAGAGACCAACGTGGTTATGCGACTGTCCTAATTAATCGCATCAAAATGCAACAGATAAATAGCATTTAGCTAAAGTTCACTATGCCTTGATAGAGACCAACGTATATAGCACGAATACTAACTGCTGTTTATCTGAAATGACGGAGGGCTACGTCTAGATTTTTGGTGAAAAACCCTTTAACGTGATGACTTGATATCGTTGAAGGAACCGAATAGTTTTGAAAATGAGTGGTTTAGGCTCCGCTTATGAAAACTAGTGGTTTTGAAGAAAACTGAGTAATCTATGGGTAAGATAAACTTTTGCTCAAGAGGTCACTCCCCGTAAAGGGATCTTGGCTCTTGCCTCCTCGAATGAGGTGCTGGATATTCCTAACCGAATACCACTATGCAAAGCGAAAGAATATGACTATAGCTTTTCAAAATTTGTTCCAACAACATCTTTTAGGTTCCTTTTCTTGCATTAATTAAAATTAACACAGTCCCAACAATTAATTTCTATCACACCGGAAAAAACAAAAATAAAATGTACGTATATGCCATCCGCATTCGCCACGGGGTCCCGTCATGCACCGTTAGGTTACTTAACTACCGGCAGAGCGGGGATAGGACTAGCGCGGATGTAAAACATATACAACATCTACTAGTATATATAAATATATATATATATATAACCATTCGTCCCAGGCATGATATAAGCAATATCACAGAACAACAATAAGCAACATGGAATAGCAGATAATCTTGGAGCCTCGGGTTTCATTTGAGCCGCAAATGAGACCCAACATTCCCGGTCTTGTGGATAGACCGTGCAATGAAAAACCTAGCCCTAACGAGCACGGCAAGTTACCCGCCAATCTCGGAAGTGAGGCAAACCCAATCAACAAAGTGAATGGGCCGCCCAGCACTTCACGGAATCCGGTAACTTGAGCCCCCCTCCATAGGTCATCCTATACCCCCTACGAGTGCTACGAACAGCCCGCCAATTCTAGAGTAAGGCTCCCCCCATCTCAATGCCATGAGATACGGGCCCGTTGCCCTCTAGAATCCGGCTATTCGAGCACTCCTCCGCGGGGTAATCTTAGTACAGAAAAGAAAAATATATATACAACGGTGACATCGACCTCAACCCGGTCGTGCCCCAATAAAAATATATACAATCTGGCAGAAACGACAGTCCACATGTAGGACTCTCGCCCCGCAATAAAGAATATACAAATGAATCTGAACTGTACAACTACCATTGCACTATAAGCTATCCACCACGACAATCCATCCACAATATCAGTGCAATACATAACATCAACGTGAATATCATATTCGTAAACCCGTCTAATTGTACATATAGAAATCGGTCGGGTTATACCACTCAATGATATCCACGGTCGCAGAAACAAATACACAGGAAAGCAAGAATTTAGAGTTTTGATCGATTAAAACTTTCCGTATTTTCCCCATATATAAACCAGTACACAAACAAATCTGGGCAAAAACCAAACATACCAAAAATCACATTTCCAAAAACAAGAACCCTTCAAAAATTTGGAACCTTTTTGCCGCAAATTGGTCGTGGATCCGCGGCCAAATGAGCTAGTGGGCCGCGGATTAGTGGTCGAATTTGGTGACTAAAAGTTCAAGAAAAATTCTTGGCTCAGAAAATCCCTGTACATATTTTTAAGCTCATTGAAAATAATTTTTGTACAACTTTAAAATTCGAATAGCGAGTAGAGTTTTTGGAAATACGATTCGGATAATTTTGTTGATCGAAGTTCTAAATTAGTGCAAATTAGCTAGTTAAGGTTTATATACCGGCTCTGATACCATGTTGGGTTTCCTAGCGTCCTGGCCATTTACCGCGGCCGTTACGGAACGAAAAACATTAACTTTTAAAAATCCGGCGTTAGAAAACACGTTCTAGAATCTAACCATAAACCGAAGCTAGCTAGATAATGTTGGGTTAGCATAGCACCTTGTGAAGGTTTTGGCAAGCATCAATCATGCTACTTTAAAATTTTTGGGGTGCTAAACAAACCCTAACCAAGATCTTAACTAGAGAACTAGGATTAACTTGCATGTAAACAACTTTACATCTAAGAGAGAGGGATAACAACTTTTGTAGTCCGTTCCTTCGCTTCATAAGCTCCGTGTTGAGGTCCCTTCGTTGCGATCAACATGAACTCCGACTCACGAGTGGCTCCATGAGGTAAATGAGACACCTTGCTTGTAGTCTTCATGATCTAAGATGATCTACCTTGAAGAATCTCTAACCTAAGATTACACTTCACTAAACAACTTATTAGAGAAGTGAACACTCTAATGTAAGTGGCTAGAATATATGAGGATGATGAAGTAGGAATTTAGCCCTCTTTTGTTTTCAATTTCTCACACTAATTCATCACATGCAAAAAGCTAGCAAGCTTTTTCAAGGAGGAAGAAGAAGAAGAAAGCTTTTGTGATGAATAATGAATTATTGTTGTGGTTACAATTGCAACCCTTGGTTAAGAATGAAAGGCTTAACCATTATAGAGAATAAACCATAGGTAAAGGGTTTGGATAGGGTTAACAAATATCTAAACAAAATATCAAGCTAAAGACAAAAGAAAGCTTCATGAAAAAGCTAACCCAAAAGCTAACCCAAATCCAAACCCTAACTTGTTTAAACTCCACAAAACATGTTGCATTTGTAACCCTAACTTGTTACAATATTATATATCACATATATAATATATTTTTGTAACAAAAGAAAATAATACATTTAACATATATCGCATATATATCAATGTATTATCTGGTGAGAAAATGAATCAATAAAGCGAGCTTATATTAGTTAACGTAATGTAATATATCACATATATAATTATACATTAAATTATCAAATCAATACTTGATCCGACAATCCGGCTATATAGCATATAACCGACTAATATAACATGTACCGATTCATCGAATCAACACTTGATCCGATGACCCGGCTATATCTCATATACCCGGCCGATATCACATATCACGAGGATAGAATACGGTATCTCATATCGTATTATTCTCGGTCTCGCACATATCACATATGTGCTCCTACTCCGTTTTGCCTGAGCCATGAAACCTCTGTGTAGGACTCTCAAGAATCGTCAATAGCCGGCAGTAGGTGATGATCATATCAAACACCCACAAGCTGCAAGCGGTCAGCTAAACGTAACAACCACCCAGGTATTGAGCGATCAGAAGATCAACAAGCAAGCCTGTACATTCTCCTGTGAATCCAATCAGTAACACTACCGTACAGTCCGGTCTCTTCGTCTAATATGTCGCATATCTAGTCTAGGGGTGGTAAACATCAGACCCCAGTAACCGATAAGTCGTGTTGATGTGAGGCTCATAACAGATCGAGAAACTACTGCTAACACTTACCAGTAGCACTCCATATCAGCTCTGGCCAGGGACTTCCAATTATAGCCAATCGAACACAGCACAACATCAACCCCCTATACTGGGAGAGACGAAACCCCTCCTATCGCTCATTGCCTCCATATGATTCAGGACTGTACCCAAAAACCACCATTTTGCACGCCCTCTTGGACGTGGTAAGGTGGAAATCAAAGCACAGTGGGAATCACACAAGACTCTATGACGATCTCGGGTCTACAAACTAACCTGTACAAGTGTCACCGGAGAACTGCTATCTGACGATTGGTATAATACCATCTAGGAGTTCTCGGCGAGTCCGTTCAGTGTACCCAGTCTCCACTGAGCACCCGTACACCATCTTTGATGTCAAACACCGATGGATATGGGATCATCCATCGCCCATCATATGGGTCAAGATGCGTATACGCTAGTCTACTCTGGTGTATCGATTCCCTATCTCGATACACCCTCGACTAGGAACAGTTATAGGATGTACCCGTTGAATACCCTGGCCCCATTAGTATGATCTCATCATAGTCCCAGTAGTCGAGTACATATCCTAAGGGTTTTATCAACATGTGAGAGTAAGACAGTAAACTAATACAAGTTAACATGTTAAGACAAAGTGAAACCAAATAGCATACTATCATGTTGAGCAAGAAAGTCCTCTCTCTATATATCCAAGCATCCACTATAATATACATCATATGTATAACAATGGCCTCTAGGGCATATATATAACTAACAATCTCCCACTTGCACTAAGGCCAGCTGTTGTAGTATCTCATACCCAACATCCCGAAGAGTCTCTCAAACTGTGTCTGGAAAATGGCCTTCGTGAGTGGATCCGCAGTGTTGTTCTTCGTATCAACTCTCCTGACCTCGATCTCTCGGCGATCAACTATCTCCCGGATCAGGTGATACCGCCTCAGAATATGTCTGGACTTCGGATGGGACCTGGGTTCCTTGGCTAAAGCCACAGCTCCATTGTTATCACAATACAAAGGTATTGGATGCTCAATGGACGGAACCATACCAAGTTCAGTGATGAACTTCTTCATCCAGACAGGCTCTTTGGCAGCATCGTTAGCAGCGATGTATTCAGCCTCCATCATCGAGTCTGGAACGGTTTCCTGTTTAGAACTCTTCCAACACACACCCCCTCCATTGAGGGTAAAGACAAATCCCGAGTGCAACTTAGAGTCGTCCTTATCATTCTGGAAGCTCGAATCGGTAAAGGACTCCACCTGGAGTTCACCGTTACCATACACCAAGAACATCTTCTTAGTCCTTCGCAAGTACTTGAGAATGTTCTTCACAGCTGTCCAGTGACTCTCTCCAGGATCTGTTTGATACCGACTCACTACACTTAGTGAGTATGCTACATCGGGTCTGGTACATAGCATCGCATACATGATAGAGCCTACTGCCGAAGCATAGGGTATCCCTTGGATGCGAGCTCTTTCCAAATCAGTCTTGGGAGACTTCTCTTTGGAGAGAGTGAGTCCAGAGATCATGAGTTGGTTCCCATGCTTGGATTCTTCCATACTAAACCTTTTTAGTATGGTGTCAATATACCTGGATTGGGACAATCCGAGTATCCGTTTAGATCTATCTTTATAGATCTTAATTCCCAGTATGCAGGAGGCATCACCTAGATCTTTCATGGAGAATCTTTGTGATAAGAAGAGCTTGACTGAGTGCAGCATAGGAACATCATTTCCTATCAAGAGTATGTCATCCACGTACAATACGAGGAAGACAACCTTACTCTCTGCAACCTTTTTGTAAATACAAGGTTCGTCTACGTTTTTGATGAAGTCAAACTCTTTGACTACAACATCAAAACAGATGTTCCAACTCCGCGATGCTTTCTTTAACCCATAAATGGATTTAAGTAGCTTGCACACCATTCCGCTGCTCCCACTGTCTTCGAAGCCCTCTGGCTGAGTCATGTACACGCATTCTTCTAAATCGCCATTTAGAAAGGCGGTCTTAACATCCATCTGCTAAATTTCGTAGTCATGGTATGCAGCAAAGGCAAGTAGGATCTGGATGGACTTAAGCATAGCCACTGGAGAAAAGGTTTCGTCGTAATCCACACCTGGTCGTTGACGAAAACCCTTTGCAACAAGTCTAGCTTTGAAAGTCTCTACTTTTCCATCTACACCAAGTTTCTTCTTAAAGATCCACTTTCTCCCAATGTGTTTTACCCCTTCAGGAGCAACTTCCAAAGTCCATACTTTGTTGGTGAACATGGATTCCATCTCAGATCGCATTGCATCCAGCCACTTTACAGAGTCCCCACTCTTGATGGCCTGCTCGAAGCTAGTCGAGTCATCATCTTCCATGATACAATCCTCGCTCCCACCATCAACGAGAAAACCGTAGTATCTCTCAGATGGATGAGAAACCCTACTAGATCGGTGGAGAGGCCGAGGTTCGTTGGCTACTATCGAGTCCTCTTATTCCACTAAATCATCAGTTGTAATTTGTTCTGCCGGAACTTCTTCCAGCTCTACCGCTTCGCCACTAATTTCTTTTGCAAGAAATTCCTTTTCTAAAAAGGTAGCATGTCGAGAAACAAACACCTTTTGTTCCTCGCCGTGGTAGAAAAGATATCCATGTGAATGTTTAGGATATCCTACAAACTTACAAAGAACTGACCGTCCCTCGAGTTTGTCCGGATTTTGCTTTTTGACATAAGCCGGACAACCCCATATCTTAACTCGTTTAAGACATGGTCTCTTCCCACTCCATATCTCATATGGTGTAATAGGTACAGATTTAGATGGAACTTGATTCAATAGGTATGCAGCTGTCTCCAGTGCATGTTCCCAAAAGGAAATAGGCAACTCAGCAGTGCTCATCATAGAGTGCACCATATCTAATAAGGTGCAATTCCTATGCTCCGATACACCGTTGTGCTGTGGTGTATAAGAGGAGTAAGCTGAGAGAGAATCCCATTCTCTTTTAGATAGTCCAGGAACTTATTGCTCAAGTATTCTTCCCCTCGATCAGATCGAAGGATCTCAATACTTTTGCCCGTTTGGTTCTCTACTTCGTTCTTATATTCTCTGAATTTCTCAAAAGCTTCAGACTTGTGTTTCATCAGGAACACATGTCCGTATCTTGAGAGATCGTCAGTGAATATAATGAAGTAGGAAAAACCGTTCCTGGCATGTGTAGATATTGGACCACATACATAACTATGTATCAGCCCTAAGAGTTCTGTAACTCTTTCTCCGTGTCCACTGAATGGAGTTTTGGTCATCTTGCCTTTGAGACATGACTGGCAAGTATCATAAGATGAAAATTCGAACGGATTCAAATATCCATCCTTATGTAACTTAGCTAGTCGTGTCGCATTGATGTGACTTAGTCTACAATGCCACAAGAAGGATTCGTTCATTTCTGAACTTTTCCTCTTGTATGTGTTTTGTATATTAAGTACTGTAGTTTGGTTGAGAACGTATATGCCATTATTTAACGATCCTGATCCAATCAACTTTTGATCCAAGAATATGTTCATAACATTATCCTGTACTTCAAAATTATATCCTTCTTTGCTTAATAAAGAAACTGATATAAGATTGCATATCAGGGTCGGAATGTAATAGCATTCGTTCAAAACCAATGTATTACCATTTGGTAATACAAGGTGTATTCGCCAACAGTCTTGGCTGCAACATCTTCACCATTCCCTACTCTTACGGAATGATCACCCATTCCCAGTTCTCTACCTTTACGTAGCCCACGTAACATATTATATATGTGGGATCCCGATCCGGTATCTAATACCCAGGACGTAGAGTGAATTGAGAAACAGTTCTCGATAACTAACACACCTGAAGAAGATGCATCAGCATGCTTGTTCTTCGTTTGTGCGGCGTGAGAATCCGGATATTCTCCTATTCCCAACTCAGTCTTATAACACTTATAAGAAAGAAGAGGACCAACGTTCCCCTGCTCAGTATAATAGGCGGGTTCAGTCAATACATCCATATTATTATCTTGATTAAGGCCTGACATGGTCGCTACCTGGAGAGAGAGAGAAGAAAACACTTTAGCGTATGCTCTTGCAAGATTAGATTGGTTATTATCTTATCTAATCAGGATGGCTCCCACTGCTTTTTATCAAATCTTCCTTAAAACCCTAAAAGGTAAAATTCGCCGGGATTAATTACACCTTACAAGTTCGCCAATCTTTCAGCCAGGTCAGTGTTGGTACTTTGAGGGAGGTTCCCCGTGCTTTCACACGGACCTAATTAAAGTAAACCTCGTTTTCCCAGAGGCATAACCCCGTTAACACCTTTCTAGACACCTACTTGATCGGCTAATTGTCCTGTGTAAAATTCTCCCAGGAGTAACTCTTACTCGCAGTGGGTATCGGGATCCAACTATCTTATAGGAGGTATGCAATCTCTTTGTAAATTTCAACACTTGAAATTCCCGATAATGCTTTTACCCCTAACCCCCTATGACCTTGACAAAGGCCAACAAACCATAGGAAGCTAGTCAAGTTCAACCCGTCATTTCTTGATTGAAATAAACCCACCCGCACGACCCTTGACAAAGGCCAACAAGGTCGTACGACTATCATAATCCAATCGCATCACATGCTTAAGCAGATAAGTACTAGTCAGCTACCGCATACTACGCCTTGACAAAGGCCAACAAACGCAGCACGAATACTAAATAGTCTTTATCTGAAATGACGGAGGGCTACGTAGGTTTTTCAGAAAACCACGAGCGTAATGAACTCGATATCGTTGTAGAAACAAGTGGTTTTCATAAGGAGTGTTTTTGAGGCTTTTCTAGTTTCGCTAAAGAGGTCACTCCCGGTGAAGGGATCTCGGCTCTTTCCTCATCGAATAAGGTGCTAGGTATATCATTTATACCACTATGCAAAGCAAGAACTATAGAAGCAATCAAAAACTAAACCTCGAGTTTATAGCATCTGCCAGTTTTGCTAAAGAGGTCACTCCCGGTGAAGGGATCTCGGCTCTTTCCTCATCGAATAAGGTGCTGGGTATATCATATATACTACTATGCAAAGCAAAACTGTAGCTACCCTTTTTATAAAGTTTTGATTCTACAACATCTTTTAGCTTTCTTTTCTTTTATTAATCTCATTCATAAAACCCATCAATTATGCTTCCTAAGCATCACAGAAGAAACGAAAGCAGTAATATTTATATATCATATATATATATATATAGTATAAGCATTCGTCTCAGGCAGTAATATGATCTCATCACAGAACATTGCAGCAGAAGATAACATATGAAATATTGGATATACTAGGACATCCGTGTTTTATATCAAATCTGTATAAAACACGGATTCCACGGTCGCGATGAATAGCCAAACCCACATCCCTAGACCCCTACGAGAGCGGCAAGCAACACTGCCAATT
Source organism: Agapanthus africanus (assembly GCA_030015575.1). Taxonomy (NCBI): domain Eukaryota; kingdom Viridiplantae; phylum Streptophyta; class Magnoliopsida; order Asparagales; family Amaryllidaceae; genus Agapanthus; species Agapanthus africanus. The sequence goes on along the minus strand of JASDDO010000019.1, from coordinate 386,606,474 downwards.
CTAGGGTTAGGAGACCCGGTCTCGACTCCTCGAGATGGCCTCCTACTGGACCTTAGAACCTAGTTACTTATGCTCCCCTCCTTGGGTCTATCCTAATGCGGAAAAGTAAATAATATACAATGGTGACATCATCCTCAACTCGGAAGTACCCCAATAAAAGAATATTACATACAATGAATTTTACATGAATGAAAATAAAGAACTCATCTCACATAAAACCCCCGGCTATTCAGAACACGATGATCCACTATAACATATCACAGCAACACATAATATCTCATATCATCAACGTAAGTAAATATGCGTATCCCGATTGTCGTTGATGTATAGCAACGAAGCCGGCAATACCCCACATACTACGCTTACGATCGCAGAAAAGAAAGTGAAAAACTACAACATTTGGAATCCACAATCACTTTAAACATCCTAAATCCGAAATATCATATATTACGGATTTCATGCCTAACTATATGAATTCCACACATTGTATCACCTTCCAGATAAATAGACAATGTTAAACTTTCCGGTCGAATAAACAAACACCCAAGATTTCCCAAAAAGCTCAACACTTGAGCGGAGTTCAAAAAATCCCAGAACATGTCACAGCCACTATGAACCAACCGTAGAATGGTTAAATCAACGCCTCACATGTGGCAATGCTAAACTACCACAAACCAAATGGTTCAGTGGCGGTTTTGACGGTCACATAATCGAGTTAAGGTTACGTTCTTCTAGAGGGTCTACAGATTCGCTTGCATGATTTTCTAAAAGTTTTAAACTCAGGAAAAATCCAACACTTGAAAGTTTTCCGACAGGAGAAAAAGTGAGTTATTGATATCCGTTCGAACCTTTTAACACGTTCTAAATTATTCGGAAAAACTTAAACGAAGTTAAACTTTCCAATCGAATCAACGAGTTCCCAATATTTCTCAGAAAGCTCAACACTTGAGTAGAATTAAAATTTCCAGAAGCATGAAAAAGCACCCAAGAATAAACCCCTGAAGTATTAGCCCCCAATTCCCAAAGTTGGTCGCGGAACCGCCGCCAAACTCATGGTTTTACCGCGGTTCCACAGTCGCTAGAATGAGTTATGGCTTCGTACTTCACAGTAATTCTTAGAATTCCCTACATGATTTTCTGAGTATTTTTAATATGAAAAATTTCAACTTTTGAAAAAATTTCCAGAAAATGGGATTTATCGGGGTTTCGGAGTTCGATCGGACTTCAAACTTCGTCTAGACAACGCCTAATGCTCTAGCTTGGCTCTGATACCACTGTTGGGTTAGCATAGCACATTGTGAAGGTTTCGGCAAGCATCAATCATGCTACGTTAAAATTTTTGGGGTGCTAAACAAACCCTAACCAAGATCTTAACTAGAGAATTAGGATTAACTTGCATGTAAACAACTTTACATCTAAGAGAGAGGGATTACAACCTTTGTAGTCCGTTCCTTCGCTTCATAAGCTCCGTGTCGAGGTCCCTTCGCTGCGATCAACATGAACTCCGACTCACGAGTGGCTCCATGAGGTAAATGGGACACCTTGCTTCTAGTCTTCATGATCTAAGATGATCTACCTTGAAAAATCTCTAACCCAAGCTTACACTTCACTAAACAACTTATTAGAAAAGTGAACACCCTAATGTAAGTAGCTAGAATAGATGAGGATGATGAAGTAGGAATTTAGCTCTCTTTTGTTTTCAATTTCTCACACTAATTCATCACATGCAAAAAGCTAGCAAGCTTTTTCAAGGAGGAAGAAAAAGAAGAAAGCTTTTGTGATGAATAATGAGATGGAATCCCTCTTTTCTGCATTTTAGTATTCGCCGACTTGTTGTGGTTACAATTGCAACCCTTGGTTAAGAATGAAAGTCTTAATCATTGTAAAGAATAAACCATAGGTAAAGGGTTTGGGTTGGGTTAACAAATATCTAAACAAAATATCAAGCTAAAGACAAAAGAAACCTTCATGAAGCTTCATGAAAAAGCTAACCCAAAAGCTAACCCAAATCCAAACCCTAACTTGTTTAAACTCCACAAAACATGTTGCATTTGTAACCCTAACTTGTTACAATATTATATATCACATATATAATATATTTTTGTAACAAAAGAAAATAATACATTTAACATATATCGCATATATATCAATGTATTATCCGGTGAGAAAATGAATAAATAAAGCGAGCTTATATTAGTTAACGTGATGTAATATATCACATATATAATTATACATTAAATTATCGAATCAACACTTCATCCGACAATCCGGCTATATAGCATATAACCGACTAATATAACATGTACCGATTCATCAAATCAACACTTGATCCGATGACCCGGCTATATCTCATATACCCGGCCGATATCACATATCACGAGAATAGAATACGGTATCTCATATCGTATTATTCTCGGTCCCGCACATATCACATATGTGCTCCTACTCTGTTTTTCCTGAGCCATGAAACCTCTGTGTAGGACTCTCAAGAATCGTCAATATGCCGGCAGTAGGTGATGATAATATCAAACAACCACAAGCTGCAAGCGGTCAGCTAAACGTAACAACCACCCAGGTATTGAGTGATTAGAAGATCAACAAGCAAGCCTGTACATTCTCCTGTGAATCCAATCAGTAACACTACCGTACAGTCTGGTCTCTTCGTCTAATATGTCTCATATCTAGTCTAGGGGTGGTAAACGTCAGACCCCAGTAACCGATAAGTCGTGTCGATGTGAGGCTCATAACAGGTCGAGAAACTACTGATAACACTTACCAGTAGCACTCCATATCAGCCCTGGCCAGGGAATTCCAGTTATAGCCAATCGAACACAACACAATATCAACTCGCTATACCGGGATAGACGAAACCCCTCCTATCGCTCATTGCCTCCATATGATTCAGGACTGTACCCAAAAGCCACCATTTTGCATGCCCTCTTGGACGTGGTAAGGTGGAAATCAAAGCACAGTGGGAATCACACAAGACTCTATGACGATCTCGGGTCTACAGACTAACCTGTACCCGTGTCACCGGAGAACTGCCATATGACGATTGGTATAATACCATGTAAGAGTTCTTGGCGAGTCTGTTCAGTGTACCCAGTCTCCACTGAGCACCCGTACACCATCTTTGATGTCAAACACCGATGGATATGGGATCATCCATTGCCCATCATATGGGTCAAGATGCGTATACGCTAGTCTACTCTGGTGTATCGATGCCCTGTCTCGATACACCCTCGACTAGGAACAGTTATAGGATGTACTCGTTGACTACCCTGGCCCCACTAGTATGATCTCATCATAGTTCCAGTAGTCGAGTACATATCCCAAGGGCTTTATCAACATGTGAGAGTAAGATAGTAAACTAATACAAGTCAACATGTTAAGATAAAGTGAAACCAAATAGCATACTATCATGTTGAGCAAGAAAGTCCTCTCATATATATCCAAGAATCCACTATAATATACATCATATGTATAACAATGGCCTCTAGGGCATATATATAACTAACAGCTAAATAGATCTATCTACTGTGATAGAGGTTTATACCTAAAGGTCCATGTCCTTCAGGTCTTCACTCGTCTTTTAGAGCTCCTCGAGATCCTTGATCAACCTTGCTAGATCGCCTTCTTGATCCTAGATGATCCACCCGAGAATTCTTGATTCAAGCTTGGCTTCACAGATGAAGCAATTTAGTGACCTAGTTTGCTAGTCTAGGTTACTAAGAAGATGTAATGATTTTTCTAGTATATTTCTATCTTTCTTCCTCTCTTGAATCTCAACTCATGAGATGGTAGGGAGGAAGATGAAAATGAAGCAGGAAGAGGAACTCAGGGGAGCTAGGTAAGTGAGGAGAGAGAACCTTGTTATGAGAATGAAAAAACTTATATGTAGAAAATCATGAAGCATGGTTTTGTAAAAACAATTTTTCAATAAAAATAATACAACCATACTTGAATAGTTTGCATAAATGAATTTACAATTCATTTGTTAAAACAATTCAAGCATGGTTCACATCATTCTCTCCTTTATACCTCATTTCCTATTTTACACCACATTTCCATTTTGCAAATAAAATGGAAAATAGATGATGAAGTGTCCTCCTTCTAGAATGTATTTCTGTATAAATACGGAATACATTCTTCTGTATATACACCCGTATTCGTATCAAAATACGAACACCCAAGAGATAGAATAATACCACTAAAATAATACTGACATTAAATCAATATTCGATTTAATGAAACAGATTAATCCTAAACCCGCCAGTATTATCAACCGTCCGATCGAAAATTTGGATAACACTAGAATATATATATATCAAAATATATACACGTAAATTATTAAATCAATACTTGATTTAATAATCCGGCTTAATCCTAATCCCTCTAGTATTATCATTCGATCGAAACCCTGCATGTATGAACATACGGCCACCACATCGTTTCGCCTGAATCAGAGAAACCCTCTGTGTGGGACTCTAAATACTCGACAGTACGCTGGCAGTGGGTTTAACCACAAGTATATCAGCGGCACTAGCTGTACGTAACGGCTATACAGGTGCCTGTCGAAAATAAGGCCGACGAGCAAACTCATCCGGACCCCTACTGAGCCTATTTGTGATAATCTCCGTACAGTCCGGTGTCTTTGTCTGAGAGTATCGCATACCGGGTCTAGAGGGTGGTAAACGTCAGACCCCTATTGACCCAATAAGTCGTGTGGATTTGGCTCAGGACCAATCCAAGAAACTACTGATCTAACCATCAGTAGTTCTCATCTGCCTTAACCAAGGTCTTATGGTTCTAGCCAACCGGACACAGTGTGATATAAACTCCCAATACCGAGAGAGACGAATCCCTCACAATCACTCATTTCCTCCATGCCGCTCGGGACTGCACCTAACCAAAACCTGTTTACACGACTCGGTAGAGCCATGGTAGGGTAGTAATCAAAGCACAGTGGGAACTCACACGAGAAAAATGATGACCTTAAGTCCTAAGACTAATCTGTACTCATGTCACCTGAGAACCGCTATCTGACGATATGTATAATACCATCTAGAGGTTCTCGGCAAGTCTATCCAGTGTACTCACCTCCTACTGAGCACCTGTATACAATCTTAGGTGATCACACGAATGGTTGTGGGACCAACCACCTTCCCTCGTCGGAGTCTAGAAATGTATACACAAGTATACTCTGGAGTATCGATACCCGATCACGATACTCTTGTCACTTAGAACCTTTAAGGATGTTCTTATGGACTACCCAGCTCCCACAAGTATGATCGTCATCATAACGCTAGAAGTCAAGCAAAATTCTATGGACTTTATCAACATGTAACCGCCATATGTTATATCGAGTATAACATATGTACATTTTAAGATAAAATCAAACCATAATAGTATACTACTGTATCGGGTCTTTATCAATATGTGCATGCAATATAAAGCATCAATAGAAAGAAATACACATATGGGGATAAAGACAATTCAAATAATATGCTATATACAATTGAGTAAGATTGTCATGTACATACAGATCTCTAGCATCCTATACAATACAGGCCTCTAGGGCATACATATCCAACAAGTATCGCATACCAAATCTAGAGGGTGGATAACGTCAGACCCCTAATAACCCGAGAAGTCGTGTCGGAGTCATGCCCATCACCAACAGAGAAACTACTTAACTTATATCGGTAAATCTCATCTACCGTGGCCATGGATTTAGGGTGATGGCCAACTGAACACAGCGCGACATCGACTTCTAATACCAGGAGAGACGAATCCCTGACAATCGCTCACTGACTCAATATGGCTCAGGTCTGTATCAAACTAAAACATGTTTAGACGACTCCTTTGAGCCGTGGTAGGGTAGTAATTTAAGTGGGTACTCACACGAGAAAAATAACGATCTCAAGTCAAAAGACTAACCTGTACTCATGCCACTTGAAAACATCCATTTGACGATAGATATAATATCATCTAGAAATTTTCGACGAGTCTGTCCGGTGTACTCACCTCTTGTCACGCCTCGCTTCACAGAGTGCGCTAAGTACGGCACGTGACAGAGCCAACCATGCTATCTGTGGCTAGGAAACATCCCTCCACAGTCAGATTACGGCTTTCTATAAGATATCAAGAACAGAAGAAAAAAATAAAAACTATCAAATATATGTCCATCTGCCAGAATAAAAGAGTCAAGAAATATATAAGTGGAAACGATAAAATCCAATAAACAATAACATCTGGAAATACGCCCCAATACTGGCTCACATCAAGAAATAAAAGCTGTGGAAAGAAAACTAAACTAAATATCACTAAACACGATCCTCACTGCTCAGTTTGACGGCTAAAATACTCCTGATCAGCCTGCGATAAAGATAGAGGAACCGAGCCATGCAAAACCTAGACATCAGTGCGTCATAATATCAACAAAGTAAGAACCAGGATGCAACGAGATATGCAGGCATGAATATAAATCAAGAACATGAATATATCAGTAAACACGAATATGAAACAGTGAGGTGTATATATGTATGTGAAATGCGGTGAGTAATCTAAATTGTGCTACTGGGTTATCTATTTTGAAGTTTGTGAAATCAATTTAATGGAATCGTCGATGTAACTCAATGGTATACCGTGCAAGTCCGAGACCACGGTCAAGACTCTCGGCTGAATCCGAGACGTGCCGCTAGGCAGTAAACAAGTAATATGTATAGAAGAATGATGTCAGCAGTAACATCCCGGGGCTGGCCTAGCCCGTAAAATTGATCAGTATAAGCATCAAACTATCAAGTTACAAGTCAGGTTTCATCATTGATTTCCCCTTACCCCCAAGGTTATGTTTTAAAGTTAGGTATTGATAACATGAAACTAATGCCAACACAGGATCAAGCAAGTACAGGTTTTGTTTATGCAGATAACAAGATACATCCGTCAGGACAACAAATCAGGATTATCGGCATTAGTGATAAGATCAGGTAACAAGTAAAGTGGTGTATCAGGGCTTGTCATGTGGTGCATATGTATCAAACGGATACCCAAAGTAAAACTGTAACGAGTATCGAAGCACGGTTAAAAGCACGAATGCACAAGTATTAATCCATGATATCATATTATGAGTCCATGAGTCGTATGATGCACACTAGCAAGCATGGTGTATAAATATAGCAGTAACATGAAATAATAAGATTCTGACATGCAACTAGATATGTAATAAACAGTACGGATACGAACGGATATCATAAAAATGGTAAAACTGTAACTGAGATGCACAATGCAATATACATGTATTATTTTTATTCATATAGATGTAAATATATAGACATAGCATGTAGCGATAAACTTGCTTGATCGGATCTCACGACAGGGTGCGTACGCTGCGTCCGACGTCGGGTAAACGTCGTGATGCACACGCACGCGTATGGGCTGGGTTGGCTATTCACGAACGTGACCACGCTGGATGAGGACGATGACTGGGTCGCTCGGATCATCGGCAACGTGCATGGCTCCGGCGATCGCCGGGAACAAGAATCAAGAAGGCAAAGAAAAGAAGAGAAGAAGAAGAAGAAGAAAGGAAAGGGGTTGTGTTCTGGCTTGGCTCTAGGGTCAGAGAAGAAGGCGAGGGAGTGACGTCAATGATGGGCCGTCGACGGCAAGGTTCACGGCAAGGCAGTGGGTGCTAGGGTTCTCGGGGTCGGGGTTCTGCAGGGAGTGAGTCGGGGAAGGTGGTGGTGGTGTCAGGAGAGAGGGGAGAGGAAGAGGGAGTGGTGACGAGGGCGGTGGCGACGAGGGGTCGGCGGCGTGAGGGTGCCGGTGATGGGTTCTTGGGTCGTCGGGTATGGGTTCTCGTTGGGTCGTGGGTTTACAGGGGTGCTCGGGGTCTCTTCAGGAAAGAAGGGGAGAGGTGAGTGGAGGAGAAGTGGGCGGTGACGAGGGTGTGGAGGTTGATGGCGACGAGGTCGGGGATCGGAGGCGACAGGTGTATGGGTTGCTCGGTGATGGGTTCGTCGCGGGGTTATGGGTTAGGCGGCAGAGGAGAGAGGGAGGTGAGGAGGTGGTGTTAACAAGGGGATGAGGGCGAGGGTGAAGCCGGCGATGGCGACGAGGGCAGAAGCGAGGGCTAGGATTCGCGAGGAGGAGGCAGGAAAAAGATGAGGGGAGAGAGAGAAGTGGGGGTGAGTTATATAGAATAGGTTTATTTATTTATTTGTTTAAAATAAAGAAAATATTTATAGAGAGAGACAGAGAGAGGCCGGGTTAGGATAGTTAGGATTAGATTTATAAAATATTTAAAATATTTTTTTTTGTTTAGAAAAATATATATAAACGTATATATATAAACAGTATATATATATATATATAAAGAATATTTTATTAAAAATATCGGTTTTCTAGCTAATACAAAAATACTTCGAAACATACCCGGGTTGTATCTAAAAATAAGGTTTGAAAATACGGATAGTATACGTGTCAACCAAAACCATATTACGATGTCCGGTCAAAGAAAATGCATACCTCCAATAACGGATACATGTAGTATGCACATAACGATCCAAATGAGTCCATTTCACTAAACGGGACGTGAACACGATGTACGGTTGCAACCATAGGGTATGGGGTTTAATGCAGGCCATGCTAGGTATTCAAAAATATATTATTTGACTATAATTGTATTATCAAAAATATATGCAGATACCAGATATAAGATACAGGTATACAGAACATATGTTTGTACGGATCCTCAGCACTAGCAATGATAAATCGTAATCAAGAACCAAGATGGGTTTCAAGTATACGGGTCGGGTCAGATACTAAGCACGGATACCAAAACACAATCCGCACCCATAAACGAATAAAATCAAGAAATAGCCACAAGATAAATAAAATAATCAAATAGAACATGGTATAAATGAACTAGGGTGTAATATTATACCCAATTACAAAAAGAATTTCGTCCTCGAAATTCCCGGAACAAGAAAAGACAAGCAAACATGAATCTAAGAGAAGAGGTGTGGAAATTTCTGTCGAATCTCGTCTTCTCGTTTCCAAGTTGATTCTCCATGCTAGCGATTCCCCCATGAAACAAGTACAAGAGGAATAACTTTGTTCTTGAGGACATTTTCTCTTCGATTTACAATCGCTATCGGTCTTTCTTCATATATCAAGTCCTCCCTTACTGTCAGCTCTGAATGATCTAGTACGTGTGTCTCATCTCGAACATACTTACGGAATTGAGATACATGAAACACGTCATGAACACTCGCCAAAGATGGTGGTAAAACCAATCGATAAGCTACTTCTCCAACGCGCTCGATAATATCGAAAGGCCCCATGAATCGAGGACTAAGCTTGCCTCAACTCCCAAAACGAATCACTTCTCTAGTCGGTAATATTTTCAAGAATACAAGATCACCAACAGCGAACTCCAGAGATCTTCGTGTTGTATCGACTCAACTTTTCTGTCGATCTTGCGCTGCCTTCATATGATTTCGGATCGTATTAACTTTTTCCACGGTTTGCACGATAAGATCCAGTTCCAATAATTTTCATTCTCCAATATCGTCTCAAAAGATGGGTGAGCGACACATACGACCATATAAAGCTTCGAATGGAACCATCTGGATAGTCGCCTGAAAGTTGTTATTATATGAAAACTCCACCAAGTTTGGATCGTTCTTTCTGACTGGCCGTCTGTCTGAGGATGATATGCGGTGATATACTTCAATCGAGTCCCCAAACTTTCCTCTAAACTCCTCCAAAAGTGCGACAAAAATAGGGTATCATGATCGGAAACGATGCTCACAGGTACTCCATTCAATTTCACAATCTTCTGCATGTACCGCTCTGCTAACGTTTCCGTCGACTGACCAACTCTAAACGGTATGAAATGAGCTGCCTTGGTTAATCAATCAACAATCACCCAAACTGCATTATTACCCTTTTGGACTCCGCGGTAAAGCTGTCATGAAATCCATAGTTATATATTCCCACTTCCACTGAAGAATCGAAAGTGGTTGCAATAAACCAGCTACTCTTTGATGTTCAGCCTTGACTTGCTGACACACTAAGCACTTCGCTACAAAATGAGCAATCTCTCTTTTCATGTCTTCCCACCAGAAATGTTGTCAAAAATCACGGTACATCTTCATGCCTCCAGGATGTACGGAATATGCGGAACTATGCGCCTCTTTCATAACTTCTTCATGAATATCTCCTTTCGGGACACATAAACGGCTCTCATATCGTAACGAACCATCTTCATGAATCAACATATCCGTTCGAAGTCCCGCTTCTACCTGTTCTCAAAACTTCTGCAACCTTAGATCGTGCGACTGCACTGCTTTAATATTATCGATGAAGGACGACTGTACTTGCAACTGCATCGACTGTACTGAAGAATGCGGTAACACGATCTCTAACTCGAATCTCTGGAAATCATCGACAATCTCCTTCTGTGCAGTCAACATCCGTATTGTTGGCAACCGACTTAGCGCATCCGGCACTATATTAACTTTCACCAGGTGGTATTTGAGATCAAGATCATAGTCAGCCGTCAGCTCTAACCATCTACGCTGCCTTATATTGAGCTCCTTCTGCGTGAACAGATACTTTAGGCTTTTGTGATCGGTGAATACTTCGACCTTTTCGCTCAATAAGTAGTGTCTCCAAATCTTCAAAGCGAAAATCATGGCTGCAAGCTCCAAATCATGAGTTGGGTAGTTCTTCTCATGGGTCTTCAATTGTCTCAATGCGTAAGCTATAACCTTCCCATGCTGCATAAGAACACATCCCAAGCCTTTCCCAGATGCATCGTTGTGAATAATCAACCCTCCGGAACCGTTTGGCACGGTTAGAATATGAGCGGTTGTCAATTTTTTCTTTAACGCCTCAAAAGCTGACACACATCTATCCGTCCATACAAACAGTACCTCTTTTTGCGTAAGCTTGGTCAATGGTTCAGCGAAACGAATAAAATTCTCCATGAACCTTCTATAATATCCAGCAAGTCAAAGAAAACTTCTGATCTCCGCTATGTTCTTCGGAATCGGCCAATCATGAACTGCTGCAATCTTTTCAGGATCAACAGCGATTCCATCTCCGGATACAACATGCCCCAAAAACTTCACTTCTTCGAGCCAAAACTCACACTTGCTCTTCTTCGCATATAATCTTTCTTGCCTCAACGTTTGCAGTGCGATCTTCAAGTGTTCAGCATGCTCTTCTTGGCTCCTCGAATAGACCGGAATATCATCGATAAACACTACTATAAACCGGTCCAAGAATGGTGAAAAGATTCGGTTCATCAAGTCCATGAATATCGCCGGTGCGTTCGTGACTCCGAATGGCATCACTAAGTACTCGTAATGCACATATCGAGTTCGGAACGCTGTCTTGCAAATATCTTCTGATTTTACTCGAACTTGATGATATCCGGATCGTAAATCCAGCTTGGAGAATACCCTCGTGCCACTGAGTTGATCGAATAATTCGCCGATGCGAGGGATCGGGTATCTGTTCTTAATAGTCACCCGATTTAATTCTCGATAATCGATACACATCCCCCGCGTGCTATCTTTCTTCTTGATTAGAAGAACTGGAGCTCCCCATGGTGAATTGTTGCCGCGAATCCGACCCTTCTCTAGAAATTCGGCAACCTATTTCTTCACTTCTTCTAACTCCACTGGTGCCATCGGATAATACACCTTCGAGATTGACGCTGCTCCAGGAACAAGATCAATCGCAAACTCCACATCTCGTTTCGGCGGTAAACCTAAGATGTCTTCGAACACATCCATAAACTCTCGAACTACCGCTGGCGCTTTCTCCTTATCTACTTCCATCGAGATAAGAACGGTGCTTTTCGGCCTAGCCCTAAATTCGACTTGCCCGACAGATCTGCTACCTCCTGAAAATATAAACTCCAGATGTCCGGGAATCTGGAAAATCACTTTCTTTGTCCTACAATCGATGTGAGCATGGAACGTGCCGAAAAAATCCATTCCCAAGACGACATCATAGCTGCCAGTATCGTTCACCAAGAAATTGTTAGTTATATGTATGCCCTAGAGGCCATTACTGTACATGTGATGTATATTGTAGTGGATGTTTGGACATATATAGGGAGGACTATCATGCTCGACATGATAGTATGTTATCTGGTTGCACTTTATCTTAACATGTACACTTATTGTCTCTCTATTAAATGTTGATAAAGCCCTTAGGATGAGTACTTGACTACCAGGATTATGATGCGGATCATACTGGTGGGACAGAGATAGTCGGCAAGTACATCCTTCAAATGTTTTGGGAGCATCGAGACAGGGCATCGATACTCCAGAGTAGACAAGCGTATACGCTTCTTGACCCATATGATGGGCGATGGATGATCCCATATCCATTGGTGTTTGACATCAGAGAAGGTATACGGGTGCTCAGTAGAGACTGGGTACACTGAACGGACTCGCCGAAAACTCCTAAATGGTATTATACCTATCGTCAGATAGTAGTTCTCTGGTGACACTGGTACAGGTTAGTCTGTCGACCCGAGATCATCGTAAAGTCTTGTGTGATTTCCAATGTGTTTTGATTTCCACCATACCACGTTCAAGAGATCGTGCAAAAAGGTGGTTTTTGGGTACAGTCCCGAGTCACATGGAGGCAATGAGCGATAGGAGGGGATTCGTCTCTTCCGGTATTGGGAGTTGATGTTGCGCTATGCTTGATTGTCCATAACAGGAAATCCCTGGCCAGGGTTGCTGAGATCTACTGGTAAGTGTTATCAGTAGTTTCTCAAACCGTTATCGACCTTGTATCGGCATGACTTATCAGGCTATTGGGGTCTGACGTTATACCACCCCCAGGCTGTGATATGTGACATATCTGACGAAGAGAACAGCCTGTATGGTAGTGTTACTGATTGGATTCGCAGGAGGATAAGAAGGCTTGCTTGTTGATCTTCTGATCACTCAATACCCGGGTGGCCATTACGTTTAGCAGACCGCTTGCGGCTTGTGGGTGTTTGATATGATCATCACCTAGTGTCGGTATATTGACGAGTCTTTAGAGTCCTACACAGAGGTTTCCTGGTTCATGCGAAACGAAATAGGAGCACATATGTGATATGTGTGGGACCGAGATTAATGCGCATATGTGATACCGCATTCTATTCTCACGATTTGTGACATCGGTCGGTTATATATGATATAGCCGGGTTATCGGATCAAGAGTCGATTCGATAAGTTGTTACATTTGGTATTAGTCGGTTGAATGTGATATAGACGGATTATTAAATGAAGTGTTGATTTAATAATTTAATGAATAATAATATGTTTGGATATTGTTTTCTCTAAATCTCTAGTTAAGATTCTAGGTTAGGGTTCTTTAGAATGGTAATTTTTTTAAAACGGCATGGACGATGCCTCCCGAAACCTTGCTGCCGCGCTAAGTAACCCTACAGAAATCCGCGAATAACTCATGTCCGCAGATAACCACCGAACAATCCTTGCACTCGGTACTAGATATGATCTCTTCGTTCCCGGTGTGTATGTCCCAACAACTAGACAGGGCCGTGCATGAAATCGAGTGTGCAGTAATAAAATTGGACGATATAAAACAATGGGATGCACCAGAATCGAATAATACTAATGCGGGAAAATCATGAAAAAGTAGGATACCTAAAACAACTTCATCTGAAGCCTTGGCCTCTTCGGCCGTCAAAGTAAAGGCCCGTGCTTGATTAGGCACCTGAGTAATCTGCTTCTGCCTCTGAATTTGCTTCTGTGGTGGCTTCTGAGTATCGTCCCTCAATCGTAGCTTTGATGGGCAGGCACTGAAAGTATGGTTAGCCGATCCGCAAACAAGACAGAGTTCAAGCCTCCTTCGACATTCCTTCTACAGGTGTCTGGGTAGATGGCAGAAGTCATAAATTACGCTCTTTTTCTGATCGGCTATGATGGGCTTCTTCATAGGTACTAGGCCTCATCTGTTCACCGGGATGCCTCTGCATATAGGAGCTCGGTTTGGCGTAAATGCCGGCTTCCGTACTACTACGGCCTATTGCTGCGTACCCTTTGCTTTCACCAGTAGGCTCTGCTGCTCCATGGCTGCCTTGAGAACTTGTGAGAAAGTGGTCAATCCCAGAGATATAATGTGTCTCTGTATTTCCACGTCCAAGATGCGCATAAACCTTCGTGCCCTATCAGTATCTTGGTAACCAAAGGTCCTGCGAATTGACTGAGCCGCGTCCACTCAGCCGCATGCGCATCCACAGATCCGCCGTTCTACTTTAAGCTGATAAACTTTTCTTCCATTTCTTCCCGAGCAGTTTGCGGAAAGAACTTCTCTAAGAAACTCTGTGAAAATGTTGCCTAACTGATTGGCTTGGGCAGACAAGTCTCTTCCACGAGCCACCACTTGCGGGCATAGTCCACCAGTTGGATGCGTACAACATCCACTCTCTTATCATCTGGAATCTGCGCAGCGACGAGCAGATTCTCCATGTCAACTAGCCACTGCTCCGTTAGCAACGGCTCCTCCAAACCAGTGAATGTGGACGGACCAAGTCTCCTGAAATCCACCACGGTACCTACACGGTGTGCTGGCTTCATTGCGACTGCGTCTACGGACTGCTGGACTGTCCGCAGACCTTCCTGAAAGGCCTTGGCTTGCCGCTTCTGGTTTTCCAGCATCCCACGTATCATTCCAAGCAATGCGGCGTTATCAACACGCCTCTGATACGATCGCAGATCTCTATCCGCCATGATTCTGAAGCTAAGACACCGAAGAGAATTAGCACAATAAATAGGATTCAATAAATAGGATAGTTATGGATTCAAGAATAACAAGATGGTAATATGGCAGGACATGTTTCTAATCACGGGTTTTCTGGTTAGCATATTGGGTTTAATACCCAACTGCAAAAGAACCAAACCTGATGAATCCTAAATCCTATGTCTCTAATACTAAACAAACCCTGTCACGCCCAGCTTCCCAGAGTGCGCTAACTACGGCACGTGACAGAGCCAAGCATGCTACCTATAGCTAGGAAACATCCCTCCACGGTCACATTACGGCTTTCTATAAGATATCAAGAACAAAAAAAAATAAAAACTATCTAATATATTTCCATCTGCCAGAATAAAAGAGCAAAGAAATATATAAGCGGAAATGATAAAATCTAATAAACAATAACATATGGAAATACGTCCCAATACGGGCTCACATCAAGAAATAAAAGCTGCGGAAAGAAAACTAAACTAAACATCACTAAACACGATCCTCACTGCTCGGCTTGACGGCAAAAATACTCCTGATCAGCCTACGATAGAGATAGAGAAACTGGTCCATGAAAAATCCAGACGTCGGTGCGTCATAATATCAACAAAGTAAGAACCAGGATACAACGAGATATGCAAGCATGAATACAAGAACATGAATATATCAGTAAACACGGATATGAAACAGTGAGGTGTATATGTGTATGTGAAATGCTTTGAGTAATCTAAATTGTGCTACTGTGTTATCTATTCTAAAGTTTATGAAATCAATTTAATGGAATCGTCGATGCAACTCAGTAGTATCCCATGCATGCCCGGGACCACAGTCAATACTCTCGGGCTAAATCCGAGACGTGCCGCTAGGCAGTAAACATGTAACATGTACAGGCAAATGATGTCAGTAGCAGCATCCCAGGGCTAGCCTAGCCCGTAAAACTGATCAGTATAAGCATCGAACTGTCGAGTTACAAGTCAGGTTTCAACATTGATTTCCCTTACCCCCAAGATTATGTGTTCAAGTCAGGTATTGATAACATGAAACTAATGCCAACACATAATCAAGCAAGTACAGGTTTTGTCTATGCAGGCAACAGGATACGTCCGCCAGGAAAATAAGTCAGGATTGTCGGCATTAGTGACAAGATCAGGTAACAAGTCAAGTGATGTATCAGGGCATGTCATATAGTGCATATGTATCAAACGGATGCCCAAAGTAAAATGGTAACGAGTATCGAAGCACGGTTAAAAGCATGGATGCACAAGTATTAATTTGTGATATCATATTATGAGTCTATGAGTCGTATTATGCACACTAGAAAGCATGGTATATAAATGTAGCAGTAACATGAAATAATAAGATTCCGGCATGCAACTAGATATGTAATAAACAATACGGATACGAACGGATATCGTAAAAACGGTAAAATTGTAACGGGATGCACAATGCAACATACATGTATTATTTTTATTCATATGGATGTACAAATATAGACATAGTATGTAGCAAGGTAAACTTGCTTGATCGGATCTCACGACGGGGTGCGTACACCGCGTCCTACGTCGGGTAAACGTCGTGATGCACACATGCGCGTACGGGACTGGGCATGGCTACTCACGAACATGATCACGCTGGATGGGGACGACTACTGGGTCGTCCGGATCGTCAGCGACGTGCACGGCTCCGGTGATCACCGGGAACAAGAATCAAGAAGGTAAAGAAAAGAAGAGAAGAAGAAGAAGAAAGGAGAGGGGTGTGTTCTGGCTTGGCTCTGGGCTCAGAGAAGAAGGCGAGGGGGTGACATCGACGACGGGCCGTAGATGGCAAGGTTCACGGCAAGGCAGTGGGTGCTAGGGTTCTCGGGGTCTGGGTTCTGCAGGGAGTGAGTCAGGGAAAGTGGTGGTGGTGTCAGGAGAGAGAGGAGAGGAAGAGGGAGTGGTGACGGGGGCATGGCATGCCCTGCTTCACAGAGTGAGCTAACTATAGCACGTGACAGAGCCAACCATGCTACCTATGGCTAGAAAATATCCCTCCACAGTCACATTACGACTGTCTATAAGATATCAAGAACAGAAGAAAAAAATAAAAAACTATCTAATATATGTCCATCTGCCAGAATAAAAGAGTCAAGAAATATATAAGCGGAAATGATAAAATCCAATAAACAATAACATCTAGAAATACGTCCCAATACGGGCTCACATCAAGAAATAAAAGCCGCGGAAAGAAAACTAAACTAAACATCACTAAACATGATTCCCACAGCTCGTCTTGACGGCTAAAATACTCCTGGTAAATCTGCGATAAAAATAGAGGAACTGGGCCATTCAAAACCTAGACGTCGGTGCATCATAATATCAACAAAGTAAGAACCGGGATGCAACGAGATATGCATGCTTGAATATAAATCAAGAACATGAATATATCAGTAAACACGAATATGAAACAGTGAGGTGTATATGTGTATGTGAAATGCGGTGAGTAATCTAAATTGTGCCACTGGGTTATCTATTCTAAAGTTTGTGAAATCAATTTAATGGAATCGTCGATGTAACTCAATAGTATCCCATGCATGCCCGAGACCACGGTCAAGACTATCGGGCTAAATCTGACACGTGCCGCTAGGCAGTAAACAGGTAACATGTACAGGCAAATGATGTCAGCAGCATCATCCCAAGGCTGGCCTAGCCCGTAAAACTGATCAGTATAAGCATCAAACTGTCGAGTTACAAGTCAGGTTTCATCATTGATTTCCCCTTACCTCTAAGGTTATGTGTTCAAGTCAGGTATTGATAACATGAAACTAATGCTAATACAGGATCAAGTAAGTATAGGTTTTGTTTATGTAGACAACAGGATACGTCCGTCAGGACAACAAGTTAGGATTGTCGGCATTAGTGACAGGATCAGGTAACAAGTCAAGTGGTGTATCAGGGCATATCATGTGGTGCATATCTATCAAACGGATGCCCAAAGTAAAACTGTAACGAGTATCGAAGCACGAATGCACAAGTATTAATCTGTGATATCATATTATGAGTCCATGAGTCGTATGATGCACACTAGCAAGCATGGTATATAAATATAGCAGTAACATGAAATAATAAGATTTCGGCATGGAACTAAATATGTAATAAACGGTACGGATACGAACGGATATCGTAAAAACGGTAAAACTGTAACACGGATGCACAATGCAACATACATGTATTATTTTTATTCATATGGATGTAAATATATAGACATATCATGTAGCAAGATAAACTTACCTGATTGGATCTCACGACAGGGTGTGTACGCCGCATCCGACGTCGGGTAAACCTCGCGATGCACATACGCGTGTACGAGACTGGGCTGGATACTCACGAACGTGACTACGCTAGATGAGGATGATGACTGGGTCACCCGGATCGTCAGCGACGTGCACGGCTTTAGCGACCACCGGGAACAAGAATCAAGAAGGTAAAGAAAAGAAGAGAATAAGAAGAAGAAGAAAGGAGAGGGGTTGTGTTCTGGCTTGGCTCTAGGGTCAGAGAAGAAGGCAAGGGGGTAACGTCGACGATGGGCCGTCGACGACGAGGTTCACGGCAAGGCAGTGGATGCTAGGGTTCTTGGGGTCGGGGTTCTGCAGGGAGTGAGTCGGGGAAAGTGGTAGTGGTGTCAGGAAAGAGGGGAGAGGAAGAGAGAGTAGTGACGAGGGATCGGCGGCGTGGGGGTGCCGGCGATAGGTTCTTAGGTCGTCGGGTATGGGTTCTCATCAGGGTCGTGGGTTTGTAGGGGTGCTCTGGGTCTCGTCGGGATAGAAGGGAGAGGTGAGTGGAGGAGAAGGGGGCGATGACGATGGTGTGGAAGTCGACGGCGACGAGGTCGGGGATCGGAGGCGACGGGTGCGTGGGTTGCTCGGTGATGGGTTCGTCGTGGGGGTTGTAGGTTAGGCGGGAGAGGAGAGAGAGAGAGGTGAGGAGATGGTGTCAACGAGGCGATGAGGGCGAAGGTGGAGGCAGCGATGGCGATGAGGGCAGAGGCAAGGGCTTGGGTTCGCGAGGAGGAGGCGGGAAAAAGATGAGGGGAGAGAGAGAGACGTGGAAGTGAGTTATATAGAATAGATTTTATTTTATTTATTTATTTAAATAAAGAAAATATTTATAGATAGAGACAGAGAGAGGCCGGGGTTAAGATAGTTAGGATTAGATTTAGAAAATATTTAAAATATTTTTTTGTTAAGAAAAATATATATAAACAGTATATATATATATAAAGAATATTTTATTAAATATATGGGTTTTCTAGCTAATATAAAAATACTCCGAAACATGCCCAGGTTGTGTCTAAAAATAAGGTTTGAAAATACGGATAATATGCGTGTCAATCAAAACTATAATACGATATCCGGTCAAAGAAAATGCATACCCCTAAGAATGGATACATGTAGTATGCACGTAGCGATCCAAACAAGTCCGTTTCACTAAACGGGTTGTGAACACGATATACGAATAAAACCACAGGGTATGGGGTATGATGCAGGCCATGCTAGGTACTCAAAAATATATTATTTGACTATAATTGTATTATTAAAAATATATGCAGATGCCAGATATAAGATACAGGTATACAGAACATATGTGTGCACGGATCCTCAGCATTAGCAAGGATAAATCATAATTAAAAACCAAGACGGGTTTCAAGCATGCGGATCGGGTCGGATACTAAGCACAGATACCAAAACAATATCCGCACTCAAAAACGAATAAAATCAAGAAATAGCCACAAGATAAATAAAAAATCAAATAGAACATGGTATAAGTGAACTAGGGTGTTACACCTCTAGTGAGAACCTGTATACTATCTTAGGTGACACAACACTAATGGCTTGAGAGACCGTCCACCGTCCCTCGTCGGGGTCTAGAAACACATACATTAGTCTACTCCGGAATATCGATGCCCAGTCTCGACACTCCAACGACTATGGACATTTAAGAATGTTCTTATAGACTATTCAACTCCCACATATATGATCGCCAACATAATACTGGTAGTCAAGTAAGAATCGAACGGGTTTTATCAATGATGAAGAGAAACCAGACAGCATACTATCATCTTGAGTAAGACTATTCTACCTGTATATGTCCTCCCTCAATTATCATAATCGCCTACTTGCAATTACAATAATTGTCTTGAGGGCACTATATCCAACATAATTATCTTTCAAACCTTAAAAGAAGAATAATTCGGGATTAATCGTACCCTACAAGTTCGCTTATCTTTCATCGAGGCCGGTGTTCCCTTATAAAAAGGGGGAGAAAGAAAAAAGAGGAGAATTCACCACGTTTTAAGCCTCGCGTGTTAAACACATAAGCGCTTATATGCAAAGCATATAAGCGCTGAAAGAAAACAACTAAAAGCTAAACAGGCCTCACGTGTTAAACATGTAAGCGCTTATATGTAAAGCATATAACCGCTAAATAAACAGATTAAAACCCATATTAGGGTCATGCGCTAAACACGTGAGAACACCCTTTTGAAGTATTAGCTTCAGATAGAGTTAAACTCAATACATAGAATTAAATTCTATTCTTCATATGCAAAACACATAAACACTAAGAGTAGGTGGCTAAAGGCCAAATTGACCTCACGTGTTAAACATGTGAGCGCCTATATGCAAGGCATATGGGGCTAAATAAAATAGGCTAAACACCCACATAGGAGTCACGTGTTAAACACGTGAGTGCGCCTCCCTATATAGAATTAAATTCTAGTTTTGAGAAAATACCTCTCTTGATCTTTCTAGAAGAGAAAGATATTCTCTGCTAACAGAGGATCGTTGGATCAAAGATCCAAGGGTAAATGAAAAATCACCAAATATAGAATTAAATTTTATTGGGGGGAAATATCTCCCTAATCTTTCTAAAAAAGAAGGATGTTTTCTATTAAACAGAAAGTTGTTGGATCAAAAATCCAATGAAATGGGAATATATTTCCCTAATTTTTCTAAACAAAGAAAGATTGTTCTCTGTAAAATTGAGAGCCCTTAGATTAAAATCCAATGGTGATTAAAAATCACAGTTTGACAGAATTAAATTCTGTATATGGAAAAATATTTTCCCAATCTTGTTAAAAAAATCATATTCTGTAAAACAGAAATCACTGGATCAAAAATCCAATGGTGGATAAAATTCCCCAAATAATTTTTAAGGCCAATAAAATTAATTGTAATCTCTTTATGAGAGATTTTCTCAAATTAATTAACAAATTTGCCTCTCCTATATAAAGGATCCGAGACATCAAGTCTCATAGAGAAGAACCCCCATAAGCTTCCACAAACAAAAATATAGAAACTGCAACTGAGAATTTAATTCTCTTTCAAAAAAAATCTACTTGTTCTTTCAAACCCTAGGTAAAGAAAAAGTAGAGATAAAATATATCTCTTTTGCCTAGCAAAAAATAAAATAAGGGTTCAACCCTTCATAAAATAGAACTTAGTTCTTCCTATGATCTGAGATTTGTAAAGCAAATCTTCCCACAAGTTGAGAATTTAATTCTCATCAGGGAGATTTTGCTCTCCAAACTCAAAATCTATGGCAAAGAATTAGATTAAAAGAAAAGGAGAAAAGAAAACTTATGGTTCTAAGAATTTAATTTCTCTGCAAGCAGTGTTTAACGCTATATAAAAGAACTTAGTATAAAAGAAAACCAGTCCTCCAATAAAAAGAAAAAAGAAAATATCCTAGATCTTGAAAAAAAAGATCTTGGCGATCATTAATGGCCAAAAAGCCGTTAACATAGATTCAATCTCTGGAAAAAAAAGGAACTCGGCGCCTCACGTGCTTCCCACGTGAGCGCCCAAAAGATTCCCAAAAACAAAAGACCCAATGCCTTACATGCTTCTCATGTGGGCGCTCAAAACAGAAGGCTAACGCCTCACGTGAAATACACATGAGCACCGAGTAAAAGTTCTTAGCACTTCATATTCAGCAAAAAAAGACTGAGTGCTTAGCACCAATTGGGCAACGCCCACGTTCCAGCGCCTCACATGATACACACATGAGCGCTATATCAAATGCTTAGCACTTCATATATTCAGTCAAAATGACTAGATGCTTAACACTGACTGGGCAATGCCCATATCTCAGCACCTCATGTGATACACACGTGAGCGCCATATAAAAATGCTTAGCATTATATATTCGGTCAAAATAACTCAAGTGCTTAGCAATGATTAGGCAGCACGCATGACTAAGTGCCTCACGTGATACACATGTGAGTGCCAAAGCTCCAAACAAGTGCTTAGCACTTTTGCATAAAGGAAAAGGACTGAGCAAAAAGAATCCAAATAAGTGCATAGCACTTTTGAATAAAAGAAAGAAAAAGACTGAGCAGATCAAGCCCAAATTGGCTAAAAGTCTCTTTGAAGTTTCTTGCAGCTGAGCCCAAATGCTCTGTTGTTGGATCTTAACTAAATTTAATGATCCTGAAAATATTGCTAAGTTGATTTTAGTCTCAAATAAGGCTAACGTATTCTTAGTTAAAAATAAACTGAGCCCAAATGCTCATATATTTAAGTAGGTCTTAATCTCAAAATAGATTAACAGTCCTTAAATAAAAAAAAATATTTTTGAACTAAAAGGAAAATATAACTTAAGTTCAAAACCTCAAATCTAAAAATATACGGATTCGGACTGATTCGCGCCCTACGGGCGACAACATAAAATAGTCTCCGTATACAATCTATGGGCAACCAAAAGAAACAAAATAAACACACGACATGGAAGTGAACTGCTGGAGCAGGAGAAAGTGGTTATCGCAACGCGGTAACATAATTAACTGCAGGGGCTTACGCCTGCAGGGAAGAGTGCCCCCACAATCAAAAACCCCTCCTAAATAAGGGGGATCTGATGAAGTCTATTACAACGGTCACATCTATTCAAACCACCGATATATGGTGACATAAATCAACTTGGTATTCCGAAGAAGACCCGATTGAGAGGTTGCTAAACGAAACCTTTTAAAAAAGTAATGTTGACCGAGAACGCGAGGCAACCATATATGAAAAGGCCTAGCGTCAGCGTATGACATTTTAGAAAATATAAAATAATATTTTTGGAATTTAAATAATAAAATAATAAATTTTATGAATATTATGCAAGTATGGAAATAAGTTTTAGTAAAATGGTATAATTATATACCTATGTTTTGGAAAATATTTTGAAATTAATATGAATTATTATTTATGAAAGCATTTATTAGTTTGGGCTTTATAAATTATTATACAAGTATTTACATACAAGTTTATATTAAACTTGATTAGTATTTCATTAAGTGTGCATTAAACCAAATCATTTTGTTAAAACCTTGTTGATGTGTCATGACATGAAATATTGAGATTTTTTATTCGTGGTGTTATGTTTTGTTTTTAAAATAAAAGGAGAGGAAAGGAAAAAGAAAATAAAATAAAATAAAAATAGGGGATAAGGAGACATGAGGGTATGGCTTGGAGAGAGAATGGGAGAGAGAGAGAGAGTGTGTGTGTGTGTGTGTGTGTGTGTGTGATTGCCTCCAACCATTCATTTCCCCCTTCTTCATTTCATTCATCATTCTCCATCTCCTCCTTCATCCTTCTCTTTCACCTACACCACCTCACTTCCACCACCAAAACCCTCCCAAACCTTACTCAAAACCACACAAACCCTTTACAAAAAATGTCCACAACTTCATCCTACACAATATGGTGGGACCAAGTTGGAGTTTTGAGCTTCCTTGGTCATCTAGGAATTTTCTTGAGTTGCTCCATGAGGTAAAACTTTCACCTTTCTTCAAGTTTTGAGTTTCCTAACCTCAAGTATTAGTGTAGAGTTAAGAGGTTTAGGTTTTGTGATCTTGGATAATTCTAGGATGAGAATTAGTGGATAAAAACTTGTAGTAGTGGTTAGTGGAGTATAAGAGAGTGTCTGCTGGCCTAGTAGAAATGGTAACCTTGATTAATATGAGCTTAGAAGTGTCAAAGACGAGCTTAGAATTTTCCAATATCGGTCTTTGATGAACCGTGGTGATCAATTAGAATCTGGGATGAATTGGGGACTCTGAAAATTTATTTGCAGATATAGTGAGATGTGCAGGCAAATAGGAAGCCACCCCAGAAGCCCGAGCCTAAACCCCCTTGTCCTGGCCGCCAATTTATTCCTATTGGCTGCAAATTGCGGCCCAAAGTAGGAATTAGGGTTTGGGTTTTGGTCAGTAGCTCAATCTTTAAATAACTAGACCTACTCTATATGCAAAATGTTCTAATTTCACCTTAGGTAAAATCTGGGAGTGTTTTACTAAGTTTTGTAATTACGTTTTGCGACTTTTGAAAACTTGGGTTTTGATATTTGAGTTTTGACTCGGTCGCTTGACGTTCAGACGTCAACGTCAAGGGTTGTTTTGTTGTTCTTGTATGCATGGACCATAGGCTCTAACCTATGTACGGTTCGCTTGCCGTATCGGTTTTCAGGAGTTGATTTTAATTTCGATACGATATGCTTTTATTTGTAGGTACATTTGCGTGAACATTCGGGGTGACGAAGGAGAACAAGGCGCTCATTGACTTCGGCTGGAGCGAGGATAGTAGGTGAGTAGATGTTTATTTACGGGGAAAGTCGGGTGGATGGCGTATAGCACCCCTGCAACCGTAGTACCAGGTACTAGAGATATAGTAGATATATAGATATTTTAGATGTGTATACCTAGCTAATAGGGTTCTAGAATACTACAAACAATAGTAGTGTACGTGTAGGAAGGTATATCCCTAGTTCCAGTTTTCTTAGTCCATGAGTTATATGTACATACGCTTATATATATGTATATAAACATGAGGATAATTACGAGATGATATTGTGAAATGAGGACATGATCGGATATGATGACACGAGTCGATATGATTTGATAAGAGGATACAAGGCGATATATATATGATATGATATGACTGTTGGGGTCAAAATTTGCACCCCGGTTGACCAAGTCAAGGTCAAGGTCAACCCTAGGCCAGGTAGGCCCAAGCCCAGGTCAAGCGGGCCCTTGCCCAAGTCGAGCCTGCGGCCAGCGTCTCCATGCCAACATAAAAATCATGTAATAAATAATTTTTTATGTAATTTTTTTTGCATGAATGGGCATAAAGCCAAATTTTTGTAAAGCCCATGGCTTATGTGCAAAAAAAATGGCACATGAGCCATGAGATGGGCAAAATACCATTTTGTAATGCCCGAGGGGCTATATGTAAATATGTAAGCCTATATAAGACAACATGATGATGAATAAAGAATATACTTTTTATTCTCTAAAAAATCTTGGGTTCTTTGTGCCTCCTTCTCCTTCCTCAAGGTTCTAAAACCTTCTTCTTTCTTTTGAATTAAATCAAGAGTTTTACTCTTCCTTTTCCAAAACTAAATAGTTTTTCACCACAAAAACCCACAATGGGGAGCTTGGATCTTCCATCAGATCTTAAAAAGGAGAGATTTTTAAAATCACCCCCCTTTTCATCCAAGATCGGCCAACCGAGGGGAAGAAGAAGGAGACTCATCTCCCAAAAATCCCACTTTGGGAAGATCCAGAGCTCAAGGGAGAAGCCCCTTTCATCATCTCCAAAAACATCTTAGGAGTTTAACTCCACTCTAAATCCTCTTTCGGAAGTTTAAATCCTATTTCTGGGGCTAAAAGCCCCTTTTTCTCGCCGGCGCCCAAGCTCCCGAGCGCCTAGCGCCTAAGCTCAGCGTCCACATGCCGGGCACGTGAAACGCTCGCGCTCGAGCGCCTTGCGCTCGAGCGCCCAGCGCCCACGTGCCGGGCATGTGATGCGCTAGCGCTCGAGCGCCTTGCGTTCAAGCGCCCGAGCGCCCAAGCGCTCGAGCGCCTAGCGCTCGAGCACCCAGTGCCCATGTGCCAGGCACGTGAAGCGCTAGCGCTCGAACGCCTAGCCCTCAAGCGTCCAGCGCTCACGTGCCGGGCATGTGATGAGCTAGCGCACAGCGCCTAAGCGCACAGCGCTCAAGCGCCCTTTGGGCGCTTTTCCCTTATATATATATATATATATATATATATATATATATATATATATATATATATATATATATATGTGTGTGTGTGTGTGTGTGTATGTATATATGTATACATACACACACACACTCCACACTAAAAACACCTCCCCCGTAAAAACTCTGCGGCGCCCCCGATATATCCAAAACCCCTTCAAAACACAACACTGCACATTGAGTTCGCATGACCTGTTTGACCCGTCAATCGGAGGTTCTCTCGCTCCAAATGCAAGGGGTAATTAACGGCAGCTTAGTCCGCGGCTGCTGGAGATTTGGATCCCCACAATCAATAAACCCCAGCCTACCCTAGGCAGGGGGATTCTGTAATGCGCCTGATAAGCGCGCGCGCATTCCCATCTCAATGGGGTAACGAAAAACACCCTACAGACTCTGGCACGCCCGGTGGGACCAATCTCTCCTCCCATATTTTGGGTTAAATATTCATGCGAACTTAACCAATATACATAATGATTGCCTGTACTGAAATTATGCTTCTTTGTGCAGGTTAAGTTTCCAATTGCAATCTCCGGAAGCAACAAAATGTCTCTGAGGATCAGCTCAGCTCTCGACACAACTCCCATCTCCTACATGATGAAGATGGATGCCAGGACGGTCCTCCCGGCCAGTCTCGGGCGAAAATGGGAGGAGCCGCCGCTACCATTTGGCTTTATTATGTTCGTGTCGGCTAATGCCATCCCTACACCTCAAGCTCTGGTAACCGACAAACCGACCTCGAAAGGCAAAAGGCAAAATGTGGTGATCTCGAGGGCGCCCCAACCTAAACGCGGGTCGGTGTTTAGACGGCTCTCCATGACCCCAGCTGGGGGCAAAGCCATTAGAACAAAAGAAGTTGCAAGACATCGTGGGCAAGCCCAGGCGATATCTTCGACGGGCACGCGGGCGAATGTCTTCTCAAGCCTCCCTATCACTCAGCCTATGGTGGCTTCCCAAAGAGCATAAGCCTGCCAAGCACTCAAGGCAAAGAAACTGAGGCAGAAGCGGCTCATATACAGAGCCAACAAAAGGGCTAGGGCTCTGGCCATGTTAAAATTTATGAATTTCCAAAGCCCGGACCGCTCCGCAAAACCAGATGCTAGTGATGAAAGGATGGCTGAATGTGTTATCCACACCGTCTACATGGTGGGCACACGTCCCAGCGACAACCTTCGCAGCAAAAGCATGGATGGGGCCACCGCATCTCAAATCCAACCTGGTGTCAATATGGCTGCCACATTCTAAGACCGGCCTCCTCTGGAAGGTAATGAAGACCCTTCCAGTGAGGCTGATAAGCAGAGAGAGCCCTCAGTTCATGAGGAGTCGGGCTCGGAAAGCGAAGATGAGCCAATCTTCCATCCCAAGAACGCAGAGCAGAAACTTCTCCAAGAGCTTCGAAAACAGCTCAGAAGCAAAGACATGGAGATGGCCAAGCTCTACTCAAAAGTTAACGACTTGACGAATGTCGTCTTGCAGCTCACGGCTCGACTTGCCTCTCAGCCGCCCAATCAAGCGTTGGGCTCTGCTCATGAACCGGGAAATGGTGTCCCAGGGCAGCCGACGCCTATTCCCCCAAATCCAAAGGTGGGCGGACCGCATGAAAGTCAGTCGCATCCTATCTCAGGAAATGTCTTGGCTACCAATGACAGTAGCCCGTTAACTCAAGATCAAATCATGGATTTGGTTGCCAACAAAGTCAAATCATTGGTAGCTGAAGCCGAAGAGCAAAAAGATGTTAGCTGTAGCAGGAGACCATATCCTGCTCAGTATGATCTGGTAGAATTTCCTAGCGGCTATGTTATCCTTAAATTCGGAAGATTCGATGGGACGGGAAATGCGAATCAGCACATCGCACACTTTAAAGCCTCATGCGGGAATACTGGGGGCAATGATGCGCTTCTCCTCCGCCAGTTCGTTAATAGCTTGGCCGATGTTGCTTTCGACTGGTACGCGAGCATACCGGATGGCTCTGTCACAACCTTCGTCCAAATGGAGTCTCTATTTCGGTAGAGGTTCATGAGCGTCAGCGATAAAATCACCATTGCCGAGCTCGTAAGGACCAAGCCAAAGAACAATGAAAGCAGCACGGATTTTATAACCCGATGGCATAATCTCTCCGTCAAATGTGAACCGCCGATAGAGCAGGACCAATCTGTCAGTCTCCTCATCGGAAATCTCAACAATTGGATGGCCCTGTTTCTATGCACCGCGGATCTCAAAACATTCCAAGAGCTGACCAGGAAAGTTTAGATGTTGGAACGCTCAAAGCAGGAGTCCTCCTCTGACTCCCAAAACAACAATAGGTCCTGGAGAAACCGAAAAGATGAAAATTGCAAAGGCGGAAACTCCGACGATACTGAATCTTTTAACACTTCGGCTAACCGAAATAAGCGAGGGATGAGCGGACCTAGTGCCAACCAGCCTCTAAAGCCAGTGTTTGGAGAGGGAGGAGAATCTCCACTGAAAGAGAAGCTGGATAAGGTATATTCTTTCAGAAGGGACAAAATCCGTAAAATATTCAAAGACGCCCTGAGGAACGGTCTACAACTGCCAGAGTCGAAAAGACCGCAGGAAGCGAATATGACCGACGACCCCAAATACTGCCCCTATCACAAAGTGATAGGTTATGACATTGAGGACTGCTTCGTCTTCAAAGATTAAGTCGAAAAGCAATACAAGGCAGGAGAGATAGAACTGTCCAAAGGCGCGTTAACAAACAGTCAAGCCGCGACCGCCAGTTTCATACAAGCGGAGACCGAAGTTCTTCGTGAAACTGATTCTCTCAGACATCTGCCTTTCTCTGAAAACAATCGACCACCACGTCATTAAACTGGGAACATTCGACCTCTAAGTCGTTAAACTGGGAATGTAAAAAAAATGTGAAAAAAATGTGTAAATAAAAAAAGGAATGTGTAAATAAATAAAAAGAAAAGCCGAAATGATGGGGAAACTCGCAATAAAAATCAGCGAGTAAAATAAAGATGAAAATAAAGCCGAAATGATGGGGCAACCGCGAATAAATAGCCGAAATGATAGGGCAATCGCGACCTTCACGATAAGAAAAGCTGAAATGATAGAGCAATCGTGGTAAAAAAAACGGCGAATGATGAGTCGCTCCTGGTACCATATTCCAGTGCAGCGATGCAGACGCCAACCAAACTCTGAATGTCCCAACGGCGAATGATGAGTTGCTCCTGGTACCATGTTCCAGTGCAGCGACGCAGACGCCGTCCAAAACTCAAATCCCAACGGCGAATGATGAGTTGCTCCTGGTACCATATTCCAGTGCAGCGATGCAGACACCAACCAAAATACAATTTCCCAAAATTCTTCTAGCTCTACGGTTGGTCCCCAAGTTGACTACCGTATACAATCCAAGAGCTCAAATAATTCTCATCATACCTATACCCCACCGCAATCACCAGTCCAGCGGCCAGTCTCCACCCTTGGAATTATGGTCCATTGGGAAGACCCACTCATATGTCCTCACGATATATGAGGAGAACAAACCTTCATGGGATCCTTACGACTCACAAAAGGAAAACACATTTGGGGTCCTTACGACTCCTCAGGAGAAAATGCACCTACGGGATCCTTACGACTCGTAGGGAGAAAATGCTTTTATGGGACCCTTACGGCCCATAAAATTGAAAAGCCTTAGGTGATAGGGATCTAAACCTGTCTCCTAAGCCATCGCTTCCCAATAGGCAACGGCGAATGATGAGTCGCTTCTGGTACCATATTCCAGTGTAGCGATGCAGACGCCAACCAAATTCCAAATATCAAAACGGCGAATGATGAGTCGCTCCTGGTACCATATTCCAGTGTAGCGATGCAGACGCCAACCAAATTCCAAATCTTAAAATAGCGAATGATGAGGCGCTCCTGGTACCATATTCCAGTGCAGCGATGCAGACACCAACCAAATTCCAAATCGCATACCCCAACGGTGAATGATGAGTCGCTCCTGGTGCCATATTCCAGTGCAGCGATGCAGACGCCAACAAAGTCCTGAAATTTTTCCGGCCCTACGGTCTGGATCATACATCCTGCAAAACCGTATACAATCCACCGGCGTAAAACAATCCCAATCTCTCCCAAGTCCTACCGGCGTGACCACATTCAAAATCCCACCGACGATGAAGATTCAAAAAAAAGGGGTATGTCCACAAGCAAAATGGGCACGGATGAAAACCCGAAAGGGCTCCGTGAGTAAAAACAGCAGGACTGCCGACGAGTTTGTGAAAACACGAAAAGGCGCAAACTCATGAAAAATAGATGAAATGCACTCGGAAAGTCCTCTTGACTTTATAGGGAGAAAATTCCCGCGTAAGATCTTTACGACTCACAAAGGAGCAACACACTTAGGAGTCCCCACGACTCCTAAGGAGAAAATACACCTACGGGATCCTTACGACCCGTAGGGAGAAAATGCTTTGTGAGACCCTTACGGCTCATAAAATTGAAAAGCCTTAGGTGATAGGGATCTAAACCTGTCTCCTAAGCCATCGCTTCCCAAGTCCTTCCGGGGCAAATGATGAGTTGCTCCTGGCATTATTCCAGTGCAGCAATGCAGATGCCTTTCCAAAAAGCCAATTTCCAAATCCTACCAGGGCAGATGATGAGTTGCTCCTGGCATTATTCTAGTGCAGCAATGCAGATGCCGACCAAAACCAAAATCCCCAAATCCTCTCATGGAAAATGATGATTCGCTTCTGGTACCATATTCCAGTATAGTTATGTTGATATCAACCCAAATCAAATCAAACCAACAACCTCTGCGGCGGAATCATGCTCTGTCCCAGAATTTACCCCACGTCGAAATCATGCTTCGCCTCGGGATATCTACCTTCCCTGCCGGAATTATGCTCTGCCTCGGAATCAAATCAACCAACCAGCTCTGCGCCGGAATCATGCTTCATCTCAAAGTGTACCCTATGTCGAAATCATGCTTCCCCTCGGCATATCTGCCTTCTCTGTCGAAATTATGCTTCGTCTCAGAATCAAGTCGACCAACAAGCTCAGCGCCGGAATCATGCTTCGTCTCAGAGTGTACCCCGTGTCGAAATCATGCTTTGCCTCGGCGTATCTGCCTTCCCTGTCGAAATTATGCTTCGTCTCGGAATCAAGTCAGCCAACAAGTTCTGTGCCGGAATCATGCTTCGTCTGAGATAGTACCCCGTGTCGAAATCATGTTTCTCCTCGGAGTATCTGATTTCCCTGTCGGAATTATGCTTCGCCTGGGAATCAACCTCTGCATCAAAATTATGCTTCGGTCAAAATGTCTGCCGCTCGTCGGAATTATGCTCCGACCCTTTGGAATCATGCTCCGCTCTTCGGAATTATGCTCTGATCCCTGGAATCATGCTCCGCTCTTCGGAATGATGCTCCGATCCCTGGAATCATGCTCCGCTCTTCGGAATGATGCTCTGATCCCTGGAATCATGCTCCGCTCTTCAGAATGATGCTCCGATCCCTAGAATCATGCTCTGCTCTTCGGAATGATGCTCTGATCCCTGGAATCATGCTCCGCTCTTCGGAATGATGCTCCGATCTCTGGAGTCATGCTCCGCTCTTCGGAATGATGCTCCGATCCCTGGAATCATGCTCCGCTCTTCGGAATGATGCTCCGATCCCGGAATTAAGCTCTGATCCCAGAATTATGCTCCGACTCTTCGGAATGATACTCCGACTATGGAATTATGCTCCGAAAATCGGAATGATGCTCCGATCCCCGGGAATCATGCTCCCCGAGGGATGCTCCGTCCCCGGAATGATGTTCCACCTCGAAGTCCAGCTTCAAGATCCATCAATTTCATGCACACAACTCAAATGTGCAGTGTGCATTTATTGATGGGTGGCACTTTGTTAGGGTCAAAATTTGCACCCCGGTTGACCAAGTCAAGGTCAACCCCAGGCCAGGTGGGCCCAAGCCCAGGTCAAGCGGGCCCATGCCCAAGTCGAGCCCATGGCCAGCCTCTCCATACCAACATAGAAATTATGTAATAAATAATTTTTTATGTAATTTTTTTTGCATGACTGGGCATAAAGCCAAATTTTTGTAAAGCTCATGGCTTATGTGCAAAAAGAAGTGGCACATGAGCCATGGGATGGGCAAAATGCCATTTTGTAAAGCCCAAGAGGCTATATGTAAATATGTAAGCCTATATAAGTCAACATGATGATGAATAAAGCATATACTTTTCATTCCCTCAAAAATCTAGAGTTCTTTGTGCCTCCTTCTCCTTTCTCAAGGTTCTAAAACCTTCTTCTTTGTTTTGAATTAAATCAAGAGTTTTACTCTTCCTTTTCCAAAACTAAATAGTTTTTCACCAAAAAAACCCACAAAGGGGAGCTTGGATATTCCATCAGATCTTAAAAAGGAGAGATTTTTAAAATCACCCCCCCTTTCATCCAAGATCCGGCCAACCGAGTGGAAGAAGGAGACTCATATCCCAAAACTCCCACTTTGGGAAGATCCAGAGCTCAAGGGAGAAGCCCCTTTCATCATCTCCAAAAACATATTAGGAGTTTAACTCCACTATAAATCCTCTTTCGGGATTTAAATCCTATTTCTGGGGCTAAAAGCCCCTTTTTCTCACCGGCGCCCAAGCGCCCGAGCGCCTAGCGCTCAGCGCCCACATGCCGGGCACGTGAAGCGCTAGCGCTCAAGCGTCCAGCGCCCAGGTGCCGGGCACATGATGCTCTAGCGCTCGAGCGCCTTGCGTTTAAGCGCCCGGTGCCCAAGCGCTCAAACTCCCAGCGCCCACGTGCCGGGCACGCGCTCGAGCGCCCAGCGCCCATGTGCCGAGCACGTGAAGCGATAGCGTTCAAGCACCCAGCGCTCACGTACCGGGCACGTGATGTGCTCACGCCTAAGCGCACAGCGCTCAAGCGCCCAGCACTCGCATGCTAGGCACGTGAGGCGCTGGCCCACGCGTCCTTTGGATGCTTTTCCCCCTTATATATATATGTGTGTGTGTGTGTGTATACACACACTCCACACTAAAAACACCTCCCCCGTTAGAAAAAATTTCTAACGGGTCGCTACCCCCGCACCCCGCAAGGGGGCTGCTAGCCCCCTTGACTCCCAGCCCACTATCCGGGTAGCGAGACCCCCGTAAAAACTCTGCGGGGCTCCCGATATATCCAAAACCCCTTCAAAACACAACACTGCACATTGAGTTCGCATGACCTGTTTGACCCGTCAATCGGAGGTTTTCTCGCTCCATAGGCGAGGGGTAATTAACGGTAGTCCGCGGCTGCCGGAGATTTGGATCCCCACAATTAATAAACCCCAGCCTACCCTAGGCAGGGGGAATCTGTAATGCGCCTGACAAGCGCGCGCGCATTCCCATCTCAATGGGGTGACGAAAAACACCCTACAATGACATGAGATGATATATATAATGATATGAGATGAGGTGATGTACGTGACTATAGATCCGTACTATTAATTGATAATATCGTACGATAGATTATACCGTACGTAATATGGTGAGGATAGATCGCCGACATATATATATCGACTTGAGAAATATTGATTAAAATCATTAGGTAGATATTAGGATATATTTATTGCCACACCTATTTTCAAAACTAACAAATCATTATGCACTTTTAAATGATAACTTCAAGGAACACTACGGATTTTCAAATGATATCTTTTTCTTAAACCTCGTAGCCCTATTTTCAAAAACGACGATTCGTACTATCTTAATTCTAGCTGTATGGCTTATACATGGTTATGTATTTTATAATGTCCACGCTAAGATATCTTATTTCCGCAGACGTTCGTACTATTTTCCCTTACGACATGTATATCTTACGCTCCGTGTACTTACCTTATTATGACTTTATCTGCTATGACACATGCCGGTCATATGCCATTTCCAGGTCGTGACCGCGTTTGGATAAAGAAGCTGCAGCGAGGACAAGTCCTACAGGACTCTAACCAAGTCAAAACACACCTTCAACAAATAAAAGCAGGATCAAAATAGAGAAGTAGTTCGCCAAAACCCTGTCAATGGGGATGAAGCCGCCACCTCTCATAAGGAACACTCCCGGGATTATATGCCTCGATAGAGAAGAACGATATCTAAACTACTGCATGTATCATCGAAGGGTCACCCACCCCACCAAGGAATGCAGTGCCTTCAAGAAGTGGTGGCAAGAATACGTTTTCCATCAAAAAAAACTTCAAGAGGATGAAGCGTGAAGCTCACGCTCGTCGACGGCAAAATAGCGGGATGAACACACATGAAGAAACGACTGGCAACTGTCATATGGTTGGTACTTGTTCGGAAGGGGAAAACCCCCAAGTTCTTACCTTTAGGAGCAATTCTGAGGACGAAATACCCCTCAGCCCTCTCTTCAAATAATTCTCCTCCGAAAAAAAGAGGAGAAGAAGAACTGCAAGAATATTCAGCTACATAACCGCACGCTGCCTGAGAAGAACCTCGGAGCTATAAACAAAGATTCAGAAAAAAAAAAACAAAGGGAAAGGGAAAATCCCTGAGGAAATTGCCCTCGATGACGGGGTAGTAAAAGAGCTCACCACAGAAGATCCGCTTAAGAAAAACAAGGTGGATTACAACGTTCTGACACATCTGAGAAAAATACTCTCACAACTGAGAATATTGGATGCTCTCCTCCTGTCCAAAGAGACACGAGATTTCCTGATCAAGGCATTACAAGAGTCCGATCAGTTCCAAGCTTTCCTCACAGAAGAGAAGATGAAAGATGAACTGGCAGAAGTCCACACGGCCGATATTACATTCAGCGATGAGGATCTTCTCCTCGGTACGTGCGAACATAATCGCCCGTTA
Source organism: Agapanthus africanus (assembly GCA_030015575.1). Classification (NCBI taxonomy): domain Eukaryota; kingdom Viridiplantae; phylum Streptophyta; class Magnoliopsida; order Asparagales; family Amaryllidaceae; genus Agapanthus; species Agapanthus africanus. Next base: position 386,571,805 of record JASDDO010000019.1, on the reverse strand, counting down.
TACGTCACCGGGTACTGCCACGACATTAAGCTAGGGAAAATCCTTGTCGATAATGGATCCTCCGTTAACCTTCTCAATGTGAGAGTGCTAAAGGAAATTTACATGAACGTTCAGCACATTTCCTAAGATAAAATTACCATCTTCGGGTTCGACTCACAGTCATCACAAACGCTTGGCTCCATAATACTGACGCTACGCTTCAGACTGCTCGTCACTAACATCAAATTTCATGTCATTGACACCAAGACTTTCTATAATGCTTTGCTCGGCAGGCCTTAGTTACACGAATACAAGGTCATCCCTTCTATACAATATCAGTATATGAAGTATTTTAAGGATGGCTCAGAATACACCGTCATGGGGGAGCTAAATCCATTCTCCGTAAACGAAGTCCGGAAATATGAAGACGCAAAGTACTTCCTACCAGACTTCGAGGATACTAAAAGGTGTCATAAGCCAGAGAATAAACAGAAATCCATCGCCACTATCACGATCTTTAGGAGCGATACCGAGGAAGATGAAGAAATAGTCTACTCGGAACAACCCCACAAAGAAAACAATAAGCCCGGACCATCTACTCTCATCTTGGTCTTTGGCAGCGACTCAGAGGACGAGGACGAGGACGAGGCCAATGCAGTGTTCTCCATTTGCCCGCCAATGTAAACTTTTGCTGAAGCAGATCAGAGTCTACAAATTACAATGGCTCCGCCTCGACATTACAAGGAACATGATGTGCTCGATATATACAGCGTACAAGAGCTACAAACTTTCTACATACCTCTTAGGCGAAGAGATGAAAAGGTGATCCTCTTTTATCAAACTACGAAGACCAAAGTAGAAAAAGAAGTTTGGCACGGTGTCGATTTTGCGCTCGACGGGCTTCAACCTATCCTTCTTCCAAGATATTACGCGGAAGGATTGAAAGATCTATTAAGACGACAAGGTGTACCCCTTGAACAAACTGTTCGACAAGCCCAATTCTACAAAAAGATTTAGGATATTCCCGGGACTCAGCGAAAGAGGCCCAACGGGAAGATGGAGACAATCGGGCTCGGATACGTTCGATCCAATAAAAGGGAGCAGATCTACAGTTGCCGCGTTGTAAACAGATCAAGTGAAGTGGAAAATGCTCTTCCAAATAGCCGTGACGTCAAATCGGAGCAAGATCCCACTCTAAGAGCGTTAAATCCGTCGCTTGAAGAACAAATTGATAAGTTAATAAAAGAAGCTTGTAAAACGAGCAGGGACAACTACAGCCGCGAGATAGCCATTTATGAAAATTTCAGGATGCAGCGTCTCAGTCAGCAATCTGCGGAGAAATAGACTGTAATGCTCTTCATCCCCGGCCCGATATATGTTCTCACAAAAGGTAAAACCCTAAAATATAGGCAAAAATACTGTAACAACACTGAAATTCCTGTACAGAAATTTCTTGTTATTGTACAGAAAAGGGTAATTTAGCCTGTTAAGGGTTAAAAGTAATTTTCGTTAAATAAAATCAAGAAACAACTTGTAGCTCACTGGTTACTGCTGTGACATAGCCTGTATGTTCAAATCCCATCAGACCCAATTATTTTAAGATATTTCATTTTAATTTTTTGGAAGCCCAAGAGTTGCACGTGTAATACACGGAGAAACGAAAAGTTTCAGAAAAATCAAACAGGCGCAATGAGGTGTACACACCCAACTTGATATGTGGCATGAATCTCGAGACCAATCACCAAGATCCGATCGCCCATTCTTGGCAAAAGGCCAGCGCCGACAATCCAAGATGCCCTAAATCCCCTCGTGCTTTGCACACTTGACTTTTTAACTCCCATCAACTCCCCTGCACTGTTTGATTTTCCTGCAATCAAACAGAGACTCTTCAATTCACCATTTAAATCCTTTTAGTCCACATTTTTAATTCTCAAATCCTAATTATTTTCTATAAATACCACCCCATGCCCCAGCTCTTCCCCATTCTGAAATTTCTAGCAAAAATTCTCTCAATCTCTCTAAGTACCAAGTGGAGTTAACCACCCCAAGTGGAGTAGCAAGATAAACTCGACAACCAGAGCATTTCTGATGAAACCATGACATCTGAAGGCTTCCCCTCATTCTTGTTAATGATCTATGCTAGTAAGTCCCTTTATCTCCATCCTTTTCCATCTCAAAACAACTTTTTAAAACAAATCGTCAAAAGAGGAGTTATCTCCGATATAATATTTTTTTTAATATTTGTAATGCATATGATAGGCAAATTAAATCAAACTAACATGCTACACTAATCTTAACCTTATTCACATCATTTAGTTTTTAGTTTAACAAAATTTTCATGTGAAACAAACATATAACGAACCTTTTCATTAAAATACCATGAACTTTAATATAACCCATTTTCAATAATTGTTAAAACGATACCTTTAGGAAAACCTCACGGGGTAATGACCTATCCCACAAGCACACCATGGTTTCACAGAACGGTATCCTAGTTCTATAGTTCACTTAAAGAATAACTTTTACATTAAAATACCACACCTTTATAAAACGGGTTTCTTTTAATCGGTATTTTGTAATCCTTGGCAATTACGCCTCTACAACCTTTATCAGGGGACCTGCTAATGGATGGTGCGGATTATCGCACATCCTTGGGACAGTGAAGAGAGATGTAGAACTCCTCACAAAGTATTCGGTCTCGAAAGAAAATAAAAATACGGTTTTTAAGAAATACGACTTTGCTAAATGAAAACTAAATTTTTGAAAATTATAAAAAACTATGAATTCGCATTTTCAATAAAAACATATTATGAAACTATATTCTTTAAAATGAAAATTTTGAATTTTAATAAAATACCACCAAGTTTCCAAAAGAAGTAGTTTTCACAAAAGTACCATAAACTTTCAAAACGCTAGGTTTTATCGCCAAAACACCACAACAATTAAAATACATGTTCATGAAAACCCTATATACTAAAAATCACCCTCGAGGTTTATTTTTAAAGTATATTAAATTATTTTTCATAAAACCCCCTCAAGATATGCAAAACATTATTTTAAGGACTATAGATTAATATAAGCTTAAGCGGTATCATTTCTCATAAGCCTTGGGGAGCTGGAGAAAGTGAGTGCTTGCCTATTCAGATTAGACAACTTAACGGAGTTATCAAATGCCAATTGTCTTGGAAAAAGACACAAATCCTGCCGTCCATGTGCAGCAGTTGCCGATTACTTCCGAACCTAAGAAAAATTAAAGAGTTAAATATGTTCACAAGTTTCTGACTCCAACAGGAATCCACATTCGACCCAAAATTCCAAAATCAAACACAAACTTGAATACTTGATCATGAATCTGAATACTCGAATTCAAACATCAAACTCAAACTTGCATACTTGACTTGACTGGACCGAACCATGGATAACTTGACATGAATACCAGAACACATGCTTACATCTTGAACATGAACCTGTACATTTTATATCCATGTATTTGTAATATTGGAAGTTGAATGTAAATAAAGATGTTTGTTGAAAAATTTTACAGTCTCCATTTATCCTTGCTTTGTGTATATTTGTTTCAATACGCTTAGTATATTTATTTAGGGAATGGCCTTCTACGGATAAGTATGTCGCGGACTTGCCATGTCACCATTCTGTCTACTGAAAAGAGGGCGTGACAGGTTTTGTTGGCGTCCCATGCAGGTCTGTTCTGTATGGAGTCTTAAACAATATATCACAAGAATTATAATAATTAGCGACTATACATTCCTTACAATTCAAATTTCTTGAATCTATCGCAACATTTACTTTTCTATCAAGGTAACGGATTCTCCCAACAACACCAGTACCAATATCAATGGCAATACTCCAACGCCTACACCACCACTACCACCTACCGTTGTAGCTCCTATCAATGAGCAAACAGTACTGCTTGAGGCTATCAAGAGCCTATTGGATGGTCAGCAGCAGCAAACTATTATCCTTAAGAACCGCCCCGAGGAGGAGGCACCTGGAGTCAAAGAGTTTCGGGCCTTACACCTAAAGAATTTCTTGGGTAAAAAGAGCCCGCTTGAGGAAGAAGAAAGGGCTCAAGCAATCGAGGATGATCTGGCAGCGACTCAAGTGCCAGATATAGCCTGGGTGAGAGTTGCTAAATTACAACTGACCGATAACGTCAGAGTTTGGTGAAAGGCTGAGGAGAGCCGTCTCGCGCAACAGATAGAATGGAGAACATTCCACGACCCCTTCGATGTAAAGTACTTGAAAGTATGTCTTAGTACCTCTACTAGGTTTATACATGTATCAAGTATGCAATTTTAAAAAATCTAGAGTGCTAATCATACTAAACAAGAATCGAACTAGAGAATTACGGTTTCGTAGCAAGCAAACAAGTTCTAAACTAAGTGATTGGAGTTTACAATCTTTGTAGATGGGTCCTTCACTTCTAAAGCTCCAAGTAGTAGTCCCTAGAACTTTTCTTAAGGTTCCATTTGAAGAAAGGATCGAGCTTGCTTGTAGTCTTCGATGCCGAAGATGATCCACCTTGAAGTCTCTCTCACTCATCTCACTCTTCACTGATCAAGGTATTAGTGAAGCAAACAACCTAAACTAATGGGCTAGATTAGTGTAGATTGATGAAGTAGGAGATTTGCTCACTAGAAATAATTTTCTCTTTTCTTTTCTCTTCTCAACTCAAGAAAAACCCTAGAGAGGAGAAGAAGAAGGAGATGAACTTGGATAATTATGTGAACCATGAGGTGAGTGATAAGATAAGGATGATTAAATATCTAAGCATCCAAAGCTATGGTTTCTCAATTCTTCTCCAAACATCCAAAGCCAAGACTCATTTTCCTCTTTTTATCTTTTTCTTAAAATAAAAATCATCCTTATTATCTTTTGCCTTTGTGTGATTCTCATATATCCTAGTCCTATGTATCATCAACCATGATACAATATCAAATATATATATATATATATATATATATATAAACTAATATTTAGCTCACTTAAGATTTTCTTCTCTTTATATATATATATATATTTATATATGTGTGATATATTTATATATATATATATATATCAAATTATTAAATCAACACTTTATTCAATAATCTGGTTCTATCACATATAACCGACTAATATCATATATATATATATATATATATATCAAAACATTAAATCAATACTTGATTCAATTATCCGGTTATATCACATATTACCGGCTAATATTCAATATTAGATATTAAATCAACACTTGATTCAATAATCCGGTCATATCATATATAACCGGCCAATATCAAATATATATTAACGTGTGTGTGTATGTGTGTGTGTGTATATATATATATCAAATCATTGAATCAACACTTAATTCAATAATCAAGTTATATCATATATAACCTGGATGATATCAAATATCGTTAGATTAGAATACGGTATCACATACTCGCATTTAATCAAGCTCCCGCATATATCTCCATGTGTGCCCTACTTCATTTCACTTGAGCTAGGAAAGCTCTATGTGGGACTCTAAAGTCTCGTCAATACGCCAGCAGTATGTAATGATCATATCAGATACCCACAAGCCGTCAACGGTACTAGCTGGATGTAACGGCTACCTAGGTATTGAACAAATAGAAGATCAACAAGCAAACTTGTCCAAACTCCCGTAAAACCTATAAGCAACACTTACCGTATAGTCCGGTCTCTTCGTCTAATATGTCGCATATCGAGTCTGGGGGGTGGAATCGTCAGACCCCAATAACATGATAAGTCATGCCGATGTGTGGCCTACAACCTTTCGAGAAACTGCTGATAACACTTACCAGTAAATCTCATCAGTCCTCGCTAGGGACTTGCCGTTATAGCCAATCGAGCATAGCGCAACATCAACTCCCAATACCGAAAGAGACGAAACCCCTCCTATCGCTCACTGCCTCCATGTGACTCGGGACTGTACCCAAAATCCACCTGTTTGCAAGACTCCTTTGAGCCGTGGTAGGGAGGAAATCAAAGCACAGTGGGAAACTGTAATACCCGGTTACTTTTATACGCCTATGTCCGTATTTGATTAATTATCACTTATAGGTTGTTAGTTTATATTTAATATTATTTTAGTTAGTTTAAAAATCCTAAAATTTTCCATATCCTATTTTTATAATATTTTCCCTCGGCCCATCTCCTAAACCCAAACCCTATTATATTCCTTCAACAAATTCCCTTAGCCAACACCAATTTCTTTTAACGGAATCCCTATTCCCTTATTTAAATTCATTTTCTTTTTAAAACCCCTTCTCTTTCTTTTCTCTATTTATTTTCTGGCCTCTTTCCCTCTAATTCTTTTATTAAATTTTTCAGCCCATCTTTTATCCAACAGCCCAACCCATTTCTAATTTCTTTTTCAATTAATCTTCCTTTCCTCTTTCCCTACAGCCCAGTAACCAAGCCCGAGCCCACTTAAATTTTCCCTTATTTAAACTTCTGATTTCCTCGGCCCAACTCATTTTCCGGCCTAGCCCCCTTCCTTTTTATTTATTCCTGATTTTCCAAGGCCCGGCCCACTCATTATCCCTCACCCAACCCATTACTGTTTCTCTCCTTCATTTTCCCAACGGCTCTCTCCCCTGCGCGCGCGCGATCCACGTTTCTCGCCTCCGCCGTCGCCCCCGCTCTCGCTACGTTACACCCACGACTCGCGCCGCTCCATCATGGCACTCCTCTCTCTATTCGCCCCTCTCTTCCATCACACCCTCTTCCCTTTCTCCCTCTCTCCTTCCCCCCCCCCCCCCCCGCCTCTATTTTCTTCCTCCTCTCTCGCTTCCACCTTCAAACCCACTGCACACCCGTCCCCGATCACCCTAGTCTCTATACCTCCGACCACCTCCTCCCATCATCACCACCCTCGTCCCCTCACCACCTTCCCTCCTCTCTTCTTCCGCTACCCATCACCCGAAGCCGAGCACCCTCACCTGACCCCATCGTCATCATCGTCGTCGTCATCCCCCTCATTCAGCTCCTTCTCAGTTTCTCTCTCTCCCTTTCTCACTCTCTAATTCTCTCAATCCAGTCCCTCACTATCTCCCTCTACCTGCATCTCTCTCTCTCACAATTGTTCTCTCTCACTCTCTCTCTCACTTCCTCTCTCTCTGTCTCTCTCTATTCTCCCAACTCCTCTCCTCCTTCCCTCACTCGAGCTCCAACATCAGAAACATCACTCTGGCCTCCTCTCCACACCAAGCACTACCCAGCCATCACAAGCTCTACAACTCCAACCGACTTCCTCTCCGAACCAACCTCCATGCACCGGCCGTCGCACGTCGCATCCACCTCGTCCGAAGTCCAAAGTGGCCGAGCATCAGCCCCCGGCCAATTCCTGCAGCCAAGTTGAGCTCCCCGTCACGACCATCGCGACCCCAGCCCGCACCGCAGCTCGTCACTAACCCAAGCCCCGTACCGAGATCCCTTGCTACCTCCACCTGCTCTGGTCACGTCCCAGAACTGCGCGACGACCCATCCACCATCGTCAGCCTCACTTCTGCGAACTCAGAGCTTCGAGTACTGCCACCCACGTCTTTCAGTGCAAGCCGTAGCCAATCAAAAGCAAGGATTCGAGGCCACGTTGTTGTAATTCCAAGGCTCGCAAACTCCGGTTTCGTCGCAACGACTGTTTTTCCACATCCGTGCCGCGCGTGTGTCGTTGCCGCTGCCGTGCATCGCCAGAGCGCCTCCAGGCAAGTTTTTACTTGCTTTCATGCTATTTTACTTAAGTTAAAATCATTAAATGCATAGATTATTAGAGTTACAAGTTTAACTGATTTTGTGCCGTACCTGTTCGGTGCGTATTCCCAAAGAAAATACATCTCTAAATTGACGGAACTTAATTTATTACTTGGGCCCTTGCTGTGATGAACAACGTGTGCAAGTTTCGCTGGATAGTTTGATCGTTTATGACCAAAACAACTACCCCCAAGTTTGATCGTAAAACTGAAATTCTGTTGCACCTGAAAATAGTTAAATTCATCATAAATCATATACATATTAGAATGGTGCGTTCGAGGGCTCAAATCGAAGCTAACTCAACGAACTTTAACCCTATACCAGTTTCCAGACAATTCTGTATTTAAACTGTGACGATAGCCGGATCGGAGTGCGACTCTGGACTGCAGTCCAGAGCGACTTCAGTCATGTTTGCTGTTCCGCAATGGATACCATAGGATATCCTTAACTCGTAGGTTGCGGAACTCCGCTGCTTAGTGTAGGTAACTCTGTTAGCTAGACAACACAATTAGTTTCATCCTGTTTCGTTATCATTTACTATTTAATCTGTAATTTAGGAGATCGGGACACATAACAGTCCCAGCAGAATCAGAATTGACATGTTGATATTAAACAGATTATAACTCCTAACGTACAGACGCGATTGAAGATCCGTTTGTTGCGTTGAAAACTTTACTGAAAACCCTAGAATTCATCCAACTGTAGTGTCACTAAAATCCGATCCCAACTGGGATCAAAATGCGTTGCGAAAGGGATTTCTGATTCTGAAACCGGATTTTCAGCCGCGTGCGCTTAAAATGAAATAGTCATAACTAATGATCCTGGAACCCGATTGGCTCGAAACCAAATTAGATGGATAGTTAACTGAACATATAATTACTACCTGTTTATCATTTCGCTAAATTATATACATATGTTTCATAATAAATCGTGCAAGTGATAGACTGTCGTTTTATGATACCTTAGTTGTGCTTCTTATACTGTTCATGCATCATATCATACCTATATCATTGTAGTGATAACCTAGTGACATCGTGCATTTACCCAGTGTTAGATTTTAGTGGTGATTGTGGCAAGTACGTCAGTGTTCTTGTATCCGTGATTAAGTGAAAGTGATACGTACTTGTACACAATCAGTGACCTTATTGTTCTATTGCATTGTCGACGTCTGTGGGATGCGTGTATGTGTGACTATAAGTGGTATGGGACACTTATGGAAGCGCTTGCACGGGTGTCACAGATAAGGCATCCGACACTGCCATTTATCTTAGGTATTGGTCGGGACGTGCTTGATGGAGGTCCTGCCTTCAGTTCTCGCGCAGACTTGTCACGGATCGATTAGTATTTAGGGTGATGGTTAGCGTTTGATGTAGACCTCGGGGTGTGGGGTAGTTTAAGTATGAGTTCAACAAAATCTCGGGAGTCCCATGCCGGCTTATATTTAGGGAGTTATATGGAGATTTACAGGGTACGTGATATATACACCGTGATACATTCGTTACATGTTGGGCCCGTGGTCCCTTGCCCTTGGGTTCTACCCTTGGGTGGAGGACACTCGCGAGTGGTTGACTCTCACACTTGGACTGACGATAGGCTTATTGACCTGTGCAGTGAGACTTAGAGACTGATAGGGTTACTGTCGTTTACATTCCTTATATACTGTGTTGACATACATGACATATCGTTATACTGCTTTACTGCTCCGCTGCATTTATCTCTGCTCATTTATATTCATGCTGTTATTGATTTACTGTTATTCATATCCTTCACCACTGTTAGAACTGTTACTTGATTATATACATTATATTGCTATTGTGTCGCTCTGACGACCTGAGTATGCATGCTCAGTGTGAGGAGAAGATTCAGCTTGGACCAGAACTAGACGTGCATCACAGACTTCTTGATTTGCAGTTCCGAGTTACATTCGTTTGTTCCACTTCAGGTCAGTCTTTATATTGTTCCTCTCATTTACTACATTTCTCATTACCTGCGCATCGTTTACTGTTTACCATGATAAACTAGAAGCCGAAGTGTGACTACGGCAGGACATTTCCTTGACCGTAGGAGCATGGCTGGCCTTGTCTACCCCTCGTATTCCGTATTTTGGGAAGCGGGGCATGACATGGTTTAGTTGGTATCAGAGCCAGGTTTTGCATCGATTGGGATTGCAGTTTTCCATGTACAGTTTGGCAATCTAAGACGTCCCTCGGTCTAGATTGTAAACTTGTCATTCTTGATCCATATTCACATCGTGTGTTCAGCTATCCATTCACTATGGTTTCGGGTGACTTGACAAGGATACGTGGTTGCAATTGCACTACCGTACTCTAATCAAGTGACTTAAAGTCATACAGTTGATTCCCCACTTATAATAAATTCAGCATCTCTGATATTCTTGAATCCTTGTCCTATCCATATCATATTTTGATTCATTTATCGTGTGACTCATATCATTCTCGAAATTGTTGTTTCAGGATCATGTCTTCCAACGACTCTTCATCTTTATCCGCTCCCCAGAATCAGACCATTGAGATTCTGAGTGTACTGCAAGGTTTAAAGGAAGCCCAGGAGCGAACAAACGACTTATTGACTGAAGAGCTGAGAAGGCAGGTGAGTCAGGCCCCAGCGGGAGTCTCGAATCATAAAGGGATCCCAGTTAGACAAAGAAAAGAGAAGAAGATGAAACGCCAGTTTGTTTCCCCGCAACAGAAGCATCAGAAGAACCCTTGCTGTGGATATTGTAAGAGACCAGGACATCTTCAGAAGGATTGTCGCCGTGCCCAATGGAAATGTCTGATATGCGGTTCCGACAAACATCTCATCAACGGTTGCCCAGAAAGGAAAGAACTACAAGGAGGAAACTCGTCCACACTCCCCACTTCTGCCAAGTGAGGATTAGTGCGTAGTTCGCTCTTCGAGGATAAAGCAGACCCAACACCGGATTCGACCCGCGTAACGATGATGCAGCGTTCTGGCAATCGAAGAAGAATTTTTATGTTTTCCAATTTCAGTATTATGTTGTCATCCTCTTGTAAACATTTCTTTTGTTTGAACCTTTGTATCCATCGAACTTTTCGTTGAATGAAATAAAATTTGAATCGTAATATATGCATCTTCCTCTTGGCATCCCTTGTTCATATTATTCATTAGCACAACATTCTAACCTTGATTCTTTTAAAATTCCTGCAACCGCATATCTTCATATACTTAGTACCTTGCGCTTTTCCTTGATGTATTCCACTGTCTAATCATGACTTCTCTCTCAGGCCATGGCCCACCCTGGAGCAGCGCCGCATCTAGACGAGGATGCACAGTCATGCGTCTCCGTAGATCACACACAGACGAGTTCCGATGATGAGGTCAATGGTCCCCAGGTCAACTTCGAAAACAATGATTCAGAAGACGAAGAAGCAGTCGCCCCAGAGTTGACATGATAGCTGATTCTGACGAAGAAGGAGGAGGTCCCGGAGAGAACCCTATAGAAGAAGATCCCGAAGAGAACCCGATAGAGGAAGACCCCGAGAAAGAACCGATGGAAGAAAACCAGAGGAGGAAAATCCCATGGAAGAGAATGCAGGAGAAGAAAACCACATGGAATCGGATCTCGATGAAGAAGCTCTATCAGAGGAAGAAGGACCAGAAGATCAAGACCCTATGATGGAAAGACTTCCAGTGGAGGTACCTGCGAGACGCTATGGAAATGGACGCCCCTACCTGAGTGCGCGAGCCTACCGCAACCTACTGAATCTCCACAACCACGACTGACGGAATTTGTTTTAGATGTTGTCTTTTCCGGCCAAATAAAACTGTGTATAGTTTAGGGCCACCTCTCGTCTTTGAGAATGCTTTGTCTAAAATCCTTTGAAATGGAATAAATTGCTGATTTTGCTAATCCTTCAATCTTATTAGTCCACTTGTTGCTTGATTTTTCCTTACGTACAATTATTTTCTCTACTGAGACCCGTTCACTCCTACCCTTTACCTTGTCTTAACCATCACTGAGATTCACTAGCAACACACCCCATGTTTGAGGTTCACCCTTCATCCTTCGTCTGCGTCCGTTTGAGATCCTTCTGGGAGGAGAACAGTTCTTGAGAAACTTCCGAGTTCAATAACTCTTCAATTTTGATTCGTGGGTTGTGCTGACTAGTGTTTCCCTCACACTTTTCCTTTGGTATTCCTTGTTGCTCATCCTTACTTCCTGTGCTGACCCTATCCCAATCTTCTTAACATTCAGCCTAAAGCCGCCACACTCCAACTTTCTAATTGAGCCGCATTTCCTTATAATCATTACCCTATCTAGACATATACCTTTGTGTCCTTCCTATTACCCTAATTATATTTAGGGACGCCGCTATTCAAAATTTAGTTTTCAGTACTTTAAATTTATCAAAGAGTACGTTTTATTGATTACTCTATTTCATATATTTTTAAGTACGATATTATTAATCTCGTTTTCAGTAGCGCAGACTTACAATGCGCATATATTGTTCCATGTTTCCTTTTCCCGTTATGTGAGTTTTCTGAGTTGATTTAAAACTATTCGATCTATAAATTACCTTAAAATGTTTTAACCTACCGACTAGATTTCCACTACTTTATTCTTGCTATTTTATTTTCGAGTTTTGTGCCTATGGTTACTATTATAAATGATTGTACCTTATATTTATTTTTCTGTCGTGTTACCTTTAATATACTTGTATGTACACCTCTTTGGGTTTCGTTTTTATTGAATACGCCTTGATTATTTTGTTCACCATCGTTATCCATATTCTCGTGTACTTATAGATTGCTCTTATAGTTATTCCCATCTTATGCCTATTTTAGACTTATCTTCTGTATGCTGTTCTTACATGTTTATACCTTCAAGTTTCTTCGTCCCCGGATTCCTAGTAAATCCCTATATGTTAGTTGCAATTATAATAGCTTTCGCTTATGTTTTTATAACTTATAGTTTATTTTAAATTTCGAAGACGAAATTTTTGTAAGGGTGGTATGATGTAATACCCGGTTACTTTTATACGCCTATGTCCGTATTTGATTAATTATCACTTATAGGTTGTTAGTTTATATTTAATATTATTTTAGTTAGTTTAAAAATCCTAAAATTTTCCATATCCTATTTTTATAATATTTTCCCTCGGCCCATCTCCTAAACCCAAACCCTATTATATTCCTTCAACAAATTCCCTTAGCCAACACCAATTTCTTTTAACGGAATCCCTATTCCCTTATTTAAATTCATTTTCTTTTTAAAACCCCTTCTCTTTCTTTTCTCTATTTATTTTCTGGCCTCTTTCCCTCTAATTCTTTTATTAAATTTTTCAGCCCATCTTTTATCCAACAGCCCAACCCATTTCTAATTTCTTTTTCAATTAATCTTCCTTTCCTCTTTCCCTACAGCCCAGTAACCAAGCCGAGCCCACTTAAATTTTCCCTTATTTAAACTTCTGATTTCCTCGGCCCAACTCATTTTCCGGCCTAGCCCCCTTCCTTTTTATTTATTCCTGATTTTCCAAGGCCCGGCCCACTCATTATCCCTCACCCAACCCATTACTGTTTCTCTCCTTCATTTTCCCAACGGCTCTCTCCCCTGCGCGCGCGCGATCCACGTTTCTCGCCTCCGCCGTCGCCCCCGCTCTCGCTACGTTACACCCACGACTCGCGCCGCTCCATCATGGCACCCCTCTCTCTATTCGCCCCTCTCTTCCATCACACCCTCTTCCCTTTCTCCCTCTCTCCTTCCCCCCCCCCCCCGCCTCTATTTTCTTCCTCCTCTCTCGCTTCCACCTTCAAACCCACTGCACACCCGTCCCCGATCACCCTAGTCTCTATACCTCCGACCACCTCCTCCCATCATCACCACGCTCGTCCCCTCACCACCTTCCCTCCTCTCTTCTTCCGCTACCCATCACCCGAAGCCGAGCACCCTCACCTGACCCCATCGTCATCGTCGTCGTCGTCATCCCCCTCATTCAGCTCCTTCTCAGTTTCTCTCTCTCCCTTTCTCACTCTCTAATTCTCTCAATCCAGTCCCTCACTATCTCCCTCTACCTGCATCTCTCTCTCTCACAATTGTTCTCTCTCACTCTCTCTCTCACTTCCTCTCTCTCTGTCTCTCTCTATTCTCCCAACTCCTCTCCTCCTTCCCTCACTTGAGCTCCAACATCAGAAACATCACTCTGGCCTCCTCTCCACACCAAGCACTACCCAGCCATCACAAGCTCTACAACTCCAACCGACTTCCTCTCCGAACCAACCTCCATGCACCGGCCGCCGCACGTCGCATCCACCTCGTCCGAAGTCCAAAGTGGCCGAGCATCAGCCCCCGGCCAATTCCTGCAGCCAAGTTGAGCTCCCCGTCACGACCATCGCGACCCCAGCCCGCACCGCAGCTCGTCACTAACCCAAGCCCCGTACCGAGATCCCTTGCTACCTCCACCTGCTCTGGTCACGTCCCAGAACTGCGCGACGACCCATCCACCATCGTCAGCCTCACTTCTGCGAACTCAGAGCTTCGAGTACCGCCACCCACGTCTTTCAGTGCAAGCCGTAGCCAATCAAAAGTAAGGATTCGAGGCCACGTTGTTGTAATTCCAAGGCTCGCAAACTCCGGTTTCGTCGCAACGACTGTTTTTCCACATCCGTGCCGCGCGTGTGTCGTTGCCGCTGCCGTGCATCGCCAGAGCGCCTCCAGGCAAGTTTTTACTTGCTTTCATGCTATTTTACTTAAGTTAAAATCATTAAATGCATAGATTATTAGAGTTACAAGTTTAACTGATTTTGTGCCGTACCTGTTCGGTGCGTATTCCCAAAGAAAATACATCTCTAAATTGACGGAACTTAATTTATTACTTGGGCCCTTGCTGTGATGAACAACGTGTGCAAGTTTCGCTGGATAGTTTGATCGTTTATGACCAAAACAACTACCCCCAAGTTTGATCGTAAAACTGAAATTCTGTTGCACCTGAAAATAGTTAAATTCATCATAAATCATATACATATTAGAATGGTGCGTTCGAGGGCTCAAATCGAAGCTAACTCAACGAACTTTAACCCTATACCAGTTTCCAGACAATTCTGTATTTAAACTGTGACGATATCCGGATCGGAGTGCGACTCTGGACTGCAGTCCAGAGCGACTTCAGTCGTGTTTGCTGTTCCGCAATGGATACCATAGGATATACTTAACTCGTAGGTTGCGGAAATCTGCTGCTTAGTGTAGGTAACTCTGTTAGCTAGACAACACAATTAGTTTCATCCTGTTTCGTTATCATTTACTATTTAATCTGTAATTTAGGAGATCGGGACACATAACAGTCCCAGCAGAATCAGAATTGACATGTTGATATTAAACAGATTATAACTCCTAACGTACAGATGCGATTGAAGATCCGTTTGTTGCGTTGAAAACGTTACTGAAAACCCTAGAATTCATCCAACTGTAGTGTCACTAAAATCCGAACCCAACTGGGATCAAAATGCGTTGCGAAAGGGATTTCTGATTCTGAAACCGGATTTTCAGCCGCGTGCGCTTAAAATGAAATAGTCATAACTAATGATCCTGGAACCCGATTGGCTCGAAACCAAATTAGATGGATAGTTAACTGAACATATAATTACTACCTGTTTATCATTTCGCTAAATTATATACATATATTTCATAATAAATCGTGCAAGTGATAGACTGTCGTTTTATGATACCTTAGTTGTGCTTCTTATACTGTTCATGCATCATATCATACCTATATCATTGTAGTGATAACCTAGTGACATCGTGCATTTACCCAGTGTTAGATTTTAGTGGTGATTGTGGCAAGTACGTCAGTGTTCGTGTATCCGTGATTAAGTGAAAGTGATACGTACTTGTACACAATCAGTGACCTTATTGTTCTATTGCATTGTCGACGTCTGTGGGATGCGTGTATGTGTGACTATAAGTGGTATGGGACACTTATGGAAGCGCTTGCACGGGTGTCACAGATAAGGCATCCAACACTGCCATTTATCGTAGGTATTGGTCGGGACGTGCTTGATGGAGGTCCTGCCTTCAGTTCTCGCGCAGACTTGTCACGGATCGATTAGTATTTAGGGTGATGGTTAGCGTTTGATGTAGACCTCGGGGTGTGGGGTAGTTTAAGTGTGAGTTCAACAAAATCTCGGGAGTCCCATGCCGGCTTATATTTAGGGAGTTATATGGAGATTTACAGGGTACGTGATATATACACCGTGATACATTCGTTACATGTTGGGCCCGTGGTCCCTTGCCCTTGGGTTCTACCCTTGGGTGGAGGACACTCGCGAGTGGTTGACTCTCACACTTGGACTGACGATAGGCTTATTGACCTGTGCAGTGAGACTTAGAGACTGATAGGGTTACTGTCGTTTACATTCCTTATATACTGTGTTGACATACATGACATATCGTTATACTGCTTTACTGCTCCGCTGCATTTATCTCTGCTCATTTATATTCATGCTGTTATTGATTTACTGTTATTCATATCCTTCACCACTGTTAGAACTGTTACTTGATTATATACATTATATTGCTATTGTGTCGCTCTGACGACCTGAGTATGCATGCTCAGTGTGAGGAGAAGATTCAGCTTGGACCAGAACTAGACGTGCATCACAGACTTCTTGATTTGCAGTTCCGAGTTACATTCGTTTTTTCTACTTCAGGTCAGTCTTTATATTGTTCCTCTCATTTACTACATTTCTCATTACCTGCGCATCGTTTACTGTTTACCATGATAAACTAGAAACCGAAGTGTGACTACGGCAGGACATTTCCTTGACCGTAGGAGCATGGCTGGCCTTGTCTACCCCTCGTATTCCGTATTTTGGGAAGCGGGGCGTGACAGAAACACACAAGACTCTATGACGATCTCGGGTCTACTGACTGACATGTGCAAGTGTCACCAGAGAACTGTTATCTGACGATAGGTATGGTACCATCTAGGAGTTCTCGGTGAGTCATGTTCAGTGTACCCATTCTCTAATGAGTGCCTGTGTACAACCTTTGATATCAAACACCAATGGTTATGGGATCAACCATCGCCCTATACAGGGTCAAGAAACGTACACACTAGTCTACTCTGGAATATCGATGCCATGTCTCGATATTCCCTCAACTAGGAACTGTTAAAGGATGTGCTTGCGGAGTACACAAGCCCCACGAGTATGATCTGAATCATAGTCCTGATAGTCAAGCCAACATCTTAAGGGCTTTATCAACATGTATTAGAGACATAGTAAACTAAAACAGGTATACATGTTAAGATAAAGAGCAACCAGATAGCATACTATCGTGTCGAGCAAGAAAGTCCTCTATATATATGTCCAAGCATCCACTATATCATACAATAATGGCCTCTAGGGCATACATATTCCTAACAGTACTTCCTAGCGACTGCCCGCTTTGACATGGAGCAGCAATTCATCCATTTACATCAAGGCTCGATGTGGGTCAAGTCGGTGGATGAATATGATGCTGAGTTTACTATGCTCAGCAGGTAAGATATTGTCTCAAATTCAATTTTCTGATCTCACTCACTACACTGCTAACAAAAGGTTGTAACATGTTCGCTGCATACCTTATTCCCACTGCTGAGATCCGGGCACAACGATTTCAGCAAGGGTTGGACTCTGAAATCCAAGATGCACTCGCTACAGGGGATTTCCCACTTGCTTTAAAGGCTGCCCGACGCTATGAGGCGGTTGTGAAGAAGAAGGGTAGGCCACAGACTGCCGGTGTGAAACGTCCTGTGCACCAGATCACAGGAGGGGTCTCTTCCAGGCCAGTTTTTAACGGACCATCTCGAAGGCCAGCAGGTTCATTCACCAACAGCAGGCCAAACTTTTGCATCTACTGCAAAAGAACATGGCATCTTGTGAAGAAATGTCGCAGGGCAAACAACTTTTGCCTGATCTGTAGGTCTTCTACTCACGTCATTGGAGCATGCCCACAGAACCGAGGACCCAACAACCCTCCAGCTAGACCGGCGATCCAAGCTCCTCATACCCGGTTAGCTTTACCAGCTCCAACTCCCCACACCCAGACCACTCAACCCCAATGCCGAGTTTTTAACCAGGCACAGAGGAAAGTGCCGAGACGCCAAGCATTCACTATGTTGGTCGAAAAGGCCAAAGCTACGGGTCAGGTTATCACTAGTAAATCTCTTCCCTATTCCCTTCCAAAGTCCTTTCAATTCATAGTCATCTTATATTTGCTATACATACGCATATCCCACGTGACTTAGGTATAATCTTAGTAGCTTCCTTACCTGCACTCGCACTCTTCGACACTGGGGCATCATATTGCTTTATGTCGCAACGGTTCGTCCGAACTCATGCGATCCCAGTTAAACCGCTCGTATCCAGCTATAATGTCAGTTCAAGGAACGTCGTTTTAAAAGCAATGTTGGGATACAATCTGTGTCCTGTGGTCGTCTGCAGTCGAGAATTCTATGCGGACTTTAAGGCACTGGACATACCGAACTTCGACATAGTCTTGGGAATGGACTGGCTGGGAACTTTCTTCGCTACCATCGACTGTCACCAAAGGAGGGTAGTGTTCGAAATACCAGATCATAGTCATCCAGTGTTCTATTTCAAGAGTGGAGACCGAACCTTGGAGCCTAACATCTACTGAGCAAAACCAAAAAAGGAAGAGATTGCAACGTTGCAAGCAGAAGAATCGAAGCCAAAGGTAGTTCAAGAGTTCGAGGATGTATTCCCGGAAGATATATCAGGTTTGCCTCTCGATCGAGCTCTTGAATTCAGCATCGATTTACAACCCGGCGCACAACCAATAATAAAAGCTCCGTACCGATTAAGTTCGGAGGGATTGAGGGAGATCCGCATTCAGTTGGACGAACTTTTGAAGAAAGGTTGGATTTGTCCCAGTACTTCAAGATGGGGGTCTCCGGTGCTACTGGTGAAGAAGAAGGAAGGTTCCTACAGGATGTGTGTGGATTATCGAGCTCTGAACGAAGTGACAACTAAGTGTTCCACTTAACTTGTCCAAACTTGTCCAAACTCCCGTAAAGCCTATAAGCAACACTTACCGTATAAGTATCCACTGCCACGCATCGATGACCTTTTTTATCAGTTAAGTGGATCTTGTATCTTTTCAAAGTTAGATCTTCGTTCAAGATATCATCAGGTGAAGGTCAAGGAACCCGACATTACGAAGACGGCGTTCAGGACTCATTATGGCCATTATGAATATCTCGTAATGCCATTTGGAGTGACCAATGCACCTGCCATCTTTATGAATCTGATGAACCAAGTTTTTCGAGAGTACTTAGACAGGTTTGTTGTTATATTCATCGACGACATCCTGGCGTATTCAAAGAATCAGAAAGAGCATGCTGAGCACTTACGGATTGTCCTGGAAACATTACGACAACATCAGCTCTACGCCAAGTACAACAAGTGTGAGGTTTGGCTAGATCAAGTAGGATTTCTTGGACATATCGTTTCAGGCGAAGAAATCTCTGTAGATCCAGCTAAGGTGTCAGCTGTCAGCGAGTGGCCGACACCAAAGACGGTGAAAGATATACGAAGTTTCTTAGGCTTAGCAGGATACTACCGACGATTCATCGAAGGATTCTTAAAAATCGCAGCACCCATGTCCAAGCTCACATGTAAAGACGAAGCATTCATGTGATCAGAAGCATGTGAAAAGGCTTTTGTAGAACTCAAGTGGAGATTAACCTTTTCACCTATCCTTATAATACCAGATAAATCTGGTGGATTCGTTGTGCTTTGTGATGCGTCCGGTAAAGGATTAGGATGTGTTCTACACCAGCAGACAGTTAAAGGTACATGAACGCAACTATCCAACACATGATCTAGAATTGGCAGCTGTCATCTTTGCACTCAAGATTTGGTGCCACTACCTTTTAGGAGAACGAGTGGATATATACATGACCACAAAAGTCTGAAATATGTATTTACTCAGAAGGAACTCAACATGCAGCGGAAAAGATAGCTAGAACTCATGGCGGACTTCGACATCGACCGACAGTATCATCCTGAGAAGGTAAACGTAGTTCCTGATGCACTTAGTCACTAGCCATTAGAAATGAACCTCACCACTCAATGAAGATTACAGCAAGAATTGCATGGATTGGAGATTGAAGTAGGTGTTCCAGATAACGCTTCATCTTTGATGAACTTATGAGTCCAGTCCACTCTTGTAAATCAAATCAAGGTAGCTCAAACAAATGATGCCAACCTACAAAAGATCCGAGAACAAGTAGAAAGTGGACTTCAAACAAATTTCATCATTCACGAAGATGGATCCTTGCGGTATGAGAGCCGTTTATGCGTGTCAATCGGACCTATTCGAGAAGAGTTGATGAAAGAAGCTCACATCACTCCGTATTCGGTACACCCCGGTGGTACAAAGATGTACAAAGATCTACGGCAACATTACTGGTGGTATGGAATGAAGTGAAAAGTATCAAGGAGCGTAACCAAGTGTTTGGTGTGTCAGCAAGTGAAGGCTGAACATCATAGAACTGCTGGTCTATTTCAGCCGTTACCAATTCCAGAATAGAAATGGCAGCACATTACTATGGACTTTGTGACTGCACTCCCTTTCAGCACGAAGGGTAATGTGCAATTTGGGTTATTATGGATCGACTCACCAAGTCGACTCACTTTATTCCATTCAGAGTTGGCCAGTCAACCGAGACGTTAGCAAAGAAGTACATGGAGGTGAGTAAAAATCTAAAGTAAGATTTAAACCTCAAGATGTACTATATTTGATACCCATAAAATCATACAGGAGATCGTGAGATTACATGAAGTACCGGTTTGCATCGTCTCCGATCGTGATACAAGATTCCAATCATAATTTTGGCAGAGTCTGCAAGCTAGCCTGGGAATGAGTCTGAATTTCAGTACAGTGTATCATCCACAGACAGATGGACAGTCCGAGCGAACAATTCAGATATTAGAAGATATGTTAAGAGCCTGTCTGTTAGACTTTGGAAGTTTGTGGGAAGATCACCAACACCTTGTGGAGTTCTCATACAACAACAGTTACCATGCAAGTATTGGGATAGCACATTTTGCAGCACTCTACGGACGAAAATTTCGTTCTCCGCTGAGTTGGGACGACGTTGGAGATCGTGATCTCCTTGGGCCTGTAACATTTTAAAAAATATAAATTATTATTTTTGGAATTTAATATTAAAATAATATATTTCGCGAAAACTATTCGATTTGTGAATTTGGGATTTTCGTAAAATGGTATAATTATATACCAATATTTGGAAAATAAGGGAAGATTAAAATGATTTATTCATTTAAAAATATATTTATTGGATTTGGCATATTTATAATTAATTATATGCAGTTTAAATAAAAATTGATTAGTGCACTACTAATCGCGATTAGGCCAAATCCGCCTTTTTAATTAGTCATGGCTAGTGCACCATGACATGTTG
Organism: Agapanthus africanus; assembly: GCA_030015575.1. Classification (NCBI taxonomy): domain Eukaryota; kingdom Viridiplantae; phylum Streptophyta; class Magnoliopsida; order Asparagales; family Amaryllidaceae; genus Agapanthus; species Agapanthus africanus. The sequence goes on along the minus strand of JASDDO010000019.1, from coordinate 386,550,584 downwards.
CATTTTGTTGCATATTGTTTCATTTTATTTGTGCTATGTGTTTGGTTTTAATTGAGTGAGGGAAAAAGAAAAGAAAACGATAAGATAAGAGAGTATAATTGAGGAGAGAGATGGGGGACCCATGTAGCATGACATGCCACATAAGAGAGTGAGGGTGAGAAAGAGAGAGAGACTTTGACTTCATTTGTTTTCCCTTCATCATCTCCATTTCCTTCATCCTCTTGCTTCCTCCACCTCTACCCTCATATTCCATCTCCAATCCTTCACCAAAACACTATACTCCCTTCATTAAAAAGATGCACAACTTCATCCTCAACACTTTGGACCTTCCAAGCTTGGATTTTGAAGACTTTAAGCAACTCAAGAAAAATCTTGAGTTTCCAAACGAATAATTCCTACACTTCTAGTATGGATTTTTAGTTTCCTAGCACCCTATAGTAGTTTAGAGTTAAATCGATATAGATTAGCGATGTTTGGAACTTTCAAGAAAGGGTTTGGGTGATTGTGTGGACTTGTGATGTTTAGTGGTTGTTTACAAGACTCTAGTGTTGATTTTATGGCCTAGAACACGAAATAGAAACCAAAATACGAACTTAGAAACTTTCCGAGTCGGTTTTGTGACATTTTTGGAGGTCTACAGGGAATCTGGAGTAACTCAGGACCTTTATAAAAAAATAAAAAAATATACATTAACCTAGTTAGACTAATAGGAGACCACCACAAGAAGACGGGGCCCAAACTCCAAGGTGGGGCCGGCCTGGCCGGTTACTGTAGCCATTAGGTCGGTTACTGTATCAGATTTGGTGTTGGGGTTTTATCAGTAGCTTACATACCTTATAACATAGCTGCTGTATTTTTCTTTTTGTCCCAGATTACCTGAGCCAAAATCTGGAGCATATTGGGGTGGTTTTGGGTTATGTTTTCCATATTTTGGAATTCTTGTTTTTTATATTAGCTATGAGATTTGGTCGTTAGATGTTTGTACATCAACGACGAGGGTTGTTTGGTCACTTTTGCATGCGTAGGCTAGAGGTTCTAACCTATGAGCGCACTGTGTGCCGTATCGGTTTTCCGGATTTGGTTTTCATAATGTGGAGATACGTGTTGATTTATAGGTACCTTCGAGTGGATTCCGAGACGACGAAGCACATCGACTACGGCTGAACAAGGAGTTCCGCAGGTGAGTAGATTTATATCTATGGGGGAAGTCGGGTGAATGGCATATAGCACTCCCGCAATTATAAAATGGAAACCGATATATAGGATATAGTCGGAGAAACCTATACTAGGAACCTACGGATGTGGTTAAAGGTTTTAGTATGAAATGATATGATTGATAAGGATGTCTCGAATTGATATATGAGGATATGAAATGTGAATGTGAATCGCGATATATATATATATATATAGTGTAAGAGAATAAGTATGAGATTTGTAGTAGCATGATATGAGATCGATGAATACGACATGAGATTAATAAGATAGAATGTATATATATAAGAAGACTTGATGTAAGATATTGATATGATGAAAAGAGTATACGATGAGATATGATGACTTGGGTTGATATGTCGTTATACGGATGCGAGGCGATATGAGATAATCGATACCTTTGTTGGTCCCCTGATATGAGATTGATACGGATGTGATCTGAGATATAGGTATATATATATATGATTGTGTGAATGATGAGTGAGATGTCGTACGAGACTTTAGATCCGTACCCTCATTGTCGTATAGGTTGATAGAATCCCTAATTGTTTACTGCCGTCGTACGATGGATTACCGTACGTGACGAGTTTTACCTGATGATTGATCCATACCCTTGACTAGAGGATGTCGTACGATGGATTATACCGTACGTGATGTTGTGAGGCTGGATGCCGATTGATAGATTCACCGACTCGCATATGTTATAGATATTTAATCTCTGTCTACACCGCTTAGTTGAGCCTTTACGTAGATATTGGATTAGATATGTATACCTTATAGTATTGTGCTCACGATTTTCTTTCTGCTACGTTCATGATATTCTCATTGTATTACATATATCTGTGCTAGTACACCTACACCATTATCGATGATGCGTATGTTACACTCACACGGATTTGCTGGCTCACACACTTCATCATCGATAATTGCTATGTCACTTATACAGTAGAATTGCTACATCATGCTATTACTAATAATTGTTCAGTACTGTCACATGACTCGTTGGCATGATATACTTGCTATGCTCACATCACTATACTATGTCGCATGATATACTTGATATGCTCACATTTCTTTTCTATGTTTGCACACATCATGCTTTATGATTATACGCATTGAGATAATGTTTTCATGAGATTCTGGATTTGAGAACCGCGGTTATATTTCAAAAGAAAGTATGTATTGTTTTAAAAAAAACGGTTTCTCTTGATATGATATTTCGAGGCGTCCATCATAAGTTTTCTCGGTTCTGAGATTGGTATGTGAAACCCGATTTGAGGAGTGGTAGGCACCGTATGCGGGTACATGGTGGACCCGGTGAGGTACCCGGGGCAAGAAGACTCGTATAGTTAGGCGATGAGCATGGCAGGGGAGCACTATCTATCGGTGATAGTATTTGGACTCGGCGGTTATCCGGAGGAGACCGACCGGAGTCGTGAGATGGATATGAGGGCCGACCAGAGTATGCGGGGCCTGAGGGCCGATCTGAGAATATAGCGCCTGAGATATAAGGATTTATGTATCGATGTTGTATACAGGTTTCATGATATTTCGAGTGTCGGTGTTGGACACTCAGGTTCCATGATTTTGATGTGTCGTTGATGGACACACGTTGGTTGATATACTCATATTTACATGCATATGCTTTCATGATGTTTCGGGTGTCGATGTTGGACACTCAGGTTCCATGATGTTATTATGTCAATGATGGACATGTAAATGATATTCACATGCATACAGGCGTCGATTATATTGTTGGCATATATACAGACACGGTCACCCTAGATATCATAGTATTACCTTTATGATATAATTGACCTAGGAAATTGTTGTTTTATTCGATTTCTACCTGCTGATGTTTTCTACTCAAGAGTTGGCAACTCACCCCCGTTGTGCCATAGTTCTTGCAGGTTTGATCGCATGGATCAGTAGCGGTATCGCTGGCACACAGCTTGCTTTCAGGTGACTTGCTTTGGTAGGTGGTACATATTGGATCGTACCACTCTTGTATTTATTATTCCTGTTGTATCTAGTCAACTCTATCAATCAGAAACTAGTATTTGTATAAGTAGTAAAACTTAGAAGTGACTTGTGGTTGCGAGACTTAGAGCGATGGGTTATATGTTCGCTTGGTGGGTTGATGTCTTGCTTTATTCTTTATTCTTTGTGTTGATCTTCGCCGTTGGGCGTCGTATACATATATTTTGACTTGCGAGGTTGTGATTCCGCCGATTGGCAAAGAGCTAGCTCCCGCTTAGGGATGCCTTTTTATATTATCATGTATATATGATTTTGGATCAAAATATACAAGGGAGGTGCTGCCCAAATTTTTAAAAGACTAAACATGTTTTTCAACTATTATAATCCACTTGCATTTTCATGTTTCATTACCTATGCATTTATGTAAAAAAAAAAGGATTTCATTACACCTTTATTTCAAAACTTCACCTCTATTATTTTCAGTAAAAAGGTTTAGATTTCTAGGTTTCGGCTTACTTGAATTACGTTACGCATGTAGACGTTGCGTGATTTAAGTGCCGGTCACGGGCTAAATTCCGGGTCATGACAGGGCCATAGATGATCATGGCAACTGTAGATATGGTTCGCACGATCAGAGAAAAAATGCGCATAGCCCAATACCGACAGAAACATTGGGCAGATGCAAAGCGTCGACACCTGGAGTTTCAACCTGGAGAAAATGTATTCCTGAAGATCTCTCCAAACAGAGAAGTGATATTTTTTGGAAAGAGGGGTAAACTCAGTCCAAGATACGTAGGACCGTTCGACATACTCGAACAAGTTGGAGAAGTGGCATACCGGTTAGCTCTACCACCCTCATTGGAAGGAGTGCACAACATGTTCTACATATCCCAATTACGACGATATATGAGTGACCCCAGCCACATACTTGATCACTCAGAGCTCACGGTACAGACTGACCTGACCTGCGAGCAACATCCAGTTGAGTTCCTGGACTGAAAGGTGAAAACATTATGGAACAAGAAAGTAAATTTGGTCCGAGTGATGTGGAGAAAGGATTCGCCAAGAAAATCAACTTGGGAAAAAGAAGTAGATATGGGTACACGATACCCTTACCTTTTTGAAAATTAGTCCTTATGTGATTGTAAATTTCGAGGACGAAATTTTTATAACGAGGGTGTTCCCTGATAAAATATCAGGAAATACCCCAATGGGGTATCACGTGCTCACACGTGACCAAGGGTCACGTGCTGACACGTGACCAAGGGTCACATGCTGACACGTGATGGTTTCCTGGGACTCTGTTATTATAAAAGTAAAATTATAATCAAGCAAGCAATTAGGGGAGTCACGTGCCCACACGTGATAAGCCTTTAAAGAAACTACTGAAGGAATTAAAAGGCATGATAAAACGGCAAGGAAAGATCCCAATGAGGCATCACGTGTCTACACGTGACCAAGGGTCACGTGATGACACGTGATGATTCCTTAACTCTTTAAAACAGCAGAATTAAATTCTGTTTAAAATGTTAATCAAGGGGGGTCACGTGTCAACACGTAATGGGCTCCTAAGCTCTTTAATTAATAGAATTAAATTCTATTTAAATGATCAAATAATGGGATCACGTGCCAACACGTGATAGACTTTTAAAGCCTTCTGAACTAATAGAATTAAATTCTAATTAAGCGAAATCAAAGACCCTAACTGGGAAAATATTTCTTTAAATCATTCTAAACAAAAAGGATGGTGATCTGTAAAATAGAGCACCGTTGGATTAAAAATCCAATGGTGATTAAAAATCACCAATTTATGGAAAGATTTTACACAAGGAATGATTTCCCTGAAATTCACCAAGAATAACAAACAGAATATCTTCTGGATTAAAAATCTAATGGTGAATAAAATTCACTGAGTGATCTAAAAGATCATGTTAGTTACAAAAACAACCAAAATCTTTCAATGAAAGATTCACTAAACAAATTGATTCTTTTCTTTCTCCTATAAATAGGAGCCAAGAAGAGAAGAGAAGGGATCTATGGAATTTTGATTTTCTGGAGAAAAACAACAACAGAGAGAAAAGAGAGGAGAATTTAATTCTAAAAAGAGAAAAGAAGTTCCTTTCAGAGAAAAAAAAACCCTAGGTGAGAAAAGGGAAAGAGATCTACGCTCCATAAAATAAAAGAGAATTTAATTCTCAAGTTTAAGAATTTAACTCTTCTGAATAAGAACTTAGTTCTTCCTTTGGTTGAAGATCTGCAGAAGCAGATCTCCCCACAAGTTGAGAATTTAATTCTCATCGGGGAGATTCTGTCATGCAGATCCAAGACCTAGAGGAAGAATTTGAGTTTAAGGAATTTAATTCCCCCAAATTCATAGGAATTTAATTCCTCCAAATAAAACTAGGGTTTAACCCTATATGAGAATTTAATTCTCTCTAATTCATAGGAATTTAATTCTTCCAAATAAAACTAGGGTTTAACCCTATATGAGAATTTAATTCTCCCAAATTCATAGGAATTTAATTCCTCTAAAAAACAGAACTAGGGTTTAACCCTATATGAGAATTTAATTATTCCACATACATAGGAATTTAATTACTCTACAACAGAATTAGGGTTTAACCCTACAGAGAATTTAATTTTTTAAAACAAAGAGACTTAAAGCTCTCCATACACGTAAAGAAGTTGGTCACGTGGTGACACGTGACCCCCATACTCAATGATCAGAAAAGAAAGAACAAAACTAGGTCACGTGCTCCCACGTGACCCCTAAAAACAGATCCCTTAAAATGAGAAAGAAAAACTTGGAGGCAATGCCTCACGTGCTCCCACGTGACCCTCAAAATAAAGGGAATAAAGCCAAAGGCAGAACCATTTTTTGGGCGCCGTCACGTGTCCTCACGTGACCCCTTAATAAACACTCTAAATCGATACATGGATACCCATCACGTGCCAACACATGATGGCCTGAGGACTAAAAGTGTTTAACACTTATCTGAATATTCTGAGAACAAAATAAAGGAGGTCTGGCCCCATCTTCAGGCGCCTCACGTGACCCCACGTGACCCCTTCCTTTCGAGTGTTTAACACTATTTTGAGCATTTTGTCTTCAGTGTTTAACACTGTTTCAAATATATCACGTGAGGACACGTGACCGCCAGATGTCCTCTAGTGTTTAACACTATTTTAAAACCAGCTTAGCCCAAATTGGCTAAGTTTGCCAGAGGCAAATCTCCCCTTCAAATGGGCCTTAAAATCCAGAGCTATAATGACCAGGGCTCAGCCAAGGACAAAATATTATCAGATCCTTCAAACTCTTGTTTAGCATTGCTAAATAATGAGGGGATGAACACAGATAAATGTTCAATAGTCCAATAAAGGGCCAACATTTCAAACTTAATTGGACTTAGCCCAAATTGGCCATAAGTTCTCAATTCAGATTTAACTGAGCCAATGTGCTCATAATCTAATTAATTGATCTTAGTTCCAAATTGGACTACAGATCTCCCAATCAACTTTGGTTTATGGGTACATCTCTGAACTCCTCTAATATTTGTCGTTGTAATCCTTCAACGTCTTCAGAGAGGTGACAGGTCCCGACAACCATACATTTCATGGACTATGATGTCCTTAACCTTGACTGTGAGGTCTTTAAACTCATGGACTATGATGTCCTTAACCTTGACTGTGAGGTCTTTAAACTCACGGACTATGATGTCCTTAACCTTGGACCGAGATGTCCTTAAACTAACATTTGACCGTAATGTCCGTAAACTAATTATCGACCGTAATGTCCCTAAACTAAACAATAGAGCCCAAATGCTCTCTTGTTGGATCTAAACGATCCCGTTAAGTAGATCTTAGTCTAAAATTGGACTAACGTATCCTTAACAAACGTTTAAGTTGATCTTAGTCTCAAATGAGACTAACGTATCCTTAAACCCAACCCCCAAATCCAAATCTAAGATGATACGGATTTGGACAAATCTGCGCCCTACGGGCGACAACATTAATTAGTTTCCGGATACAATCCACGGGCAACTAAAAACAAAACAAACACCCACGACGCGTAGTGACCATCTGGAGAAGGAGAAAGTGGTTACCGTGATGCGGTAGCGTAATTAATTGCGGGGGCTTGCGCATGCAGGGAAGAGTGTCCCCACAATTAAAAACCTCTCAACGAGGGGGAATCTGACGAAGTCTGCTACACCGACCACATTCGTTTAAGCCTTCGATACATGGTGTCATAAATTAACTTGGTATCTTCGGAGAGGTGGACGGATAGCACCAATTAGCATCTGCCCCCTAAATTCAGGCAAGACGTTCGTCTTCCCGTTTTTCGGAGGGGAACAGATTCTGGCACGCCCGGTGGGACCTTTTCCTCTTTCCACTCCACACTTCGTGTGTCGTGTTCGCGAACGAATCGCGGTTTGATATGGTTGCCCTTGGGTTCGAGGTACTAAGATTTGGTGTCTTGCTCCGTGCAGAAAACAGAAGATCAATGGCTCCAACCTGTACTAACTGCAACTGCAACTCTCGCTCTGTCCCGTCAGGAGGAGTGACTTACGGGCCCCAAGCGGCCTCCATCTTCGCTATGCCGGTGGAGCAGGTCACTCAGGCCACCACTGGATTGTTCTTCGGGACCATTCTCCCGCCAACGAGCTTCAGCGCTCCTATACAAACACAAGAAGCTCAGAAGAAGTCGGTCTTTGATCGGCTTACAACTGCTGCGACCCCTCTCAACAGGTCGTCCAGCTCCAACGCCTCAGTCTTTGACAGACTGGGCCAAAGCTCAATGGGGCCCATGAAGAAGCCTGTGATACCAGAAAGGGTTATCCCAAAAAGGGTAGCCATCCCTGCTCCCGAAGTCGTCAAGGCGGCTTCTCTTACCAAAGGGTCGGTCTTCATAAGACTGACTATTTCAGCTCCTATTCCAAGCAAAATCATCAAGGTTGCTTCCCCTACCCAGAGGTCTGTCTTTGACAGATTGGACACTGCTTCTCAGCGGACATCAGTCTTCAATAGGCTGACAACTACAACCCTCCGCCAAGACAGGGGGCATAACGAAGCCATCCCCATAGCTGAACCAACTCCATCCGCATGGCATGCTCATCGTCGTCACTGGCGACGAGTAAGGAAGGCTGAGGGCAGCTCCCCGTCTGGACTAACTCCACCAGCCCCCATAGTGGAAATCAATGTTGCTAATCTAACTGGGAACAGTTTCGAACCGCTTAGGAGGGTCCGCAAGAACTCTCCGACCGCTGTGCTGAAGAGATCTCCTCCACCTATAGAGATTACTATAGAAAAGAAGCCGGAGTAGCCCCCTCAGCGTCTGTCATCCAAAATTTACAAAGTCTGGTGACAGATCCAGGAGTCGGTGATTAACCAGGACTACTCTCGCCGGCCAAAGAAGCTCAAAGCTCAGCAAGAAAAGAGCCATCTCGTAGTACTACAGAAGACGTCATCCATCTGGGTGCCCGCTGCAACGGCCCCCTCGACTTCAACTGCTCACAAGAGAAGGAGACCAGAGAAAGCCCCCGTGAATGCGGCAAACTGCAAAGATGTCAAATCTAAACGTCCCAAGTCCAGGGGCATGGTAATACATACCGTTTATATGGCTTCCAGAAAAGAAGAAAGTCGTGCTTCTACGGGTCATCGACCGCTTACCCGATCGATAACGAAGGCTCAGGAACAACAGCAGCAAAAACTTCAGGAGATACTGACTGCAATGGCCGCACTTACTGGGCCAAAAGAAAATCCAGAGACCTCGGAGCAGCGTCGGGAACAAGAAACTGATACTGAGTTCCTCCGAAGAATGCTCGAGAGGAAAGAAAAAGAGGTCGCGGAGCAGGCAGCCAATATAAAACGAATGGCTCTTTTGTTCCAAGACATGGCCGGGATGATGTTACAGCCGGAACCTCCAGCTGAAGACCCCCCGATCATCATTGAAGACGACAGAGGGGAGACATCGAACCTCCCTCCGGCTCTTTCAACAGCCAAAGAAGAGACAATCTCTAAGGCCGCCTTGGACGATTACATCGCTCAACAAATACGAGCTCACCAGGCGAATGAAGTAGCCGGCCAAATTGTTAAGACTGGGCGACCATATCCAGGATGGAACGATCAGATCAAGTATCCGCCAGGATACACGATCCCCAAATTCCATGTATATAAAGGGACGGGAAATCTGCATCAGCATGTCGCCCAGTTCAGGGCTCTATGCGGCAACACCGAGGGTGATGATAAACTTCTGCTCCGCCAGTTTGTTGGTAGCTTGTCAGAGACGGCATTCGAGTGGTATTCTGAACTTCCAAACGTATCCGTCAAGACTTTTGCAGAGATGGAACTACTATTCACCCAGCGTTTCGCGAGTGCTAGTGAACACACCCCAATAACGGCATTGATCAATGCCAGAGTGAAGCCGGGTGAAACGTGGGTGCAGTACGCAATACGATGGCGGAATTTGTGGTCGAAATGTGAGTAGCGCATCGAAGAAGCGCCGGCAGTGGGCATGTTCGTGGGCACTCTTGACCCTCAAGCGACCATTTCCCAATTCATGATGTTCTTCAAGCCGACCACGTTCCAGGCCTTGATCGACAAACTGGTCCCCTTCAAAGCCACAGCCGCGAAACGAAAAGGGTAAAGGGAAAGCGACCTTCGTCGCGAATACTCAACAGCAGCCCAGTGGCCCAAAACTAACTGATCGCCTAGACGAGAGGCGGCAATTCTATAATGAGAAAATGAAGCGCCCTTATTCGTTTCCCCGGGACAAAACGAAGAGATTGTTCGAGCTAGCGGTGCGCAATAGGCTCATCAATCTACCGAATCCAAAACGACCGTTGCAACCCGGCGAGGCTAATAGTCCCAATTATTGCCCCTACCATCAAACGGTAAGCCATCTAATTGAGGATTGCTTCGTCTTTAAAGGATGGATTGAAGATCAATACCAACAGAGCAAATTTGCCCTGTCTGAGAATTGGAAGGTGAACCCACCACAACGACACGCTCCCAAGAAGACGGACACACCGGGGGCATCGTGTTCTTTCGTAGAAGAAGCTCCATGGGAGGTCTCTCTTTCAGTCAAAACAAAAAGAATGTTGAAGGATCTCCACACATGCCTGGAAATCAGGTGGAAGAATCCACTGGAACCCGAGATCATCGAGGGAATGCTGAAGCCGCGCCCAACTCCAAAAATTGGTGGTATATTCAAAGCGCTCACACCCAGCCGTCAAAGTCTTCGAAGAAAAAGAAGAAAGACAAGAAGCCCGTGAAGCCTGGTGACAAGCGCAGGGACCTACAAAAATATATCGATGCGCTGGAAGAATATAACCAGAAGGTGCGGACCCCGATCACACTCCAAGAATTTCTCAGCCACGTCCTTGAGGACGGAGATGATGACAATGGAGAAACTCGTCGGATGAATTTAAAAATTATGTAGCAAGCTGCCATATGATCTCTCACTCGTCGATAGACGATGAAGAAGCTCCTTACACAGAGAAACTGGGGGCAGATCCTGAGCCGGAACTTCTAGGGCCATCAGACGAAATGATTGATGCATTCCTGGACGAAGCTCTTCTTAAAAGTAAAGCTGCTCGAGAGTGCGAGATGGCCATATTTAAAAAGGCCAAACTCCGGCGACTGGACGAAAGGGTTGAAACACTCCCGCCAGATCAAAGTACATCCGTCGCAAATAAAAGCAGGTTCAAGACGAGGAAGAGGTTCGCCAAAGCCATATCGATGGGAGTGAAGCTACCACCCTCTGAAGGAAACACTCTTGGTGAAGCGGAAATACATCCTAGCTACTGCTTATATCATCGAAAGATTGCGCACCCCACAGAAGAGTGCAACACTTTAAAAAGATGGTGGCAGGGATATGTTGCTCACTGGCAACATTTCAAGTGGATGAAACGCAAAACTCGTCGGAAGCAAAGAAATACGACTGAGGAGCATAAAAGAACTGCCGGCAACTGTCACATGGTCGACGCTGGGGGATCACAAATTCTAACATTCAGGAGCGACTCTGACAAAGAAATGACTCTTGGCCCTCTCTTTAAAGAATCCACCTCGGGAAAAGAGGAAGAACCGAAGACCTGTGAAAATATTCAGCTGCGCAATCGTACGCTGCCCGAAAAGAATCTTGGGTCCTCGAACAGTGGGTCAAATAGAAAAGATAAGAGAAAAGAAAAGGTCCCTGAGGATATCATCCTTGATGACCAAGCCGTCGAAGAGCTGATAGCCAAAGACCCGCCAAAGAAAAGTAAGGTGGACTACAACGTTCTGGCACACTTGAGAAAGCTACCTTCGCAGCTAAGCATTCTCGACGCCCTTCTGCTATCCGAAGAGGCAAGAGATTCTCTGATCAGGGAATTACAAGAGCCCGACCAATTTCAAACTTTCCTTGCCGAAGAAAAGATGAAAGACGAGCTGGAAGAAGTGCACACAGCCGATATCACCTTTGGCAATGAAGATCTCCTCCTCGGGACGTGCGAGCATAACCGTCCCCTTTATGTCTCCGGATACTGTCATGATATCAAGATAGGCAAAATCCTGGTTGACAATGGGTCCTCCGTCAATCTCCTCAATGTGAGAGTGTTGAAGGAAATCTGCATGAGCGTTCAGCACCTCGCTCGTGATAAAATCACCATCTCCGGGTTTGACTCCCAGTCATCACGGACGCTTGGGTCTGTAATATTGACACTACGCTTTGGGCTGCTTGTCACGGACATTAAGTTTCATGTCATTGACGCCAAGACATGCTACAATGCTTTGCTCGGCAGGCCTTGGTTACACGAGTACAACATTATCCCTTCTACACAACATCAGTGTATGAAGTATTTCAAGGATAGTCTCGAGTATACCGTAACAGGGGAGCTGAACCCATTCTCCGTGAATGAAGTCCGAAAGTACGAAGATGCAAAATACTTCTTACCAGAATTTGAGGACATGGAAAGATGTCACAGACCGAAGAACAAAGCCATCACTACTATTCCGGTCTTCGGGAGTGATACCGAGGAGGAAGAAGAGATAGTTTATTCAGGGCCGCCCCAATGCAACAAGCCGGGACTGTCCATCCCTATGTTGATTTTCGGCAGCGACTCGGAAGATGAGGTCAATGCTGTATTTTCCGCTCGGCCATCAATGCAAGCCCTCGCTAGCGATAATCGGAGTTTGCAGATCGCCATGGTTCTGCGGGAGAATTATAAAGAGCTCGATGCACTTAATGCATATAGTGTGCAGGAACTGCAGACATTCTACGTCCCTCTCAGGCGAAGAGATGAAAAGGCGATCCTTTTTTATCAATCCACGGAAACCAAAGTGGAGAAAGAAATTTGGCATGGTGCGGATTCTACACTTGATAGGCTCCAGCCCATCCGTCTGCCTGGATATTACACAGAAGGCTTGAGAAGGCTGTTGAGGCGCCAAGGTGTACCCTTCAAACAGACCGCTCCACAAGCTCGGTTCTACAACAGGATTTGGGACGTCTTCAGAACTCAGCGAAAGTTGCCCAATGGGAAAATGGAAACGCTCGGGCTTGGATATGTCCAATCCAAGAAACGGGAACGAGTCCATGGTAGCTACGTCATACATGACTTCGATGAAGAAGGAGACGCCCTGATAGAAGACGCTGACCCTGAACAAAAACGAGATCCTGCCATCAAAATGCTGAGTCCGTCGTTTGAAGAACGGATGGACAAGCTAATAAGGGAAGCGGGTCAAAAGGTCCGGGATGACCATAACCGTGAAATGGCCATTTACGAGAAAGCCAGGACGCAGCGCCTCCTTCAGCAGGCCGTGGAGAATGACAATGCTCCTCGTCGCCATCCTATCATACAAAAGACCCGGCGCAGAGGCAAAAATAAAACAAAGAACGAAAAAAACGTTCGACGGCAGCCAAGCGGGTGTAAGAAGCCATGCAAGCAAGAGTCGAGCAGCCGGGATCCGTCCCTTGTAAAGAAGATGGGTCGGGAGTATTCTTTTCCACAAGATAAGACAAAGAAGATATTCAATCTCGTCGTAAAACATTGGATGATGACACTCCCGGAGTCCAAGCATCCCGAGCAAGCAGACGAGGTCTCTCACCCAGACTATTTCTCTTACTACCAAGCAATAGGGCATCCTCTCGAAGACTGCTTCACCTTCAAGAACTGGGTTGAATACCAATATCAACAAGGCAGGTTCGCTCTGTCCTGCAGTTGGAGGGTAAGCCCGCCACAAAAGCATGAACCAAAAGCGACGTGTATAGCAAGAGTAGAACCAGATCAATATCGGTCTTGGAAACGATCTCGTACCTGCCACGTGATAACGCTGTCAGAAGAAGAGCCCGAGAATATGGATGACCTCCCCTGGTGCTTCGAAAATGATGATAGCGAGGTGATCTCAGAGTTTCCACCGGCGCGGAAAGAGCTAGAAGATGGGATACATACTACTGCAGATAACCTTAAGAAAATTGATTTGGGGACGGCAAGTGACCCACGACCGACATTCGTCAGTGAGCTGTTGTCTGAAGAAAGGGTGGCTACGCTAAAGGACGTGCTCATACAGCATAAAGATTGCTTCGCATAGAACTATTCTGAGATGCCAGGACTAGACCCAGAGATTGTTGTACACAAGTTGGCAATATCCCCGGACGTCAAGCCGATCAAACAAGCACCGAAAAGAATGCGGCTTAAGCTTGAGATGAGCATCAACGCTGAGGTCAAGAAGCTAATCGACTCCGGCTTTATCCAAGAAGTTCAATACCCTGACTGGATCGCCAACATCGTCCCAGTGATGAAGAAAAATAAGACGGTGCGCATATGCGTAGATTTTCAGGATCTCAATAAAGCCTGCCCGAAGGACGACTTCCCAGTACCAGTCACTGAGCTGAGGATAGATAATACGTCCACTCATGAAGTTTTCTCCTTCATGGACGGCTCATCAGGATAAAATCAGATAAAGATGCATCCGAAGACTAGAAGCATACCGCTTTCCGGACCCCTTTGGGCATATTCTACTATAAGGTGATGCCCGTCGGTCTAAAGAACGCCGGTGCCACCTATCAGAGGGCCATGACGAAGATCTTCGATGACCTTATACATGAAATCGTCGAATGTTATATCGACGACCACGTAGTTAAAAGCAAAGCATACGAGGAGCATCTAGAGCATCTGAAGATCGTATTTCAACGCCTTCGGCAATACAACTTGAAGATGAACCCTTTCAAATGCGCGTTCGGAGTTTCCTCGGGCAAGTTCCTAGGATTCGACATCCGACACTGAGGCATCGAGATAGACCCGTCGAAGATCAAGGCGATCAGGGAAATGCCTCCGCCAAAAACTCTCAAGCAACTGCGGTCTCTCCAAAGGAAGCTCGCGTATATCCGGCGATTTATAGCCAATCTCTCCGGCAAGTGCCGTCCCTACAGTCACTTGATGAAGAAGGGAACCTCGTTCGTCTGGGATCGCAAATGCTAAGGCGCACTGGACGAAATCAAACAATACCTACAGAATCCTCCGGTGCTAACCGCTCCAGTCAAGGTAAAGCCTCTCATTCTGTATACAACCACCCTTGAAGGTTCATTAGGCGCGCTATGGGCACAGGAGAACGGTCAGGGAAAAGAGAGAGCCCTCTACTATTTAAGTCGAGTTCTCCCACGGGCAGAAAATAATTACTCTCCCATTGAAAAACACTGCCTGGCGTTGATTTTCGCGATAACGAAGCTCAGACACTATGCGTTGGCACATGAGGAACATCTCATATCGAAGGTGGATCCTCTCAAATATTTAATGTCAAAGGCCATATTAACGGGGCGGCTCGCTAAATGGGCCCTGCTCTTGATGGATTTCTCGATAACTTATCGGCCTCTCAAGGCAGTGAAAGGCCAGGCCATCGCCGACTTACTCGCTGAGCATCCGATACCTGCCGACTCTCCCTTGAACTGCGAATTGCCGGACGAACATGCATTTGACACAATAGACGAGAAGAGAAAAGAGAATGATACCCAATGGGAACTCTACTTCGATGGAGCATCTTCCATGAAGAAGCGCAAACAAAGCACCCCCATAAGCAAATCAGGGGTAGGCCTCATCTTTGTGGCTCCACAAAGAGGGATAATGCGCTTTGCCTTCTCCTTAACAGAGCCGAGAACGAACAATGAAGCCGAATATGAAGCTTTGATAGCAGGTCTCGAGATCGCTATCGACATAGGAATTGAAAACCTCCTCATATACGGAGACTCCCAGCTGGTCGTTAGTCAAGTAAACGGCGACTATCAAACGTGCAAGCCAGAGTTGGTGAAGTACGGCGGGGGAGTACAGCAACTGCTGACTCAAATTCCTTCCTACACCTTAGAAAGCATACCGCGTGCGGAAAATAGCAAGGCGGATGCATTAGCCAAGCTCGCTAAAGAACTGGCTGACGAAAACCTCGATGACGTGAGGATCGTTGTGCAAAGTCGTCGGGTTCTTGCACCGGCAGAAATATCTCCGGAATCTTCCCAAGAAAAGGGAGCGACCGAGCAAATGGCCTTATAAATAAAAGACCAGGAAAAGGCTAAGGATTGGAGAGAAGTCTTTATAGACTACTTCAAATCCCGTCGAACACCTGAAGATGCATCCACAATGCATCAGCTCATGAAACGAGCTCTATCCTTCGCCTTTGTTAATGATGCTCTGTATAAGAGATCATTTGATTCTCTATGGCTAAGATGCCTGGGACCTGAAGAGGCAAAGAGAGTCGTCCAAGAAACACACGATGGACTCTGCAGTTCTCACCAAGCCGGCCCGAAGATGAAACTGAAGATCAAAAGGATGGGCTACTATTGGCCCACAATGATCCAAGACTGCCTCGAATATGCGAAGCAATGCCACTCGTGCCAGATTCATGGGAACTTTATCCATCAGCATCCAAATCCACTACATCCAACAGTGGCTAGCTGGCCGTTCGAAATGTGGGGAACTGACATAATCGGTCCCATCGAACCAGCATCGTCCAGAGGACATTGATTCATTTTGGCGACAACTGATTACTTCTCCAAATGGGCAGAAGCAGTACCGCTAAGGGAAGTGAAGATGGAGAATATCCTCCATTTCTTCAAGAATCACGTCATTTATCGGTTTGGCACTCCGCGATGGATTATCTCTGATAACAGGCCGACCTATAGAAGCCACAAGATCAGCCGCTTCGCACAACAGCATAACATAGACTGGAGATACTCTTCGGTCTATAATCCTTGAGCTAACGGTCTAGCTAAGGCTTTCAACAAGACCTTGACAAAGATCGTGAGAAAGACGGTGTCTCGAAATAAGAAGGACTGGCACGAGAGACTGCATGAAGATCTCTGGGCGTATCGAACTATGTTCAAAACGGCCACGAACACAACGCCGTACGCGTTGGTATTCGACACAGCAGCGGTACTCCCCCTCGAGATAGAGTTACCCTCTCTACGAGTGGCAGTTCGCTACGAGCTAACAGACGAAGAAAATGCTCACCTTCGGCTTGAGGAGCTCGACGCCCTTGATGAAACCCAACTCATGGCGCAACCAAATCTGGAGGCTTATAAAGTGAAGATGACGCGCTCATATGAAAGATTGATTAGGCCGAGAATATTTCGCCAAAGCGAACTCATGCTAGTGGTCAAAAGACCTATGATCCCCAATCATGCCAAGCGGGGGAAATTCGAGCCGAACTATGAAGGCCCGTATATCATAGATAAAGTTTACCAGGGTGGTGCCTACCTACTCATGAACATGCATGGTGAAAGACCTTTCAGGCCAATAAACGGTCGCTTCCTAAAAAAATACTACGCCTGACTAGTCGTGGCCTAGGTCAACGATAGATGACGAAGCGTATGTCCGCTCGCTATCTTCCTAAGCCCAAACTCTATAAGTAGTAGCCGGCTTTCGGACCGAAACGTCCTTAAACTAACGATGGACCACTATGTCCTAAAACTGGTTGTTGACCGAGACGTCGATAAACTACTGTGGACTGCAGCATCCCAAGGCTGACACAAAAAAAATAAAAATAATAAAAAAGAAAAAAAACGGTATGTCCATAAGCAAAATGGGCACGGATGAAAACCCGAAAGGGCTCCGTGAGTAAAAACAGCAGGGCTGCCGGCGAGTTTTTGTGAAAACCCGAAAGGGCGCGATCTCGTTACTTGCAAGGTCCTCTCGACCTTGTGAGGATAAACCACCTGCGTAAGATCCTTACGACTCACAAGGGAGCAACACACTTAGGGATCCCCACGATTCCTAAGGAGAAATTACACTTGCGAGATCCTCACGACTCGTAAGGAGAACCCTTTTATGAGACCCTCACGGCTCATAAGATTCAAAAGTCTTAAGCTATAGGGATCTGAACCTATTCTTAAGCGGCCACAACAACCTCCATTGCTGCCCTACAAGCGGCTCAATATCGACCCTTGTATACAATCCACGGGCCCGAATAAACATTTCCCTAACAAAATCCCATCCGTGACAAGGGATATGTTTACACAGTGAACAGACCTTGTAAGTCCTCTCGACTTATAAGGAGAAAGCTCTCTTGTAAGATCCTTACGACTTGTAAGAGACCATGCACTTAGGAATCCTCACGATCCCTAAGGAGAAAATGCACCTACGAGATCCTCACGACTCGTAGGGAGAAATACCTTTATGAGACTCTTACGGCTCATGAAGTCAAAAGCCTTAGTCGACAGAATCTTGACCCTGTCTACTAAGCCACCTTTGTTCGACATAGACGAAGGCAAATGATGATTTGCTCTTGGCAATATCCCAGTTGTAGCGGTGCTGATGCCGAAATCGGTGTCTAATTCTAAGCTTGCAGCAAAAAGCCAGCGAGCCACACATGGATACGAAATAGCCGAAATGATGGGGCATCTTGCAACAAAATCAGCAAGTAAAAATGTATGCATACAAAAATAGCCGAAATGATTGGGAAACTCGCAATGAAAAGCAGCGAGTAAAAATAAAACAAATAGCCGAAATGATTGGGCACCGCGAAAAATAGCCGAAATGATTGGGCAATGGCGACCTTCGCGATATAAAAGCTGAAATGATAGAGCATCGCGGAAAGAAATAAAAAAAAAATTGAAAAAATGTAATTTTTTCCTACAGGTGATATCACATCAATCCCTGTATACAATCCAGGGGCGCAAACAAAGAAGGAATCACACCTTCCCTCCCCAGGCTCCATCAGAAGAAGAAGCCAAAACTCAACGGTTCACAGACAGCCTGGAGATCTGTAAGTCTACGGTAGCGCCCCGGCCGTCTTTCAGACGCCAAATGCGGAACAAAAACTTTTATAACTGGCGCTATCGCATACTATAACCCGGATCTGCCATTAGCACTAAACTAACAAACTGTAAAGAGGGTAGAAAGGTTATACCGAATGATCCGAGTCCTTCGTTCTTTAACCATCATCCCACGCTCCGTTGCGGCTGCTCCGATCTCGTCGATCTCCGATCTCGTCGATCTCCGATCTGCTCGTCCAGGTGGCACCACGTCAACGGATCTTTAAACGGGCTCCTGCCTCTGACCCGAGGCAACTCGTTCATCAAGTTTGCTAAAAGAGATGACCAAGAATGATGTAGAGAATGAGTAGAACACTTTGTCTCGCTTTGTCCAAAGCCATGGACGAACGGTTAATGAAATTGCCATTTGAATCGGGTGATGGAATAAAAAGGAGCAATGAAATTTTCATACACCAAAAACTATCATCTTTTTTAACCAAGTGAGAGAGAGGAAAAATCAATCTCTCCCGTATCAATCAAGGGCCGGCCACAATATATGAGGAGGTAGGGTGAGTGTAGGAGCAAAGAGGTGACCATAAGATAAAAGATCTTAAGCAAAACCAAAAGGAATTAAATGCAAACAATGAGTCACTATAAACACCTCACTTATCATTTAATGCAATGAATGACTCATAAAGCACCTCATCAACCTAGTCATCAATTCTAGAAGCTTCCCCATGACTCACCCTCATGACTCACCCTCGAAAAGATAAATCCGTATTAAACCGAATGTTTAATACGGGTAATAGAAAACTGGAAACTGAAAACTGGCAACTTTCAAAAGTGATCCCGAAACGAATTTCAGGATAACACCGTAACAGTATAAATATACCCGTATTTGTATTACGACCGAATACAAATGCAACTGAGATAAAGATATTATATCTACAATGTATAATACATGGATCCGGCTTAAACCAAAGCCCACCAGTATTATCTGCCCGAAATATGACACGTGCGTAAACGCACGTGCATTTTCCGAACCCTGCCATAAAACCATACGGCCTCTACAACGTTTCGCCCGAACTTGGGAAACTATCTGTGGGGGACTCTAATGACTCGTCAGTACCCTGGCAGTAGGTTTAACCACAAGCCGTCAGCGGCACTAGCTGTGCGTAACGGCTGCCCATGTACTGACCTCAAGGGAGGCCGATGGGCGAACTCATTCGGAAACCCTACTGAGCCTAACAGTGACAATGTATATACAGTCCGGTCCGTTCGTCTATGAGTATCGCATATCGGGCCTAGGGGGCTGGTAACGTGAGACCCCCAAAAGCGGTATAAGTCATGTCAGAGACAAGCCCTGAACACCCTGAGAAACTACCGGAGTACCTACCAGTAATTCTCACCTGCCTTGGCCAAGGACTTGGTGTAATGGTTTTCCTAGACACAGCGCGATCTCCACCCCCAATACCGGGAGAGACGAATCCCCTGCCGATCTGCTCACTTGCCTCCATGTAGCTCGGGACTGTACCCAAAAACTACCTGTTTGCACGACTCCTTTGAGCCGTGGTAGGGTAGAAATCAAAGCACAGTGGGAACTCACACGAGACAAATGACGACCTCAGGTCGATGGACTAACCTGTACACATGTCACCAGGGAACTGCTATCTGACGATAGGTATAATACCAACTAGCAGGTTCCCGGCGAGTCCTGTCCGGTGTACTCATAATCCAATGAGCACCTGTATACATCTTAGGTGATCCAACTGACACCAGTGGCTTGTGAGACCGGCCACCGCCCCTCGTCGGGGTCTCGACTGTATACACTAGTCTACTCCGGAGTATCGATGCCCTGTCTCGAAACTCCAACGACTAGGAACCACTATTAAGGATGAGCTTATAGACTACCCAACTCTCACGTATATGATCGCCATCATACTGTTGGTAGTCAAGCAAGATCCTAAGGGCTCTATCAACATGTAATCGTGATCAGTCACCTGAACCTATACACGACTGATAAAGGCAAACCAAATAGCATATTATCATCTCGAGTAAGACTGTGCTACTGGTATAGGTCCTCCTCAATCATTGCAATCACGTACCTGCGATCCAATAATTAACTTTGAGGGCACTATAACCAACAAGATCATCTCAACATTCGTCTCATTACAACAGACGCAATATCAAGCAAAGCGGAACTGCGGCAATTCCCAGTTCCATGACTTGGCAGTGCACAGATGACCGAGAGTCAAACCCCGACTCCGAGAAATGCGGATAAATTCAACCCTTCCTGGTTTCGTGGAACACGGCCTATGTCAATCCTGACCCCGTGGGAAACGTCCAGAGCAGAGCCTGGTCCTCCCAGAACACGGCTATGTCTATCAGACCCCATGGGAAGCGTCCAGAGCAAAATCCTGGTTATGTGGAACACGGCCTATGTCAATCCTGACCCCTTGGGAAACATCCAGAGCGGATCCTGGTCCTCGCAGAACACGGTTATGTCAATCCTGACCCTGTGGGAAGCATCCAGAGCGGAGCCTTGTCCTCGCAGAACACGGCTATGTCAAACCAACCTCGTGGGAAGCATCCAGAGAAAATTCCTGGTTACGTGGAACACGGCTTATGTCAATCCTGACCCCGTGGGAAATATCCAGAGCAAAGCCTGGTCCTCACAGAACACGGCTATATCAATCAGACCCCGTAGGAAGCATCCAGAGCAAAATTTCTGGTTACGTAGAATGCGGCCTATGTCAATCCTGACCCTATGGAAAACGTCCAGAGCGGATCCTGGTCCTCGCAGAACTCGGCTATGTCAATCAGACCCCGTGGGAAGCATCCAGAGCAAATTCCTGGTTTCATGGAACACGGCCTATGTCAATCCTGACCCCGTGGGAAACGTCCAGAGCGGAGCCTGGTCCTCGCAGAACACGGTTATGTCAATCAGACCCCGTGGGAAGCATCCAGAGCAAAATCCTGGTTACGTGGAACACGGCCTATGTCAATCCTGACCTCGTGGGAAACGTCCAGAGCGGATCCTAGTCCTCGCAGAATACGGCTATGTTAATCCTGACCCCGTGAGAAGCATCCAGAGCAAATTCCTGGTTACATGGAACGCGGCCTATGTCAATCCTGACCCCGTGGGAAACGTCTAGAGCGGAGCCTGGTCCTCGCAGAACACGGCTATGTCAATCAGACCCCGTGGGAAGCATCCGGAGAAAATTCCTGGTCATGTGGAACACGGCTTATGTCAATCCTGACCCCATGGGAAACGTCCAGAGCGAAGCCTGGTCCTCGTAGAACACGGCTATGTCAATCAGACCCCGTGGGAAGCATCCAGAGCAAAATCCTGGCTATGTGGAACACGGCCTATGTCAATCCTGACCCCGTGGGAAACGTCCAGAGCGGATCCTGGTCCTCACAGAACACGGCTATGTCAATCCTGACCCCGTAGGAAGCATCCAGAGCGAAGCCTGGTCCTCGCAGAACATGGCCTATGTCAATCCTAACCCTGTGGGAAGCATCCAGAGCAAATCCTGGTCCCATAGAACACGGCTAAAGTCAATCTTGACCCCGTGGGAAATGGCTAGAGCAACCCCTGACTCCGTGAAATGCGGATAATGTCAACCCCGTCCATCACTTACAAGTCCTCACGACTTGTAAGGGAGAAAACTCTTTTGTGAGATCCTTACGACTCTCAGAAGAAAACGCACTTAGGAATCCTCACGATTCCTAAGGAGAAATTACACCTACGGGATCCTCTCGACCTGTAGGGAGAAAATTCTTTATGAGACCCTCACGGCTCATAAAGTTGAAAAGTCTTAGGAGGCAGATCTTGAACCTGACTCCTAAGCCATCGCTGTCCTACAAGGAAATCAAAATAGATTGTCCATAAGATGCATTTACTAAAAGGGACACACCATCATGAAGTAAAAATATGTCTTTTATTCATGAATCAAAATGAATACAAAGTACAATTTATGAAAGAATAAAAAAAAATCTCATTCAGGAGTATGTACAAAAGAAGAATAAAACGGAAAATATACAATTCTTCAAGCCGGTGGACGATTCAGTAGATTTGCCAGTTCGCCCCTTTTCCGCTAGGCCTCGGCTTCATGATTCACTATCGTCAAAAGACAAGCCTCCGCTTGAGCCTGTTGTGCCTAGTATGAGGCAAGCCGGCTTTCAAGCTATTTTTCAGTAACCTTATGGGCTTCGACCATTTCACGAGTAAAAACGACAGCCTTATCAATGGCTACCACCTCCTTGATAGCCTCTTGAAGCACCCGCCAAATTTCATATGCCCTAGTGGTCTTGGCTGTAAGATTGGCTTGAAGCTCCCTCATCGCTTTGGAAGCCAGCTCCCTCTCCGAAAACTTGCAGCTGAGCCTCTTCTCGCACGATATCATGTTCGCAACGCATCGCTCAATCAACCCCCGCAAGCTCGCCTTTGCAGCCACGACCTCTGAAGAAAGGCGTGTACATTCAAGAATATGCAAGCAAGCCTCCACCTGCCGACAAAACTCAACCCAGACTTACACCAAGGTTTCACTATAGTAGGTGGCAAGAAAGGGAAGAGAATTGTTGGCTTCAGCGGCAAACTCTTCGGCCGTGATCAGACTGCCAGCACGAAGGTCTTCAATTAGGGCTGATAGGGAGTGAAGGCATAGCTTTGCCATCCGCTCCGAAGCACGCAGAGCATAGGGGCCGAGTGACATGACGATGTGAGATTCCAGCGTGGTAAGAACTGGCAAAGCTGTTAAGATTTATAAACAGTCGGCGAGACTTGTAAGCAAAGAGCAGATGGAACAACATTAAGACTTTACTTACCCACGGTCATGCAAGAAGGGTCTGAAGGCTCCCCAGGCCCGTCAAGAATCTCAACCTCGTCATCGGCTTCCAGAACTGTAGAAGACATCAATGTCATTATATGAAATAATGATAATGCTGTGAGGAGAGGGCAAACGACACTAATCTTGTCCGGAAGAGAGGACGATGCGTTGAGGAGATATTACCTGCGGAGCGTCCATCTCCAACAGGCGCTGAAAAGACTTCCTGGGAGACAAATCAGCAATGGACGCCGCCAATCCATGCAATTCTGAAAAGACAGAAAGATTCAAATAATGGAGAAATTATTAATAAAAAATATAGAAAGCTACCTTCGATGCTTCTCCCATTCTGGACTGGAGGGATAGCAGCTTCGGCGGCCTCCTCCATGCCCTCAGGCACATCATCGGAGACGTGGGCCGGTATAACAACTTCCAAGCAAGGAGTAGTGGCCACCACCGCAGGCTCCAGCGGAAGGACGGTAGCCTCGACTACCTGCCCCCTAATCTCCGGGCCATCCCCAGAAAGATCCCTTAAATCGGCGACCAACGAAGATGCCTCTTCCGAGGGAGCAAGCACTTGGGGAGCGAGACTCACCGAAGGAAGCTCCATCACAGGAGCAACAGTTGTATCGACCCCCTCCACACTGATTAGTGTTTCACTGGGGATATTGGCGGAGCTTACAGTCAAAGCGTGACTTGAACTCAGACCCTCCGCCATCGCCAAAGTCCCTGCAAAGTTTGTACGAGTATAAGTATATATATATATATATATATATTTATGTATGTATGTATGTATGTATGTATGTATATAGCAATACAAAATATTACAAAGAGATACATGAACATACCGATGCGCAAAGGAGCCTCTAGTATGGCTTTTTCGAGCCGACGCTCCTTCCTGAGGAGGTATGCTCTCCGAGGTTCGAGAGTAGACTCGTGGCCACCGGTCCACAATGAAAGTGCATCTTCGGCGTCGGCTGAGACAGCCTGCTTAAGGGCCCTCTCGCCCCATTCTTCCAAAGGGCCTATGAATAGCCGCCGTATCGATGGAGGTTCTTCGTAAAAAATGACGACAGGATAAGGCCTCTTCGGGATCCTTACATTCTCGAATTCATCTTGTGAGCATCTTATAGCCTCAGCCAATTGTGCGGCTTCCTCGGCAGATGAACCCAGGAAAAGTAGACCACCATCCAATTCTTGCATGGCTAGTGGTTCATCTTGAAGAATAGGCTCGAATTCCACTAAAGAGTCGAGCAGATTGGTGACCGTATTCCTCCGCCTCTTGGGCTCAGAACTAACCGCTGAAGACGATCGCTTCCTTCCCCTTGGTGCTTTGGTACGGCGTTGACCCACTTCGCCTTCAATGTCCTCGCTCGGCGGTGCTACCGATGACGACACGGCCATTGCTGACGCCGCAGCTGATGACACTGCTACCGGCGCCCTATTTGCCCTTGATTGAGCTCTAGTACGCAGTGGCATACCAGCCGTGGGAGTTAAATCCACTTCCGCCGCCTCCGGAATAAGCATGACGCTAGTATCTCTCAAGGGAGGGCGAACCGCTGCACGCGGTTGTGGCGGAACTCCCGTGGCTTGAATCAGAGTGGGAGCCCTATATCCGAGGAGCACCCTCCTCTCCTCGGCAATAATTGGACTGACTCGGTGGAGGTACCAGCCCGTGAAAGACCCCACACATCGAGGAATATGATCAGCTTCAGGAATCACGAAGCGGGAGCCAGTGTTCAGCCGCATGAAGTGATGAGCGGCGTCACGAACAACTTCTGACGACGGGCTAGGCTCCACTATAAATGCCTCGAAGGGGACGCCCTGGTCATATCCGAGTTGCCGAGCAAAGCGGTGTGGGTTGTACCGCATAAAAAGGGCCACACCGTTCTGACGAAATACCAGATAACCTGGTCTGATCGAATATAGGTGCATGGCTTCTCTGGGCTTCAGAGAAGGTACCCCCTCTTTTGACGAGTCGCAGAGCTATTGAACCGGTCCTGAGGGAGCAGAGATGACTCGATCGTTGAATACCATCCCACCCGCATTGGCATACGGATTAATCAACACACGAATAGCTCCGAACAGAGTCGGGTCGGGGGCAAAAGCGTCCACAGCCGCATAAGTCGCGGAAAAGTGTAAGCGTCATAAAAGCTGGGTCTTTGGTGCGCAGCAAATGCTCCCAGCACATGCATCTCAATCCAGGACGTAAAGTAATGAAGAGAGAAATTTATCATATCTACACCTGGGATTGAGGTATTAGCCGCAGCACTTAGCTCATGATACAGATGCGCTAGCCCCGCAATACCCACAGCTAGTCGCGTCCCCTCGGCAATGTGATGAGCGGGGTAAATAACTGAGGCTCTCATGAAACGATGATGCATGGGAATGGCGAACCAACTGAGCCAGACACTGATGAAGCCTACGAAGAAAGTCTCCTCATCCATACCAGGAGCTGTGATCGACTCGAAAGACACGGCCGACATGATGGGAATGTAGAACTGCAGCAAGTCCTCTTATTTAGCAGGCCGCTTATTTAAACCAAACCCAAAGGGGTCGTTGATGTTTGCGAACTTCGGAGCCGTCTTTGACAAAATGTCTTCGCGAAGGAAGCAAGCGATAAAGCTTTTGAAAGTGACGCCCTGCTCCTCTGACTCTGTGAATAGCTTCTCAAAAATACTCAGAGTCTTGATCAAACTTGAGCGCTTGTGGCGGACGGTATTCTCGGTCGACAGGCCGTCAAGCATAGCAGGCTCGGTTTCGAAGACATACTCATCGGGAGGCAGTAGTTCTTCATAGAGTGTCCCCTGACCGGCAACCCTGAGATTTCGCAAAACTCTTCTAGAGAAATTGAAACTTCGCGGTCCCCTAGAAAGAAGGTGTTGGTGGGAAGATTCCATTGGTTTAAGAAGGCCTTAACCCACCAAACATGGGGAGACTGATAGTGGAAAAGAAACGCATATACCACCTGATAGAGTCCGACCCTCTGCAGTCGCGCACGATGGGAGGACAGGATATAACGAGCCCAGAGAAGGTAGCCCGTGGGATGTCGAGGGGTAAGCCCTATCTTGTAGATCTGTCCCCATGGCTGAGCTTCGCCTTGGCAAATGCGACGCCCTAAAATGTCTATAGCCGGCACAGGATGGTTCGGAATACCAGTTTTGGATGGCTCAAGCCGTCCCGTAGGGTTCCAATTCATCATCTCTACAGCAAAGGCGGTCCGTGGATGATCCATCGGCAGAAAGGGATAGGTAGGCTCTGTCGGTATCTCGCAAAGAAAGCTGCGGCGACCGCGGATGATATGACTGTACCAGGTCCCCCATAAAAGTAGATTGGTGCAATTCGGGTCATAAGACCTGATCATCGCCATCACCTCTTCATCAGACGGTGACTGAGGAAAGGCAGCCTCCGAGCGGGTAAAAGGGAAGTATGGAAGAGAAGCCATTGTTCCTGAAATAAAAGAAGGGGAAACTGTTAAGCGAAGCCAACACGTGTATATATATATATATGTTTATAAATGTATATATATAAAAAGACAGTGGAAGATGGCGACAAGGGACTTATTTTATGGGACCATTGGTTACAAAACACATGGGCCCCACAAAATCAAGATGGCGGCTCACTAATAATGAGGCCAAGCAATCATCATGAGAATAAAAAGAAGATTCTCAATGAATTCAAATGACTCTACACATTCCCCCAAAGGGAAACCCATCTTGGACTCTGCGAAAATCAAGCAGAACAGGGGAATTAAATTCCGAGAAAACTTTACTGAAATTCTTTTTTGCAAAGAACAATTCAGGAAGAAAAATCCTAAGAAATCTTTTTTTAAAGAACTAAGTTCTTTAGAGGAATTAAATTCGTTTCGAACAGGGGAATTAAATTCCCAGAAAAACGTTTTCGGAGCTAAAGCTCTTTGGAATGGAATTAAATTCCAGAGAGAAGACAAGCATCACCATCGATCCTTGAAGATCAGAGAAGCCCTTAGAAAGATGGGTTCTTGTTAAAGGGAAAAACCCATGGTATAGATTTAAAATCCAACGAAGATTTCTACAAAAAGTTCTTCGGCCGTTCAAGATTCTTACCTGAAAAAGGAAATCTTTTGATGACAGAGTTAAACTCTGGAAAATTTTGAATCAGAGAACTAAGCTCTGAGAAAGAGAACTAAATTCTCAAAGGAAAAACAAGTAAGGAAGAAGATGGAAAAAGTGGAGGCACTTCTGAAGAGACTCCTGCATTTATAGGATGTGATGGGAAACGGTTCATCTCCCCTGTTCCCTAGACAGATCCAACGGTCGCAAAGGTGACAGCGTTGCACTCACATGCAAACACGTGAGAACAACGCTGTGGGGGCATTTGTTTCCTGATAAAATATTAGGAAATACCCCAATAGGGTATCATGTGCTGACACGTGATAGTTTCCTGGGACTCTGTTATTATAGAATTAAAATTCTAATCAAGCAAGCAATTAGGAGAGTCACGTGCCCACACGTGATGAGCCTTTAAAGAAACACTGAAGGAATTAAAACGGCAAGGAAAGATCCTAATGAGGCATCACGTGTCTACACGTGACCAAGGGTCACGTGATGACACGTGATGATTCCTTAACTCTTTAAAACAGCAGAATTAAATTATGTTTAAAATGTTGATCAAGGGGGGTCACGTGTCAACACGTGATGGGCTCCTAAGCTGTTTAATTAATAGAATTAAATTCTATTTAAATGATCAAATAATCGGATCGCGTGCCAACACGTGATAGACTTTTAAAGCCTTCTGAACTAATAGAATTAAATTCTAATTAAGGAAAATCAAAGACCCTAACTGGGAAAATATTTCTTTAATCTTTCCAAACAAAAAGGATGGTGCTCTGTAAAATAGAGCACCGTTGGATTAAAAATCCAATGGTGATTAAAAATCACCAATTTATGAAAAGATTTTATACAAGGAAAAATTTCCCTGAAATTCACCAAGAATAACAAACAAAATATCTTCTGAATTAAAAATCTAATGGTGAATAAAATTCACTGAGTGATCTAAAAGATCACGTTAGTTACAAAAACAACCAAAATCTTTCAATGAAAGATTCACTAAACAAATTGATTTTTTTCTTTCTCCTATAAATAGAAGCCAAGAAGAGAAGAGAAGGGATCTTTGGAATTTTGATTTTCTGGAGAAAAACAACAACAGAGAAAAAAGAGAGGAGAATTTAATTCTCAAGAGAGAAAAGAAGTTCCTTTCAGAGAAAAGAAACCCTAGGTGAGAAAGGGGAAAGAGATCTAGACTCCATAAAATAAAAGATAATTTAATTCTCAAGTTTAAGAGTCTAACTCTTCTGAATAAGAACTTAGTTCTTCCTTTGGTTGAAGATCTGCAGAAGCAGATCTTCCCACAAGTTGAGAATTTAATTCTCATCGGGGAGATTCTGCTATGCAGATCCAAGACCTAGAGGGAGAATTTGAGTTTAAGGAATTTAATTCCCCCAAATTCATAGGAATTTAATTCCTCCAAATAAAACTAGGGTTTAACCCTATATGAGAATTTAATTCTCTCAAATTCATAGGAATTTAATTCTTCCAAATAAAACTAGGGTTTAACCCTATATGAGAATTTAATTCTCCCAAATTCATAGAATTTAATTCCTCTAAAAAAATAGAACTAGGGTTTAACCCTATATGAGAATTTAATTCTTCCACATACATAGGAATTTAATTCCTCTAAAACAGAATTAGGGTTTAACCCTACAGAGAATTTAATTTTTTAAAACAAAGAGACTTAAAACTCTCCATGCACGTAAAAAAGTTGGTCACATGGTGACACGTGACCCCCATCCTCAATGATCAAAAAAAAAGAACAAAACTAGGTCACGTGCTCCCACGTGACCCCTAAATACAGATCCCTTAAAATGAGAAAGAAAAACTTGGAAGTAATGCCTCACGTGCTTCCACGTGACCCTCAAAATAAAGAGAACAAAGCCAAAGGCAGAACCATTTTTTGGGCGCCCTCACGTGTCCTCACGTGATCCCTTAATAAACACTCTAAATCGATACATGGATACCCATCACGTGCCAACACGTGATAGCCTGAGGACTAAAAGTGTTTAACACTTATCTGAATATTCTGAGAACAAAATAAAGGAGGTCTGGCCCCATCTTCAGGCGCCTCACGTGACCCCTTCCTTTCTAGTGTTTAACACTATTTTGAGCATTTTGTCTCCATTGTTTAACACTGTTTCAAATACATCACGTGAGGACACGTGACCGCCAGATGTCCTCTAGTGTTTAACACTATTTTAAAACCAGCGTAGCCCAAATTGGCTAAGTTTTCCAGAGGCAAATCTCCCCTTCAAATGGGCCTTAAAATCCAGAGCTATAATGACCAGTGCTCAGCCAAGGACAAAATGTTATCAGAGCCTTCAAACTCTTGTTTAGTATTGCTAAATAATGAGGGGCTGAACCCAGACAAATGTTCAATAGTCCAATAAAGGGCCAACATTTCAAACTTAATTGGACTTAGCCCAAATTGGCCATAAGTCCTCAATTCAGATTTAACTGAGCCAATATGCTCATAATCTAATTAATTGATCATAGTTCCAAATTGGACTATGGATCTCCCAATCAACTTTGGTTTAAGGGTACATCTCTGAACTCCTCTGGTATTTGTTGTTGTAATCCTTCAACGTCTTTAGAGAGGTGACGGGTCCCGAAAACCATACATTTCATGGACTATGATGTCCTTAACCTTGACTGTGAGGTCTTTAAACTCACGGACTATGATTTCCTTAACCTTGGACCGAGATGTCCTTAAACTAACATTTGACCGTAATGTCCGTAAACTAATTATCGACCGCAATATCCCTAAACTAAACAATAGAGCCCAAATGCTCTCTTGTTGGTTCTAAACGATCCTGTTAAGTAGATCTTAGTGTAAAATTAGACTAACGTATCCTTAACAAACGTTTAAGTTGATCTTAGTCTCAATTGAGACTAACGTATCCTTAAACCCAACCCCCAAACCCAAATCTAAGAAGATACGGATTTGGACTAATCCACGCCCTACGGACGACAATATAAATTAATCTCCGTATACAATCCACGGGCAACTAAAAACAAAACAAACACCCACGACGCGAAGTGACCATCTGGAGAAGGAGAAAGTGGTTACCGCGATGCGGTAGCGTAATTAACTGCGGGGGCTTGCGCCTGCAGGGAAGAGCATCCCCATAATCAAAAACCCCTCAACGAGGGGGAATCTGACGAAGTTTGATACATCGGCCGCATCCGTTTAAACCTTCAATACATGGTGTCATAAATCAACTTGGCATCTTCGGAGAGGAGGACGGATAGCACCAATTAGCATCTGCCCCCCAAATTCAGACAAGACATTTGTCTTCCCGTGTTTCGGAGGGGAACAGAGAGTAAAATATAACGACTCTGAAATTTCTGTACAGAAATTTCTAGTTATTGTACAAAAAAGAGTATTTTAGCCTGTGTAAGGGTTAAAACTTATTTTTGTTAAATAAAAGAGAGAAACAACTTGCAGCTCACCGATTAAGCCTCTACTCTGCTGTGACATGGCATGTGTGTTCGAATTTTTTCCATATTTTTCATTCTAATTTTTCAGAAGCCCAAGAGTTGCACGTGCAATACACGGAGAAACGAAAAGTTTCATAAAAATCAAACACGCGCAATGAGGTATACACACCCAACTCGATACGTGGCATAAATATCGAGACTAATCACTAAGATCCGACTGTCCATTCTTGGCAATGGGTCGGTGCTGACGGTCCAAGATGCCCAAAATCCCCCCAACTCTTCAACTCCTCTGCACTGTTAGATTTTCCTGCAATCAAACAGAGACTCTTTAATTCACCATTTAACACCATTTAAATCCTTTTAATCCACATTTTTAATTCTCAAACCCTAATTATTCACTATAAATACCACCCCATGCCCTAGCACTTCTCCATTCTGAAATTTCTAGCAAAAATTCTCTCAAACTCTCTAAGTACCAAGTGGAGTTAAGCACCCCAAGTGGAGTAGCAAGCCAAACTCGACGACCAGAGTATTTCCGATGAAACCACGACACCCGAAGCCTTCCCCTCATTCTTGTTAACGATCTAAGCTAGTAAGTCCCTTCATTTTTATCCTATTCCATCTCAAAACAACTTTTTAAAACAAATTAACAAAAGAGAAGTTATCTCCGATATAATATTCTTTTTAATATTTGTAATGCATGTGATAGGCAAATTAACTCAAACTAACATGCTACACTAATATTAACCTTATTCACATCATTTAGTTTTTAGTTTAACAAAATTTTCATGTGAAACAAACATATAACAAACTTTTTCATTAAAATACCATGAACTTTAGTATAACCCATTTTCAATAATTGTTAAAAAGATACCTTTAGGAAAACCTCACAGGGTAACGACCTACCCCACACGCACACCATGGTTTCATAGCACGGTATCCTAGTTCTATGGTTCATTTAAAGAATAACCTTTACATTAAAATACCACACCTTTACAAAACGGGTTTCTTTTAATCGGTATTTTATAATTCTTGGCAATTACGCTTCTGCAACCCTCGTCAGGGGACCTGCAAATGGATGGTGCAGATTGTCGCACATCCTTAGGATAGTAGAGCAAGATGCATAACTTTTCACGGAGTATTCGGTCTCGAAAGGAAATAAAAATACGATTTTTAAGAAATATGACTTTTCTAAATAAAAACTAAATTTTTGAAAATTATATAAAACTATGAATTCGTATATTCAATAAAAACATATTATGAAACTATATCCTTTAAAATGAAAAATAAGAATTTTAATAAAATACCAACAAGTTTCCAAAAGTGGTAGTTTTCACAAAAGTACTATACACTTTCAAAAACCTAGGTTTTATCACCAAAACACCGCAACAATTAAAATATATGTTCATGAAAACCCTAAATATTACAAATCACCCTCGAGAGTTATTTTTAAACTATATTAAAGTATTTTTCATAAAACCCCCTCGAAATATTCAAAACAATATTTAAAGACTATAGATTAATATAAGCTTAAGTGGTATCATTTCTCTTGAGCCTCGGGGAGCCGGAGAAAGTGAGTGCTTTCTTATTCAAGTTAGACAACTTAACGGAATTATCAAATGACAATTATCTTAGAGAAAGACACAAATCCTGCCGTCCATGTGCAGCAGTTGCTAATTTCTCCTGAACATAAGATTTTTAACAGTTTAAATCAATTCATATGACATGAATTCGAATCCAAGCTCGAATTTAAACTTGAACTCGAACTCAAACACAAACTCGAACTCTAATCTAACTCGAATCTAAACTTGAATATGAACTTGAATCCAATCTACTCGAACCAAGATTGCAATTGTCATGACTCGCATATTACTCAACCCACTCGACTACTTTCCACCCCTTTTGCAATCTATGGTTTCGATCAAGACATGTTAATCAATCAATCAAACCGATTAAGTGTATTAACCAGTTATAATATATTATACTCGGGGTGTTTAGGATAGTTTCTTGTGTAAATCCAACGAAGCTTCAGGAGTCCCGTATTAACCGCTTTTTTATTTTACTCGAATATCAATCGGGTTGACTCATCCACAGCCTAGAGCCCCCATGCTAACACATGAAATGGACCCGTATTTCCTTGCTCTTGGGGCCTCACTCTTGAACTCATGAATACTTATACGGCTGCGTTGACATTCACATTGGAACTTAACGTTAACATAATGACCATATAGAGACCTATAGTATATATTTCCCCATGATCATATACTCTTACTCGTCATATATATTCTACACTTGTCATTTTCTTTACTCTTACCTATCTCTGGGACTTACCAAGCGCCAATTCGCTGACAGGAATTCCACCTACTTTTCTTCTCTTGGAATGTTCGTCAGATACAGTCGAGACGGAGGAAGTTGAAGCCACAGAGGAGGATTACAACCAGATCACTACTCAGGGCTAGCTCAGCATCATTTTTTCTTTCGTATATGCATGACACTTGTTTAGGCATTTTCCTTATTGTATTTACTTTCCAGCATAAACTCATGTATTTGTAAATATTGAAAGTTGAATGTAAATAAAGATGTTTGTTGAAAAATTTTACAGTCTCCATTTATTCTTGCTTTGTGTATATTTGTTTCAATATACTTAGTATATTTATTTAGGGAATAACCTTCTCTAGATACATATGCCACGGGCTTGCCACATCACCATTTCCGTCTACTGGGAAGCAGGGCGTGACAAATAGAGCCAAGAACGCAAACAACGTTCGAAGACAACAAAGCGGATCCAAGACGCCGTTCAATCGAGAAAAGCTCGATTGGAGCCCATCCTTTATAAAGAAGATGGGTCGGGAATACTCTTTCCCCCAAGACAAGACAAGGAAAATATTCAACCTTGTCATGAAGCACCAAATGATGACGCTTCCAGAGTCTCGGCATCCCGAACAAATAAACGAGGTCCATCATCCGGATTATTGCTTCTATCACCGAGTAATAGGTCATTCCCTTGAATACTGTTTCACCTTCAAAGACGAGGTAGAAGACTAGTATCAACAAGACAGGTTTATGTTATCCAACAGCTGGAGGATAACCCCGCCACAAAAGCATGAGCCAAAGAGGACTTATACCGTCAGGATAGGACCGGCTCAACATCGAGAAGGGAAGCAAACTTGTACTTGCTATATGGTAACACTCTCAAAAGAAAGGGCACGAGACTATGAACGACCTCTACAGGTGCTTCACAAATAAAGACGAGAATGAGGTGATCTCAGAGTTTCCATCAGCACCAAAAGAGCTGAAAGATGGGATACACACTACGGGGGACAACCTAAGAAAAATTATCTTTGGGACGGAAAATGATCTGAGGCCAATGTTCGTTAGTGAGTTACTATCTGAAAAACAGGTAGCCACATTAAAAGACGTACTCATGCAGTATAAAGATCGTTTCACCTGGAACTACTCTGAAATGCCAGGTCTAAATCTAAAAGTGGCAGTATATAAATTGGCTATATCGCCAGGTATAAAGCCAATCAAACAGGCACCAAGAAGGACGCGACTCGAACTTGAGATGAGTATCAACGCTGAAGTCAAGAAATTAATCGACTCCGGCTTCATCCAAGAAGTTCAATATTCCGACTGGATCGCTAATATCGTTCCGGTGATGAAGAAAAACAGGACGGTTCACATCAGCGTGGACTTTCAGGACCTCAACAAAGCTTGCCCGAAGATGACTTCCCAGTACCCGTTACCGAGCTAATGATCGATAACATGTCTACCCATGAGGCATTTTCCTTCAAGGACGGATCTTCAGGATACAACCAAATAAAAATGCATCCAGAAGACCAAAAGCATACTGCCTTCCGGACCCCATTGGGCATATTCTGCTATAAGGTGATGCCCTTCGGTTTGAAGAACGCGGGTGGTACCTACCAGAGAGCCGTGACAAAGATCTTCGATGACCTCATACACAAGATCGTCAAATGCTATATCGACGACCTTGTGATAAAGAGGAAATCTCACGAGGAACATTAGGAACATCTAAAAATAGTAGTCCAACGTCTTCGGAAGTATAATCTGAAGATGAACCCTCTAAAATGCGCGTTTGGAGTTTTCTCAGGCAAATTACTAGGATTCATCATACGTCACCGGGGTATCGAAATCGATCCCTCAAAAATCAAGACGATTATGAAAATGCCCATGCTGAGAACCCTCAAACAACTGCAGTCTCTCCAAGGAAAGCTCGCGTATATCCGAAGGTTCATAGCAAACCATTCCGGAAAATGCCGTACATACAGTCATTTGATGAAGAAGAGGACCTCCTTCATCTGGGATCAAAAGTGCCAAAACGCACTGAACAAAATCAAGCAATACCTGCAAAATCCGCCGGTATTGACTGCTCCGGATAAGGGAAAACCCCTTATCCTATATACAACGGCCCTTGAGGGTTCTCTAGGCGCATTGTGGGCACAATAGAACTATTAGGGAAATGAGAGAGCTCTATACTATTTAAGTCGAGTTCTCTTGGGGGCAGAAAACAATTATTCCCCCATTGAAAAGCATTGCTTGGCACTGATTTTCGCAATAACGAAACTCAGACATTACGGCTTGGCACATGAAGTCCATCTCATATCGAAAGTGGATCATCTCAAATATCTAATGTCAAGGGCCATACTAACAGGAAGGCTTGCCAAATGGGCCCTCCTCCTGATGGACTTCTCAGTAACATATCGTCCCCTCAAAGCAGTGAAAGGGCGGGCTATAACAGACTTTCTAGCGGAGCATCCGATACCAACCGACTCCCCCTTAAATTTCGAGTTGCCAGATGAGCTCGCATTCGATGCAATCGAAGAAAATGATTCCCAGTAGGAACTCTATTTCTGTCACGACCCGGAATTTAGCCTGTGACCGGCACTTAAATCACGCAATTTCTACAGGCGTAACGTAATTCAAGTAAGTCGAAACCTAGAAATCTAAACCTTTTTAGTGAAAATAATAGAGGTGAAGTTTTGAAATAAAGGTGTAATGAAATCCATTTTTACATAAATGCATGGGTAATGATACATGAAAATGCAAGTGGATTATACTAGTTGAAAAACATGTTTCGTATTTTAAACATTTGGGCAGCACCTCCCTTGTATATTTTGATCTAAAACCATATATACATGATATTATAAAAGGCATTCCCAAGCGGGAGCTAGCACTTCGCCAATCGGCGGAATCACAACCACGCAAGTCAAAATATATGTATACGACGCCCAACGGCAAATATCAACATAAAGAATAAAGAATAAAGCAGGACATCAACCCACCAAGCGAACGTATAACCCATCACTCTAAATCTCGCAACCATAAGTCTCTTCTAAGTTTTACTACATATACAAATACTAGCTTCCGATTGATGGAGTTGACTAGATAAAACAGGAATAATAATACAAGAGTGAGCACGAAACAATATGTCCCACCTACCAAAGCAAATCACCCGAAAGCAAGCTGTGTGCCAGCGATACCGCTACTGATCCACGCGGTCAAACCTGTAAGAACTGTGGCACAACGGGGATGAGTTGCCAACTCGTGAGTAGAAAACATCAGCAGGTAGAAATCGAATAAAATAACGACTCCTAGGTCAACTATATCATAAAGGTAATACTATGATATCTAAGGTAACCGTATCTGCATATATGCCAACAATATAATCAATGCATGTATGCATGTGGATATCATTCACATGTCCATCAATGACACAACAACATGAAAACATATGCATGTAAATATGAGAATATCAACTAACGTGTGTCTATCAACGACACAAACCATATCATGAAAACGTATATCTGTGTGTATGAGGATATCAACTACGTGTGTCTATCAACGACACATCAAAATCATGGAACCTGAGTGTCCAACACCGACACTCAAAACATCATGAAAATCCGTATCCAGCATCGACACGTAAATCCTCATACCTCAGGCGCCGCATCCTCATATTGTCCCTCATATCTATCTCATCTCAGGCGCCACATACTCTGATCGGCCCTCATATCCATCTCACGACTACGGCCGGTATCCTTCGGACAACCGCCGGGTCCAACCAATCACTGTTTATATCAGATTTTTGCATTTTCATACCGTCCAATTTTTATCACATTACATATCCGTAGATACTCTTGAGCCGTGTTTGCTAGTCAATTGCAGGATACAGGTTCTCGGTTCTAAAACGGTGAAATTCATAGAAAACACGACAAAATCCGGGTTCCTGCCAACCACAGATAAAACACGGTCTTCGCTCTTCATCCGTATGTTGCCAGATACCAGTTTAGGAGACAAAATGACAAATCAATTGTCACCTTCATGCACAAAGCACTATGGCAACACCAAAACCAAGAAATCTACGCGGAGCTCAAGAAAATCCATGTCCAAAGTCCACCTTCCCCTCAACAGAAATTCTGGAAGAAATGTGGAAGTATTTTCAGAAAATACATATACCAGACAAGAGGGGACACCAGACCAGGGAAGTACCAAGAACCCGACCCCCTGACTCCACCATAGTGCGGCGGATCCGCGGCATAAGCTGGCTTAGGCCGCGGATCCGCGGCCGTATGGTGGCGGAAGACGTTGAAATTTTAGGGGTATGTTGGTCTTTTTATAAGGGTTCTGAATGTTGCCCTAGGTTTTCCTTCTCCAGCCTATAAATAGCCCAGAACTTTGTGAAGGAAAGGGTCCATAATTTTGTATTCTCTTTTTAAGGTTTAGTGTTGTTTCTTCTTCTTCTTCTCATCTCTTCTCCATTGAAACTTGTAGTGAGCTTGTGAGTGAAGAGTGATGAATAAAGAAGAACCTTTTATTATTTTGCTTGTCTCATTATCTTGTTAATTGTTGTAATTTTAATTTGTTAACTAGTTGTTGTTATTTCTTGTGTTTCTTTCTTCTCTCTTTTTCTTTATCCTTAATACGACAATGATGCTTACGCTCGATCCTCGCCAAGGTGAGGTCGCAAATAGCTAGTCGTATTCTTCTAATCTCCTTCTTTCTATCTTCCTCTTTTGTTTTGTTTTATTTTTCCGTATCATGATGTGTGAGTAGTTCATACTTGTTAGGGTAGGATAAGGGAAGTTTGAGAGAAGGAAATCTCTCTCACTCTTTCCTTGCCCAACAGCTTAAATCGACTCCCGTTAATTGAACCACAATCCGCTCCTTACGGCACCCTATCCTACATGATAGCGGTGATTCCGTAATGAGACCGGTTGTGGTTGAATTAACCGGAGGTTATGGCTAAGAGCCAAGAACGGACGGACAAGCACCAAAAGGAAGGACTTATGTGTTGGAAAGCCTAGCTTATACTCGCAAGTTCCTTCCTAGTCGTGCTAATCCCCGTTGTTGCCGATTACCGTAACACCGATATTAAGAGGGGCAACGAAAGATGTGGAGACTCCTAACTCAAACTAACCTAATCCTAACCCTAACAAGCTCTCTTTAAAACATCAACTTAACACTTAGATAATCACAAACAAATCTGAACTCTCGGACTTAACTCGTTAAAACACATAGAAAAAGACTCCCATCTCCCTGCGGACGACCCGTACTCAACCGGCTAGCTACAAGCGAAACCGTCTTGATTGCGGTATTTAAACTAAAACTTGAACACGCAGAACCTCTAACAATCAAATAGCGCCGTTGCCGGGGAGACGGTAGTTTATTTCCTTGTGTAATTTCGGGTTAACTTGTGAATATAACCAAAAAAACAAAACAAAAAAAATATATACATTGAAAAAAAAAACCATCTTGTTGTTTTTTTTTGATTAGCTTTTGTGCAAGTGTGCAGGAAAATACGAAATTCAAGATCGACGCCAAAGACGTCGAATAATACGGAGTTCAAGTACAGTGCCAAAGACGTGGGAAGATAGACCCACATTTCGCGGCTACACCGCGACGGACAAAACGAAGCATCCGGTCTACTGTAAAAATCTGGAGCAGATACAGTGAGCAAATCAGAATTCCACACATCCAGACAACCAGAGGAGACACAGACCAGCATCTCCACAAAATTTCAAGGCCCAAGCCCACCATCTTGCCGCGGAACCGCGGCCTTAGCACATGTTTGGCCGCGGAACCGCGGCCATTTAGTGGCTTCAGGGTCCCATTTTCTCTGTAAGTCTCTCTCTCCTTCTCCACTCCTCTGAACTCCAATAAATTGTGTTTTCTGCAGATTTCTTTGCGCAAACTCTTCTCCCCCTTCCAATAAACTGTTCTTGTGCAGGATTCTTTGCGCCGCAAATAAAAATTGTTTGCAGTTGATTTGTTACCGCTTTGCATTCTTTAATACGGACTTAAGGGGCTTGAAACCAATCCAGATTGGGTGGGGATTTCATCACCCTTCTCAGGACCCCAAAAATCACAAAAGCATATGCATTGTCCATTGTAAATTAAAAAAATACTAGACTTCAGCCCTAAGGACTTTGCGCTCATTAGGAGAAGATAAACCGTGTTTAGAACCTCGCTTAACGGTATATTGTTTACGGGGTGTCTAGGAAAGTGTTAAAGGCGCAACCGCCGAAAGAGAAAGGGTTATTTAATTAAGGAACTTCGCGAAAGCGTTGGACAACCTCCCCTTATCTCTGCACTTACCTGGCCTCGTGATCAGTGTATTTTTAAGCCCGTTTCTCGGCACTGTTTAACTTCGACAATCAAGTTCAGGAGCAGGTCTAGTAGACCTAGGTTACCCTAGATCTAGGTGTGATTGTGCATATCTTGTTTGTGATTGCTTAAGCCGTATATCCGTACATATTTCTGTAAATCTCTTTCAAAAAAAAAAAAATCAAAAACTTTTATAAAAACTTGCCCTTTTGTCGCCAAATCCATTTTTCACCCACCACCCATCGCCTTTCTCCTTTGACGTTTTCTTACCCTCACCTTCTCCGCTTTGACTATACTAAACTCGTTTAGTGTATGTACGCTTGGACTCGGGACACTAGCGCCCGTCTAATCCGCGTTACGTTAGTCGCTACCGACTACGCGATCGACTCCGAAGTCGATACTCCGTCCACTCCTCTTTCACCCCTTCCTTTGCCGGCCAACTCCGACGTTGACCGGAATTCTGTTCATACATCTTCACCTTCACCTTCACCAACCTCTTCTTCCGCGATGTCAGGATTTAATCCGAACATCTCTTTGACCACCCCTGGATTGGCTCCACCTCCTACGGAGACCAATATCCCACCACCACCGCCTGTTGTAGCGCCGCAGCGAATCGCGCTCCAGGATCGTTTCTATCCCACCCGTTCTGCACTTCCCACCTGCCTTTCTCTTCCTCCGGCCAATGGGGACAACTTTGAAATTAAGCCCCACTTCATCAACATGCTTCCACGTTTTCATGGGCTTGAATCTGAAGATGCCTATATCTTCATCAATAAATTTCAAAACGTCTGTGCCATGATGAAAACCACCCAGCTGTCGGACGATGCTATACGTCTACGGGTCATTCCGTTCACTTTATGCGATCTTGCTGAAAAATGGCTGTATAGCACCGCGTCCCATTCCATAATCAGCTGGGACGAGTTTGTTAAAGCGTTTCTGAAAAAATTCTATCCGAATCATAAAACCGCAAGGATTCGAAATGAAATCAACCAATTCTCCCAGCTTCCTTCTGAACCCTTCTGGAAGTGCTTTGACCGATACAAAGACCTTCTTGTTCAGTGTCCTCACCACGGTATAAAAAAATGGCAATTTTGCCAAACCTTATACGAGGGCCTGAACCCAGCAACGAAGCAGTTCTTGGAGACCATCTGTCAGGGCCACTTCCTATCGAAATCTGACGAGGAAGCGTGGCAATTCTTTGACGACCTTGCGGAGCAAACGCTACAATGGGAGAGCACCAGACCGACTTCTTCTTCTTCTACCTCCACTTCTACCGGTCAGTCTAGGGTAGGAATCCACCAACTTGATGTCTCTATTGCGATGAAAGCTGAAATGGCTGCAATAACATAAGTCGTAAAGATCTTACAAGAGTATTTTCTCCTTATAAATCGAGAGGACTTACAAGGGTCGTTCACCGTGTGAGCATATCCCTAGTCGCTGGTGGGACTTTGTTAAGGAAATGTTTATTCGTGCCCGTGGATTGTATACAAGGGTCAATATTGAAATGCTTGTAGGGCAAAATCGGGATGTATGATGGCTTAAGAACTGGTTCAGATCTCTATAGCTTAAGACTTTTGAATCCTATAAGCCGTGAGGGTCTCATAGGGGAATTCTCCTTACGAGTCGTGAGGATCTCGTAAGTGTGTTTTCTCCTCAAGATTCGTGGGGATTCCTAAGTGTATTGCTCCCTTGTGAGTCATAAGGATCTTACGCAGGTATTTTCTACTTACAGGGTCGAGAGGACCTAGCAAGTGTCTTTTAATGAGATTGCGCCCTTTCGGGTTTTCACAAACTCGTCGGTAGCCCTACTGTTTTTACTCACGGAGCCCTTTCGGGTTTTCATCCGTGCCCATCTCGCTTATGGACGTACCGTTTTTTTTTTGCGTCAGCCCTGGGATGCTGCAGGCCGTAGTAGTTTATAGACGTCTCGGTCAGTAACTAGTTTAAAGACATTACGGTCCATCGTTAGTTTAGGGACGTTTCGGTCCGTTGTTAGTTTAGGGACATTTCGGTCAGTTGTTGCAACGGTTTCATTGGCTACCACTTATAAAGTTTGGGCTTGGAAAGATAGCGAGCGAATATAGGCGTCGTCATCTATCATTAACCTAGGCCGTAACTCGTCAGGCGTAATATTTCTTTAGGAACCGACCGTTTATTGTCCTGAAGGGTCTTTCATCATACATATCCATGAGCAAGTAAGCCCCACCTTGGTAGACTTTGTCTATGATGCATGGGCCTTCATAGTTTGGCTCGAACATCCCTCGTTTTGCACGATTGGGGATCATAGGTCTCTTGACTACTAGCACGAGTTCGCCTTGGCGAAATGTTCTCGGCCCAGTCAATCTCTCATACGAGCGCGTCATCTTTGCTTTGTAAGCTTCTAAGTTTTGCTGCGCCATGATCCGAGTTTCGTCGAGGGCAACAAGCTCTTCAAGGAGTCGAATGATATCTTATACAGAGTATCATTGACGAAGGCGAAAGACAGAGCTCGTTTAATTAGCTGATGTCTTGAGGACGCATCTTCAGGTGTTCGACGGGATTTGAAGTAGTCTATAAAGACTCCTCTCCAATCCTTATCCTTTTCCTGATCTTTTATTTGTAGGGTCGTCGGCCTGATCGCTCCCTTTTCTTCGGACGTCTTTGGAGATATTTCTTCCGGTGCAAGAACCCGACGGCTCTGTACCACGATCCTTACGTCATCGAGGTTGTCATCAACCAGTTCTTTAGAGAGTCTGGCTAACGCATCTGCTTTGCTATTTTCCGTGCGCGGTATGCTTTCCAGGGCGTAGGAAGGGATCTGAGTCAGCAATTGCTGCACTCTCTCACTGTACTTTACCAACTCTGGTTTGCACGTTTGATAGTTACCATTTACTTGACTAACGACCAGCTGGGAGTCTCCGTATATGAGGAGGTTTTCAATTCCCATATCGACAACGAACTCGAGACCTGCTATCAAAGCTTCATACTCGGCTTCATTATTTATCCTCGGCTCTGTTAAGGAGAAGGCAAAGCGCATTATCCCTCCTTGTAGAGTCACGAAGATGAGGCATACCCCTGATTTGATTATAAGGGAGTTGTGCTTTCGCTTCTTCATGGAAGATGCTCCGTCGAAATAGAGTTCCCATCGGGTATCATTCTCTCTTCTTCCCCATCGATCGTGTCAAACGCGTGCTCATCTGGCAGTTCGCAATTTAGGGGTGAATCGGCAGGGATCGGATGCTCAGCAAAGAAGTCGACGATGGCCTGGCCTTTCACCGCCTTGAGAGGACGATATGTTATCGAGAATTCCATTAAGAGGAGGTCCCATTTAGCGAGCCGCCCTGTTAGCATGGCTCTTGACATCAAATATTTAAGAGGATCCACTTTTGATATGAGGTGGACCTCATGTGCCAGCGCATAGTGTCTGAGCTTCGTTATCACGAAGATTAACGCCAGGCAGTGTTTTTCGATGGGGGAGTAATTGTTTTCTGCCCCCAGAAGAACTCGACTCAAATAGTAGATGGCTCTCTCCTTCTCTTGGTCATTCTCTTGTGCCCATAATGCACCTAGAGAACCCTCAAGAGCGGTTGTGTACAGAATGAGGGGCTTTCCCTTGACCGGAGCGGTTAGTACCGGCGGGTTCTGCAGGTATTGCTTAATTTCGTCGAGTGCGCTTTGGTATTTGCGATCCCAGACGAACGGGGTTCCCTTCTTCATCAGGTGACTGTAAGGACGACATTTGTCGGAGAGGTTAGCTATGAACCGTCGGATATACGCGAACTTTCCTTGGAGAGATCACAGTTGTTTGAGAGTTCTTGACGGGGGCATTTCCATGATCGCCTTGCTCTTCTATGGATCTATTTCGATGCCTCGATGCCGTACGATGAATCCTAGGAATTTTCTCGAGGAAACTCCGAACGCGCATTTCAGAGGGTTCATCTTCAAGTTGTATTTCCGAAGACGTTGGACTACTACTTTTAGATGCTCCCAATGCTCCTCGTGCGATTTGCTTTTCACCACAAGATCGTCGATATAGCATTCGACAACTTCATGTATGAGGTCATCGAAAATCTTCATCATGGCCCTCTGATAGGTAGCGTCGGCGTTATTCAGACCGAAAGGCATCACTTTGTAGCAGAGGAGTACGGAAAGCGGTATGCTTCTGGTCTTCGGAATGCATCTTTATTTGATTGTACCCTGATGAGCCGTCTATGAAGGAGAAGACTTCGTGAGTGGACGTGTTGTCTATCATCAGCTCGGTGACCAGTACGGGAAATTCATCCTTCGGACATGCTTTGTTGAAGTCCCGGAAGTCTACGAAGATGCGTACTGTCCCATTTTTCTTCATCACTGGGACGATATTGGCAATCCAGTCAGGGTACTGAACCTCTTGGATGAAGCCGGAGTCGATTA
Organism: Agapanthus africanus; assembly: GCA_030015575.1. Lineage (NCBI taxonomy): Eukaryota > Viridiplantae > Streptophyta > Magnoliopsida > Asparagales > Amaryllidaceae > Agapanthus > Agapanthus africanus. The sequence continues at coordinate 386,506,800 of JASDDO010000019.1, read as the reverse complement.
ACTTCTTGACCTCGGCGTTGATACTCATCTCAAGCTCGAGCCGCATTCTTCTTGGTGCTTGTTTGACTGGCTTGATGTCCGGAGATATCGCCAATCTGTGCACTGCTATCTCTGGATCTAGTCCCGGCATCTCGGAGTAGTTCCATGCGAAATAGTCTTTATACTGCATGAGCACGTCTCTTAGCGTAGCCACCCGTTCTTTAGACAACAGCTTACTGACGAACGTAGGTCGTGGATCGTTTGTCGTTCCCAAGTCGATTTTTCTGAGGTTATCTGCAGTAGTGTGTATCCCATCTTCCAGCTCTTTTGGCGTTGGTGGAAACTTTGAGATTACCTCGTTGTCATCGTTTTCGAAGCACCAGGGGAGGTCAACCATATCCTTGCCTATTCCTTCTTCTAACAGCGTTATCGCGTGACAGGTACGAGATCGTTTCCAATACCGATGTTGATCAAGTTCTACTCTCGCTATGTGCGTTGCTTTCGGCACATGCCTTTGCGGTGGGGCTACCCTCCAACTGTCGGATAGAGCGAATCTGCCGAGTTGGTATTGGTCTTCGACCCAGTTCTTGAAGGTGAAGCAGTCTTCGAGAGGATGTCCTATCGCTCGGTGATAGGAGTAATAATCAGGGTGAGAGACCCCGTCTGCTTGTTCGGGGTGCTAAGACTCCGGGAGCGTAATCATCCGACGTTTCATGACGAGGTCGAATATCTTCCTTGTCTTGTCTTGGGGAAAAGAATACACTTGACCCATCTTCTTTATAAGAGACGGATCTCGGTTGCTCGATTTTCGATCGTGTGACTTCTTGGACTCGCTTCGTTGCTGTCGAATGTTTTTTCCGTTCTTCATTTTGTTTTTGCCTTTGTGTCGAGTCTTCTTTGTGACGGGCTGGCGACGAAGGGCATCGTCATTCTTCGTAGCCTGCTGAAGGAAGTGTTGTGTCCTGGCTTTCTCGTAGATGGTCATTTCGCGGCTATGATCATCCCGGACTTTTTGACCTGCTTCTCTTATTAGCTTGTCCGTCTGTTCTTCAAACAACGGACTTGGCATTTTCATGGTGGGACCTCATTTTGGTTCACGGTTAGCGTCTTCTAACCGAGCATCTCCTTCTTCATCGAAGTCATATATAACGTAGCAGCCATAGAATCGCTCCCATTTCTTGGATTGAACATATCCAAGCCCGATCGTTTCCATTCTCCCATTGGACAACTTTCGCTAAGTTCCGGGGACGTTCCAGATCCTGTTGTACAACTGAGCTTGTCGTGCGGTCTTTTTAAAGGGTACGCCTTGGCGTCTTAACAACCTTTTTAATCCTTCTGCGTAGTATCTAGGCAGACGGATGGGTTAGAGCCTGTCAAGTGTAGAATCGGCACCATGCCAGATTTCTTTTTCCGTTTTGGTTTCCGCGGATCGATAAAAGAGGATTGATTTTTCATCTTTTCGCCTGGAAGGGACGTAGAACGTCTGCAGTTCCTGCACACTATAGGTATCAAGTGCGTCGAGCTCTTTGTAATGCTCTTGCGGAATCATGGCGATTTGCAAACTGTAAGTCCATGTCGCGCACCCCACGGCTTGGGGGGAGGCGGAATATATGAAAAACAATTATCAAAGCTTCGTAACACGGACTTGAGCACACGGATCGTGTCTAAACCATTACTAGCAAACTACGAAAAGTTTAACTACTCTGATTCAAAGTTATACCTCACGTTACTTGTCCTTCGGGTCTTCATCGCTATCCTCCATGCCTCGTAGGCTCTATGGAATGTCGGCACCTCAACGGCTTCCTCGAGTCAAAGACGATCCACCCGAGAGTCTATAGTCCGAGCTCTTATCTCGAATCTGAGATAACTACGACTCCTAGATCGCTAATCTAGAAGTCCTAGAGGGTATAGAGTAATAAGATGGATTAGTTAGTCACTTAAACCCTAGGTTTCTCAACTCATGAGAGCTATTAGGGTTTGAGGAAGAAGATGAAGACTTGAGGAGGGAGAAAGCTTTTGTGATAATGATATGAATAATAACTCATGAAAGAATAATATCAAGCATACAAATATCTCTTTGATAAATATCTAGAAAATATCTTGTAAGCTTCATTTAATTCTAAATGGTGAATACCTCATGAGTCATTAAGCATTTAATGAAAACTTACAACTCATCTCTCCACCTCATTTGTGTTTAATCCATAAAGAAATAAAAACAAATGAGTCATCTTCTTCTAGAAGCTTCCCAACAAATTACGAGACTGCCCCTCCCATCCATATTTCCGAAAAACACGGATAATCTTTGAATGGATAAATCCATCTGTATAATACTAGAATCTGGCTTAAACCAAAGCCTGCTAGTATTATCTGCCCGATCATAATACGTGCACAAGTGTACGTAAGTGATCGCGGCCCTGCCGTAAAACCATACGGCCTCTACACCTTTTGCCCGGTGCAGGGAAACTCTCTGTGTGGGACTCTAAAGACTCGACACTATGCTGGCAGTGGGTTTAACCACAGGCCGCAAGCGGTACTAGCTGTACGTAACGGTCCCCAGGTAGATGTCGATAAGAAGGACGATGAGGAAACCCATCCGAACTCCAACTGAGCCTGATGTGACAATCTCCATACAGTCCGGCCTGTTCGTCTAGGACTATCGCATATCGGGCCTAGGGGGCGGTAAATGTCAGACCCCTAATAGAGGTATAAGTCGTGTCGGAGTGAAGCCCATTACACCTTGAGAAACTACTGGAAGCCACCAGTAAATCTCGCTTGCCCTGGCCAGGGACTTTACGTAATGGCTCTCCATACACAGCACGATATCAACCCCCAATACCGGAAGAGACGAATCCTGTCTAACCGCCACTGCCTCCAAGTGCTTCGGGACTGCACCCAACTACTACCTGTTTGCACGACTCCTTTGAGCCGTGGTAGGGTAGTAATCTAAGTACAGTGGGAACACACCCGAGGCGAAGTAGTAGTGTCAAGTCGACGGACTAAGCTGTACTCATGTCACCTGGGAACTGCTATCTGACGATAGGTATAAATCCAACCTACAGTTCCCGGCGAGTCCTATCCGGTGTACCCGTAACTTAACGAGCACCTGCATACTATCTCCAGTATAACGCACTGATGGCTGTGGGGCAGACCATCTCCCCAACTGGGATGAGAAGCGTACACACTAGTCTACTCCGGAGTATCGATGCGATGTCTCGATAATCCTACGACCAGGGACCTGTATAGGATGTTGCTTATAGACTACCTAGCCCCCACTAGTGTGACTGCCATCACAACGCTGGTAATCAAGCAAAGATCCTAAGGGCTCTACTAATATGTATAAGCTATACGTTAAAAGAAACATATGCACATATTAAAGTAGACACAAACCAAGTAGCATACTACCATTTTTTAGCAAGACTGTCAATACAACTGTGAATATCCCAAGCTTCCATTAAGTAATATACAAACTAGTATGATACAGTAATGGTCTCTAGGGCATAAACACTAACAATCTCCCACTTGCACTAGGGCCATGTACTGGCATATCGCAGACCTATCATCTCGAATAGCCTTTCGAACTGCGTCTGAGGAATGGCCTTTATGAATGGATCAGCAGTGTTATTCTCTATATCTACTCTCTTTACCTCGATCTCCCGGCAATCTACGATCTCCCTGATTAGGTGATACCGCCTTAAGATGTGTCTGGACTTCTGATGGGACCTGGGTTCTTTCGCTAAAGCTATAGCGCCGTTGTTGTCGCAATACAGAGGTATTAGATCAATACTGGTAGGAACCACCTGAAGTTCTGTTAGGAACTTCTTCATCCAGTGTCATGCCCCGCTTCCCAGTGTACGGCGAAGTGGACGCGACAAGGCCCGCTACGTATATACTCAGAAGTACATACGCTAAGCGTAACTAAGCAATATAAATACACAAGAGACAAGAGTATAAAAGAACAGCAACTTTTATTAATAACATTCTTTGTACAATACATGAAAGGAAATACAACTGAAATAAAAGATGCCTAAACAGTGGCATAACAGGAAACGAAAAGTACAGAAAGAAAAAGTGTACAATGAAACTACAGTGCAGGGTCTTCAGTAAACTGCTCCAAGTCTTCTTACGATGGCTCAATCTCTGCCGGGTCCAAACCACCTGACGACATTCAAAGAAGAAAGAAATAGAATGTCGTCAGCGAACAGGTCGCTCGGTAAGTCCCAAAGAAGAATGAAGAATGAGAGTGACAGAGTATAGTATTTTCTAAAGTATTGTATTGTAGAATATTATGAAATATTGTTTAACTATATTGTTTGTAGCTTGGTACAGAAAGCTGCCAGTGTATACGAGGGGAGTCTCTATATGCCAGAGACTAAGGGCACGTATAGTACAAGGAACCGTTTATGCCACGGTACAACAGCAACGGAATATAGGTTAGGTGTCTTAATCTGACCACCTCATTCCACTTTTAACATCTTCCGTACCAATCTACCCCTTTAAACCCCGTGATGTCATATTTGTATTGTTATCTTGTAAACTTGTAATGATTGCTTGATTGACTTTGATTGACTGATTGACTGATTGACTGACCGAAACCATGATATCAGGAAACGGTTATAACCATAGAGTCATGTAAATGGAATACTGGGAATCATGTAAAAGGAATATCCATGGTTCGGTTCATTCAAACAGATTGTTAACTGGATCTGGAATTCATGTATTCATGTTGAGTTAGAATATAAAAGAATATAGATTGACTTGAAACATATTCAAGTTTTGTAGCTTGGTACAGAAGGCTGCCAGTGTATACGAGGGGAGTCTCTATATGCCAGAGACTAAGGGCATGTATAGTACAAGGAACCGTTTATGCCACGGTACAACAGCAACTGGATTCATGTTAGGTGTATTAAATCTGACCACCTCGTGCCACCTTTAACACCTTCCGTACCAATCTACCCCTTAAACCCCGTAGTGTTTTGATTGTATTGTTTGTCTTGTAAATTGTATTGATTGTATAATTGATTGACTGACTAACCGAAACCATGATATCAGGAAACGGTTGTAACCGTAGAGTCATGTAAATGGAATACTGAGAATCATGTAAAAGGAATATATCCATGGTTCGGTTCAGCCAAATTGTATAAATTGATAATTGTATTCATGGATTCATGTGTTCATTTTGAATTGGAATCTTGTAGATTATAGGTTGACTTGAATCAGATTCAAGTCAAATTAATCAGACTCAAACCCGAGTCAGACAATCAGAATTATGAATCGTGGTCTTATAATTGTTAGGGTCCTTAGGGTAATTTATAAACTTGAGGGGGTTTTATGTAAAAATATTTTTGTATAGTTTTCAAAATATAACTCAAGTATTTAATTATCGTCTTTAAGTACATACAACAATTTAATGATCAAGCTAAATATGTATACATGTTCGAATAGCATGAAATGAGTCAAGTATATTATTCGAGTAACTACCATAAACAATGCTGTAAAGAAATATTATGTACGACTAATTAATCAAGTTGAACGAATGCGAAATATAAACAGAAATATGGCTCTAAATGTTTTGCATGCGTAAGTTCCAGTTTCACCTAAATACGACTACCGGTTTGAGAGATATATATGTTTTCGTATCGTCGCGCAAAACAGATCAGAAGCTTTCGGCACCATCACATATTTTTAAAACGCAGTTTGAGTTAATTTTTATCGGGTTTCAGATTACGAAAATTATTAGAAAATTGTAGGTATTTCGATGTACTTATCGAAAACACCAAGATTCACATGATTTGGATTTCTGAAGCTCTAGTTATGATCATTTTAATATCAGCATTTAAAACAAAAATTCAGATTTCTGGACAGCAACTATATATTCTATTGCAAAGCCTATATCAGGTTGTTTCATGCATTCCTAAGTAATATAATATACAGAAAATTATAGTTCTATCAATGGTGCATCTACACATCTAAATTTTGTCACAAACGGACATCGGGTGTTCGAGTTATGTCCAATTTAAAAACAGTGTGCGAATCGGAACAGATTCTGTCCAGATCCGTCACTTAATATTGTAATGCAGTTTTCTTTATCTTAGATAGGTTTTCGGTAAAACTATAGAACTAAGAAAATCTAGATCATTCGATGTAGATATCAAAAACACCTGAGTTTGCTCAATTTGGATACCGGTATACCAAGTTATGTGTCCTAGAAATTGACCGACAGCTGCAGTTTTCTGTTTTACGATCAGTGAATAAATACGATGTAATTCCTAAACCGTTATGCGGATCGATCTAAAATTTTTACAGCATGTATAAAATAATATAATCTATCATATGTAAATTCCATGAAATTTTCAGAAGTAAAAATTAATTTTTAAAAATTATTTTAAACCTAACGGTATTGATGTGTATACTAAAATCGGCAAAAAGATTAACTAGTATTTTTATGCAAGCTTTATCCTTTCTTTTAATAACCAAACCGATTCCATGAGATATCGTAGATATATTATGGATTGAAATCTATGTTCTCACAACTTGTAATAAACATTCATAATCATGATGAAAGAATTAAAAATACTTTAATTTGAACAAGAGATAATAAGATATTATTAAACCATATAGAATCATATATATCTAAACTTATGTATATGTATATGTATATGTTTATGTGTGTCTTCTCTTATGGATTATGATATGAAAAGAATAGGGGGTTCACGATGCATGACAAGAGGAAAAAATAGAGGTGAGGGGAAAGGAGAGAGAAGGGACTTACATGCACAAGCCGGTATTGTCACCGGGCTTGTCTATCCGCCGATAGCCTCGCGTTACTAGCGAGACCTTCTTGAAGACTTCTTCATGTTCTTCTTCTTGTCATCTTGGTGAAGAGGAAGAAGTGAGAGATAGAAAAATATGAGGAAGGAAAAGATGGAGGAGGACAAATAAAGATGTTGTAATGGTGAATAATAATATATGCATTTAACATGAGAATTAAAAGAGAAATGAAAGGTCACCATTCATTTTGGAAATGAAAGGTCTCATTTGTAGGTTATGGGAAGAATAAAAAATGATAAAAAATAATTGCAAGAATGGGGATTTGAACATGTGACTTATGGAATAACAATGCAAGGACTTAACCAATGAGCTATAAGGTTGTTCATGCATATATTTAATTATAATTAAATATATGATGTTGCTTAAAAAGAAAATGGGCTTTTTAGATGGGCTGTAGAGAATAAGAATAATGGATTTGGGTTAAATATTTATGAAAGGAAAAATAAGAATGAGAAGTTAAAAACTTAAATATAAGAAAATGAAATTGTACCTAGAAAAAAAATACATAATAGATTGAGGAATAAAATAATAATAAATTTAATAGAAAAAGGAAAATACCAAGTACAAATAAATACGGTATATTATTGAAGAGGGATAATACAAATGTATAAAGATTTTGGGGTCATTACATCCAGACAGCTTCTTTTGCGGCATCGCAAGCAGCTATGTACTCCGCTTCCATCGTTGAGTCAGCAACGGTGTCCTGCTTGGAACTCTTCCAACAGACCGCCCATCCATTGAGGGTAAAGACATAACCCGACATGGACTTGGAGTCATCCTTGTCACTCTAGAAGCTGGAGTCAGCAAAGGCCTCGATCTGGAGGTCTTTTCCGCCATACACCAAGAACATATCCTTAGTCCTCCTCAGGTACTTGAGAATGTTCTTTACTGCTATCCAGTGCTTCTCCCCTGGGTTTGCCTGATACCGGCTTACAACGCTTAATGCGTATGCTACATCTGGTCTGGTACATAACATCGCATACATTATAGAGCCTACCGCAGAAGCGTAGGGTATAATCGACATGCGATCCCTTTCCAAATCAGTCTTAGGAGACATCTCTTTGGAGAGGTTGATTCCATGACAAGCCGGTAAGTTACCGCGCTTAGAATCTTCTATGCTGAATCTTTTCAATATGGTGTCTATGTACCTAGACTGCGAAAGTCCCAACATCCTCTTTGATCTATCACAATAGATCTGGATCCCCAGAATGTAGGTGGCATCACCCAGGTCCTTCATGGAGAACTTCTGTGACAAGAATGTTTTGACTGACTGTAGCATAGGAATATCATTTCCTATTAGGAGAATGCCATCCACGTACAAGACGACGAATACTACAACTCTCCCTATAATCTTACTGTATATGCATGGTTCATCTGGATTCTTGATAAAGTCGAATTCTTTGACAGTATCATCAAAACAGATGTTCCAACTCTGCGATGCCTGCTTTAGTCCATAAATGGACTTAAGCAACTTGCACACTTTATCGCTGCTCCCACTCTGAATGAATCCCTTTGGCTGATCCATATAGACGCATTCTTCCAAATTACCATTTAGAAAAGCCGTCTTTACGTCCATCTGCCAGATCTCTTAATCGTGGAAGGCAGCAATGGCAAGAAAGACCCGAATGGATTTGAGCATAGCCACTGGAGAAAAGGTTTCGTTATAGTCCAAACCAGGTCTTTGATGAAAACCCTTTGCAACAAGTCTAGCCTTATAGGTTTCAACCTGTCCATCCACACCAATCTTCTTTCTGAAGATCCATTTGCATCCTACGGGTTTTACCCCATCTGGAGCAATGTCCAAAGTCCTTACTTTGTTAGTGTACATAGACTCTATTTCGGTCCGCATTGCATCCAGCCATTTTACCGAGTCGCCGCTCTGAATGGCTTGCTGGAAGCTAGTAGGGTCATCATTATCAATGATGCAATCTTCTCGATCCCCGTCTATGAGAAAACCGTATTATCTCTCGGGCAGATGAGACTGCCTACTATTTCTGCGAATAGGCGCTGGTATGTCCCTTTCTTCTGAAACTTCTGGTTCTACCCTACTTTCAGTAACAGCTTGTGGTTCTAGAATTTCTTCCAGTTCTATTGCGCTCCCACTCTTCTGATTTTCTAAAAATTCAGCTTCCAAGAAGTGGGCATGACGAGAAACAAAAACCTTTTGTTCCTCTGCGTAATAGAAATAATACCCCTTGGAGTTCTTTGGATATCCCACAAACTTACACTGTACTGAGCGTGCCTCGAGCTTGTCCGGATGCTGCTTTTTTACAAAAGCTGGACATCCCCATGTCTTCAGGTACTGAAGATAGGGTTTCTTCCCACTCCACATCTGATATGGTGTGGTAGGCACGGTCTTGGTTGGAACCTTGTTCAAAAGATATGCAGCTGATTCTAGTGCATAACCCCAGAAAGATCGCAGTAACTCAGCCTTACTCATCATGGAACAAACCATATCCAATAGGGTTCGATTCCTCCTTTCCGATACACCGTTGTGTTGTGGTGTGTATGGAGGAGTAAGCTGAGAGAGAATTCCATTCTCTTTTAAGTAACCCAGGAACTCGACACTTAAGTATTCACCACCTCGATCAGATCTCAGTATCTTGATACTTTTGCCTATTTGGTTTTCCACTTCATTCTTGTATTCCTGGAATTTCTTAAAGGCCTCGGATTTATGCTTCATTAAGAAGATATATCCATACCTAGAGAAATCATACGTAAAAGTAATGAAGTAGGAATAACCACCTCGCACATGTGTAGATATTGGACCGCACACGTCACTATGTATGAGTCCTAAAAGCTCGCTCGCTCTTACTCCGTGTCCAGTAAACGGAGTCTTTGTCATCTTTCCCATGAGACAAGATTCACAAGTAGCATAAGATTGATATTCGAACGGATTCAAATATCCTTCTCTATGTAAATTCGTCAACCGTGTTTCATTGATGTGACCTAGTCTACAATGCCATAAGAAAGCCTGATTTATTTCTGCAGACTTTCTTTTAAGTGTGTTATGCACATTGAAAACCTGAGCTTGATTCAATACGTATATACCGTCATCTAATGTACCGGAACCAAACAGAACTTGATTTAGGTAGATGTGAACTACATCACTTACGAATGTAAAGTCATATCCCTCTCTCAAAAGTGAGGATACTAATATGATATTACAATTCAAACTAGGTACATACAAACAGTTACGTAGAATCAATATCTGCCCACTTGTCAAACCTAGGCGATATTTTCCCACGGATTCAACATCCATGCTCATTCCGTTTGCAACTCTGAGAGACAAATCACCTACCCTGATAACTCTACGGTTTCTCAAAGCATGTAATGAATTACAGATATGAGATCCTGATCCAGTATCTAGTACCCAGAAAGTAGAGTTAATTGACAAACAGTTCTCAATCACAAACACACTCGAGGCCGAAACCACGACATGCTTCGAATCCTGGTTACTGGCTTCCAAAGCCCTGCAATCTTTCTGCCAATGCCCAATCCATAACAATAGGAACATCTCTCCTTACCTACACCAAGTCCCGAAACTTTTGCTCTTCCCTTTCCTTCTACTTCACTGATACCGTATATCGGCTTTGTGGAGGTCTTCTTCTTTTCACCCTTTACTTTCGCGCTGGATGCAGAAGAATAAGGTCCCCCATTAAACAGAGCGGGTGTCTCCCTGGTTTCTTTCAGGGTGTAAGTAGAGGGTAGGGACTGTGGAAATAAGTCAGCGCATGACCTGTTTCCTAACGTGGTCTCCAGGTCCTTGAGCTCATCAATATAGCTAGTCATCGTAAGGACGTCGTCCCCTATAGATGACCCGACAGCCAACCTCTCTTGAAATAATTCGTTCGAGGTCTCATATCTTGCGATACGAGATTGCTCTCCATATAAATCTTTATTATGGAAAAAGATGGAAACTAAGTCCATCTTCTCGTGCTGCTTCTGGTATACACGATCAACTGAAGCCAACACGATGCACTGGGCATTCGCACTATCCTTTTCCCTTGTCTGACGGATATCCATATCCGTGACGGTGGAAACTGGACCTGGGACGGTGGGGGCTTGAGTAGTAATAGGGTGGTCCAGCTTGTTATAGGCAATGGACATCTGGACAGACCTTTGCCAATCATATAAGTCAGATTCAGTCATTTTGTTATCTAGATGTAACCTAGTCATGGTCACAAGGTCGCTGCAAAGAGAGAGAGAGAGGGAACACTTTAGCATGATGCTCTTGCAAGTTTAGATTGGTTTTTAGTTTATCTAAACTGGATGGCTCCTACTGTTTCTCGAATCCTTCCTCAAACCATAAAAAAAGAATTAGCCAGGACTGATCTCACCGTACAATACTTGCTTAACCGTTCGGCCAGGCCGGTGTCGGTACTTCGAGGGAGGTTTTCCAACGCTTTCGCGAAGTTCCTTAATTAAAAAACCTCTTTTCTCTGGGGGCGTAGCCCCGCTGACACCTTTCTCGACACCTACTTGGTTTATAGCATTGATCGTTAAGTGACGAATCTCCTGATGAGTAGCGGATACTCACAGTAGGATCGGGATCCAAATATCATCGTATGATAATGCTGAAGGAATCCTACCAACATTCATCAAACTCCAAATAGTATGCAACACTAGCAAGTTTCAGTTTCTTTAGAAACTCCCGATGTGGATTTTTGCCCCATGTTCTTATGACCTTGACGAAGGCCAACAAATCATAAGTCACATGTCAAGTTCTGCCCATCATTATCTTGTTAATTTGAACCCACCCATACATACCCTTGACGAAGGCCAATAAGGTAATACGACTATCCCAAACCAACTCATCTATCTATGCAACAAATGAATACCTCGGCAGCTACCAAACACTATGCCTTGACGAAGACCAACAAACATAGCTTAAATACTACTGACCATTCACAAGAAATGACGGAGGGCTACGACTGGTTTTGGCGAAACCGTGAACGTAGTGAACTTGATATAATCGAACGAACCTGATAGTTTTTTAAAAGGAGTGGTTAAAGCTCCGCAATTTAAAAATTCTGCTCTTTTAAAATAACCGAGTGGTTTCTTTTAAATTTGTTCCAATGATTCAACTTTGGTTTATTTTCTTTGCATTAATATAATGCGTCCCATCAATTAACCTATCATTGCAGGAAACAACGAAAATACAACGTCCTCTTATGCCATCCGCATTCGCCTCCGGGTCCCGTCATTCACCCGTTAGGTTACTTAACTAACGACAGAGCGGGGGCTGGGCTAGCGCGGGTGTAAAACATAAGTAACGTCTAATAGCTATCATATATAGATATTCTACATTCGTCAGACGCAATAATAGGCATTCCAGATCACAGATGAACATTATTAGATATACAAGCAATCCGCGTTTTCTTTGAGCCTGCAACGAAAGACGGATTACACAGTTGTGATGAATAGCCATTACCCCACCCTAGACCCTTACGGGTACGGCAAACTACCCGCCAAGTACCCGAAGTGAAGCGGTCTCCCTCAGCAACGTGAGTAGGCCACTAAACACTTCAAAGTACCCGGTAGTTTGTGCACCCCATCTTGGGTCTATCCTAGGAGCAAAAAACAGTAAATGAAATAATACAACGGTGGCTACAACCTCAGCCCGGATGTGCCCCGCAAAAGAATATTACATCATATTACAATTTACATCGAATGAATGAATATAAAATCTCATCTCAAACCCCGGCTAATCATCACAACGATCCAATCAAGTTCATACACACAAACCAGTAAAAACCATTACAGAAATGTGCAACCCCCTGCTAACCGACATACTAGCAATTAGGGGAGGTTTACGAACACATTAAACATTACAGATAAAACCCAATTAGCAAACAACTTAGAATATCGATTGACAGCCTTTTTTCATGTCTACCCCAAATGCAAGCCAGCATTGAAGTAACCTGGGCAAAAACAAAATATACAGGAAAACAAAACACCCAAATTCAAGAATTACTGTGTAAATCCGAGTCAACTCTAAGTTGACTCGGCCGTAGATCCGCGGCGGATTGCACAAATCCGCCGTGCTTCCGCGGCAGTCCAATCGAGTTACCTCCTCGTATTTCCCTAGTATTCTTAGAATTCCCTGCTGTGAATTTTCATACCTATCAAATAATTTTTTCGACACGTTTAAAATTGACAGAAACTTGAGGGGTCCGGGGTTATGTTTTCGCGTTTTTCCGACGATCGAAGTTCTAATTAGTTGCTAACAAGCTAGTAAAGGCTTAGTAGGCTCTGATACCACTGTAAGTCCATGTCACGCACCGCACGAGCTTGCGGGGAGGCGGAATATATGAAAAACAATTATCAAAGTTTCGTAACACGGACTTGAGCACACGGATCGTGTCTAAACCATTACTAGCAAACTACAAAAGGTTTAACTACTCTGATTCGAAGTTATACCTCACGTTACTTGTCCTTCGGGTCTTCATCGCTATCCTCCACGCCTCGTAGGCTCTATGGAACGTCGGCACCTCAACGGCCTCCTCGAGTCAAAGACGATCCACCCGAGAGTCTATAGTCCGAGCTTCTATCTCGAATCTGAGATAACTACGACTCCTAGATCGCTAATCTAGAAGTCCTAGAGGGTGTAAAGTAATAAGATGGATTAGTTAGTCACTTAAACCCTAGGTTTCTCAACTCATGAGAGCTATTAGGGTTTGAGGAAGAAGATGAAGACTTAAGGAGAGAGAAAGCTTTTGTGATAATGATATGAATAATAACTCATGAAAGAATAATATCAAGCATACAAATATCTCTTTGATAAATATCTAGAAAATATCTTGTAAGCTTCATTTAATTCTAAATGGTGAATCACCTCATGAGTCATTAAGCATTTAATGAAAACTTACAACTCATCTCTCCACCTCATTTGTGTTTAATCCATAAAGAAATAAAAACAAATGAGTCATCTTCTTCTAGAAGCTTCCTGACAAATTACGAGACTGCCCCTCCCATCCGTATTTTCGAAAAACACGGATAATCTTTGACTGAATAAATCCATCTGTATAATACTAGAATCTGGCTTAAACCAAAGCCCGCTAGTATTATCTGCCCGATCATAATACGTGCACAAGTGTACGTAAGTGATCGCGGCCCTGCCGTAAAACCATACGGCCTCTACACCTTTTGCCCGGTGCAGGGAAACTCTCTGTGTGGGACTCTAAAGACTCGACACTACGCTGGCAGTGGGTTTAACCACAGGCCGCAAGCGGTACTAGCTGTACGTAACGGTCCCCAGGTAGATGTCGATAAGAAGGACGATGAGGAAACCCATCCGAACTCCAACTGAGCCCGATGTGATAATCTCCGTACAGTCCGGCCTGTTCGTCTAGGACTATCGCATATCGGCCCTAGGGGGCGGTAAACGTTAGACCCCTAATAGCGGTATAAGCCGTGTCGGAGTGAAGCCCATTACACCTTGAGAAACTACTGGAAGCTACCAGTAAATCTCGCTTGCCCTGGCCAGGGACTTTACGTAATGGCTCTCCATACACAGCACGATATCAACCCCCAATACCGGGAGAGACGAATCCTGTCTAACCGCCACTGCCTCCAAGTGCTTCGGGACTGCACCCAACTACTACTTGTTTGCACGACTCCTTTGAGCCGTGGTAGGGTAGTTATCTAAGTACGGTGGGAACACACCCGAGGCGAAGTAGCAGTGTCAAGTCGACGGACTAAGCTGTACTCATGTCACCTGGGAACTGCTATCTGACGATGGGTATAATCCAACCTGCAGTTCCCGGCGAGTCCTGTCCGGTGTACCCGTAACCTAACGAGCACCTGCATACTATCTCCAGTACAACGTACTGATGGCTGTGGGACAGACCATCTCCCCAACTGGGATGAGAAGCGTACACACTAGTCTACTCCGGAGTATCGATGCCCTGTCTCGATAATCCTACGACCAGGGACCTATATAGGATGTTGCTTATAGACTACCTAGCCTCCACTAGTGTGACTGCCATCACAACGCCGGTAATCAAGCAAAGATCCTAAGGGCTCTACTAATATGTATAAGATATACGTTAAAAGAAACATATGCACATATTAAAGTAGACACGAACCAAGTAGCATACTACCATTTTTTAGCAAGACTGTCAATACTACTGTGAATATCCCAAGCTTCTATTAAGTAATATACAAACTAGTATGATACAGTAATGGCCTCTAGGGCATAAACACTAACACAAACTTCGTTCATCGCCAGTGAAGGCTTGTAATTATAGCCGAACAGAACATACTGTATTAACCTCATCTTCAGAGTCGCTGCCGAAGACCAAAATAGGGGTGGACGATCCCGGCTTGTTGCATTGCGGCGGTCCTGAATAGACTATCTCTTCTTCTTCTTCGGTATCGCTCCCAAAGACCGGAATAGTGGTGATAGCTTTCTGCTTATTCTCCAGTTTATGGCACCTTTTCGTGTTTTCGAAGTCTGGCAAGAAGTATTTTGTATCTTCGTATTTTCGGACTTCATTCACGGAGAATGGGTTCAGCTCCCCTGTTACGGTATACTCGAGACCATCCTTGAAATACTTCATACACCGATGTTGTGTAGAAGGGATGATGTTGTACTCGTTCAACCAAGTCCTGCCGAGCAAAGCGTTGTAGCAAGTCTTGGTTTCAATGACGTGAAACTTGATGTCCGTGACAAGCAGCCCAAAACACAACGTCAGTATCACAGACCCGAGCGTTCGTGATGACTGGGAATCGAAACCGGAGATGGTGATCTTATCCCGAGCGAGGTGTTGAATGCTCATGCAAATCTCCTTCAATACTCTCACATTGAGAAGATTGACGGAGGACCCATTGTCGACCAGGATTTTGCCTATCTTGATATCATGACAGTATTCGGTGACATATAGGGGGCGGTTGTGCTCGCACGTCTCGAGGAGGAGGTCTTCATCGCCGAAAGTGACGTCAGCAGTGTGCACGTCTTCCAGCTTGTCCTTCATCTTTTATTCAGCGAGGAAAGCTTGAAATTGGCCAGGCTCTTGTAGTGCCTTGATCAGAGAATCTCTCGCCACTTTAGATAGCAGGAGGGCGTCAAGAATGCTTAGCTGCAAGGGTATCTTCCTCAAGTGTGCCAGAACGTTGTAATCCACCTTGTTTTTCTTGGGCGGGTCCTTGGCTGCCAGCTCTTCAACGATTCGGTCATCGAGGGCGATATCTTCAAGGACTTTTTCCTTCCCTTTATATTTTTTACTCGACCCCTTGTTTGTGGGCCCAAGATTCTTTTCGGGTAGCGTGCGATTACGCAGCTGAATGTTCTCACAGGTCTTCATCTCTTCTGCTTCAGAGATGGATTCCTTGAAGAGAGGACCGAGGGCTATTTCTTCATCCGAATAGCTCCTAAAGGTAAGAACTTGCGATCCCTTACTATCAACCATGTGACAGTTGTCGGCAGTTCTTTTGCGCTCATCTGTCGCGCTCTTCTGCTCTCAACGCGTCTTGCGCTTCATTCGCTTGAAATGCTGCCGGTGGGCAACATATCCTTGCCACCAAGTTTTAAAGGTGTTGCACTCTTCAGTAGGGTGTGTAGTCCTCCGATGGTATAAGCAGTAGTTTGGATGTGCGTTTGTTTTGTCGGGATGTATCATACCAGGAGTGTTTCCTTCGGAAGGTGGCAGCTTCATCCTCCTCGACATGGCTTTGGCGAATCGTTTCCTTGTCTTGAACCTGCTTTTGCTAGCGGCGGATGTGGTTTGATCTGGTAGGAGTGTTTTTACCCTTTCGTTCAGTCGCCGGCGTTTGGCTTTTTCGTATACGGCGATTTCACGCTACTGATCAGCTTTGCTTTTCAGAAGAGCTTCGTTCAGGAATACGTCAATCATCTCATCTGATAGTTTTAGGAATTCCAATTCGGGATCTGCCCCCAGTTTCTCTGTATCAGGAGCTTCTTCGCTATCTATTGACGAATAAGAGATCACGTGGCAGCTTGCCACATAATTCTCAGGTTCATCTGACGAGTCTTCTCCCTCATCTTTGTCGCCATCTCCGTCTTCAAAGATGTGGTTGAGAAACTCTTGGAGTGTGATCGGGGTTCACGCTTTCTGGTTATATTCCTCCAGCGCGTCAATATATTTTTGCAGGTCTGTGCGCTTGTCATCAGACTTCACGGGCTTTTTGGTCTTCTTCTTCTTCTTTGAAGATTTTGACGGCTGGGCTTGAGCGTTTTGATTATCGCTGCCAGTTCTTGGTGTCGGGCGCGGCTTCAGCATTCCTTCAATGATCTCGGGCTCTAGCGGGTTTTTCCACCTGATCGCCGGGCAAGTGTGAAGATCCCTCAGTATTCTTTTCGTCTTGGCTGAAAGAGCGACCTCCCATGGAGCTTCTTCTATAAAAGAGTATGATGCCCCCGGTGTGTCCCCTCTTTTGAGAGTGTGCGGCTGAGTCGGGCTTACTTTCCAATTCTCGCACAGTGCGAATTTTCCCTGTTGATATTGGTCCTTGATCCAACCTTTGAAGACGAAGCAATCTTCGATTGGGTGGCCTATCACTTAGTGATAGGGGCAATAATTGGGATTACTGGCCTCACCGGGTTGCAATGGGCGTTTTGGATCCGGTAAGGTGATGAGCCTATTGTGCACCGCTAGCTCAAACAATCTCCTCATTTTATCCCGGGGAAACGAGTAAGGGCGCTTCAGTTTCTCATTAAAGAATCGTCGTCTTTCGTCTTGGCGGTCAGTTGGTTTTGGACCACTGGGTTGCTGCTGTACATTGGCGACGAAGGTCGCTTTCCCTTTCCCCTTTTCGTTTCGATAATCCACTTTTGAAGAGGACGGCATGTGGCCCATCTGATCCATCTGAGCCAGCTTGTCAATCAAGGCCTAGAAGGTGGTCGTCTTGAAGAACATCATGAATTGGAAAATGGTCGCCTGCGGATCGAGGGTTTCCACGAACATGCCCATTGCAGGCGCTTCTTCGATGCGCTGTTCGCACTTCGACCATAGATTCTGCCACCGTATCACGTACTGCACCCATGTTTCGCCTGGCTTCACTCTGGCGTTAATTAACGCGGTGATCGGTGTAAGTCGATGTACAACACCCCAATACTTATGGGGAGGCGGAATTTTCAAAAACGAACTTGTTTAGTGAACAAACATCGACTAACCGCTTGAATCGAAGCTAAACGATAACTAACTTAAAACATAGAGTTTCTATGCTACTATGTTTAGGGATTATACCTAACGAATCGTGTCCTTCGTCTTTGCGAACTCCACCTCCTCCTCGGCCTTCTCGAAGTAGTAGACGATCCACCCGAGAGCTTTACTCCAAGCTTAGCCTCTAAACTTGAGGCAACTAAACTTCTCTAAGTGCTAATCAAAGAAGCTAGGTGAAATATAGAGAGGGTTATGGATTAAGTAGTCTAACTAATCCTTGTACTCAACACATGAGAGGGGAGGATTAGGGTTTGAAGAGGGAGAGCTAGAGGAGAGAGAAGGTGAGGATAATAATGAAGTGAGAATAATGAGTTATGATAATATATATCAAGCATTTCTTTTATCAAGAAAAGAAAAGAAATGAATTTAACAACCATGCTTGATAATATCTAGTGATGATTCACATCCATGAGTCATTAAGCATTTATGATGCATTAATGACATGGATGAATCATCCATATGACTCACTAATCACATTCATTGTATATGCCACCTAAACCTCCTTAGTCACCATCTTCTAGAAGCTTCTCGCGCAATTACAAGAACGCCCCTCCTTTCCGCAAAAATACGGAAAAACTTTAGACTGTATAAATCCAATAACCGGATACCAGTAACTGGCTTAAACCAAAGCCGACTGGTAAAAACTGTCCGAAAGTCGTACGTGCGAAAACACACGTATGCGTCCGAACCCTTGTCGTAAAACCATACGACCTCTATATCGTTTCGCCTGGAGTAGGGAAACTCTCTGTGTGGGACTCTAGAGACTCGACTACTACGCTGGCAGTGGGTTTAACCACAGAC
Organism: Agapanthus africanus; assembly: GCA_030015575.1. Classification (NCBI taxonomy): domain Eukaryota; kingdom Viridiplantae; phylum Streptophyta; class Magnoliopsida; order Asparagales; family Amaryllidaceae; genus Agapanthus; species Agapanthus africanus. Next base: position 386,488,006 of record JASDDO010000019.1, on the reverse strand, counting down.
CGCAAGCGGCACTAGCTGTACGTAACGGTCCCCAGGTAGATGTCGATAAGAAGGCCGATGAGGGAACCCATCCGAACTCCTACTGAGTCTGATGTGACAATCTCTGTACAGTCCGGTCCGTTCGTCTTAGACTATCGCATATCGGGCCTAGGGGGCGGCAAGCGTCAGTCCCCTAATAACGGTATAAGTCGTGTCGGAGCGAAGCCCATTACACCCTGAGAAACTACTGGAACCTACCAGCAAATCTCGCTTGCCCTGGCCAGGGACTTTGCGTAATGGCTCTCTGACACAGCGCGATATCAACTCCCAATACCGGGAGAGACGAATCCTGTCTAACCGCCACTGCCTCCAAGTGCTCGGGACTGCACCCAACTGCTACCTGTTTGCACGACTCCTTTGAGCCGTGGTAGGGTAGCAATCTAAGAACAGTGGGACACACTCGAGGCGAAGTAGCAGTGTCAAGTCTGCGGACTATGCTGTACTCATGTCACCTAGGAACTGTTCACTGACGACTGGTATAAAACCAACCAACAATCCCCTGTGAGTCCTGTCCGGTGTACCCGTAACCTAACGAGCACCTGCATACTATCTCCAGTACGATGTACTGACGGCTGTGGGACAGACCATCTCCCCAACTGGGATGAGAAGCGTACACACTAGTCTAATCCGGAGTATCGATGCTCTGTCTCGATAATCCAACGACCAGGGACCTGAATAAGGATGTGCTTGTAGACTATCCAGCCCCCACTAGTGTGACTGCCATCACAACGCTGGTAGTCAAGCAAGATCCTAAGAGCTCTATCAATACGTATACTCACATATTAAGATAGAAAAACCAAGTAGCATACTACCATGTTTAGCAAGACTGTTATATATATGTGAATATCCCAAGCTTCCATTAAGTAATATACAAACTAGTATGATACAGTAATGGCCTTCTAGGGCATAAACACTAACAATCGGGGTGCGCTCACTAGCGCTGGCGAAATGTTGGGTGAACAGCAATTCTATCTCTGTAAAAGTTTTGACAAAGTCGTTGGGAAGCTCTGAGTACCATTCGAACGCCGTCTCCGCCAAGCTGCCAACAAACTGGCAAAGCAGTAACTTATCATCCCCTCCAGTGTTGCCACGGAAAGCCCTGAACTGAGCGACATGTTGATGGGGATTACCTGTCCCCTTGTACACATGGAATTTAGGAATTGTGTATCCTGACGAGTACTTTATCTGATCGTACCATCCTGGATATAGTCGCCCAGTTCTGACGACTTATTCGGTTGCTTCATTCACTTGATGAGCTCGTATTTGCTGAGCTATATAATCATCGAGCATGGCTTTGGAGATGGTCTCCTCCTTAGCTGCTGACAAAGCCGGCGGAGGATTTGATGTCTCTCCTCTATCATCTTCAATTATTACTGGAGGATTTTCGGCTGGATCATCAGGCCCATCATATCTTGGAATAGAAGGGTCATTTGTTTTATGTTGGCCGCTTGTTCCGCAGCCTCTTTGTCCTTCTTCTCAAGCATTCTCCGAAGGAATTCGGCATCCGTTTCCTGCTCATGACGCTGCTCCGAAGATGTCTCCGGGCCTGCTTTTGGTCCCGTGAGTGCGGCCATGACTGTTAGCATCTCTGGGAGCTTTTGTTGTTGTTGCTCCTGAGCCGTAGTCACTGATCGCGTAAGCGGTCGATGACCTGTGGAGATACGGTTATCCTCTTTTCCGGATGCCATATAGACGGTATGCACCACCATGCCCCCAGACTTAGGGCGTTTAGGTTCAGTGCCCTTGACATTTGTCGCAGACATGGGGATCTTCTCTGGCCTTCTCATTTTGTGGACTGGTGACGTTGAGGGGGTCGTTGCAGCGGGCACCCAGGTAGACGGCACCTTCTGTGGTACGACAGAGTGGTCCTTCTCTTGCCGAACCTTTATCTTCTTCGGTCGGCTGGAGCAGTCTTGGTTGATCATCGAGTCTTGGACCTGTCGCTAGACCTTGTGAATTTTAGAGGACAGATGCTGAGGGGGCTGCTTTAGCTTCTCCTTTGTAACGTTCTCCACAGGCGAAGGAGATCTTTTAAGCACGGCGGTCGGGGAATTTTTGCCCACCCTCCTAAGTGGTTCAAAGTTGTTCCCAGTTGGAACAGCAGCGTCAATTTCCACCGTTGGAGCTGGTGGGGTAAGTCCGGAAAGGGAACTACCCCTATCTTTCCTTACTCGGCGCCAGTGACGACGGCGAGCATGTCGTGCTGACGGGACCGGCTCAGTTATAGGGGTGGCTTCGTCATGCCCCCTGTTCTGGTGGAAGGTTGCTGCCGGCGTTAGCCTCTTGAAGACTGATATCCGCTAAGTGGGGATAGCCAATCTATCAAAGGCAGACTTTCGCGCAGGGGGAGCAGTTTTGATGACTTCGCCAGGAACAGGAGCTGAAACGGTCAGCCTTGCAAAGACCTGCAAGACCGACTCCTTAGCAGGGGAAGTCGCTCTGATGACTTCAGGAACGGGAATGACTATCCACTTTGGGATGGCCGCTTCAGGTATCGCGGGCTTCTTCACGGGCCCACTTGAGTTTTAGCCCAGTCTGTTGAAAAATGAGGCACTGGACTTGGGCGACCCGTTGAGAGGGGCCGCGGTGGTTGTAAGCCAATCAAAGACCGACTTCTTCGGAGCATCTTGCGATGGCAATGAGGCGTTGAAGCTCATTGGTAAGAGCATGGTCCCAAAGAATAGCCCTGTAGTGGCTTGCGTCACCTGGTCCACCGGCATCGTAAAAAGGGAGGCCGCTTGAGGCATGTAGGTCGCTCCTCCGGCGAGGACGGAGTGGGAGTTGTTGCAATTAATGCAGTTTGAACCCATTGATCTTCTGTTTTTCTGCACGGAGCAAGATACCAAATCTTAGTACTTCACATCCAAAGGCAACCATAGCAAACCGCGATTCGTTCGCGAAACACGACACACGATGTGTGGAGTGGAAAGAGGAAAAGATCCTACCGGGCGTGCCAGAATCTGTTCTCCGCCGAAAGACCGGGAAGACTGACTTCTTGCCAGAATTTGGGGGCAGATGCTATTTGTTTTTATCCGTCCACCTCTCTGAAGATGCCAAGTTGATTTATGGCACCGTGTATCGGAGGTTTAGACGGATGCAGCCATTGTAGCAGACTTCGTCAAATTCCCCCTCGTTTGAGGGGTTTTTTATTGTGGGGACGCTCTTCCCTGCAGGCGCAAGTCCCTGCAGTTAATTACGCTACCGCATCGCGGTAACCACTTTCTCCTTCTCCAGATGGTCACTTCGTGTCGTGTGTGTTTGTTTTATTTTTGGTTGCTCGTGGATTGTATACGGAGACTAATTTATGTTGTCGCCCGTAGGGCGTGGATTAGTCCAAATCCGTATTTTCCTAGATTTGGGTTTTGGTTTAGGTTTAAGGATACGTTAGTCTCATTTGAGACTAAGATCAACTTAAACGTTTGTTAAGGATACGTTAGTCTAATTTTAGACTAATATCAACTTAACCATTTGTTAAGGATACGTTAGTCTAATTTTAGACTGAGATCTACTTAAAAGGATCGTTTAGATCCAACAAAAGAGCATTTGGGCTCTATTGTTTTAGTTTAGCGACATTGCGGTCCAGTTTAAAGACGTCATGGTCTGTAAAGTTTAAGGACATCATAGTCCATGAGTTTAAGGACCCCACAGTCCGTGGAATGTCTGGATGTCGGGACCCGTCACCTCTCTGAAGACGTTGAAGGATTACAACGACAAATATCAGAAGAGTGAAGAGATGTGCCCTTGAACCAATGTTGGTTGAAAGGCTTCAGGTTTTACTTTGAATGTCATATGAGATGATCAATTTTTGAAGACAAGAGTGTATTTGAGGTTCAGTCAAAAGGGGGTCCTGCCTCTAGAAGATTTAGCTAATTTAGGCTAAGATTGGCTCGAATATAGTGTTAAACACTAGAGTACAGTCGGTTATCACGTGCTCCCACATTATGCGCTTAGAATAGTGTTAAAAACACTAGGGATGAAGCGCACAAAATAGTGTTAAACAACAAAAAAAATAAGCGCTCACGTGGGGTCACGTGAGGCGCTTGAGTATTGGGCCAGACTTCCCTTATTTTATTCTCAGAATATGCAAATAAGTGTTAAACACTTAATCTTATGACCATCACGTGAGGATACGTGATAGTGCCCATGCATTGGGTATTAACTCCTCAGTTTTACCCCCTTTTCTCCTTTTTTTTTAAAGGGGTGTTTGTCAGGGGTCACGTGGAGACACGTGGGGCATCCAAAATCTGTTCTGCCCTTCTTATTTTGAGGAGTCTGTTCAAGGGTCACGTGGGAGCACGTGACCTAGTCTTATTCGTTCTCTTTTGATCATTGAAGGGGAGAGTTACGTGTTGCCACGTGATCATGTTGGGTACTTGATCTTTTTACGTGCATAGAGAGACAAATTCCTTGTTTAAGAATTAAATTCTCTTATAGGGTTAAACCCTAATTTTATTTAGATGAATTAAATTCCTATATGTTCGAAAGAATTAAATTCTTTAAACTTAATTCTCTCTCTAAGTTTTGGATCTGCATGGCAGAATCTTCCCGATGAGAATTAAATTCTCAACTTATGAGGAGATCTGCTTCTGCAAATCTATTACCATGAAGAAGAACTAAGTTATTTATATTAAGGGTTAAACCCTATCTATGTTGGAGGAATTAAATTCCTATGTGATTTATGGGAGAATAAAATTCTCTGAACTTAGGTCCTCCCTTAGGTTTTAGATCTGCATGGCAGAATCCCCCCGATGAGAATTAAATTCTCAACTTATAAGGAGATCTGCTTCTACAGATCTTCAACCAAAAGAAGAACTAAGTTCTTATTTAGAAGAGTTAAACTCTTGGTTTGAGAATTAAATTCTCTTTTGTTTTGTGGGAGCTTATAGAATGAACTCCTTCCTTCTCTTACCCAGAGTTTTTTTTTCTCTGAAGAGATCTTCTTTTCTCTCTGGAGAATTAAATTCTCTTCTTTTTTCTCTCTGTTATTGTATATCCTTCTCTTCTCTTCTTGGCTCCTATTTATAGGAGAAAGAAAAGAATCAGTTTATTTAATCAATCTTTCATTAAACGATTTTGATTGATTTTATAACCAACATGATCTTTTAGATCACTCGGTGAATTTTATTCACCATTGGATTTTTAATCCAAAAGATATTTTATTTGTTGTTCCTGGCAAATTTTAGGAAAATATTTCCTTGTACCATTGGATTTTTAATCCAACGGTCCTCCACTTTATAGAGTGCAATCTTTTCTATTTAGAAAGATCTAGGGAAATATTTTTCCGGTTAGGGTTTTTGATTCCCTTTAATTAGAATTTAATTCTATTGTTCAGAGGGTTTAAGAGCTCGTCACGTGTTGGCACGTGACCTTACTGATTAATCATTTAATTAGAATTTAATTCTATTAGTTCAGAGGGCTCAGAAACCCATCACGTGTTGGCACGTGACCCCACTGATAAAGCATTTAATTAGAATTTAATTTTATTAGTTCAGAGGGCTCAGAAACCCATCACGTGCTGGCACGTGACCCCACTAATAAAGCATTTAATTAGAATTTAATTCTATTAGTTCATAAGGTTTAAGAGCTCATCACGTGTTGGCACGTGACCTTACTGATTAATCATTTAATTAGAATTTAATTCTATTAGTTCAGAGGGCTCAGAAACCCATCACGTGTTGGCATGTGACCCCACTGATAAAGCATTTAATAAGAATTTAATTCTATTAGTTCAGAGGACTCAGAAACCTATCACGTGCTGGCACGTGACCCCACTGATAAAGTATTTAATTTAGAATTTAATTCTATTGTTTCAAAGGGTTTAAGAGCTTGTCACGTGTTGGCACGTAACCCCACTGATTAAGCATTTCCAATTATTTATTTTATTCAGTGCTTATAGGCTTTGCCTGTAAAAGGTCACGTGTCTGCACGTGAGTCCTGGTCACGTGTGGGCACGTGATGCCCGGTCACGTGTGGGCACGTGATGCCTCATTTGAGGTTTTCCCTGCTGCTTTATTTGATTTTATTCAGTTCCCATGAGGGAACACCCATAGTGAGAATCTAAAAGGATTCTCATTAAATGAACAATGGAGTTGAAAACTCCCAATATTCCCCAAAAAGCGGGTTCTTTTAAAAAACAACAACAGATTCAAATCTGTAAAAGAGATATTAAAACCCTAAAAAGGAAAATACTCAAGAACGGTAAAAGGGAATAAAATTCCCAAAGTTCCAAAAAAAACCCAGTGCTAAGCTCTACAAAACAAAATGGAATTAAATGCCCCAATAATGGGGTTAAATCCCATAAATCCCCATGCTGGAAACAGATGGGAAACATAATGGAATTAAATTCCAGAGACCCTCAAATGTTAGGATCAATGATAGGGTAAAACCCTAGGAAGAGAATCAGCGATTCTTAAGAATGCCCATTCACACCCTTGATATGGACAGAAGATTTTAGATCTCTAAGAGATTGGTTCAAGAAAAAAGCTGGACTCTGTTAAATAGATTAAAAATCCAAAATAAAAGAAATAATAATAAAAAAAAGTCTTCAAGGAGCTAAGCTCTATTCATAATCCTTATCAAAATTTTGGCAGAGTTTAACTCTGATCACAGAAGTTCTTAGGATAGAGATCTAAGCTCTTGAGAATTAAATTCTCAAGAGAAAAAAAACTCAAGGGGGGAGATGAAAAAACAGTAATCACTCCAAGGCCAAAGGCACTATTTATAAGACATGATGGGAGCGGTTCAACTTCCCATTCCCTTAGGCGATCCAACGGTGGTAAAGATGGACACCATTGCACTCACGTGCAAGACACGTAAGAGCAACACTGAGGGGCATTTGTTCTCTTATAAAAAAAGGGAGAAAGAAACAAGAGGAGAATTCCCTACGTTTTAAACCTCACGTGTTAAACATGTGAGCACTTATATGCAAAGCATATAAGCTCTGAAAGCAAACAACTAAGGGCTAAATAGACCTCACATGTTAAACACGAGAGCGCTTATATACAAAGCATATAAGCACTAAATAAACAGATTAAAACCCACATTGGGGTCACGTGTTAAACACGTGAGAACACCCTTTTGAAGTATTAACTTCAGATAGAGTTAAACTCTATACATAGAATTAAATTCTATTTTTCATATGCAAAGCACATAAACACTGAGAGTAAGTAGCTAAAGGCCAAATTGACCTCGCGTGTTAAACACGTGAGCGCCCAAATGTAAGGCATATGGGCGCTAAATAAAATAAGCTAAACACCCACATCAGAGTCACGTGTTAAACACGTGAGGGCACCTCCCTATATAGAATTAAATTCTAGTCTTGGGAAAATACCTCTCTTGATCTTTCTAAAAGGGAAAGATATCTTCTGCTAACAGAAGATCGTTGGATCAAAGATCCAAGGATGATTAAAAAATCACCAAATATAAAATTAAATTCTATTGGGGGGAAATATCTCCCTAATCTTTCTAAAAAAGAAGGATATTTTCCGTTAAATAGAAATTTGTTGGATCGAAAATCCAATGAAATGGGAATATATTTCTTTAATCTTTCTAAACAAAGAAAAATTGTTCTCTGGAAAATAGAGAGCCCTTGGATTAAAATTCAATGGTGATTAAAAATCACCGTTTGACAGAATTAAATTATATATATGGGAGAATATTTCCCCAATCTTGTTAAAATTAAGAAAACATATTCTGTAAAACAGAAATCACTGGATCAAATATCCAACGGTGGATAAAATTCCCCAAATAATCTTTGAGCCTGATAAAATCAATTGGAATCTCTCAATGTGAGATTTTCTCAAATTAATTAACAAATTTACCTCTCCTATATAAAGGATTCGAGACTTCAAGTCTCATAAGGAGGAAACCCCCCCCATAAGCTTTTGTAAACAAAAAAATAGAAACTGCAACTGAGAATTCAATTCTCTTTCAAAAAAGATCTACATGTTCTTTCAAACCCTAGGTAAAGAAAAAGTAGAGATAAAATGTATCTCTTTTACCTAATAAAAAAGAAAATAAGGGTTCAACACTTCATAAAAAAAAACTTAGTTCTTCCTCTGATCTAAGATTTGTAAAGCAAATTTTCCCACAAGTTGAGAATTTAATTCTCATTGGGGAGATTTTGTTCTCCAAACTCAAAATCTAGGGGAAAGAACTATATTAAAAGAAAAGGAGAAAAGAGAACTTATGGATCTAGGAATTTAATTCCTCTGTAAGCAGTGTTTAACCCTATATAAAAGAACTTAGTATAAAAGATAACCAGTTATCCAATAAAAAGAAAAAAAGAAAAGATCCCAGATCTTCAATAATGATCGCCAAGATCTTTTTTGAAGATCTGAAAAGAAAAGGAACTCGGAGCCTCACGTGCTTCCCACGTGAGCGCCCAAAAGATTCCTAAAAACAAAGGACCCAGTGCCTCACGTGCTTTCCATGTGGGCGCTCAAAACAGAAGGCCAACGCCTTACGTGAAATACACATGAGCACTGAGTAAAAGTGCTTAGCACTTTATATTCAGCAAAAAAGACCAAGTGCTTAGCACCAATTGGGCAATGCCCACGTCCTAGCGTCTCACGTGATACACACGTGAGCGCTATATCAAATGCTTAGCACTTCATATATTCAGTCAAAATGACTAAGTCTTAACATTGACTGGGCAGCGCCCATATCTCAACGCCTCACGTGATACACACGTGAGCGCCATATAAAAATGCTTAGCATTATATATTCAGTCAAAATGACTCAAGTGATTAGTACTAATTGGGCAGCGCCTATGACTGAGTGCCTCACGTGATACACATATGAGCGCCAGAGCTCTAAACAAGTGCTTAACACTTTTACATAAAGGAAAAGGACTGAGCAAATAGAACCCAAATAAGTGCTTAGCACTTTTGAATAAAAGAAAGAAAAAGACTGAGCAGACCAAGTCCAAATTGGCTAAAAGTCTCTATGAAGTTTCTTGCAGCTGAGCTCAAATACTCTGTTGTTGGATTTTAACTAAATTTAATGATCCTGAAAATATTGTTAAGTTATTCTTAGTCTCAAATAAGGCTAACATATCCTTAGTTAAAAATAAATTAAGCCCAAATGCTTATATATTTAAGTATATCTTAATCTCAAAATAAATTAACGGTCCTTAAATAAAACAAAATATTTTTGAACTAAAAGGAAAATATAACTTAAATTCAAAACCCCAAATCTAAAAATATACGAATTTGGACTGATTCATGCCCTATGGGTGACAACATAAAATAATCTCCATATACAATCTACGGGCAACCAAAAGAAACAAAATAAACACACGACATGAAGTGAATTGTTGGAGCAGGAGAAAGTGGTTATCGCAACGCGGTAACGTAATTAACTACAGGGGCTTGTGCCTGTAGGGAAGAGCATTCCCACAATCAAAAACTCCTCCAAAATGAGGGGGAATCTGATAAAATCTGCTACAATGGTCGCATCTATCCAAACCTCCGATATATGGTGTCATAAACCAACTTGGTATCTTCGGAGAGATGGATGGATATGTCCAAATAGTATCTGCCCCTAAATTCAGGCTAGACATCCCAACGTCTCGGTTCGATCTTTCGAAGGTAAACAGCCAGTGTTGGTACTTCGGAGGGAGGTCCCCCGTGCTTTCGCACGGACCCAATTAAATAACCCCGTTTTCCCATAAGCATAAACCCGTAAACATCTTTATAGACACCTATTTGATAAGCTAATTGTAAAATGAAAAACTTTCCCAAAGAGTAGCTGATACTCACAGTAGGATCAAGACCCAACTATCATCGTGTGATAATTTTGAAGAAAGCCAACCGAAACTACCACTATGCAACACTAGCAAGTTTCCCGTATGTTTGAAACTCCTGATGTGGTTTTTACCCTAAACGCTTATGACATTGACGAAGGGAAAAATGTCATAAGTTGCAGGTCAAGTTCAACCCATCATTGTCCTGATTAATCTAGACTCATTCGTACAAACTCTTGATGAAGGCCAAAATAGTTGTACGCCTGTTCTAAATTAACTCATCTATCGATGCTAAGATAAATATTCACTAGCTACTAAACACTATGCCTTGACGAGGGTCAAAATGCATAGCTTGAATACTAGTGAATACCTATCTGAAATGACGGAGGGCTGCGACTGGTTTTGGCAAAAACCGTGAACGTAATGAACTTGATATCGTCGAAGGAACCGAATAGTTTTAAAATGAGTGGTTTAGGCTCCGCATTTGAAAGTGGTTTTTTAAAGAAAACTGAGTGATTTTATAATTGTTCCAACGACGTCAAATATTAGGTTTGTTTCTATGCATTAATTAGGATTAATGTGGTACCATCAATTAACCTTATCATTGCAGAAGAAATGAAAATAGAACGTACGCTTATACCATTCGCATTCTCTACAGAGTCCCAGGTCTTCACCATATGCTTACTTAATTTACGGCAGGGCGGGGACAGGACTAGCGTGAATGCAAAACATAAGAAAGTTTATTTATATATATAGTATATATCACATTCGGCTCACGCAATAATATCCAAACATAGAATAAGCGGAAGAAACACAAATGAAATAGAGGATATACTAGGATTTCCGTATTTTCGTTTAAGCCATTTACGAAAATACGGATTTCACGGTCGTGATGAATAGCCTAGAACCCATACCCGTAGACTCCTACGAGCGGGCAAGCAACCTTACCAATTCTAGAATTAGGTAACCCGGTCTCGGCTCCCCGAGATGGCCACCCGTTGGATTCTAGAACCCGGCTACTTGAGCACCCTATCTTGGGTCTATCCTAGGTACAAGTAATAAAAAATAATAATATAACGGTGGCTATAATCTTAACCCGGAAGTGCCCCGCAAAAGAATAATATTACATCAAATTGAATATTACATGAATGAAAAAGAAAACACCCTCTCACATGAAAACCCCCCCCGGCTATTCAATCTTGACGATCACATCTATTCCATATCAAAACCAGAACTCAAACAAGATATGTGCAAGCTCTACTAATCGACGTATACCAATTAGCCGACATTTAGAAATACATATACAAAAGAAAAGATAAACAACGATATTATGATTTCGATTTAGAAACATTCTATATTGCCCATACACAAAGATAACATTAAATGAAATCTGGGCAAAAAAGAAGTATACCAAAAACCCTAAATCCAAGCGCCCAAGCTACTGTACGAAGCACGAGGCCAAAGCTCACTTTGTGGCCGCAAATATCGGTTTAATCTCAGCCCAAAATGAAAATTATAGTCTTGTGTTTCTACAGTGACAAACTAGTACTAAGTATAGTGCTCTGCAATATACTAAAAAAATTTCAGAGGCCAAAAAAATTTCAACAGAAACTTGGATTTAAAGTTTATCAATACGGAACTATTTTGGTTTCGAAACACTAACACCATCTACAATTAGTTTAAGTTTTTGGGTTGGCTCTGATACTAGTGTAAGTTCATAGTGCTCATGCGTGACTGCTACGGTCATTGCGGAATCAAAAAACTTAAATTTTATTTGATTACTAGAAACTTTAATAGTAGAAATCGAATCCAAACATTAAACCAATATAATTAAAAGAGTTAATCCACTAAATTGAGAACTACAACCTTTGAAGACGTGCCCTTCGGGTCTTTTGTGGTCCTCTTCTTAAGCTCCTAGGGTTCTTGGATCGAGCTTTCGAAGTAGTCTCCCTACGTCAAAGATGATCCATCCGAGAATACCGGTTCAAGCTCTAGATTCTAGTAATCAACTAAAAAGCAACTAAAGATCAAGACTTGCTAAGAAATGATGCTTAGAGATGTAGGATTAGTGCAAAGAAGCTCCCTTTCTTTTTCCTTTAAAACTCGAGAGAGAGAAAGAGGAAGAAGATGAAAATAATGGCTACTGAAGATAATGATCAAATTACCTCGCCTCTCTCTTTCTTATCTATTCATATATTTTAAAATAAATAATGTGAGCGAGTTTGTGACTCACTAGTGTGAGTCACAAGCCCATACACATCTATCAAAACCTAGAAGAGATGAGAGAAAAAGAGATGCCACCTCACAAGTATACACATATACGCATATAAATACACACACACAACCATAATACATGTATTTATAATAAATACGTTACCCGTATTTCTACCAAAATACAAATATCGTATTCGTATCAAAAATACAAAATACGCGTATTCATATTAAGAAAGAAATACATGTATTTGTATTAAGACACAAATACCCATATTCATAAAAATACACGTATTCATATAAATATCGTATTCGTGTTAAAATACATATGCCTAAAGAAAGCAATATAATACTAGCTCACATATCTGGCTATCTTTCAAACCTGCCAGTATTATCAAAATGTCCGAATAAACTACGTGTTTAAAATACACGTGTTTAATCGAATACCCGAGCTATTAAAATACGCATACTATATCGTTTCGTATGAACCGGGAAACCCTCTGTGTGAGACTCTAAAAACTCGACAATACACTGGCAGTGAGTTTAACCACAAGCACGTCAGTGGCACTGGCTATACGTAACGACTACCCTACCTAGGTATCTATTGAAAGGAAGGCTGAAAAGAAAACTCGTCTGTATCCCTACCGAGCCTATCTATGACAATCTCCATACATTTCGGTTTCTTCGTTTGAGAGTATTGCATATCAAGTCCACGGGGTGGAAAAAGCCAGACCCCTAATAAATTGATAAGTTGTGTCGATGTGGCTCAAGACCATCCGAGAAACTACTGATCTAACTATCAGTAAATCTCAACTGCCTTGGCCGAGGTCTTATGGTTTCGGCTGGTTGTACACATCACGACATCGACTCCCTATACCGGAAGAAACGGATCCCTGACAATCGCTCACCGCCTACATGTGGTTCGGGACTGTAGCCAACTAAAACTTGTTTACACGACTCAGTAGAGCCGTGGTGTAAGTCGATGTACAACACCCCACGACTTGCGGGGAGGCGGAAATATGAAAAACGATCTTGTTCTTTGAGTTAACATCGACTAACCGAAGAATCTTTGCTAAACTATAACTAACATATGCATAGGAGTTCTTAACTACTATGAAAAGAGATTATACCTCGTGAACCTAGTCCTTCTCCTTTTCGTTAGCCACCTCCTCCTCGGCCTCCTCTACGTAATAGATGATCCACCCGAGAGCTTTACTCCAAGCTTCACCTCTAACTTGAGGTAACTAGGTTTCTTAAAGTGCTAATCTAAGCAACCTAGGTGATATAGAGTTGGATTATGGATATATTAGTCTAGCTAACCCTTTATCTCAACACATGAGAGGTTAGGGTTAGGGTTTGAAGAGAGAGAGCTTGAGGAGAGAGAAGGTGAGAATAATAATGAATTGAAATTGTTTCTCACTTCTAATATATCATGAAGCATAAAGAATATCAAATAAAATAAATCAAATGATTTATCATCATGCTTCATTTAATATGTGCAATGAATCATCAAGTGAGTCATTAAGCAATAAATGCTTCATTAACTCACTTGAATGATTCATCTCATGAGTCACAAAATCAATTAATGCTTATGCCACCTAAACCCTCAAGTCACCATCCTTCTAGAAGTTTCCCGCGAAATTACGAGAACACCCCTCCTATCCGTGAAAATACGGAAAAACTTTAGACTGCATAAATCCAATAATCTGATACTAGAATCTGGCTTAAACCAAAGCCGGCTAGTAAAAACTGTCCGAATGTCGTACGTGCGTAAACACACGTATGCGTCCGAACCCTTGTCGTAAAACCATACGACCTATATATCGTTTCGCCTGGAACAGGGAAACTCTCTGTGTGGGACTCTAAAAACTCGACTACTACGCTGGCAGTAGGTTTAACCACAGACCGCAAGCAGCATTAGCTGTACGTAACGGTCCCCAGGTAGATGTCGATAAGAAGGCCGATGAGAAAACCCATACGAACTCCTACTGAGCCTGATGTAACAATCTCCGTACAGTCCGGTCTGTTCATCTAAGACTATCGCATATCGGGCCTAGGGGGCGGCAAGCGTCAGTCCCCTAATAGCGGTATAAGTCGTGTCGGAGTGAAGCCCATTACACCCTGAGAAACTACTGGAACCTACCAGTAAATCTCGCTTGTCGTGGCCAGGGACTTTGCGTAATGGCTCTCTGACACAGCGCGATATCAACTCCCAATACTGGGAGAGACGAATCCTGTCTAACTGCCACTGCCTCCAAGTGCTCGGGACTGCACCCAACTGCTACCTATTTGCACGACTCCTTTGAGCCGTGGTAGGGTAGAAATCTAAGAACAGTGGGACACACTCTAGGCGAAGTAGCAGTGTCAAGTCTGCGGACTATGCTGTACTCATGTCACCTGGGAACTGTTAACTGACGACTGGTATAAAACCAACCAACAGTTCCCTGCGAGTCCTGTCCGGTGTACCCGTAACCCAACGAGCACCTATAAACTATCTCCAGTACGACATATTGACGGCTGTGGGACAGACCATCTCCCCAACTGGGATGAGAAGCTTACACACTAGTCTACTCCGGAGTATCGATGCCCTGTCTCGATAATCCTACGACTAGGGACCTAAAAAAGGATGTGCTTGTAGACTATCCAGCCCCCACTAGTGTGACTGCCATCACAACGCTGGTAGTCAAGCAAGATCCTAAGAGCTCTATCAATACGTATACTCATATATTAAGATAGATAAAACCAAGTAGCATACCACCATGTTTAGCAAGACTGTTATATAACTGTGAATATCCTAAGCTTCCATTAAGTAATATACAAGCTAGTATGATACAATAATGGCTCCTAGGGCATATACACTAACAATCTCCCACTTGCACTAGGGCCATGTACTGGCATATCGAAGACCGATGATCTCGAGTAGCCTCTCGAACTGAATCTGAGGTCGGGCCTTTGTGAATGGATCAGCAATGTTCTCTTCAGTAGCAACTCTCCGGACCTCGATCTCCCGGCGATCTATGATCTCCCTGATCAGGTGATACCGCCTTAAGATGTGTCTGGACTTCTGATGGGACCTTGGTTCCTTCGCTAAAGCTATAGCTCCGTTGTTGTCGCAATACAGAGGTATTGGATCAACAATGGTAGGAACCACCTGAAGTTCTGTTAGGAACTTCTTCATCCAGACCGCTTCTTTTATGGCATCGCAAGCAGCAATATACTCTGCTTCCATCATCGAGTCAGCAACGGTTTCCTGCTTGGAACTCTTCCAGCACACCGCCCCTCCATTGAGGGTAAAGACATAACCTGACATGGACTTGGAATCGTCCTTATCACTCTGGAAGCCAGAATCAGCAAAGGCCTCCATCTTGAGGTCTTTTCCGCCGTAAACCAAGAACATCTCCTTAGTCCTTCTCAGGTACTTGAGAATGTTCTTTACTGCTATCCAGTGCTTCTCCCCTGGGTCTGACTGATACCGGCTTACCACGCTCAGTGCATAAGCTACATCTGGTCTGGTGCACAACATCACATACATTATAGAGCTTACCGCAGAGGCGTAGGGTATAATCGACATGCGATCCCTTTCCAAATCAGTCTTGGAAGACATCTCTTTGAATAGGGTGATTCCGTGACAAGCCGCCAGATTACCGCGCTTAGAATCTTCCATACTGAATGTTTTCAGTATAGTGTTGATATACCTGGACTGCGAAAGTCCCAACATCCTCTTGGATCTATCACGATAGATCCGGATCCCCAGAATGTAAGAGGCATCACCCAGGTCTTTCATGGAGAACATGTGTGACAAGAATCCTTTGACAGATTGTAGCATAGGAATGTCATTTCCTATCAATAGAATGTCATCCACGTACAAGACGAGGAATACGACAGTTCGTGCTACAACTTTACTATATATACATGGTTCATCTGGATTTTTGATAAAGTCATATTCTTTGACCGTTTCATCAAAACAGATGTTCCAACTCCGCGATACCCGCTTTAGTCCATAAATGGACTTAAGCAACTTGCATACTTTCCCGCTGCTCCCACTCTGATTGAAACCTTCTGGCTGATCGATATAGACGCACTCTTCTAAATTACCATTCAGAAAAGCCGTCTTTACGTCCATCTGCCAGATTTCATAATCATGGAAGGCAGCAAAAGCAAGAAGGACCCGAATGGATTTGAGCATAGTCACTGGAGAAAAAGTTTCGTCATAGTCCAAACCAGGTCTTTGACGAAAACCCTTTGCAACAAGTCTAGCATTATAGGTTTCCACCTGCCCATCTACACCAATCTTTTTCTTGAAGATCCATTTGCATCCTATGGGTTTTACCCCATCTGGAGCAAAGTCCAAAGTCCATACTTTGTTGGTGTACATGGACTCCATTTCGGTCCGCATTGTATCTAGCCATCGTACCGAGTCGCCGCCCTGGATGGCCTGCTAGAAGCTAGTAGGTTCATCATCATCAATGATGCAATCCTCTCCATCCCCATCTATGAGAAAACCGTAGTATCTCTCAGGCGGATGAGACGGCCTACTACTCCTGCGGAGGGGTGCGGGAATGTCCTGTTCCTCTTGAACTACTAGTTCTACCAAACTTTCAGTAGTAGTTTGTGGTTCTGGAATTTCTTCCAGTTCTATTTCGCTCCCACTTATTTCCCTTTCTAAAAACTGATGTTCTAGAAAATGGGTATTACGAGAAACAAAAACCTTTTGTTTCTCTGCGTAATAGAAATAATATCCCTTGGAGTTCTTTGGATATCCCACAAACTTACACTGTACTGATCGTGCCTCGAGCTTGTCCACATGCTGCTTTTTAACAAAAGCTGGACATCTCCATATCTTCCGATGCTGAAGATGGGGTTTCTTCCCACTCCACATCTGATATGGCGTGGTAGGCACAGTCTTGGTAGGAGCCCTGTTCAGAAGATATGCCGCTGATTCTAGCACATAACCCCAGAAAGATTGCGGTAACGCAGCATTACTTATCATGGAACGTACCATATCCAATAGGGTTCGATTCCGTCTCTCCGATAAACCGTTATGCTGTGGAGTGTATGGAGGAGTAAGCTGAGAAAGAATTCCTTTCTCTTTTAGGTAACCTAGGAACTCGGTACTTAAGTATTCACCACCTCGATCAGATCTTAGTGTCTTGATACTTTTGCCGGTTTGGTTTTCTACTTCATTCTTATACTCCTGGAATTTCTCAAAAGCCTCGGATTTATGTTTCATCAGATAAATGAATCCGTACCTTGAGTAATCATCCATAAAAGTAATGAAATAGTAAAAACCACCTCTTGCATGTGTAGACATTGGACCACATATATCGCTGTGTATGAGTCCTAAGAGCTCACTCGCTCTTACTCCATATCTAGTGAATGGAGTCTTTGTCATCTTTCCTTTGAAATATGATTCACAAGTGGCATAAGTTTGATATTCGAACGAGTCCAAATATCCTTCTCTATGTAACTTAGTTAACCTTGTCTCATTGATGTGACCTAGTCTACAATGCCATAAGAAAGCCTTATTTTTATCTGGAGACTTTCTTTTTAGTGTGTTCTGGACATTGAAAATCTGAAGTTAGTTTAAGACATATATACCGTTATCCCGTGTACCGGACCCAATCAAACTATGATTAAGGTGGATGTTAACAACATCGCTTACAAACGTGAAATCATAACCTTTATTTGATAAAAAGGAAACTGATATGATATTACACGTTAAACTGGGTACACAAAAATAGTTATGTAAAACCAAAATATGTCCACTCGTCAATCCCAAGTGATAATCCCCTACGGACATAGTCCCACGCTAGCTCCGTTAGCAACCTTTAGGGTCATATCACCATCCTTCAGCACTCTACGGTTTCTCAGTGCCTGCAATGAATTGCATATATGAGATCCTGATCCGGTATCCAATACCCAGGAAGTAGAGTTGATTGACAAACAATTCTCAATTACAAACACACCTGAAGTCGAAACCACGGCTTGCTTCGGTTCCTGATTCTTGGCGTTCCACGCCTTGCAATCTTTCTTCCAGTGTCCTTTCCTATGACAATGGAAGCACTCATCCTGGGCCACTACTGGTACCGCAAACTTTTTCTTTCCCTTCGCTCCCACCTTACTAACAACTCCTCTAGGTTTGATGGCGGCCTTCTTCTTCTTTCCTTTGGCCCTAGTCTTGGACCTGGAAGAAGAAGCACCGCTAACAACCATAGCGGGTGTTTCCCTTGCCTTCTGCAAGGTGCCCTCTGCACTCATCAACATGTTAAGGAGTTCTGGAAGTTCAACTTCTTTTCTTTGAATGTTGAAATTCAGAATAAACTGGGCGTAGGTGGAAGGAAGGGACTGGAGAATCAGGTCTGTATAGAGCTCATTATCCAAAGTCGTCCCAAGGTCTTTGAGCTCTTCAATATAGCCAATCATCTTTAGGACATGTTCTCCTACCGATGATCCGACGGCCAACCTCGCTCGAAACAAGTTCTTTGAGGTCTCGTATCTTGCTATACGAGATTGCTCCCTATACAGATCCTTTGTATGGAGAAATATGGATTCAAGTTCCATATCCTCGTGCCTCCTCTGATGTTCATTATTCATCGAGGCAAGCACGATGCACTTGGCCTTCGCGCAATCGAAATCCCAGGTTTTGCGGATTTCCTTATCCGCATTACTGGATTTGGGACCAGGGACAGCAGGTGCCTTAGTGGTGAGGACATACCCCAATTTGTCATAGGTCAAAGCCATTTTGACATTCCGCAACCAATCTTTATAGTTTGGCCCTATCAGTATATTTTTTTCTAAAAGTAACTTAAGTCCGGTCATTTTCAAGGTCGCTGCAAATAGGAGAGAGAGAGAACACTTTAGCATGATGCTCTTGCAAGTTTAGAGTGGTTTTTAGTTTATCTAAACTGGATGGCTCCCACTGTTTCTCGAATCCCTCCTCAAACCAAAAAGGAAGAACTAGCCAGGACTATTCTCACCGTACAATACTTGCTTAACCGTTCAGCCAGGCTGGTGTCGGTACTTCGAGGGAGGTTTTCCAATGCTTTCGCGAAGTTTTTTAATTAAATAACCTCTTTTCTCTGGGGGCGTAGCCCCGCTGACACCTTTCTCGGCACCTACTTGGTTTATAGCATTGATCGTTAAGTGACAAATCTCCTGATGAGTAGCTTATACTCACAGTAGGATCGGGATTCAAATATCATCGTATGATAATGCTGAAGGAATCCTACCAACATTCATCAAACTCCAAATGGTATGCATCTCTTTGCAAATTTCAATTTCTTTAGAAATTCCCGATATAAGTTTTTGCCCCATGCTCTTATGACCTTGGCTTTGGTCAAAATGTCATAAGTCACATGTCAAGTTTTACCCATCATTATCTTGTTAATTTGAACCCATCCGTACATACCCCTGACTTTGGTCAAATGATAATACGACTGTCCCAAACTAACTCATCTGTCTATGCAACAAATGAATACCCAGCAGCTACCAAACACTATGCCTTGACTTTGGCCAAAATACATAACTTGAATACTACTGAATACCCAAATGAAATGATGGAGGGCTACGAATGGTTTTGGCGAAACCGTGAACGTAGTGAACTTGATATGACCGAAGGAACCTGATAGCTTTTAAAAGGAGTGGTTAAAGCTCCGCAATTAAAAATATCTTCTGTTTTTAAAAATAACCGAGTGGTTTCTTTTAAACTGTTCCAACGATTCAACTTTGGTTTATTTTCTTTGCATTAATAATAATGCGTCCCATCATTAACCTATCATTGCAGAAAACAACGAAAATACAACGTCCTCTTATGCCATCCGCATTCGCCACTGGGTCCCGTCATCGCCCGTTAGGTTACTTAACTAACTGCAGAGCGGGGGCTGGGCTAGCGCAGGTGTAAAACATAAGTGACGTCTAAATAGCTATCATATATAGATATTGTACATCCGTCAGACGCAATAATAGGCATTCCAGATCACAGATGAACATTATTGGATATGCAAGCAATCCGCGTTTCTTTTGAGCCTGCAACGAAAGACGGATTACACAGTTGTGATGAATAGCCATTACCCCACCCTAGACCCCTACGGATACGGCAAACTACCTGCCAAGTACCTGAAGTGAAGTGGTCTCCCTCAACAACGTGAGTAGGCCACTAAACACTTCAAAGTACCCGGTAGTTTGTGCACCCCACCTTGGGTCTATCTTAGGAGCAAAAACAGTAAAATGAAATAATACAATGGTGGCTACAATCGCAACCTGGATGTGCCCCGCAAAATAATATTACAACATATTACAGTTACATCGAATGAATGAATATAACAACCCATCACAAACCCCGGCTAATCATCACAACAATCCAATACAGTTCATAACCACAAACAGTAAAATCCATTACAGAAATATGCAACCCCCTGCCAACCGACATACTAGCAGTTAGGGGAGGTTTACGAACACATTATACAATCACAGATATAATCATATTAGCAAACATCGTAAAATTTCGATCGAGCAAACACTTTAGACTCTACTCCAAAACTTCTCTGTGCACCTGAGACTTGAGCAGAAAATAAACATTCCAGAAAAGACAAAAACATCACAGAAGAGCCACTGGAAAAACTTGGGCTGAATCAGCTCCAACTCGGCCACGGATCTGCGGCGGATCGGTAGGATCGGCCGCGGTTCCGCGGCTGTTTGGCCGATTCATGAACCCAATTTTTTCCAGTGTTCTTATATTTCTCTGTAGGTTATTCTGCAGGTCCCTGAAAAATTTTTAGACCTCGTTTTAAAATCGACAGAAACTATGTGATATCGATGTTTTTTCCGGTTCGTTTCGCGTTCGAAATTGTAACGACTTTGCTAATGAGTTAATTATTGTTTAGCGAGGCTCTGATACCACTGTAAGTCGATGTACAACACCCCACGACTTGCGGGGAGGCGGAAATATGAAAAACGATCGTGTTCTTTGAGTTAACATCGACTAACCGAAGAATCTTTGCTAAACTATAACTAACATATGCATAGGAGTTCTTAACTACTATGAAAAGAGATTATACCTCGTGAACCTAGTCCTTCTCCTTTTCGTTATCCACCTCCTCCTCGGCCTCCTCTACGTAATAGATGATCCAACCGAGAGCTTTACTCCAAGCTTCACCTCTAACTTGAAATAACTAGGTTTCTTAAAGTGCTAATCTAAGCAACCTAGGTGATATAGAGTTGGATTATGGATGTATTAGTCTAGCTAACCCTTGATCTCAACACAAGAGAGGTTAGGGTTAGGGTTTGAAAAGAGAGAGCTTGAGGAGAGAGAAGGTGAGAATAATAATGAATTGAAATTGTTTCTCACTTCTAATATATCATGAAGCATAAAGAATATCAAATAAAATAAATCAAATGATTTATCATCATGCTTCATTTAATATGTGCAATGAATCATCAAGTGAGTCATTAAGCAATAAATGCTTCATTAACTCACTTGAATGATTCATCTCATGAGTCACTAAATCATTTAATGCTTATGCCACCTAAACCCCCAAGTCATCATCCTTCTAGAAGCTTCTCGCCAAATTACGAGAACGCCCCTCCTATCCGTGAAAATACGGAAAAACTTTAGACTGTATAAATCCAATAACCCGATACTAGAATCTGGTTTAAACCAAAGCCGGCTAGTAAAAACTGTCCGAATGTCGTACGTGCGTAAACACACGTATGCGTCCGAACCCTTGTCGTAAAACCATACGACCTCTATATCGTTTCGCCTGGAGTAGGGAAACTCTCTGTGTGGGACTCTAAAGACTCGACTACTACGCTGGCAGTGGGTTTAACCACAGACTGCAAGCGGCACTAGCTGTACGTAACTATCCCCAGGTAGATGTCGATAAGAAGGCCGATGAGGAAACCCATCCGAACTCCTACTGAGTCTAATGTGACAATCTCCGTACAGTCCGGTCTGTTCGTCTAATACTATCGCATATCGGGACTAGAGGCGGCAAGCGTCAGTCCCCTAATAGCGGTATAAATCATGTCGGAGTGAAGCCCGTTACACCATGAGAAACTACTGGAACCTACCAGTAAATCCCGCTTGCCCTGGCCAGGGACTTTGCGTAATGGGTCTCTGACACAGTGCGATATCAACTCCCAATACCGGGAGAGACGAATCCTGTCTAACCGCCACTGCCTCCAAGTGCTCGGGACTGCACCCAACTGCTACCTGTTTGCACGACTCGTTTAAGCCGTGGTAGGGTAGCAATCTAAGAACAGTGGGACACACTCGAGGCGAAGTAGCAGTGTCAAGTCTGCGGACTATGCTGTACTCATGTCACCTGGGAACTGTTAACTGACGACTGGTATAAAACCAACCAACAGTTCCCTGCGAGTCCTGTCCGGTGTACCCGTAACCCAACGAGCACCTGTATACTATCTCCAGTACGACGTACTGACGGCTGTGGGACAGACCATCTCCCCATCTGGGATGAGAAGCGTACACACTAGTCTACTCCGGAGTATCGATGCCCTGTCTCGATAATCCTATGACTAGGGACCTGAAAAAGGATGTGCTTGTAGACTACCCAGCCCCCACTAGTATGACTGCCATCACAACGCTGGTAGTCAAGCAAGATCCTAAGAGCTCTATCAATACGTATACTCACATATTAAGATAGATAAAACCAAGTAGCATACTACCATGTTTAGCAAGACTGTTATATAACTGTGAATATCCCAAGCTTCCATTAAGTAATATACAAGTTAGTATGATACAATAACGGCCCCTAGGGCATATACACTAACACTTGGTAGGGTAGTAATCAAAGCACAGTAGGAACTCACACGAGACAAATGACGATTTCAGGTTGACAGACTAACCTGTATCTATGTCACCTGAGAGATGCTATCTGACGTTAGGTATAGTACCATCCAGCAACTCCCGACGAGTTCTTCCAGTGTGACTCATAACCTAATGAACACATGTATACAATCTTTGGTGCCGTACATCAATGGTTGTGGGATCGTCCATCTCTCCTAACGGGAATATGAAACGTATACACTAGTCTACTCTGGAGTATCGATCCCTTGCCTCGATAATCCTACGACTAGGGACAATTTAAGGATGTGCTTATAGACTATTCAGCTCACACTAGTATGATTGTCATCATAACGCTGGTAGTCAAGTAAGAATCCTGCGGACTTTATCAATATGTATTAGCAATATGAAATAATAAGTATAACATATTGTCATGCCCCGCTTCCCGGTATACGGCGAAGGGGACGCGACTGGTCCGCTACATATTTATTGTGAAGTAAATACGCTAAGCGTATCTAAGCAATATAAAAGTAATCACAAGAGACAAGAGATATAAAAATAACAGCAACTTTATTTATTAACATCCTTTTGTACAATGCATGAAAAGGAAATACAACTGAAGTAAAAACGATGCCTAAACAATGGCATAACAGGAAATTAAAGGTGCTGAATGGAAATGTACAATGTCTAGAGCTCGGGGTCTTCGAGGAACTGATCCAAGTCTTCACTGGTGGGCTCGATCTCTGCTGTGTCCAGATCACCTGACGACATTCAAAGAAGAAATAAATAGAATGTCGTCAGCGAACAGGTCGCTCGGTAAGTCCCAAAGTTAAGGGAGAAATAGAAAAGACAGAATAAGAATGTATCTTTTAAAGTTGTATAATATTGTAGAATATTGTGTTAACGCTGTTGTTTGTAGCTTGGTACAGAAGGATGCCAGTGTATACGAGAGGGGTCTCTATATGCTAGAGACCAGGGCAAACTGAAAGTACAAGGAACCGTTATGCCACGGTACAACAGCAACAGGATTCATGTTAGGTGTCTTAATCTTACTATCTCGTGCCACTTTTAACACCTTCCGTACCAATCTACCCCTTAAACCTCGTAGTGTTTTGATTGTATTGTTATATTGTATTGTATAAGTTGTATAGTTGGATGACTGACCGAAACCATGATATCAGTAACGGATATAAAGGATGTAAACTGGAATCATGTAAATGGAATGTATATCCATGGTTTGGTTCAGTCAAGTTGTATAGATTGATAACTGTATTCATGGATTCGTGTGTTCACGTTGAATTGTAATATTGTAGATTTATATGGTATTTGAATAATATTCAAGTCAGATTATAATCAGACTCAAACCCGAGTCAGACGGTTAGAAATATAAATCGAAGTCCTATATTTACTAGGGTCCTTAGGGTAATTTATAAAACTTGAGGGGGTTTTATGTAAAAATACTTTTATGTAGTTTTCAAGATGCACCCCAAGTATTTATTATTCGTCTTTAGAGTTGTAATGAATGTGGATTTTATATTGTGATATTTCTAGTGAAAATATCCTAATTTCATAAATAAAGGTATTTATTTGTAATATTGAATTATGTGGAATCTATGGTATTTTAATGTAAAATTTGTTCTTGTGAATTTTAGAAAAAGGTGGAATATTTATATCATAACAAAATAGATATTTTAATGATAAATATACATATATTTATACAAAATTAATTTTAATAAATATTTTATATTCTAAAAATCTCATTTTCTTAAAATGTCATATTTTAAATCTTTCGAGACCGAATATTCCTTGTGAAGGTCTGAATCTCGCACTACTAAGCCCGAGAATGTGCGATAATCCGCACCATCCCGAACGGGTTCCCCAAAAATGGGTTGTAGCGGCGCTTTGTAAAGATTGTAAAATACTAATCCTTTAGAAAACGGTTTTATAAAGTAAAAGGTATTTATTTGTAAAAATGTCAATTTTCCGTATTTTAGATTCTAGGGTTTTCTAAGTCAACTAGCCTATTTCTAAATGGTCTAAACGACAAGTTGTTAGATGCCTCAAATCGCCTCTTCACCGCCAATTGTGGCCAGGTAAGTACAAATGAGGAAAGGAGAGATCCGCTCACGAATCACCGTGAGACGGGCCTTTTAAATTTACCTTTCTCACTTGCCTAGCATAGACACCACAAAGTCAGGTTTAGATAAACGACCGATGTCCACAACTTATCGTATTTTCCTAATAAGAGGTATTTATTTAAAAGTGTATCAAAGCTAAAACTTTTAGGAATGGTTTTATTAAGAATATGATATTTAAATGAAAGTATTGTTTTATCGTATTCTAAGTTTTTGATGATATCGTTTTAGGTTGTATATGCGTGTGTGTGGAGATAGGTCATTACCTCTACTTTAAATGTATAGCAAAGTTAAGGGGGTTAAATGTGAAATCGAAATATTATGGTATTTAAGTGAAAAAATACGATAAATTGGAAAGGCTATCATTTCATATGATGAAACTTGTTCAAATTATTTGTTAAATATTTAATAGTCAACAATAAGATGTTTAAGTATAGTTGAATTGGTGAGAAGTGAAATTTTATAGAAAACCGAATCGGAAATCGGATTTGTTCCGATTCCGTCGGGTTTTGTAAATTCGTATTTTTTTTTGAAAAGAAAAGAGAAGCTAGAAAGGGACTTACGGGTTTGGACAAACACGAGAGTGATAAGAAAGAAGAGGGTTCGCCGGTGCGTCGATTCGTCACCGGGAGTTCCTAGCACGATCACCGGAAGTTCTCCGTCGATTTCGTCGGGGCTTCACCTTTCGCTCGTTTTCAAAATACATAAGGTTTTCTTGAGATTTTGAGAGAGTGAGCTCAGAATTTTAGGATGAGAGGGTAGGAGGTAGGGGTGTATTTATAGGCTTAGACTAGGGTTAGGGTAGGTGTAGGATTTTTAATTAAAAAAATGTTAAAATATAGGAAAATTCATTAAAAATTGTAGTAAATATGTATTAATAGGCTCTCTGGAGGTGGTCTGAAGAATTAAAGTATGCAGGGGGTATAAGGAGGTGAAAAGACAAAACATTGGTGTTGGGGACTCGGCGGTCCAGCCGAGTCCGACCGGCGGCGCCGGCCAGAGTCGGCCGGTCCGCCGGCCGAGTCCGGTGGTTGGGAGGGGCGCCGTCGGTTAGTGATCTCACTGGTATGTTTAACTTTTGGGGTGTGGTGGGGTTTTTGTGAGAAAACACGTGTTGACTGTTGGTATTCAAAAAATTTCAAACAAATTAATATTAAAAATAATGTGGGGCAGGGGATTTGAACTCTGGTGGCTTGATTCAGCAGTGCAAGGTATTACCAATGAGCTACTAGCTCCTTCTTGTAATTATGGTGTGAAATAAATACTTAAAGAGATATCAGCAACATTAAATACTCCAAGTATATTTTGAATTTAAATCAATTCTTTATACATTAAAAATGGAGTTGTTACAGTCTACCCTTTACAAAAATTTCGTTCTCGAAATTTACAACTTTTATTTGAGAACTAATTTACAAAGAGGTGTGGATATTTAGTACGCATTTCATCCTCCCTTTCCCAAGTGGACTCTCCTGGAGTGTCTTTTCTCCACATCACTCGGACCAAGTTAACTTCCTTGTTCCGAAGTGTCTTCGCTTTCCTGTCCAGGATCTCCACAGGCTGTTTCTCACAAGACAAATCGGGCTGTATAGTGAGCTCGGAATGATCGAGAACATGGCTGGGGTCACTCACATATTTTCTGAGTTGGGATATGTGGAACACATTATGCACTCCTTCCAATGAAGGTGGAAGTGCTAAGCGGTATGCCACTTCACCGACTCGTTCGAGTATGTCGAACGGTCCAATGTATCTCAGACTTAGCTTACCCCGTCTTTCAAATCGGATCACTCCGCGGTTCTGAGATATCTTCAAGAACACATGATCTCCTGGCTGGAACTCCAGATGACGTCTCTTTGCATCAGCCCAGTGCTTCTGTCGATCTTGAGCTATGCGCATCCTTTCCCTGATAGTACGAACCACATCAACAGTCGCAACTATCATCTCTGGTCCAAGGAGTTTCCTATCTCTGATGTCGTCCCAACTTAATGGCGATCGACACTTCCTTCCATACAATGTTGCAAAAGGTGTCATTCCTATGCTTGCTTGGTAGCTGTTGTTGTACGAAAACTCCACAAGATATAGGTGATCTTCCCACGATCCTTTGAAGTCTAACATACATGCTCTAAGCATATCCTCCAAGATCTGAATAGTTCGTTTCGACTAACCATCTGTTTGTGGATGATAAGCCGTGCTGAAGTTCAGACTTGTTCCCAAGCTTGCTTGCAGACTTTGCCAAAATTGCGATCGAAACCTGGTGTCACGATCGGAGACAATGCAAACCGGTACTCCATAAAGTCTCACAATTTCCTATATGAGTTCATGGGTATCAGAGATAGTACATTATGAAGAGTTTAAATCTTTAAATAGATTATTACCTCCATGTACTTTATTGCTAGTGTCTCAGTTGATTGGCCAACTCAAAATGGGATGAAGTGAGCCGACTTTATGAGTCGATCCACAATGACCCATACGGCATCGTTACCCTTTGTGCTGCGAGGAAGAGCAGTCACAAAATCCATCGTGATGTGTTGCCACTTCCATTCTGGAATTGGTAACGGTTGAAGTAATCCAGCAATCCTGTGATGTTCAGCCTTTACTTGCTGACACACCAAGCATTTTGTGACGCTTCTGGCTACTTCACGCTTCATTCCATGCCACCAATAATTCTGACTTAGATCTTTGTACATTTTGGTACCTCCAGGGTGTACTGAGTAGGGAGAGCTGTGAGCTTCTTTTATTAACTCTTCCCGAACAGGACCTTTTGGTACACACAATCTGCTGCCGTATCTCAAAGATCCGTCTTCATGGATGATGAAGTCTGTTCTGAGTCCATTCTCCACTTGTTCTCTGATCTTTTGCAACTTAGCATCACTTGCTTGGGCTGCTTTAATCTGATTGACAATGGTTGATTGAACTTGTAAATTCATTAGACTTGAAGTATTACCTGGCATGACTACTTCAATCTCCATCTGATGCAAGTCTTGTTGAAGCTTCCACTGAGCGGTGAGATTCATTGCTAATGGTTGGCGACTATGTGCATCAGGTACCACATTCACCTTCCCTGGGTGATATTGCAAGTTGATGTCAAAGTCCGCCATGAGTTCTAACCATCTTCTCTGCTGCATATTCAACTCCTTCTGAGTAAACACGTACTTCAGGCTCTTATGATCTATGTAGATGTTCACTCGTTCACCAAGTAGATAATGGCGCCAAATCTTGAGAGCAAAGATGACGGCTGCCAATTCCAAATCATGCATCGGATAATTGCGCTCATGAATCTTCAGCTGTCTTGAAGCATAAGCCACAACTTTACCGTGCTGATGTAGAACACATCCTAATCCCTTACCGGATGCATCGCAATGCACTTCGAATCCTCCAGATTGATCTGGTATAACGAGAATAGGTGCTGATGTCAACCTTGACTTGAGTTCTACGAAAACTTGTTCGCATGTTTCTGACCACACAAAATCTTCATCTTTACGTGTGAGATTGGTCAGGGGTGTTGCTATCTTCGAAAATCCTTCAATGAATCTTCTGTAATATCCAGCTAGACCTAAGAAACTCCGAATGTCCTTCACTGACTTTGGTGTAGGCCATTCGCTAACTGCTGAAACTTTTGCTGGATCCACCGAGATTCCTTCTCTTGATACGATATGTCCAAGAAAACCAACTTGCTTTAGCTAAAACTCGCACTTGCTGTACTTGGCATAGAGCTAATGTTGTCGAAGAGTTTCCAGGACAATTCGTAGATGTTCTGCATGCTCTTTCCGATTCTTAGAATACACCAGGATTTCGTCGATGAAGATGACAACAAACCTGTCTAAGTACTCCCGGAAAACTTGATTCATTAGGTTCATGAATATTACGGGTGCGTTGGTCACTCCATATGGCATCACGAGAAATTCTTAATGTCCATAGCGAGTTCTGAAAGCTGTTTTGTGAATATCAGTTTCCTTGACCTTCAGCTGATGATAACCTAAACGAACATTCAGTTTAGAGAAAACACAAGATCCACTTAGCTGATCGAATAAATCGTCGATGCGCGGAAGTGGATACTTTTTCTTTATAGTGACTTCATTCAAGGCTCTGTAATCGATGCACATTCTGTATGAACCTTCCGTCTTCTTCACAAGTAGTACAGGTGATCCCCAACTTGAAGTGCTGGGACGAATCCATCCTTTCGCCAGTAATTCGTCCAACTGTGTTCGGACTTCCTTCAAACCTTCCGGACTTAAACGATAGGGTGCTTTGATCACCGGTTGTGCTCCTGGTACTAAATCAATACTGAATTCAAGAGCTCGATTGGGAGGCAAACCTGATATATCATCAGGAAATACATCGTCGAAGTCTTGAACCACATCTGGTCTTGATTCTTCCTCCGCTTGAGCTGCTGCAACTACTGCTTCTCTTGGCTTCGCTTTGTAGGTACTTGGCTCCAGTGTACGGTCTCCGCTTTTGAAATAGAAGACCGGATAGTCTGGAATCTCGAATACTACCCTCCTTTGACGACAGTCAATGGTAGCATAAAATGTTCCAAACCAATCCATTCCTAGAACCACATCGAAGTTCGGTATATCCAGCACTTTGAAGTCAGCATAAAACTCTCTGCTGCAGATGACGACTGGACACAAACGGTATCCTATGGTTGCCTTTAGAACGCCATTTCCTGAACTGACATTCCAGCTGGATACAAGCGGTGAGACTGGAATCGCATGGGTTCGAACAAACCGTTGCAACATAAAGTAGTGAGATGCTCCAGTATCAAATAGTGCTAGTGCAGGGATTGAGGATACTAAGATTGTACCTAAGGTATGTGGGATTTGTTTTAGGTACAGGAAAAATATGTAGCTAATTAGCAGGATAGAAAAGCAAAGTTTGAAAAGAAAAGTTTACCAATGATGACTTGGCCAATGGCCTCAGCTTCTTCCACGGTCATCGTGAAAGCCCGGCGCCTTGGTACATTCCTCTTGGCCGGAGGAGCATTCCTCGGAACGTTTCTTTGAGCTTGATGGAACTGACGAGGAGGTGGTGCAGCTTGTGGTCCTCTGGGTGGTGCAGGTAGTGCAAGTCTTGGAGCAGGTGTTTGAAGAGCTGGTCGTTGCGGATAGATAACTGCTGGCCTGGGTGTAGCAACTGGGTTTTGCTTTTGGGGACAAGACCCAATATCATGAGCAGCTGAGCCGCAGATCAAGCAAAGATGGTTGGCCCAGCCGGCAGTCTTTCATCATATGTCCAGTTCTCTTGCAGTAGGTACAAAAAGTTGGGCTGGGACGGTTGTTCTGTACTCCGGGTCGTCTTGGTACAAAATATGGCCTGGACGAGGCTCCTCCTGCCATCTGGTTGGCAGGACGCTTAAATCCGGCAGATTGAGGTCTTCCTCTCACCTTTACCACTGCCTCATAATGGCGGGCAGTTTTTAGAGCCGATTCATGAGTCGGAAAATCTCCTGTGGCCAGTGCAGCCTGGATTTCTGAATCCAAACCTTGTTGAAAGTGACGGGCTCTGATCTCATCCGTCAGTATAAGGTGTGCCGCAAATCTGTTAAAAATATTATGTTAGCTGTGTAATATGTGATATAAAAAAATTTTGAATTATTGAGACATATCTTACCGACTGAGCATGGTGAACTCAGCGTCATACTCATCTACTGACTTGGTCCACATCGAACCTTATTGTAGATGGATGAACTGATGTTCCATGTCGAACCTGGCAGTCTCAGGGAAGTACTTAGCGTCGAACATGTCGCGGAAAGTCTTCCATTCGATAGGCTGTTCAAGACGGCTTTCTTCCGCCTTCCACCAGTTGCGAGCATTGTCCGTGAGCTGCAGTTTCGCCACACGAACCCAAGCTATGTCTGGCACTTGTGCTGCCGCCAGATCATCCTCTATGCTCTGTGCCCATTCCTCAGCTTTAAGTGGGCTTCCCTTTCCGGAGAACTGTTTGGGCTATAAAGCCCTAAATTGCTTTACCCCAGGTGCGTCTGCCTCGGGACGGTTCATTAAAAGAGCAGTCTGCTGCTGCTGTCCCTCTAGGAGGCTTCGGATTGCCTCAAGCAGAACCGTCTGCTCGTTGATCGGAGCAGGGACGACAAGTGTGAGTAGTAGGGCTGGAGGTGTGTTGTTGACATTGGTGTTGGTGTTGTTCGGGGAATCCATAACCTTGAAGAAAAATTTGGGTTAGGACAGATTCAAAATATTTGAAATGATAAGTTTCAATGAATATGAAATTGTAAGATTCAAGGAACATGAATTATAAAGAATGTTTTAGTTGCTGGTTCTTGTGTTATATTGCTTAGTTTGTCCACGCGGAACAGAACTGCATAGTATGATTCTATACAGCTCTGACCTGCATGGGCCACCAACAAAACCTGTCACGCCCCGCTTCCCGGTATACGGCGAAGGGGACGCAACTGGTCCGCTACGTATTTACTGTGAAGTAAATACGCTAAGCGTATCTAAGCAATATAAAAGTAATCACAAGAGACAAGAGATATAAAAATAACAGCAACTTTATTTATTAACATTCTTTTGTACAATACAAGAAAAGGAAATACAACTAAAGTAAAAACGATGCCTAAACAATGGCATAACAGGAAATTAAAGGTACTGAATGGAAATGTACAATGTCTAGAGCTCGGGGTCTTCGAGGAACTGATCCAAGTCTTCACTGGTGGGCTCGATCTCTGTTGTGTCCAGATCACCTGACGACATTCAAAGAAGAAAGAAATAGAATGTCGTCAGCGAACAGGTCGCTCGGTAAGTCCCAAAGTTAAGGGAGAAATAGAAAAGACAGAATAAGAATGTATCTTTTAAAGTTGTATAATATTGTAAAATATTGTGTTAACGCTGTTGTTTGTAACTTGGTACAGAAGGATACCAGTGTATACGAGAGGGGTCTCTATATGCTAGAGACCAGGGCAAACTGAAAGTACAAGAAACCGTTATGCCACGGTACAACAGCAACAGGATTCATGTTAGGTGTCTTAATCTTACTGTCTCGTGCCACTTTTAACACATTCCGTACCAATCTACCCCTTAAACCCCGTAGTGTTTTGATTGTATTGTTATATTGTATTGTATAAGTTGTATAGTTGGATGACTGACCGAAACCATGATATCAGTAACGGATGTAAAGGATATAAACTGGAATCATGTAAATGGAATGTATATCCATGGTTTGATTCAGTCAAGTTGTATAGATTGATAACTGTATTCATGGATTCGTGTGTTCACGTTGAATTGTAATATTGTAGCTTTATATGGTACTTGAATCGTATTCAAGTCAGATTATAATCAGACTCAAACCCGAGTCAGACAGTTAGAAATATAAATCGAAGTCATATATTTACTAGGGTCCTTAGGGTAATTTATAAAACTTGAGGGGGTTTATGTAAAAATACTTTTATATAGTTTTCAAGACGCACCCCAAGTATTTATTATTCGTCTTTAGAGTTGTAATGAATGTGGATTTTATATTGTGATATTTCTAGTGAAAATATACTAATTTCATAAATAAAGGTATTTATCTGTAATATTGAATTATGTGGAATCTATGGTATTTTAGTGTAAAATTTGTTCTTGTGATTTTTAGAAAAAGGTGGAATATTTATATCATAACAAAATAGATATTTTAATGATAAATATACATATATTTATACAAAATTAATTTTAATAAATATTTTATATTCTAAAAATCTCATTTTCTTAAAATGTCGTATTTTAAATCTTTCGAGACCGAATACTCCTTGCGGAGGTCTGAATCTCGCACTACTAAGCCCGAGGATATGCGATAATCCGCACCATCCCGAACGGGTTCCCCAAAAATGGGTTGTAGCGGCGCTTTGCAAAAATTGTAAAATACTAATCCTTTAGAAAACAGTTTTATAAAGTAAAAGGTATTTATTTGTAAAAATATCAATTTTCCGTATTTTAGATTCTAGGGTTTCCTAAGTCAACTAGTCTATTTCTAAATGGTCTAAATGACAAGTCGTTAGATACCTCAAATCGTCTCTTCACCGCCAATTGTGGCCAGGTAAGTATAAATGAGGAAATGAGAGATCCGCTCACGAATCACCGTGAGACGGGCCTTTTAAAGTTACCTTTCTCACTTGCATAGCCTAGACACCACAAAGTCAGGTTTAGATAAATGACCGATGTCCACAACTTATCGTATTTTCCTAATAAGAGGTATTTATTTAAAAGTGTATCAAAACTAAAACTTTTAGAAATGGTTTTATTAAGAATATGGTATTTAAATGAAAGTATTGTTTTATCGTATTCTAAGATTTTGATGATATCGTTTTAGGTTGTATATGCGTATGTGTGGAGGTAGGTCATTACCTCGTGCTCTACTTAAAATGTTTAGCAAGGTTAAGGGGGTTAAATGTGAAATCGAAATACTGTGGTATTTAAGTGAAAAAATACGATAAATTGGAAAGGCTATCATTTCATATGATGAAACTTGTTCAAATTATTTGTTAAATATGTAAGTCGATGTACAACACCCCACGAGTTGCGGGGAGGCGGAAATATGAAAAACGATCTTGTTCTTTGAGTTAACATCGACTAACCGAAGAATCTTTGCTAAACTATAACTAACACATGCATAGGAGTTCTTAACTACTATGAAAAGAGATTATACCTAGTGAACCTAGTCCTTCTCCTTTTCGTTATCCACCTCCTCCTCGGCTTCATCTACGTAATAGACGATCCACCCGAGAGGTTCTATTCCAAGCTTCACCTCTAACTTGAGGTAACTAGGTTTCTCAAAGTGCTAATCTAAGCAACCTAGGTGATATAGAG
This sequence comes from Agapanthus africanus, assembly GCA_030015575.1. Taxonomy (NCBI): domain Eukaryota; kingdom Viridiplantae; phylum Streptophyta; class Magnoliopsida; order Asparagales; family Amaryllidaceae; genus Agapanthus; species Agapanthus africanus. Next base: position 386,454,277 of record JASDDO010000019.1, on the reverse strand, counting down.
TTGGATTATGGATGAATTAGTCTATCTAATCCTTGATCTCAACACATGAGAGGGGAGGATTAGGGTTTGAAGAGAGAGAGCTTGAGGAGAGAGAAGGTGAGCAAGAGAATGATAATGAGATAATGATCTCTCATGAATATATGAAGCATAATGATTTATCAAAATAAATAAATAAAATGATTAATCATCATTCTTCATTTATTCATATGAGTGATTCATCTACATGAGTCATTAACCATTTAATGATGCATTAATGACATGGATGAATCACACAAATGAGTCACTAAATCATTTAATGCTTATGCCACCTAAACCCCCAAGTCATCATCCTTCTAGAAGCTTCTCGCCAAATTACGAGAACGCCCCTCCTATCCGTGAAAACAAGGAAAAACTTTAGACTGTATAAATCCAATAACCCGATACTAGAATCTGGCTTAAACCAAAGCCAGCTAGTAAAAACTGTCCGAATGTCGTACGTGCGTAAACACACGTATGCGTCCGAACCCTTATCGTAAAACCATACGACATCTATATCGTTTCGCCTGGAGTAGAGAAACTCTCTGTGTGGGACTCTAAAGACTCGACTACTACGCTGGCAATGGGTTTAACCACATTCCGCAAGCGGCACTAGCTGTACGTAACGGTCCCCAGGTAGATGTCGATAAGAAGGCCGATGAGGAAACCCATCCGAACTCCTACTGAGTCTGATGTGACAATCTCCGTATAGTCCGGTCTGTTCGTCTAAGACTATCGCATATCGGGCCTAGGGGGCGGCAAGCGTCAGTCCCCTAATAGCGGTATAAGTCATGTCGGAGTGAAGCCCATTACACCATGAGAAACTACTGGAACCTACCAGTAAAACTCGCTTGCCCTGGCCAGGGACTTTGCGTAATGGCTCTCTGACACAGCGCGATATCAACTCCCAATACCGGGAGAGACGAATCCTGTCTAACCGCCACTGCCTCCAAGTGCTCGGGACTGCACCCAACAGCTACCTGTTTGCACGACTCGTTTGAGCCGTGGTAGGGTAGCAATCTAAGAACAGTGGGACACACTCGAGACGAAGTAGCAGTGTCAAATCTGCGGACTATGCTGTACTCATGTCACCTGGGAACTGTTAACTGACGACTGGTATAAAACCAACCAACAGTTCCCTGCGAGTCCTGTCCGGTGTAACCGTAACCCAACGAGCACTTGTATACTATCTCCAGTACGACGTACTGACGGCTGCGGGACAGACCATCTCCCCAACTGGGATGAGAAGCGTACACACTAGTCTATTCCGGAGTATCGATGCCCTGTCTCGATAATCCTACGACTAGGGACCTGAAAAAGGATGTGCTTGTAGACTACCCAGCCCCCACTAGTGTGACTGCCATCACAACGCTGGTAGTCAAGCAAGATCCTAAGAGCTCTATCAATACGTATACTCACATATTAAGATAGATAAATCCAAGTAGCATACTACCATGTTTAGCAAGACTATTATATAACTGTGAATATCCCAAGCTTCCATTAAGTAATATACAAGCTAGTATGATACAATAATGGCCCCTAGGGCATATACACTAACAATCTCCCACTTGCACTAGGGCCATGTACTGGCATATCGAAGACCGATGATCTCGAGTAGCCTCTCGAGCTGAATCTGAGGTAGGGCCTTTGTGAATGGATCGGCAATGTTCTCTTCAGTAGCAACTCTCCGGACGTCGATCTCCCGGCGATCTATGATCTCCCTGATGAGGTGATACCGCCTTAAGATGTGTCTGGACTTCTGATGGGACCTTGGTTCCTTCGCTAAAGCTATAGCTCCATTGTTGTCGCAATACAGAGGTATTAGATCAACAATGGTAGGAACCACCAGAAGTTCTGTTAGGAACTTCTTCATCCAGACCGCTTCTTTTGCGGCATCGTAAGCAGCAATATACTCCGCTTCCATCGTCAAGTCAGCAACGGTTTCCTGCTTGGAACTCTTCCAGCACACCGCCCCTCCATTGAGGATAAAGACATAACCTGACATGGACTTGAAATCGTCCTTATCACTCTGGAAGCCGGAATCAGCAAAAGCCTCCATCTTGAGGTCTTTTCCACCGTAAACCAAGAACATCTCCTTAGTCCTTCTCAGGTACTTGAGAATATTCTTTACTGCTATCCAGTGCTTCTCCTCTGGGTTTGCCTGATACCGGCTTACAACGCTCAATGCGTATGCTACATCTGATCTGGTACATAATATCGCATACATTATAAAGCCTACCGCAGAAGCGTAGGGTATAATCGACATGCGATCCCTTTCCAAATCAGTCTTGGGAGACATCTCTTGGGAAAGGGTGATTTCATGACAAGCCGGTAGGTTACCGCGCTTAGAATCTTCCATACTGAATCTTTTCAATATGGTGTCTATGTACATGGACTGCGAAAGTCCCAACATCCTCTTTGATCTATCACGATAGATCTGGATCCCCAGAATGTAGGTGGCATCACCCAGGTCCTTCATAGAGAACTTCTGTGACAAGAATCTTTTGACTGACTGTAGCATAGGAATATCATTTCCTATTAGGAGAATGCCATCCACGTACCAGACGAGAAATACTACAACTCTCCCTACAATCTTACTGTATATGCATGGTTCATCTGGATTCTTGATAAAGTCGAATTCTTTAACAGTATCATCAAAACAGATGTTCCAACTCCGCGATGCCTGCTTTAGTCCATAAATGGACTTAAGCAACTTGCACACTTTACCGCTGCTCCCACTCTGAATGAATCCCTCTGGCTAATCCATATAGATGCACTCTTCCAAATTTCCATTTAGAAAGGTCGTCTTTATGTCCATCTGCCAGATCTCATAATCGTGGAAGGCAGCAATGGCAAGAAGGACCCGAATGGATTTGAGCATAACCACTGGAGAAAAGGTTTCGTCATAGTCCAAACCAGGTCTTTGACGAAAACCCTTTGCAACAAGTCTAGCCTTATAGGTTTCAACATGTCCATCTTCACCAATCTTCTTTCTGAAGATCCACTTGCATCCTACGGGTTTTACCCCATCTGGAGCAATGTCCAAAGTCCATACTTTGTTAGTGTACATGGACTCCATTTCGGTCCGCATCGCATCCAGCCATTTTACCGAGTCGCCGCTCTGAATGGCTTGCTGGAAGCTAGTAGGGTCATCATTATCAATGATGCAATCCTCTCTATCCCCATCTATGAGAAAACCGTAGTATCTCTCAGGCGGATGAGACGGCCTACTACTCCTGCGAAGGGGTGCGGGAATGTCCTGTTCTTCTTGAACTACTGGTTCTACCAAACTTTCAGTAGTAGTTTGTGGTTCTGGAATTTCTTCCAGTTCTATTTCGCTCCCGCTTATTTCCTTTTCTAAAAACTGATGTTCTAGAAAATGGGGCATTATGAGAAACAAAAACCTTTTGTTCCTCTGCGTGATAGAATAGATACCCCCTGGAGTTCTTTGGATATCCCACGAACTTACATAGTACTGATCGTACCTCGAGCTTGTCCACATACTGCTTTTTAACAAAAGCTGGACATCCCCATATCTTCAGATACTGAAGATAGGGTTTCTTCCCACTCCACATCTGATATGGTGTGGTAGGCACAGTCTTGGTAGGAACTATGTTCAAAAGATATGCCGCTGATTCTAGCGCATAACCCCAGAAAGATCGCGGTAACTCAGCCTTACTCATCATGGAACGAACCATATCCAATAGGGTTCGATTCCTCCTTTCCGATACACCGTTGTGTTGTGGTGTGTATGGAGGAGTAAGCTGAGAGAGAATTCCATTCTCTTTTAAGTATCCCAGGAACTTGGCACTTAAGTATTCACCACCTCGATCAGATCTCAGTGTCTTGATACTTTTTCCTTTCTGTTTTTCCACTTCATTCTTGTATTCTCGGAATTTCTCAAAGGCCTCGGATTTATGCTTCATTAAGAAGATATATCCATACCTAGAGAAATCATCCGTAAAAGTAATGAAGTAGGAATAACCACCTCGCGCATGTGTAGACATTGGACCGCACACGTCACTGTGTACGAGTCCCAAGAGCTCGCTCGCTCTTACTCCGTGTCCAGTAAACGGAGTCTTTGTCATCTTTCCCATGAGACAAGATTCACAAGTAGCATAAGACTGATATTCGAACGGATTCAAATATCCTTCTCTATGTAACTTCGTCAACCGTGTTTCATTGATGTGACCTAGTCTACAATGCCATAAGAAATCCTGATTTATTTCTGGAGACTTTCTTTTAAGTGTGTTCTGGACATTGAAAACCTGAGCTTGACTCAATACGTATATACCGTCATCTAATGTACCGGACCCAATCAGAACTTGATTTAGGTGGATGTGAACTACATCGCTTACGAATGTAAAATCATATCCCTCTCTCGAAAGTGAGGACACTGATATGATATTACAAGTCAAACTAGGTACATACAAACAGTTACGTAGAATCAATATCTGCCCACTTGTCAAACCTAGGCGATATTCTCCCACGGATTCAGCGTCCACGCTCATTCCGTTTGCAACTCTGAGAGACATATCACCTACCCTTATAACTCTACGGTTTCTCAAAGCATGTAATGAATTACAGACATGCGATCCTGCTCCGGTATCTAGTACCCAGGAAGTAGAGTTAATTGACAAACAGTTCTTAATTACAAACACACTTGAGGTCGAAGCCACAACATGCTTCGTATCCTGGCTACTGGCTTCCAAAGCCCTGCAATCCTTCTGCCAATGCCCAATCCCATAACAATAGGAACATCCCTCTGTAGCTACACCAAGTCCCGAAACTTTTGCTCTTCCCTTTCCTCCTACTTTACTGACATATCGGCTTTATAGAGGTCTTCTTCTTTTCACCCTTTGCTTTCGCCCCGGATGTAGAAGAAGAAAGTCCCCCATTAAGCAGAGCTTGTGTCTCTCTGGTTTCTTTCAGGGTTTAAGTAGAGGGTAGGGACTGTGGAAATAAGTCAGCATATGACCTGTTTCCCAACGTGGTCTCCAGGTCCTTGAGCTCATTAATATAGCTAGTCATCGTAAGGACGTTGTCCCCTACAGATGACCCGACAGCCAACCTCGCTTGAATTAATTCGTTCGAAGTCTCATATCTTGCGATATGAGATTGCCTTCCATATAAATCTTTGTTATGGAGAAAGATGGAAACCGAGTCCATCTTCTCGTGCTGCTTCTGGTATACACCATCAACTGAAGCCAACACGAGGCACTTGGCTTTCGCTTTATCCTTTTCCCTTTTCTGACGGATATCCATATCCGCGACGGTGGAAACTGGACCTGGGACGGCGGGATCTTGAGTAGTAATAGGGTGGTCCAGCTTGTCATAGGCAATGGACATCTGGACAGACCTTTGCCAGTCATATAAGTCAGATTCAGTCAACTTGTTATCTAGATGTAACCTAGTCATGGTCATAAGGTCGCTGCAAGGAGAGAGAGAGAAGAAAACACTTTAACATGATGCTCTTGCAAGTTTAGATTGGTTTTTAATTTATCTAAACTCGATGGCCCCACTGTTTCTCGAATCCTTCCTCAAACCATAAAAGAAGAATTAGCCAGGACTATTCTCACTGTACAATACTTGCTTAACCGTTCAGCCAGGCCAGTGTCGGTACTTCGAGGGAGGTTTTCCAACGCTTTCGCGAAGTTCCTTAATTAAATAACCTATTTTCTCTGGGGGCATAGCCCCACTGACACCTTTCTCGGCACCTACTTGGTTTATAGCATTGATCGTTAAGTGACGAATCTCCTAATGAGTAGCATATACTCACAGCAGGATCGGGATCCAAATATCATCGTGTGATAATGCTGAAGGAATCCTACCAACATTCATTACACTCCAAATGGTATGCATCTCTTTGCAAATTTCAGTTTCTTTAGAAATTCCCGATATATATTTTTGCCCCATGCTCTTATGACCTTTGCGTTAGGTCAAAATGTCATAAGTCACATGTCAAGTTCTACCCATCATTATCTTGTTAATTTGAACCCATCCGTACATATCCTTGATGTTCGGCCAAAATGATAATACGACTGTCCCAAACTAACTCATTTATCTATGCAACAAATGAATACCCAGCAGCTACCAAACACTATGCCTTGGCGTTAGGTCAAAATACATAGCTTGAATACTACTGAATACCCAAATGAAATGACGGAGGGCTACGAATGGTTTTGGCGAAATCTTGAACGTAGTGAACTTGATATGACCGAAGGAACCTGATAGCTTTTAAAAGGAGTGGTTAAAGCTCCGCAATTAAAAATATCTTCTGTTTTTAAAAATAACCGAGTGGTTTCTTTTAAACTGTTCCAACGATTCAACTTTGGTTTATTTTCTTTGCATTAAAATAATGCGTCCCATCATTTAACCTATCATTGCAGAAAACAACGAAAATACAACGTCCTCTTATGCCATCCGCATTCGCCACTGGGTCCCGTCATCATCCGTTAGGTTACTTAACTAACGAGAGAGCGGGGGCTGGGCTAGCGCGGGTGTAAAACATAAGTGACGTCTAAATAGCTATCATATATAGATATTGTACATTCGTCAGACGCAATAATAGGCATTCCAGATCACAGATGAACATTATTGGATATGCAAGCAATCCGCGTTTCTTTTGAGCCTGCAACGAAAGACGGATTACACAGTTGTGATGAATAGCCATTACCCCACGCTAGACTCCTACGGGTACGGCAAACTACCCGCCAAGTACCCGAAGTGAAGCGGTCTCCCTCAACAATGTGAGTAGGCCACTAAACACTTCAAAGTACCCGGTAGTTTGTGCACCCCATCTTGGGTCTATCCTAGGAGCAAAAACAGTAAAATGAAATAATACAACGGTGGCTACAACCGCAACCTGGATGTGCCCCGCAAAATAATATTACAACATATTACAATTACATTGAATGAATGAATATAAAAACCCATCACAAACCCCGGCTAATCATCACAACAATCCAATACAGTTCATAACCACAAACAGTAAAATCCATTACAGAAATGTGCAACCTGTTAGTGTTTATGCCCTAGAAGGCCATTACTGTATCATACTAGTTTGTATATTACTTAATGGAAGCTTGGGATATTCACATGTATATAACAGTCTTGCTAAACATGGTAGTATGCTACTTGGTTTTTCTATCTTAATATGTGAGTGTACGTATTGATAGAGCTCTTAGGATCTTGCTTGTCTACCAGCGTTGTGATGGCAGTCACACTAGTGGGGGCTGGGTAGTCTACAAGCACATCCTTATTCAGGTCCCTGGTCGTTGGATTATCGAGACAGAGCATCGATACTCCGGAGTAGACTGGTGTGTACGCTTCTCATCCCAGTTGGGGAGATGGTCTGTCCCACAGCCGTCAGTACGTCGTACTGGAGATAGTATGCAGGTGCTCGTTAGGTTACGGGTACACCGGACAGGACTCACAGGGAACTGTTGGTTGGTTTGATACCAGTCGTCAGTGAGCAGTTCCCAGGTGACATGAGTACAGCATAGTCCGCAGACTTGACACTGCTACTTCGCCTCGAGTGTGTCCCACTGTTCTTAGATTGCTACCCTACCACGGCTCAAAGGAGTCGTGCAAACAGGTAGCAGTTGGGTGCAGTCCCGAGCACTTGGAGGCAGTGGCGGTTAGACAGGATTCGTCCCTCCCGGTATTGGGAGTAGATATCGTGCTGTGTCAGAGAGCCATTACGCAAAGTCCCTGGCCAGGGCAAGCGAGATTTGCTGGTAGGTTCCAGTAGTTTCTCAGGGTGTAATGGGCTTCCCTCCGACACGACTTATACCGCTATTAGGGGACTGACGCTTGCCGCCCCCTAGGCCCGATATGCGATAGTCTTGGACGAACGGACCGGACTGTATGGAGATTGTCACATCAGACTCAGTAGGAGTTCGGATGGGTTTCCTCATCGGCCTTCTTATCGACAACTACCTGGGGACCGTTACGTACAGCTAGTGCCGCTTGCGGTCTGTGGTTAAACCCACTGCAAGCGTAGTAGTCGAGTCTCTAGAGTCCCACACAGAGAGTTTCCTATTCCAGGCGAAACGATATAGAGGTCGCATAGTTTTGCGACAAAGGGTTCGGACGCATACGTGCGTTTACGCGCGTACGACTTTCGGACAGTTTTTACCAGTCGGCTTTGGTTTAAGCCAGTTACTGGTATCCGGTTATTGGATTTATACAGTCTAAAGTTTTTCCGTATTTTTACGGATCGGAGGGGCGTTCTCGTAATTACTCGAGAAGCTTCTAGAAGATGGTGACTAAGGAGGGTTATGTGTCATTTGCATTAAATGAGTTTAGTGAGTCATGAGGGTGATTCATGCATATCATTAATGCATGATAAATGCTTAGTGAGTCATGACAATGAATCACCATTAGATATTTGTGAAGCATGCTTATTCATTATGTATTATTCTTTTTCTCATAAATAAGAATGCTTCATATTTATTATGATACATTACTATTCTCATCATAATTCATTCTCACACTCTCTCTCCTCAAGCTCTCCCTCTTCAAAAGACTAATCCTCCCCTCTCATGAGTTGAGTACAAGGGTTAGTAAGGCTAATTAATCCATAACCATCTCTATATTACACCTAGCTTCTTTGATTAGCAATCCAAGAAGGTTAGTTGCCTCAAGTTTAGAGGTTTAGCTTGGAGTTTTGCTCTCGGGTGGATCGTCTACTACCTAGAGAAGGCCGAGGAGGACAAGGAGATCGTAAAGACGAAGGAGTTGGTTCATTAGGTATAATCCCTAAACACAGTAGTTTAGAAACACTTTGTGTTTGGTTATTTATAGTTTAGCTTCGATTCAAGCGGTTAGTCGATGTTCGTTCACTAAACAAGTTCGTTTTTGAAAATTCCGCCTCCCCACAAGTTCTGGGGTGTAGTACATCGACAAACAGTGGTATCAGAGCCTCGCTAAACAATAAATAACTTAATTGCAAATTTGTACGAATTTCGAACGGAAAAACGAAGCCGGAAAACCCTAAATCTGTCAAGTTTCTGTCGAAATTAAAATGAAGTCTAAAAATTTTTCAGGGTCACTCAGAAAGCTTGAAAAGGGTCCAGGAGAACACCCATGAAATTTGAGCCCATGAATCGGCTAAAGAGCCGTGGAAGCGCGGCGGTTCCCTACTGAGCCGCCGCTGTTCCGCGGCCGAGTTGCCGAGTCATGGACTCATTTTTCATGTGTGGGTCCTCTCTGGTATTTGGTGTTTTCTGGAATATTTTAATTTTGCTCAGGTTTCCAGTTTACAGAGCAGTTTTTGGAGCAATATTAAAGATGTTTAATCGATCGAAATTGTACAGTATTTGCATATTGGATTATATCTGTGATTGTTTAATGTGTTCGTAAACCTCCCCTAACTGCTAGTATGTCGGTTGGCAGGGGGTTGCACATTTCTGTAATGGTTATATATGTTTGTGCATATAAACTGTATTGGACTGTTGTGGTGTATAGCCGGGGTTTGCAATGGGTTATTGTTTAATTCATTTGTTGTAAATGTAATTTGTTGTAATATTATTTTTGCGGGGCACATCCAGGTTGCGGTTGTAGCCACCGTTGTATTATTTCATTTTACTGTTTTTGCTCCTAGGACTGACCCAAGGTGGGGTACACAAACTGCCGGGCGGGTAGTTTGCCGTACCCGTAGGGGTCGAGGGTGGGGTAACGGCTATTCATCACAACTGTGTAATCTGTCTTTTCTTGCAGGCTCAAAAGAAATACAGATTGCTTGCAAATCCAATATTGTTTATCTGTGTTCTGGAATGTATATCATTGCGTCAGACGAATGTAAAATATCTATATATATGATAGCTATTTAGACGTCACTTATGTTTTACACCCGCGCTAGCCCAGCCCCCGCTCTGTCGTTAGTTAAGTAACCTAACGGGTGATGACGGGACCCCGTGGCGAATGCGGATGGCATAAGAGGACGTTGTATTTTCGTTGTTTTCTGCAATGATAGGTTAATGATGGGACGCATTATCTATAATGCAAAGAAAAACAAACCAAAGTTTAAATCGTTGGAACAATTTAAAAGAAACCACTCGGTTAATTTTAAAAACAGATATTTTTAAATGCGGAGCTTTAACCACTCCTTTTAAAAGCTATCAGGTTCCTTCGGTTATATCAAGTTCACTACGTTCACGGTTTCGCCAAAACCAGTCGTAGCCCTCCGTCATTTCTTATGGATGGTCAGTAGTATTCAAGCTATGCTTGTTGGCATACGTCAAGGCATAGTGTTTGGTAGCTGCTGGGGTATTCATTTGTTGCATAGATAGATGTGTTGGTTTGGGACAGTCGCATTACCTTGTTGGCATACGTCAAGGGTATATACGGGTGGGTTCAAATTAACAAGATAATGATGGGCAGAACTTGACATGTGACTTATGATTTGTTGGCATACGTCAAGGTCATAAGAGCATGGGGCAAAAACTTATATCGGGAATTTCTAAAGAAACTGAAATTTGCAAATAGATGTATACCATTTGGAGTTAGATGAATGTTGGTAGGATTCCTTCAACATTATCATACGATGATATTTGGATCCCGATCCTACTGTGAGTATATGCTACTTATCAGGATATTCGTCACTTAACGATCAATGCTATAAACCTAGTAGGTGTCCAGAAAGGTGTCAGCGGGGTTACGCCCCCAGAGAAAAGAGGTTATTTAATTAAGGAACTTCGCGAAAGCGTTGGAAAACCTCCCTCGAAGTATCGACACTGGCCTGGCTGAACGGTTAAGCAAGTATTGTACGGTGAGAATAGTCCTGGCTAATTCTTCTTTTATGGTTTGAGGAAGGATTTGAGAAACAGTGGGAGCCATCCAGTTTAGATAAACTAAAAACCACTCTAAACTTGCAAGAGCATCATGCTAAAGAGTTTTCTTCTCTCTCCTAATTGCAGCGACCCTGAAAATGACTGGACTTAAGTTACTTTTAGAGAAAAATATACTGACAGGGCCAAACTATAAAGATTGGCTGCGGAATGTCAAAATGGCTTTGACCTATGATAAATTGGGGTACGTCCTCACCGCTACGGTACCTGCTGTCCCTGGTCCCAAATCCAGCAATGCGGATAAGGAAATCCGCAAAACCTGGGATTTAGATTGCGCGAGAGCCAAGTGCATCATGCTTGCCTCTATGAACAATGAACATCAGAGGAGGCACGAGGATATGTCCCTAGATGGCATATTTCTCCATACAAAGGAACTTTATGGAGAGCAATCTCGTATAGCAAGATACGAGACCTCTAAGAACTTGTTTCGAGCGAGGTTGGCTGTCGGGTCATCGGTAGGTGAACATGTCCTACAGATGATCGGCTATATTGAAGAGCTCGCAGACCTTGGGACGACTTTGGATAATGAGCTCTATACAGACCTTATTCTCCAGTCCCTTCCTCCCACCTACGCCCAGTTTATCCTCAACTTCAACCTTCAAGGAAAAGAAGTTGAACTTGCGGAACTCCTGAACATGTTAAGGAGTGCAGAGGGCACCTTGCAGAAGGCAAGGGAAACACCCGCTATGTTTGTTGGCGGTGCATCTTCTTCCGGGTCCAAGGCTAGGGCCAAAGGAAGGAAGAAGAAGGCCGCACCCAAACCTAGAGGAGGTGTTAGTAAGGTGGGAAAGAAGGGAAAGAAAAAGCTTGCAGCACCGGTAGTTGGCCAGGATGAGTGCTTCCATTGTCACAGGAAAGGGCACTGGAAGAAGGATTGCAAGGCGTGGAACGCCAAGAACCAGGAACCGAAGCAAGCTGTGGCTTCGACTTCAGGTGTGTTTGTAATTGAGAATTGTCTGTCGATCAACTCTACTTCCTGGGTATTGGATACCGGATCAGGATCTCATATTTGCAATTCATTGCAGGCACTGAGAAACCGTAGAGTGCTGAAGGAAGGTGATATGATCCTCAGGGTTGCTAACGGAGCTAGCGTGGGAGCTGCGTCCGTCGGGGATTATCACCTAGGATTGACGAGTGGACATATTTTGGTTTTGCATAACTGTTATTTTGTACCAAGCTTAACGTGTAATATCATATCAGTTTCCTTGTTATCTAATAAAGGTTATGATTTCACGTTTGTAAGAGTTGTTAACATCCACCTTAATCATGGTTTGATTGGGTCCGGTACTCTAAATAACGGCATATATGTTTTAAACCAACTCCAAATTTTCAATGTCCAGAACACACTAAAAAGAAAGTCTCCAGATTTAAATAAAGCTTTCTTATGGCATTGTAGACTGGGTCACATCAATGAGAGAAGGTTGACTAAGTTGCGTAGAGAAGGATATTTGGACTCGTTCGAATATCAAACTTATGACACTTGTCAATCTTGTCTCAAAGGAAAGATGACAAAGACTCCATTTACTGGACAAGGAGTAAGAGCGAGCGAGCTCTTAGGACTCATACACAGCGATGTATGCGGTCCAATGTCTACACATGCGAGAGGTGGTTATTCCTACTTCATTACTTTTACAGATGATTTCTCTAGGTTTGGACATGTCTTCTTGATGAAGCATAAATCCGAGGCCTTTGAGAAATTCAAGGAATACAAGAGTGAAGCGGAAAACCAAACAGGCAAAAGTATTAAGACACTGAGATCTGATCGAGGTGGAGAATACTTAAGTGCCGAGTTCCTAGGTTACCTAAAAGAGAAAGGAATTCTCTCTCAGCTTACTCCTCCGTACACTCCACAGCACAATGGTGTATCGGAGAGACGGAATCGAACCCTATTGGATATGGTACGATCCATGATGAGTAATGCTGAGTTACCACGATCTTTCTGGGGTTATGCGCTAGAATCAGCGACATATCTTTTGAACAGAGTTCCAACCAAAACTGTGCCTACCACACCATATCAGATGTGGAGTGGGAAGAAACCCTATCTTCAGTACCTGAAGACATGGGGATGTCCAGCTTTTGTAAAAAAGCAGCATTCGGACAAGCTCGAGGCACGCTCAGTAGAGTGTAAGTTTGTGGGATATCCAAAGAACTCTATGGGATATTATTTCTATTACGCAGAGGAACAAAAGGTTTTTGTTTCTCGTCATGCCCGCTTCTTAGAAACTGAATTTTTAGAAAATCAGAAGAGTGGGAGCGTAGTAGAACTGGAAGAAATTCCAGAACCACAAACTGCTACTGAAAGTTTGGTAGAACCAGGAGTTCAAGAAGAACAGAACATTCCCGCACCCCTCCGCAGGAGTAGTAGGCCGTCTCATCCGCCTGAGAAATACTACGGTTTTCTCATAGATGGGGATAGAGAGGATTGCATCATAGATGATGATGAACCTACTGACTTCCAGCAGGCCATCCAGAGCGGCGACTCGGTACGATGGCTAGATGCAATGCGGACCGAAATGGAGTCCATGTACACCAACAAAGTATGGACTTTGGACTTTGCTCCAGATGGGGTAAAACCCATAGGATGCAAATGGATCTTCAAGAAAAAGATTGGTGTAGATGGACAGGTGGAAACCTATAAGGCTAGACTTGTTGCAAAGGGTTTTCGTCAAAGACCTGGTTTGGACTATGACGAAACTTTTTCTCCAGTGGCTATGCTCAAATCCATTCGGGTCCTTCTTGCTATTGCTGCCTTCCATGATTATGAAATCTGGCAGATGGACGTAAAGACGGCTTTTCTGAATGGAAATTTAGAAGAGAGCGTCTATATGGATCAGCCAGAGGGTTTCAATCAGAGTGGGAGCAGCGGGAAAGTATGCAAGCTGCTTAAGTCCATTTATGGACTAAAGCAGGCATCGCGGAGTTGGAACATCTGTTTTGATGAGACAGTCAAAGAATATGACTTTATCAAAAATCCAGATGAACCGTGTATATATAGTAAAGTTGTAGCCAGAAGTGTCGTATTCCTCGTCTTGTACGTGGATGACATTCTATTGATAGAAAATGATATTCCTATGCTACAATCTGTCAAAGGATTCTTGTCACACAGGTTCTCCATGAAAGACCTGGGTGATGCCTCGTACATTCTGGGGATCCGGATCTATCGTGATAGATCCAAGAGGATGTTGGGACTTTCGCAGTCCAGGTATATCGACACTGTACTGAAAAGATTCAGTATGGAAGATTCTAAGCGCGGTAATCTACCGGCTTGTCACGGAATCACCCTCTCCAAAGAGATGTCCCCCAAGACTGATTTGGAAAGGGAACGCATGTCTATTATACCCTACGCTTCTGCGGTAGGCTCTATAATGTATGCGATGTTGTGTACCAGACCAGATGTAGCTTACGCACTGAGCGTGGTAAGCCGGTATCAGTCAGACCCAGGAGAGAAACACTGGATAGCAGTAAAGAACATTCTCAAGTACCTGAGGAGGACTAAGGAGATGTTCTTGGTTTACGGCGGAAAAGACCTCAGGTTGGAGGCCTTTGCTGATTCCGGCTTCCAGAGTGATAAGGACGATTCCAAGTCCATGTCGGGTTATGTCTTTACCCTCAATGGAGGGGCGGTGTGCTGGAAGAGCTCCAAGCAGGACACCGTTGCTGACTCGACGATGGAAGCGGAGTATATAGCTGCTTGCGATGCCGCAAAAGAAGCAGTCTGGATGAAGAAGTTCCTAACAGAACTTCAAGTGGTTCCTACCATAGTTGATCCAATACCTCTGTATTGCGACAACAACGGAGCTATAGCTTTAGCGAAGGAACCAAGGTCCCATCAGAAGTCCAGACACATCTTGAGGCGGTATTACCTGATCAGGGAGATCATTGATCGTCAGGAGATCGAGGTTCGGAGAGTTGCTTCAGAAGAGAACATTGCTGATCCATTCACGAAGGCCCTACCTCAGATTCAGTTCGAGAGGCTACTCGAGATCATCGGTCTACGATATGCCAGTACATGGCCCTAGTGCAAGTGGGAGATTGTTAGTGTTTATGCCCTAGAAGGCCATTACTGTATCATACTAGTTTGTATATTACTTAATGGAAGCTTGGGATATTCACATGTATATAACAGTCTTGCTAAACATGGTAGTATGCTACTTGGTTTTTCTATCTTAATATGTGAGTGTACGTATTGATAGAGCTCTTAGGATCTTGCTTGTCTACCAGCGTTGTGATGGCAGTCACACTAGTGGGGGCTGGGTAGTCTACAAGCACATCCTTATTCAGGTCCCTGGTCGTTGGATTATCGAGACAGAGCATCGATACTCCGGAGTAGACTGGTGTGTACGCTTCTCATCCCAGTTGGGGAGATGGTCTGTCCCATAGCCGTCAGTATGTCGTACTGGAGATAGTATGCAGGTGCTCGTTAGGTTACGGGTACACCGGACAGGACTCACAGGGAACTGTTGGTTGGTTTGATACCAGTCGTCAGTGAGCAGTTCCCAGGTGACATGAGTACAGCATAGTCCGCAGACTTGACACTGCTACTTCGCCTCGAGTGTGTCCCACTGTTCTTAGATTGCTACCCTACCACGGCTCAAAGGAGTCGTGCAAACAGGTAGCAGTTGGGTGCAGTCCCGAGCACTTGGAGGCAGTGGCGGTTAGACAGGATTCGTCCCTCCCGGTATTGGGAGTAGATATCGTGCTGTGTCAGAGAGCCATTACGCAAAGTCCCTGGCCAGGGCAAGCGAGATTTGCTGGTAGGTTCCAGTAGTTTCTCAGGGTGTAATGGGCTTCCCTCCGACACGACTTATACCGCTATTAGGGGACTGACGCTTGCCGCCCCCCTAGGCCCGATATGCGATAGTCTTGGACGAACGGACCGGACTGTATGGAGATTGTCACATCAGACTCAGTAGGAGTTCGGATGGGTTTCCTCATCGGCCTTCTTATCGACAACTACCTGGGGACCGTTACGTACAGCTAGTGCCGCTTGCGGTCTGTGGTTAAACCCACTGCCAGCGTAGTAGTCGAGTCTCTAGAGTCCCACACAGAGAGTTTCCTATTCCAGGCGAAACGATATAGAGGTCGCATAGTTTTGCGACAAAGGGTTCGGACGCATACGTGCGTTTACGCGCGTACGACTTTCGGACAGTTTTTACCAGTCGGCTTTGGTTTAAGCCAGTTACTGGTATCCGGTTATTGGATTTATACAGTCTAAAGTTTTTCCGTATTTTTACGGATCGGAGGGGCGTTCTCGTAATTACTCGAGAAGCTTCTAGAAGATGGTGACTAAGGAGGGTTATGTGTCATTTGCATTAAATGAGTTTAGTGAGTCATGAGGGTGATTCATGCATATCATTAATGCATGATAAATGCTTAGTGAGTCATGACAATGAATCACCATTAGATATTTGTGAAGCATGCTTATTCATTATGTATTATTCTTTTTCTCATAAATAAGAATGCTTCATATTTATTATGATACATTACTATTCTCATCATAATTTATTCTCACACTCTCTCTCCTCAAGCTCTCCCTCTTCAAAAGACTAATCCTCCCCTCTCATGAGTTGAGTACAAGGGTTAGTAAGACTAATTAATCCATAACCATCTCTATATTACACCTAGCTTCTTTGATTAGCAATCCAAGAAGGTTAGTTGCCTCAAGTTTAGAGGTTTAGCTTGGAGTTTTGCTCTCGGGTGGATCGTCTACTACCTAGAGAAGGCCGAGGAGGACAAGGAGATCGTAAAGACGAAGGAGTTGGTTCATTAGGTATAATCCCTAAACACAGTAGTTTAGAAACACTTTGTGTTTGGTTATTTATAGTTTAGCTTCGATTCAAGCGGTTAGTCGATATTCGTTCACTAAACAAGTTCGTTTTTGAAAATTCCGCCTCCCCACAAGTTCTGGGGTGTAGTACATCGACAAACACAACCCCCTGCCAACCGACATACTAGCAGTTAGGGGAGGTTTACGAACACATTATACAATCACAGATATAATCAAATTAGCAAACATCGTAAAATTTCGATCAAGCAAACACTTTAGATTCTACTTCAAAACTTCTCTGTGCACCTGAGATTTTAGCAGAAAATAAAATATCCCAGAAATATCATTATTAACACATAAGAGTTACTGAAGAAATTTGGGCTGACTCGGCCACAACTCGGCCACGGATCAGCGGCGGATCGCATGGATCCGCCGCGGTTCCGCGGTGAGTTTGCCGAGTCACGAGTCCAAATTTCTGCAGTAGCCCTATAATTCCCTGCTTGTATTTTTAGAGGTCCCTGAAAAATTTTTAGACCACGTTTTAAATTCGACAGAAACTGTGTTAAATCGATGATTTTTCCGGTTCTTTTTGCGTTCGAAATTCTTACGACTTTGCTAATAAGTTAATTATTGTTTATCGAGGCTCTGATACCACTGTAAGTCGATGTACAACACTCCACGAGTTGCGGGGAGGCGGAAATATGAAAAACGATCTTGTTCTTTGAGTTAACATCGACTAACCGAAGAATCTTTGCTAAACTATAACTAACACATGCATAGGAGTTCTTAACTACTATGAAAAGAGATTATACCTAGTAAACCTAGTCCTTCTCCTTTTCGTTATCCACCTCCTCCTCGGCCTCTTCTACGTAATAGACGATCCACCCGAGAGGTTCTATTCTAAGCTTCACCTCTAACTTGAGGTAACTAGGTTTCTCAAAGTGCTAATCTAAGCAACCTAGGTGATATAGAGTTGGATTATGGATGAATTAGTCTATCTAATCCTTGATCTTAACACATAAGAGGGGGGATTAGGGTTTGAAGAGAGAGAACTTGAGGAGAGAGAAGGTGAGCAAGAGAATGATAATGAGATAATGATCTCTATGAATATATGAAGCATAATGATTTATCAAAATAAATAAATAAAATGATTAATCATCATCCTTCATTTATTCATATAAGTGATTCATCTACATGAGTCATTAACCATTTAATGATGCATTAATGACATGGACGAATCACACAAATGAGTCACTAAATCATTTAATACTTATGCCACCTAAACTCCAAGTCATCATCCTTCTAGAAGCTTCTCGCCAAATTACGAGAACGCCCCTCCTATCCGTGAAAACACGGAAAAACTTTAGACTGTATAAATCCAATAACCCGATACTAGAATCTGGCTTAAACCAAAGCCGGCTAGTAAAAACTGTCCGAACGTCGTACGTGCGTAAACACACGTATGCGTCCGAACCCTTGTCGTAAAACCATACGACCTCTATATCGTTTCACCTGGAGTAGAGAAACTCTCTGTGTGGGACTCTAAAGACTCGACTACTACGCTGGCAGTGGGTTTAACCACAGACCGCAAGCGGCACTAGCTGTACGTAACGGTCCCCAGGTAGATGTCGATAAGAAGGCCGATGAGGAAACCCATCCGAACTCCTACCGAGTTTGATGTGACAATCTCCGTACAGTCCGGTCTGTTCGTCTAAGACTATCGCATATCGGGCCTAGGTGGCGGCAAGCGTCAGTCCCCTAATAGCGGTATAATTCGTGTCGGAGTGAAGCCCGTTACACCATGAGAAACTACTGGAACCTACCAGTAAATCTCGCTTGCCCTGGCCAGGGACTTTGCGTAATGGCTCTCTGACACAGCGCGATATCAACTCCCAATACCGGGAGAGACGAATCCTGTCTAACCGCCACTGCCTCCAAGTGCCCGGGACTGCACCCAACTACTACCTGTTTGCACGACTCCTTTAAGCCGTGGTAGGGTAGCAATCTAAGAACAGTGGGATACACTCGAGGCGAAGTAGCAGTGTCAAGTCTGCGGAATATGCTGTACTCATGTCACCTGGGAACTGTTAACTGACGACTGGTATAAAACCAACCAACAGTTCCCTGCGAGTCCTGTCCGGTGTACCCGTAACCCAACGAGCACCTGTATATTATCTCCAGTACGACGTACTGACGGCTGTGGGACAGACCATCTTCCTAACTGGGATGAGAAGCGTACACACTAGTCTACTCCGGAGTATCGATGCCCTGTCTCGATAATTCTATGACTAGGGACCTGAAAAAGGATGTGCTTGTAGACTACCCAGCCCCCACTAGTGTGATTGCCATCACAACGCTGGTAGTCAAGCAAGATCCTAAGAGCTCTATCAATACGTATACTCACATATTAAGATAGATAAAACAAAGTAGCATACTACCATGTTTAGCAAGACTGTTATATAACTGTGAATATCCCAAGATTCCATTAAGTAATATACAAGCTAGTATGATACAATAATAGCCCCTAGGGCATATACACTAACAAAATATTTAATAGTCAACAATAAGATATTTAAGCATGGTTGAATTGGTGAGAAGTGAAATTTTATAGAAAACCGAATCGGAAATCGGATTTGTTCCGATTCCGTCGGGTTTTGTAAATTCGTATTTTTTTTTTAAAAAGAAAAGAGAAGCTAGAAAGGGACTTACGGGTTTGGACAAACACGAGAGTGATAAGGAAGAAGAGGGTTCGCCGGTGCGTCGATTCATCGCCGAGAGTTCCTAGCACGATCACCGGAAGTTCGCCGTCGATTTCGTCGGGGCTTTGCCTTTCGCTCATTTTCAAAGTACACAAGGTTTTCTTGAGATTTTGAGAGAGTGGGCTCAGAATTTTGGGATGAGAGGGTAGGAGGTAGGGGTGTATTTATAGGGTTAGGCTAGGGTTAGGGTAGGTGTAGGATTTTTAATTAAAAAAATGTAAAAATATAGAAAAATTCATTAAAAATTGTAGTAAATAGGTGTTAATGGGCTCTCTGGAGGTGGTCTGAAGAATTAAAGTATGCAGGGGGTATAAGGAGGTGAAAAGACAAAACATTGGTGTTGGGGACTCGGCGGTCCGGCCGAGTCCGACCGGTTGCGCCGGCCCGAGTCGGTCCGCCGGCCGACTTGGCCGAGTCCGATGGTCGGGAGGGGCGCCGTCGGTTGGTGATCTCACTGGTATGTTTAACTTTATGAGAAAACACGTGTTGACTGTTAGTATTCTAAAAATTTCAAAACAAATTAATATTAAAAATAATGTGGGGCAGGGGATTTGAACTCTGGTGGCTTAATTCAGCAGTGCAAGGTATTAACAATGAGCTACAAGCTCCTTCTTGTAATTATAGTGTGAAATAAATACTTAAAGAGATATCAGCAACATTAAATACTCCAAGTATACTTTGAATTTAAATCAATTCTTTGTACATTAAAAATGGAGTTGTTACACATATACACATATTAAGATAAAGGGAAACCAAATAGCATACTATCATATCTTGCAAGATAGTCCTGTGTGTGTGTGTATCCCCAGCATCCTAATACAATAAAGGCCTCTAGGGCATATATCCTAACAAACCCCTGGTCGCATTTCATTTTGGTATTTATTCTCTCCAACTGCTTAGATATTACAAGCAACTTAGATATTACAAGCAAGTGTTTATATATTATTGACAACTTTTTAGATATTGCAGGCAGCTAGCATAAAGGGGTTTTTAAATTAGACTTTTTAACAAGAGCAAAAGGCCAGGGGCATTTACACAAGTTTGAAACTGACCGGGGGCCTTTTAACAATTTACCCCTCTTTTTATATACTTAAAAGTCATAATCCTATAAGAGGTTGTGATGGTTGAGAGAATAGCCAAAATTGGTTTTCATAGAACCTTTGAAGTTGTAAATTCAAAAGCCAAAAACAAAAAAAATTGAGTTTCAAAAGTGAAACTCTGTTTTCAAGTTTAAACCCAGACGAGCCGCGTGCCAACTTAGTTGATAACCCACTTAATACAAATCATAAGTTATAGTAATATATATACATGGCTATTATTTTCTCGATTCAACGTGAGACTATTTATTTTCCAAACATAAATCTAGACCAATATATACAAACTATCAACATTAGATACATAATGTTACTACCAACATTGACAAAAAGGAACTTGCCTTATATAGTATCTCTAAGCCAATTCGATGCATGTGTGCTTTTCTTTTCTTTTTCTCAAATGAAATCGTACATGTGTGCTTCTTTGATTGTCTTTTGCAACTAAAAAGAAATTAATACTTATCATATATAGTAAACCCACAGGCTTCATGTGCTACGCAGTAGATTCCATATAAGCCGCTGCTTTGATAATTGGATAGACAGGTGGGACAGCTCTCGAATTTATACTTCCTACCTCACGTTTTAACGATTCATTAATCCGGTTTTCAGTGTAAAACCAACATGTTGTGGTTGAATATTTTTCAGTTGATTGACAGCTCTAGATATTTTTTATTTATCATTTATATAATATCCAACCATCGACTTGATACACTCATATGACACCGTACCGTAAGTAGAAGGAATAGTTTACACCAAAAAAATATAATCAAAATAATAAGGAGGTCCATTGGCTTCCAAGACCAAAGATCCAACAAGGGCCATCAGATGCTTGCAATCTGAAACCCAACCGCGTTTTCCTTCCCAACATGTTTCAAATTTGAAAGCGAACATATCCAACGTCACGTTCATAGGCCCCACATCTATCCATCATTCCATCACCCTTAATGGCAACCTGGTAATTAACGCCAAAACTCAGGGGCACTGATCCATCATCGCAACGTGGGCATGTGAAGGGGGGCAGATTCGCTCCATAATATCCTCCTAAATTTTCTCTCGAAATAGCTGGCCTAGGCCGGATATTAATTACTTTCTCTGTTTCCATTTGTATGTCATTTTTTGATCACTGCGGTTAGATTATAATTGGAATAATATCGATCAATAAAACCATGATGACAATACTATTTAGTTGCCCATAATTATTTCCCTTGTCTTTTCTTTTTTGGCTCTCTCTCTCAAACGTTTCAATTTTAATTGGCTCTAAAATAAAACTTAAATTAAAATTTAATGCAAATTACAAATGAAGTACTTAATTTGGAGCCAAATTGAAATAATTCAACCCCCTCTTTCGAAAATTTCAGTTTTTCTTGGCTCCAAAATGAAACATAAATTTAAATTTAAATTTAAATTGGAATTCAAGTTTTTAAATTGGAGCCAAAATCTTTAGGATTTAAATCCAAAGGCAATTGTGAAATTTTTTCTTTCGTTTTTGTCAATTCCTCGTTCCCTTCTAGAGTGGCAGCCATTTTTATTAATTAATTAATTAATTAAAAATGGAAATTAGGCCTGAACTTTGAAAGGCTCTTGGGGGGAGATCCCAAGCCAAGGGGGGAATATCTATCTGTTCTTTCCCTTTCTTAGTCCATCACAAATGCATTACAAATGTGTGGTCCGCATTCTTGCCGTTTCTTTGCATTTACATCATTACATCATCTAGAATATCAATATGGTCAACTTACTTGAAGGTTTCAACCTTCATATATTGCATTTTCATTGAACATTGTTTAATGAATGAAGATTGAGAGGGAATGTTTTAAGAGACGGGATAAGACGTGCAATGGTATGAAGCTGGAGGCAGTTGAGCGTTAAATTAACTGAAATATGAAAATAAATCCTGAGCGTGTATAGCATAGACTATTTGTTAAGAAGCAATAGATAGTAAGCATGGTTTTAAACATCAATATATTTTGGATTTGAGAATAGATTTTCACTTGATTGTTTATGTTACTAGTTGGTTTATTTCTGTATAAATTTTTATAGTTCTGAGGCATTTCTCTAATTGTGGAAATCATGGTAGAATTGAAGCACCTGTACAAAAATATCTATTCATTAGACTGATTGTGGAAATCATGGAATAATTTTTCACGAGGGGCCTAAAATCAGAGCACACATTTGATACTGTGCTGTAGAGTGGCAAAACCGAAATTATTCCCCAACAAGGTGCCCCAAAGTCAAGCGCAATTACATCAAAACTTAACTATCAAAATCAAAGCAAAACAAAAACAAAATCAAAATCAAAATCATCAAATAAAATAAAAATCGTAACAAAAAGGTCGTAACGATCTGTCTCCATCCTTTTCCTCTCGAATTCGCCTTTGGTCTTCGCCTTTCTATCAAATTCTCTCCCTTTTTAAGCTGCTCTAAACCCTAATTTAAAGCTCCGTGTCGTTCCCTCGTCCCTTGAGATTTGGAGCCCACCCTCGCTTTCGATCGTATCAAAAAGGTGCTTGCTTTGCTCATCGTTGCATAAAAAGTCATTTTTTAAACTTGATTTTTGAGGAATCGCTAGGGTTTTTGTGATGGAGTAGATGGATGTGGTGGTTGCTGCTGATAGGGATTACCATGTACCTTGATCGCGAGGCTAGCAAGGTTTTTTCTCTCTACCGATCTATTTGTGAGATTTTATTTTCTTTTTGCGAATTTATAGTGGAGTTTTTGAAGAAATTGATATTCTTTCATTAGTTATTGAGGAAGATTGCGGCGGAGGTTTCTGTAGAATTGCAGCTGCTTTTGGAAAAATGGAAGCTTTTGCTTGCAGGGATTGTGTTTCAGGTATTGCTATTTGTGTTCTATGTTGCTGAGATCGATCTATGAAGCAAGTAAATTATTGCTACCCTTTTATTTAATTTCTTATGGCGATCAGGCAAATTTAAACGATTAGTTTAGTTGAAGTTTGTAAGCCATCACAGTAAATAGATGAATTTTTCGTGTGAGAAATTTTTTCGATTTTGTTTATTATTTGCAGTTGTTAGAGGGCTGATTATTTCCAGCCTGACAAAGAATTTGAGCAAAAAATAAAATTCTTTTTATTAGCTAATTCATGGGGGAATACATATAAATTTGTACTAGAGTTTACGGATATGAGTTTGGATCTAATATCAAAAGCCCAACTACTTTATCACACATTATCTCTAACATTCCCCACAAGCTGGTGCATACATATCATGTAGGCCCAGCTTGTTACATAAAAATTCAATTCTTATTTTACCCAATGCCTTTGTGAAAATTTCTGCTGGTTGATCCTTTTTTGCAATGTATTGAGAGTTCAGAAATCCATTCTATTTCTTTCCCCAAACAAAATAGCATTCAGCGTCAATGAGCTTGGTTCTCTCTTGAAAAACATGATTAGACGAAATATGGATTGCTGCTTGATTGTCACAAAAGAAAGGAATATGATGATGAATTTGAAATCCAAGCTCACTCAATAGGTCAGCTATCAAAATCATTCGCACGTAATATGAGCCATAGCATGATATTCAGCCTCCGCACTTGATCTAACAACAACTGATTGTTTTTTGTTTTTCCACGATACAAGATTACTACCGAGAAAAGTACAATAGCCAGTAGCAGAACTTCTATCAGTAGGAGATCTTGCCCAATCAGCATCACAAAATCCGAACATATTCATGATTGCGGTAAATTAACGCTTGACCAAGTAAATCCTTCAAATAGCGAATAATACAAATAACTGTCCTCTAATGAGGCTCCGTTGGAAAATCCATAAACTGGCGCACCACGCTAACGGCAAAAGAGATGTATCGTAAGATAATTAAGCTTCCTAATCAATCGACAGTACTTTCCTGGATCTTCTAATAATTCTTTTCGATCATCATAGAGTTTCATATTAGAATCTATTAGTGTATCTATAGGCTTGGTACCCAAAAGTCCAGTCTCTTTTAGAATATCTATGACATTTTCTCTGAAACAAGCAAATACCTTTTGGGGAGCATGCAACCTCAATCCCCAAAGAAATATCGCAATAACCCCAAGTTCTTTGTATGGAAGTGATGTTGGAGAAATTTCTTAAGAACAACAATTCTGTCAGCATTATCTTCACTGATAACAATATCATCAATATACACCACTAATATAATTCTCTTTCCTTCAAGCACTTGTGTAAAAACAGTATAATCATTTTTGCACTGATGTAAACCAAACTCCTATACAACA
Source organism: Agapanthus africanus (assembly GCA_030015575.1). Classification (NCBI taxonomy): domain Eukaryota; kingdom Viridiplantae; phylum Streptophyta; class Magnoliopsida; order Asparagales; family Amaryllidaceae; genus Agapanthus; species Agapanthus africanus. The sequence goes on along the minus strand of JASDDO010000019.1, from coordinate 386,429,562 downwards.
GCACTGAATCTACCAAACCAAGTCCATTGAGACTGCTTGAACTCATATATGGCTTTTCGCAGTCTACATACTTTGTCTGTCTCCCTCTTAACTACGAAACCAGATGGTTGGTCCATATATACTTCTTCAAGGTCACCATGGAGAAATGCATTATTGATATCCAACAGATATAAAGATCAATTCAAATTTTCTGCTAAAGAAATCAGAATGCGCATAGACAGAAGCTTCGATACTGGAGAAAACGTCTCCGCATAATCAATTCCATATGTCTATGTAAAATCTTTAGCAACAAGACGAGTCTTCAGCCGCTCAATAGTCCCGTCAAGATGATATTTAATAGTGTACATCCAACGACATCCAACTGATGATTTACCAAATAGTAAAGGAATCGACTCTCACATACCATTCTGATACATAGCATCCATCTCTTCCTCTATAGCCCTTTTTTAGCCAAGGTGACCCAAAGTTTCATGTAAAGAACCAGGTAAGAAAGTGGATGACAAGGAGGATATAAAAGATCGATACCTGGATGACAATTGTGAATAGCAAACAAAATTCGATATGGAATGAGGAGTACAAGAGCGTGTACCTTTTCGTAACGCAATAGGAATATCGAGGTCGATTGTGGAGCTTGTGCAGAATCTACAGACCGTGGAGCTGATTGAGTAGCTGGTTGTAATCGTGACCGTCGTGAATAAAAACGATGGACTGGTGGTTTGGTAGGAATAACCTACTGTTCTTCAGTACTCAAATCAACATCCACAAGAAATAAACAATTAGGAGACAGCTGGGATGGTTCAGTAAAGGATCCACTTGACGGAGAAAAATATGGTACATTATCAAAAAAGTGACATTTGCTGAAACATAATGTTTATTAAATATAGGGTCAAAGTATTTGTAGCCTTTTTGAAGTCGAGAATACCCTAAGAAAACACACTTAATGGCATGATGATCCAATTTATCTTCTTCAAGAGCAAGTCTATAAATAAAATATACTGACGAACACTTTAGCAGGTAGTGGAAAAGATGAAGTCCTTGAGAACAAAACATGATGAGACTTTCCTCCCAAAATAGGAGTGGGTAGACGATTAATTAGATAACATGCTGTTAAAACAGCATCACTTCAGCACTTTTTGGGAATATGCATATAAAACAACAAAAAAATGAGCAATTTCCAATAAATAACATATTTTTTTCAGCAACCCCATTTTGTTGAGGTGTATATGAGCAAGACGTCTGATGTACAATCCCATTATCAGCAAGATATTTATTTAAATAATCAGAGGTTTCGGATGGGATAGCACTCTTTTCAACGTTAATTGATGATTCTCGAAAGCAAGCCAAAGTTGACTAAGCACCCGAGTAAGTGAACTTGGCGAGACGGAAAATAAGGCTTTGAAATATAGCACGCGAAATGAAAACCAATTGAGCGCTAGCACAAGTTTCTATAAACATATTCTTTTGCATTATTTGCATGTAGGATTTTTAACGACACACCAAATTGGTTTTGAACTTTCAGATGAAAAGCACAAAATATATTACTTAATTCAGAGCGATTTTTCACCAAGTACAAATAAGTGATACGACAAAATCATCCACAAGTACGACAATATTTAAACATAAATATGATTGCACATTGAAAGGACCCTAAATGTCTGAATACACTAAATGAAAATGGTTCAACATACGACTCTCAGAAATAGAAAAAGATACATGATGATATTTACCAAACTGACACGACTCACGGTCAAGTGATTTTATTGACCTAAGATATGGGAATAAACCCTGAAGATCCTTTAAATTGGGATGACCCATCTGACAGTGGAATTGAAGAGAAGAAACTGATGAGGACAAAGCTGCGGAACATGAAGAAAAAACATCATCCATGTTCAAATAATAAAGGATTTGAGATTCATGCACGCCATCAATCAGTTTTCTGATCTGCAGATTCTGAAAGACAAAATGTGAAGTATAAAATGACACAGAACGGTCCAACGATCTCGTAAGTTTGCTAACAGACAATAAACTGATAGGGAATCGTGAAACATGATAAACAGATGAAAGCGAAAGATTTTTGGATAGATGTACCGATCCACCTCCAGTGATAGAGGGGAAAGATCCATCGGCCAAGTGACATGAGATTTTTGTGTAGACGGTGTGAAGAAAATAAAAGAATCACAATTACCCGTCATATAATCTGTAGCATCTGAATCAATGATTCAGGGCTTACTAGTGACACTACAAACTATAGGAGTACATGAAGCATGAGTTACCGTGGCAATAGAAGCAGACCGTTGAGTAAAGAGGAGCTTGTGATACTTATCCTCAAAAATAGATATCATCTTTGAGCTTGAAGATGCCGCATCAAATGGAGCAGTGGAATGTGAGTACTCCAATATATTACCTTGAGAAGATGCATGATTAGCAGGTCTGCCATGCAGATCTCAACAAAAGTCAACAGAATGGCTTTATTCCCCACAGTGTGTGCACAACTTTCCACCTCGACAACCACCATGACCACGTCCTCCATCACGACCATCACCACGACCACCACGAAAATAGCCGTGACCACGACCATGTGTACTACTAGATGTGGTCACTGATACAGACTTATCCACACTATTATCACCACACACATTAGATTAGGGATTTGACACGGAAGAACGACGTAACCTGGAGAATGCTTCATAAAAGGTCGGAATCTCTGAACTCCTTAAAATAGCAGATCGAACGGACTCTTATTCCGTGGAAGACTCGATAAAAAACGCACACCATTCAGCATTTCACGTTGTTTCTTCATCTCCGCAACATTGGAAGAAATAGGCTATACAAATCCAATTCCTGAAATAATCTATTGAAAGACGAGTAATAGTCTTCAAAAGAGTTTGCTCGTTTCTCTACCTGGAAATAATCCTGATACAGCTGATAAATACGTGCACTATTGCTAGAACTCGAGTATGTATTTTTAAGTTGCTCCCATATCTCCTTCGACGTAGACAAAAACACAACGTTATTGTTTACCTTAGTTTCCATACTATTCCACAACCAAGTTCGAATCTGCTCATTTTCAGCAAGCCAATTATCATATTTCTTCTCATCATTGTCCTTAACAGGAGGACTTTCCAGCAAGTAATGCAACTTCCGTTTCCCCATCAAAAAGGTCTCAACTGCAACAACCATTGGGCATAATTATCACCATTAAGTTTTGTCGATACCATCGGAATAAAATCAGCCGAGATAAATAAACTTTCTCAATTGCCCGATGTTATTAATATGATTCCAGTAGCAAGGATCAACCACAAGCACAACCAACAATGACCAACGACGAACAACGATCAACAATTAATAATAAACAACGACCAACAACCAATGATAATCAAATCAACATTCGCATCAACATACGACATCCAACAACCAACGAAAAAGTCTGGATAATATTGTGTGAATCCAGATCAAATTTGAATCAGATCATAAATACGATGCGGTGATGCAGGATACAATGGTGACGGGTGATGCAGCGGTGGTGCGAGATCTGGTGCGGTGGGGCGCGATCTGGTGAGGTGGCGCGTGATCTAGTGCGATGGTCGGTGAGGTGGTGCACGATCTGGTGCGGTGATATGGTGTGGTGGTGCGGTGATATGGTGCGATGGTGTGTGATGACAAGGATCTGGAGGCGAGGTCAGGTTCGGTAGTGTGGCTAGTGTTTGATGGTGGAGGTTTGCGGTGGCTAGGGTTTGGTGTTGGCGGTGGCTTGGGTTTGATGATACATGGCTCTGATACCATGACAAGGAATTTGAGGAAAAAATAGAATTCTTTTTATTAGCTAATTCATGGAGGAATACATATAAATTTATGCTAGAGTTTACCGATACGGGTTTGGATCTAATATCAAAAGCCCAACAATTTTATCACGCATTATCTCTAACACAGTCGAACAGTTTAGAATAGTTAATGTTATAACTTAACCGAAGAATAAATATTTCCACCAAAATGATAAATGATCAGCTTGTTGCAATGTTAGCCTTCTGGCATTTTGTCATTTCTCGCAATTAATGATTTTAGCACGGTCATCCAACGCAGCGATTTTTTACTCTAATCAAGGGTCTGTGGATCTTTCTAGTAGCGGTATTCTTTGAGTTGCTGCATAAATCACTTGCAAGTTGGTTTATGATTGTGTTGCGATGTTTCTTCAATTATTTCTTGGAATTTAGCATAACTTTTAAGGACTGTCAGTGACCATGGGACTTGTTTGAGACTTATGCTACGATTTTTCCTGTACCCAGTATATTCATGGTTTGGCTGCTCGAGGAGTTCATTATTTTCATCGACCTGGACCGGTTTTACAAGATCTTGGGTTCACGATCCTACCGGTGTGTATAATATAATTTAATAAACCATTCAAAAATTGTACCGATTTACTCATTTGTAATGTATATACATTGCTGAGATTCTTTTTATCCTAAAATCTTGTTGCTTTCATATTTTTTTTCCTGTTGGCATAGGAACTTGGGACCGAGAGAGCTTACATTAGTGAGACCGTATTCACCTTCATCTTCAGCTCATTTGTATTGGTATGCCCCTTAAACAGCTTTGTTATGGATCTGTCCTGAATTCTCACTAGTAGAAGACATAAAAAGTTCATGCAATTTTTAAATTTCCTGCCCAACTATTGCTCAGTGTTCAGATACAAATTTTGTTTGCTAGCTTTCATTGTGCTTATGGGGAAAAAAATCCACTTACTAAATTCCTTGTAAAATTAGTGCTTATATGGATTTGCTACTATTTACTCTTAGTAGTTATATTTTCTTCATCAGTACTTGCTAGTATCATTGAGCACAATGCTTGAAAAGTGGACGGGTTGCTGTTTAATCCCCTAGCGTACTAGAGAGGTCAACATTCACCGCCCAAAATTGCATGCATAAAAATCTAGAACCTGGAATAGGAAATACAACAGAAGGCCCACGAAAAGCCATTTACCTACAATCTTTATTCTTAACTTTTGATTGTTTATCCCTTTTTTACTTGAAGTTGACATTCTGGCTGGAAGTGATTAGAGCCTAAATTGTCTGCGCTATTAACGTAAAAGGGAGGGGGTAATCAAAATTGAGAATTCAATTCTAGTTATAATCTGACAAGTGGCACACAAATCTCTCCTTTTTTCTTGCAAAAAGTGATGAAAAAAATAAAAATAATTGATAGTTACTACCCCTTCTTCTTCTCTCTCTCTCTCGCCCCACTCCCTTTATCTAATTTCCCCCTATTTCACACCCCCCTAGTTCACATGCATCACACATGCTTAAAAATCTAGTCCGTTTTAAACCCTTTTGATGCATATCACAGTATATATTTGATAGTAAAAGGGGGAAGGGGGCAGTTTTCCGAGCTGCTTTATTTAATAACTGCTAAACCCAGTAACCAAAGAATCTAATTAACATATTATTGTATTTTCTACCCCAAAAAGGCTTTGAACTTGCATTTCTGCTGATAATTTGATATGTTATGTTAGGTGTGAGTTTTTCTTCACACCTTTGATGTGGATGTTCTTTATAATAGATGCAATTTTTGAAAGTCCAGTCCATATCTGTTTTGCTGTTTTTTCTATATGTTTACAAATAACTGATACTATCTAAATGTTTGTCATGATCTTCCAATTGCAGTGGACATTTCATCCGTTTGTTTATCACAGTAAACGCTTCTATACAGTTCTAATTTGGCGAAGGGTGTTGGCATTTTTAGCTGTAAGTTCATGACTGTTCCTGGATCATCTCTGTTGGTAATTGGTAATGGTTTTATCTACTAATAAAGATGCTTTTTGCAGGCTTCTCAATTTTTACGGATCATTACATTTTATTCTACTCAACTTCCTGGACCTAATTATCACTGTCGTGTGGTAACTAACTTCAAACCAATTCTTTTTACTGTTTTTGTAACATTTTAATATTTCAAATCACTACCATTATAATGCATACTCCATTTGGGATTTTACAATTTGAAATCTCCTTGAACATGTGGTGATCAAAGTTGTCAAATTATTATATGAATCGTATATCGTTCTTGTTTCTGTATCGTATCATACATCGTAAGATATGATAGTCGCTCGTGTAATAACTAAGCAAGTATGCATATAACTATATTTTTTACAATTATATGATTAAATTCGTAACATGGAATGGTATATTAAACACGTTATAAAACGTAGTATATCCCCAGTCACGCAACCGACACAATATATGTAAAGTTCGAACAGAAAAACACACGAAACAATATTAGTCATTTGAACAATCATAACTCATAAGTTAATTAGATAATTAAGTAAAATGGTATTTTAGTCGAAAAGTGTAACCTACATTACATAAGCATAAGTTTCACAAGTAGCAACATTTTCTAACTAAGTTCACACATCATAAACTAAAAACTTTCAAAAAATAACAAAACAAAACTACTAATCAATCAATGATCTCCTATCAATTCATCGCCTATCATTATCGTCGATGAGGATGTTCTCATTTTCCTCATCTTCGTTTTTGTATTCTACGAACTCCTCTTCTTCACTTCCGCTATCTTCTTTTCTTTTTCTTTGCAAGTTTTTTTGTAATAGCATTCAAAATTTTGAGTTCTTATCAAAAATTGGTTAAAAAACACTAAGAATTTTAAAAAATTTAACAAAATTAACGAATAGATATAATATCATTATACCTCATTTCTTCTTTTCATACTACTTGGTCCCCTGTCAACTTCAAAGTATTCATGAGTATCCATCTAAGAAGCGTGTTCCGATAAGCAAGGATCTTCTTTCTCCCTAATCTGTCATTGGATTTCTTATTCGATAAACAAATCGGATGATATGCCTATCGTTTTGTTCTCTTTTCTTTTGCCTCATTTTAGTTGCAAGTAATACTTAATATAAACCAAGACGTTGAGTCTTAGTTCTAACTTCTAACATATTTCTTCTTTGTGAGTGCACGCAAGGACGAGATGGGGGTTTCTAAAGTCTTGTATTTTACGGCTCGATTAGTTAGGACTTTAGAGATATTTTAAGGTCTTTAAACCCGACCTGGGAGATCTAGGCCCCATCCAATAACAAATGAAGCCTTAAAATATTGTATCGTTCATATCATATATCATATCAAAACGTATCATATGTACGATATGTATCGTATATCGTAGGATATGATAGATTTTCTGATACAGAGGGCCAATATATATTAGAAACCTTTCATATCGTATCGTAAGATACGTGTCGTCTATCCTAAAGATATTAACAACTACGGTGGTGATTTGTTTGGATGAGATATCATCTGGCTCATTCTACAGAATTCTTTGATTGACCTATTGTTTTGCATATGCCATTAATAACTAGACGGATACCATTAAAGTTACTTGCATAAGGTTTTTCAAATTGATATTTACAAGTTCCTATGATATTTATGCCTTAATGCACGTGCATAGCATGTTCCATAACAATAGTGAATAATTCATAGCATTTGCCTTCTAATGCAGGGCTCCAAACTTGCCACATTACCCCCGCCTAACAACATATGGGAAGTGCTTCTACTTAATTGTAAGTATTTACGTTTAACTTCTTGTGCTGATTCTTAGCTAGGCCTAGTTATCATATTATGTAGATGTTCATTCGAATGTTCCTTTTTGCAGTTCCACGAGGAGTTTTGTATGGTTGCGGTGATTTGATATTTTCATCCCACATGATTTTCACTCTTGTGTTTGTGCGAACTTACCATAAATATGGTTCCAAGAGGTAAAAGGTTTTAGGGTAAATTGCTAGGTTCCTTATTATTTCCTGTATAGCAGGACTACACATTCTCTTTTCGAAAGTTCTTTTTTCTGGTCTTTGTAATTTTTTTATTGTTATACCACTCTTGATATTCTGCTATTTTTCTTTCGGCTTCTAAAACAAAATTACATATATAATAATTCTATCGAGGTGTATATATTGGGAACAAAAATTGCAAAAGCAGGGAAAAAACAAGAATAAATGCAGGGTGCAAAATGCAATATTTTAAAGAGGGTGGTATCCTCCTGTGCCGGCAAAGATGAGGGGAGGTTTCCTGCAATTTAGCTGATGTTATTTAAATCTTTGTTACTCCAGCTTCAAATGTTTCTTAAGTAAACACAATATGCACAATGCTTATTAGTAATTGTCGTGCAGGTTCATCAAGTCTCTTGCTTGGTTGATTGCTGTCATTCAAAGTCTGCTTATAATTGCTTCTCGCAAACATTATACAGTGGATATTGTCGTTGCATGGTAGGGTCAACAGTCTGATTACTTTTTCTTGTTTATTTCTAGTGGTGGGTAATTTTTTCTCCCCTTTTTACTCATTTTGGTTTTGCAACTTTTGTTAATCCAGGTATACTGTAAATTTGGTGGTATTTTTTGTTGATCAGAAACTACCAGGTACTTATAATTTCACTCATCATTAACCAATATTCACAAGTAAATTTCTTGCAATTAGAAAAATTCAAATATCAAAGACGTACGTGCATTCTCTCTTTAAACATATCATGTTTCCCCTTTATTTACAGAAATGCCCGATCGCACTGGTGGCTCAGCAACAATGTTGCCACTGAGCACCAAAGATAGAGACAGAACCAAAGAGGAGCACCACAAACTATTGAATGGGATCTCTGTTGACTCTGCTGATTGGGTATTATTGAAAAATCTATTTGCTCATCCTTGAAAATGCTTAGTTCATTATGGTTTAGTTGAGGCCTTGCCTTATATTCATTTCTTCAAAGTATGCCTCCATTTCTTTGTTATGCAAGTTGAATAATAAAATTAATTTAGGTTACAAGAATCCTCCATCAATTTTACCTATATTACGAGGCATCATCATCTCTTTTCGAAATTGCATTTTACCCATTTAATAACAGCCTTTTATGTGTGCGTGTGTTTTATCTTTCTTTCTTTTTTTTTGGGTGGGTTTTTTGTTGGTTTGTTGGGGGGGGGGGGGACCAAGGTAAAATAAAGTGTATTGAAACCTGGTGTGTGCGCACGCGCTCGCGTGTGTTTTGTAGTCATGCAATTCTTGATTTCCAAAATACGCATTGTATTCCATTTTATTAACTAACATTGCATATCTAATAATTGCATATGTAATGCTTCACAAGGGTATATTAAGATTAGAAGATACATAAAGGAAAGAAGCTAAACCTATAAGTTGGGGGCAAAGTGCTGCTTATTAAAAGATTGGTTACCTGCAATTTAGCAAAATAAATATTCGTTTGCTGAAGTGCTACTATGATTTATTTTCCCCCTAGATATGGATCATTCATACATACATTACGTGTCAAATCTTTGCTCAAATTCTAACTTTCATTTCTTGATGTTGATTCAGAGACAGAGAACCCAAATGAATGGCACACATTTAGAGAATGGGAACCATGCCCATTTTGAAACAGTAATGTAAAGGTGATTGCTTAGTTCGGTCGAGATTTATCATAACATTGGTGGCTTTACGAAGATGCAACATGGTAGCTTAGAACTAGACCTAAAAGGTTGTCATCTAATTATCAGTACAGATTTCTTTCTATTGTGGTGATTATGCCATTAATCCAATTTACCATGTAGTTTCTCCTCTTTTTTGAATTTCTATAGAAATTTTTCTTTTTTGTCCACAGTTTATGATCTGTTAGCTATATGGCTCCAGCAGTTTTTAGCATTGCTTTAGTTTAACATCTGTCTGCCGTCTTGATAGAAATGATAGGATGAATCATTCTCGTTCTATTGTTAAATACTTTTATTTTATCGCAAAAAATATCTAGCATCTCATGTGCCTAAGAATGATCGATGTGCAATGCGCCTTATATAGTGTTTATTTTCGGCCCTTTTTCTGGATTGAAACTATCCTTATTCACAGCAGTTTTGGAGATTGGAAAGTTGGAATTTATTAGCTTTAAATTAAAATGAGCGTGTTATTAATTTCTTAGACCGGAACAAATAAGAGTAATTTGAGTAAAATGCTTAGCAAGCCTTTTGTCTGAGTGAAGAAAGAAAAATAATATTGCATTGATGAATAATATGATTCTTCCAATGATAAACTTGGAAAGAAGCGAAAAATCATCATATGTTTTGCGCAAAATGATCAGCAACATTATAAAGTCAAGCCAAGAGTTTTGCAGTAACCTACAGTTTCTCTGGGGTATATATATTTTATTTTACTAGTTTTCTCGACAAAAAAAATGATCCTCCAACCCAAAACATACTTTTCAACAACAAAACTTGCTAATGCTCTAAAACAAATTGAGGGCAAGAGAAACATCTAGGAATTCGGATCAGGGGCACATACAATCATGCATGCTCAACTACTTTTATACAATTACACCTTCACAATTTGATAATTAAATTTTTTAAAATTTATATGAAAATAATAATTTTTATAATATCATATATTTAGGTTTCCCCTAGTCAAAAAAATACTAAATAAAATCAAAAAAATATTTTGAACCCATAACCTCCTATTTTAGAATCAAATACATTACCACTAGAGTTATATGATCTTATGATTTAAATTAAATAAGTAAATATACATATAACATATATCCAAAAAAACACCGGACTCCGATTCCAATCAATACTCGGTCTTTTTTCCCGGAAATTTGAGAGGGTGCATGTGCCTCTCTTGGTTCCGCCCCAAACATCAGGCAACTAGAAAGTTCAGAAAATTAGTAAATACCATATTACAAGCAACTCAAATAAAAGATAGCATTTCCCTTTTGCTGGATTCATAAAAGCTCTATAGGTGTTTAGCTTGGGACATTGAAGCGAAAAAGCCAGGAGACGACAAAGGCAAAGATAACACATCCAAGCAAAATGTTCAGGAAACGATGCCCTTGCCAAAAGCTTCGAGATTCATTTGGAGAAACAGAAGCGGGGAGATTGCTGCTTGTTTCATTTGGATTCTCCACTGATTCATTTTCTTCGACACTGAATACATTCTTCGCTGTGGAGCCACAAATCTCGCATGTCCTGTATATATTTATTGAAGTAAAGAAAGATGATTAAAACTAAATATTGTATTGATTATAGAAGTTTAACATGAGAACATGAGATTTTGACTACAGAAACACGAGACCAAGGACAAAGCTAAAGGTTCATCTTTCATCCAGGTGCGTAGATACATGATATACAATCAAAGCAACGGAAATAACTACGTATCTACGCTAGAGATTTACCGATATACCCGATCCAATTGATGGGATTGTTATCCTCGCTCACGTCACGTTCTAGATCCGATCTCTTTTGCCTCCACGCAACGGCTAAGGGAAACCACACTTTGATAAAATGAGAATCTTCCACGTGATCACCCCGCAAACCAACCGTAGTAGAATAGGATGAAAGGAAGGAGACGACGGCTCTCTTTATGGATCTTTCTATTTTTCTCTCTATGAAAAACTCTTGTCTAACCCTAGATCCCTGTAATCTGAATATGCTTTGACTTGCCGTGATACTTCGGATCCTTCAAGTACGCAATTGCCGACATGCTATCGCAATTAAGGATCATCTTATCTTTTGCATATGGCACTATAGTCAGATTCTTCAAAAATCTGCATAACCAAACCGCCTCTTATGCCGCTGCACTGGCTACCACATATTCCATCTCCACGGTGGAAAATGAAATGCAATCATGCTTCTTACTACACCAAGAGATGGCCCCGCCATTGAGTAAGAAGGCATATCCTGATGTGGAAGCTCGCTCATCCAAATCGCCGGTCCAGTCGGCATCTGTGTAGTCCTGCAAGCGAGTGTCTGATCCGCCATAGCACAAAGTATAGTGGGTTGTCCCACTTAGGTATCACAAGATCCGCTTTAACCCCTTTCAATAAGCAACACCGAGGTTGGACTAATATCTGCTCATTAGTCCTACTGCATAAAATATATCGGGTCTCGTACACACCATAGCATACATGAGACTCCCGATAGCGCTTCTATAAGGAACATTTTACATCTGTCTTTTCTCTGTTTTGTTCTTAGGACATTGCTCTAGACTTAGCACATAATTCTTTGCAATTGGAGTCCTAATGGGTTTACAACCGTTCATACCAAACTATTCCAAGATTTTCCTAATGTAAGCTCTTGAGACAAACCTAGAATCCTCTCAGAACGGTCCCTCGGAATCTGAATCCCGAGCACAAACCGGGCATCGCCCATGTCCTTCATCTCAAAAGTGGAGGACAACCAACTTTGAGTGGTATTTATGGTTTTCATGTTGTTTCCCGCCAGCAAGATATCGTCGACATATAACGATAGAATATCGAAACTTTTACCGGCTTGTTGTAGGTAGACACAATTGTTATGATAGATCATCTTAAAAGCATAACCCAACACGGTTTTATGAAATCGAAAATACCAGACTCGGGAAGATTGTTTTAAGCCATAAATAGACCTTCTCAATTTGCACGCTTTGCGCTCGAGACCTTTGGTTTTGAAACCAGTGGGCTGATCCATATAGATCTTTTTCAGTTCTCCATAAAGAAAAACTGTCTTGACGTCCATCTGGATTAATTCAAAGATCTATTTGCGCTACTAAATTCAGAACTAGACGAATGGAGACAGTTTTCATCACCGCGGAAAATGTCTCATCATAATCCACACCATTCCTTTGGGTGAACCCCTTCGCCACTAAGCGTGTCTTACACCGCTCAATTGTCCCATCTGCCTTCCGCTAAACCTTGAAAACCCACTTGTTCTCAATGGTCTTTCGTCTGGCAGGAAGATCCACCAAGTCCCAGACTTGATTCTTCCTCATGGACTTAAGCTCCTCCTCCATCGCGGCCTTCCACTTTTCCGCTGCAGGTCCGGAAATAGCGTCCTCGTAGGAATTGGGTTCCGCAACATCATGCGGCACAACCATAAACGCTTCCCCCTCGATCTCAAAGTGTCGATAAGGTACTTGTCCATGGAACGATCTACGAAACTGTTGAGATTTCGCAAATGGCTCAAGTCATATGTCGGTATCTCATTCTCACTGCCCTCAGGCAGTAGAGGGACCGATTTCTCTTCCAATTCTGGATGATCGGTGGTCTCCTTGACTTCGTACAACCCCAAATCCCTTCTATTTCGCCTTTTTGTGGAAATTCCTCCTCAAGAAATTCGACATCTCGTGACTCAATCTCGGTCACAGTCCCATCCTTATGCTCGTCTAAAAACACATATCCCTTAGAGTGCTTGGAATAGCGTATAAATATATATTTCTTCCCTCTAAAGCCTAATTTCCCATATCGATGTGAAGTGTTGTATACATAGGTAGCGCACCCCATGGACGTAAGTGATCCAACATGGCTTATCGTCCGTCCATAACTCGTAGGGTGTGAACTAAACCGATTTAGAAGGCATTCGATTAAGAACATAAGCTGCTATCATCAATGCATCTCCCCAAAAATATGTAGGAAGATTAGCTTGCGTCGTCATGCTCCTAACCATATTCAGCAACGTCTTATTTCGTCTCTATGCAACACCATTTTGTTGCGGGGTGTATGGCATTGTCAGTTGTCTGACGATCCATTTCTCTTCACACAGTTTCCTAAACTGATCCGACAGATATTCTCTACCACGGTCCGCGCGCAAAGCCTTAATACTTTTGCTCAGTTGATTTTCCAGCGCTTGAAACAATTTAAAGCTTCAGGCCGATGGAAAATCAAAAACACATGCCCGTAACGGGAGTGATCGTCTATGAAGGAGCACCGCATCGTGCCTTCATATTGACTGGTCCGCATATATCAGAGTGAATTGAGTTGCAATGGAGCACTTGTTCTCTTTGTCATTCCAAATGGCTTCCTTGTGGCCTTGCCTGCGAGACAATACTCGCACGTGGACAGGTCGACCTTGGCAAGTGTGCCAAGTAGACCGCCCCTGACAAGTCTTGCCATCCTATCCTTTCCAATATGACCTAACCTATTATTCCATAATATAGATTCATCTGCAGAACTATTTACAGCATACGAATAAACAAATAAAACATCTTTATTGCCAATAGAATCACAATCCAAAATAATAATGCCATTAATAACGCGTCAAACACAAAATAGAGAATTATTTAAAATAAGTTTCACAATATTGTTCTAAAATAAAATGCTAAATCTTACGCTAACCAATCTAGCAACTGATAAAAAGTTCCGCCGTATCCTTGGAGTATATAAAACATCATGGAGAAGCCACTCGTTTCCTGGACTCGTAGTTAGACGATACATCCCGATGCTCTGCACCTCGACATATAACTCGTTCCCCATGTAAATCTTCCGACTCCCGACGGGTACTCTCCTGTACTCTACAAACCCTTCTCTATCTCGAGCAATGTGGTCCATGGCTTCCAAATCTACAATTCATAAATTTTGTAGAGTCAGCCATCAATACTGTACTAGCAATTAATATTGTATGGTTGAAAGTGTAAGTGCACGGCGGCGTCCCGGCCGTCAATCCGAGACCAAAATGCGGAAACGATGATTTACTTTAAACTTTATAACCGGCACCACTGCGCACAAAAATCCCGGATCAGACCATTAAACTAATTCTAGCTAACTAGAGAAGGGGTAGAGAGATATACCGAGCGATCCGTGTCCTTCGATCTTCTCGTCGTCGTCCCGATCTCCCGCGGAATTTCCGGTCTTCACCTCCTTGCCGGAAGGGCACGTCGCCGGCTTCTTTTACGGGCTCCCACCTCTGGACCGAGGCAACTCGGGCACGAAGTTGGCGAGTCGACGTGCCCAAGGATACTGTAGGTTATCTGTAGAATTTATGTCTCATTTGGGGTTGTAGGAAGTTGTCTTTTTGATGGAGGAAATGAACTACTCTTTTGGAGATGAACTTTGGGATTTTGCAAACATGAAGAGAACCAAAATCCCACCACTAACAATTTGGATAGCCCCCTCTCCTTCTTCGGCCGGCCATGAGTCATGAGAGAATGAGAGGGGAGAGTATTGAGTGAGGATCAAGAATGAAAGTGAGCCAATAATCAAAAAGAGAGAAAAAAGGTTATCATGAGAAATAATCATCACATAACAAATCCAACACTCCAAAATCCAATCATCACACCCAAAGTCAAGCAATGATGAAGTCAAGGTCAAACAAGTGCTATCATGAAGCAACAAAATGCAAAGACCACCTTCCACAAAACAAATTTGCATGCTTGCAAATAAGCCTTCCTCCACCAATTTTCAGCCAATGATAGATACAAAGGAAAATGATTGAAACGAAAAGCAAACTGGCAACTTCGGGAAAAACCGATCCCGTAATAAATTACAGGAAAACCCCGCTACTGTATATACATACCCGCATTTGTATTCCGACCGAATACAAATGCAATGAGACAAAATCTACACTATACAATATTAGGATCCGGCTTAAACCAAAGCTCGCTAGTATTATCCGTCCGATCATGATCCGTGCTGTTAGTTGTATGTATGCCCTAGAGGCCAGTATTGTACAGATGATGTATATTATATTGGATGCTTGGACATATATAGAGATGACTTTCTTGCTCGATATGATAGTATGCTATCTGGTTACTCTTTATCTTAACATGTACACTTGTCTCTTTATACTGTCTTATAGTTACATGTTGGTATAGCCCTTAGGATGTGTACTTAACTACCTGGACTATGATGCAGATCATACTAGTGGGGACATGGTAGTCCATAAGTACATCCTTCAAGGTCCCTAGTCATGGGTATATCGAGACGGGGCATCATATACCAGAGTAGACTAGCGTATACGCTTCTCGACCCATGTGATGGGCGATGGATGATCCCATATCCATTGGTGTTTGACATCAGAGATGGTATACGGATGCTCAGTGGAGACTGGGTACACTGGACGGACTCGCCGAGAACTCCCAGATGGTATTATACCTCACGTCAGATGGCAGTTCTCAGGTGACACTTGTGCAGGTTAGTCTGTAGACCCGAGATCGTCATAGAGTCTTGTGTGATTCCCACTGTGCTTTGATCTCCACCTTACCACGTCCATGAGGGCGTGCAAAACGGTGGTCTTTGGGCACAGTCCCGAGTCACATGGAGGCAATGAGCGATAGGAGGGGTTTCGTCTTTCCCGGTATTGGGGGTTGATGTTGCGCTGTGCTTGATTGGCCGTAACAGGGAAGTCCCTGGCCAGGGCTGATCAGAGATTTGCTGGTAAGTGTTACCAGTAGTTTCTCGACCCGTTATGAGCCTCACATCGGCACGACTTATCGGTTATTGGGGTCTGACGTATACCACCCCTAGACTTGATATGCGACGTATCAGACGAACAGACCGGACTGTACGGTAAGTGTTACTGGTTGGATTCACAGGAGTATGAGCGGGCTAGCTCTTCGATCTTCTGATCGCTCAATACCCGGGTGGCCGTTACGTTTAGCAGACCGCTTGCGACTTGTGGATGCTTGATATGATCATCATCTGCTACCGGCGTATTGACGAGTCTTTAGAGTCCTACACAGAGGTTTCCTGGCTCAAGCGAAACGAAATAGGAGCGCATATGAGATATGTGCAGGACCGAGAATAATGCGTGTATGTGATACCGCATTTCATTCTCGCGATAAATGTTTCGATTGGTTATATTCGATATGACCTAGTTATCGAATCATTGATTCGATAAATCGATACATTGAATACTAGTCGGTTATGTGCGACATGACCGGATCATTGAATCAAATGTTGATTTAATGATTCAATGTATAATTATATATTTGATATATTACTTTGCATTAACTAGTATTGGTTCACTTTATATGGATTTTCTCACTTGATGTGCAAGTTGTATATGTGATATATTTTCGTGCACATACTTGTATCATGTTTGATGATACTTGATTATTTAGTTAAGTGTAAAGAATTAAAACCATGGTTAAGTATTGATTAGGGTTTTGCATATTCATTTATTTATTTGTTCATTTATTTATTTGGAAATAAAAAAGAATGGTGGCTTTCTTTGTCTTTTAGTTGAAGCTTCATGAAGCTTTGACTTCTTAACCTTTCTTGTCATCATGCTTAACCCTAATCCATCCATTAACCATGGTCTATTCTCTACACTTAACCCTAGTAAGAATTATGATAAGTATTCCTTTTTCTTTTTATTTTAAAAAGACTTATCATATTTTCTAGCTCATCTTCTTCTTCATCTTCAAGTTTGAAACCTTGAGGCCATCAATGGCAACTTGAGCTTGAGAGTGAGAAATCCAATTCTAAAGAGAACCCACCTCCTATTTCTTCTTCCTCTACCTCTTGCCAAGTAGTAGAGTGTGTTTCCTTCATAAGTTTCATCACTTTGTGAAGTAGGGAGCTTGATCTAGCGATGCCTCGACGTAGATCATCTTCGGCATCGTCGTCGATGACCAAGCCCGTTCATTCTCCGATGAAGCCGACGCTAGAGCCCGGGGTTCGACATGGACAGCGAGGAGACTTCGTTGCGGAGCCGTGGAGGTGGATATCCGGATCTACAAAGGTTGTAATTTCCATATCCTTGTAGTTAAGTGTTAACTAGTTTACTTTTCGCCTAGATTTCTAGCAACGATCCGTAGTCTAGGGTTTCTCGGCACCATTTTTTTTAAATTGGCATGTTCGATGCCTTGTGAGACCATTATAGGGTGCCTAGGAACCTTTCACTGGTATCAGAGCCTAGCTAGAGCCTTAGGCGAAGTCTAGACGGAGTTTGAAACCCGGACGAACCGAAAACCCAACCCCAAAATAGCTCTCTGGAAATTTTTCGAATTTGTGGTTTTTTGTCAATTAAAATTGCTTAAAAAATTCAGCAATAAAATCTAAGAATTACTGTGCAAAACGTTTCCTGTGAACAGTACAAAGTGCGGCGGAACCGCGGCAGAAGCTAGGCTTCTGCGGCGGTTCCGCGGCTAAATAGTGACGTCAGCCCTTGGTTTTTGCACAGTAATTCCTGATTAATTGTTCTGAGTTTTCTGGGAATTTTAATTTGACTCCAGGTTTGAGTATTCTGGGGTTGTGTAGGGAATCAACGATTCGATCGGATTATCGAACTTTGTCTATGTGTTTTCCGGATAATTTTTTGAATATGTTAAAAAGTTCGACCGGATATAAATACCCAATCTTTCCCCTGCCAAAAATATCCAAGTGTTGGATTATTGTGTGGTTTAAGGACATTCTGAGTAGTGCAAGTAACGCGATGGTCCCTCTAGAAGACAACAAACCTTAACTCGATTATGTGACCGTCTTGAACTGCCCTTTGAACCTTCGGGTTTGGGGCAGTACGGCGTGCCACATGTGAGGCGTTGGCTTGACCCTTCTACGGCTGGACCGTTGGTACTGAGGCATGAAACGAATGTCTTTGAACCTATTTCATGTGTTGGATGGTTTCGGGAAAACTTGGGTGTTCGAATGTTCGATCGGAAAGTTTAATATATTCTATTTATCTGGAATGGGATACAATAATTGGAATTCACAAACAGTTATGTGATAACTGAATGAATGATATAAATCTAGCGGTTTAGTTTCATTTGATATTGAAAAGAGTTTTCGATAATGAGACTAAAATGCGGGATTTATAATAATTAGGCATGTGATGTCTAAGTATTTCATTTGATTAGGCATGTGATGTCTAAAGCAGTTGCGGATTCCAATTGTTGTAGTTTTACACTTTCTTTTCTGTGACCGTAAGTGTAGTATGTTCATATCGCCGGTTTCGTTGCTATACGTCAACGACAATTGGGGTATGCATACTTACTTACGTTGATGACATGTGATGTTATGTGTTGCTGGATATGTTATATTGGATCGTCGTGTTTGAATAGCCGGGTTTTTTTTATGTGAGATGAGTGTTTTTCATTTTCATTCATGTAAAAACTTGTATGTAATATTCTTTTATTTGGGGCACTTCCAGGTAGCGGAAGTTGTCACCCTTTGTATATTATTTACTTTTCCGCATTAGGATAGACCCAAGGAGGGGAGCACAAGTAACCGGGTTCTGGGGTCCAGTGGGAGACCAACTCGAGGAGTCGAGTCCGGGTCTCCTAACCCTAGAATTGGCAGGGTTGCTTGCCGCTCTCATAGGGGTCTAGGGGTGTGGGATTGGCTATTCATCACGACCGTGGAATCCGTGTTTTATACTGGCTCGTATTGAAAACACGGACGTCCTAGTATATCCAATATTTCATATGTTCATTCTGCTGCGATATCTGTGTTGTGACTCTGTGATGGATATAGTATATGATATATATGATATATTATATAGACGTTACTTATGTTTTACATCCGCGCTAGCCCTGCCCTGCTCTGTCGTTAGTTACCTAACCTAACGGTGCACGAGGGGACATCGAGGCGAATGCGGATGGCATAAGTGTACGTCATATCTATCTGTGATGTTTAGGTATTTTAATGATGAGACTTCATTAATGTGATTAATGAAAGGAAAGAAACCTAAGATGTTGTAGAATCAGATTTTAAATAAAACAGGTAGCTACAGTTCTTGCTTTGCATAGCGGTATATATGATATACCCCGCACCTTATTCGATGAGGAAAGGACCGAGATCCTTTCACCGGGAGTGACTCCTTTAGCAGTAACTAGCAGATGCTACACATTCGGTTTGCTTTTGACTGCTTTTGGGTTTTTGCTTTGCACAGCGATATATATGATATATCCCGCACCTCATTCGACGAGGAAAGGACCGAGATCCCTTCACCGGGAGTGACTCCTTTAGCAAAACTAGAAAAGCCTCAAAATCACTCCATTTCAAAACTTCATTTGATTCTACAACGATATCAAGTTCTTTACGCTCATGGTTTTTATGAAAAACCTGCGTAGCCCTCCGTCATTTCAGATAAGTATTAGTTAGTATTCGTGCTGCGGTAGTTTGGCCTCCGTCAAGGCGCAGTGTACGGTAGCTAACTAGTGCTTATCTGCTTGCATATGATGCGATTGGTTTAGGGTATTCGTACGGCGTTGTTTGGCCTCCGTCAAGGGTCGTGCGGGTGGGTTTAATTCAATCAGGAAATGACGGGTTGAACTTGACTAGCGGACTATGGGTTGTTTGGCCTCCGTCAAGGTCATAGGATGCTAGGGGCAAAATATTATCGGGAATTTCAAGTGTTGAAATTTGCAATGAGATTGCATACCTTCTATGAGATAGTTGGATCCCGATACCCGCTGCGAGTAAGAGTTACTCCTGGGAGAGTTTTACACAGTGCAATTAGCCGATCAAGTAGGTGTCTAGAAAGGTGTCAACGGGGTTACGCCTCTGGGAAAACGAGGTTTACATTAATTAGGTTCGTGCAAAAGCACGGGGGACCTCCATCAAAGTACCGACACTGGCCTGGCTGAAAGATTGGCGAACCTGTAGTGTGTAATTAATCCCGGCTAGTCTTTCCTTTTAAGGTTTGAAGGAAGATTTGATAAAAAGCAGTGGGAGCCATCCTGATTAGATAAGATAATAACCAATCTGATCTTGCACGAGCATACGCTAAAGTGTTTTCTTCTCTCTCTCTCCAGGTAGCGACCATTTCATGCCCTAATGAAGATAATAATATGGATGTATTGACCGAACCCGCATGTTATACTGTGCTGGGGAACGTTGGTTCCGTTCTTTCTTATAAGAGTTATAGGAATGAACAGGATATAGGGGAATACCAGGATTCCCATGCCACCCGACTGAAGAAAGTACATGTTGATGCATTTTCTTCGGGTGTGTTCGTTACTGAGAACTGTTTCTCTATTTGCTCTACGTCCTGGGTATTGGATACCGGGTCAGGATCCCATATATGTAATCAGTTACATGGGCTTAGGAAAGGTAGAGAACTTGGAGAAGGTGATAAAGACATAAGAGTAGGAAATGGTGCAATTGTTGCAGCCAAGACTGTCGGGGAATATCACCTTGTATTACCAACTGGTAATACATTGGTTCTGAACGAATGCTATTACATGCCGAACCTGATATGCAACATTATATCGGTTTCTTTATTAAGTAAAGAGGGATATAATTTTGTATTACAGGACAATGTTATGAACATTTTCCGTAACCAAAAGTTGGTTGGATCAGGCACGTTATGCAATGGCATTTATGTTCTAAATCAATCAACAGTTCTGAGCATAACAAACGCACACAAGAGGAAGAGTTCTGAACTCAACGAATCCTTCTTGTGGCATTGTAGACTGGGCCACATCAATGCAACACGACTTGCTAAGTTGCATAAAGATGGATATTTAAATCCGTTTGAATTTTCATCTTATGACACTTGCCAGTCATGTCTCAAAGGTAAAATGACCAAAACTCCGTTTACGGGACACGGAGAAAGAGTTACCGAACTCTTGGGACTGATACATAGTGATGTATGCGGTCCCATGTCTACACATGCCAGGGATGGTTCTTCGTACTTCATTACATTCACTGACGATCTCTCTAGATTCGGATATGTGTTCCTGATGAAACACAAATCAGAAGCTTTTGAGAAATTTAGGGAATATAAACAAGAAGTTGAGAACCAAACCGGTAAAAGTATTAAAATCCTACGATCTGATCGAGGAGGTGAATACTTGAGTAATGAATTCCGGGACTTCCTAAAAGAGAATGGGATTCTCTCTCAGCTGACTCCTCCATATACACCACAGCACAACGGTGTATCGGAGCGGAGAAATCGCACCCTATTAGATATGGTGCGCTCTATGATGAGTACAGCTGAGTTACCTATTTCCTTCTGGGGATATGCGCTGGAGACTGCTGCATACCTACTGAATAGAGTTCCGACCAAATCAGTGCCTACCACTCCATATGAGATATGGAATGGCAAGAGACCATGTCTTAATTTTATTCAGATATGGGGTTGTCCGGCCTATGTTAAAACACAAAATCCGGACAAGCTCGAGGCAAGGTCTGTTCTATGTAAGTTTGTTGGATATCCCAAACATTCGCGAGGGTATATCTTCTACCACTCCGAGGAACAAAAAGTGTTTGTTTCTCGACATGCCACTTTCTTAGAAAAAAGTTTTCTTATGAAACAGATAAGTGGCATTGAGGTAGAACTGGAAGAGGTTCCAGCAATACAGACTGCAACAGAAGATTTGGTTGAACCAGAGGATTCCGTAGTTCCCAATGAACCCCAGCCTCTCCGCCGATCTAGTAGGGTTCCTCGCCCACCTGAGAGATACTACGGTTTTCTCATGGATGGTGGGAGCGAGGATTGCATCATGGAGGATGATGACCCAACTAGCTTCGAGCAGGCCATCACGAGTGGGGACTCAGTGAAATGGCTGGATGCTATGCGGTCCGAGATGGAATCCATGTACACCAACAAAGTATGGACTTTAGACGTTGCTCCTGAAGGGGTAAAACCCATTGGGAGCAAGTGGATCTTCAAGAAGAAACTTGGTGTAGATGGGAAAGTGGAGACTTTCAAAGCTAGACTTGTAGCAAAGGGTTTTCGTCAAAGACCAGGTGTGGACTATGACGAGACCTTTTCTCCAATGGCTATGCTTAAATCCATCCGGATCATGCTTGCCATCGCTGCTTATCATGATTACGAAATCTGGCAAATGGATGTTAAGCCCGCCTTTCTAAACGGTGATTTAGAAGAGTGCGTGTACATGACTCAGCCAGAGGGCTTCGTAGACAGTGGGAGCAGCGGGAAGGTGTGCAAGCTGCTTAAATCCATTTATGGATTAAAGCAAGCATCGCGGAGTTGGAACATCTGCTTTGACGTCGTTATCAAAGAGTTTGATTTCGTCAAAAACCCAGATGAACCTTGTATCTACAAGAAGGTGGCAGAGAGTAAGGTTGTCTTCCTCGTATTGTACGTGGACGACATACTCTTGATAGGAAATGATATTCCTATGCTGCAATCGGTCAAGCTCTTCTTATCACAAAGATTCTCAATGAAAGATCTTGGTGATGCCTCCTGCATATTGGGGATTAGGATCTATAGAGATAGATCCAAACGGATTTTGGGATTGTCCCAATCCAGGTACATTGACACCATACTAAAGAGGTTTAGTATGGAAGAGTCCAAGCGTGGGAACTTACCCACGATCTCTGGAGTCACTCTCTCCAAAGAGATGTCTCCCAAGACTGATTTGGAGAGAGCTCGCATGCAAGGGATACCCTATGCTTCGGCAGTAGGCTCTATCATGTATGCGATGCTATGTACCAGACCCGATGTAGCATACTCACTAAGTATAGTGAGCAGGTATCAAGCTGATCCTGGAGAGAGTCACTGGACAGCTGTGAAGAGCATTCTCAAGTACTTGCGAAGGACTAGAGATATGTTCTTGGTGTATGGTAACGGAGAACTCCAAGTGGAGTCCTTTACCGATTCGAGCTTCCAGAGTGATAAGGACGACTCTAAGTCGCAGTCGGGCTTTGTCTTTACCCTTTACGGAGGGGCGGTTAGCTGGAAGAGTTCTAAGCAGGAAACCGTGGCAGACTCGACGATGGAGGCTGAATACATCGCTGCCAACGATGCTGCCAAAGAGGCTGTCTGGATCAAGAAGTTCATTACTGAACTTGGAGTGGTTCCATCCATTGAGCGTCCAATACCTTTGTATTGCGATAACAATGGAGCGGTGGCTTTGGCCAAGGAACCCAGGTCCCATCAGCGATCCAGGCATATTCTGAGGCGGTATCACCTGATCCGGGAGATAGTTGATCGCCGGGAGATCGAGGTCAGGAGGGTTGACACGAAGAATAACACGGCGGATCCACTCACGAAGGCCATTCCTCAGATACAGTTTGAGAGACTCTTCGGGATGCTCGGTATGCGATACTACAGCAGCTGGCCCTAGTGCAAGTGGGAGATTGTTAGTTGTATGTATGCCCTAGAGGCCAGTATTGTACAGATGATGTATATTATATTGGATGCTTGGACATATATAGAGATGACTTTCTTGCTCGATATGATAGTATGCTATCTGGTTACTCTTTATCTTAACATGTACACTTGTCTCTTTATACTGTCTTATAGTTACATGTTGGTATAGCCCTTAGGATGTGTACTTGACTACCTGGACTATGATGCAGATCATACTAGTGGGGACATGGTAGTCCATAAGTACATCCTTCAAGGTCCCTAGTCGTAGGTATATCGAGACGGGGCATCGATATACCAGAGTAGACTAGCGTATACGCTTCTCGACCCATGTGATGGGCGATGGATGATCCCATATCCATTGGTGTTTGACATCAGAGATGGTATACGGGTGCTCAGTGGAGACTGGGTACACTGGACGGACTCGCCGAGAACTCCCAGATGGTATTATACCTCACGTCAGATGGCAGTTCTCAGGTGACACTTGTGCAGGTTATTCTGTAGACCCGAGATCGTCATAGAGTCTTGTGTGATTCCCACCGTGCTTTGATCTCCACCTTACCACGTCCATGAGGGCGTGCAAAACGGTGGTCTTTGGGCACAGTCCCGAGTCACATGGAGGCAATGAGCGATAGGAGGGGTTTCGTCTCTCCCGGTATTGGGGGTTGATATTGCGCTGTGCTTGATTGGCCGTAACAGGGAAGTCCCTGGCCAGGGCTGATCAGAGATTTGCTGGTAAGTGTTACCAGTAGTTTCTCGACCCGTTATGAGCCTCATATCGGCACGACTTATCGGTTATTGGGGTCTGACGTATACCACCCCTAGACTTGATATGCGACGTATCAGACGAACAGACCGGACTGTACGGTAAGTGTTACTGGTTGGATTCACAGGAGTATGAGCGGGCTAGCTCGTCGATCTTCTGATCGCTCAATACCCGGGTGGCCGTTACGTTTAGCAGACCGCTTGCGACTTGTGGATGCTTGATATGATCATCATCTGCTACCGGCGTATTGACGAGTCTTTAGAGTCCTACACAGAGGTTTCCTGGCTCAAGCGAAACGAAATAGGAGCGCATATGAGATATGTGCAGGACCGAGAATAATGCGTGTATGTGATACCGCATTTCATTCTCGCGATAAATGTTTCGATTGGTTATATTCGATATGACCTAGTTATCGAATCATTGATTCGATAAATCGATACATTGAATACTAGTCGGTTATGTGCGACATGACCGGATCATTGAATCAAATGTTGATTTAATGATTCAATGTATAATTATATATTTGATATATTACTTTGCATTAACTAGTATTGGTTCACTTTATATGGATTTTCTCACTTGATGTGCAAGTTGTATATGTGATATATTTTCGTGCACATACTTGTATCATGTTTGATGATACTTGATTATTTAGTTAAGTGTAAAGAATTAAAACCATGGTTAAGTATTGATTAGGGTTTTGCATATTCATTTATTTATTTGGAAATAAAAAAGAATGGTGGCTTTCTTTGTCTTTTAGTTGAAGCTTCATGAAGCTTTGACTTCTTAACCTTTCTTGTCATCATGCTTAACCCTAATCCATCCATTAACCATGGTCTATTCTCTACACTTAACCCTAGTAAGAATTATGATAAGTATTCCTTTTTCTTTTTATTTTAAAAAGACTTATCATATTTTCTAGCTCATCTTCTTCTTCATCTTCAAGTTTGAAACCTTGAGGCCATCAATGGCAACTTGAGCTTGAGAGTGAGAAATCCAATTCTAAAGAGAACCCACCTCCTATTTCTTCATCCTCTACCTCTTGCCAAGTAGTAGAGTGTGTTTCCTTCACAAGTTTCATCACTTTATGAAGTAGGGAGCTTGATCTAGCGATGCCTCGACGTAGATCATCTTCGGCATCGTCGTCGATGACCAAGCCCGTTCATTCTCCGATGAAGCCGACGCTAGAGCCCGGGGTTCGACATGGACAGTGAGGAGACTTCGTTGCGGAGCCGTGGAGGTGGATATCCGGATCTACAAAGGTTGTAATTTCCATATCCTTGTAGTTAAGTGTTAACTAGTTTACTTTTCGCCTAGATTTCTAGCAAAGATCCGTAGTCTAGGGTTTCTCGGCACCATTTTTTTTAAATTGGCATGTTCGATGCCTTGTGAGACCATTATAGGGTGCCTAGGAACCTTTCACGTGCAATACCGTACGTATCTGAACGAACCCTGCTATATCTCCATACGGCCTCTACAGCGTTTCGTCCGAAACTTGAGCAACTGTCTGTGGGGGACTCTAAAGACTCGTCAACACCTTGGTTGTGGATTTAACCACTAGCACGTCAGAGGTATTAGCCATACGTAACGGGCTATCAGGTATTGACCAAAAGGGACGTCGATGAGCGAACTCATCCTGACACCCTACTGAGCCTGTCGGTGACAATATCCGTACAGTCCGGTCCGTTCGTCTATGAGCATCGCATGGCGGGCCTAGGGGGTTGATAAAAGTCAGACCCCTAAAAGCGGTACAAGTCGTGTCGGAGTGTAGTTCATAACACCCTGAGATACTGCTGGAATGCCTACCAGTAAATCCCCTGTCTCGGCCGAGGGCTTTGCGTAATGGCTCTCCTAGACACAGCGCGACCTCACCCCCAATACCGGGAGAGACGAACCCCTGCAGATCCGCTCACTGCTTCCATGTGGCTCGAGACTGTACCCAACTAAAACTTGTTTGCACGTCTCCTTTGAGCGTGGTAGGGTAGTAATCAAAGCACAGTGGGAACTCACACGAGACAAATGACGATCTCAGGTCGATGAACTAACCTGTACACATGTCACCAGGGAACTGCTATCTGACGTCTGGTATAATCCCAACTAGCAGGTTCCTGGCGAGTCCTGTCCGGTGTACTCATAACCCAATGAACACCTGTATACATCTTAGATGAACCAACTAACACCAGTGGCTTGTGAGACCGGCCACCGCCCCTCGTCGGGGTCTCGACTGTATACACTAGTCTACTCTAGAGTATCGATGTCCTGTCTCGAAACTCTCTCGACTAGGGACCTTTTAAGGATGTGCTTATAGACCCCAGCTCCCACGTATATGATCGCCCTCATACTGCTGGCAGTCAAGAAAGAATCCTAGGGGCTCTATCAACGTGTAATAATGACCTGTAAGGTCACCTAAAGCAGTACACGATGATAAAGATAAACCAGATAGCATACTATCATCTTGAGTAAAACTGTCCTACTGGGACAGGTCCTCTCTCAATCATTGAAATCACGTGCCTGTGATCCAATAATTGACTCTGAGGGCACTATCTCCAACAATCTCCCACTTGCACTCAAGGCTAATTATTGCGATGTAGCATACTCACAGCCCGTGTGATACCGAACACCCAACTCCTCTACTAGTCAGTCTCACAAAGCTCGTTTGCGAAACTATTGCGTTCGAGGAATAGCCTCAATGAGTGGATCCGCTGTGATGTTTCTTTCTATGTCTCTCTATATCTCAAGTTCGCGGAGAAAGCCATCTCTCGAAATGAGCAATACCTGTCTTAGAATATGATTGGATGTCTGATGGGACCTAGTTCATAAATGAACTCCAAATCCAAACTTCTTAGACTGTATCGTCAACTAAACATAATCAGTATTCTACGCCATGTCACCCTCAGTATCTACCTGGACCACCTGTCCAAATACTGCCCCTCGTTAGAGAGAAAACTATAACTCTGACAGACACTCTGTCATCCAGGTCATCTTGGAAGCCTGGAATGATAACTGTCTCCCAAAAGAGGCTGCCGTTATCATTTCCCTAGAACATCAACTTATGTTCTAAAACTGCCTCCGAATGTTTCTCCAGGATTGGATCAATATCTTATCTGGAGAAACCATTGTGTGACAACCAAAGTATAACCGACCGTAGTATAGCAATTTCACTTCCTACTCTGTGTATGTCATCCAAATACCAGGACATCACACCCTACTACCTTCTTAACAGATCCATCCCCTATTCTGATGAAGTCAAATCTATAACTGTCACATCAGAAATAGATGATCTATCTCCGCTATATCTGCTTTAGTCTATAAATAGACATAAGCCACTTGTCCAACAATGCTTCCGCTGCTCCCACTGACTACGACAACCCTCTGGCAGAGTCATATACACGTGCACTTCTAAAGCTAGTTTAGAACGACGCTATACTCATCCTCCTGCCGGGTCTCACAGTCTGGAACAACAGCAATGACAAGTCTGGGTAAACAAGAACCTCCCTGCCACCGTCCTTGAGCATACCGAAGTATCTTTCGAGCGCCTGAGGTTACCCACCATATCTGTGGAGTGGCTAATGGAATGTCAAGCCAGATTGAATTTTTAGGTTCTTATCAAATTTTCAGTAATCGTTTGCGGTTCTGGAATCACTTCCAGTTCTACCATACTCCCACTACTGTTTTCTGAAAAAATCCATTTTTGTTAAAACTGTGGCGAGTCAAGAACAATATCACTATTGATCTTTCAGATGGTAGAAAGTCAACCCTCGTCATAGCCTGGGTCAACCCACAAACAGCCATTACAGAAACGTGCCTTGAGTTATCCAGAGTCTAGTTTTAAGCATAAGCCGGACAACTCCCCGTACCTTAACATCGTTAAGATATGAACTGTTCTATATCCAATACAAAAACAGAAGCACTGATTTAATTGAACCGGATTCAAATCATGCAGCTGTCTCCAGTGCATGTCAACTAAATGGAAAAAGGCCGATCAGCGTTACTCAACTTAGGAATGCTTCCAATTATGAGTAGCCTGAAAGAGAGGTAAGTTCTCTTAATCATTACTATCAACTGAATACCCTACACAAGTATCTACATCTTCGACCACCTTGAAGAATCCCGATACTTGCAACACCTGGTTCTCTACTTTATTCATATACCTATAACTTCTCAAAACTCAGACATTGTGTTTCTACGAAACACTTATCTAAAAACTAAAGAAGTCATAAGTAAACCGAATATAGTACAAGGACCAACCTCTCTGTCATAATGGACACTGGACAACATACAATACTTTGTATTAGTCCCCTGAGTTGAATAACTCAATCCCTGTGTGTCGTAGGTTGAAAACTATACTATGGTTATGAAGAATTACACCGCTGTTTAATGCTCCTTATCTAACCATCAACTGATATAGGTAAATATCATCGATATAATTTCAAAAAGGTATATCTTACTCTATAAAAATAGACGTACAGATATATCAATTTGAAATTGGTGCATTAGAACGGATATTCAAAACCAAATATTTGCCGTCCGGCAA
Organism: Agapanthus africanus; assembly: GCA_030015575.1. Taxonomy (NCBI): domain Eukaryota; kingdom Viridiplantae; phylum Streptophyta; class Magnoliopsida; order Asparagales; family Amaryllidaceae; genus Agapanthus; species Agapanthus africanus. The sequence goes on along the minus strand of JASDDO010000019.1, from coordinate 386,400,492 downwards.
ACAACCCAGGCGATTTCCTCAAATATCACCAATTACAACGAATTCCAATATAATGAGGATGATCACCTAATTCCCAATAACTTACTCCCACTCATCATCTGTAAAACCATACGGATGTGAGAATCATATCCGGTAAATACATACCCTGGAGTAAGTGTCTAATTGGGAAATTAGTTTTCTTTTAACAGTACACAGTGAAACTGAAACATTGAAATGTTTCGATGGGGTATCCTGGTATTCCTAGTAATGCCTCTTCCATTATCCAGATTCACAACTGTAGCCGTATAATTCTTTGCCATCTCTCCAAATCTCTTTATATGTCTTTAGTCATTACCTTCTGTACACCCCTTTAGGCCAAATGGTTTTCTTCTTTCCCTACCGTTCGGCACCATCCTATGGTTTGGAAGAAGACTATCCAATAAGCATAATGGGTGTACTGTCCTAATCCTAGGAGCACTCGCAATGCGAGAGAAGGTGAAGATAAAAGACAGCCGAATAAACCTTATTCCTATTTCTCCTGAACCAGAATCCATCCCCGAACTGGAACAAATTCCTTTCGAGTTCGTATATAACCATACGATGGAGTATCCAATAACCTGTGGATCTTCGTAGTGATACGGAGTGTCCTGGAGAAATACAAAGGTGACTTAGGATTGGCGAAGAAATACTTGGTTTGGTCGTGAATAGCAGTCGCAGTTTACTTTGCCCTCTTACTAATCCCTTGATATGTCTTTTCTTAATACCTTCTGTACACCATCGTTATGCTAATTGGTTTTCTTCATTCCCTACCGGTCGGCACCAGCCTAAGGTTTGGAAGAAGACTATCCAATTTACGTAATAGGTGTACTATCTCCTAAACCAAAGAGTACTCACAACCTGAGAGAAGGTAAAAGGAAAAGACAACTGAATAGTCCTATTCGTTTTCTCCAGAACCGGAAACCATCCTCGAATAAATTCCTTCGAGTTCGTATATAACCATACGATGGTTTTGTCCAATGGAAGTGGACGTTCGTAGTAATACGGGGTGTCCTGGAGAAAAGGGTAAAAGTAGGAGTGGCAATGAGGTATGCAACTTGACAATCCAAAAGCCAGTGTTAAGAAGGTTCGGTTAACTTGGTCAATGGGCCATAGTCTAAGGTCGGGTCATGGTCGCTGCCAAAGAGAGCGAGAGAAAAGAAACACTCAGCGTGCACTCTAACCTAGATCAGAATGGTTATCATTTTATCTAATCAGGAAACCTCCCACTGTAACGTCAAATTCTCCTCCAAACCTGAAAGAAGAATTAGTCGGGATCACCCGAGGAGTAAACCAACTCATCAGTGGGGATCGGGATCCAACTATCATTGCATGATAACGTGACGGAATCCGCTCACGTTATCACACTCCAGAAGGTATGCGCATATCTGGCAAGTTTCAGTTTCTTTAGAAACTCCCGATGTGATTTTTGCCCCATACTCTTATAACCTTGATTTTGGCCAACATATCATAAGTCACATGTCAAGTTCTACCCGTCATTCTCCAGGTTAATTTGAACCCACCCGTACATACTCTTGACTTTGGCCAAAATAGTAGTACGACTATCCCAAACCAACGCATCTATCTATGCTGCATATGAATACCCAATAGCTACCAATCACTGTGCCTCGACTTTGGCCAACATACACAGCTTGAATACTTATTGACTATTCATATGAAACGACGGAGGGCTACGAATGGTTTCTGGTGAAAACCTTTAACGTAATGAACTTGATATCGTTGAAGGAACCGGATAGCTTTTTTTTAAAATATAGTGACGAAAACCTTTGCTAAAGAGCTCACTCCCGGTGAAGGGATCTCGGCTCTTTCCCCGTAGAATGAGGTGCAGGATATTCCAACTGAATACCACTATGCAAAGCAAAAGTAAACGACTATAGTGAAGTTATTGCCCTGACGCAAACTTTTGTCCAAGGGGTCACTCCCGGTGAAGGGATCTCGGCCCTTGCCTCGTCGACTGAGGAGCAGGATATTCCAACTGAATACCACTGTGCAAAACAAAAGAGAACGCCCTTGCAATAACAGCTTTTTTTGAAAATTGTTCCAACAACATCAGAATAGGTTTGTTTAGCTTGCATTGATCCGAATCAACGCAGTCCCATCAATTGATCACACCAATAAAGAACGAAAATAATGATGTACGTATATGCCATCCACATTCGCCATTGGATCCCGTCATCACCTGTCAGGTTACTTAACTAACGACAGAGCGGGGACTGGACTAGCACGGATGCAAAACATATACAACATCTACTAGTATATATATCAATATATAATATTCGCTCAAGGCGTGATAAAATGCAACATCACAGAAATGTAATAAGCATCACAGAACAATACAGATATCTGGGATCCCCGGGTTTCATAGAGCCGCTACTGAAACCCGACGTTCCCCTGGTCGTGTGGATAGCCTGTGCAATGAAATTCTAGACCCCTACGGGCGCGGCAAGTTACCCGCCAAAACCTGAAGCGAGACGCCCCCTTCAGCAACGTGAATGGACCATCCAGCACTTCACGGAATCCGGTAACTTGGGCACCCCTCCTGGGTCAACCTGTACCCCCTACGAGTGCGGCGAATAGCCCGCCAATTCTAGAGTAAAGCCCCCTCCGTCTCAACGCCATGAGATGCGGTCTTGTTGCCTTCTAGAACCCGACTATCCGTGTACCCCACCTTGGGGTAATCCTAGTACAGAAAGTAAAATATACATACAACGGGTACATCAACCTCACCCCGGTCGTGCCCTAAAAGAATAATATACAAACAGGCAGTGACGGCAGTCCACATGTCGGACGCTCGCCCTGCAATATCAAATGTACATACTACAACAAAAACTGTACTAACATTGCATCCAGGCTATCCCCCACAACCAATCCGCAACATCACAGCACAACACAGAACATCAACATGAATGTCACGTTCGCAAATCCGTCTAAAAGGGCTATAGCAGTTAGACAGGATTTACCGATCAAATGACATTCACGGTCGCAGATATAATGTAAATACTGTGAACTAACATGTTTAAAATTTTCGATCGATCAAATTTACCCAAGTGGGCCCCCAAGCACTACTGTAGCACATAAAGAAATTCTGGGCCCAAACAGAATATTCCAAAACCCTAATTTCCCTGTAAGAAGATCATTGTGCAAAAATGGTGCAGTGAAGGCACTGTACTGCGGCGGAACCGCGGCGCCAAGGAGGTTTTGGCCGCGGTTCCGCGGTGGGTCTACAGTGTCAGACTACCATTTTTTCACAGACGTCTTAAAATTGCCTGCTTGTACTTCTGCAACATACTGAAAAAAAATTTGAGCCAGAAAAAAATCGACAGAAAACTGAAGCTTTGAAAACGCGGGTTTTGGAATTTTGTTCGATCGAAAATGTAAACACATTAGACCAAGCTAGACTAGTTTAATGGCATGGCTCTGATACCAGTGTAAGTGCACGGCGGCGCCCCGGCCGTCAATCCGAGGCCAAAATGCGGAAACGATGATTTACTTTAAACTTTATAACCGGCACTACCGCGCACAAAAATCCCGGATCGGACCATTAAACTAATTCTAGCTAACTAGAGAAGGGGTAGAAAGATATACCGAGCGATCCGTGTCCTTCGGTCTTCTCGTCGTCTTCCCGATCTCCCGCGGAATCTCCGGTCTTCACCTCCTTGCCGGAAGGGCACCACGTCGCCGGCTTCTTTTACGGGCTCCCACCTCTGGACCGAGGCAACTCGGACACGAAGTTGACGAGTCGACGTGCCCAAGGATACTGTAGGTTATCTGTAGAATTTATGTCTCATTTGGGGTTGTAGGAAGTTGCCTTTTTGATGGAGAAAATGAACTACTCTTTTGGAGATGAACTTTAGGATTTTGCAAACATGAAGAGAACCAAAATCCCACCACTAACAATTTGGACAGCCCCCTCTCCTTCTTTGGCCGACCATGAGTCATGAGAGAATGAGAGGGGAGAGTATTGAGTGAGGATCAAGAATGAGAGTGAGCCAATAATCAAAAAGAGAGAAAAAAGGTTATCATGTGAAATAATCATCACATAACAAATCCAACACTCCAAAACCCAATCATCACATCCAAAGTCAAGCAATGATGAAGTCAAGAAGTCAAGGTCAAACAAGAGCTATCATGAAGCAACAAAATGCAAAGACCACCCTCCACAAAACAAATTTGCATGCTTGCAAATAAGCCCTCCTCCACCAATTTTCAGCCAATGATAGATACAAAGGAAAATGGCTGAAACGGAAAGCAAACTGGCAACTTCGGGAAAAACCGATCCCGTAATAAATTACAGGAAAACCCCGCTACTGTATATACATACCCGCATTTGTATTCCGACCGAATACAAATGCAATGAGACAAAATCTACACTGTACAATACTAGGATCCGGTTTAAACCAAAGCCCGCTAGTATTATCCGTCCGATCATGATCCGTGCAATACCGCACGTATCTGATCGAACCCTTCCATATCTCCATACGGCCTCTACAGCGTTTCGCCCGAAACTTGAGCAACTGTCTGTGGGGGACTCTAAAGACTCGTCAACACCTTGGTTGCGGATTTAACCACTAGCACGTCAGAGGTATTAGCCATACGTAACGGGCTACCAGGTATTGACCAAAAGGGACGTTGATGAACGAACTCATCCTGACACCCTACTGAGCCTGTCAGTGACAATATCCGTACAGTCCGGTCCGTTCGTCTATGAGCATCGCATGGCGGGCCTAGGGGGTTGGTAAAAGTTAGACCCCCAAAAGCGGTACAAGTCATGTCGGAGTGTAGTCCAGAACACCTTGAGATACTACTGGAATGCTTACCAGTAAATCTCCTGCCTCGGCCGAGGGCTTTTTGTAATGGCTCTCCTAGACACAGCGCGACCTCACCCCCAATACCGGGAGAGACGAACCCCTGCAGATCCGCTCACTGCCTCCATGTGGCTCGGGACTGTACCCAACTAAAACCTGTTTGCACGTCTCCTTTGAGCGTGGTAGGGTAGTAATCAAAGCACAGTGGGAACTCACACGAGACAAATGACGATCTCAGGTCGATGAACTAACCTGTACACATGTCACCAGGGAACTGCTATCTGACGTCTGGTATAATCCCAACTAGCAGGTTCCCGGCGAGTCCTGTCCGGTGTACTCATAACCCAATGAGCACATGTATACATCTTAGGTGAACCAACTGACACCAGTGGCTTGTGAGACCGGCCACTGCCCCTCGTCGGGGTCTCGACTGTATACACTAGTCTACTCTGGAGTATCGATGCCCTGTCTCGAAACTCCCTCGACTAGGGACCTTTTAAGGATGTGCTTATAGACCCCAGCTCCCACGTATATGATCGCTCTCATACTGCTGGCAGTCAAGCAAGAATCCTAAGGGCTCTATCAACGTGTAATAGTGATCTGTAAGGTCACCTAAAGCAGTACACGATGATAAAGATAAACCAGATAGCATACTATCATCTTGAGTAAGACTGTCCTACTGAGACAGGTCCTCCCTCAATCATTGCAATCACGTGCCTGTGATCCAATAATTGACTCTGAGGGCACTATCTCCAACAGAAAGAGCGAGAGTTTGCCTTTTTAAGCCCTTGGCAGTCACAAGCAAAATGACCAGCTACCCACTGTTGAAGCAACCATCTCTCTTGGCTGATCTTTTCCCGTACTTCGCGGGCTTCTCAGGCTTCGCCTTTTCATCCTTCGTCTCTTTGTTCGATCCTTTAAAGGACCCTTTGCGTCTAGGCCTCTTGGCCATGGACTTAGAGTCTTCAGTTTCCATAGCTGTGGATGATGGCCTCTTAGCCTTGAGGGCATCCCTGCGCTCTGCTTAAAACTCAACTTTAACCCTCACGTCCTCGAACATTCACGTTTTCAGCATGGGATAAAATTAGTTTGAGATCATCCCAGGAATCGGACAGAGCCCGGGTGACGACCTGAATTTGCTGCTCGTAAGTAGGTTTAGAGCCAGCAATTCCGAGATCCCTGACCATCGATGCCATCATACGAAGATGAAATTTGATGTCATGTCTTACAGTCATTTTGTACGAATCCAGCTTAATAGTCAGCGCCCGGATCCTCATTGGTGATACATGTCCATAGTGAGTCTCAAAAGCCTCCCAGAGTCTCTTCGCTGTAGGATAATTCTCAACCTCACCAATGAGAACGTTCCTCATCACGACTAACATAATATACCGTGCTGAACGATTTTTCTGGACCCATTTCTTGTAGTCCTCCGCAGCCTTTCTATATTGCTGAGTAGAGCCCTGCTCTGGTTCAGGCATTTCTTCCTCAGTACAATCTTGCAATTCTTGCTTATTCAGCAGGAAGTGGATCTTTCGACGCCAGTCGAAGAAATTATCACCGTTTAACTTGTCATTCTTGGTGAGATCGACAATAATTGATTTAGAAGTCATATGATAGGAAAAAAATATTTAAAAGTGCGTTAGGATTATCGACATATAATGGAGTATCGTTCTTTCTCAAAGAACGTTTCGTCTTCAACCCATCTTAACAACAATAATAAATCTATATCCCGGAAAAAAAAAAGTCTACGGCCCCAGCCCCAACTTTCAAAAGTATAAAATTTAATTTTTTGTTAAAATGATTGAATAACGGATTATAGATCTTCTAGAAACAAAGTATATTGGGTAGTAAAATCTAGACTCATGTCTTCTCTCGAAATCTCCTATTTGAAATTTGTCAGATTTTTAATTAATAAATATTGTATGCGTCTTTATTTATTAGGCATGCCATGCACATCACAAATGCAACAACCAATCTAACAAATTTCATTTTTCATTAAACTACCCTAGTTAATCTTGTCTATTTTATTAGGGTTTTTGTTTTTTCGTGAATTTGACACACGCCCCAAACGCTCCCAATAGAACAACTACCCATCAAATCACCGAGATTTTATGTGAACACATTTTTGAAACTTTTGGTAAGAAACAAAATTTTCGGAAAAAAATACAACTCAAAGAGTTAAAAGCAAAAACGCTCAACTAACCTAGAACCGAGTGGGAAATCTATAAAAAAAACCCATAAAATAATTTTTCTTCATTTTCCAGAATTTTTTGTTAAAAAAAAAATATAATTTTTTTTATTAAAAAAAACTTGAACCGAGCCTGGCTCAGTCCATACACACTCGAGCTCGGCTCGGGTGGGCTGATCCTTGCTCGGCCAGACCCAAGCCCAGCTCAGGTTCTGCATTTTTTTCCCGGCCCCAGGCCGATCCAGCCCAGCTTGTTGGGCTGGCCTGTGTAAGTCCATGCTACCTCTCCCGGTACTTTCGGGAATGCGGAATTTGGTAGAAAACGATTTTCTTAAAGATGGTAACATGGACCTAAAACCCGGATCTTGGTTAAACATCTATCTAACAACCTAACTATGAGTTTTAGCTACTCGGTTAGGGGGTTATACCTTGCTTGTCTTGAACTCCTTCGTCTTCAAAGCTCCGATGGTGGTCCGATGGCTTCTTCTCGTCGTCTCCGTACGCCGAAGATAGATCCACCTGAAAGCTCCAACCTTTAGCTCCTTCTTCGTTCTTTGAAGAAACTAGTTCACTTGGTTTGCTAAACCTAGTGAACTAGAATGAGTAGAGAAGAAATAGAATGGGATTTTATCTATGGTTCTTGATTCTCAACTCATGAGACAAGAGAACCATAGATCAAGAGAGGGAGCAAGAGGTTGAGGGTGAGAGCAAGAGGAGAGCTCAAGAACAAGAGAGAGAATGAGCAAGAAAGAATGAGCAAGTATTTTGTCTCTCACCCTCTCATAATCCAAAGCAATGATAACTCATCATATTAACAAAAGTCTTATGTGATGGTTAGAAGCAACCACAACCATATCATTTCATGCACTCATTTTACACAAATGAGCAAGTAAACAAAAGTCTTTGCCATGAAATGATGGCTATGGTTATCATGATGGTCAACTAGTCAAGCCTAGTCAACCGGTCAACAAGTCAACAAAGTCAACAAGTCAACAACCATATCACCATAATACTTAATTAATATGATAGTTAATCACATATCATATTCTCATTAGGGTTGAGCATAAAGTCAAATAGTCAACGGTCAACTGTCAACAACCCTAATGAGAATCCGCTGCCTCTGCCTCCCTGTCAACTGTGCATACACACCCGCATCCGCGTTCCGAGGAACACGAATGCAAACTGGATAAATCCAATCCCATAAGGTACACTAGGATCTGGCTTAAACCAAAGCCCGCTAGTGTAAACTGTCCGGACACTGTACGTGCACAAGTGCACGGATGTGACCGAACCCTGTCGCAAAACCATGCGACCTGTCGCAATACCATGCGACCTCTACTCTTTTGCCTAAAGGCGAAAAGCTTTCTGTGTGGGACTCTAAAGACTCGACACTACGCTGGCAGTGGGTTTAACCACAGACCGCAAGCGGCACTAGCTGTGCGTAACGGTCCCCAGGTAATGCCGACAAGAAGACGGACGAGGCGAAACCCATCTGAACTCCTACTGAGCCTGAGTGTGACATTCTCCGTACAGTCCGGTCTGTTCGTCTGATACATCGCATGGCGGGCCTAGGGGGCGGTAAACGTCAGTCCCCCAATAGCGGTACAAGTCGTGCCGGAGTGAAGCCCAATACACCCTGAGATAACACTGGAAACTTACCAGTATATCTCGTTTGCCCTGGCCAGGGACTACTCGTGTAATGGCTCTCCTAGACACAGCGCGATGTCAACCCCCAATACCGGGAGAAACGAATCCTGTCTAACCGTCACTGCCTCCAAGTGCTTCGGGACTGCATCCAACCACCACCTGTTTGCACGACTCCTTTGAGCCGTGGTAGGGTAGTGATCAAAGTACAGTGGGAACACACTCGAGGCGGAGTGACAGTGTCAAGTCAGCGGACTAAGCTGTACTCATGTCACCTGGGAACTGATAACTGACGATAGGTATAATACCAACTAGTCAGTTCCCGACGAGTCCTGTCCAGTGTACCCGTAACCTAACGAGCACCCGCATACTATCTCAAGTACGACGTACTGACGGCTGTGGGACAGACCGTCTCCCACACTGGGATGAGAAGCGCATGCGCTGGTCTACTCCGGAGTATCGATGCCCTGTCTCGATAGTCCTGCGACCAGGGACCTGAATAAGGATGTGCTTATAGATTACCCAGCCCCCACTAGTGTGACTGCCATCACAACGCTGGTAATCAAGCAAAGATCCTAAGGGCTCCACTAATGCGTATAAGTGATATACTGAAATAAACACAAGTACACATTGAAGTAGAAACAAACCAAGTAGCATACTACTATTTTGAGCAAGATTGTATATACAAGGTGAATATCCCAAGCATCCATTAAGTAATATACAAACTAGTATGATACAGTAATGGCCTCTAGGGCATATACACTAACAATCTCCCACTTGCACTAAGGCCATGTACTGGCGTATCGAAGACCTATCATCTCGATCAGCCGCTCGAACTGAGTCTGGGGCAGGGCCTTGGTGAATGGATCAGCAGTGTTATCTTCTGAAGCGACTCTCCGAACCTCGATCTCCTGGCGATCTACGATCTCCCTGATCAGGTGATACCGCCTCAAGATGTGCCTGGATCTCTGATGGGACCTAGGTTCCTTCGCTAAAGCTATAGCCCCATTGTTGTCGCAATACAGAGGTATTGGATCAACAATGGACGGAACCACCTGAAGTTCTTTCAAGAACTTCCTCATCCAGACAGCTTCTTTTGCGGCATCAGATGCAGCGATGTATTCCGCTTCCATCGTCGAGTCTGCAACGGTTTCTTGTTTGGAACTCTTCCAACACACCGCCCCTCCATTGAGGGTAAAGACAAAACCCGACATGGACTTGGAATCATCCTTGTCACTCTGGAAGCTGGAGTCAGCAAAGGCCTCGATCTGGAGGTCTTTTCCGCCATACACCAAGAACATCTCCTTAGTCCTTCTCAGGTACTTGAGAATGTTCTTTACCGCTATCCAGTGTTTCTCCCCAGGGTTTGACTGATACCGGCTTACCACACTCAGTGCATAAGCTACATCCGGTCTGGTACACAACATCGCATACATTATAGAGCCTACCGCAGAAGCGTAGGGTATAATAGACATGCGATCCCTCTCTAAATCAGTCTTGGGAGACATCTCTTTGGAGAGGGTGATCCCGTGACAAGCCGGTAGGTTACCGCGCTTGGAATCTTCCATACTGAACCTCTTCAGTATGGTGTCGATGTACCTGGACTGCGAAAGTCCTAATATCCTCTTGGATCTGTCACGGTAGATCCGGATACCCAGAATGTACGAGGCATCACCCAGGTCTTTCATGGAGAACCTGTGTGACAAGAACCCCTTGACAGATTGTAGCATAGGAATGTCATTTCCTATTAAGAGAATGTCATCCACGTATAAAACGAGGAATACTACAGTTCTCGCTACAAATCTACTATAGATGCATGGTTCATCTGGATTTTTGATAAAGCCAAATTCTTTGACCGTCTCATCAAAGCAGATGTTCCAACTCCGCGATGCCTGCTTTAGTCCATAGATGGACTTAAGCAACTTGCACACCTTTCCGCTGCTCCCACTCTGAATGAAACCCTCTGGCTGGTCCATATAGACACACTCCTCTAAATTTCCATTTAGAAAAGCTGTCTTTACGTCCATTTGCCAGATCTCATAATCGTGGAAGGCAGCAATGGCAAGAAGGATCCGAATGGATTTCAGCATGGCTACTGGAGAAAAGGTTTCGTCGTAGTCCAAGCCAGGTCTTTGACGAAAACCCTTTGCTACCAGCCTAGCTTTATAGGTCACAACCTGTCCATCTACACCAATCTTCCTTTTGAAGATCCACTTGCATCATACGGGTTTTACCCCGTCTGGAGCAATGTCCAACGTCCATACCTTGTTGGTGTACATGGACTCCATTTCGGTTCGCATTGCATCCAGCCATTTCACTGAGTCAACGCTCTGAACGGCCTGCTGGAAGCTAGTAGGCTCATCATAATCTATGATGCAATCCTCTCTATCCCCGTCTACGAGAAAACCGTAGTATCTCTCGGGCGGATGAGTCTGCCTACTACTCCTGCGGAGCGGCGTAGGAATGTCCTGTTCTTCCGAACCTTCTGGTTCCACTAAACTTTCAGTAATAGTCCGTGGTTCTGGAATTTCTTCCAGTTCTACTGCGCTCCCACTTATTTCTTTTTCTATGAACTGGTGTTCTAGAAAGTGGGCATGACGAGAAACAAGAACTTTTTGTTCCTCTTCACAGTAGAAGAAATATCCCTTGGAATTCTTTGGATATCCCACAAACTTGCACAGTACTGAGCGTGCCTCGAGCTTGTCCGCATGCTGCTTTTTGACAAAAGCTGGACTTCCCCATATCTTAATGTGATTAAGATGGGGTCTCTTCCCACACCACATCTCAAATGGCGTAGTAGGCACAGTCTTAGTGGGAACACGGTTCAAAAGGTATGCGGCTGATTCTAGCGCATATCCCCAGAATGATCGCGGCAACTCAGCGTTACTCATCATGGACCGCACCATATCCAATAGGGTGCGGTTCCGTCTCTCCGATACACCGTTATGTTGCGGGGTGTATGGAGGAGTAAGCTGAGAGAGAATTCCATTCTCTTTTAAATAGTCCAGGAACTCGGCACTTAAGTATTCTCCACCTCGATCCGATCTTAGAATCTTAATACTTTTGCCGGTCTGTTTCTCCACTTCATTCTTATACTCCTGGAATTTTCCAAAGGCCTCGGACTTATGTTTCATTAAGAAGACATAACCGTACCTTGAGAAGTTATCCGTAAAAGTAATGAAGTAAGAATGTCCGCTTCGGGCATGTGTAGACATTGGACCGCACACGTCACTGTGTACGAGTCCTAAGAGCTCGCTCGCTCTTACTCCATGTCCAGTAAACGGAGTCTTTGTCATCTTTCCTTTGAGACAGGATTGATAAGTGGCATACGACTGATATTCGAACGCATTCAAATACCCTTCTGTATGTAACTTCGTCAACCTTCTCTCATTGATGTGACCCAATCTACAATGCCATAAGAAAGTCTGATTTATTTCTGGAGACTTTCTTTTGTGTGTATTCTGGACATTAAAAATCTGTGGTTGGTTTAACACGTATATACCATTACTCAAAGTACCTGACCCAATCAAAACTTGATTAAGGTGAATGTTTACAACATTGCTTACAAACGCAAATTCATAACCTTCTTTAGAAACTAAAGATACAGAAATGATATTACAAGTTGCGTTGGGTACAAAAAAGCAATTACGCAAAACCAAAACATGTCCATCTGACATTCCCAGGTGATAGTCCCCCACGGCTTTAGCATCCATGCTAGCTCCGTTCGCAACTCTGAGGGTCATATCACCTGCCTTCAAAACCCTACGGTTTCTCAACGCCTGCAAAGAATTACAGATATGAGATCCTGATCCGGTATCCAATACCCAGGAAGTAGAGTTTATTGAAAGACAGTTTTCAATAACATACACACCTGAAGCTGAAGCTGCAACCTGCTTCAATTCCTGTGTTCTGGCCTTTCAGGCCCTGCAATCATTCTTCCAGTGTCCTCTCTTATGACAATAGAAGCATTCTTCCTTATCCACAAGCTTCCCCGCTATCTTTGTTGCTTTACCTTTTCCCTTCGTATCCACTTTACTAACACCGCCCCTTGGTTTGGCGGGGGCCTTCTTCTTCTTTCCCTTGGCTTTCGCCTTGGACCTAGAAGAAGATGATCCTCCTACAAACAAAGTGGATGTTTCCCTACCTTTCTGTAGGGTGCCCTCTGCGCTCCTCAGCATGTTGAGGAGCTCTGATAGTTCAACCTCTTTTTCTTGTAGGTTGAAGTTCAGTATAAACTGGGCGTAAGTGGAAGGAAGGGACTGGAGAACTATATCCGTATATAGCTCACTCTCCAATGTGATCCCTAGGTCAGCGAGCTCCTCAATGTAGCCGATCATCTTTAGCACGTGCTCGGCTACTGATGATCCGACGGCCATTCTTGTCGAAAATAACTTTTTCGACGCTTCGTATCTTGCGATACGTGATTGCTCTCCATACAGTTCTTTTGTATGGAGCAATATGGACTCCATGTCCATATTCTCATGCCTCCTCTGATGTTCGTTGTCCATCGAGGCAAGCAGGAGGCATTTGGCCTTCGCGCTATCAATCTCCCAAGTCTTACGGATTTCCTTATCCGCGACGCTGGAAGTTGGACCAGGGACAAGGGGGAGCTTTGGTGGTAAGAAGATACCCCAGCTTGTCATAAGTGATTGCTATCTTGACATTCCTGAGCCAATCTTTATAGTTTGGCCCTGTCAGTTTGTTTTTATCTAGGAGTAACTTAAGTCCAGTCATGTTGATTGGTCGCTGCAATTAGGAGAGAGAAGAAGAAACACTCAGCATGATGCTCTTGCAAGTTTAGAGTGGTTTTTAGTTTGTCTAAACAGGATGGCTCCCACTGTTTCTCGAATCCCTCCTCAAACCATAAAGGAAGAATTAGTCAGGATCAATCCCACCGTACAATACTTGCTTAACCGTTCGGCCAGGCTGGTGTCGGTACTTCGAGGGAGGTTTTCCAACGCTTTCGCGAAGTTCCTTAATTGAAGAACCTCTTTTCCCTGGGGGCGTAGCCCCGCTAACACCTTTCTAGGCACCTACTAGGTTTATAGCATTGATCGTTAAGTGAGAAATTTCCCGAGGAGTAGCATATACTCACAGTAGGATCGGGATCCAAATATCATTGCGTGACGAAACTGAAGGAATCCTACCAGAATCATCACACTCCAAATGGTATGCAAATCTAGCAAGTTTCAGTACTTATGAAACTCCCGATGTGGATTTTTGCCCCATGCTCTTATGACCTTGACTTTGGCCAAAATATCATAAGTCACATGTCAAGTTCTACCCGTCATTATCCAGGTTAATTTGGATCCATCCGTACCTACCCTTGACTTTGGCCAAAAATGGCAGTACGACTGTCCCAAACCAACGCATCTATCTATGCTACACATGAACACCCAATAGCTACCAATCACTGTGCCTTGACTTTGGCCAACATACACAGCTTGAATACTATTGACTATTCATGCGAAACGACGGAGGGCTACGGATGGTTTTGGCAAAACCGTGAACGTAGTGAACTTGATTTGGTCGATGGAACGAGATAGCTTTTAAAAGGAGTGGCTCAAGCTCCGCATTTAAAAGTTGTTTTTGAAAAGAACCGAGTGGTTTTTCGAAAGTGTTCCAACGACTTTAACTTGGTTTATTATCTTGCATTAGTTCTTTTAATGCGTGATATTCTTGCATTAGTTCTTTTAATGCGTCCCATCATTTAATCCTACCATTGCAGAAAACAACCAAAATATGACGTACGCTTATGCCATTCGCATTCGCCACGGGGCCCCGTCATTACCCGTTAGGTTACTTAACTAACGACAGAGCGGGGGCTGGGCTAGCGCGTCTGTAAAACATAAGCAACGCCTAAATAATATCATATATAGATATACTGCAATGATAAACATTTCAGATCACAGATAAATACATTGGATATACTAGCAATCTGTAATTTGTACGAGCCTGTAACAAAAACAGATAACACGGTCGCGGTGAATAGCCAAAACCCCACCCAAGACCCCTACGGGTGCGGCAAACTACCCGCCAAGTACCCGAAGCGTAGCAACCTCCCTCATCTCCATGAGTAGGCCACTCGACACTTCGGCATACCCGGTAGTTTGTGTACCCCCTCCATGGGTCTATCCTAGGAGCAAAAACAGTAAAAAGAAATTATACAATGACGGCTACAACCCCTTCCCGGTTGTGCGGCCATACAAATAATTATTACATCAATTTACAAATTTACATGAATTGCAAGAAAAGAAAACTCTCATCTCACAACCCCCGGCTATTCACCCGCGACAATCCAACATATTTATATACACATTCCAGCACATTACAGATCACAGATTTGTATAACCCCCACTAATCGACATATAGCGATTAGTAGACGTTCAATACAAATATCACATTACAGAAAAACCCGTTAGCTCAAGTCTTTTAGAAGTTCGATCAAAAATACGGATTTTCGGGACCCCAAAATAAAATTTTCGTTCTGGAAAATCTGGGTTGAAAATACATATACTAAAAATCCCAAAATACCCCAATTAGCAAACTGCAAAAAATAAAACCCATGACCGAGTCAACTCGGCCGCGGTTCCGCGGCGGGAGCGTGCTCCCGCCGCGGAACCGCGGCGCTTTGATCGAGTCATGGGCCCAAATTTTTGCAGTTTCTTTAAAAAAGCCTGAGTCGATTTTTGGTGTATATTAAAAAAGTTTTCCAGCACTTTTAAAATCGACAGAAAGTTTAAAATTCCGGGGTTCGTTTCGGGACTTTTTCGTTGATCGATCTTCTAGTTACTTGCTAACATGTTAGATAGAGTTTAACTAGGCTCTGATACCACTGTAAGTCCATGCTACCTCTCCCGGTACTTTCGGGAATGCGGAATTTGGTAGAAAACGATTTTCTTAAAGATGGTAACATGGACCTAAAACCCGGATCTTGGTTAAACATCTATCTAACAACCTAACTATGAGTTTTAGCTACTCGGTTAGGGGGTTATACCTTGCTTGTCTTGAACTCCTTCGTCTTCAAAGCTCCGATGGTGGTCCGATGGCTTCTTCTCGTCGTCTCCGTACGCCGAAGATAGATCCACCTGAAAGCTCCAACCTTTAGCTCCTTCTTCGTTCTTTGAAGAAACTAGTTCACTTGGTTTGCTAAACCTAGTGAACTAGAATGAGTAGAGAAGAAATAGAATGGGATTTTATCTATGGTTCTTGATTCTCAACTCATGAGACAAGAGAACCATAGATCAAGAGAGGGAGCAAGAGGTTGAGGGTGAGAGCAAGAGGAGAGCTCAAGAACAAGAGAGAGAATGAGCAAGAAAGAATGAGCAAGTATTTTGTCTCTCACCCTCTCATAATCCAAAGCAATGATAACTCATCATATTAACAAAAGTCTTATGTGATGGTTAGAAGCAACCACAACCATATCATTTCATGCACTCATTTTACACAAATGAGCAAGTAAACAAAAGTCTTTGCCATGAAATGATGGCTATGGTTATCATGATGGTCAACTAGTCAAGCCTAGTCAACCGGTCAACAAGTCAACAAAGTCAACAAGTCAACAACCATATCACCATAATACTTAATTAATATGATAGTTAATCACATATCATATTCTCATTAGGGTTGAGCATAAAGTCAAATAGTCAACGGTCAACTGTCAACAACCCTAATGAGAATCCGCTGCCTCTGCCTCCCTGTCAACTGTGCATACACACCCGCATCCGCGTTCCGAGGAACACGAATGCAAACTGGATAAATCCAATCCCATAAGGTACACTAGGATCTGGCTTAAACCAAAGCCCGCTAGTGTAAACTGTCCGGACACTGTACGTGCACAAGTGCACGGATGTGACCGAACCCTGTCGCAAAACCATGCGACCTGTCGCAATACCATGCGACCTCTACTCTTTTGCCTAAAGGCGAAAAGCTTTCTGTGTGGGACTCT
Organism: Agapanthus africanus; assembly: GCA_030015575.1. Lineage (NCBI taxonomy): Eukaryota > Viridiplantae > Streptophyta > Magnoliopsida > Asparagales > Amaryllidaceae > Agapanthus > Agapanthus africanus. The sequence goes on along the minus strand of JASDDO010000019.1, from coordinate 386,383,871 downwards.
AAAGACTCGACACTACGCTGGCAGTGGGTTTAACCACAGACCGCAAGCGGCACTAGCTGTGCGTAACGGTCCCCAGGTAATGCCGACAAGAAGACGGACGAGGCGAAACACATCTGAACTCCTACTGAGCCTGAGTGTGACATTCTCCGTACAGTCCGGTCTGTTCGTCTGATACATCGCATGGCGGGCCTAGGGGGCGGTAAACGTCAGTCCCCCAATAGCGGTACAAGTCGTGCCGGAGTGAAGCCCAATACACCCTGAGATAACACTGGAAACCTACCAGTATATCTCGTTTGCCCTGGCCAGGGACTACTCGTGTAATGGCTCTCCTAGACACAGCGCGATGTCAACCCCCAATACCGGGAGAGACGAATCCTGTCTAACCGTCACTGCCTCCAAGTGCTTCGGGACTGCACCCAACCACCACCTGTTTGCACGACTCCTTTGAGCCGTGGTAGGGTAGTGATCAAAGTACAGTGGGAACACACTCGAGGCGGAGTGACAGTGTCAAGTCAGCGGACTAAGCTGTACTCATGTCACCTGGGAACTGATAACTGACGATAGGTATAATACCAACTAGTCAGTTCCCGACGAGTCCTGTCCAGTGTACCCGTAACCTAACGAGCACCCGCATACTATCTCAAGTACGACGTACTGACAGCTGTGGGACAGACCGTCTCCCACACTGGGATGAGAAGCGCATGCGCTGGTCTACTCCGGAGTATCGATGCCCTGTCTCGATAGTCCTGCGACCAGGGACCTGAATAAGGATGTGCTTATAGATTACCCAGCCCCCACTAGTGTGACTGCCATCACAACGCTGGTAATCAAGCAAAGATCCTAAGGGCTCCACTAATGCGTATAAGTGATATACTGAAATAAACACAAGTACACATTGAAGTAGAAACAAACCAAGTAGCATACTACTATTTTGAGCAAGATTGTATATACAAGGTGAATATCCCAAGCATCCATTAAGTAATATACAAACTAGTATGATACAGTAATGGCCTCTAGGGCATATACACTAACAGCCTGCTCCCGTAGGCCCAGCCTGGGCCTAGCGTGCACCAAAAAATTTAAAAAAAAACCGAAAAAAATTCTTGATTTTTTTTAGAAGATCCGAAAAAAACAAATTAAATTAAAAAAAAATCCTTTTCTAGAAATATTTTTTAAAAAAAATATTTGGTCCCTTGCCAAAATCCAAAAAAATCCCTTATGCTTATCTAAAAAAATAGGGTTAGGGTTTTGAAAATCTTGCGACCTACCCGCCATAAAATCTCACCAAAAGAAAAAAAAAATTAACTTTTTTACACAAAAAAAAGATCCAATCTTTTTTTTTAAAAATTGTCTCGCTTTTGTTCTAAACTAAATTCTATACATTAAAGTATCAATAAAAATTAAGATTTAATTTGTTATGACGTATGATGCAAAAATTGAAAGATCTATGAAGATCCATCACAAAATAAACCCTAATATCATAGATATGTTGAAAAAAACAATTAAAAAAATTTCGATCTATAATTTAGACTAAGAAAACCGCAACATTTGAGTTGCAATCATTTTAAAAATAATGGATCTAATAACCTACGAACGTGGGCATACAGGCTCTGATACCAATGTTATATCTAGGTGCGTAGATACATTATGTATAATCAAAGCAGCGGAAATAACTACGTTTCTACGCTAGAGATTTACCGATATACCTGATCCAATTGGCGGGATCGATATCCTCGTCCACGTCACGTTCTAGGTCCGATCTCTTTCGCCTCCACGCAACGGCTGAAAGGAAACCATACTTTGATGTAGCGAGAATCCCCCACGTGATCACCTCGCAGGCCAACCATAATAGAATAGGATGAAAGGAAGGAGACGACGGCTTTCTTTGTGGATCTCTCTATTTTTCTCTTTATGAAAAACTCTAGTCTAACCCCCAGCCCCCTATAATATGAATATATAGCGTACCCACTCACATGGACAGGAATTGGGTAAGGTTGAGCCCAATTGCTAACAGTTCAGGTCGAGGTTTGTCCTTGACCTAAAAGAAAGATTTCCAGTTGTTTTGGAAATCAGATTTATAACTGAACTTGAGAATTATATTGATTTCAACTTGGGCATTTATTGTGCGGAGCACATAGCCCGGTGGTGGACAATAGGAGTTTGTAGGGGAAGACCCGAAGTTGAACTCGGGATCTCCCATTTAGTGCTTCGAAGAGAGGAACACGGGGCCGGTGGGCTTCTTTGTGGTCAAAAAAAACTTGGGCAGTTATTCATTATTACAAATCCTCGAGTGAGATACATCAAGAACAGCCAATCGATCATCAAAGCAATAAATGATTTGAGAATTAAAATAGAAGGAATGTGAAAATAAACAATTGTTATAGGACACAGATTAAAACAGGAACGAGAAAGGTCATCTCCCTCGCTCTATTTGGAACTAAAATGAACTTCCCCAAATGTTTTCTCCAAAGAATTTATTTGCAACAGACCCTATAGTGTTTTACAATGTTTATATTCATCTCTTCCCTTCTTTATGATTAACACAGCACCTGGAAATATTCTCAAATCTCTGTTTTAAACCATTTATCTTTAACACTATGCTTCTTCTTGAAGCTTCTACTGCCATGTGCTAGCAGTTCAATCCTATAATAAAGTTCCAAGCTAAAGCAATTGCTTCTAATATCAACAGAATAAGCAAAACTATAAACAATATTTACTATTTAGATAAAAATTGGTATTAAACAATCAATAAATTTCACAACAGGAAAATGCCTAGGAAAGTATATCTTACTTGTTTCCTTTGATCTTGAACCAAGTCTCAGCACATTGCTTGTGAGCAACAGCCAAATCATCCTTGCAAGAACATCCCAATACAATCGAAATGCCCGATTCAGGCGTGTTGCTCTCCAAACTGAGCTGACAAATTCTACAATCCTTTTCATTTTTCTCCAAATTCACCTTAACATCTGGAGACCCACACTCAAGATCAAGCTCATATGAAGAGTCTGATATGCATGGGTTCATGCAGAGCTCATCAACCTCAAGACTCAATGCTCTGGAACAGCAAAACTCATCATATGATCTCTCCCCAGTTTTAGCCATTTGCTAATGAACTCAGATGCAGAATAAAATTGTCTATAAACTAGAAAGTAGTTGATATCATGCAATGTACTTGAAAATGGAGAGGAAATTTGGATCTTTCAGATTTGTTCCCAAAGCCCCAAGATCAGCAAGCAGACTTATAATAGGATTTGGGCATCTCATCAAAGAGAGACCCTAAAACCAAAAACTCCGAGAAATCATCTCACTTGTGGAAAGGGAAAACTGACAGTAAAACAGCATGATGTTGGTAATTATTTCATCTATCAATCATGGAAAACAAAGATAAAGAAAGAGGAAATGAAGCTGCTCTCTGTAAGCTAGACAGGGTAGGGTTTCACTCCACAAGAAGAGAGAAGAGAAAGAAAATGCGAGGACTTTATGTATCCAGATGCTCATTCTAATAAGAAGTAATAATTTACTGACTTGTTTAATAAAGCACTGTAGAGGAAGAAAAACTTACTGAGTGCTACAGCATTCATGGGCTTTTGTCCCTTTGCATGCCAATGTTTCTTTAGTCCCACAATCATCAAGCCACATACCTAACACCAATGACTTTATAGCCATCTATTGTATGCCATGATTTGACCTCTGGTCTCATGTGTGACCAAGGTGTCTAAAGAAGGAATCTAGACTCTCGGCATAAGTTGCATCAAAACCGATTGCCTCATGTATTTCCCCTTGTATAATACGCTATCAACGCAGGAGATCCGAATCCGTAATCAAGTAAGATTTGGGTGTCATCTGAAGGAAAAATTAACAAAAAGTTTATTAATGTCCACATGAATCAGAAAAATAGGAGTAGAAACTGAAAGGTTTTACTCAAAGCAAAGCAAACGTAAGAGATGGTCCATAAAACCTTTTCATTTAATGCACAACGGGAGAGGATACTAGATGATGAAACATTCAAACGAACCCCATATATTAGGCCGGATTTTTTTTGAAATATTAATATTTTAAAAATTAATTATTTAAATAGATGGGTTAAAATTAAAATTACAAGAATAGGGTGGTTTGCCACCCCACCCCCCACCCCAGAATAGAGAGCGGGTTTCCTGAACCCGCCCCCTATACAAATGTATAGGGGGCGGGTTCGTCCCAATTTTTTTTTATTTTTTTATAATTATTTATTATATAATTTTAATTTTAATTATATAATTATAAATATAATTTTAATTATAATATGATTATTATTATAATTATAATTATAATTCTAAAAAAAAGTAAATAAACGAAAAAAATATTTAAATAAAATAATAAAATTTCATTATATCAATGCTTTTTACAGAATGAATCCGTCAAAATTTACAATACCAAAAATCCTATCCGATTTCTATCTCGACGGTCAAATTTATAATATCAAAATGAATCCGTCAAATTTACAATGTTAAAAAATCCTATCTGTTTGTAAAATGTAAACACTATCGTTTTCCTTTTCCCTTTCCCTTATGAAATCCGAGGAGGCTTGACATAAGCCTATGCCTCCTGGGATGACTGGAGGACCCACCTGTTTCTTGGGTAGATGGCGGCGGCGTCTGCTCTTCTGCTTCGGGTTCGGGTTCTGCTTCAGCTTCGTCTTCAGCGGCGTTTTGGACAGGCTGTTGATCCGCAAATCCTGAACCTGAATGTGGGACAGGTGTCGGATATGTGCTGCCTCCTAACAACTGCACGTAGGACGATAAATCCGTGTCCCAACTGGGCAGTTGTAGCGAAGAGCTTGTCCCGGTTTCATGCGGCTGATGTTGCACAAAACCTTGGCCCCATGGCTGCGCAAATCCTGACCCCCAAGGTTGCTGTTGTTGCGCAAAACCTGACCCCCAAGACGGCTATTCTGCAAAACCTGACCCCCAAGACTGGTGTTGTTGCACTTGTCCGGTATGCCAGGGTTGCTGCTGACGGTATGGTGATCCAAACCACTGATCCTGCTGCGCTGGATCTCCGTGATGCTGCGGCTCTGGTACTGGGTCATACTGCGGCTGCGGTGCCGGTTCATACTGCGGCTCCGGTGCCGGCTGATACTGCTGCTCTGGTGCCGGCGATAAATGTTGAAAAATATTATATGAACCGAATACACCACCAATTAATTGGTCTACATTTGAAAATCGAGCCTAAAATGCCAGACCAGCATCAGTCGGGTATGGTTCCTGCACCATTGTTTGTAAGAGATGCAACCCACGAGCCTGTCGTTACATTAGAAATAAGAAATAAGTATTGACTCATACCGCCGGATGTTAAAAAGTAATATAATATAAAGAATTCAACTTACCAAATCTCGTTCCATGTGGCCTCTAAGCTCATACCGCGAGATGTTTGGGAAGTTGTTGGGGGGAGCAGAAAGATATCTTATGGTGACACGCTTATACCACTGTAGATATGCTTTGGTAGCGTCGGTGGCTGTTTGGTCACCTATTTGCTGTAAGGCAATACTACGCTGCATATCCTCCCATCTCAGCAAATATTGATGATGATGCTCCCTCCAATCACGCTCCGTCTTTCCTCCTCGCATGTCTCCCTCTATTGTCATAGGCGAAGGCGGCGGGACAGGAATATGTTGCGATCTATCAAACTGTCGCAACACCCGGTCCGGGAGGTGCATGAAAACGACATTAATGCAGAGGAGTGGGCATCAAGCCCGCCAAACCGGCTCTCCTTCGATACAGATGCCGGGTAAGCGTTGTAGACGATCTGCTGTATAAGGCGTCCACAGAAACTGCGCAAATAATATAGTATAAAAATTGTGATGAAGATATTTCAAAATTGTAAAACAAATTTAATTACCTAAGTTATGGTTACCTGAGTCGCCTCCATGCGATCCAACTCATCTCTATAGTACTTAAGTACTCGACGAGGAGCCTTATACGTTTTCTTCCCATTCCACCAACAGCCGAGTGGCTTTCCAGGGATATCCAAGCCAGTTATTTTAACATTCTCCGGTCTTCCTATATACATATGCTCTCATGACCAGATCTATAAATAAAGTTTCAGATTATAAGAGAGAAAACCAATATTATAATTTTGCAAATTTCTAGCTGTGAAAAATAAGGAATTTACCTGAAATAATGTAATGCATCCACAAATTTTATTCTTCGTAGGAGCACATGCCTTATCAAGTTCCTTATAAAGAAATGCCAGGACCCCTGCTCCCCAAGCATATTGGCCACACACATCAAAATCCATTAGGAAGCCAAGGCATAACGGATGAACATGCGTTGCTGATTGGTCCGGCATCAACCAAGAACCGATCATGTACAGAATGTAGGCACGTGCATGTCTATCCAAGACTTCATCGGTGGCTTCATTAGGGATATTACTAAATGTATCTTTTAGCCAGTTTAAACTGATCTTATACCCTTACTGTAGCCTCCTGGTGCCTGATATTAGCATTTTTTGTGAAATATTAAAGCTAGAAATAATGTACAACATAAAATAGGTACACTAAAGAGGGGAATCAGAATGAAATTTTTTACCTGTCCGAGAACAGACTCGGCATATGTATCCCAGTATGGGTGGTCGGTATCTGGACCAACAATTTTTCCTCCGACCAACCTAAGCCCATTGACCCGTAAACCGAGTGAGAGGCCAATATCCTGGAGTGTGATTGTGGCATCACCCCATCTTAGATGAAAAGTGTGGGTCTCTTTTCTCCAGCGCTCAACCAGAGAGGTAACCAGATCGTGGTCGATTTGGATATGACGAATCAACGAAGCTTCATAAAATCCGGCCCGTCGAAGCCACTGGGTTATTCGTTGGTCGCTAACTATCCATTTGTCTGAGCTATGGGTGACGACGGTGAGATTATCTCCATCCTGCAAAATTAAATAATGTTATTTTCAACTATTAGAATTAAAAGAAAGGGGTAATTAAAAAAAATTAACTAAGTTTAGAATATTTCCTCCCCGTGTAATATATTAAACGATCTGTGTTCGTTTTGATGAACGAGCAGAGATTTGTCGAGTGGTTGATTCTCCATTGAAATGCACTGGAGCAGAGATTAGATGAAGAGTTAATTTTGTTCGATGAAATGCACTGGAGGGGGGTTGGGTTTTATAGTGATAGGAACTCGCATACAGTATTGGTTGTCAAATCAGTTGAAGAGGGCGGGTTCCAGGAACCCGCCCTCTTCAATAATTATAAGAATGGTGTCAAATCAGTTTGGTTTTTCCTGTTCACAAAGGAAGAGGGCGGGTTGAACCCGCCCTCTTCAATGGTTTTATTTTTTATATTTTTTTTTAAAGGTGTGGTGTCAAATCAGTTTCCTTTTGTATATTTTTTTAAATGTGTGTCTGTTGTGTTATTAAAGAGGGCGGGTTATTAAATCCCGCCCTCTTTAATAATTATATGAATGGTCACATCAGTTTTCTTTATATGAATGGTCAAATCAGTTTTCTTTTGTCCATTGTCAGAAGGACATCAGAAGGAAGAGGGCGGGTTATTAAAACCCGCCCTCTTCAATAATTATTTGTGTCACTTGTCCCATCGTACACTGTGTGTTGTGCCAGTGTTGTCCCATCGTGTATGTGTGTCAGGTCCCTAACCCGCCCTCTTCAATAAATAGCCGGCCCTCATATCCTATAAATAGCTCTCCGCTATACATTTCACTACCCATTTCATCTCTATCAATTTTTCTTCTGTACAATTCACTATCCATTTACGCTCTATCAGTTTTTCTCCCCTATCAATTTTCTGTGGAGTTTAAGAAGAAGGTCAAGTTCAGTACCATAGTCTGGAAGGAGGAGCTGCTGGATAGGATCAAGACAGAACAGTTCACAAAATATTGGAAGTAAGCAATCTTTTCTAGACGGAACAATTAATAAAAAAAGGTACGCCCGAGCCTCAACATTATTAATAAAAAAACTTTAAAAAAAATTATAGAAGATTATCAAACTGTTAAGTGTAGGAATTAATAATTTAAAATAAAAATATTTAATTACATTTCTATGAGTTTACTTTTTTACAGATAAATTAACTGTAATAGTAATGATTTTTTTTTTGTGCAATTCAACCAAATTAAATTTCAGACTTGGCAATAATTTTTGTGTAATTTGGAAACCATTAACTACATGATAATCATTTTGCAAATAGCATGTTATTTGTTGTAGGGAATGTAACTACCTCATACAACGCATAGGGAGGAAATGCTCTAGTTATGAATATCTCTGCTTTAAGCAAATGTACACTCTGGTACAACAAAGAGAATAGCGTGATTTCCAATTTTAACAAAGCAACATAATCCATGAAAATTAAAGAGTCTCATACAAATGAATTCACATAATTGAAAAGAAAATGGGAAAGTGTATGTTTAATAGAAATTTTACATGAACCCAACGACAGTAAATGGCACTCCTGCTAGAAATGATTGGATCTAAAACAATACAGAGGAATAAATGGCAATTTTGGCATAAAAGAATTTTTTTTGCAATTTCAACACAACATAAAAAATATAACTGTTTTTGTGCAGGATTCTTTGCGCGAACTTTCTTTCTCTCTCCAATATAACTGTTTTTGTGCAGGATTCTTTACGCCGCCGCCAAATAAGTTGTTTGCAAGTGTTTTCAATTTATGGTTGTTACTGTTTTGCATAAATAATACGGACTTTAAGGGGCTATAATACCAATTCAGATTGGGTGGGGATTTCATCACCCTTCCTAAGACCCCAAAAATCACTAACAGCATACGCATTACCCTCGAGTATAATTAAAAAATATCTAGACTCAGCCAACTAAGGACTCTTGTGCTCAGTAGGACAGAGGAAGGTTGTGGGCATTCGATCGTTTATCTAAACTTGATTTTGTGGTGCCTAGGCTAGGCAAGTGAGAAAGGTAACTTTAAAAGGCCCGTCTCACGGTGATTCATGAGCGGATCCCTCCTTTCTTCATTTGTGCTTACCTGGCCACAATTGGCAGTGAAGAGGCGATTTGAGGGTTATCTCATAATTTGTCACTTTGGAACAGTTAGGAGCAGTCTAGTGGACTTTGAAGACCATAGCTCTAGGTATGATTGTGCATGGTTTGACTGTGATTGTATGAAGTTGTTAAAGCCTTTTTTTATTGTTGGCTTGATATTATTTGATGCAGATTATGGCCTCTTCAAGTTTATTTGTTGTATGTAAATACGATGGCCGGGTTATCACAAGTGCACAAGGTCCCAAGTATATGGACGGGTCCGCAAGAATCATGCGATTAGAAGTATCAACGACTTATGATGAACTAGAGAATAAAGTGTTCAAAATTACGAAATACGATCCCCGTGAAAGTAGGGTTAAGTTAAGTTGTATATGGCCTATGTTCAGTGGAAATGCATTGGTTGAAATTATAGACGATGCATCAATATCTTCGATGATAGATTTCGGTCTCTCAAACACCCAGCATTCTTTTGAACTTTTGGTTCAGAAGGAGCAATTGGAAGTATCAGATGCCCCTCCAACGGGTAATTTTGATGGTAATGCTGGAGATAGTTCCTTGGGTACGGTCACATGGTCAACGATGATACCGTCGGTGTCGGTGGATATGACTATACACAACATTATTCAAACCTTCAAACTCATGAGTAAACATTTTATAAACCCATATTTAAACATTTTAGTAATACCAAGATACTAATATTCAAACATTTAATAAAATCCATAAATCCAGGTTCTCCCAGTCGACTGCTGCAGTTACATGCACCCCAGAAGAATAACAAGGATTACCATACACAACTTTCTACAGGTAAATAAATCTGAAACAAGTGATGATTTAGTTACGAAAATATTAAGGAATAATATTATAATAACAATTTATATACTAAACACAGATTTCCCCACACCTCCGCATCATTCCAACACGATCCAAGTAGCGCATTCCAAGTATGTCCGTCCACATCTTTCCGGTCTTCTCACCCCGAACCATTCACATTACACCGATCACAACCATCATATATTGCACCCGAGCCTTATGTTGCTACGGGTGATATTGATATGTGTGGCAGTGATGATGATGAAATCGGTGAAGCTCATCAGGGGGAGGATAGCGTGGAATATGCCGCTGGATTGAATGAGGTAGCATTCTTTGATGGTATGGTTGCGAATAACGATTTTGTCGAACTAGAAGATCCCGGTCTCGATCCGCTGGAAGATGATGGTTGGGTAGACTTAGCCATGGCAGAAGTAAATACGGCACCCTATTTGGACGCGACAGTAGCAAGCGAAGATTGCATCAGTGTCGGCGATTTGTTTCAGGAAAAAGGAGATCTTATTTGTAAACTGAAGTCGTGGTCTATTCAGCAAAACGTTACATTTAAAACCGAAGACTCAAATAAGACGTACTATACGGTGGTATGTACGAAAGCTCCTGAATGTCAGTGGAGATTGCATGCATGTTGTTCCAAAAGAGCCAAAGCTTGGAAGGTCACGAAATACAACCAAGAACATACTTGCATCAATTCTATTATGTTACAAGATCATCGGAATTGCACTTCATCTTACATTTGCTCGCTAATCATGCCACTAATCCGTACAGATGTGGCGATGACTCCCCGAGAGATACGGCTCTTGGTTAGCGGAGAGCATAAAATTCAGATTTCGTATGTGAAGGCATGGGATGCTCGTAGAAAGGCTTTATGCAAGATATTTGGGGACTGGGAAAGCTCGTACAACTTACTAGTCCCTTTTATGGAAGCCATGAAAACATCAAATCCGGGAACCGTATACCGGTTAAAAACCACAGAAACAGACGTCGAGGGCTCTGTCAGGTTTCAAAGAATTTTCTGGTGCTTTGGTCCATGTGCGGCTGGTTTCACACACTGTCGGCCGGTATTGTGCGTTGATGGTACGTATCTATACGGTAAGTACAGAGGCTGCATGTTAATTGTTACAGGTGTTGATGCTAATAACGGTATATTTCCGTTGGGATTTTCTATTGTCGAGGGTGAAAATACATCATCCTGGTCATGGTTTTTCCGTCAACTCAAAAATATCCCATCTGTTCTTCATAGAACAGATTTATGCATCATATCTGATAGACATCTGGGAATACTAGCTGCAATGAGATCTGTATTTCCGACGACCCCACATAGGTTTTGCCTACGGCACTTCAGGCAAAATTTTGATCGAAAATTTAAAAATTCGGATCTACATAAGCTTATGTACAGAGCCGGTGAAACGCCTGACCCTAATGTTCACGACATATACATGACGAAAATTGAGGAGATGAGTCAAGCCGCGAAAGCGTGGTTAGATGAGTATCCAGTACGCATGTGGTCACAAGCACATGATGATGGGTGCAGATATCTACTAATGATGACTAATATGTCTGAAAGCTTCAACGGGGTCGTTAAAGGGGTTAGAGGCTTACCGATACAGGGGTTGGTTGTTCGAACCTTTTTCCGGATGAATACTTATTTTGTGCACAGAAGAGAAAAGTCCTTGGCGATGGAGACTCCGCTCACCGCGTATTACGAAGATATCTTTCGGAAAAGAGAGCGCCGAGCACAATACTACAGATCCGAAAGGTTTGACACGACGGAGTTTCAGGTAACGGGCGGTAATGGGAATCAATATACCGTGAACTTTAGAGATGAAGGGCTTTCTTCGTGTACATGCGGTCTTTTCCAGCAACAACATTTACCTTGTGCCCATGCAATTGCTGCTGCGAGCAGCATGCATAACTCACATTACAATTTTGCTTCCCATTACTATACAGTTTCCAATTACCAAGGCGCATACGATCCAAAATTTCATTCTATACCGGACAGTCGCTATTGGCACTATTATACTGCCAACAGACAAACACCAACTGTATTACCGCCGGAAAAAAATATTAGGTCCGGAAGACCTAAGGTGCGTCGAGATCGAATGACAATGGATGCTGATCCTCAGCAAAGGCAAGCCAGATGTAGCCTATGCAAACAATCAGGCCATTATAGGACCAGATGTCCAGGACAGTCATCAGGGGCGGGACCTTCAGGATTGTGACAAGTGCACTCAGATTTTTTTGTATTATAAATTTGACGGATTTATTTTGTTATTATAAATTTGACCGTCGATATAGAATTTACATTTTACAAACAGATAGGATTTTTTTGTATTGTAAATTTTGACGGATTCATTCTGTAAAAAACATTGATATAATAAAATTTTATTATTTTTTTCAAAATTTTTTCCGTTTATTTATTTTAAATTTTTTTTAAAAATAATTATAATTATAATCAAAATTAAAAATTAAAAATTAATAATTAATAATTTAAAAAAAAAGGGGGCGGGTTCCCAGAACCCGCCCTCTATACTATTGTATAGAGGGCGGGTTCTTGGAACCCGCCCCCTATTCTGGGGTGGGATGGGATGGGGGGCAAACCGTCCTATTTTGCAAATTTTAAAAGATTCCCCCCTATTTTAATAATTAATTTTTAAAATATAAATATTTCAAAAAAAACCCATATTAGGCCTGCTTACATTGTCATCATTCACATCAGTAACTGTAACTGTGTATTTTGGTAAAAAAAAAGGCCATGTTGGGATGTTTTCTATCACTTTCAGTTACACAAGCACATGCTGGAGTTGTTGAAGGGAAGCATCAAAGATGGAATCTTTATTTATTTTCAAGTCTCACATGAGCAGGCAGCCCAAGGATATCATAGACTGTAAATTAGTGGAGCAACCCTGAAACCATATAAGACTTTACCAATAATCTGCCCTTAAAATCATGTTCGAAGGGAAGTCATTGGAAACAAAACATATATCCCACATGAAATTCAGAGGCATTTCTATTTTCCAAACGAAAGAAGCATGCATGCCACAAAAAAAATGATAGCCAGAGCGAAAAATAACATAACATAAAATAAATAAGTTTTTGGGCAAAACAGATGGTCTACATGAAAAGTATCCATACCTTTAATGAGCAGAAGGCCAGCATCAAAGTGCCAAAAATGGAGGGCTAATTACACCTGGTTGCATCTCATATTTTTTGTAATGACAATTAAACAATCAGTGAAACAATACAAACTTCAATATATGCTCAAGCTACATAAATATAGTAATGTATTGGTAGAAATTAAAGAAAATCAGTTCTTTTCTTTTTATAATTTGACACTTCAACTATCGTCACAAATAATATTGATGGCCATAATGATGGCGAAACAAAGAATTAAACCATATTGCCATATAACCATAATCACATATGATTTTTTACCCAGGACACCTGGGAAACACACAGTACTCGGATCTAAGACTGTTAAAATAGCATTTGTATGATAAAAACAAAAAACCTGAACCCTCTGCACATTGAAATTGTTTGTTCTCACTCAAAACCAATCACTTGTGTTCTTCGGCTTCAAAAAGGTACCTTGCATCTCTGAAGTACGCACTTCAGTCCAGGTTCACATCTTCAGTAATTTTTTGTCCCCATTTAACAACTTGTTCTAAGACGTACTTGCACATGAGCCGCTTGTGATGTTCACTTGACCAAGAGAACTCCCATATTTTCTAGCGTCGGTAGTCTGCAAGCCACTCTTAATCCAAGCAATACTGCTAAGCTCCGAACCTACTGAAGCCAATTCGTGAGTTGAAATGGGCGGAGGCTCCACAAAATCAATAAACTCGGGCCCCAGCAAAGAGCTTTGAGAAATCTTCTCATTAATCCCACAACAGCCATAACCACACTGAGATGGCACCTCAGGTTCACAGAAATTGTTATCGAGTAATTTACAGACACCTCCACCAGATCTAGATGATTGGCCAGATATGGGATTGTACACGCTAAAGGCACTTACTCTTGCAACTGGTCGAAACAAAAACGGTGGGTCTTTAGCTTCAGGTTCACAAGGTTCATCTAGGTTATCATGAATTTTATCCTCATTGTGATCAGCAATGTTTTCTTCTGAAATAATCTCTCTTCCTTCCATCGACTTGATAGAATTGGCATCCCCAATGGATTGAGTTTCTTCTGAAGATCCTTTAGTTTTCTCGATGCTAACGTCGTCAAGAATATTATAGGTCCGTTTAGACTGCTCTAAGTCAAAGCGTCCACGCTTTAATGTAGAATTCCAGTGATTCTTTATAGCATTGTCGGTTCTGCCTTCTAAAAGCCTTGCAATTGATGCCCATTTGTTGCCATGGACAGCATGAGCAGCAATTATTATTCGGTCCTCTTCCTCTGCAGCAAGCATACAAGCATATTAGTGTTGTTTGACAAGAACTATGAGATGCATGGATATGCTACAAGATTACCTCAGTTCATGCAAATATAAAAATAATAGATGAGTCTATCCAATTGGGCGAATAGGCAAATATCAAAAGGAAACAAATTATTAGATGTTGAAAACATCATCAACTTCTTCCCCTTTGAATAACAGTTGCTGAAACTGCCCAAAGTATGAAGGCACTGTATATGGGGAAATTTACTAAATATTCATAAGTCGTCATGGCTCATGACAAAAGGCTAAGGTAGACATATGTGTACCATATGGTAAGTGGACGTTACTAGAGTTGGCACAAGGCCAACATATCACATAGCTGAATCTAGTGTTTTAATTTATTGAACGCATGGGCACATTTTTTGAAATAATACAGCAGGAAAACCTTTAGTGCTTTGTTTGCACTCGGGTATTTGCTTAGACTGCAAATCATGCATATAAATTACACCCTCAACACAAGCATTCACATTTTTCCCCCTAAAAATGGAAAAAACGTTCAATCATGGAGAGTGAAAGTCGCACAAATTCCTGGACACTACCTCCAGACTTGAACAAATGCTGAACAGTTCCAACATCTGCACATATTTTATTATGAATATTTATATTTTAAAACGCTTCACAGTTTCTGACTCTACCTGTAATTTTTTTTTGGCATTCTTAGTTTCCCTCAAGAAAATACAAATATTGTCTTGCCCAATTCCAGATTTGAACTCAGGTCTCCCTCTTGTCAATCATTATTGTTGACATCATACCAAGCACCTTGTTTTCCCCCCAAATCTTCCTTGGCACTACTTCAACTAGCCCTTTCGCACGTGCATCGTACAAACAAAAACGCACTTAGGAAAGTTAATACCAAATTATTTAGATGATGCATATTAACAATTTTTTGCATAAAACCAACTTGCATAAATAAATTGTGAGATGATAATTGAATTAAAATAGTTTATATATACAATGTAGTTATAGTTTTTTCAATGAGGAAACTATTATAAAAGGAGTAACAAACCATAAAATGTACTCATTACAAACAATTTTTCTGCATTTTTCAAAAACACATAAACAACAATCTCTACAAAAGATAAAACCTTAATAGAAAAATTATAATAGAAAACTTACAAACAGTTATGAGAAAATTCTTTCTAAACGAAAAGAAACTTAGAGAATAGGAGATATAGAGACGGTTATGTGTAACCTGAATGTTTGAAAATATATATTCATTAATTTTTTATTACCAAATGAATAGGGTAAAAATACATATATGTAAAAGCATAAATTAAAGGGGCTATTTGTAATTTCGTTACTAAAAAGCTACATTAGTTTCCTTCTTTTTAATGATGAGAGAGATATCACATGGGTGTGTGTGTGGGGAGACACACACATAGAGAGAGGAGGAATGAGGTGGCATTCTGTAGATGGAGTATAAGCTAAAGAAATTTTCTAAGTTTTTTAGAATTTTTCTTTTTAAAAAAAAAGACATTATGACATCATACCCTTAGGTTTTAGTCATAATAGTAAAGATGAAGATATACATTTCCTGCACTAATTTTACTGGTCATCTACTTTTCTCATATTGTTGTCATCTTCTCAGGGGGTTGAAAAGATACAATAAATCTTATTTATGTGATATAAATGTAATGCTTATACCAATGAGCAATAGCTTAGTTGGTATGACATTTCGTCTCCTAGAAAGAGTGCGGAGTTTGACCCAGGAGGGGAAGTATCCATAATTTAACGCTTTCGGGGCAAATTCGTGTCCCCTGGGTGCGTGTGTTGTGTGGTTGTGTGTGGGTGTGTTGTGTGTATGGATTAGGCTTTACGGGCCCGTTCCAAAAAAATGTACCGGCTTATTAGCACGAATCACGGATTTCCTTTCCTTTTAACATCAAACTTAATTTGGAAATATCATTAATCTTGTCTAATTAATTTAGAATCAAGGAATTTCCTTTCTTTTTTTTAACATCTAAACTATGGAAGGAGAACAATCTCATTAAATGTAACGGTTAATGGTTATTAGCACGAATCAAGGATTTCCTTTGCTTTTAGCATCAAAATTAATTTAGATATATCATTAACCGTGTTTAACAAATTTAGAATCAAGATTTCCTTTCCTTTTTATTAACATCAAAAGTATTGAGAAAACAATCTCTCCACCTCCTCTCCCCTCCGCCAATTTCTTCGGTTTTCCAGAGAGTACCTTGAGAGGCATTTCTTAATGCCCCGTATGCCACATACTGAAAATTGATTGGTGAATAATATGTAACGGTTCGAGCTACGCCAAAAATCATCTTAGAAGAACGAAAATCTACTCTTTTAGACACAACTATCACATGATGTATCAATAAGATTTCTAAACAGAAGGGCTTGGAGTAGCCCATTGGTGGGGCTTAGAGTAGCCCATTGGGAGACCTGGGATCAAGCCAGGGGCTCCCATTTATGAGAGATGTGGCTAATTTATTCCACCTATTATCTCAAAAAAAAAGGTTTCTAAACACCAATTGTTATTTTTGATGTAAGTTCCAACAAGTTGAACATAATTTCTTACAGAAAATCTATAATAATCCTTGGCCAAGAATTTCTTGCTTACTAACAGATGATTGGCCTCAGGTCAAAAACTTGTCAAATCTTCCATGGGCTCTTGCCATCGAAACCCCAACCCTCACTCGGGGATGACGAAGTCTGCAGCTAAGGAATGCTATATCCTATCATCTAAAAGACCAAAACAGCATAAAAATCACTCAAACCCTAACCAAATCTCTTTCAAACATCACTCGCACTCGCGCGTTCAATGCGCAATCTCCAGGCAATCACTCTAATCAACCACAAGCATAACTTTTGCTACCTAAATTGATCGAAAAGCACGACCGTTAAGATCAAAATTTACCTGAGAAGGGCTTGCGCTTAACATAAGGAGCGAGCTGATTACACCATCGAAGCCTGCAAGATTTGCCAGACCTTCCAGCGATCCCTTGCGCGATCAAGCTCCAGTTCCGAGCCCCAAACTTTCTGACGAGCTTGCTCAGTACCGCGTCCTCCTCCGGCGACCACGGCCCCTTCACTCTCTCCTCCGCCGCCGCAGCCGCAGCCGCAGCCTCCGTCGGCGCAGCTGCTCGATCGCCGCCGCCGCCGTTCACGTTTGCCAAATCGTCGTCATCGTCTACGATCGTTATCGCAGCAGCGGCAGAAGATTTGGCTTCTTCCATCTTCGATCGAGAAATTTTAGGGTTTTTCTTCGTTGTCCTTTTGGATTGGCGCCTAACTGCTAAAAATCGTTTCGGTTGTTATAGGGCAAATTTTCCGGCTACAGCATGGTAGGTTTCCAATTTTGCAAACGTAGGTTGAATGGGATCGCTATCCCAAATGGACCAGGCTTAGGGCCTGTTTGGCATTTAGAAAGCAGGAAAGAAATTGAAAAAGTGAAACTACTTTCTCACTTTCTTTGTCCAAAAATGAAAGATGGAAAGTAGGCTTGCCACATCATCCGTTTTCTATTTTCACTCTCTCTCAAACCCAAGAAAATGGATGGAAAGTGAGTAAAAACCTTTGTTATATATATATATATATATATATATATATATATATATGAGAGAGAGAATAATAGAGAAAAGAGGTCTCAGGAGGATTTTTCGTTAGGTGACGTCAAATTTCTCTGTCCTCCATGATTTTTTCAACGATCGGCATCTATCGTCATCATTTTTATAATGTAAGATGTGGATACACCAAATTTCATATGATTTCACAACTTTTTCACAGTTGAATTAGCAATGTAAAAAGTTCTATTGTCGGTAAACCGTTAATTTTGCACCCATTAAATTAACGGTGAAAAAGTGATGGAATCACATTAAATTTGGTGAATCCATATTTTAAATGATAAACATGATGATGATGGATGCCGATCGTCGAAAAAAATCGTCGGGGGCATACTTTTTGGACGCCATAAGAAGAAATTCCCTCCTATGGCGCATCTCTCCCTCTCTCTCTCTATATATAAGGGTCTTGTGCTTGAATTTTCCTTGAGCCTGCTGGCACAAAACCACCCTCCTTTTCTAAACAAGAAGAAAAAGAGAAAACCCGCGTTCCTTCCCCCATCTCATTCCTTTGTTCATCTTCCCTCGTTCCAGGGTTCCACGCCTGCTCTCATCAATTGCTCCGGTGCCTTTTCTCGGCTAGGATTTTTGTGCCTCCTACCTCTCTTCGGTGCCATTCTCGGCTAAGGGTTTCTGTGCCTCCCACCTCATTCAACCTGAAGTGCTCAAGTGCCTATCTTAGTTAGGGGTGTTGTCCCTTAGTGCCCTTAAGTCCCGATCTCTAAGTTTGTAACGACTCTGAAATTCCTGTACAAATATAACTTATTCAATATATAAAAAAGGTATTTCTGTCTGATTGCGAGTTATAAGTTATTTTTGTTCAATAAAAATAAGAAACAACTTGTACCTCATTGGTAAAGTCTCTACACTGTTGTGACATATCCTGTGTGTTTGAATCTCATCAGTCCTAATTATTTTTAATATTTTTTCTTTTTAACTTTTCGGAAGCCCAAGAGTTGCTCGTGTAATACACGGAGAATCGAAAAGTTTTAGAAAAATCAAACGGGATAAATGAGGAGTTAACACAGGATATAGCATGTAGCACGAATATCGAGACAAATGGAGCAAATCCGACCGCCCATTTTCTCATTCTAGCGGCTACCGACGGTCAAGATGCCTCCAAATAGCTCCGTGCTTCGCTCACGCGTTGTAACAACCCTAAATTTTCTGTACATAATTTTTTCCAAAATACAGAAAGGAACACCTAAGCCTGATCACAAGTTATAAATTAAATTTGCTTTTGAACAGCAAGAAAGCACTTGTAACTCATTGGTAAAGCCCTTCACTGCTGTGACGTAGCCCCTGTGATCGAATCCCTCCAGCCACATATATTTTTAATTGATTTTTTTTTAATCTTTTAGAAGCCCAAAGCTTTACACGTGCACTACACGTAAAATGAAAAGTCACAGATTAAACAAACACATGCACTGAGATATACCAATAGACCCTGACATGTGGCAAAAATCCCACCATCCATCGCCGGGATTTGGTCGGCGAGATTCCCATTGTGACCGGCACCGCCGGGCCCCCATAGGGGATGCTCCCCAAACTTCAACCCCTGAACCCCTTGGCCTACCCTATTATCCCCATACTGTTTGATTTCTCTGCACATTTCCAGAGAATTAAAAATGGGCATTAATCCACATTTTAATGCACATTTTAATTCTATTCTTCATTACCCTAAACCTTAATTTTCTGTATAAATACCGCACCACATTTCACTTCTCCTCACTCAGAATTTCATTACAAAAACTCTCTAAAAATTTCAAGTCCCAAGTTGTACAAGTAGAGTTAGCAAGAGACGAAGCTCCGGCGATGTTCCAAGAAGAATCCGGCGATGAAACGACGCCCCGACGGTTCCAAGTCTTTCCCTACCTCCCCTCTATCTTTGTAGCCAGTAAATCCCCACTCCCTTTCTCCATCTCTATTCTAAAACTTCTCTTTTTCAAAACTCGTCGGAAGCGGAGTTATTCCGACTTCCGATTCGTTTTTCTTTAAAAACTCCATTTTTCTTAAATAATAAAATACCATATTCTCTCATAATGTTTAACAAATATAAATAAACACATTAGAATAAGTTTCATCTCAAAATAATTCATGTTGCAATTTTTATTTCACTTTTACAGTAAAATACCATCATGTTATATACATTATAATTGTTCAATTTAACCGTATTACTTTTAGATAACTCACGAGATAATGACCTACCTCATCACAACACACATTCTTGACATAGCACGATGAATTTTGGGACTTTAGTTTATGGGAAAATACGAGATTACGAATAAATATCTTGAACATTCAAAACCGTTTTCTTTAAAAAATATGTTATTTAAATTCCATGCAAATACGTATCTACAACCCATTTTGGGGAACCCCGATCGGGATGGTGCGGGTTATCGCACATCCTCGGGCCTAGTAGAGCGAGATGCAGACCTCCGTAAGGAGCATTCGATCTCAATGGAATTTTGATGCAATTGTTAAGAAAATGAGATTTCTACAAAATAAATAAACTTTATTTTTATTAAATATATATACAGCTATTATCAAAATATCTATTTTAAATATAATATATGAATATTCCATGTTTTCTAAAGCAAAAGAATCACAAGTTCATGAAACTACCATTACAATTCAATACAAATTCCAATATTTCATTAAAATAGCATATACAATGAAAACTAGGTTCTACTTACTAGAAAGTTTTACTTTTATAAAATATATGTTTACCGCCGAAAGTCGAGAAAGAAAAACGTCTTGCCTGAATATGGGGGCATATCCTATTTGGGTTTATCCGTCCACCTCTCCGAAGATGCCAAGTTGATTTATGGCACCGTGTATCGGAGGTTTGGACAGATGCACCGTTGTAGCGGATTTCGTCAGATTCTCCCTCATTGTGGGGACGCTCTTCCCTACAGGCGCAAATCCCTGCAGTTAATTACGTTACCGTGTAGTGATAACCACTTTCTCCTGCTCCAGATGTTCATTTCGTGTCGTGTGTGTTTGTTTTATTTTTGGTTGCCCGTGGATTGTATACGGAGACTAATTTGTGTTGTCCCCCGCAGGGCGTGGATTAGTCCAAATCCGTATTTTTTTTTATTTGGGTTTGATTTGATTTAAGAATCGTTAATCTCGTTTGGGATTAAAATCAACTTAAATATTTATTGAGGATACGTTAATCTAATTTTAGACTAAGATCTACTCAGCAGGATTTTTGGGATCATTCAGACCCAACAAAAGAGAATTTGGGCTCTATTGCTTTAGTTTAAGGACGTTGCAGTCCATAGATCACCATTTTTGGTATGAGGGTTTAGTTTAAGGACGTTGCGGTCCACAGCTTGTTTAAAGACATTATGGTCCATTGTAATGTGCTCATAGGAGTGCACCCAAGAGCTGTTGGTTGTCGGGACGCTCCACCTCTCTGAAGACATTGAGGAATTACAACGATATGTATCAAAGGTATGGAGAGATGTACCCTTGAACCAAATTCCAGACTGAGGGGAGAAATCATGGTGGACCATCTAAGAATCATTAGTCATTTTTGGGAGACTAAGAATAACTTAGGAGATATGTGATGGATATCATTCTGATCAATTAGTTTGAGAAGTCATAAGCATAGAGCCTCAGTCTATTTGGAGATCCAAGACGTTTTAATTTCAAGAGGACTTAGCCAATTTGGGGCTGAAGTTGGCTTCCTATAGTGTTAAACACTAATGTATACTCCGCGCTCACGTGCTCCCACGTGAGACTCCAAGGTAGCGTTAAACATAGAAAATTGAGACACTCACGTATGGCACGTGAGGCACCCGAAAGTTGGTGTGGTGCCCTTGGGTTCAAATCCCCGTCTATACATATAAGTGTTAAATACTTAAATTTTGTGGCCATCACGTGTGGACACGTGAGGCGCCCCAGAGTTGGGCAGTGCCTCCTTGGATTTATTCCCACTTCTTTTTATAAGTGCTAAGCACTTAGCTCATATAATGCTCACGTGCAAACACGTGAGGTGCTCAAAATGTGAGCGCTATCTTTGGAATTTTCCCCTTTTCCATATAAGTGTTAGGTAACTGTTTGGGGGTCACGTGGGGACACGTGAGGCGATCTCAGTTGTTTTTTTATGTAGGGTTAAACCCTAGTTTTGTCAGAGAAATTAAATTCCTATATCTTTTGGAAGAATTAAATTCTTCAAACTTAGTTCTTTCCTCTAAGTTTTGGGACTGCATGACAGAATCTCCCCGATGAGAACTCTCAACTTATGGGGAGATCTGTTTCTGCAAACCTCAATCAGAGGAAGAACTAAGTTCCTTTTTGAAAGGGTTAAACTCTTGTAATAGCGAAGAGGAGATAAAATGATCTTTGGGTCTTTTTTTCTTACTTAGGGTTTCTTTTCTTAAAAGAGAACTCCTCCTCTTCTTCTTTTTGTTTCTCAAATCTTATGGGGGGTCTCATCTCTGCAAGACTTGAAGTCTTGGGTCCTTTATAGAGTATAGGTAGATTTGTTGATTCAGTTAAGAAAATCTCTCATTGAGAGATTTTTTAATCTATTTGGGGATTTTATCCACCTGGATCTTTGATCTAAGGACTTCTGTTTTACAGAAGATATTTTTCTTGTTTTTAACAAGATTAGGAAAATATTTTCCCATACAGAGCTTATTCTGTAGCTTGGTGATTCTTAATCACCATTGGATTTTTAATCCAACGGTGCTCTGTTTTACAGAGCGTAATCTTTCTTGTTCAGAAAGATTTAAGGAAATATTTCCCAAATAGAGTTTTGATCCATTTTATTTAGAATTTAATTCTGTCAGCTTGGAAGGTAATTAGGAACCCTCACGTGTAGCACGTGACCCCCCATAGAATTAAACTGGTTTGCTTATATGCAGCAGCCCCATAGAAAAGGCATCACGTGTTGGCACGTGAGCTGATGTTCAGAAATATCACGTATGGCACGTGCCCCCACGAAGTTAAGCCCAACAAGGGCCATCTCGTGCTGATATGGGAGCTTCTCTGGCCTGTTATTTGTTTTAGGAAGGCGTCTATATATTTTGTATATAGATGCTCACGTGTTTGCACGTGAGGCTCAATTTCAGCCTTAATTATTAAGCGCAATGCCTATAATCTTTGCTCCAAGACGCATCACGTGTGGGCACGTGATGCTCCATTAGGGGAATTTTTCCCATCTCTTTTCCTTTTTCTGTTTCTCCCTCTTTTTTTTTAATTTTTATAAGGAAACAAATGCCTCCACAGCGTTGTTCTCACATGGCTTGCACGTGAGTGCAACGCTGCCACCTTTATAGCCGTTGGATTGTCTAGGGGAACGGGAAGATGAACCGTTTTCGTCACGTCTTATAAATGCAAGGGTCTTGTCTTTGGGAAGCCACCGTTCCTTCATCTTCTTCTTTCCTTGTCTTCTTCGAGAATTTAATTCTCTTCTTCATATCTTAGTTCTCTGCCCATTGCAATTCCAGAGTTAAACTCTGTCAGAAAAAGAAACCTTTTTTAGGTAAAAATCTTGAACAACAAAGAAACCCTTTTCTTAGAAAAATTTTCTGGATTTTAAATCCACCATAAGAGTTTTGCTCTCTTCTGAATCCCATCTTTTGGAGATCCAAAGACGTGATCTTTGAGTAGTAAACCTCAATGTCTTGGGCATTCCTCCTCTGATCTTTAAGAATTCATGGCATTTTTATTTTTTGTTTCCTCATGATGGGGGTTTCTGGAATTTAATTCCACCGTATAAAAGGAATTTATTTCCTCACCGAAGAGCTTAGCTCTGAAAGATCAAGAGGTCCCTTCAGGAATTTCATTCCCTGGTGTTTTTGAGAACATTTTCATAGGGGTTTTCCCTTATTTGCACGAATTTAAATTCGTTGGGTATTTTAACAGAACTTATTTTCTCTATGAGGATATCAAGAGTTGTTTAAACTCCCGTGTCTATTTAATGAGAATCCTTTTTTGATTCTCACAATGATTGTCTTGTCACATCATTGGTGAGCCGCCAAATTGATTTTTTGGGGTCCGTTAGTTTTGCAATCAGTGGTCCCATGGAACAAACTCTCCGTCGTTTCCCTCTGTTGTTATATATATATATATATATATAGGTTTCATTAACGGTTTTTCTTTCCCTTATTTCAGGAACAATGGCTGTTTATCTGTATGATCTTGACGAGATTATCTCCTATGAAGACATTTGCGTCTAAGGTCGCTGCCAAGGCAAGAAAGTTTACGAATGCCCAATGCGCTGAGGTGATGCATCACTTCGATGAATACACCGGCCGACTACTCCCTCGTCGTTCCGCTCTTTTGAAAATTATCGTGGGGGCAGTTTGGGAAGCACTTCCTGAATTTAACGAGGCCATGCCGCTTGAGGCACTTGATGATGCCGAAGACAAGATGCACTCAGTATATCTAATGGGCCTGATCTCGAAGAGGCGGCGAGATGATCTTGTCGATATTTTGCATCAGGTCTTCCAACAGACGACGATAATCTCTGCCTAGTAAAGGATGGATAATATCAGCGATAATCCCGACACTTGCATTCGTGAGAAATTGCATAAGAAAATGGTCAGAGAAGCCAGAAGTATTTTACTCGGCCTCGCTTCTGACTTCCTAAATCCATGTCCGGGATTCAGTGTCTTGCCATTGTAAACATTTTGATGATATTTTGTTTGTTGTTATCACCGATGTATAAATTTTTCCAAGTATGAATGGCAAAATTTCCCTTTCTTTTATCAAAAGTGTTTGAGTCACAAGAATCTCGCTCAAATTTTATTTTTCTCTTTCTCTCTCTCTTTAACGAATCTTGAGGACTCATAAGTAGCTTCTTTATTTCAGTGGCATATAACCTTTGCAAATATGGCCCGTAGATAGTCTATCTTGATCTCCTTGCAGGGCAGCGATGGCTTAGAAAACAGGTTTAGATCTGTCGCCTAAGAATTTTCAACCTTATGAGCCATGAGGGTCTCATAAAGACTTTTCTCCCTACGAGTCGAGAGGATCCCGTAGGTGTATTTTCTCCTTAGGAGTCGTGAGGACTCCTAAGTGCGTTTCCTCTTGAGAGTCGTTAGGATCTCACAAGAGAATTTTTCCCCTTACAAGTCGAGAAGACTCGTAAGTGGTTGTTTCCCTCCTTGTCGATATTCGACTTTGGAAAGTGTGGCCTGTGAATAGTATGCAATAGTCCATCTTGGACCGACTTGCAGGGCTCCGGTGCTTAGGAAACAGGTCCTTATCCCCATTGCCTAAGGCTTTTCCTTACGAATCGAAACGAGTCGAGAAGTTCTCGTAGGAACATTGTTTTCCCCATGAGTCGAGACGAATCGAGAAGTTCTCGCAAGGATGTCCTAACGTCACAGTTAACTTCTGCTAATAGAAGTCTGTTAGGGTCTGTGGTACTAGGGTTTTTTTACCTGTTGTACCGTCGCATTGGCTGGTGTATTCCTCGATACGCAATCTTGATGTTCGAGTAGCCCCGCGACTGTCGTGTCTCTGATCCCTTCGGGGGCTGGACAAGACGTCTTCAAGTAATATTCCAGGTGATATTACCGTCGAAAGAGCAAGCGTTAGGGATATTCCATATCGCTTTTTACTTGAGATTAGGCTCAGTTTGGGAGCCCCGATGAGTCATGACCACTCCGCACTGGAGTGGGATGATCTCCGAAAGTCTTTCAGGTCTCATTTGAGTTGCCGTCAAGACCCTGAAGCTAGGGATCTTCCTTTACTTTATTTGTTAACATTGTGTCTGCAATATTGCGATGAATGTCGAGGTTGCCTCTAGGTTGTCTGTGAACCATCGAGTCTTGGAACTAGGGACTTTGCTATGGCTCCATTGTTTTGACCCTGGGGTCGATTGTTGACGTCGCATCTGTATCCTGCTGGAGTGAGGAGAAACGCCGTTGTTGATCTCTAGGCTATAAATGTTGCCGTCGAGACCCTGAAGCTAGGGATCTTCCTTTGCTTCGTTTGTTGACATTGTGTTTGCAATATTGCGATGAATGTCAAGGTTGTCTCTAGGTTGTCGAGATTTGGAACTAGGGGACTTTGCCATGGCTCCGTTTGTTGATGTCGCGTCTGTATCCTGCTGGAGAGAGAAAGAACGCTGTTGTTGATCTCTAGGTTGTGGATCCTGCCGTCGAGACTTGGAACTAGGGACTCTGCCATGGCTCCGAGGTAGCCTCTAGGATGTCTGTGAACCGTCCAGATTTGGAACTAGGGGACTTTGCCGTGGTTCTGAGGTAGTCTCTAGGCTGTCTGTGAACCGTCGAGATTTGGAACTAGGGGACTTTGTTATGGCTCCGAGGTAGTCTCTAGGCTGTCTGTGAACCGTCGAGATTTGGAACTAGGGGACTTTGCCATGGCTCCGAGGTAGTCTCTAGGCTGTCTGTGAACCGTCGAGATTTGGAACTACGTGACTTTGCCGTGGCTCCGAGGTAGTCTCTAGGCTGTCTGTGAACCGTCGAGATTTGGAACTAGGGGACTTTGCCGTTTCTCTGTTTTACTGACGTCGTATCTGCTTCTGGTTGGAATGAGAAGGAACGCCGTTGTTGATTTCTGGGCTGTAGATGTAACCATCGAGATCTGGCTTCCCTTTGACGAAGCCCGGTAGGGTAATATGGTTCCCCTTCCGTTTGTGCCCATGGATTGTATACATGGGTTAATGTGATCTCACCTGCAGGGAAAAAGTTTTATTTTATTTTATTTCTTTCTGCGATACTCTATCATTTCGCGATTGCCCAATCATTTCGGCTATTTTTCGCGGTGCCCAATCATTTCAGTTATTTTTCTTTTTCTTTACTCGTTGCTTTTTATTGCGAGTTGCCCAATCATTTCGGCTATTTTTATATGCATATATTTTACTCGCTGATTTTTGTTGCGAGTTGCCCTATCATTTCGGCTATTTCATATGCATTTTTGGCTCGCTGATTTTTTGCTGTGAGTATGGAACTTGAGATCTGATACCAATCTTAGCATCAGCATCGCTGCGACTGGAATATGGCCAGGAGCGAATCATCATTTGCCATGAAAGAACTTGGAATTTGATACCAATCTAGGCATCAGTATCGCTATCACTGGGATTGTTGCCAGGAGCGAATCATCATTTGCCTTTGTCGATTCGAACAAAGGCGGCTTAGCAAATAGGGTTAGGATCCTGTCGACTAAGGCTTTTGACTTCATGAGCCGTAAGTGTCTCATAAAGATGTTTCTCCCTTCGAGTCATAAGGATCTTGTAGGTGTGTTTTCTCCTTGGGTGTCATGAGGATTCCTAAGTGTGTGTTCTCTTATAAGTCGTAAGGATCTTACAAGAGTGTTTTCTCCTTATAAGTCGAGAGGACTTACAAGTGTCGTTCACCACATGAGGACATTCCTCGTCGTTGGTGGGACTTGGTGAGGTAACATTTGTTTGTACCCGTGGATTGTATACAAGGGCCAATATTGAACCGTTTGTAGGGCAACTTGGGGGGTGTGATGGCTTAAGAACATGTTCAGATCCCTGTAACTTAAGGTTTTTGAATCCTACGAGCCATGAGGGTCTCATAGGGGGAATTCTCCTTACGAGTCGTGAGGACTTATAAGTGTAATTTCTCCTTAGGAATCATGGGGATCCCTAAGTGTGTTGTTTTCTTATGATTCGTAAGGATCTCACGCAGGCATTTTCTCCTCACAAGGTCGAGAGGACATTGCAGGTGTCTTTATTTTAACGAGATTGCGCCCTTTCGGGTTTTCACAAGCTCGCCGGTAGCCCTGCTGTTTTTACTCACGGCGCCCTTTCGGGTTTTCATCCGTGCCCATTTCTCTTATGGACATACTGTTTTTTTATCACGGGGGGACTTCGCCGACCGGGGTAGCTGTATAGCCAGAGGGACTTAAGTTGCAATCCTCGCCGCTGGGACTTGTAGACCTGGATTCCACTGTCGCCATGTTTTGAGGCGGTGTATTTAGTTTAAGGACATCTCGGTCCATCGTTAGTTTAAGGACATCTTAGTCCATTGTTAGTTTAAGGACATTTCGGTCCATAACAGCTTCGAGGCGATGTTTTTCCGGATACTACTTATTGAGTTTAGACTCGTGAGGACAGCGAGCGGACACGAGCGTCGTCATCTATCATTAACCTGAGCCGTGACTCGTCAAGCATAGTATTTCTTAAGGAATCGGCCGGAAGGGTCTTTCGCTATTCATATCCATGAGCAAGTAGGACCCACCTTGGTAGACCTTATCTATGATGTACGGGCCCTGATAGTTTGGCTCAAATTTCCTCCGTTTAGCACGATTGGGGATCATAGGTCTTTTTACGACTAGCACGAGTTCGCCTTGGCGGAATATTCTCGGCCTAGTCAATCTTTCGTATGAGCGCGTCATCCTTGCTTTGTAAGCTTCTAGGTTTTGCTGTGCCATGAGACGAGTTTCATCGAGGGCATCGAGCTCCTCGAGCCGAAGATGGGCATTTTCTTCATCCGTCAGCTCGTATCGAACTGCTACTCATAGAGAGGGTAGCTCTATCTCCAAAGGAAGTACTGCTTCTGTGCTAAATACCAACGTGAATGGCGTTGTATTCGTGGCCGTCTTGAACGTGGTCCGATAAGCCCAGAGAGCTTCATGCAATCTCTCATGCCAGTCCTTTTTATTTCTGGACACCATTTTCTTTATAATCTTTGTCAAGGTCTTTTTGAAAACCTCAGCTAGACCGTTAGCTCGGAGATTATAGACCGAAGAGTATTTCCAATCTATTTTATACTGCTGTGCGAAGCGACTAATCTTATGGCTTCTGTAGGCCGGCCCATTATCCTAGTTGATCCGTCGTTGAGTACCGAACCGGTAGATGACATGTGTCTTGAAGAAATGGAGGATGTTCTCCGTCTTCACCTCTCTTAGTGGTATTGCTTTTGCCCACTTGGAGAAGTAATCGGTCGTTGCCAATATGAACCAATGTCTCTTGGATGATGCCTGTTCGATGGGCCCAATTATATCGGTTCCCCACATTTCGAATGGCCAACTAGCCAGTGTTGGGTGTAACAGATTCAGATGCTGGTTGATGAAGTCCCCGTGAATTTGGCATGAGTGACACTGCTTCGCATATTCGAGACAGTCTTGAATCATCGTGGGCCAATAGTAACCCATTCTTTTGATCTTCAGCTTCTTTGGCCCGACTTGATGGGAACCGCAGAGTCCGTCATGAGTTTCTTGGATAACTTTTCTTGCTTCTTTTGGTCCCAGACATCTTAGCCACAAACAATCAAACGATCTCTTATATAGAGTATCATTGACGAAGGCGAAAGACAGAGCTCGCTTCATGAGCTGATGTCTTGATGATGCGTTTTTGGGCGTTCGATGGAATTTGAAGTAGTCTATAAAAACCTTTCTCCAATCCTCAGACTTTTCTTCCTCTATTTGGAAGACCGCTTATTCAGTTGCTCCCTTTCTTTCAGACAACTTCGAAGATATTTCTGCTGGCGCGAGAATCCGGTGGCTTTGCACAATGATCCTTACGTCATCGAGGTTTTCGTCGGCCAGTTCTTTAGCGAGCTTGGCTAACGCATCCGCCTAGCTATTTTCCGCACGCGGTATGCTTTCCAAGACATAGGAGGGAATTTGAATTAGCAGTTGCTACACTCTTTCACCATACCTGATCAGTTCCGGCTTGCACGTCTGGTAGTCGCCATTTACTTGGCTAACGACCAACTAGGAGTCTCCATATATGAGAAGGTTTTCGATTCCCATGTCGACAGCAATCTCAAGACCCGCTATTAAAGCTTCATATTCCACTTCGTTGTTTGTTCTTGGCTCCGTTAAGAAAAGGGCAAAACGCATTATCCCTCCTTGTGGAGTCACAAAGATAAGGCCTACTCCGGCTTTGATTATGGGGGTGCTTTGCTTCCGCCTCTTCATAGACGATGCCCCATCGAAGTAGAGTTCCCATCGGGTATCACTCCCTTCCTTCTCCCCATCGATTGTGTCGAACGCATATCATCTGGCAATTCACAATTTAAGGGAGAATCAACTGGTATCGGATGCTCAGCGAGAAAGTCGGCGATGGTCTGGCCTTTTATTGCCTTGAGGGGTCGATATACTATCGAGAACTCCATCAAGAGGAGAGCCTATTTGGCAAGCCTTCCCGTTAACATGGTTCTTGACATCAAATACTTGAGAGGATCCACCTTTGATATGAGATGGACCTCATGCGCCAAGGCATAATGTCGAAGCTTCGTTATCGCGAAGATCAGTGCCAGGAAATGCTTTTCGATCGGAGGGTAATTGTTTTCTGCTCCCAGAAGAACTCGACTCAAATAGTAGAGAGCTCTCTCCTTCCCCTGGTCGTTCTCTTGTGCTCATAGCGCGTCTAAAGAACCTTCAAGGGCTATTGTGTACAGGATGAGGGGATTTCCCTTAACCGGAGCGGTCAGTACCGGCGGGTTCTGTAGATATTGCTTGATTTCGTCCAGTGCACTTTGGTATTTACGATCCCAAACGAACGGGGTCCCCTTCTTCATTAGATGGCTGTAGGGACGGTATTTTTCGGAGAGGTTAGCTATGAACCGTCGGATATACGCGAGCTTCCTTTGGAGAGACTGCAGTTGTTTGAGAGTTCTTGGCGTGGGCATTTACAGAATCGCCTTGATCTTTGATGGGTCTATTTCGATACCTCGATGTCGTACGATGAATCCTAGGAATTTGCCTGAGGAGACTCCAAACGCGCATTTTAGAGGGTTCATCTTCAGATTATATTCCCGAAGACGCTGGAACACTATTTTCAAATGCTCCCAGTGTTCCTCATACGATTTGCTTTTAACCACGAGGTCGTCGATATAACATTCGAAAATCTCATGTATGAGGTCATCGAAGATCTTTGTCATGGCCCTCTGGCAGGTGGCGCCAGCGTTCTTCAGACCAAAGGGCATCACTTTGTAGTAGAATATGCCCAGCGGAGTCCGGAAAGCAGTGTGCTTTTGGTCTTCAGGATGCATCTTTATTTGATTATACCCCGAAGATCCATCCATGAAGGAGAAGACTTCATGGGTGGATGTGTTATCGATCATCAGCTCCGTAACAGGCACCGGGAAGTCGTCCTTCGGACAAGCTTTGTTGAGATCCCGAAAATCTACGCAGATGCGTATTGTCCCATTTTTCTTTATTACCAGAACGATATTGGCAATCCGGTCAGGGTATTGAATTTCTTGGATGAAGCCGAAGTCGATTAGCTTCTTGACTTCGGCATTGATACTCATCTCAAGCTCAAGCCGTATTCTTCTTGATGCTTGTTTGACTGGCTTGACGTCCGGTGATATTGCCAGTTTATGCACGGCTATTTTTGGATCTAGTCCCGGCATCTCGGAATAGTTCTACGCGAAGCAGTCTTTATACTGCACAAGCACATCTTTTAATGTATCCATCTGCTCTTCAGACAATAGCTCACTGATGAATGTTGGCCTTGGCTCGTTTATCGTCCCCAAGTCGATTTTTCTTAAGTTGTCTGCTGTGGTGTGTATCCCATCTTCCAGCTCTTTTGGCGCCAGTGGAAATTCTGAGATCACCTCGTTCTTATCTTCATTTGCGAAGCACTGGGAGAGGTCGTCCATATTCGCGTGCTCTCCCTTATTTGAGAATGTTATCATATGGCAGGTACGAGCTCGTTTCCAAGCTCGATGCTGATCTAGACTTTCCTTCGCAGTGTAGGTTGCTCTCGGCTTATGCTTTCATGGCGGGGCTACCCTCCAACTGTCGGATAGAGCAAACCCGTCTTGCTGATGCTGATCTTCAACCCAGTCTTTGAAGGTGAAGCAGTCTTCAAGAGGATGTCCCACTACTCGATGGTAGGAGCAATAATCCGGGTGATGAACCTCATTTATCTGTTCGGGGTATCGAGACTTCGGGAGCGTCATCATTTGATACTTCTTGACAACGTTGAATATTTTCCTTGTCTTGTCTTGAGAGAAAGAGTACTCCCGACCCATGTTCTTCATAAAAGAAGGGTTCCAGCTGACTTTTTCTCGCTCGCGTTGCTTCTTGGATCCTCTTCGCTGTCTTTGAACGCCGTCCCCGTTCTTGATCTTGTCATTGCTTCTGCGTTAGACTTTTTCCTTGCCGTGAGAGCGCACAGCAGGTTGAGGGTGAAGGTCATCGTCGTCTTCTCCTTCCGTAGCCTGCTGAATGATATGCTGCGTCCTGGTTTTCTCGTAAATGGCCATTTCGTGGCTATAGTCATCCCGAACCTTTTGACCCGCTTCTCTTATCAGCTTGTCAATCTGTTCTTCGAATGACGGGCTTGGTATTCTCACGGCGGGATCTCGCTTTGGTTCGACATCAACGCTACCTGGAAATGCATTCGCTTCTCCACCAGAGTTTTTTATGACATGACAGCCACGGAATCGCTCCCGTTTCTTGGACCGAACGTATCCAAGGCCAGTCGTCTCCATTCTCCCGTTGGGCATCTTCCGCTGAGTCCCGGGAACGTCCCAAATCTTGTTATAGAACTGGGCTTGTCGAGCAATATGTTTGAAGGGTACACCTTGGCATCTCAATAGCCTTTTCAGTCCCTCTGTGTAGTACCTGGGCAGACGAATTGGTTGAAGCCTGTCGAGTGTAGGTTCGGCACCGTGCCAGACTTCTTTCTCCCGTTTAGTCTCTGTGGATTGGTAGAAAAGGATCGACTTTTCACCTCTTTGCTTAGGAGGGACGTAGAAGGTCTGCAGCTCTTGCACGCTGTACGTATCTGTTGGGGTCGAAAATTGCATCCCGATTGACCAAGTCAAAGTCACGGTCAACCCCAAGCCAAGTGGGCCCAAGCCCAAATCAAGTGGGCCCATGCCCAAGTCGAGTCCGAACATGAAGCGGCCGTCCCCCCTCCATGCCAAAAAAAAAATCATCATGTAATAAATAGTTTTGATGCATGAATGTAAGTAAAATGTGCATAAAGCCAAATTTTTATAAAGCCCATGGCTTATGTGCAAAAGAAATGCACATGAGATATGGGATGGGCAAAATGCCATTTTGTAAAGCCCAAGGGGCTACATGTAAATGTGTAAGCCTATATAAGGCAACATGATGATGAATAAAGGATACACTTTTCATTCCCTCAAAAATCTAGGGTTTGTACCTCCTTCTTCTCCTTCCTCAAGGTTCCAAACCTTCTCCTTTCCTTTGAATTAAATCAAGAGTTTTACTCTTCCTTTCCAAAAACAAAATAGTTTTTCACCACAAAACCCATAAAGGGGAGCTCAGATCTTCCATTAGATCTCAAAAAGGGGGAGACTTTTAAGTCTCGCGCCCTTTTCTCCAAGATCCAGCCGATCAAGAGGAGGAAGAAGGAGACCCATCTCCAAAAATCCAACTTTGGACAAAATCCCAGTCAAGAGAAGATCCAAGACTCAAGAGAGAAGAACCTCTGAAGATTTTTAGGGAGTTCAACTCCAAGACCCAAATCCTCAAAGGAATTTAACTCCTAATCCAGATCCTTAGGAGTTTGACTCCAAATCTAAATCTTTTGGAGTTTAACTCCACTCAAAATCCTCGTTTTGGAGTTTAACTCTTATTTCTGGGGTAAAATCTCCTCCTTTCGCTAGCGCCCAGAGCGCTAGCGCCCGAGTGCCCACATGCCGGACACGTGAGGCGCTAACGCCTAAATCGCTAGCGCCGTGCCCGAGCGCCCAAAGCGTTAGCGCCCAAGCGCCCACGTGCCGGGCACGCGAGGCTCTAACGCCCGAAGCGCTAGTGCCCAAAGCGCTAATGCTAGAGCGCCCACATGCCGGGCATGTAAGGCGCTCGCGCCCAAAGCGCCAGCGCCAGCGCCCAAGCGCTGGCGCTCACGCGTCCTTTGGATGCCCTTTTCCTCCATTTTTACACACACTCCACAGTAAAAACACTGTCCCCCGTTAGAAAAATTTCTAATGGGGCGTTGCCCCACTCCGCAAGGGGGTTGCTAGCCCCCTTGACCCCCAGCCCGCTATCCGGATAGCGGAACCCCCGTAAAAACTCTGCGGGGCCCCCGATATATCCAAAACCCCTTCAAAACACAACACTGCACATTGAGTTCGCATGACCAGTTTAACCCGTTAATCGGAGGTTCCATCGCTCCAAATGTGAGGGGTAATTAACGGTAGCTTAGTCCGCGGCTGCAGGAGATTCGGATCCCCACAATCAATAAACCCCAGCCTACCCTAGGCAGGGGGAATCTGTAATGCGCCTGACAAGCGCACGCGTATTCCCATCTCAATGGGGTGCCGAAAAACACCCTACAGATTCTGGCACGCCCGGTGGGACCTATCTTTCCTCCCATATTTTGGGTTAAGCATTCATGCGAACTCAATTAATATGCATATCAATTGATTGTACTAAAATCATGTTTTTTCGTGCAGGTTAACATTCTCCGATTGCAATCTTCGGACGCAGCAAAGATGTCTCCAAGGATCAGCTCAGCTCTCGACACAGCTACCATTTCATACACGATGAAGATGGATGTCATGACGGTCCTCCCAGCCAGTCTCGGGTGACAATGGGAGGAGCCGCCGCTACCATTTGGCTCTATTATATTCGTTTCAGCTAACGCCGTCCCAGCTCCTCAAGCTCGGTAACAGATAAACCGGTCTCAAAAGGGAAAATGCCGAATGTCATGGTTGCGAGGGCACCTCTGCCCAAGCACAAATCCGTTTCCAAACGACCCTCCATCGCTCCAGCCGGGGGCAAGGCCATCAACACCAAAAAAGCAACAAGGCATCTCGAGCAAGCTCCGGCGGTGCCCCTGACAACTGCTCGATCGGGTGTTTTCTCTAAGCTCACCGCTAATCGACTCACGGTGGCTTCCCAGGAAACAGATGACCGCCAAGC
Source organism: Agapanthus africanus (assembly GCA_030015575.1). Lineage (NCBI taxonomy): Eukaryota > Viridiplantae > Streptophyta > Magnoliopsida > Asparagales > Amaryllidaceae > Agapanthus > Agapanthus africanus. The sequence goes on along the minus strand of JASDDO010000019.1, from coordinate 386,349,213 downwards.
CCTCAAAATAAAGAAGCTAAGGCAGAAAAGGCTCAGATACAGAGCCGACAAAAGAGTTAGGGCTCATACTAGGCTGAGCTTCATGAGGCTCCAAGGACGGGGTTACCCTGCCAAAGATAAAGAGACAGCTGGATATATGGTCCACACTGTCTACATGGTCGGACATGACGAAACGAACCCTTCTATGCTTCACAGCCAGGGTGATGATGCGGTGGACGCTACCCAGCGTCAAATCGGTCTAAATGATGAAGAGCTCGCTCAGCCCGATAAGCCAACAGAGCCCGGGGTTCTTTCGGAATTAAGCTCAGGCAATAAGGATGGCCCGGTTGTCATAACCGGAACTACAGAACAAGCATTATTCCGATGGCTTCAGAGGCAGCTTCAGGACAGGGATGAGAAGTTAGCCAAGGTACAGTCTAAGGTCGACGAGTTGGCAAACGTCGCGGCAGATCTCGCGACCCAAGTCGTCCGATTGCAATTACAGCAGAATCAAATTTTGGTTCATGAGCCAGGGATTGATACCCGGAGGCAGCCAACTGATACCCCCTTCAACCTAAGAGCGGAGGCGCCTTCGCGAAAAACGGCCGCGATCAGCCTCCAGTCTCTCCGATACATACACCAAAGGGGAATCTCCTCTAAAAGAGAAACTGGATAAGGTCTATTCCTTCAAAAGGGACAAAGTCCACAAGATATTCAAGGACGCCTTAAGAAACGGTCTACAACTGCCAGAATCAAAGAGACCGCAAGAAGCGAATACAACCGATGACCCAAAATATTGCCCCTATCAAAGAGTGATAGGTCATTCCATTGAGGACTGCTTCATCTTCAAAGATTAGGTCGAAAGGCAATACAAGACGGGAGAGATAGAACTGTCTAAAGGCGTGTTAGCAAACAGTCAAGCTACGATCGCCGATTTCATACAAATGAAGACCGAAGCCTTTCGGGAACTTAATCCTCCCAGACATGTGCCATTATCTAAAAAGGGCAAACCAAAGACTGATCAACATCAAGGACCAGCATCAGTAAGGGTATCTACTCTAATGGAGAGAAAGAAGAAGGTGTACTCCTTCAGGAGGGATGAGGTCCGCAATATATTCGAGGAAGCCTTAAACAACGGTCTGCAACTGCCTTTTCCGAAGAAGCCACATGAAATGAATATGACCGACAATCCCATATACTGCCCATACCATAGGATGGTGAGTCATACCATTGAAGGTTGCTGTGTTTTCAAAGATTGGGCAGAGGACCAATACAAGCTTGGAAAAACCTCACAGTCCTCGGATGTATCGGCAAGCCACAGAGCTACGGTCATCAACACAGCTCCGCCAAGATCAAAATTCAAGGAGCTGGGATAAGCAAAGAGGACCACCACGTCGTTAAACTGGGAACACCAGTCAACCACCATGTCATTAAACTGGGAAAAATTGACCACCATGTCATTAAACTGGGAATAATCGACCTCTAAGTCGTTAAACTGGGGATGTGAAAAAAATGTGTGTAAATAAAAAAAAGGAATGTGTAAATAAATAAATAAAAAGAAAAGCCGAAATGATGGGGCAACTCGCAGTAAAAATCAGCGAGTAAAATAAATATGAAAAATAAAGCCGAAATGATAGGGCAACCGCGAATAAAAGTCGAAATGATAGGGCAATCGCGACCTTCGCGATAAGAAAAGCTGAAATGATAGAGCAATCGCGGTAAAACAAAAAAAAATAACAAAAAAACAAAACAACGGCGAATGACGAGTCGCTCCGGTACCATATTCCAGTGCAGCGATGTAGACGCCAACCAAAATCAAGTTTCCTAAAATTCTTTCAGCCCTACGGTTGGTCCCCAAGATGACTGCCGTATACAATCCACGGGCTCAAATAATTCTCACCATGCCCATGCCCCACCGCAATCACCAGTTACGCGGCTGGTCTCTGCCCTCGGAATTATGCTCCATTTGGGAAGACCCACTCATGTGTCCTCACGATACATGAGGAGAACAAACTTACGACATCCTCTCGACTCGTAAGAAAACACCTTCGTGGGATCCTTACGACTCACGAAGGAAAAACACACTTGGGAGTCCCCACGACTCCTAAAGAGAAAGTACACCTACGTGATCCTTTCGACTCGTAGGAGAAAATGCTTTTATGGGACCCTTACGGCTCATAAAATTGAAAAGTCTTAGGTGATAGGGACCTAAACCTGTCTCCTAAGCCATCGCTCCCCAACAGCGAAAGGCAAATGATGAATTGCTCCTGGCACCTGTGCTTCAGTGTTAGCAACGCTGATGCCGGCCCCTACCCCAAAATTCCAAGCTCGCCATCCATAGACCTCCACGTCTTTAAACTGGAAACAGATGACCTCTAAGTCGTTAAACTGGAAATGGAAGACCTCTAAGTCCTTAAACTGGAAACAGAGGACTACCACGTCGTTAAACTGGAAACAGTTGACCGCTAAGTCGTTAAACTGGGAACAGATGACCGCTAAGTCGTTAAACTGGGCACAATAGACCCCTAAGTCTTTAAACTGGAAACAGATGACCCCTAAGTCGTTAAACCGGAAACAGATGAACCCTAAGTCATTAAACTGGGAACGAGGGAAATCCACTCATGTGTCCTCATGATGCATGAGGAGAACAAACCTTACGGGATCCTCACGACTCATAAGAAAACACCTTCGTAGGATCCTTATGAATCACGAAGGAAAAACACACTTGGGAGTCCCTACGACTCCTAAGGAGAAAATGCACCTACGAGATCCTTACGACTCGCATGGAGAAAATGCTTTTATGGGACCCTTACGGCCCATAAAATTGAAAAGCCTTAGGTGATAAGAATCTAAACCTGTCTCCTAAGCCATCGCTTCCCAATAGGCAATGGCGAATGATGAGTCGCTCCTGTTACCATATTCCAGTGCAGCGATGCAGACGCCGACCCAAATCTAAATCCCCATGGCGAATGATGAGTTGCTCATGGTACCATATTCCAGTACAGCGACGCAGACGCCAACCAAAATCCAAATCCCATACCCTAACGGCGAATGATGAGTTGCTCCTGGTACCATATTCCAGTGCAGCGATGCAGACGCCAACAAAGTCCCAAAATTTTTCTGGCCCTACGGTCTGGAACATACATCCTGCAAAACCGTATACAATCCACATGCGTAAAACGATCCCAATCTCTTCCAAGTCCTACCGGCGAGACCACACTCAAAGTCCCACCGACGATTGTTCACACCATAATATTGTATTATTATATTCCCCATTCTTATTCGTTTTATAAATAAACATGTGCTTTTGACGCATGTCTGCTACATATTACAGGTTACAGGTTCTTGGACAGAAAACAGTGAAAACGATGAAAAGACGAAGCACAAGTGGACTTTGACCAACAAACAGAAGACTCTTGATCAAGCCTACATCAAAGATAAAATTCACAAAGTACAAGGCAATGCAAGGTCCAAGATTACAAAGCGAACGGTTAAAAGTCCACCGCAATTATTCACTGGAGATCTGGAAGAAACATAGAAGCTATTTTAATAAAAGAACCAAATAATAAAGAAGCCCAAAGACAGAAGAGCCAACAAAGGAAATTTCAAGGCCCAATACTTCCTTTTAAAGAGACAGAGATATAAAATTTTACCAAAGCTTGGAGTCTACTTTGACTAGGTCTTTCTAAGGATATTTTGGTAAATGTAGACGTGCGAATCAATTGTAACCTAGGGTTTCCTATCCTCTATAAATAGGAACTCTAAATCATTGTAAAGGCCATGCCTCCCTTCATTAATAAATTTTAGAATTTTTTTGGAGAGCATCGGTGCCTCTTTTCAATTCATGAATTCAGATCTGACAACCCTGTGTTGATGTTTGGAGAGAGCCATCTGTAAGTAGTTTTATTTAATTGCTCTAGTTTAGATTTTAATTTCTTGCCTTAGATGTTAGCATTGGGGAAGACTTTTGAGAGATGAGATCTCTCATCCCTTTCTTGCCCATTATATATTTTCAATAGGACTCCATGCATACACGCACACACCGCGCCCTACGGCACCCTATCCCTCGAGGTAGCAGTGATACCGTAGTATAAAAGCCCGGTTGCGCGCGTTTTCCATGGAGGTTAGGGTAAGGATCTCTAAAGGAAGGACAAGAACCTACAGGAAGGAACACCTTCCCGAATGGATCTAATCCCCTTTATTGATAATTACCATAACTCCTTTTAGATCCTAATTTGGGTATAGAAAGCGTTGAGATTTATTTACATTTCCAAACCATTCCTAAACCTAACTCTAGCAAGATTTAGATCTAGATAATCTTAGTATAGATAGATTTAGTTTTTAGATTTAATAATCAATCCGACCACAATCGGAATTAACTCGTTTGAGCGACTAGGAAATTCACAACATCCCTGTGGACCGACCCGTATTCGGGTTAATCAAAATTAAAAAAATCATAAAAATCTGAAAAATCAAAAAAATATAAAAATATATCATCTGTTATTTTTGGGAAGGGTATTTTTGTGTGAATTTTGCAGGATCTACGAACAAATTCGAATCTGGAAATTTACAGAGATCAAAACAGCAAATATCAAATCCGAACAAACAGAAGATCACAACAACCGAGAAACAGAAGAAATTTAGAGGACCGAGTCTACAAGTCAACCGCGGAGATCTGGAGACAAAAAAAAAATGTTGAACCGTCCAACCGGCCGCGGAACCGCCGCGTGACCCCGCTTTTGGCCGCGGAACCGCCGCGCGGGACTACCTGCGGCCGCGGAACCGCCGCGTTTTGGTCGAGTCAAAAAAAAGACAGAAGCGCGGTAAAAAAAAAATTTGTAAGTCTTCTGATCTCCTCCTCTGCAAATCTCTGATATCTCCTCTGAAAAATCTCCTGCAGGATTCTTTGCGTTTAAAAATCTTTTCCCTTCCAAATAACAAATCTTGTGCAGGATTCTTTGCGCTCGCTTAAAATAGAAATTGATTGCAACTAATATTTTTTGTTTTGCATATCTTTTATCGAAAATCTTTGTGCAAAATTTCCAAATAAAAAGCAAGCAGAAAAAGGAAAATTTTAATTAGAAAACTTGCAAACTTTGAAATTCATAAAAAAAGATTTGATTGCAAGTGATTTACTGTTTTGTATATCTTTAATCGGATTTTAAGGGGCTTTTGACCAATTCAGATTGGGTGGGGATTTCATCACCCTTCCCAGGACCCCATAAATCACATAAGGCATTTGCATTGACCAATCTTTAATTAAAAAATACTAGACTCAGCCCTAAGGACTTCGAGCTTAATAGGACAGAGGACTAGTTATAGGCATCGACCGTTTATCCTAACCTGACTTTGCGGTGTCTAGGCAAGTGTGTCAAAGGCTAGTGGTTATTAATTAGGCCCACTATTGTGGTTCCTTCCCACTTACCTGGCCGCAATTGGCGGTGAAGAGGCGGTTTGAGATCCTATTTCTAGCCTTTTGGAACAGTTAGGAGCTGTCTAGCTGACCTAGGTGACCCTAGATCTAGGCCTGATTGTTCATTTTTGGTTGATCGAAAGTGTGTCTTAGCCCTTTATCGAAATTTTTTTTTTGCAAAAAGTTCCAAACAAGTAAAAAAAAGGGGGGGGGAAAGGAAGATTTTTTTTTTAACAACTTGCAAATTTTTGCCGCTAAGAAATTCTTGCACCACCTACCTTCTTTCTCTTCTCTTTCTTCTACCATGGGTACCCCACATCATAAATCTCTTGCCGAACTTTGGTATCCCGAACTTAACTTTGCCTCGTACGTCAATTGTTTCGGTCGATTTAAGGAAAATCCCTCCGTGCCCAAAATTTCTTTGAAAGATCAAATAGAAGCGTCTAGGAGAAACAGTTCGACATTAGAACCCACTTTGTGTCAACTATGTCAACCTTCACTACCTTCATATGTTGATACCACTTTTTCAAGTCCTGTTGTAACTCCTAAACCGATGTCCATTGCTGAGCATATCGCTCAATCTCGTAGCCGATCTTTCATCCCTCTCCCCTCATCTAGTTCTAGGAATCAACAAGTCCATCCACCTTTTTATCCACATGTTGATCCTAATCCTGTCCAACCATCCACTTTGTAGGGTTTCTAGGCACTCTCAAGAGGTCTCACAAGGCATCAACCATGCCAATTTCAAGTTCTACGGTGCCGAGAAACCCTAGACTACGGATCGTTAACTAGATATTTAGGCGAAACAGAAACTAGTTAACAACTTAACTAAAAGTACGGAAATACAACCTTTGTAGATCCGGTCCTCCACCTCCATAGCTCCGCAATGAAGTCTCCTCGCTGTCCATATCCAATCCCGGGCTCTAGCGTCGGCTTCATCGGAGAAATGGGCGGGCAAGGTCGTCGGCTTCGTGCCGAAGATGATCTACGTCGAGGCATCACAAGATCAAGCTCCAACTTCACCAAGTCATGAAACTTGTGAAGAAAACACACTCTACTACTTGGCAAGAGGTAGAGGATGAAGAAATAGAAAGTGGGTAGACTTTAGAATTGGATTTCTCACTCTTTTTCATCAATCACCATTGATGAAGTCTAGGTCTTCTTGAAGAAGAAGAAGAAGATGATAATATTATGATAGAACAAAAAAGATTAACTTGAAAAGATAATCCCATTCATTCTTATCATAATAGTTACCATGGTTAAGTGTAGAGAATGAACCAAGGTTAAGTGAATGGTTAGGTTAGGCATGAAACAAAAATGGTGGACTTTTTCAAAGCTTCATGAAGCTTCAATGTAAAACAAAGCAAGCCACGATTTCTTTTCTTTTGCCAAAATGAATGAATAAATGAATAAATAGATAATAAGTGAATAAACAAAACCCTAACCACTCTCACAACCATGGTTTAATCTTTACACAAATCCAAGTTAACATGTATCATCAAACATGACACAATCAAGTGCACAAAAGTATATCACATATACAACTTGTGCAATCCAAGTGAGAAAATCCATATAAAGTGAACCAATACTAGTTAATGCAAAGTAATATATCAAATATATAATTATACATTAAATCATTAAATCAACACTTGATTCAATGATCCGGTCATGTCGCACATAACCGACTAGTATCCAATGTATCGGCTTATCGAATCAATCCTTGATTCGATATCTAGGTTATATCGAATATAACCAATCGATACATTCATCACGAGAATGGAATACGGTATCACATACACGCATTATTCTCGGTCCCACACATATCTCATATGCGCTCCTATTTCGTTTCGCTTGAGCCAGGAAACCTCTGTGTAGGACTCTAAAGACTCGTCAATACGCCGGCAGCAGGTGATGATCATATCAAACATCCGCAAGCCGCAAGCGGTCTGCTAAACGTAACGGCCACCCGGGTATTGAGCGATCAGAAGATCGACGAGCAAGCCCGCTCACACTCCTGTGAATCCAACCAGTAACACTTACCGTACAGTCCGGTCTGATCGTCTGATATGTCGCATATCTCGCCTAGGGGTGGTAAACGTCAGACCCCAATAGCTCGATAAGTCGTGTCGATATGAGGTCTATAACAATTCGAGAAACTACTGGTAACACTTACCAGTATATCTCAGCAACCCTGGCCAGGGATTTCCGGTTATAGCCAATCGAACACAGCGCAACATCAACTCCCTATACCGGGAGAGACGAATCCCCTCCTATCGCTCATTGCCTCCATATGACTCGGGACTGTACCCAAAAACCACCGTTTTGCATGCCCTCTTGGACGTGGTAAGGTGGAAATCAAAGCACAGTGGGAACCACACAAGACTCTATGACGATCTCGGGTCAACAGACTACTCTGTACCAGTGTCACCAGAGAACTGCCATCTGACGTGAGGTATAATACCATCTGGGAGTTCTCGGCGAGTCCGTCCAGTGTATCCAGTCTCCACTGAGCACCCGTATATCATCTCCGATGTCAAACACCAATGGATATGGGATTATCCATCGCCCATCTGTATGGGTCGAGATGGTATACGCTAGTCTACTCTGGTATATCGATGCCCCGTCTCGATATACCCACGACTAGGGACTTTGAAGGATGTACTTATGGACTACCATGTCCCCACTAGTATGATCCGCATCATAGTCCAGGTAGTCAAGCACACATCCTATGGGCTTTACCAATATGTAACAGAGAGACAATCAGTGTACATGTTAAGGTAAAGAGTAACCAGATAGCATACTATCATGTCGAGCAAGAAAGTCCTCCCTATATATGTCCCAGCATCCACTACAATATACATCCAATGTACAGTAATGGCCTCTAGGGCATACATATAACTAACAATCTCCCACTTGCACTAGGGCCATCTGATAGCAGTGGTTGTAGTATCTCATACTCAACCATCCCATAAAAGTCTCTCTCTGGGAAAAAGGCCTTTGTGAGTGGATTCGCTGTGTTGTCCTCTGAGTCTACTCTCCTTACCTCGATCCCTTGGAGATCAAGCATCTCCATGATCAGGTGACACTGCCTTAGAATATGTCTGGATCACTGATGGGACCGGTGTTCCTTGGCATAAGCCACAACTCCATTGTCACACAATGGGAGGAACAAAGTTCATCTCATGAACCAATATACACCCAAACAGCCTCTTTGGTAGCATCTTTAGTAGCGATGTATCCTGCCTTTATCGTCTAGTATGCCACGGTATCTAGCTTGGAACTCTTCCAACATACCGTCCCTTTACTGAGGGTAAAGACAATGCCTGCGACTGACACTCAGTCGTCCTTATCACCCTGGAACCCTTCCAGTGATTCTCCCCAGGATCGATTGATACCATCTCACTACAACTAGTGAGAGTCCTAATATCCAACTAGATCTATCTCATAGATCCAAATTCCAGGATTTAGTAGGTATCACTTTGATCTTGTATGGAGAATCAGTGTGATAAGCGGAGATTGATCGAGCGTAGCATAGGAAACTCCTTCCCTATCAAGAGTATGTCATCCACGTACTCTACGAGGATCGTCACCATACTCCCTACTACCTTTTTGTTTATACAAGGTTCATCTACCATTTTGATGATGTCAACTTCTTTGACTAATCCATCAAAACAGATGTTCCAACTCCGCGATGCCTGCTTTATCTTATAAAGTATCTTGTATACGTTTCCGCTGCTCCCACTGTCTACGAAGCCCTCTGGCCGTGTACTTACAGACGTTCTCTTCCAAAACATTATTTAGAAAAGTTGTCATGACACCCAACCACCAGATATCGTAGTCATGGTATGTAGCCGTGGCAAGTAGTATCTGGATGGACTTAAGCATAGGTACTGGAAAAGGTTTCATCATTATCCACGCCTGGTCGATGACGAAGACCTTTAACAAGTCTAGCTTTGAAAGTCTCAACTTTTCCATCTACACCAAGTAATCTTCTCAAGATTTACTTGCTCCTGATGGGGATTTAACCCTTCAGATATAGCAACCAAAGTCCATACTTTGTTGGTGTACATGGATTCCATCTCAGATCACTAAGCATCCAGCCATTCTTACAGAGTCCCACTCCTGATGGCCAGCTCGAAACTAGTTGCGTCATCATCTCATGATGCAATCCTCGTTCCCACTGTCATAGAGAAACCGAAGTATCTCTCAGGTGGGTGAGGAACCCTACTAGATCGGCGGAGAGGCTGAGGTTCGTTGGTTTCTACTGAATCCTTTGGTTCTATCAAATCATCAGCTGTTGTTTGTATAGCTGGAACCTTTCCAGTTGTACATTACAGACCTTGCCTTGAGCTTGTCCGGATTATGCTTTTAGACATAGCCCGGACAGCCCCAAATCTTAACTAACTTAAGAAATGGGCTCTTCCCTTTCCATATCACATATGAAATGGTAGGCAACTGGATTGATTTGAACCCTATTCAATAGGTATGCAGCTTCTCAAGCGCATAACTCCCAAAAGGAAATAGGAAACACAGTAGTACTCATCATAGAGCGCACCATATCATATATGGTGTTATTGCTCCGCCCCGATATACCATCGTGCTATGGTGTATACGGAGGAGTAATGCTGAGAGAGAATCTCATTCTCCTTTAGAATAGTCCAGGAATTCCGTGCTAAAGTATTCTCCTCCTTGATCACATCAAAGGACATAATACTTATACCCGTTTTGGTTCTCTACTTCTAACTTATATTCTGTGAATATCTCAAAAGGTTCGGACTTGTGTTTCAACAAGAACATATGTCTGAATCTAAAGAGATTATCAGAGAATGTAATGAAGTACAAGGAACCGGTCTTGGCATCTGTAGACAGGGGACCTTACATACATCAACATGTATCATCCCAAGAGTTCACTAACTCTTTCTCTGTTTCCAGTAAACGGAGCTATGGTCATCTTATCTCTGTGACATGACTGGCAAGTTTCACAAGATGTAAATTCAAACTGATTTAAATATGCATCTTCATGTAACTTCAGCTAGTCGGGTCGCATTGATATTGTTAGTTATATGTATGCCCTAGAGGCCATTACTGTACATAGGATGTATATTGTAGTGGATGCTGGGACATATATAGTGAGGACTTTCTTGCTCGACATGATAGTATGCTATCTGGTTGATCTTTACCTTAACGTGTACACTGATTGTCTCTCTATTACATGTTGGTAAAGCCCTTAGGATGTGTACTTGACTACCTGGACTATGATGCGGATCATACTAGTGGGGACATGGTAGTCTATAAGTACATCCTTCAAAGTCCCTAGTCGTAGGTGTATCGAGACGGGGCATCGATATACCAGAGTAGACTAGCGTATACCTTCTCGACCCATACAGATGGGCGATGGATGATCCCATATCCATTGGTGTTTGACATCAGAGATGATATACGGGTGCTCAGTAGAGACTGGGTACACTGGACGGACTCGCCGAGAACTCCCAGATGGTATTATACCTCACGTCAGATGGCAGTTCTCTGGTGACACTGGTACAGAGTAGTCTGTTGACCGGAGATCGTCATAGAGTCTTGTGTGGTTCCCACTGTGCTTTGATTTCCATCTTACCACGTCCAAGAGGGCGTGCAAAACGGTGGTTTTTGGGTACAGTCCCGAGTCACATGGAGGCAATGAGCGATAGGAGGGGATTCGTCTCTCCCGGTATAGGGGGTTGATGTTGCGCTGTGTTCGATTGGCTATAACAGGAAATCCCTGGCCAGGGTTGCTGAGATTTACTGGTAAGTATTACCAGTAGTTTCTCGAAGTGTTATAGACCTCATATCGACACGACTTATCGAGCTATTGGGGTCTGACGTTTAGCACCCCTAGGCGAGATATGCGACATATCAGACGATGAGACCGGACTGTACGGTAGTGTTACTGGTCGGATTCACTGGAGTGTAAGCGGGCTTGCTCGTCGATCTTCAGATCGCTCAATACCCGGGTGGCCGTTACGTTTAGCAGACCGCTTGCGGCTTGTGGATGCTTGATATGATCATCATCTGCTGCCGGCGTATTGACGAGTCTTTAGAGTCCTACACAGAGGTTTCCTGGCTCAAGCGAAACGAAATAGGAGCGCATATGAGATATGTGCGGGACCGAGAATGATACCAGTATGTGATACTGTATTCGATTCTCGCGATATGTGACATTGATCGGTTATATGCGATATAGCCGGGTTATCGGATCAAGTGTTGATTCGATAAGTTGTTACTGTAGATATTAGTCGGTTATATGCGATATGACCGGATCATTAAATTAAGTGTTGATTTAATGATTTAATGCATAATTATATATTTGATATATTACTTTGCATTAACTAGTATCGGTTCACTTTAAATGGATTTTCTCACTCGGGTGTGCGCATTGCATATGTGATATGATTTTGTGCACTTGATTGTATCATGTTTGATGATACATGCTTTTTGGTTAAGTGTAAAGTATTAAACTATGGTTAAGTGGATGATTAGGGTTTTTACTTATTCATTTATTTATTTCATTTATTCTTTTTGGAAAATAGAATGCAAAGAGAAAAATGGTGGAATTCTTTTGTTCATTCATGAAGCTTCATGAATACTTTGACTTAGTCACCATTTTTGTCTTCATACCTAACCTAACCATTCACTTAACTTGAGTTTAGTCTCTACACATAACCATGGTTGGATTATGATAAGTTTGGATTTTCTTTTCTATTTTAATTTAACTTATCATAACTTTCTTCTTCTTCTTCTTCTTCATCTTCAACCTTGAAGAAAGCTTTCTACCAACAATGGTGGAATGTGAAAATGAGTGAGAAATCCAATTCTAAAGTGAACCCACTTCCTATTTCTTCATCCTCTACCTCTTGCCAAGTAGTAGAGTGTGTTTCCTTCACAAGTTTTCATGGCTTGGTGAAGGTGGAGCTTGATCTAGCGATGCTTCGACGTAGATCATCTTCGGCACGTCGTCGATGACCTAGCCCGCTTCTTCTCCGATGAAGCGGACGCAAGAGCCCGGATTTTGATTTGGACAGCGAGGATACTTCGTTGCGGAGCTATGGAGGTGGAGAACCGGATCTACAAAGGTTGTATTTCCGTTCACTTAGTTAAAGTAGTTAACTAGTTGCTTTTTCGCCTAGACATCTAGCCAACGATCCGTACACTAGGGTTTCTCGGCACCATAATTTTTGAAATTGGCATGGTTGATGCCTTGTGAGACCTCTTGAGAGTGCCTAGGAACCCTACAGTGGTATTAGAGCCTAGCTAGAGCTTTAGGCGAAGTCCAGACGGAATTTGAATTCCGAACGAACCCGAAACCCCAATACAAATTGCTCTCTGTACTTTTTCTGAAAACGTGGATTTTTCCAGATTAAAAATTACCAAAAAATTCAGCAGGTAATTGCATGAGTTACTGTGAAGCACGTGGCAATAACTCGACTACAGAGGCGCGGAACCGCGGCCCCCATTATGGGATTCGCGGCGGTTCCGCGGCCACTGTGTTGAGTTACACCACGTGGCTTGCACAGTAATTCATATTTTGTAATGCTGAGTCTTCTGGAAATTTTTAGTATTTATTCAAGAGTTGAATTTTCTGGGGTAGTGTTGGGACTTCGTGTATTCGATCGGAGTATCAAATTTTGTCTGTGTGGCTTTCCGGATAAATTTTAGAATATGTTAAAAAGTTCGACCGGATATAAATACCCAATTTTTCCCCTGTCGGGAAATTTCCAAGTGTTGGATTTTTCCGTAGTTTAACGACGTTCTAAGTAGTGCAAGTAACGCGATGGACCCTCTAGAAGACAACAAACCTTAACTCGATTATGTGACCGTCTTGAACTGCCCTTTGAACCTTCGGGTTTGGGGCAGTACGGCGTGCCACATGTGAGGCGTTGGCTTGACCCTTCTACGGCTGGACCGTTGGTACTGAGGCACGAACGAAATGTTGTTAGACTTGTTTCATGTGTTGATCTGTATCGGGAAAACTTGGGTGTTCGAATGTTCAATCGGAAAGTTTAACATTTTCTAATTATCTGGAATGAGATACAATAATTGGAATTCACAAACAGTTATGTGATAACTGAATGAATGTTATAAACATAGCACTTTAGTCTCACTTGATCGGTTGCCACGGAATTTTGATGCGATCAAAAGTCCGTCGCAATCACGTAGCGTACGCGGATACTCGCCGGGTAAACTTAATAGACAGCCTCACTCCATAGCCCCGACCAAGTGACTGTAGGAGAACCCCGTCGCCGAAAGCATCCGTTCGGGTGCTCGCGGCAGCGGTGTTCCGCCTTGGTGCACTTCGTCGACGGCATCGGGGGTGCGGCCGCCTACTGAAGTTTGCGACGAGCATTCGATCAAAATATCGGGAATCCTGTTGAATTGCCCGACTTGGTATTGAAAAGTGTTTTCGATTTTTGAGACTAAAATGCGGGGTTTATAATTGTTAGGCATGCGATGTCTAAGGAATTCATTTGGTCAGGCATGCGATGTCTGAGGTGATTGCGGATTCCAACTGTTGTAGTTTTACACTTTCTTTTCTGTGACCGTAAGTGTAATATGTGATATCGCCGGTTTCGTTGCTATATGTCAACGACAATTGGGATGCGCATGTTTACTTACGTTGATGACATGTGATGTTATGTGTTGCTGGATATGTTATATTGGATCGTCGTGTTTGAATAGCCGGGGTTTTTTATGTGAGATGAGTGTTTTTCATTTTCATTCATGTAAAAAATTGTATGTAATATTCTTTTATTGGGGCGCTTCCAGGTTGCGGAAGTTGTCACCATTTGTATATTATTTACTTTTCCGCACTAGGATAGACCTAAGGAGGGGAGCACAAGTAACCGGGTTCTGGAGTCCAGTGGGAGACCAACTCGAGGAGTCGAGTCCGGGTCTCCTAACTCTAGAATTGGTAGGGTTGCTTGCCGCTCTCGTAGGGGTCTAGGGGTGTGGGTTTGGCTATTCATCACGACCGTGGAATCCGTGTTTTATACTGGCTCGTATTGAAAACACGGACGTCCTAGTATATCCAATATTTCATATGTTTCTTCTGCTGCGATATCTGTGATGTGATCATGTGATGTTCTGTGATAGATACAGTATATAGTATATATGATATATTATATAGACGTTACTTATGTTTTACACCCGCGCTAGCCCTGCCCCGCTCTGTCGTTAGTTACCTAACCTAACGGTGCACGAGGGGACATCGAGGCGAATGCGGATGGCATAAGTGTACGTCGTATTTATCTGTGATGTTTAGGTATTTAAATGATGGGACTTCATTAATGTGATTAATGAATTAAAAGAAACCTAAGATGTTGTAGAATCGAATTTCAAAATAAAACAGGTAGCTACAGTTCTTGCTTTGCACAGCGGTATATGTGATATATCCTGCACCTTATTCGATAAGGAAAGGACCGAGATCCCTTCACCGGGAGTGACTCCTTTAGCAATAACTGGTTGATGCTACGCCTTCGGTTTGTCTTTTGATTGCTTTTAAGAGTTTTTGCTTTGCACAGTGATATATGTGATATATCCCGCACCTCATTCGACGAGGAAAGGACCGACGATCCCTTCACCGGGAGTGACTCCTTTAGCAAAACTAGAAAAGCCTCAAAAGCACTCCATTTCAAAATCATTCGATCCTACAACGATATCAAGTTCATTACGCAATAGGTTTTCAGAAAAACCTGTCGTAGCCCTCCGTCATTTCAGATAAGTCCTATTTAGTATTCGTGCTACGTTTGTTGGCCTGCGTCAAGGCGTAGTGTGCGGTAGCTAACTAGTATTTATCTGCTTATGCATATGATGCAGATTGGATTAGGGTAGTCGTGCGACTTTGTTGGCCTGCGTCAAGGGTCGTGCGGATGGGTTTAATTCAATCAAGAAATGACGGGTAGAACTTGACTAGCGGACTATGGTTTGTTGGCCTGCGTCAAGGTCATAGGACGCTAGGGGCAAAATATTATCGGGAATTTCAAGTGTTGAAATTTGCAATGAGATTGCATACCTTCTATGAGATAGTTGGATCCCGATACCCGCTGCGAGTAATTGTTACTTCTGGGAGAGTTTTATACATTACAATTAGCCGATCAAGTAGGTGTCTAGAAAGGTGTCAACGGGGTTACGCCTCTGGGAAAACGAGGTTTACATTAATTAGGTTCGTGCGAAAGCACAGGGGACCTCCCTCAAAGTACCGACACTAGCCTGGCTGAAAGATTGGCGAACTTGTAGTGTGTAATTAATCCCGGCTAGTGTTTCCTTTTAGGGTTTGAAGGAAGATTTGATAAAAAGCAGTGGGAGCCATCCTGATTAGATAAAATAATAACCAATCTATTCTTGCAAGAGCGCACGCTGAGTGTTTTCTTCTCTCTCTCTCCAGGTAGCGACCATATCACGCCTTAATCAAGATAATAATACGGAATATTGACCGAACCCGCTTGTTATACTGAGCTGGGGAACGTTGGTCCCGCTCCAACTTATAAATGTTATAAGACAGAGCAGGAAATTGGGGAATACCAGATTTCCCGTGCCGCCCAAACGAAGAGAGTGCATGCTGATGCATCATCTTCGGGTGTGTTCATTATACAGAACTGTTTCTCAGTATCCTCCGCATCCTGGTATATGATACCGGATCAGGATCCCAGATATGTAATCTGTTACATAGGGCTACAAAAGGGTAGAAAGACTGAGAACGGGTGATAAGTTTCATGAGGCAGAAAACGGGGCAAGTGTTGCAGCCAAGTCTGTTGGTCACTGTCACCCTGTATTACCAATACATTGATTCTGAACGAATATTATTAGATACCGAACCTGATATACAAAATCATATCAGTCTCTTTATTAGTAAAGAAATGATAAAATTTTGTATGGTTGGATTATGTTTTGAACATTTCCTATATCAAAAGTTGATCGGATCAGGCACGTTATCTAAAAGCATTGATGTTCTAAATCAAACTACAGTTCTTAGTGTACAGAACACACACAAGAGGAAGAGTTCAGAAATGAACGGATCCTTCTTGAGGCATTGTAGACTAGGTCATATCAATGCGACCCGACTAGCTGAAGTTACATGTAGATGCATATTTAAATCAGTTTGAATTTACATCTTGTGAAACTCGCCAGTCATGTCACAAAGATAAGATGACCACAGCTCTGTTTATTGGTAACAGAGAAAGAGTTAGTGAACTCTTGGGATGATACATGTTGATATATGTAGGTCCCCTGTCTACACATGCCAAAACCGGTTCTTTGTACTTCATTACATTCTCTGATAATCTCTCAAGATTCAGACATATGTTCCTGTTGAAACATGAGTCCGAACCTTTTGAGATATTCACAGAATATAAGCGAGAAGTAGAGAACCAAAATATGGGTATAAGTATTATGTCCTTTGATGTGATCAAGGAGGAGAATACTTGAGCACGGAAATTCTGGACTATTCTAAAGGAGAATGAGATTCTCTCTCGGCATTACTCCTCCGAATACACCATAGCACGATGGTATATCGGGGCGGAGCAATCACACCCTATATGATATGGTGTGCTCTATGATGAGTATTACTGAGTTACCTATTTCCTTTTAGGGAGTTGTGCACTTAATAAGCTGCATACCTATTGAATAGGGTTCCAATCAAATCAGTTGCCTACCACTTCATATGTCATATGGAAAGGGAAGAGCCCATGTCTTAAGCTAGTTAAGATTTGGGGTTGTCCGGCCTATGTCTAAAAGCAAAATCCGGACAAGCTCGAGGCAAGGTCTGTTATGTAAAACTGGAAATGTTCCAGCTATACAAACAACAGCAGATGATTTGGGAGAACCAAAAGATTCAGTAGATTCCAACGAACCTCAGCCTCTCCGCCGATCTAGTAGGGTTCCTCACCCACCTGAGAGATACTTCGGTTGCTCTATGACAGTGGGAGCGAGGATTGCATCATGAGATGATGACCCAACTAGTTTCGAGCAGGCCATCGAGAGTGACGACTCTGTAAGAATGGCTGGATGCTTAGTGATCTGAGATGGAATCCTTATACACCAACAAAGTATGGACTTTGGTTGCTATATCTGAAGGGTTAAATCCCCATCAGGAGCAAGTATATCTTGAGAAGATTACTTGGTGTACATGGAAAAGTTGAGACTTTCAAAGCTGGACTTGTTAAAGGTTTTCGTCATCGACCAAGCGTGGATAATGATGAAACCTTTTCAAGTAGCTATGCTTAAGTCCATCCAGATCCTACTTACCATGGCTACATACCATGACTACGATATCTGGTGGTTGGGTGTCTTGACTGCTTTTCTAAATGATGATTTAGAAGAGAGCGTCTATAAGTACACAGCCAGAGGGCCACGTAGACAGTGGGAGCAGCGGAAACGTGTGCAAGATACTTTATAGGATAAAGCAGGCATCGCGGAGTTGGAACATCTGTTTTGATGGATTAGTCAAAGAAGTTGACATCATCAAAATGGTAGATGAACCTTGTATATACAAAAAGGTAGTAGGGAGTATGGTGACGATCCTCGTAGAGTACGTGGATGACATACTCTTGATAGGGAAGGAGTTTCCTATGCTACGCTCGATCAATCTCCGCTTATCACACTGATTCTCCATACAAGATCAAAGTGATACCTACTAAATCCTGGATTTTGGATCTATGAGATAGATCTAATTGGATGTTAGGAATCTCACTAGTTGTAGTGAGAAGGTATCAATCGATCCTGGGGAGAATCACTGGAAGTGTTCCAGGGTGATAAAGACGACTGAATGTCAGTCGCAGGCATTGTCTTTACCCTCAGTAAAGGGACGGTATGTTGGAAGAGTTCCAAGCTAGATACCGTGGCATACTAGACGATAAAGGCAGGATACATCGCTACTAAAGATGCTACCAAAGAGGCTGTTTGGGTGTATATTGGTTCATGAGATGAACTTAGTTCCTCCCATTGTGTGACAATGGAGTTGTGGCTTATGCCATGGAACGTCCGTCCCATCAGTGATCCAGACATATTCTAAGGCAGTATCACCTGATCATGGAGATAGTTGATCTCCAGGGTGATCGAGGTTTGGAGAGTAGACTCAGAGGACAACACAGCGGATCCACTCACAAAGGCCTGTTCCCAGAGAGAGACTTTAATGGGATGGTTGAGTATGAGATACTTCAAACCACTGCTACAGATGGCCCTAGTGCAAGTGGGAGATTGTTAGTTATATGTATGCCCTAGAGGCCATTACTGTACATAGGATGTATATTGTAGTGGATGCTGGGAAATATATAGTGAGGACTTTCTTGCTCGACATGATAGTATGCTATCTGGTTGATCTTTACCTTAACGTGTACACTGATTGTCTCTCTATTACATGTTGGTAAAGCCCTTAGGATGTGTACTTGACTACCTGGACTATGATGCGGATCATACTAGTGGGGACATGGTAGTCCATAAGTACATCCTTCAAAGTCCCTAGTCGTGGGTGTATCGAGACGGGGCATCGATATACCAGAGTAGACTAGCGTATACCTTCTCGACCCATACAGATGGGCGATGGATGATCCCATATCCATTGGTGTTTGACATCAGAGATGATATACGGGTGCTCAGTAGAGACTGGGTACACTGGACGGACTCGCCGAGAACTCCCAGATGGTATTATACCTCACGTCAGATGGCAGTTCTCTGGTGACACTGGTACAGAGTAGTCTGTTGACCGGAGATCGTCATAGAGTCTTGTGTGGTTCCCACTGTGCTTTGATTTCCATCTTACCACGTCCAAGAGGGCGTGCAAAACGGTGGTTTTTGGGTACAGTCCCGAGTCACATGGAGGCAATGAGCGATAGGAGGGGATTCGTCTCTCCCGGTATAGGGGGTTGATGTTGCGCTGTGTTCGATTGGCGATAACAGGAAATCCCTGGCCAGGGTTGCTGAGATTTACTGGTAAGTGTTACCAGTAGTTTCTCGAAGTGTTATAGACCTCATATCGACACGACTTATCGAGCTATTGGGGTCTGACGTTTACCACCCCTAGGCGAGATATGCGACATATCAGACGACGAGACCGGACTGTACGGTAGTGTTACTGGTCGGATTCACTGGAGTGTGAGCGGGCTTGCTCGTCGATCTTCAGATCGCTCAATACCCGGGTGGCCGTTACGTTTAGCAGACCGCTTGCGGCTTGTGGATGCTTGATATGATCATCATCTGCTGCCGGCGTATTGACGAGTCTTTAGAGTCCTACACAGAGGTTTCCTGGCTCAAGCGAAACGAAATAGGAGCGCATATGAGATATGTGCGGGACCGAGAATGATACCAGTATGTGATACTGTATTCGATTCTCGCGATATGTGACATTGATCGGTTATATGCGATATAGCCGGGTTATCGGATCAAGTGTTGATTCGATAAGTTGTTACTGTAGATATTAGTCGGTTATATGCGATATGACCGGATTATTAAATTAAGTGTTGATTTAATGATTTAATGCATAATTATATATTTGATATATTACTTTGCATTAACTAGTATCGGTTCACTTTAAATGGATTTTCTCACTCGAGTGTGCGCATTGCATATGTGATATGATTTTGTGCACTTGATTGTATCATGTTTGATGATACATGCTTTTTGGTTAAGTGTAAAGTATTAAACTATGGTTAAGTGGATGATTAGGGTTTTTACTTATTCATTTATTTATTTCATTTATTCTTTTTGGAAAATAGAATGCAAAGAGAAAAATGGTGGAATTCTTTTGTTCATTCATGAAGCTTCATGAATACTTTGACTTAGTCACCATTTTTGTCTTCATACCTAACCTAACCATTCACTTAACTTGAGTTTAGTCTCTACACATAACCATGGTTGGATTATGATAAGTTTGGATTTTCTTTTCTATTTTAATTTAACTTATCATAACTTTCTTCTTCTTCTTCTTCATCTTCAACCTTGAAGAAAGCTTTCTACCAACAATGGTGGAATGTGAAAATGAGTGAGAAATCCAATTCTAAAGTGAACCCACTTCCTATTTCTTCATCCTCTACCTCTTGCCAAGTAGTAGAGTGTGTTTCCTTCACAAGTTTTCATGGCTTGGTGAAGGTGGAGCTTGATCTAGCGATGCTTCGACGTAGATCATCTTCGGCACGTCGTCGATGACCTAGCCCGCTTCTTCTCCGATGAAGCCGACGCAAGAGCCCGGATTTCGATTTGGACAGCGAGGATACTTCGTTACGGAGCTATGGAGGTGGAGAACCGGATCTACAAAGGTTGTATTTCCGTTCACTTAGTTAAAGTAGTTAACTAGTTGCTTTTTCGCCTAGACATCTAGCCAACGATCCGTACACTAGGGTTTCTCGGCACCATAATTTTTGAAATTGGCATGGTTGATGCCTTGTGAGACCTCTTGAGAGTGCCTAGGAACCCTACAGATATGACCTAGTCTACAATGCCTCAAGTAGGATTCGTTCATTTCTGAACTCTTCCTCTTGTGTGTGTTCCGTATACTAAGAACTGTAGTTTGATTTAGAATATCAATGCTTTTAGATAACGTGCCTGATCCGATCAACTTTTGATATAGGAAATGTTCAAAACATTATCCAACAATACAAAATTATATCCTTTCTTTACTAATAAAGAGACTGATATGATTTTGTATATCAGGTTCGGTATCTAATAACATTCGTTCAGAATCAATGTATTGGTAATACAGGGTGACAGTGACCAACAGACTTGGCTGCAACACTTGCCCCGTTTTCTGTCTCATGAAACTTATCACCCGTTCTCAGTTCTCTACCTTTCTGTTGCCCTATGTAACAGATTACATATCTGGGATCCTGATCTGGTATCACATACCCAGGACGTAGAGGATACAGAGAAACAGTTCTTTGAAATGAACACACCCGAAGATGATGCATCAGCATGCACTCTCTTCGTTTGGGCGGCACGGGAAATCTGGTATTCCCCAATTTCCTGCTCTGTCTTATAACAATTATAAGTTGGAGCGGGACCAACGTTCCCCAGCTCAGTATAACAAGCCGGTTCGGTCAATATTCCGTATTATTATCTTGATTAAGGCGTGATATGGTCGCTACCTGGAGAGAGAGAGAAGAAAACACTCAGCGTGCGCTCTTGCAAGAATAGATTGGTTATTATTTTATCTAATCAGGATGGCTCCCACTGCTTTTTATCAAATCTTCCTTCAAACCCTAAAAGGAAAGACTAGCCGGGATTAATTACATACTACAAGTTCGCCAATTTTTCAGCCAGGCCAGTGTCGGTACTTTGAGGGAGGTCCCCCGTGCTTTCGCACGAACCTAATTAATGTAAACCTCGTTTTCCCAGAGGCGTAACCTCGTTAACACCTTTCTAGACACCTACTTGATCGGCTAATTGTAATGTGTAAAACTCTCCCAGGAGTAACTCTTACTCACAGCGGATATCGGGATCCAACTATCTCATAGAAGGTATGCAATCTCATTGCAAATTTCAACACTTGAAATTCCCGATAATATTTTGCCCCTAGTGTTCTATGACCTTGACGAATGCCAAACAACCCATAGTCCACTAGTCAAGTTCAACCCGTACATTTCTTGATTGAATTAAACCCACCCGCACGACCCTTGACGAATGCCAAACAACACCGTACGAATACCCTAATCCAATCGCATCATATGCTCAAGCAGATAAATACTAGTTAGCTACCGTACACTACGCCTTGACGAATGCCAAACTACCGCAGCACGAATACTAACTAGTACATATCTGAAATGACGGAGGGCTACAACAGGTTTTTCTGAAAACCTATTGCGTAATGAACTTGATATCGTTGTAGAATCAAATGATTTTTAAAAATGGAGTGTTTTTGAGGCTTTTCTAGTTTTGCTAAAGGAGTCACTCCCGGTGAAGGGATCGTCGGTCCTTTTCTCGTCGAATGAGGTGCGGGATATATCATATATATTACTGTGCAAAGCAAAACACTTAAAAGCGATCAAAAGACAAACCGAGTGTGTAGCATCTGCCAGTTATTGCTAAAGGAGTCACTCCCGGTGAAGGGATCTCGGTCCTTTCCTCATCGAATAAGGTGCAGGATATATCATATATACCGCTGTGCAAAGCAAGAACTGTAGCTATCTGTTTTATTTTGAAATTCGATTCTACAACATCTTAGGTTTCTTTTTTTTTCATTAATCATATTAATGAAGTCCCATCATTTAAGTACCTAAACATCACAGATAAATACGACGTACACTTATGCCATCCGCATTCGCCTCGATGTCCCCTCGTGCACCGTTAGGTTAGGTAACTAACGGCAGAGCAGGGCAGGGCTAGCGCGGGTGTAAAACATAAGTAACGTCTATATAATATATCATATATACTATATACAGTATCTATCACAGAACATATCACATGATCACATCACAGATATCGCAGCAGAAGAATCATATGAAATATTGGATATACTAGGACGTCCGTGTTTTCAATACGAGCCAGTATAAAACACGGATTCCACGGTCGTGATGAATAGCCAAACCCACACCCCTAGACCCCTACGAGAGCGGCAAGCAACCCTACCAATTCTAGAGTTAGGAGACCCGGACTCGACTCCTCGAGTTGGTCTCCCATTGGACCCTAGAACCCGGTTACTTGTGCCCTCCTCCTTGGGTCTATCCTAGTACGGAAAAGTAAATAATATACAAAGGGTGACATCTTCCGCAATCTGGAAGTGCCCCAATAAAAGAATATTACATACAAGTTTTTACATGAATGAAAATGAAAAACACTTATCTCACATAAAAAACCCCGGCTATTCAAACACGACGATCCAATATAACATATCCAGCAACACATAACATCACATGTCATCAACGTAAGTAAATATGTGCATCCCAATTGTCGTTGACATATAGCAACGAAACCGGCGATATCCCATATTACACTTACGGTCACAGAAAAGAAAGTGTAAAACTACAACAGTTGGAATCCGCAATCTCCATAGACATCGCATGCCTAATCAAATGAATTCCTTAGACATCGCATGCCTAATAATTATAAACTCCGCATTTTAGTCTCATTATCGAAAACTCTTTTCAATATTAAGTCGAGCAATTCAACAAGATTCCCGACATCCTGATCGAATACTCGTCGCAAACTTCAATAGACGGCTGCACCCCCGATGCCTCCGACGAAGTGCACTAAGGCGGAACACCGCTACCGCGAGCACCCGAACGGATGCTTTCGGCGACGGGGTTCTCCTACAGTCACTTGGTCGGGGCTATGGAGCGAGGCTGTCTATTAAGTTTACCCGGCGAGTATCCGCGTACGCTACGTGATTGTGACGGACTTTTGATCACATCAAAATTCCGTGGCAACCGATCAAGTGAGACTAAACTGCTATGTTTATAACATTCATTCAGTTATCTCATAACTTATTGTGAATTCCAATTATTGTATCACATTCCGGATAAATAGAAAATGTTAAACTTTCCGATCGAACAATCGAACACCCAAGTTTTCCCGATACAGACCAACACATGAAATAAGTTTAAAGACATTCACTTCGTGCCTCAGTACCAACGGTCCAGCCGTAGAAGGGTCAAGCCAACGCCTCACATGTGGCACGCCGTACTGCCCCAAACCCGAAGGTTCAAAGGGCAGTTCAAGACGGTCACATAATCGAGTTAAGGTTTGTTGTCTTCTAGAGGGACCATCGCGTTACTTGCACTACTTAGAACGTCTTTAAACCTCGGAAAAATCCAACACTTGAAAATTTTCCGGCAGGGGAAAAGTTGGGTATTTATATCCGGTCGAACTTTTTAACATATTCAAAAATTATCCGGAAGCCACATAGACAAAATCTGATAATCCGATCGAACTATTCGAATCCCCAAAACAACCCAGAAAATTCAACTCTTGAATAAATTTTTAAAAATTCCCAGGAAAACCAGCACTATCAATTAGGAGTTACTGTGTACAATTAATTGAATAAGGAAGCCGTACGGCCGCGGAACCGCCGCACGAGCCATGCTCGTGCCGCGGAACCGCGGCAGTTTGATGGAGTTAGGCACACGAATTTTACAGTAACTCTTAAAATCACCTGCTGATTTTTCTGCATATTTTTATCTGGAAAAAACCCAGTTTTTGAAAAAAGTACAGAGAAGGCTATTGCATTAGGGTTTCGGGTTCGTACGGACTTCAAACTTCGTTTACACATCGCCTAAGGCTCTAGCTAGTCTCTGATACCACTGTAGGGTTCCTAGGAACTCTCAAGAGGTCTCACAAGGCATCAACCATGCCAATTTCAAGTTCTACGGTGCTGAGAAACCCTAGACTACGGATCGTTAACTAGATATTTAGGCGAAACAGAAACTAGTTAACAACTTAACTAAAAGTACGGAAATACAACCTTTGTAGATCCGGTCCTCCACCTCCATAGCTCCGCAATGAAGTCTCCTCGCTGTCCATATCCAATCCCGGGCTCTAGCGTCGGCTTCATCGGAGAAATGGGCGGGCAAGGTCGTCGGCTTCGTGCCGAAGATGATCTACGTCGAGGCATCACAAGATCAAGCTCCAACTTCACCAAGTCATGAAACTTGTGAAGAAAACACACTCTACTACTTGGCAAGAGGTAGAGGATGAAGAAATAGGAAGTGGGTAGACTTTAGAATTGGATTTCTCACTCTTTTTCATCAATCACCATTGATGAAGTCCAGGTCTTCTTGAAGAAGAAGAAGAAGAAGATGATAATATTATGATAGAACAAAAAATATTAACTTGAAAAGATAATCCCATTCATTCTTATCATAATAGTTACCATGGTTAAGTGTAGAGAATGAACCAAGGTTAAGTGAATGGTTAGGTTAGGCATGAAACAAAAATGGTGGACTTTTTCAAAGCTTCATGAAGCTTCAATGTAAAACAAAGCAAGCCACCATTTCTTTTCTTTTGCCAAAATGAATGAATAAATGAATAAATAGATAATAAGTGAATAAACAAAACCCTAACCACTCTCACAACCATGGTTTAATCTTTACACAAATCCAAGTTAACATGTATCATCAAACATGACACAATCAAGTGCACAAAAGCATATCACATATACAACTTGTGCAATCCAAGTGAGAAAATCCATATAAAGTGAACCAATACTAGTTAATGCAAAGTAATATATCAAATATATAATTATACATTAAATCATTAAATCAACACTTGATTCAATGATCCGGTCATGTCGCACATAACCGACTAGTATCCAATGTATCGGCTTATCGAATCAATCCTTGATTCGATATCTAGGTTATATCGAATATAACCAATCGATACATTCATCACGAGAATGGAATACGGTATCACATACAAGCATTATTCTCGGTCCCGCACATATCTCATATGCGCTCCTATTTCATTTCGCTTGAGCCAGGAAACCTCTGTGTAGGACTCTAAAGACTCGTCAATACGCCGGCAGCAGGTGATGATCATATCAAACATCCGCAAGCCGCAAGCGGTCTGCTAAACGTAACGGCCACCCGGGTATTGAGCGATCAGAAGATCGACGAGCAAGCCCGCTCACACTCCTGTGAATCCAACCAGTAACACTTACCGTACAGTCCGGTCTGATCGTCTGATATGTCGCATATCTCGCCTAGGGATGGTAAACGTCAGACCCCAATAGCTCGATAAGTCGTGTCGATATGAGGTCTATAACAATTCGAGAAACTACTGGTAACACTTACCAGTATATCTCAGCAACCCTGGCCAGGGATTTCCGGTCATAGCCAATCGAACACAGCGCAACATCAACTCCCTATACCGGGAGAGACGAATCCCCTCCTATCGCTCATTGCCTCCATGTGACTCGGGACTGTACCCAAAAACCACCGTTTTGCACGCCCTCTTGGACGTGGTAAGGTGGAAATCAAAGCACAGTGGGAACCACACAAGACTCTATGACGATCTCGGGTCAACAGACTACTCTGTACCAGTGTCACCAGAGAACTGCCATCTGACGTGAGGTATAATACCATCTGGGAGTTCTCGGCGAGTCCGTCCAGTGTACCCAGTCTCCACTGAGCACCCGTATATCATCTCCGATGTCAAACACCAATGGATATGGGATCATCCATCGCCCATCTGTATGGGTCGAGATGGTATACGCTAGTCTACTCTGGTATATCGATGCCCCGTCTCGATATACCCACGACTAGGGACTTTGAAGGATGTACTTATGGACTACCATGTCCCCACTAGTATGATCCGCATCATAGTCCAGGTAGTCAAGCACACATCCTATGGGCTTTACCAATATGTAACAGAGAGACAATCAGTGTACATGTTAAGGTAAAGAGTAACCAGATAGCATACTATCATGTCGAGCAAGAAAGTCCTCCCTATATATGTCCCAGCATCCACTACAATATACATCCAATATACAGTAATGGCCTCTAGGGCATACATATAACTAACACACTTCCTACCAGTCCTACCCGACTTTCCCACCTTCACTAGACCCTGTTTCTACACAGCCTTTGGGGAGCTTCACGTATCCAAACAATTTCGAATCTTTTACCGAAACCCCTTCACCACCCATGTCTAGTTTAGAACAGTCGTTGGCAGCTTATATTGCAGCAACAAACAAAATGACTAGGAATGTGGAAGCGTCCATGGCCGCCCTTATGCAACCGAGTGAACCGGTAGCTAGTTTCCAACTAGCTCCAAATTTTCCAATATATGTGGAGGCGGTTGGACAGAGTGAGAATTTGAGAGGATTTCCAAATCAAACCTACCTATACCCAATTCCAGGCCATAACTCCGGTTTTCCATCGATTGTCCTAAATAGTTCACCAGTTGAAAATAAAAACGAGTTGTGTGATTTTGTAGTGCTTGATTTGCCAGATTGTGAAGAACCCCTTTCGAGTGAAACCACACCTAATCCTTTCAATCTTTACACCTCCACTCTAGAACCTAAATTGATAAATATCCATGCTTTTGATGACGTGTCAGAAAAAATTGATTTTCACTTGATTGAGAATATAGACGCCGGGAATATTTTGGATGATGAACCTGTCGATTTGATTGAAATTTTATGTCCAATTCATCATCCCAAGTCATTAGTTGTTTCTCCCGAACTTCATATGCGTCTTGATTTTGATGATAATGGCATGGATGAGTTAAATATTGAGGAGAATTATGAGGATGGTATTGAGGAGGATTATGAAGATAATATTGAGGTTGAACCATTTTTGTTTGATGTGTCGGATTTTCCAATTCATCCTCCTGAACCTTTAACTGTTATATCACCCTCCCTCCTTTCCATCGTTCCGACCACGCACAAGATCACGCTTGAAGACTGTGAGCTTGAAACATTTCCCTTTGAATCTGACACAGTTCTCACAGCTGATAACACTTACGAGTGTTTCACTTTTTCGGACGATGTTGATGACTCACCGCCCGAGTTTGAGTCCTTTGAATTTTCAGATGAGTTAGTTGAACTATCAGACTCGGTTTCTTACAGTCGTTTCGAACCATTGATGGAATCTTTCCAGTTCGAGACAATTTATTACGGTGAGAATGAGACTATCCCTAATTCTCTTCCTTTCGTCCTTCCTATCGTTCCGACCGTGCAAGAGACCATTACGCTTTCATCTCCAATACCAAGTTCGGCGTACCCATGCTTTCTTGCGAATCTTGAGGGATTTGACCCCATTTCTCGACGGGTTGATAGGTTAGCACAATCGCTTTTAACACATCGGTTATCACAAATTGTGCTAATTTATTCACTCGATTTACACCCTCAAGATCGTGCTACCCTTCTTTATCTTTTCCGCCATTCTTCTCCACCACCGGGACCGTATCCCGTTTCTACCTCCACACGGTCTCGTGTGCTTCTCATCTCTTTTCTTTCCACTCCATTCTTTCACCAACTCGACCATTACCACGATAAGATTTTTGAATGGTTGGTGCTAACTTTTGGCTTGTGTAAGGCCAAGCTTAAGTTTGGGGGGAACCTTGTTGTATATATGTATATATATTTTTTGTTTTCTTTTTCTATAAAAAATAAAAAAAAATTCAAAACAATAAAAATTCAAATTTTTTTTTATAAATAAATAAACAGGGGAGTGCCGGCATTTTGACCCTCTTGGTGCAGCATGACAGTGAGGACACTGTCAAGTTTAAGTTTGGGGGTATGCTCGGTACGTCTTCTTCCTTCGCATTCATTTGTACATATTTTTTGCATTTGCATACTTATTTTAAAAACCCATAAAAAATTGAAAAATTTCAAAAATTATAAAAATTATTGTATTCAATTTTGGCTTATTTGACTCGAGTTTGACAGATAGGTTAACTAGCTAGGAACAACTAGATCTTAGACTTAGTAAATTAAAAAACCTAAAAATGACCTTCTT
Source organism: Agapanthus africanus (assembly GCA_030015575.1). Classification (NCBI taxonomy): domain Eukaryota; kingdom Viridiplantae; phylum Streptophyta; class Magnoliopsida; order Asparagales; family Amaryllidaceae; genus Agapanthus; species Agapanthus africanus. The sequence goes on along the minus strand of JASDDO010000019.1, from coordinate 386,320,407 downwards.
TAGAGTTTAACGGTAGAAAGTGTATGTCTTTGTAGTTTATTTAGAAATAGGCAAATTATGAGTTCACTTCTTGGGCTAAGTCAAAGCAGAGGAAAAGTATTGATATTTTTATTAGAGTATAAGTTTGAAAAATAATTCCTAGCTTAAGTCTAGATTCTAAAAATGTATACCCTACAATTTGCACAATCACGCACCTTAAAACTTGGAATAGTAGAGGAGACCTTGAAATGCTCTTGTCTAAAGTCCTTAGTACAATGAAATAAAAAAAGACAAGTGTGAATAAAGAAAGAAAAGAAAATGAACACTGGTTTTTGTGATTACTTAAGGCTGTAAAAAATAGAAAAATATTTAGCGAGGGTGCTTCATCACCTAGTGCCTTAGACCAACTGGTTTGGGAGTCACTGCTAAAGCCTTGGGTGTTGTAAGACTAGAAAGTACGCTTTAATGTGCAAACACATCTTGTAATCGGTCGTTGGTACCTCAAGAAGTATTAACGGTCGCATGAAGGATGTGTAAGCAAAATTCATTTAAATTCACCAACTAATAAGTACTTTGGACAACGGACAAGAGTATGATTGCTTGATTTGAATTTCCAAGTGTAGGGGTGATATTTACACACACGTGGGGATATGTGATTGGAGTTTATATGAGAGAAAGGAGTGAAGAATAGAACTTGTATCTTTAGTAGAGTTGATAGAAATTCCTAAGTGGAGATGGAACACTAGAAGGAAAACTTACGAAATGCCGAAAGCTAAGTAAGTCTATAGAACATGTATAATCTTAAGTTAGATAATGAGGAAGTGTGAAGAATACGGGTGGATAATTTATGAGGCGAAGATAATAGAATTCCTTGTTAGAAAACCTAATTGGAGAATTAAAGTTAATGGGCCGAATTGATAGAATTTTGTGGGTAGTATCCGCTGAAAACCCTCAGGAGACAACACTCCTCCTACTAGGGACACCTAGAGGTTTAACGGCTTGTTGCACGAGCTCAGTGCAATCGCATTTCCCTGCGAAAGTGCGGTTAGGTTTTTTGTAGAGAATAAAAATAAGTTTGCTCGAGGACGAGCAAAAGATAAGTTTGGGGGTATTTGTTCACACCATAATATTGTATTATTATATTCCCCATTCTTATTCGTTTTATAAATAAACAGGTGCTTTTGACGCATGTCTGCTACATATTACAGGTTACAGGTTCTTGGACAGAAAACAGTGAAAACGATGAAAAGACGAAGCAAAAGTGGATTTTGACCAACAAACAGAAGACTCTTGATCAAGCCTACATCAAAGATAAAATTCACAAAGTATAAGGCAATGCAAGGTCCAAGATTACAAAGCGAACGGTTAAAAGTCCACCGCAATTATTCACTGGAGATCTGGAAGAAACATAGAAGCTATTTTAATAAAAGAACCAAATAATAAGGAAGCCCAAAGACAGAAGAGCCAACAAAGGAAATTTCAAGGCCCAATACTTCCTTTTAAAGAGACAGAGACATAAAATTTTACCAAAACTTGGAGTCTACTTTGACTAGGTCTTCCTAAGGATATTTTGGTAAATGTAGACGTGCGAATCAATTGTAACCTAGCGTTTCCTACTCTATAAATAGGAACTCTAAATCATTGTAAAAGCTATGTCTCCCTTCATTAATAAATTTTAGAATTCTTTTGGAGAGCATCGGTGCCTCTTTTCAATTCATGAATTCAGATCTGACAATCTTGTGTTGATGTTTGGAGAGAGCCATCTATAAGTAGTTTTATTTAATTGCTCTAGTTTAGATTTTAATTCCTTGCCTTAGATGTTAGCATTGGGGAAGGCTTTTGAGAGATGAGATCTCTCATCCCTTTCTTGCCCATTATATATTTTCAATAGGACTCCATGCATACACGCACACACCGCGCCCTACGGCACCCTATCCCTCGAGGTAGCAGTGATACCGTAGTATAAAGGCCCGGTTGCGCGCGTTTTCCATGGAGGTTAGGGTAAGGATCTCTAAAGGACAGACAAGAACCTACAGGAAGAAACACCTTCCCGAATGGATCTAATCCCCTTTATTGATAATTACCATAACTCCTTTTAGATCCTAATTTGGGTATAGAAAGCGTTGAGATTTATTTACATTTCCAAACCATTCCTAAACCTAACTCTAGCAAGATTTAGATCTAGATAATCTTAGTATAGATAGATTTAGTTTTTAGATTTAATAATCAATCCGACCACAATCGGAATTAACTCGTTTGAGCGACTAGGAAATTCACAACATCCCTGTGGACCGACCCGTACTCACCGGCTAGCTACCATGCGACGCCGTTATTGATTGCGGTAATAGATAAGTTTTTGAGATCAATCGGCGATGAAGATTAAAAAAAAGAGGGTATGTCCACAAGCAAATTGGCACGGATGAAAACCCGAAAGGGCTCAATGAGTAAAAACAGCAGGACTCCCGGCGAGTTTGTGAAAACTCTAAAGGGCGCAAAATCGTAAAAAAGAGATGAAATGCACTCGCAAAGTCCTCTCGACTTTGTGAGGAGAAAATTCCCGCGTGAGATCCTTACGACTCACAAAGGAGCAACATACTTAGGAGTCCCCACGACTCCTAAGGAGAAAATACACCTACGAGATCCTTTCGACTTGTAGGGAGAAAATGCTTTTATAGGACCTTACGGTCCATAAAATTGAAGAGCCTTAGGTGATAGGGAGCTAAACCTGTCTCCTAAGCCACCGATTCCTAAATCCTCCCGGGGCAAATGATAAGTTGCTCCTGGCATTATTCCAGTGCAGCAATGCAGATACCAAACCAAACCAAAATCCCCAAATCCTCTCAAAGGCATATGATGATTCGCTCCTGGTACTATATACCAGTGTAGCGATGCTGATGTCAACACAAATCAAACCAACCAATTCCAACGGTGACCGTCCATGTTGTAAAAAGGGCAGTGCAGGCTTCCCACAAATCGGGAACCAAATCGCTCCGGGCCAGGAAAAAGTCTACCACGGACACTCCGCCTCGGAGACGCGTCAAGCGTCGACCGTCCATGTCGTAAAAAGGGCAGTGCAGGCTTTCCACAAATCGGGAACCAAATCGCTCCGGGCCAGCGAAAAGTCTACTACGGACACTCCGTCTCGGAGACGCGTCAAGCGACGACCGTCCATGTCATAAAAAGGGCAGTGCAGGCTTCCTACAAAGAGGGAACCAAATCACTTCGGGCCAGGAAAAAGTCAACTACGGACACTCCGCCTCGGAGACGCGTCAAGCGTCAACCGTCCATGTCATAAAAAGGGCAGTGCAGGCTTCCCACAAATAGGGTACCAAATCACTCCGGGCCAGGGAAAAGTCTACCACGGACACTCCGTCACGGAGATGCGTCAAGCGACGACCGTCCATGTCGTAAAAAGGGTAGTGCAGGCTTCCTACAAATCGGGAACCAAATCGCTCCGGGCTAGGGAAAAGTCTACCACGGACACTACGTCTCGGAGATGCGTCAAGCGTCAACCGTCCATGTCGTAAAAAGGGCAGTGCAGGCTTCCCACAAATCGGTAACCAAAGCGCTCCGGGCCAGGGAAAAGTCTTCCACGGACACTCCGTTTCGGAGATGCGTCAAGCGACGACCGTCCATGTAGTAAAAAGGGTAGTGCAGGCTTCCCACAAATCGGGAACCAAATCGCTCTGAGCCAGGGAAAATTCTACCACGGACACTCCGCCTCGGAGATGCGTCAAGCGTCGACCGTCCATGTCGTAAAAAGGGCAGTGCAGGCTTCCCACAAATCGGGAACCAAATCATTCCGGGCCAGGGAAAAGTCTACCACGGATACTCTGTCTCGGAGACGCGTCAAGCGACGACCGTCCATGTCGTAAAAAAGACAGTGCAGGCTTATTACAAAGAGGGAACCAAATCACTCCGGGCCAGGGAAAAATCTACCAGACACTCCGCCTCGGAGAAGCGTCAAACGTCGACTGTCCATGTCGTAAAAAGGGCAGTGCAGGCTTCCCACAAATCGGGAACCAAATCGCTCCGGGCCAGGGAAAAGTCTACCATGGACACTCCGTCTCGGAGACGCGTCAAGCGACGACCGTCCATGTCGTAAAAAGGGCAGCGCATGCTTCCTACAAAAAGGGAACCAAATCACTCCGGGCCAGGGAAAAGTCTACCATGGACACTCCGTCTCGGAGATGCGTCAAGCGTCGACCGTCCATGTCGTAAAAAGGGTACAGGCTTCCCATAAATCGGGAACCAAATCGCTCCGGGCCAGGGAAAAGTCTACCACGGACACTCCGTCCCGGAGACGCGTCAAGCGTTGACCGTCCATGTCGTAAAAAGGGCAGTGCAGGCTTCTCACAAATCAGGAACCAAATCGCTCCGGGTCAGGGAAAAGTCTACCACGGACACTCCGCCCCGGAGATGCGTCAAGCGTCGATCGTCCATGTCGTAAAAAGGGCAGTGTAGGCTTCCCACAAATCGGGAACCGAATCGCTCCAGGTCAGGGCGTCGACCGTCCATGTCGTAAAAAGGGCAATACAGGCTTCCCATAAATCGGGAACCAAATCGCTCCAGGCCAGGGAAAAGTCTATCATGGACACTCCGTCTCGGAGACGCGTCAAGCGTCGACCGTCCATGTCGTAAAAAGGGCAGTGCAGGCTTCACACAAATCGGGAACCAAATCGCTCCGGGTCAGGGAAAAATCTACCATGGACACTCAGCCTCGGAGATGCATCAAGCGTCGACCGTCCATGTCGTAAAATGGGTAGTGCAGGCTTCCCACAAATCGGGAACCAAATCGCTCTGGGCCAGGGTATCGATCGTCCATGTCGTAAAAAGGGCAGTGCAGGCTTCCCACAAATCGGGAACCAAATCGCTCTGGGTCAGAGTGTCGACCGTCCATGTCGTAAAAAGGGCAGTGCAGACTTCCCACAAATCGGGAAGCAAATTGTTCCGGGCCAGGGTGTCGACCGTCCATGTCGTAAAAAAGGGCAGTGCGGGCTTCCCACAAATTGGGAACCAAATTGTTCCAGGCCAGAGAATAGTCTACCATGGACACTCCGCCTCGGAGACGCGTCAAGCGTCGACCGTCCATGTCGTAAAAAGGGCAGTGCAAGCTTCCCACAAATCGGGAACCAAATCGCTTCGGGTCAGGGAAAAGTCTACCATGGACACTCCGTCTCGGAGACGCGTCAAGCATCGACCTTCCATGTCGTAAAAAGGGCAGTGCAGGCTTCCCACAAATCGGGAACCAAATCGCTCCGGGTCAGGGCGTTGACAGTCCATGTTGTGAAAATGGTAGTGCAGGCTTCTAACAAATCGGGAACCAATCCCTCCGGGCCAGGGCGTCGACCGTCCATATCGTAAAAAAGGCAGTGCAGGCTTCCCACAAATCGGGAACCAAATCGCTCTGGGCAAGGGAAAAGTCTTCCACGGACACTCCGCCTCGGAGAAGCGTCAAGTGTCGACCGTCCATGTCGTAAAAAGGGCAGTGCAGGCTTCCCACAAATCGGGAACCAAATCGTTCTGGGTCAAGGCGTCGACCGTCCACGTCGTAAAAAGGGCAGTGCAGGCTTCCCACAAATCGGAACCAAATCGCTCCAGGTCAGGGCGTCGACCGTCCATGTCGTAAAAAGGGCAGTGCAAGCTTCCCACAAATCGTCCGGGCCAGGGCGTGGACCGTCCATGTCGTAAAAAAGTCAGTGCAGGCTTCCCACAAATTGGGAACTAAATTGCTCCGGGTCAGGGCGTTGACCGTCCATGTCGTAAAAAGGGTAGTGCAGGCTTCCCACAAATCAGGAACCAAATCGTTCCGGGTCAGGGCGTCGACCGTCCATGTCGTAAAAAGGGCAGTACACGCTTCCCATAAATCGGGAACCAAATCACTCCGGGCCAGGGAAAAGTCTACCACGGACACTCCGTCTCGGAGACGCGTCAAGCGTCGACCGTCCATGTCGTAAAAAGGGCAGTGCAGGCTTCCCACGAATCGGGAACCAAATCGCTCCAGATCAGGCAAAAGTCTACCACAGACACTCCGCCTCGGAGACGCGTCAAGCGTCGACCGTCCATGTCGTAAAAAGGGCAGTACAGGCTTCCCACAAATCGGGAACCAAATTGCTCCAGGTCAGGGCGTCGACCGTCCATGTCGTAAAAAGTTCAACACAAGCTTCCCATAAATCGGGAACCAAATCGCTACGGGTCAGGGAAAAGTCTTCCACGGACACTCCGTCTCGGAGACGCGTCAAGCGTCGACCGTCCATGTCGTAAAAAGGGCAGTGCAGGCTTCCCACAAATCGGGAACCAAATCGCTCCGGGTCAGTGAAAAGTCTACCACGGCACTCCGCCTTGGAGATGCGTCAAGCGTCGACCGTCCATGTCGTAAAAAGGGCAGTGCAGGCTTCACATAAATTGGGAACCAAATCGCTCCGGGCCAGGGCATCGACCGTCCATTTCGTAAAAAGAGCAGTGCAGGCTTCCCATAAATCGGGAACCAAATCATTCCGGGTGAGGGCTTCGACCGCCATGTCGTAAAAAGGGCAGTGCAAGCTTCCCACAAATCGGGAACCAAATCGCTCCGGGCTATGGCGTCGACCGTCTATGTCATAAAAAGGGCAGTGTGGGCTTCCCACAAATTAGGAACCAAATCGTTCCGGGCCAGGGAAAAGTCTACCACGGACACTCCGCCTCGGAGATGCGTCAAGCGTCGATCGTCCATGTCATAAAATGGGCAGTGCAGGCTTTGCACAAATCGGGAACCAAATCGCTCCGGGCCAGGGAAAAGTCTACCACGGACACTCCATCTCGGAGACGCGTTAAGTATCGACCGTCCATGTCGTAAAAAGGGCAGTGCAGGCTTCCCACAAATCGGGAACCAAATAGCACCGGGTCAGGGCGTCGACCATCCATGTCGTAAAAAGGGCAGTGTAGGCTTCCCACAACTCGGGAACCAAATCGCTCCGGGCCAGGGCGTCGACCGTCCATGTCGTAAAAAAGGCAGTGCAGGCTTCCCACAAATCGGGAACCAAATCGTTCCGGGTCAGGGAAAAGTCTACCACGGACACTCTGTCTCGGAGACGCGTCAAGCGTCGACCATCCATGTTGTAAAAAAGGCAGTGCGGGCTGCCCACAAATCGGAAACCAAATCGCTCCGGGTCAGGGCGTAGATCGTCCATGTCGTAAAAAGGGCAGTGCAGGCTTCCCACAATTTTGGAACCAAATCGCTCCAGGTCAGGGCGTCGACCGTCCATGTCGTAAAAAGGGCAGTGCAGACTTCCCACAAATCGGGAATCAAATCGCTCCGGGCCAGGGCATCGACCGTCCATGTCGTAAAAAGGGCAGTGCAGGCTTCCCACAAATCGGGAATCAAATCGCTCCCGGCCAGGGCGTCGACCGTCCATATCGTAAAAAGGGCAGTACAGGCTTCCCACAAATCGGGAACCAAATCGCTCCAGGTCAGGGCGTCGACTGTCCATGTCGTAAAAAGTGCAGTGTAGGCTTCCCACAAATCGGGAATCAAATCACTCCGGGCCAGGGCGTCGACCGTCCATGTCGTAAAAAGGGCAGTGCAGGCTTCCCACAAATCGGGAACAAAATCGTTACGGGCCAGGGAAAAGTCTACCACGGACACTCCGTTACTGAGATGCGTCAAGCGACGACCGTCCATGTGATAAAAAGGGCAGTGCAGGCTTCCTACAAATCGGGAACCAAATCACTCCGAGCCAGGGAAAATTCTACCACGGACACTCCGCTTCGGAGACGGGTCAAGCATCGATTGTCCATGTCGTAAAAAGGGCAGTGCAGGCTTCCCACAAATCGGGAACCAAATCTCTCCAGGCCAGGGAAAAGTCTACCACGGACACTCCGTCTCGGAGATGCGTCAAGCGACGACTGTCCATGTAGTAAAAAGGGTAGTGCAGGCTTCCCACAAATCGGGAACCAAATCGCTCCGGGCCAGGGAAAAGTCTACCACGGACACTCCGCCTCGGAGACGCGTCAAGCGTCGACCGTCCATGTCGTAAAAAGGGCAGTGCAGGCTTCCCACAAATCGGGAACCAAATCACTCCGGGCCAGGGAAAAGTCTACCACGGACACTCTGTCTCGGAGACGCGTCAAGCGACGACCGTCCAAGTCGTAAAAAAGACAGTACAGGCTTCCTACAAAGTGGGAACCAAATCACTCCGGGCCAGGGAAAAGTCTACCACGGACACTCCGCCTCGGAGACGCATCAAACGTCGACTGTCCATGTCGTAAAAAGGGCAGTGCAGGCTTTCCACAAATCGGGAACCAAATCGCTCTGGACCAGGGAAAAGTCTACCAGGGACAATCCGTCTCGGAGACGCGTCAAGCGACAACCGTCTATGTCGTAAAAAGGGCAGTGCATGCTTCCTACGAAGAGGGAACCAAATCACTCTGGGCCAGGGAAAGGTCTACCACGGACACTCCATCTCGGAGACGCGTCAAGCGTCGACCGTCCATGTCATAAAAAGGGTACAGGCTTCCCATAAATCGGGAACCAAATCGCTCCGGGCCAGGGAAAAGTCTACCATGGACACTCCGTCTCGGAGACGCGTCAAGCGTTGACCATCCATGTCGTAAAAAGGGCAGTGCAGGCTTCTCACAAATCGGGAACCAAATCGCTCCGGGTCAGGGAAAAGTCTACCACGGACACTCCACCTCGGAGACGCGTCAAGCGTCGATCGTCCATGTCGTAAAAAGTGCAGTGCAGGCTTCCTACAAATCGGAAACCAAATCACTCCAGGTCAGGGCGTCGACCGCCCATGTCGTAAAAAGTGCAGTACAGGCTTCCCAAAAATCGGGAACCAAATCGCTCCGGGCCAGGGAAAATTCTATCATGGACACTCCGTCTCGGAGACGCGTCAAGCATCGACCGTCCATGTCGTAAAAAGGGCAGTGCAGGCTTCCCATAAATCGGGAACCAAATCGCTCCGGGTCAGGGAAAAATCTACCATGGACACTCCGCTTCGGAGACGCATCAAGCGTCGACCGTCCATGTCGTAAAAAGGACAGTGCAGACTTCCCACAAATCGGGAACCAAATCGCTCCGAGCCAGGGTATCGACCGTCCATGTAGTAAAAAGGGCAGTGCAGGCTTCCCACAAATCAGGAACCAAATCGCTCCGGGTCAGGGCGTTGACCGTCCATGTCGGAAAAAGGGCAGTGCAGCCTTCCCACAAATCGGGAACCAAATTGCTCCGGGCCAGGGCGTCGACCGTCCATGTCGTAAAAAGGGCAGTGTGGGCTTCCCACAAATTGGGAACCAAATCGTTTCGTGCCAGAGAATAGTCTACCACGGACACTCCGCCTCGGAGACGCGTCAAGCGTCGACCGTCCATGTTGTAAAAAGGGCAGTGCAGGCTTCCCACAAAACGGGAACCAAATCGCTCCGGGTCAGGGAAAAATTTACCACGGACACTCCGTCTCGAAGACGCGTCAAGCATCGACCGTCCATGTCGTAAAAAGGGCAGTGCAGGCTTCCCACAAATCGGGAACCAAATCTCTCCGGGTCTGGGCATTGACAGTCCATGTTGTGAAAATGGCAGTACAGGCTTCCAACAAATCGGGAACCAATTCTCTCCGGGCCAGGGCGTCGGCCGTCCATGTTGTAAAAAAGGCAGTGCGAGCTTCCCACAAATCGGGAACCAAATCGCTCCGGGCACGGGAAAAGACTACCACGGACACTCCGCCTCGGAGACGCGTCAAGCATCGACCGTCCATGTCGTAAAAAGGGCAGTGCAGGCTTCCCACAAATCGGGAACCAAATCGCTCTGGGTCAAGGCGTCGACCGTCCACGTCGTAAAAGGGGCAGTACAGGCTTCCCACAAATCGGGAACCAAATCGCTCCAGGTCAGGGCGTCGACCGCCCATGTCATAAAAAGGGCAGTGCAGACTTCCCACAAATCGGGAACCAAATCGCTCCAGGTCAGGGCGTCGACCGTCCATGTCGTAAAAAGGGCAGTGCAAGCTTCCCATAAATCGGAAATCAAATCGCTCCGGGCCAGGGCGTCGACCGTCCATGTCGTAAAAAATTCGGTGCAGGCTTCCCATAAATCGGGAGCCAAATCGCTCCGGGTCAGGGCGTCGACCGTCCATGTCGTAAAAAGGGTAGTGCAGGCTTCCCACAAATCGGGAACGAAATCGCTCCGGGTCAGGGCGTCGATCGTCCATGTCTTAAAAAGGGCAGTACAGGCTTCCCATAAAGCGGGAACCAAATCACTCCGGGCCAGGGAAAAGTCTACCAGGGACACTCCATCTCGGAGACGTGTCAAGCGTTGACCGTCCATATCGTAAAAAGGGCAGTGCAGGTTTCCCACAAATCGGGAACCAAATCGCTCAGGATCAGGAAAAAGTCTACCACGGACACTCCGTCTCGGAGACGCGTCAAGCGTCGACCGTCCATGTCGTAAAAAGGGCAGTACAGGCTTCCCACAAATCGGGAACCAAATCACTCCAGGTCAGGGCGTCGACCGTCCATGTTGTAAAAAGGGCAGTACAGGCTTCCCATAAATCGAGAACCAAATCGCTCCGGGTCACGGAAAAGTCTACCACGGACACTCCGTCTCGGAGACGCGTCAAGCGTCGACCGTCCATGTCGTAAAAAGGGCAGTGCAGACTTCCCACAAATCGGTAACCAAATCGCTCCGGGTCAGGGAAAAGTTTACCACGGACACTCCGCCTCGGAGACGCGTCAAGCGTCGACCATCCATGTCGTAAAAAGGACAGTGCAGGCTTCATATAAATTAGGAACCAAATCGCTCCGGGCCAGGGTATCGACCGTCCATGTCGTAAAAAGGGCAGTGCAGGCTCCCTACAAATCGGGAACCAAATCGCTCCGGGTCAGGGCTTCAACCGTCCATGTCGTAAAAAGGGCAGTGCAGGCTTCCCACAAATCGGGAACCAAATCGCTCCGGGCCAGGGCGTCGACCGTACATGTCGTTAAATAGGTAGTGTGGGCTTCCCACAAATTGGGAACCAAATTGTTTCGGGCCATGGAAAAGTCTACCACGGACACTCCGCCTCGGAGACGCGTCAAGCGTCGACCATCCATGTCGTAAAAAGGGCAGTACAGGCTTCCCACAAATCGGGAACCAAATCACTCCAGGTCAGGGCGTCGACCGTCCATGTCGTAAAAAGGGCAGTACAGGCTTCCCATAAATCGAGAACCAAATCGCTCCGGGTCACAGAAAAGTCTACCACGGACACTCCGTCTCGGAGACGCGTCAAGCGTCGACCGTCCATGTCGTAAAAAGGGCAGTGCAGGCTTCCCACAAATCGGTAACCAAATCGCTCCGGGTCAGGGAAAAGTCTACCACGGACACTCCGCCTCGGAGACGCGTCAAGCGTCGACCGTCATTGTCGTAAAAATGGCTGTGCGGGCTTCACATAAATTAGGAACCAAATCGCTCCGGGCCAGGGTATCGACCGTCCATGTCGTAAAAAGGGCAGTGCAGGCTTCCTACTAATCGGGAACCAAATCGCTCCGGGTCAGGGCTTCGACCGTCCATGTCGTAAAAAGGGCAGTGCAGGCTTCCCACAAATCGGGAACCAAATCGCTCCGGGCCAGGGCGTCGACCGTACATGTCGTTAAATGGGCAGTGTGGGCTTCCCACAAATTGGGAACCAAATTGTTTCGGGCCAGGGAAAAGTCTACCACGGACACTCCGCCTCGGAGACGCGTCAAGCGTCGACCGTCCATGTCGTAAAAAGGGCAGTGCAGGCTTCGCACAAATCGGGAACCAAATCGCTCCGGGCCAGGGAAAAGTCTACCACGGACACTCCGTCTCGGAGACGCGTCAAGCATCGACCGTCCATGTCATAAAAAGGGCAGTGTAAGCTTCCCACAAATCGGGAACCGAATCTCTCCGGGCCAGGGCGTCGACCGTCCATGTCGTAAAAAGGGCAGTACAGGCTTCCAACAAATCGGGAACCAAATCTCTCTGGGCCAGGGCGTCGGCCGTCCATGTCGTAAAAAAGGCAGTGCCGGCTTCCCACAAATCGGGAACCAAATCGCTCCGGGCCAGGGAAAAGACTACCACGGACACTCTGCCTCGGAGACGCGTCAAGCATCGACCGTCCATGTCGTAAAAAGGGCAGTGCAGGCTTCCCACAAATCGGGAACCAAATCGCTCTGGGTCAAGGCGTCGACCACGTCATAAAAAGGGCAGTACAGGCTTCCCACAAATCGGGAACCAAATCGCTCCAGGTCAGGGCGTCGACCGTCCATGTCGTAAAAAGGGCAGTGCAGGCTTACCACAAATCGGGAATCAAAACGCTCCGGGCCAGGGCGTCGACCGTCCATGTCGTAAAAAGGGCAGTGCGGTCTTCCCACAAACCGGGAATCAAATCGCTCTCGACCTGGGCGTCGACCGTCCATATCGTAAAAAGGGCTGTGCAGGCTTCCCACAAATCGGGAACCAAATCGCTCTGGGTCAGGGCGTTGACCGTCCATGTCGTAAAAATGACAGTGCAGGCTTCCTACAAATCGGGAACCAAATCGCTCCGTGTCAGGGCGTTGACCGTCCATGTCGTAAAAAGGGCAGTGCAGGCTTCCCACAAATCTGAAACCAAATCGCTCCGGGCCAGGGAACCGTCTACTATGGACACTCCGCCTCGGAGACGCAAACGTCGACCGTCCATGTCGTAAAATGGGCAGTGCATCCTAAAAAGTGGGAACCAAAGCAAGTCGCCTCCACATGAAAGAAGATCCATCAATTTCATGCATACGACCCACATTATGTGGTGTGCATTTATTGATGGGGGGCACTTTGTTGGGGTCGAAAATTGCACCCCGGTTGACCAAGTCAAAGTCATGGTCAACCCCAAGCCAAGTGGGCCATGCCCAAGTCGAGTCCGAACATGAAGCGGTCGCCCCCCCTCCGTGCCAAAAAAAATCATCATGTAATAAATAATTTTGATGCATGAATGTAAGTAAAATAGGCATAAAGCCAAATTTTTGTAAAGCCCATGGCTTATGTGCAAAAGAAATGCACATGAGGTATGGGATGGACAAAATGCCATTTTGTAAAGCCCAAGGGGCTACATGTAAATGTGTAAGCCTATATAAGGCAACATGATGATGAATAAAGGATACACTTTTCATTCCCTCAAAAATCTAGGGTTTGTTCGTCCTTCTTCTCCTTTCTCAAGGTTCCAAACCTTCTCCTTTCCTTTGAATTAAATCAAGAGTTTTACTCTTCCTTTTAAAAAACAAAATAGTTTTTCACCACAAAACCCATAAAGGGGAACTCAGATCTTCCATTAGATCTCAAAAGGGGGAGACTTTTAAGTCTCACCCCCTTTTTTCCAAGATCCAGCGTATCAAAAGAAGGACCATCTCCAAAAATCCAACTTTGGACAAAATCCCAGTCAAGAGAAGATCCAAGACTCGAGAGAGAAGAACCTTTGAAGATTTTTAGGGTGTTCAACTCTAAGACCCAAATCCTCAAAGGAGTTTAACTCCTAATCCAGATCCTTAGGAGTTTGACTCCAAATCTAAATCTTTTGGAGTTTAACTCCACTCAAAATCCTCGTTTTGGAGTTTAACTCTTATTTCTGGGGTAAAATCCCTTCCTTTCGCTAGTGCCCAAAGCACTAGCGCCCGAACGCCCAGAGCTCTAGTGCCCGAACGCCCACGTGCCGGACACGTGAGGCGTTAACGCCTAAAGCGCTAGCGTCCGAGCGCCCACGTGAGCGCCCAAAGCGCTAGCGCCCGAGCGCCCACGTGTTAGGCATGTGAGGCGCTAGCGCCTAAAGCGCAAGCGCCCGAGCGCCTGAGCGCCCACGTGACGGGCACGTGTGGCGCTAGCGCCAGCGCCCAAGCGCCTAGCGCTACCCCAAGCGCCCAAGCGCTGGCGCTCACGTGTCCTTTGGATGCCATTTTCCTCCATTTTTACACACACTCCACTTTAAAAACACTGTCCCCGGTTAGAAAAATTTCTAACGGGGCGTTGCCCCGCACCCCGCAAGGGAGCTGCTAACCCCCTTGACCCCCAACCCGCTATCCGGGTAGTGGGACCCCCATAAAAACTCCGCGGGGCCCCCGATATATCCAAAACCCCTTCAAAACACAACACTGCACATTGAGTTCGCATGACCAGTTTAACCCGGCAATCGGAGGTTCTCTCGCTCCAAATGCGAGGGGTAATTAACGGCAGCTTAGTCTGCGGTTGCCGGAGATTCGGATCCCCACAATCAATAAATCCCAGTCTACCCTAGGCAGGGGGAATCTGTAATGCGCCTGACAAGCGCGCGCGTATTCCCATCTCAATGGGGTGATGAAAAACACCCTACAGTATCAAGTGCATCAAGTTCTTTGTAATGCTGCTGCGAAACCATGGTAATTTGTAAACTCTGGTCGGCTCCAGCAAATGTCTGCATTGACGGGCGGACGGAGAACACTATGTTGGCCTCGTCTTCAGAGTCACTGCCAAAGACCAGAATAGAAGTAGATGGTCCTGAGCTGTTGCCTTGGGGTTGTCCCGAGTAGACCATCTCTTCATCCTCCTCGATATCGCTCCCAAAGATCGGGATAGCGGCGATGGCTTTTTGTTTATTCTCTGGTTTGTGACATCTTTCCATGTCTTCGAAGTCTGGTAAGAAGTACTTGGCGTCTTCGTATTTGCGGACTTCATTTACGGAGAATGGGTTCAGTTCCCCTGTAACTGTGTACTTGAGGCCGTCCTTGAAGTACTTCATACACTGATATTGTGTAGGAGGGATGATGTTGTACTCATGTAACTAAGTCCTGCCGAGCAAAGCGTTGTATCAAGTCTTGGAGTCAATAACATGGAACTTGATGTCAGTGATAAGCAGCCCGAAACATAATGTCAGTATTATAGACCCGAGCATTTTTTATGATTGGGAGTCAAAACCCGAGATGGTAATTTTATCCCGAGCCAAGTGCTGCACATTCATGCAAATCTCCCTCAACACTCTCACATTGAGAAGGTTGATGGAGGACCCGTTGTCAACCAGGATCTTCCCTATCTTGATATCATGACAATACCCGGTTACATACAACGGACGGTTGTGCTCGCACGTTCTAAGAAGGAGGTCTTCATCGCTGAAGGTGATGTCAGCCGTATGGACTTCTTCCAGCTCGTCCTTCATCTTTTCTTCTGCAAGGAATGCTTGAAACTGGTCAGGCTCTTGTAACGCCTTGATCAAGGAATCTCGTGCCTCTTTAGATAGGAGAAGGGCATCCAAAATACTCAATTGTGAGGGTATCATCCTCAGATGTACCAGGACATTGTAATCTACTTTGTTCTTTTTGGGCGGGTCCTTGGCTGTGAGCTCTTCAACGACTCTATCATCGAGGGCAATCTCCTCAGGGACTTTTTCTTTCCCTTTGTCTCTTTTGCCCGAACCTTTATTTGAAGGTCCGAGATTCTTTCCAGGCAACGTACGGTTACGCAGTTGAATGTTCTCACAGTTCTTCATCTCTTCTTCTTTTTCAGAGGTGGATTCCTTGAAGAGAGGGCCGAGGGCTATTTCTTCGTCAGAATCGCTCCCGAAGGTAAGAACATGAGATTTTGCTCTTGTCGAACTGGTATCAACCATATAACAGTTGCCAGCCGTTCCTTCACGCTCATCTGTCGCGCTTCTTTGTTCCCGACGGTCTTTGCGCTTCATTCGCTTGAAGCGTTGTCGATGGGCAATGTATCCCTGCCACCACTTCTTGAAGATATTGCACTCTTCGGTAGGGTGCGTGACCTTTCGATGGTATAAGTAGTAGTTCGGATGTACATTTGCTTCATCGAGTCATGTACTCCTGGGAGTATTTCCTTCGAAAGGTGGCAGCTTCATTCCCATTGATAAAGTTTTGGCGAAATGCTTCCCTACCTTGATTCTGCTCTTGCTGGTGGCAGGTACGCTTCGATCAGGTTGGGGTACTTTATGACTTCTCATTACCGGGGCTTTTTCAGCTTGACGCTGATGCTTGGCCTTTTCGTATATGGCCGCTTCACGTCCTTGGTCACCTTTGCTCTTTTAGAGGGCTTTGTTCAGCAACTTGTCGATCAGGTCATCTGACGGTTCCATGGATTTTGGTTCTGGATTTGCCCCCAGTTTCTCTACGTCAGGAGCTTCTTTGCCATTTATCGACGAGTGAGAGATTATGTGGCAACTCGCCACATAATCCTCGGGTTCTTTTGAAGAATCGTCTCCTTCATCAATATCACTGTTTCCGTTTTCAAGAACATGCTTGAAGAATTATTCCAGTGTGACCGAGGTTCATGCCTCTTGGTTGTATTCCTCCAGTGCATCGATGTATTTTTACAGACCCGTACGATTGCCGTCGAGCTGCACGGGCTTCTTGGCCTTCTTCTTTTTCTTTGAAGACTTCGGAGGCTTGGCCTGGAGGTTTTGCCCATCGTTACCAACTTTCGGCGTTGGGCGCAGTTTCAGCATTCCATCAATAATCTCAGGCTCCAGCGGGCTTTTCCACCTAATCGCCGGACATGCTTGAAGTCAGCATTCTTTTAGTTTTAGCCGAAAGAACAACTTCCCACAGAGCTTCCTCTACAAATGAGCATGATGCCCCCGGCGTATCCACCTTTTTAGGAGCGTACTGCTGTGGCGGATTTACCTTCCAGTTTTCGGACAGCGCGAACTTGCCCTGTTGGTACTGGTCTTCAATCCAGTTTTTGAAAACGTAGCAATCTTCGATTGGATAGCCCACTATTCGATGGTAGGGACAGTAATTGGGATTGTTGACGTCGCCCAGTTGCAGTAGGCGTCTCAGATCCGGCAGAGTGATGAGCCTATTGCACACCGCCAGTTCGAATAGTCTCCTCGTTTTATCCCGGGAGAACGAGTAAGGACGTCTCAACTTTTCTTCGAGGGATCTTGGTTTGTTGTTTTGGCGAGCTACCGGTTTTGGGCCACTCGGTTGTTGTTGAGAGTTAGCAACGAAGGTCGCTTTCCCTTTGCCCTTTTCATTCCGAAGATCTATCTTTGAAGAGGACGACCTATGGCCCATCTGGTCTATTTGGGCCAGTTTGTCAATTAAGGCCTGCAAGGTGGTCGGCTTGAAGAACATCATAAACTGGGATATAGTTGCCTGAGAATCAAGGGTCCCCACGAACATGTCCACAGCAGGAGCTTCTTCTATGCGTTGTTCACACTTTGACCATAGGTTACGCCACCGAATTGCGTATTGAACCTAGGTCTCTCCCGGATTCACTCTGGCGTTGATTAATGCCGTGATTGGGGTGCGCTCGCTTACGCTTGCGAACCGCTATGTGAACAGTAGTTCCATCTCCGTAAATGTCTTGACAGAGTCATTTGGGAGCTCGGAATACCATTCAAATGCCGTCTCCGACAAGCTGCCAACAAACTGGCGAAGCAACAGTTTGTCATCGCCCCCGGTATTACCATACAAAGCTCTGAATTGAGCAACGTGTTGGTGCAGATTGCCCGTCCCCTTAAACACATGGAATTTGGGGATCGTATATCCTGGCGGGTACTTAATTTGGTCGTACCAGCCTGGATAAGGTCGCCCAGTTCTAACGACTTGGCCTGCCGCTTCATTCGCTTGATGAGCTCGTATTTGTTGAGCTATGTAGTAATCAAGGGTAACTTTAGAGATCGCCTCCTCCCTGGCTGCTGATAAAGACGGAGGAGGGTTTGATGTCTCCCCTCTGTCGTCTTCAATGATTATTGGAGGGTCTTTGACTGGAGGATCCGGCTGGATCATCATCCCCACCATGTCTTGGAACAAAAACGCCATTTGTTTTATATTAGCCCTTGTTTCGCGGCCTCTTTATCTTTCTTTTCAAGCACCCTTCGTAGGAATTCGGTGTCGGTCTCCTGCTCCTGGCGTTGTTCCGACGATACTTCTGGGCTTTCTTTCTGCCCAGTGAGTGCGGCCATCCTTGTCAACATCTCCTGAAGCTTTTGTTGTTGCTCCTGAGCTTTTGTCACAGACTGTGTGAGTGGTCGATGACCTGTAGAAGTACGGCTTTTCTCTTTCCCGGAAGCTATGTACACCGTGTGTACTACCACGCCCCTAACCTTAGGGCGTTTGGGTCCACTGCCTTTGATATTTACCGCCGGTGGTGGGAGATTCTCAGGCCTTCTCTTTTTGTGGGAGGCCAAAGCCGAAGGAGCTATTACAACAGGCACCCGAGAAGTCCCTCGCTGCATGCTAAAGGGATGACTTCCTTCTTGTTGAACCTTCATTTTCTCTGGTCGACAAGAATAATCCTTGTTGATCACAGAATCCTGAACTTTCCGCCAGACTCTGTAGATTCGGGAGGGCATCCGCTGAGGAGGCTGTTCCGGCTTCGCCTGCACCGTGTTTTCAACAGGTGGAAGCGACTTCTTCAGTACAACGGTTGGAGAGTTCTTTCGCACCCTCTTGAGCGGATCGAAACTGTTCCCAGTTGAAACAGCGACATCAATTTCCACCATCGGAGCTGGTGGGGTAAGTCCAGAGGGGGAACTGCCCCCAGCCTTCCTTACTCGGCGCCAGTGGCGACGTCGAGCATGCCGTGCAGACGGAACCACCTCTGTCGTCGGAGCGACTTCGTCATGCCCTCTGCTCTGATGGGGTGTTGTTGGTGTCGGTCTGTCAAAGACCGACGTCCGCTGAGAGGGAACGGTCAATCTTGCAAAGGCTGATCTTTTGATAAAGGAAGCAGCCTTGGTGACTTCGCCCGAAGCGGGAGTTAGAACGGCCAGTCTTGTGAAGACCGATTCTTTAATAGGAGAAGCCCCTTTGACGACTTCGTCTACCGGAGCTGGAATGGCTATTCGCTTCGGGATAACCCATTCAGGTATCGCGAGCCTCTTTACGAGTCCACTTGAGCTTAGGTTCAGCCTGTCGAAGACTGAGGCGGCAGACTTGGATGACCTGTAGAGAGGGGCCGTGGTGGTTGAGAGCTGATCAATGACCGACTTCTTTGGAGCCTTTTGTGATGGCATTGAGGCATTGAAGCTTATTGGCGGGAGCATGGTCCCAAAAAACAGTCCAGTGGTGGCCTGAGTCACCTATTCCACCGGCATTGCAAAGATGGAGGCCACTTGGGGCCTATAAGTCACTCCTCCGGTGGGAACAGAGCGAGAGTTGCTGTTGCAGTTACACTTGGAAGCCATCGATCTTCTTCTCTTCTGCATAGAAGCAAGACACCAAATCTTAGTACCTCAAATCCAGGGGAAAACATATTAAACTGTGATTCATTTGCGAGCACGACACACGAAGTGTGGAGTGAAAAGAGGAAAAGCTCCCACCGGGCGTTCCAGAATCTGTTTACCGCTGAAAGCCGGGAAAGACAAACGTCTTGCCTGAATTTGGGGGCAGATGCTATTTGGGTTTATCCGTCCACCTCTCTGAAGATGCCAAGTTGATTTATGGCACCGTGTATCAGAGGTTTGGACGGATGCGACCGTTGTAGCGGACTTCGTCAGATTCCCCCTCATTGTGAGGGTTTTTTTATTGTGGGGACGCTCTTCCCTGCAGGCGCAATCCCCTACAGTTAATTAAGTTACCGCGTAGCGATAACCACTTTCTCCTATTCCAGATGTTCACTTCATGTCGTGTGTGTTTGTTTTATTTTTGGTTGCCCGTGGATTGTATACGAAGACTGATTTATGTTTTCGCCCGTAGGGCGTGGATTAGTCCAAATCCGTATTTTCTTAGATTTAGGTTTGGTTTGATTTAAGAATCGTTAATCTCGTTTTGAATTAAGATCAACTTAAATGTTTATTGAGGATACATTAGTCTAATTTTAGACTAAGATCTACTCAGCAGGATTTTTGGGATCATTCAGACCCAACAAAAGAGTATTTGAGCTCTATTGCTTTAGTTTAAGGACGTTACGGTCTATAGATCACCATTTTTGGTATGAGGGTTTAGTTTAAGGACGTTGCGGTCCACAGCTAGTTTAAGGACATTACGTTCCATTGTAATGTGCTCATGGGTTTGGAAGTGCACCCAAGAGCTGTTGGTTGTCGAGACCCTCCACCTCTCTGAAGACATTGAGGAATTATAACGACATGTATCAGAGGTATAGAGAGATATACCCCTTAACCAAATTCCAGACGGAAGGGAGAGATCATGGTGGACCGTCTAAGAATCATTAGTCATTTTTAGGAGACTAAGATTAATTTAGGAGATATGTGATGGACATTATTCTGATCAATTAGTTTGAGAAGTCATGAGTATAGAGACTCAGTCTATTTGGAGATCCAAGGAGTTTTAATCTCAAGAAGACTTAGCCAATTTGGGGCTGAAGTTGGCTTCCTATAGTGTTAAACACTAATGTATACTCAGCGCTCACGTGCTCCCACGTGAGACTCCAAGGTAGCGTTACACATTGAAAATTGAGACGCTCACGTATGGCACGTGAGGCATCCGAAAGTTGGTGTGGTGCCCTTGGGTTCAAATTCCCATCTATACATATAGGTGTTAAACACTTAAATCTTGTGGCCATCACGTGTGGACACGTGAGACTCCCCAGAGTTGGGCACTGCCTCCTTGGATTTATACCCTCTTCCTTTTATAAGTGCTAAGCACTTAGCTCATATAATGCTCACGTGCAAACACGTGAGGTGCTCAAAATGTGAGCGCCATCTTTGGAATTTTCCCTTTTTCCATGTAAGTGTTAGGTAACTGTTTGGGGGTCACGTGGGAACACGTGAGGCGATCTCAGTTGTTTTTTTTATGCAGGGTTAAACCCTAGCTTTGTCAAAGGAATTAAATTTCTATATCTTTTGGAAGAATTAAATTCTTCAAATTTAGTTCTTTTCTCTAAGTTTTGGGACTGTATGACAGAATTCCCCTATGAGAATTAAATTCTCAACTTGTGGGGAGATCTACTTCTGCAGATCAACTAGAGAAAGAACTAAGTTCTTTTTTGGAAGAGTTAAACTCTTGTAATGGCGAAGAGGAGATAAAATGATCTCTAGGTCTTTTTTTTCTTAGCTAGGGTTTCTTTTCTTAAAAGAGAACTCCTCCTCTTCTTTTTTTTTCTCAAATCATATGGGGGGGTCTCATCTCTGCAAGACTTGAAGTCTTGGGTCCTTTATATAGTAGAGGTAGATTTGTTGATTTAGTTAAGGAAATCTCTTATTGAGAGATTTTTTAATCGATTTGGGGATTTTATCCACCGTTGGATCTTTGATCCAAGGACTTCTGTTTTACAGAAGATATTTTTCTTGTTTTTAACAAGATTGGGAAAATATTTTCCCATACAGAGTTTATTCTGTAGCTTGGTGATTCTTAATCACCATTGGATTTTTAATCCAACGGTGCTCTGTTTTACAGAGAGTAATCTTTCTTGTTCAGAAAGATTTAATGAAATATTTCCCAAATAGGGTTTTGATCCCTTTTATTTAGAATTTAATTCTGTCAGCTTGGAAGGTGATTAGGAACACTCACGTGTAGCACGTGACCCCCCATAGAATTAAACTGGTTGCTTATATGCAGCAGCCCCAGAGAAAAGGCATCACGTGTTAGCAAGTAAGCTGATGTTCAGAAATGTCACGTGTGGCACGTGACCCCCACGAAGTTAAGCCCAACAAAGGGCATCTCGTGCTGATACGGGAGCTTCTCTGGCCTGTTATTTGTTTTAGGAAGGCGCCTATATATTTTGTATATACATGCTCACGTCTTTGCACGTGAGGCTCAATTTTAGCCTTAATTTTTAAGCGCAATGTCTATAATTTTTGCTCCAAGGCGCATCACGTGTGGGCACGTGATGCTCCATTAGGAGAATTTTCCCCATCTCTTTTCCTCTTTCTGTTTCTCCCTCCTTTTTTTATTTTTATAAGGGAACAATATACATCTATGAAAACTCTAAAGACGATAATTAAATACTTGAGGTGTATTTTGAAATTATATCAAAACTATTTTACACAAAACCCTCTCAAGTTATATTAAATTACAATAAGGACCCTAGAAAATATTCGTTTAAGTGGGACCGGTTCTCTTGAGCCTCATGGAGCCGGAGGATATGGGTGCTTACCTATCTAAGGTAGACAACCTAACAACAGTGTTATCAACACGGTAATTGTCTTGGAAAAAGACACAAATTCTGCCGTCCATGTGCAGCAGTTACCGATAACTCCAAAACAATCAAGACTTCAATTCTGCTTAAAAGTCTGACTCAGTTTGAATCATGGTTAAATCTGAAATCAATATATCTTGAATTTGATTCAAGTATAACTGCAATACAACATGATCCGTTTATACCAGAATTCAATCTATATCAATATGAACATGATCGAACTGAACCATGGATATACTCTGTTTACATGACTATCCATTTATATCCATTCCATTTACTGATATCATGGTTTCGGCAAGTCTTCCATTTACTACAAGACAATACAATCAATACAATAAACATTACGGGGGTTTAAAGAGGTAGACTGGTACGAAATGTGTTAGAAGTGGCATAAGACGGTCACTTTAATATACCTAACCTGAATATCCATTGCTGTTGTTCCGTGGCTTAACGGTTTCTTGTGCTCTGTATACCTTAGTCTCCGGAATAGTGGGACTCCTATCGTATACACTGGTATATTCTGTACCAAACTACAAATAGCTGCGATAACAGAACAAAGAATAACATTATACAACTATATTCTCCTTCCTGTCTATTCTACTTCTCTCTTTCTTTGGGACTTACCGAGCGATTGTTCGCTGATGACGTTCCTTTTCTTCTTTCTTTGGAATGTTGTCAGGAGGACCCGACTCTGAGGAGCTCGAGACCAGCCAGGAGCACTTGGAGTAGTTCACTGAAAACCCTGAGCATTGACTTTATTTGTATATACTTTCATTTCAGTTATGCCATTGTTTAGGCATTGCATTCTAGACTTGTATTTACTTTCCAGTATTGTATTGTAAAGAAATGTTGAATAAATAAAAGTTGATGTTCTTTTACATCTCTTCTTGTGTCCATTTTACTTTATATTGCTTAGATACGCCTAGCGTGTTTATTTCTGAGTAAATACGTAGCGGGCATCCCCACGTCCCCTTGCCCGTACACCGGGAAGCGGGGCGTGACACGTGTCTTTTTGACTCCCTTCTACTCTCCCGTATTATTTGATTTCTCTGCCATTAACCAGAGACCTTTCATTTCCTCATTAATCCTTTTTTAATTCTTTTTAATTCCAAATTTTTAACTCACACACCCTCATTTCTACCCTAAATACTACAATATTCCCTAGCTCTCCTCTATTCTGAAAATTCCTCAAAAATTCTCTAAGTTCAAGAAGGGTTAAGGCTTGTCAAGTGGAGTTAGCAATCAAGTCCATTCCGTTGAAGACCGGAACCTTTTCCCGACGATACCACGATCCCCGAAAGCTTCCTCTCCCTCTTTTCCTCTCTTGTTAATATTCTAAAAACCGTAAATCCCTTCCCCTCTCTTTCTTTTCATCTAAAAACAATTTCTAAAACAATATCGACAAAGTGGAGTTAAATCGTCATCTTTTCTTTTAAACCAACTTTTGTCATCTTTGCTATATTAAAATTTCACTCTAAATCTTTAATATCTTCTTAACATATTATTCACATTTTTACTTTTCATATAATTAGAATTTCATATTAAATAAGCATATAACGAATTTTTTCATATAAATACCATGAACTTTAAATGCCACCCATTAATCGATAACTAGCATATGTCTCTCTAGAAAATTCACGGGGTAACGGCCTACCCCATACGCACACTTTTGATTCATATCACGATATTTTGGTTAGAATTTTTCATCTAAATGAAACAATTTTCAATAAAATACCATCACTTTATAAAAACATGTTCTTAATCGTTATTTTTAAAATCTTTTGCATTTGTGCCTCTACAACCCTTTTAGAAGAACCCATTTACGGATGGTGCGGATCATCACACATTCTTGAGATAGTAGAGTGAGATACAGAACTCCTCACGGAGCATTCGGTCTCGAAAATAATAAAAATACGATTTAAAAGAATACGACTTTTCTAAATCAACATTAAATCTTTGTAAAATTATATAAATTATGAAACCGTATTTTCAATAAAAACAAATTGTAAAAATTATCTTTTAAAATGAAAGATTGAAATTTTAATAAAATACCACCAATTTTCAAAAGAAATAGTTTTCATAAAAATACCATAAACTTTTAAAAACTTGGTTTATCACTAAAATACCACTAAAATTAAAATACATATTCATAAAAACTCTAAATAATATAAATCACCCCCGAGTTTTTTTTTAAACAATATTAAAGTATTTTTCATAAAACCCCATTGTGGAATGCAAATAATACAATACAATATAAATAACAATAATAAATCTGGAAGCTAAATTAATATAAATTTAAGCGGTATCATTTCTCTTGAGCTCCAGAAAGCCGGAGAAAGTGAATGCTTGCCTAATCAGGTTAGATAAATTAACAGAGTTATCAAATGGTAATTGTCTTAAAAAAACACAAATCCTGCCGTTCATGTGCAGCAGTTGTCTGATTACTTCCGAACTTAAGAAATTCAAGAGCTAAATTCTTTCATAAGATACTGACTCCAACCTGAATCCAAACTCAAACCAAAATCCAAAATCAAACACAAAGTTGAATACTTGGTCATGAACCTGAACACTCGATTTCAAATATCAAACTTGAATTTGAATACTTGACTCGACTTGACCGAACCCTGGATATAACTTGACATGAATACCTGAATATATGATTACATCTTGAATATGAACTTATACATTTTTATATTCATAGATTCGGCCAAAACCTGTTAACTTGAACTATAAACTACAATACGCGGGGATAAAGGGGTAGATTGGTACGGAACGTATATCGTGGCATGAGAGCTCACTTTAAAAGGCACTTACATGAATTCACATGTCGTTGTTCCGTGGGTTATGACGGGGCCTTGTACTATATGTTACCATAGTCCATGGAGTAAGATGGACTCCTCTCGTATATATGAATAGCTTTTTTATCAAATTACAAATAATCACGTTAGAATAACTATCTTATATCGGTAAATAAACATGCTTAAATACTCTCATGTATAACTTTGCATGTTCACTTTTACTTGGTTTCTCTTCACTTTATATACCATCTTCTTTAACTTTTTTGGAGACTTACCGATTGCTAGTTCGCTGACGACATTCCTTTCTATAGTTGAGCAATACCCTTTTCTCTTTTTGATGGTTAGTGTTACCAAAATATGGCGAGTCGACAACCAATTTGCAGCTATTTGCTAACCTTACTCCAATACCCAGCAGGTGCTTATGTTTTTGGAGAGAAAGAAAAAGCTATTTTGCATTGGCCAGTAAGCCCTAACCTATAACACACACTGGCCCCGAAAGCATTAATTTGTGGGGGTTCGAACCATACACTCTCCCCAATAGGGGAAGTGCCCATACCAACTGAGCTATATATAATTTCTTTTTATTTAATACATATTTAACAATTAATTAGCAATTTAATCATTTTCTAGCATACATATAATTCATCTACTTTCTCACTTTCTTGAGGATTAAACAAACAAGTTTTATTACTTTCTAATATTTTAACCTTCTTACCGCTTTTCTACTTTCTCATTTTATTTTTTCTTTCTAATCGCCCGAACATGCCCTTAAGGTTGATACTTTTTTCTTGGATGCTTTTTTCTTTTATTTATTTTTTATTTTATTTTATTCTGAATATTCTAGGGGTAAAAAGGTAATCTAGTGATTATACTTGAAGATTTTACGGAGGAAAAAAAAAAGAAATTAGTTGTAGGATACCTTTCAAAGCATTTAAAGTTTCATTGTTTTATACATCATTTATATACATTTGTAAAGATTTACTTATTTAACATTTATTGTCACTTCATAATTGTACTTAGGGTTTTTTTCCAACCAGGGTGGTTACAGATTAAAATTAATAAAATATTATAATTTAAATTATAATTATAAGAATAGGACGGTTTTGGCCGTGTACTGTTAAAAGACGGGTTCTAAATACCCGGGCTTAGTATTTAAAAAGTGAAGACAGGTTCTGAGAACCCGCCCTGCTCATCCCACCCCACCCTCCACCCCATCCGCAATAGAGGACGGGTTCTAGAAACCCTCCCTCCCCCTTTCATTGGGAGGGCGCATTCCCAGAACCCGCGCCTACCCTATTAAAGCTTTTTAGGGGAGGTTGGGAACCCGTCCTAGAAAAAAATTAAGATTTAAAAATTAAAAAAATTAAAATTTGAATAATTTATTAAATCGGATTCCAAAAATCGGCCATGCCGGATAGAACGGGTTCCAAAAACCCTTCATCGCGTAAATATTGGATGAGATTGTTGTTATTGCTACTAACGTGGGGATAAGTGTTATTACTGTTTATATAAAAGGAATTCAATAATTAGATCATAGTATAAATATGAATCTTGTATACACTTCAGTAACAAAATGAATCTATTAAAAGAATTGGACATTTTTGACACTCATTTGTAAAAGTATACAATTATCGCTTTCCCTTTCCCTTTCCCTTTCCTAACCCAAGGAGATTTGACATAAGCCTATGCCTCTTGGGGTGACTGGACGACCCTCCCGTATCTTGGGTATGTGGCGGCGGCGGCTGCTCTTCTGCTTCTTCTTCAGCATCGTCTTGGACAGGCTGTTTGTTCCGCAATCTTGAATGCGAGACAGGTGTCGGATATGTGCTGCCTCCCAACAACTTATGTAGGACGAAAAATCCGTCTCCCAACTGGGCTGTTGTTGCAAAGAACCTGTCCCGGTTTCATGCCGCTGCTGTTGCACAAAACCTGGCCCCCAAGGCTGCGCAAAACCTGTCCCCCAAGACTGCTGTTGTTGTGCAAAACCTGACCCCGAAGAATGTTGTTGTTGCGCAAAACCTGTCCTCCAAGACCGTCGTTGCTCCGGTTGTTGCTCTTGTTCAATATGCCAGGGTTGCTGCTGACAGTATGGTGCTCCTAATCACTGATCCCGCTGCTCTGGATCTGGCTGATGTTGCGGCTTTGGTTCTGGCTTACGCCGCGGCTCTAGCGATGGCGATAAATGTGGAATCATATGATATGAATAAAATACACCACCAATATATGAGTCTACAACAGAAAATAAAGTATGACTATCTGGACCAGCATCAGTCGGATATGGATCTTGTATCAATGATTGTATATGATGCAACCCACGAGTTTGTCGTTACATAAAACATAAGATATAATTATTGACTCATACCGTCGGATGTTAAAAACTAATTTAATTTAAAAAATTTAACTTACCATTCCTCGTTCCACATGGCCTCTAGGTTCGTATTGCTGGACGTTTGGAAATTCGTTAGGGGGAGCAGAAAAATATCTCACAGTGACACGCTTATACCATTGTAGATATGTTTCTTTAGCGCCGGTGGGTGTTTGGTCACCTATTTGCTGTAAGGCAATATTACGCTGCTTATCTTCCCATCCCAGCAAATATTGATGATGATGCTCACTCCAATCATGCTCCGCCTTTCCTCCTCGCATGTCTCCCTCTATTGTCATAGGCGCAGGCGGCGGATCAGGAATATATTGCAATCTACTAAACTGTCGCAACACCCGGTCCGGTAGGTGCATGAAGACTCCATTCATCTCGTATTACGAAGATATATTCCGGAAAAGAGAGCGCAAATCATAATACTACAGATCTGAAAGGTTTGACAAAGCGGGATTTCAAGTTACGGGGAGTAATGGGAATCAATATACCGTAAATTTTAGAGATGAAGGGCTCTCTTCATGCACATGCGGTGTTTTCCAGCAACTACATTTACCGTGTGCCCACGCAATTGCTGCTACGAGAACTCACATTATAATTTTGGTTCACGTTACTATACGGTTTCCAATTACCAAGGCGTATATGATCCAAAATTTCATCCTATACCAGACAGTCGTTATTGACACTATTATACCGGGAACATACAAATACCGACTATATTACCGCCGGACAAAAATATAGGATCCGAAAAACCTTAGGTGCGTCGAGATCGAATGACAATGGATGCTGATCCTCAGCAAAGACACGAAAGATGTAGCTTATGCAAACAACCAGTTCATTATAGAACAAGATGTACAGGACAGTCAACAGGGACGGGACCTTCGAGATCGTGAAGAAGCAACGGAAGGAAAATCAATTAGCGCTTGTAAGGAAACTTGTACAATTTAAATTTTAGCATGATCCTTTTGCATTATTCGTTTGAGGATAAGTTACTATAAACTAGCGTTAAAATTGCAAGATGTAAATTGAGTAGCGAATAATAACACTTGAATTTACTCGTTTTCAACTGAAATAGCTTCTGCGGCATATTGATTTTCTACTACAGTGCTACAAATTTGTGTTACGACACATATATCAATTAAATGTTATACAATAATATTAAAGAAATAGATGCCACAGGATCCGTGATGTTGGATTGAATGCAGTTATGAGAGGGCTAAAAGATTGTGTCCCTACGTGGACCCGTTTCCTCCCTCGAGCTTCCGCGGCATACTATATTACCTTATCCAACAAATGTCATGGGTTTAGATTGCCAATGGGATGGACATCAAGTATTAAGAAATTACGTTAGTAACCGCTTAGAAACTTCAAGTCATTCTACCCCCATATCTTTCACCCTTTAGTAACTACTTAGAAACTCCATATCAACTGCAGTTGTATTATTCGTATCTTCTCTAATTCTTCCATAGAGACAGAACTTGACACTAAATTTTGAGACACAACCTGAAACTAAATTTTGCTGAGCTTTGCTTTTGGTTACTGAAGTGTTGCTCATTCTCATATTTATAGTATGATCCAAGTATTGGATTCCTTCTATATAAACAGTAACTACTCTTATCCCACGTCAGTAACAGTAACAATAATCTTATCCTCGGATCAATCTTATCCAATATTTGTACGAAAGGCGGGTTTTTGGAAACCACCCTCCTTCCATTTACTGAAGAGCGGGTTCTTGGAACCCGATTTACTAGTATTCGTGCCAGAGATGAAATTATTTTTTTAATTTAATATTTGATTTATTATATATTTTTTTAATGTTTTAATTTTAATTCTTTTTAGGACGGGTTCTAAAAACCCGTCCTCTCCGATTCCTAGAACCCGTCCCCACCCTCCAATAAAGAGGACGAGTTCTTTACAAAGAAGAGGGCGGGTTCTAGAACCCACCCTCTTTTGAGGAGGTGGGGGCGGGTTCTGGGGACCCTCCCTCTTCTTTCCAGAACCCGCTCTTTAGGGAGGGTGGGTTGGATGCGTGGGATGGGTTGGGGGTGAGGTGGGATGAGCAGAACGGGTTCTGAGAACCCGCCTTCACTTTTTAAATACTAAGAGCGGGTTCTTAGAACCCGTTTTCTAACAGTACACGGTCCAAACATTACTATTCTTATAATTATAATTTAAATTATAATATTTTACTAATTTTTACCTATGATGGAAAAAACCCTTGTGCTTATGTTCACGAAAAGGGTAAAATACATTTAATCATCATGCATTTTATTAAAAGGCTTTAATATTTTATTACAGTAAAATACTTAAACTGTTACGGGATATTTTTTGACTAAAATACATAGAGTGATTGAATTTTATAAAGGAACTTATCGGTATATTAGTGAAAAATGTGATAGTCAAGGGCATTAATTTAGCCTTAAAAATGCGATTATATAACTTCCTACAACTTAATAAAATATATATAAATGACCATCACGAATAGAGATGTCAAATGGACGGGTTGGACCATCCACGGGCAAGTCATTGCGGGTAATGCGTAAAATAGACGCGGATAAAAATCTCCGGAATTAAACGGGTGCTAATTTTTATGTCCGTGACCTGACCCACTACATTCGAGAGGATGTACGGATAACCCGTGAATGGATAAACGGATCATCCATGAACGGGTTAGCGGGTAACCCGTGAATGGATAAACTGGTCATTCATGAACATTCATGTAACGATGTAATTGTAATTTAAAGATAAAGGATTGTGTTTGCAGGGCTTTTCCTAATTTGAACTCATTAATTATTTTAATTAAGTGCAATAATTCCATACATATGTATGTTATAATGAATTCTTGGTCCTAATATAAATTTAATTCCAATATTTAATGTCATATTGACTAGAAATGAAAAATCATTAAACTTTTTTTTAACACGGTCCGGGTACAACTCATGAACCCGTGAGCCGGGTCAACCCGGTGACGAGCCGGGTGAAACCCATGAACCCGCGGGCCGGATCGATCCAGTGATGCTTCTAAACGGGCGAACCGAGTATGGGGAATATTTTAATGGGTAGTAAAATCTTGACCCGTGATCGGTGTCTTACGGGTTGACCCACGGGCCAAATGGATCACGGATCATTATTGATACCTTTGATCAGTATCAAGTTTTTTAATTCTCCATAAAAAGGAATATTAAGAGCAATATTTTTGCTACCGGACTTGAAGGCTTTGAGGAATGCTACCCGGCCTCCTAATGGAGACCAGGTACTCCGGGGGTCCTTTAGGGAGGCCCTTAAAGAGTGGCTCCCCATGAAATACGTGGCATCCTATAGATACTTAACCCTAGGCTTATAGGTGAAGTATTAATCAAATATTAAAAACAAGCATAGTCCATATCCCACACTTTTATTTGTTATTTCTCAATTATGAGCACAAAAATGTGTACATATCACAAGCAATTCAATAAAAAGAAATGAAAAGCTTCTTAAAAAGGTGATGGAGCCGGAGAAGAGGCAAATGAGGGACCCGATCTGCTAATGTTGCCACTAGAGATTGGATCAGGTGCGGCACCAGAGCTCATGAGCTCAATCATCGCACGATGAGGGTTGAACCGACGAGCTTGGCATAGATCTGGAAGAAACACACCTGTTCATATAACAATGCTCGTATGATCATTACATGAGAAAGTAAACTAAATTATAAAATAGAACAATAGTGATAAGAAGGCCCGTTGTATATAACTTGTATAAAAATATAGATAAACTTTACATAGATTACTCGCTTACCTTCACCAGCCGCAAGATTATAATAAAGATCAATGATGTTCGCACAGTTCTGGAAGCAATTTGGTGAGCACAGCTTTTCTGTGAACATAGGCTCGAGCAGTGCATCAGAAGAGATTCCAATCGAATTTCGATCAACACCACAAGTTTTAACACATTGATCATCCTCTATATGATCG
This sequence comes from Agapanthus africanus, assembly GCA_030015575.1. Taxonomy (NCBI): domain Eukaryota; kingdom Viridiplantae; phylum Streptophyta; class Magnoliopsida; order Asparagales; family Amaryllidaceae; genus Agapanthus; species Agapanthus africanus. Next base: position 386,289,285 of record JASDDO010000019.1, on the reverse strand, counting down.
AAAAGATGATCTACCACAACCTCTGAGGTCCGGCATAGGTACTCGGTGGATGCTCCGCTCCGTTGATAGCTCTCCAACACGCAACGTTTGGACGATGAAGAGATGGCAAATGCACACTGATCTCGTGACAATTCCTCACAAATAACCGCCGCTGCGTATAAAATTATACTTCAATTATTTCATAAAAGACAGACAGACAGACAGACATGCAAAATGTACATACCAAGTGCGGATGGAGCAAGGAGGAAGACGAAGACGAGGATGGCCAACGGCAACATCTTGCAAGATGTTGGAAGAGCCATGGATTGGTTCTCCTTGTTCTTCCCTTTTCTAGATTTTGTTCCTATGTTTTAGGAGAAATGTGAGGCCCAAACAAATGTGTCAGTTGGAAAATATAAAGGAACGGGCATGCATGCTGTTTTATATAGGAAAGAGTGAAATTTCTTAATTTGCTTTGGTTGGTCTACGTATGTTGAAATTGGTCTACATCTTATATCAGCAAGTGTTTTTTTTAGCATTGTTAAGTGGTAATTTAGAAATTGAGACAATGTATTGGGTCTGTTTGGTGAGAAACCTCATCATTGCGTAATGTGTGATTTGGAGTTAGAAGCTATGAACAGAGAAGAAAATAATGATGAAGTGGAGCAGAAATGCTCAAGTATTTTCCACCCCTCTTCTAGGAAATAATCTTCCATATTTATCATGTACAATCAGCTAAAAAGAGAAATTAATAACATGTATTTACAGCAATAAACAACGGCCATAAATGGCTGATTTAGCCTAATTACAGCAATGTTATATATAGTAATATAGCCAATGACAATCAGCTGTTTCCATTTCTTTCCTGTTTACACTCTCCCTCAAACTTATGTTGTGTTATCATCTGTTTGCCAAGAAAGTATTCATGACTCTTCTTTGATTGGGACTTTGTAAATATATCAGCAAGTTGCCCCCGTGAAGAAACATGAGGTAGTGAAATGAGGCCTTGCTTAAATTTCTCACGAACAAAATGACAATTTACTTCGATATATTTTGTACGTTCGTGAAAAATTGGATTACTTGCTATCTTTGGCTGTACTTTCATTGTTGCAAAATAATGGAGTGGGAGACAAGGTCTGAATGCCAAAGTCAGACAAAAGTCGTTAGAGCCATGTGATTTCACTACATGCGGATGACATTGCTCGATATTCCGCTTCAGTTGAGGACTTTGATATTGTTGGTTGTTTCTTGGATTTCCATGAAAGTAGAGAGGTGCCTAGGAAAACACAATAGCCAGTCATGGATCGACGTGTGTCTTTACAACCAGCATAGTCAGCATCATAAAATGCCTTCAATACTGGATGAGAGGAAGCAAGGTAAGATAATCCCTATGTAGAAGTAGAGTGAAGATAGCATATGATGCGGTGAACAGCTGTTAAGTGTAGTCTACGAGGATCTGAAACGAATTGACTTACAATGTGTACTGCATGGGCAATATCAAGACGTGTGACGGTAAGGTAGGCTAGACTTCCTACGAGCTGCCGGTAAAGAGTTGGATCAGGAATAGGATCTCCATCGGTTTAACTGTATTTAACATTTAGTTCCATAGGAGTGTCCAACATTTTATCATCAGCGATTCCACCCAACTCGATAAGGCCTCGAGCATATTTTTGTTGACTGAGAAAATACCCAAAAGGGTGCTTTGAAATTTCTAATCCGAGAAAATAAGAAGCAAGATCGAGATCTTTCATCTGGAAGGATTGTCGAAGAATGGTTTTAAGTCCTTGAATACTCTTATGGTCATCACTCGTAATCAAGATGTCGTCGACATAGATTAGGACAAAGATACTTCCTCGAGCTGTGGAAGAAAGGAATAATAAGTAGTCATTGTGACTTTGTTTATATCTTGCATATTGAAGCACACCTTTTATCTTCGCAAACCATGCGCGAGGTGCTTGCTTCAATCCATATAATGCTTTTCGTAGTTTACATATCATGTGAGGAGCAGAATATCCGGGAGGAGGCCTCATATAGACAATTTCTGATAGGTCGCCATTTAAAAAAGCATTCTTGACATCCATTTGATTGATGTCCCATCTTCGAATTGCAGCCACAACAATCAGAGTTCGAACAATTGTCATTTTGGCGACTAGAGTGAAGGTTTCATCGTAGTCAACTGTCATGACCCAGAAATGGCACATGACCGGCACTTGAATCATATGAAGTCTAAAGGACCCACAATAATCCAAATAAACCGAAAACCAGGAATCTAAAAGTTTTTAAGAAAATAGTAGAGGTGAAGTTTTGGAGAAAAGGGTATAAATGAAATCAAATTCCACTTTTTAAAATATAAGTAAAGTTTGTGGAAAATACAAGTGGATTGTATACTAAAGTTTGAAAATATTTTCGTCATTTGAAATTTTGGCGGCACCTCCTTTGTAAATTTTGATAAAAATCAGAACATATATATACATAATATTGGCATCCCCAATCGGGAGTTAACTCATCGCCAATCAGCGGAAACACAACCATGCAAATAAATATATATGACGCTCAAGACGAAGATCAACACAAGAAAAGAATACAGAAATACCAAAATATCAACTCAACAATATCCAAAGTCGGCATATAAAAGAATATATACAAGTCTCGTTCTAAGTCCAAAAAAGAATACAAATCTGGTCTCTAAGTCCATAAATATATATAGTCCGGTTGATGGAGTTTTTAACTAGATACAAATGAATATACATAAACAAATGGTGGTTACGATCTGTAGTGTAACCCACCTACTAAGCAATAACCCAAAGAAAAAGTGTTCCAGCAAGCCGCTACTGATCCGAGCGGTCGGTCTTGCAAGAAAACTATAGCACAGCGGGGGTGAGTTGCCAACTCGTGAGTAGAAAACATCATCAGGCAGAAATCGAATGTATAACAAGCCACTTAGGTCATACAGTAATATAATACTATAATACTACGCGATAACGAATGTGAAAGTGTATATACATAATACTGTGTCCGTATCAATATGTGGTAATATGACATCCATAACATATATATATCATCCAATGCGTGTCCATCAACGACACTCGAAACCCTCATAAAATACCGAGTGTCCAATATCGACACTCGAAATCATTATAAAATATTGAGTTTCAGTATCGGCACTCGAAATTCTCATATCTCAGACATCGTCTCTTGGATCGGCCCTCATATTCATCTGTATCATATAACTCTGGTCAGTATCTTCTGGATATCCGCCGAGTTTCCATACTGTCACCGGTAGGTAGTGTTCCCAGTCAGGCTCAATGCCTTTCTATACGATCTTCTTGCCCCTGGATACCGTACTGGGTCCATCATGTACCCGTAGACGGTGACTCCTCATTTCTCGAATCGGGTAATAATCATAGCTCAGAGCCGAGAAATCTCATGGTGGACGTCGAAATATCATATCAAGAGAAAACCACGTTTTTAAAACATTCATAAAGTACCAACATAATTTAAAATGCTAACAGGTTATAATGTGATACGGTGACATAGTGAGTTCTATTTGTGTACGTGGCATAGCAATTACCGATGATGTGTGTGTGAGCATACGAGTATGTGTACGTGCAACATGTAAATCATCGGTAACGACGCGCGTGTCCTAACCAACGAAGTCAAGTAGAGCTAAAGGTATAAATGTAATATATATCGTAAATGATTGAAGCGTGAGCGTATGCAAAAATAAGAAATCAAAATGCTGTAAACGGAATAAAGAAATTGTAACATGAACAAGTATAAAATATCCAACTACGTATGAGCCATACAGTTAGTATGAGACGTTGTTTTAGAAATAGGGGGCTACGATGTTTTTGAAATAGATACCATTTGAAAATTCGTAGCGAACTCTTGAAGTTATCATTTAAAAGTACGTAACAAATCGTTAGTTTTGAAAATAGACATGGCTCTAAATATCTCATAATATCCAATTTGATGATTTTAAATAAGACTCTTGGAGTCGAAATAAATGTCGACGATCCATCCTCATCATATCACGTACGGAATATCCTTCGTACGATATCATCAAATCAATATGGTACGGATCTATAATCGCGTACATCATATCATATCATCTCATATCGTATTATCTTATATCATATCGCCTCCTATCATCATGTCGTATCATATCGTCTCATATCACTATAGACACTAAGAGTATAAGTTCTACTAAGTATAGGAATATACGCATATGGTATTCTAGTAAAACCTATAGGCTAAGTATACTATTCTAATATATATATATAAATATATTATATATATATATATATCCTAATTGCTATGGTTAGGAGGGTGTTATACGCCATCCGCCTGACTTCCTCGTAGATATATATCTACTCACCTCAAATCCTCGCCCTAGTCGAAACTGACGAACGTCTTGCTCTTATTCGTCGTCTTGGAAGTCCATGCGATTGTATCTACAATCAAAATCATAACCAAAATCGTATAAAAACCCAATTCGAAGTTGAAATCACGAACGAAGTGCACATAGGTTATAACCTATGGTCAACATGTGCTAAAACAACAAAACACCCCTCGACGTCGACGTACGAACGTCGAACGACCAAGTCACATCATGAAAATCCAAAAACCAAGTTTTCAAATATCGTAAAATATCGTCAAAACCAAGTAAAATGCTTCTATATTTTTACTCAGGTGATCTGGGACTATTTAACATATAGGATAGGGTTAGTTATCTAGTGAGTGAGCTACAGAACAAATCTAGGACCCTAACTCATCGACTTGGCCGCAATTTGCGGCCAAAACCATTAAATTGGTAGTTTGGGTTATTAGTTGGAGGCTCGGGCTTCTATGGTGGTCTTCTACTGGTCTAAGTATCTCACTGTATCCTCTAAATAATTTTCAGAGATTCCTAATTGCCCAGATTTCATTTAATCATCAAAAACTCAAGAAAACCGACATTTGGAATTCTAAACTCATTTGAACCGAGGATACTATCACCTACATGCCCCCATCAATCACTAATGAGCTTGTATTCACTCACTAATCCCCTACTATACCACCACTATAAGTTATATCCACCAAAAACTCATCTTAGAAAACTCAAGTCTAGGAAACATACACTTGTTCTAAAACTAACTCTAATTAGTTTGCGAAGGCAATAATACTTAAAACTTATCTAGAAATGGGGTTATTATCTTAAGATGGCAACTTGGAAAAATTCCAAGATGGCTAAACATTCTCAAAATGAAGTCTTGATCGCACCATGATACTTAGGATGAGGGTAAGAACAATTTTTGTGAAGGCTATAATGAGTTTTGAGATGATTTGTGGGATTGTTTGTGGCGGTAGTGAGAGGTGGAGAAGGTGGAGAAACATGAAGAGGAAGAAGAAGAAAAGGAGATGAAGGAAAAATGAGATGGAGAAATGCAATGGCGGTAACCATAACCCCTCACTCTCTCCTCTCTCTCACTTGTCCATACCTCAATAAAATATTAGAAACCATGCTTCATTTATTTTTCTTTTCTTTTGAAAAAAAATTAAAACCATAACTTAAAGAAAACACAAATAGAAATATTAAATCTCTTTAAGCATGTCATGGCACCTAACATGGTTAACAAAAAGAAAACTAGATTTAGTGTAGTAAATAATAAAATACAAATTAACTTAAATATTAAACTTGCATGGAAATAATTATATACTAATTTATGAAAAGCCCAAATTAAATAAATGCTTTCATAAATAATAATTCATTTTAAATTCCCAATTATTCTCCAAAAATATAGGTATATAATTATACCATTCTACGGAAATTCAAATCTATACTCGTATAATATCTGTAAAATTCATTATTTTATTATTTAAATTCTAAAATAATATTTTTCATTTTCTGAAATGTTACATCAACACCATATCTTTGCTTGAATCCTTGAGCGACGAGACATGCTTTGTAACGATCTAAAGAACAATCAGAGCTCAACTTAATTGAGTACACCCACTTACATCCCACCCCTGGTTGGTCTGGAGGTGCAGTCACCATTTCTAAAGTTTTATTATGCACTAAAGCATTCATCTCCTTCTGCATTGCATGACACTATTCCGCACTTTCTGCTGCTTGCTTTTAAGATCGAGGAATTGATAATGGAGCAAGTGTTGAAAATAATGAAAGTCGGTCAGATGGTTTAGTTATGCGAGATAAGACACGAAGGGGAATAGGCGAAACATGAGTGGGGGAAGGTGCATGAGTTGTTACTAATGGAGTCTGGAAAGAGAGATTATTACATGATTCGGGGTTCGATGAAGGTTGGGGTATAGGTGGGGGGATTCTCGTTCGTCTTGTGTAAGTGATAATATCCTGCAAGGTGTTAGGAAATGAAGATAAAGAAGAAGTAGAATCAGTAGATGGAGATTGGGAGGAAGGAGAAAAATTAACAAAGTATGGGGCATCCTCTAAGAATATGACATTTCTAGAAATTCTCATCCTCTTGGCTTCCTAATCATAACAACGGTAACCCTTTTGAGTGTCAGAATATCCAAGAAATACACAACGCACGGATTTGGTATAAAGTTTTGAGCATTCTATACTTGGAAGGAGAACATAACATGTGCATCCAAAAATCTTAAGCAATTCATACTCAGGGGAATATCCAAACAGTTTCTTTAGATTGGAAAAGTTACATAGTAACGGAGTAGGGAGTCGATTTATCAAGTATACTTCTGTGAGTACACACTCAGCCCAAAACATTTCTGGTAGTTTTGCATAGAGCCGTAAAGCTCGAGTTGTTTCCATAATGTGCCTATACTTCCTTTCAGCTACCCCATTCTGTTGAGGTTGGTGGGGGCAACTTCTTTGATGGATGATTCCTTCTGAGGTAAGATACGTTGCAAATTTCTTGGACATTTACTCTCCCCCTGAGTCACTACGCAAAATATTGATCTTAGTGCCAAATTGTGTGCACACCATAGCATTGAAATACTAAAACATCTGCATGACTTCAGATTTTTGTCATAAGAAATACACCCACGAGAAACGTGACCAATCATTAACAAAAAGAACATAATAAAATTTTCCTGTTAATGAACCAACATGAGTTGGTCCCCATACATCAGAATGGATAAGATCAATAGCATAGGTAGCATGATTACCATTTCGATTAAAAGGTAAAGTATGAGCTTTGGAAAGAGCACAATCTTCACAAATTTTATTGATTTCATATTTGTGATCAAGTTTATCTAACAAGACACAAGAGGAAAACAAGGAATTCAAATTTGAAGCATGATGATGGCTAAGATGACAATACCAGAGCCTCCATAATTTATTTGCATAATTTATAGCATTATTAGTAGATGCAAGAAAACAAGAAGAAGAGTTTGAAGATGTTCCAAAATCCAAGACGAAGAGTTTCCCCTTTCTATGGCCTCTCCCAATCTCTTCCCCCATACGCAGGTCCTGTATAAGACAACCACAAGAGGAAAATGTGACAAGACAATTTTTCTTTACAAGTTGACCAACTGAAATTAAATAAATAGATAAGTTGGGAACATATAGGACATTAGAAAGCGATAAAGATGGTGAACTTGAAGATGTAATATTCAATGAGCCAATTTTTTTTAACAGAAAGAGTTTGTCCATTAGCAATAATGACATGTTCATTTTTATCATGTGGAGTAGTATAACGAAAAGCATTTAAATTTCCTGTCATATGATGGGTTGCTCAAGAATCTAAAACCCAAGAATTATGAGAAGAGATCTTACAAAAACCATAAGTATGAAGGGCATGTATCACTTATTGAAGTAATTTTAGAGAGAGGACTGAAGTCTGTCTAGAAATTATGGAAGATGTTGGATGTTAAGGCAGCAACATGAGGAGTAAGAGATGATGTAGATGTACCAACTGCAATGTAGGCTCTTGTATTTCCACGCTTTGGAGGTCGTTTCCTGCAATCTTCAATTAAATGGCCTTGCTTCTTACAATATCTATAGAATATCGTGGCAGTTTCATCCCCTTTCTTCTTTTTACATTGATGCGAAAAATATCCCATTTCATGACAATTATAGCACTCAACCTTGCTCATGTCAAATTTTTTTTCTTTGTGTGTATTTGCAAGAAGGGCTATATCTTGGAGGGATGACGAAGAATAAGAGACAGATTTTAGACGAGTCTCTTCTGCAAGAAGACCACTTAGAATTTCATAAAGATTAAGATGACCTCCACGATTAAGAATAAGGGCACAAACATGTTCAAATTCATATCATAATTTCATAAGAAACTGTCTACATTGGGATTGTTGTCGTAATTTAATAATTGCTTCAAGTGCTTCTTTAGAAATATTAGCTTCTATCATATCCATTTCATTCCAAATGACCATCATTGCACAATAAAATTCTTGAATACTACGAGAATCTTAGGATAAGATACTTATCTCTTGCTCCAGCTGATACAATTGCGCCTCATTGCTCTGTTTATAGATCCTTCTGAGATATCCTCACATTTCTTTTGCAGTAATTAGAGGGCTCAGGTTCACAGCAATGGAGTTTTCAACAGACTCCATGATCCAAGTCTTAATTTTTGCATTATTAATCGCGCACTTTGAAGTAGATGTTCCATTTGAAGGTGTCTTGATACTTTCGTCGACATAGCCCTAAAGATCCTGCCCCTCTAGGAAGTTTCTGATGTAAGAAACCCACAAGAAATAATTTTTCCCATCTAACTTGATAGCTAACCTATGATGTGATTCCATGACAAATGTTCTGAATCACTGGATTTGGTTCTGAATCATTGGATTTGTTAAGTGATTATTACGACAATGAAATCTGAAAGAGATTGGAATGGAACCAGTTTTGATGGAAATCAGAGTAATGAATGTGAGGTCCAAATGTAGGAGAGTATAGCCAAGATAGGAAAAAAAATAGTAGGGAATGATGTTTAGGCTTGGATAGGGAAGAAATCTATGGCACCAGGTTCTGATACCATATGAACAGAGAAGAAAATAATGGTGAAGAAGAGCAGAAATGCTCAAGTATTTTCCAAACCTCTCTTAGGGAATAATCTCCCATATTTATCATGTACAATCAGCTAAAAAGAGAAATAAATAATAGGTATTTATAGCAATAAACAACAGCTATAAATGGCTAATTTAGCCTAATTACAGCAATGTTATATATAGTAATTAGCTAATGACAATCAGCTGTTTCCATTTCCTTCCTGTTTATAGAACCCTCCAATTACATTAGTGAAAAATTAAAACTTCTAATTTAATATAACATTGCCCAAGTTTAGTATGTGATGTTGTTGATAAATATGAGAGAGTAAGGGCCTGTTTTAGAATGAAGTTTTGTAAACCGTGGTTTAAGTTAGTAAAAGATAACTCCAAAATGCTAATTTTGGCTTGTTTAACAACCATTTTGAAGTTGAGATAACTGCAATTTTTCAACCTTAAACTGTAGTTATCTCAATTTCAATCTGATCAAAGTTTACGAAACTCTATGGGGCTTGCAAATCATAGTTTGGATGCCTCCTACCTTCACTTTTTTTGACAACCGAGCACCCCTGGCTCGCTCAGGGGGTCCCATGACCCACAGATCCACACGCGTCCAGGATCGAGCCTGGACGTGCATATTTAATTAAAGAAAGAAAGGGGGAAGGGGAAAATGCCCTGTGCGTGTAGGGGCTCAAACACGAAACCTCCCATCCCGTACACCTATGCCTCCTACCTTCACTTTAAAATCAGTGGTTTGGTTTTATCTTATTTTTTATTTCCATTACAGATGTTAGAATTTTGATTATTGGAGTGATTGGCTTTTATGAGTATACATGAGCTTTCAATGTAGTAGAGTTCCATCCAAAAGACCTAAGCCAATTGGCGGAGTTTTAATCTATATTTTATACATATGTGCTTCTCATGTTGTTTTCGATGTAGGACTATTCTTAGCACTCCCATCTCTTGGTTTATACTCTAGCAAGGCAACCCGAAAGACAGAGACTGAGACGTTAGGACGTCTGGTCTGAGTTTTAGGGGGCAGATGCTATTTGGACTTCTCCATCCACCTCTCCGAAGATACCAAGTTGATTTATGACATCATATATCGGAGGTTTGTACAGATGCGACCGTTGTAGCAGACTATATCAGATTCCCCATCATTTTATGAGGGATTTTTGATTGTGGGGACGGTCTTCCCTGCAGGCGTAAGCCCCTGCAGTTAATTACGTTACCGCATTACGATAATCACTTTCTCCTTCTCCAGCAGTTCACTTCGTATCGTGTGTGTTTTTTTTGTTTGTTTTGGTTGCCCGTGGATTGTATACTGAGACTAGTTTATGTCGTCGCCCGTAGGGCATAGATTAGTCCAAATCCGTATATTTTAGATTTGGGACTGGGTCAAGGATTTGATTGACAGGGTTTTGAATTTAGGTTGTATATTCCTACAGTTCAGAAATATTTTTATTTTATTTAAGGACTGTTAATCTAGTTTGAGATTAAGATCAACTTAAATATATAAGTGAGCATTTAGGCTCAGTTTGTTTTTGCTAAGGATACATTAGTCTTGTTTGAAACTAAACAAAATTTTAGGATCATTTTTACTTAAGATCCAGCAAAAGAGTATTTGGGCTCAGCCGCAAGAAAACTTCAGAAAGTTAACCAATTTGGGCTTAGTCTGCTTAGTCTTTTCTTTTCTTTTTATGTAAATGTACCAAGCACTTATTTGGGCTCTGTTTGTTCAGCCCCGTTGTTTTTATGAAAAGTGCTAAGCACTTTTTTGAAGCTCAGATGCTCACACGGGTATCATGTGAAGCATTCAGTTATGGGCGCTGCCCAATAAGTGTTGAACACTTTGGTCATTTTGACTAATCACGAAATGCTAAGCCGTTTTTATGGCGCTCACGTGAGGAGCACGTGAGGCGCTAGGTGCTGTCCAATCAGTGCTAAGCACTCAGCCATTTTGGCTATATATGGAGTGCTAAACACTTTTTATATGCCGCCCATATGAGGAGCATGTGAAGCACTGGGTGCTGCCCAATCAGTGCTAAACACTTAGCCGTTTTGGATGTATATGGAGTGCTAAGCACTTTTATTCAACGTCCACATGTGTTTCACGTGAGGCGCCGGCCTTCTGTTTTGGGCGCCTCATGTGTTTTTTATATGAGGCGCTAGGTGCTGTTAAAAGGGCACCCACATGGGAAATATGTTAGGCGTTAGTCTTTTTTCCTTTTTTGGAGATTAAATATCTGTTAATGGCATTTTGACCATTAATGATCACTAAGATCTTTGTTTTTGAAGATCTGGGATCAGGTTCTTCTTTAAGAACTTAGTTCTTTCATAGGTTCTTTTTTCTTTTGTTTTTCTTTTGGATCCAATTCTTTTCTGAATCTTTGATTCTCAAGAACAAGATCTCCCCGATGAGAATTAAATTCTCAACTTATGGGACACTTGTCTTGTGGATCTCTTATTCAGAGAAAGAACTAAGTTTTTTGAGAAGGGTTAAAACCTTAAAATAGGTAAAAGATATATTTTGATCTATGTGTTCTCTTTACCTCGGTTCTCTTTTTGAAATGGAAGCCTTTCTCTTTGAGAATTAAATTCTCTGTTGCTTTTAAAGCTTTCTGTATATTTTCCGGAAGCTTATAGGTTTTTTTTTTCTATATAAGACTTGAAGTCTTGGGTCCTTTATATAGTAGAGGCAAGTTTGTTAATCAATTTTGAGAAAATCTCTCATTGAGAGATTCTGATGGATTTAATTGGTCTCAAAATTGAGTTCGAAAATTTTATTCACCGTTGGATCTTTGATCCAAGGATTTCTATTTTACAGAATATGTTTTCTTGTTTTTAACAAGACTGGGAAAATATTTTCCCATATACAGAATTTATTCTGTAAAATGGTGATTTTTTAATCACCATTGGATTTTTAATCCAAGGGTTCTCTGTTTTACAAAGAACAATCTCTTTTTGTTTAGAAAGATTGAGGGAATATATTCCCAAAAATAGACTTTTATTCTATCATTGGATCATTGATCCAACTGAGAGTATCTTTCTTATTTAGAAAGATTTGGGAGATATTTTCTCCTAATAGAATTTAATTCTATATTTTGATGATTTATCATCTCCATTAAATTTTTGATCCAACGGCAGAGAGTATCCCAAATTCTTATGTAGAATTTAATTCTATTGATCTTGACTTAGGCACTGGTGCTCACGTGTTGTGCACGTGGGTGCCGCTTAAGAATTTAATTCTTATGATGGGTACTCCTGTGCTTTGCACATTGGCGCCCGTGTGATGAGCATGTGTGGCGCCTGTTCATATCATAATTTTGCATTATTATATTCCCCATTTTTATTCATTTTGCAAATAAATAGGTGCTTTTGATCCATGTCTGCTAAATAGTTGCAGGTTACAGGTTCTCGGAACAATACAGTGAAAGTGATGAAAAGACGTTACAAAAGTGAGACTGTGACCAACAAACAGAAGAATCTTTATCATGCCGCCTACAGTTTGAGAAACAAACGAAGATCAGGAAACAGTTCAATTGCACAAGGTACGAAGGCAGCACAAATATTCAAGACTTCAACATGAAGCGAACGGTAAAAGTCCACAATATTCTGCACTGTGGAAATCTGGAAGAAACTAGAAGACATTCTGAAGAACCAAGTAAGGAAAGTAGAAGGAAAATGCAACTTGAAGCTGCAAAGAATATTTCAGCCAAAGTCCCTATCATATGGCTACGGATCCGCGGCCAAACAAGGCATATGGCCGCGGATCCACGGCCATACTGAGCACGTATCGGTGCATTTTGACGGTGGGTGGCGGTGCGTTGACCAGGCTTCTCAGGGTAGTTTTTTAAATTTAGATATGGATCAGATGTTAACCCTAGGGTTCCTATAATCTATAAATAGGAATCCTACAGCTTTTTTTGGAGCATGCCTCTTTTTATTTATCTAGTTTATAATTTTTATTCCCTGTAAATGTTCGAAGAGTGCATCAATAAAGAAGTAAGTTTTTTTTATCTTGCCTTAGTTATTTTAATTTCTTTTCTGCCCTAGTTATCTAGCAATTTTATTTCTCTGCCGTAGTTATAATTTTTTTTATCTACCGTAGTTAATTAAAAGAAAACCATAAAAATGAATTCGTTTATCAATTCCCTAATGAGTGAGTAGTTCCTCACTTGTTAGGCTTAGGTTTGGGGAAGGTTTGAGAGATGAAAATCTCTCACCCCTTTCTTTGCCCGTTATACCATTTAAAGTAGGACTCTATGCATACATACACACACCGCTCATTACGACACCCTATCCCACGAGGTAGCGGTGATACCATAGTTAAAGACCGATTGTGTATGATTTTCATGGAGGTTAGGGCTAAGAGTTGAGAAAGGACGGACAAGGGCCAAAAGGAAGAAACATAGTTTCTTCCTGGTCGCGCTAATCCCCTTTGTTAACTATTACCTTAACACCTAAAAGTTCTTAATTAGGGCAAAGAAAGCAGTGAGAATAATTGATTTTCCAAACTAACCTAATCTTAACCCTAGCAAGCTTTTATAAACTTTCATCTCATTCTTAGATCTTAAAATAAAACCCAACATCTTTTGGATTTAACTCGTTAAAACATAAAGAAAAGGAATCCATCTCCCTGTGGACTGACCCGTACTCAACCGGCTAGCTACCAAGCGATACCGTCTTGATTACGGTTAATTCTTTGATTTCAAAAATTGCACGTACGCAAAATCTTTACCAATCAGCGCCATATAAGAATTTAATTCTTACTCAGAAAGCGTTTCTGTGCTTTGCACATTGGCGCCAGCGTGAGGAGCACGCGCGGTGCCACCACAAATTGGTGCCGGCGCCTTCGTGAGAAACACGTAAGGCGCTGCTCCATTAAATTTCAACACAGCTTTGCTTTTTTAATATGTTTAAATATTGGGGGAACAAATGCCCCCACAGTTGTTCTCACGTGGCTCACACGTGGGTGCAACGGTGTCACTTTTTCCACCGTTTGATTTCCTAGGGAGTTGAACCGTTCCTTCACATTTTATAAATAGGGCATTTAGCCCTTGAGATGAATGCCGTTTCGTTATCTTCTTTCTTCTTTCTTGAGAATTTAATTCTCCTCTCAGAGGTTAGATCTCTGCCCAAAGAAATTTTTTGAGTTGAACCCTGTTTAAGAAAATTGGTAAGAATTATGACCAACTTTTTGACTCTTAAAAGAAACTCTTTTTTGCTTTGGATCTTAAACCAATCAACAGAGCTTGGATCTTTTTCTTGAAATGATCTCTTAGAGATCTAAGAAAAAACTTTATCTGGGTAGATCTTGGGTCTTGGAGATCTTAGGGTTTTATTCTATTATTAACTCTGATCTTTGAGAGTTCTCTGGAATTTAATTCCGGTATATTTCTCATGGGGATTTCTGAGATTTAATCTCATCATTGGAGGAATTTGATTCCAGTTTGTATGACAGAGCTTAGCTCTGGGGAATTTTGAAAATCTTTAGGAATTTTATTCCTCTTTCCTCTTTTCTTTTTATGGTTTCTGTTTGTAAATTCTTCTTACAGATTTGGATCTGTTGTAGAATACTTTCTTTAAGAACATTGGGAGTTTTATACTCCACCGCTTAATGAGATTTATCATTTAATGAGAATCCTTTTGGATTCTCATAATGTGTGCATGTTTCATCATTGATGAGGCGTCACCCTGATTTTGTGGGGGCCTACTGTCCCCCCTTTTCTTTTTGACTCTAGTGACTTTAATATACCATAGTGGAGTACGGATGCTAAGGCCCTTAATTGTAGTTAATTACATTGGTCCGATAACTAACTCTCTACGTGGTTTTCTTTTTAGGTACTATGGCTTCCGATTCCTTCTTTCCTTATGTCCGTTTGGAGAGCGCTTTTGCTAACGCACCTACAGATCGGGAAGTCTTTGCGCTAATTTGGGACTACGACCCAAAGCAAAAGTCTCTGCATCTGTAGAAATCGTGGTACAGTTATATTATCCGGGGTCGGCACAGCTTCACTTATGTGGTGCCGTCAGAACCGATCCTGTCAATCCATTAAGCTGAACCTCTGTGGGTCGCTTACGCAGTGGAAGAGGCCAACTGGACCTCAGAAGGTCTTCTCCAACCTTCCATGGCGTCGATACCAGTGCAGCCGCCGATGGCCCTAAACATTTTGGGGCATCGCATATGCCAAGGAGAAGCGCGTCCTTAGGGCCAGGTCTATACGATAGGAGTGACCCCCTATCATCCGGCTAGTTATCTGCAGTGGGCCCGTTACATTTTGTCGGCCAAGAAGTCGCTGCTGCTGAAGACCGGGTTATATCCAGCGATCTACGTGTCCTTTTTTTATTATCACACTCCTCATTTGTGGTGGGTTAAATCCTTCCTGGAGCAATGGAATATCCCGACCCACACATTTCTCTTATCGGATCGGGAGGTGTTAATTTCACGAGAGGAACTCACGGAAATATCCGGGTTACCCATCAGAGGAGAGCATTATGAAGAGATACTTCCTCCTGACGAGTATGTCTTCGCTACTGAATTAGTGGTTATGGGTCATACCCCCGAAAATGCTATTCAACATAAGTTTCCAAGCTTGATCAAAGTGTTGAACATATATGAGAGCTTATTCTTAGAGTCCGGGGGGCATGACGTTAGCTTTACGGACTTTGTTGCCTGCTTCCTTCGGCCGGAGGTTTTAGCGAAGAAAGCTATGAAGTTCGTCAAGCTCGATGACCCATTCAGATTTGGCTTGGACAAACTACTGGCTGCGGAAGCGGATTTAAAGCAATTCTTTATTCCGGATACCCCAATCATCCCTTTTGCAGAGGTTGCCTCTCCAGACATTGATGAGGAGACGTTCTTTATGGGGTTCATCGGCTTGTGGCTGAGCTGGTTTGCGGTTCTAATACACCCCTGCTATATGAGACCATCCGTCTTTTATCCGGCTCATCGCATTGCGGTGGGGACACATATGGCTATTGGGGTTGCCGGATTAGCGCATTTGTATCATGGTCTGAGTATAGCGTGTTGGCTATAGTGCTCTCAAGTCAATTATTGTAATCGCAGGCACACGATTGTGATGATTGAGGGAGGACCTATACGGGTAGAACAGTCCTACTCAAAATGATAGTATGCTATCTGGTTTGTCTTTATCATCATGTACATGCATTATATGCTATTACAGATCACTATTACATGTTGATAGAGCTCATAGAATTCTTACTTGACTACCAGCATTATGATGGCGATCATATACGTGGGAGCTGAGTGGTCTATAATCACATCCTTAAATGTTTCTAGTCGAGAGAGTATCGAGACTCAGCATCGATACTCCGGAGTAGACTAGTGCATACTTATCAAGACCTCGACGAGGGGCGGTGGCCGGTCTCACAAGCCATTGGTGTCAGTTAGCCATCTAAGATAGCATACAGGTGCTCATTGGGTTATGAGTACACTGGACGGACTCGCCGGGAACATACTAGTTGGTATTATACCTATTGTCAGATAGCAGTTCACAGGTGATATGAGTACAGGTTAGTCTGTCGACCTGAGATCATCATTTGTCTCGTATGAGTTCCCATTGTACTTTGATTACTACCCTACCATGGCTCAAAGGAGTCGTGCAAACAGGTTTTAGTTATGTACAGTCCCGAGCCACATGGAGGCAGTGAGCGGATCGTCGAGGATTCGTCTCTCCCGGTATTGGGGGTTGATATCGCGCGGTGCACGAGTGGCCATCACCAGAAATCCTTGGTCAAGATAGACGAGAATTACTAATTTAGATCAGTAGTTTCTCAGGTGGTGATGGGCTTTATCCCGATACGAAATATCGCGTTATTAGGGGTCTGACTTTATCCATCCCTTAGACTCGATATGCGATACTCTTAGACGAACAGACCAGACTGTATGGAAATTGTCACGGAGAGGCTCAATAGGGTTCGGATGGGTTTGCTCGTCGGCCATCCTTTCGCTCAATACCTGGGTAGCCGTTACGTACAGCTAGTGCTGTTGACGTGCTTGTGGTTAAACCTATTTCCAGCGTATTTATGAGTCTTTAGAGTTCCACACAGAGGGTTTCCCTGGTTTTAACGAAATGATGTATTAGCTGTATTGTATACGTGCTGGGTTTCGATCGATTGATTGTACTATGTACCCGGACTTTCGATCGGACAGTTAATAATACTAGCCGGTTCGGGTTTGAGCCGGATTATTAAATCAGGTATTGATTTAATAATTTGCGTATATTTATTTCGATATGTATATTCTAGTATTATGTTCTTTGTATTATTTTATCTTTTCGGATATTCGTATTTCGGTACGAGTACAGATATGTATATACAGTAGAGTGTAATCCGTATTTATACAGATAACATTCTAGAAGGTGGACACCTCATTTTAGATTTAACTATTTATTGTAAATGGTAAATGAGGTGAAAATCAAAAGAGAGGAGTTTGGTGAGAGCCATGCTTGTATAGTATTGCACAAATGAATTGTTAATTCATTTGTGCAAACTATTCAAGCACGGGCTTGATTTTTTAATAGAAAAATGGGTTTTATAAAACAAGGCTTCATGTTATTTTTCCTCACTTGATGAGTTTTTCATTACCTCACTATCATGCTTTACTCTCCTCTCTAGTTTCTTGAGTTCATCCACCTTCATTCTCAACCTCCTCTCCACAATCTCATGAGTTGAGAATCAAGAGAGGAGGTGAGATAGATAAACATTTTGAACACTTCACTATATCCTAGGCACTTTAGATTAGCAACCTAAAGTACCTAGTTGCTTCACTTGATCTTTGGTGTGGAGCTAGAGCCATGAGCTATATTTCTGGGGTGGATCATCTTCGACGGAGGAAGACCGGCGGCTAAGTTCAGTTGAGAACGCCTCAAGGAGGTAGGGAAGGTGGTAGAAGACCAAAGGACACGGTTCATTCGGTATAACCATTTATAACCTTGTGGTTTAGCTCTTGTAGTTTGCTAGTATATGTTTATGGTTCGATTCTAGACGGGTTCGTTAGCGCCAAGTTTTTTAAATATCATTTTTGTTCCGCATCGGCCACAGTAGATGGCCAGGACACTATCGTAACCCAACATGGTATCAGAGCCACCCCATAAATCATTACTAGCTAGTTTACACAAGGTTAAAATATCGATCGACTAAATTTTCCGAATCGCAAATCTATTTTTCTATGCCTGCCGTCGATTTTAAAACCTGTTCAAAAAACATTTCAGAGTGTCTTAAAAATACGTGTAGGCATTTATAGGTCACCTCAAGAAATTTGGGCACGTGAGCTAACAATTTGGCCGTGGAACCGCCGCAAGACATGCCTATTGGCGACGGTTCCGCGGTTGTTTTGTGGCCACTGTGCGTCAAGTTTCTTCTGCAACTCTATAATTTGGAATTGTGATTTTTAAGATATTTAGTTTTGGCCCAGATTTGTTTGACTGCTGGATTGCATTTGGGGCCAATATGGAAAAGTTTAGTCGATCGAAATTTTAAGTATGTGTTTATAAGTGCATGTGATCATATCTGCGACCGTGAATATCATTGAGCGGTACAACCTGACTAGTTACTATATGTTCAACTAGACGGATTTGCAAACATGATATTTACGTTGATGTTCTGAGTTGTGCTAATATTGTGGTTGGATTGTCGTGGTGGATAGACTATGGTGCAATGATAGTAGTACAATTCAGATTCATTTATATATTCAGTATTGTGGGACGAGCGTCTGACATGTGGACAGCCGTCTCTGCCAGATTGTATATTCTTTTATTGGGGCACGACTGGGTTGAGGTCGATGTCGCCATTTTATATATACTTTTCTTTTCTGTATTAGGATTACCCCGCGGTGGAGTTCTCGAATAGCCGGGTTCTAGAGGGCAATGGGCCAGCATCTCATGGCGTAGGGATGGAGCGGGCCTTACTCTAGAATTGGCGGGCTATTCACCGCACTCGTAGGGGGTATAGGATGATCCACGGAGGGGTGCTCAAGTTACCGGATTCCGTGAAGTGCTGGGTGGCCCATTCACTTTGTTGATTAGGGTTGCCTCACTTCTGGGATTGGTGGGTAACTTGCCACGTTTGTAGGGTTCCAGGTTTTCATTGCACGGGTTATCCACATGACCGGGAACATTGGGTCTCATTTGCGGCTCAAATGAAACCCGAGGCTCCAAGATTATCCACCATTTTGTGTTACTTGTTGATGTTCTGTGATGTTGCTTATATCATGCCTGGGACGAATGCTATATATATATATATATTTATATATAATGGTAGATGTTGTATGTGTTTTGCATCCGCGCTAGTCCAGCCCCCGCTCTGACGTTAGTTAAGTAACCTAACGATGTATGACGGGGCCCCGTGATGAATGCGGATGGCATATACGTACATTTTATTTCCGTTCCTTTTTCTGGTGTGATATGGATTAATTGATGGGACCGCGTTAACTTTGATTAATGCAAGGAAAAACAAACCTAAATGATGTTGTTGGAACCAAATTTTGAAAACTGTTATTACAAACGTTTCTTTTTTACTTTGCACAGCGGTATTCGGTAAGGAATATCCAGCACCTCATTCGACGAAGCAAGAGCTGAGATCCCTTCATAGGGAGTGACCTCTTGGGTAAAATTTTGCGTCGGTGTAATAACTTCACTATAGTCAATTCTTTTGCTTTGCATCGTAGTATTCAGTTAGGAATATCCTGCACTTCATTCGATGAGGAAAGAGCCGAGATCCCTTCACAGGGAGTGACCTCTTTAGCAAAAGTTTATGCCACTATATATATTTGTAAAACTGCTCGGGTTCCTTCAACGATATCAATTTCATTATGTTAATGGGTTGTTTTGTCAAAAAACCAGCCGTGGCCCTCAGTCATTTCCTGCGAGTAATGCTTAGTATTTGTGTTGCGTTTGTTGACCTCATCAAGGCGTAGTGTACGGTAGCTAAGTAGTTCTCGTTTGTAGCATGAGTTGCGAATAGTTATGACAGTCGTACAACCTTGTTGACCTCGTCAAGGGTTGTGCGGGTGGGTCTACATTAATCAAGATAATGACGGGTTAAACTTGACTAGAAACTTATGGTTTGTTGATCTCGTCATGATCATAAGTTGTTAGGGGCAAAAACCACATCACGAGTTTCAAATATACAGAAAACTTGCCAGGTATGCACATACCTTCTGGAGTGTGGTGACTTGAGTGGCTTCCATCAAGTTATCATGTGATGATAGTTGGATCCCGATTCCCACTAATGAGTAGGTGTTACTTCTCGGGTGATTTTCAAATGATCCCGACTAATTCTCCTTTTAGGGTTTGAAGGAGAATTCGAGGAAACAGTGGGAGCCATCCTGATTAGATAAAGTGATTAACCAATCTAATCTAGGTTAGAGTGCATACTGAGTGTTTATTTTCTTTGTCTCTTTGGCAGCGACCATGGCCTGACCTTAATAACTCATGAACCAAGTTAACTGAAACTTCTTAAAACACTTTGGCTTTTGGATTGTCATTAAGTCGCATATATCCTTGCTGCTCCTATTTTCCCTTTGCATTTTTCCAGAACACTCCGTATCACTACGAAAATTCATATTGATTGGATATTCCATCATATAGTTACATACGAACTCAAAGAAACTTGTTTCAGTTCGAGAATGGATTCCGGTTCTGGAAAAATTGAATAGGACTATTCTGTTGTCTTTTCTCATTACCTCCTCTTAGGTTGCGAGAGCTCCTAGTATTAGGAGTGTAGGATTGATTGGCATGACAACAAGGTTTCGGGAGGTATCGTCCATACCATTTTCAAAAATTTGCCGTACAAAACATTCCTAACCCTAGAATCTTAACTAAAGATTTAGACAATACAAAGTGTAAACTACTTTACAACTAAGTGAACTAGGAATACAACCTTTGTAGACCGGTCCTTCACTTCAATAGCTCCTTGTAGTAGTCCCTTCTCTCTAAGTAGTGATCTTGCGGACTATTGAACGTCTCCACAAGATGAAAGGAACGAGCTTGCACGAAGTCTTCGAGGCCGATGATGATCTACGTCGAGGAGACACTAACCCAAGCTGCCTCTTCACTAATATGGGATTAGTGAAGCTAACACCCTAAACTAAATTGCTAATCTAGTAGAGGATGATGAAGTAGGATTTTTTCTCACTTTAGAATTACTTTTCTCACTAATTTTCCTTACCTCTCATAAACCTAGAGAGCTTTCTCAAGTGAAGAGGAAGAAGAAGCAAAAATAGATGAGAGAGTGAATGGAAACCATAGGTGAGAAAATATCTAATATCACTCATGTAGAGACTTAACCATGAGTTTAGATAATGATTGGGTTAATAAATATCTAGTGTAAGACAAAACTAGTGGACTAAGTCAAAAGATCTCCAAGCTTCTACAAGTTTCATACCATGTGACCAATTTCCAACTAATAATTGATTTACTCTAAATAAATAAACCCTTCATTATCATTATCATGGTGCGAGTCTCATACACCCATGTTACATGTATCATCAACCATGACACATAAAGAAAATACAATTAATAAATATCATATATATATTAAGTGTGCACATGTGAGAAAAAGAAATGTTTAAGTGAGCTAATATTAGTTAATGTAAATTAATATATCAAATATATAATTATATATTAAATCATTAAATCAACACTTGATTTAATAATCCGGTTATATCTTATATGACCGACTAATATTATTTGTATCAACTTATCGAATCAACACTTGATTCGATAACCCGGCTATATTCTCATATAACCGACCGATACAGTATCGACTTATTGAATCAATATTTGATTCGATAACCCGGATATATCTCATATAACCGATCGATACCTTATATCACGAGAATAGAATACGGTATCAAATACTCGTATTAATCTCGGTCCCTCACATATCACATATGTGCTCCTACTTCGTTTTGCCTGAGCCGGTGAAATCTCTGTGTAGGACTCTAAAGACTCGTCAATACACCGGCAGTAGGTGATGATCATATCAAGCACCTACAAGCCGTCAGCGGTACTAGATGGACGTAACGGCTACCTGGGTATAGAAGATAAACAAGCAAGCCTGCTCCTACTCTTGAAAAGCCTGTTAGTAACACTACCGTATAGTCCGGTCTCTTTGTCTTATATGTCGCATATCTAGTGTAGGGGTGGTAAACGTCAGACCCCAGTAACCGATAAGTCATGCCGATGTGAGGATCATAACGGGTCGAGAAACTACTGATAACACCTATCAGTAAATCTCCGTAGCAGCCCTGGTCAGGGACTTATCGTTATGGCCAATCGAGCACAGCGCAACATCAACACCTTATACCGGGAGAGACGAATCTCTCCTATTGCTCATTGCCTTCATGTGATTCGGGAGTGTACCCAAATGCCACCGTTTTGCACGTTCTCTTGAATGTGGTAATGTGGAAATCAAAGCACAGTGGGAATCACACAAGACACTATGACGATCTCGGGTCTACAGACTAACCTGTACCAGTGTCACCAGAGAACTGCTATCTGATGATAGGTATAATACCAGCTAGGAGTTCTCGGCGAGTTTGTTCAGTGTACCCAGTCTCCACTGAGCACCCGTATATCATCTTTGATGTCAAACACCAATGGATATGGGATTATCCATCGCCCATCATATGGGTCAAGATGCGTATACGCTAGTCTACTCTGGAATATCGATGCCCTATCTCGATACACCCTCGACTAGGAACAATTTTAGGGTGTACTTGTGGACTACTCTTGGCCCCACTAGTATGATCTCCATCATAGTCCTCGTAGTCAAGTACACCTCTTAAGGGTTTTATCAACATGTGAGAGGAAGACAACATCACTTATACAAGTCAACATGTTAAGACAAAGAGTAACCAGATAGCATATTATCATGTCGAGCAAGAAAGTCCTCTCTATATATATCCAAGCATCCACTATAATATACATCACATTACAATAATGGCCTCTAGGGCATACATATAACTAACAATCTCCCACTTGCACTAAGACCAATTGTTGTAGTATCTCATACCCAATATCCCGAATAGTCTCCCAAATTGTATCTGGTGTATGGCCTTTTTGAGTGGATCCGCTGTGTTGTCCTTCGTGTCAACTCTCCTGACCTCAATCTCGCGGCGATCAACTATCTCCCGGATCAGGTGATACCGCCTCAGAATATGCCTGGATCACTGAAGGGACCTGGGTCCCTTGGCCAAAGCCACTGCTCCATTGTTATCGCAATACAAAGGTATTGGATGTTCAATAGATGGAACTACACCAAGTTCAGTTATGAACTTCTTCATCCAGACAGCCTCTTTGGCAGCATCGTTGGCAGCGATGTATTCAGCCTCCATCGTTGAGTCTGCCACGGTTTCCCGTTTGGAACTCTTCCAACAAACCACCCCACTATTGAGGGTAAAGACAAATCCCGAGACCGACTTAGAGCCGTCCTTATCACTCTGGAAGCTCAAATTGGTAAAGGACTCCGCTTGGAGTTCTCCGTTACCATACACCAAGAACATCTCTTTAGTCCTTCTCAAGTACTTGAGAAGGTTCTTCACAGCCGTCCAGTGACTTTCTCCTGGATCTGCTTGATACCTACTCACTACACGTAGTGAGTATGCTACATCGGGTCTGGTACATAACATCGCGTACATGATAGAGCCTACTGCCGAAGTATAGGGTATCCCTTGCATGCGAGCTCTATCCAAATCAGTCTTGGGAGACATCTCTTTGGAGAGAGTGAGTCCTGTGATCGTGGGTAAATTCACACTCTTGGATTCTTCCATACTAAACCTCTTTAGTATGGTGTCAATGTACCTGGATTAGGACAATCTCAGTATCCGTTTAGATCTATCTCTATATATCTTAATCCCCAAGATATAGGAGGTATCACCTAGATCTTTCATTGAGAATCTTTGTGATAAGAAGAGCTTGACCGATTATAGCATAGGAACATCATTTCCTATCAAGAGTATGTCATCCACGTACAATACGAGGAAGACAACCTTACTCTCTGTCACCTTCTTGTATATACAAGGTTCATCTACGTTTTTGATGAAGTCAAACTCTTTGACTACCACATCAAAACAGATGTTCCAACTCCGCGATGCTTGTTTTAACCCATAGATGGATTTAAGCAGCTTGCACACCTTTCCGCTGCTCCCACTGTCCATGAAGCCCTCTGGCTGAGTCATGTATAAGCACTCTTCTAAATCACTATTTAGAAAGGCGGTCTTAATATCCATTTTCCAGATTTCGTAGTCATGGTATGCAGCGATGGCAAGCAGGATCCGGATGGACTTAAGCATAGCCACTGGAGAAAAGGTTTCATCATAGTCCACACATGGTCATTGACGAAAACCTTTTGTAACTAGTCGTTGAAAGTCTCAACTTTTCCATCTACACTAAGTTTCTTCTTAAAGAACCATTTTCTCCCGATGGGTTTTACCCCTTCAGGAGAAACTTCTAAAGTCCATATTTTGTTGGTGTACATGGATTCCATCTCAGATCGCATTGCATCCAGCCATTTCACAGAGTCCCCACTCGTGATAGCCTGCTCGAAGCTAGTTGGGTCTTCATTTACCATGATGCAATCCTTGCTCCCACCGTCTACGAGAAAACAGTAGCATCTCTCAGGTGGATGAGGAACCCTACTAGATCGGCGGAGAGGCTGAGGTTCATTGGGAACTATCGAATCCTCTAGTTCTACCAAATCATCAGTTGTAGTTTATGCCACTGGAACTTCTTCCAGCTCTACCTTTTCACCACTGATTTCTTTTACAAGAAATTCCTTTTTCTAAAAAGATGGCGTATTGAGAAATAAACACCTTTTGTTCCTCAGCGTGGTAGAAAATATACCCATAGGAATTCTTTGGATATCCCACAAACTTATATAGAGCCGATCTTACCTCGAGCTTGTCTGGATTTTGCTTTTTAACATAGGCCGGACAACCCCATATCTTAACTCGTTTAAGAGATGGTCTCTTCCCATTCCATATCTCATATGGAGTGGTAGGCATCGATTTGGATAGAACTCTATTCAATAGGTATGCGGCTGTCTCCAGCGCATAACCCCAAAAGGAAATAGGTAACTCAGCAGTGCTCATCATAGAGCGCACCATATCCAATAGGGTGCGATTCCTCCGCTCCGATACATCGTTGTGCTGTGGTGTATACGGAGGAGTAAGCTGAGAGAGAATCCCATTCTCTTTTAGATAGTCACGGAATTCCATGCTCAAGTATTCTCCTCCCCGATCAGATCGTAGGATTTTAATACTTTTACCCATCTGGTTCTCGACTTCATGCTTATATTCTTTGAATTTCTCAAAAGTTTCAGACTTGTGTTTCAACAGGAACACATGTCCATATCTTGAGAGATCGCCAGTGAATGTAATGAAGTATGAGAAACCATTCCTGACATGTGTAGACATGGGACCGCATACATCACTATGTATCAGTTCCAAGAGTTCCGTAACTCTTTCTCCGTGTCCAGTAAACGGAGTTTTGGTTATTTTACCTTTGAAACATGACTGGCAAGTGTCATAAGATGAAAATTCGAACGGTTTCAAATATCCATCCTTATGTAACTTAGCTAGTCGTGTCGCATTGATATTACCTAGTCTACAATACCACAAGTATGATTCGTTCATTTCTGAACTTTTCTTCTTGTGTGTGTTTTGTACGTTAAGAACCGTGGTTTGATTTAGAATGTATATGCCATTATTTAGTGAGCCTGATCCAATCAACTTTTGATTCAGGAAGATGTTTATAACATTATCCTGTACTAAAAAATTATATCATTCTTTACTTAATAAAGAGACTGATATAAGATTGCATATCATGATCGGTATGTAATAGCATTCGTTCAGAATCAATGTATTACCATTTGGTAATACAAGGTGATATTCGCCAACTTCTTTAGCTGCAACATTTGCACCATTCCCTACTAGTACGGAATGATCATCTGTTCCCAGTTCTCTACCTTTCCTTAGCCCATGTAACATATTACATATGTGGGATCCCGATCCAGTATCTAATACCCAGGACATAGAGTGTATTGAGAAATAGTTCTGGGTGACTAACACACCCGAAGAAGATGCATCATCATGCTCATTCTTCATTTGGGTGGCGTGGAAATCCGGATATTTTCCTATTTCCTGCTCGGACTTATAACAATTATAAGTTGGAGCGGAACCAACGTTCCCTTGCTCAGCATAAAAAGCGGGTTCGGTCAATACATCCATATTATTATCTTGATTAAGTCCTGACATGGTCGCTACCTGGAGAGAGAGAGAGAGAGGAATACACTCAGCATATGCTTTTGCAAGATTAGATTGGTTTATTATCTTATCTAATCAGGATGTCTCCTACTGTTTTTATCAAATCTTCTTTAAAATCCTAAAAGGTAAGACTGATCGGGATTAATTACACTTTACAAGTTCGCTAATCTTTCGGCCAGGCCAGTGTTGGTACTTTGAGGGAGGTTCCCCGTGCTTTCGCACGGACCTAATTAAAATAAACCTCGTTTTCCTAGGGGCATAACCCTGTTAACACATTTCTAGACACCTACTTGAATGGCTAATTGTAATGTGTAAAACTCTACCTGGAGTAACTCTTACTCAAAATGGGTATCGGGATCCAACTATCTCATAGAAGGTATGTAATCTCATTGCAAATTTCAACATTTGAAATTCCCGATAATACTTTTTACCCCTAGTGACTTATGACCTTTGTTAGTTATATGTATGCCCTAGAGGCCATTACTGTACATAGGATGTATATTGTAGTGGATGCTGGGACATATATAGGTAGGACTTTCTTGCTCGACATGATAGTACGCTGTCTGGTTGCTCTTTATCTTAACATGTATACTTTCTGTCTCTCTGTTACATGTTGATAAAGCCCTTAGGATGTGTACTCGACTTCCAGGACTATGATGTAGATCATACTAGTGGGGCCTGGGTAGTCCATGAGTACATCCTTCAATGTTCCTAGTCGTGGGAATATCGAGACGGGGCATCGATATTCCAGAGTAGACTAGCGTATATCTTCTCGACCCATGTGATGGGCGATGGATGATCCCATATCCATTGGTGTTTGACATCAGAGATGGTATGCGGGTGCTCAGTGGAGACTGGGTACACTGAACGGACTCACCGAGAACTCCCAGATGGTATTATACCTCACGTCAGATGGCAGTTCTCTGGTGACACTGGTACAGCTTAGTCTGTTGACCCGAGATCGTCATAGAGTCTTGTGTGTCTCCCACTGTGCTTTGATTTCCACCCTACCACGGCTCTACTGAGTCGTACAAACAGGTGGTTTTTGGGTACAGTCCCGATTCACATGGAGGCAATGAGCGATAGGAGGGGATTCGTCTCTCCCGGTATTGGCGGTTGATATTGTGCTATGCTCGACTGGCCATAACAGGAAATCTCTGGCCAGGGTTGCAGTGATATACTGGTAAGAGTTATCAGTAGTTTCACGATTGTTATGGACCTCACGTCGGCATGACTTATCAAGCTATTGGGGTCTGACGTTTACTACCCCTAGGCGAGATATGCGACATATCAGACGAACAGACCGGACTGTACGGTAAGTGTTACTGGTTGGATTCACAGGAGTGTGAGCGGGCTTGCTCGTCGATCTTCTGATCGCTCAATACCCGGGTGGCCGTTACGTTTAGCAGACCGCTTGCGGCTTGTGGGTGTTTGATATGATCATCATCTGCTGCCGGCGTATTGACGAGTCTTTAGAGTCCTACACAGAGGTTTCCTGGCTCAAGCGAAACGAAATAGGAGCGCATATGAGATATGTGCGGGACCGAGAATAATGCGTGTATGTGATACCGTATTCTATTCTCGCGATGAATGTATCGAATGGTTGTATGTGATATAACCTAGTTATCGAATCGAGGATTGATTCGATAAGTCGATACATTGGATATTAGTCGGTCATATGCGATATGACCGGATCGTTAAATCAAGTGTTGATTTAATGATTTAATGTATAATTATATATTTGATATATTACTTTGCATTAATTAATATTTTTTCACTTTAGATGGATTTTCTCACTTGAAGTGCACATTGTATATATGATATAGTTTTGTGCACTTGATTGTATCATGTTTGATGATACATGCAAGTTTGGGTGTATGTTTAGTTTAAACCATGTTTAAGTGAATGGTTAGGGTTTCATTATCTTATCTTGATTATTTATTTCATTTATTTATTCTTTTAGCAAGAAAATAAATGGTTGCTACTTTTGGATTTACTTTGAAGCTTCATGAAGCTTTGAAAAGTTCAACCATTTTTGTTTCTTTTGCCTAACCTAACCATTCACCTAACCCTAGTTTATTCTCTACACTTAACCAAGGTTGCATTATGATAACTTCACTTGATTTATTAATCAATTAATTTTTATCATTATCATCATATTCTTTTTCTTCTTCTTCTTCTTCAACAAGGAGAAAGCTTGCTACCATTAATGGCAACATGAGAAAAAGAGTGAGAAATCCAATTCTAAAGTGAACCCACTTCCTATTTCTTCATCCTCTACCACTTGCCAAGTAGTATAGGGTGTTTTCTTCACAAGTTTCATGACTTGGTGAAGTTGGAGCTTGATCTTGAGTTGCCTCGACGTAGATCATCTTCGGCATCGAAGTCGACGACCTAGCCCGATCATTTCTCCGATGAAACCACCGCAAGAGTCTAGGATTCCGATGGGTACAGCGGAGGGATGTCAACACGGAGCTATGGAGGTGGAGGACCGGATCTACAAAGGTTGTATTTTCCGTTTACTCTTAGTTAAGTTGTTAACATATATTGTTTCGCCTATACCTCTAGTTACGATCTTGCTTAGGGTCACTTGGCACATAGAAATTTTTTTAATTGGCCATATTTGATCACTTGTAGAACCTCATGGGTGTGCCTAGGAACCCTACAGTGGTATCAGAGCCTAGCTAGAGCCTTAGGCGATGCGTAGACGGAGTTAGAAGTCCGATCGAACCGAAACCCTAATGCAAAATCCTTCTCTGTACATTTTTTGAAATCGGGGATTTTTGAGAATTAAAAATATGTAGAAAAATCAGCAGGCATTTCTAACAATTACTGTGAAGCACGAGCACCTGATTCAATCAAAGCGCGGTTGAACTGCGCCATTAGCTTGGCTAATGCGGCGGTTCCGCAGCCACTTAGTCGCTTCAGTCAGTTCTTTTTGCACAGTAATTTCTATCTTTCATTGCTGAGTTTTCTGGGAATTTTTAATATTTACTCAAGAGTTGAGTTTTCTGGGTTGTATTGGGAGTTCGTAGATTCGATCGGATTATCAAATTTTGTCTATGTGTTTTTCCGGGTAATTTTAGAATATGTTAAAAAGTTCGACCAGATATAAATACCCACTTTTTCCCCTGCCGGGAAATTTCCAATTGTTGGATTTTTCCGTTGTTTAATGACGTTCTAAGTAGTGCAAGTAACGCGATGGTCCCTCCAGAAGACAACAAACCTTAACTCGATTATGTAACCGTCTTGAACTGCCCTTTGAACCTTAGGGTTTGGGGCAGTACGGCATGCCACATGTGAGGCGTTGGCTTGACCCTTCTACGGCTGGACCGTTGGTACTGAGGCACGAAGTGAATGTTTTTAAACTTATTTCATGTGTTGAGCTGTTTCGGGAAAACTTGGTGTTCAATTGTTCGATCGGAAAGTTTAACATTTTCTATTTATCCGGATTGTGATACAATATTTGGAATCCACAAGTAGTTATGAGATAACTGAATGAATGTTATAAACATAGCACTTTAGTCTCACTTGATCGGTTGCTACGGAATTTTGATGCGATCAAAAGTCCGTCGCAATCGGGTAGCGTACGCGGATACTCGCCGGATAAACTTAATAGGCAGCTACACCCCATAGCCCCGACCAAGTGACTGTAGGAGAACCCCGTCGCCGAAAGCATCCGTCCGGGTGCTCGCGACAGCGGTGTTCCGCCTTAGTGCACTTCGTCGACGGCGTCGGGGGTGCGGCCGCCTACTAAAGTTTGCGACGAGCATTCGATCAGGATGTCGGGAATCTTGTTGAATTTCCCGACTTGATATTGAAAAGAGTTTTCGATAATGAGACTAAAATGCGGGATTTATAATTATTAGGCATGCGATGTCTAAGTATTTCATTTGATTAGGCATGCGATGTCTAAAGAGGTTGCGGATTCCAACTGTTGTAGTTTTACACTTTCTTTTCTGTGACCGTAAGTGTAATATGTGATATCGCCGGTTTCGTTGCTATATGTCAACGACAATTGGGATGCGCATATTTACTTACGTTGATGACATGTGATGTTATGTGTTGCTGGATATGTTATATTGGATCGTCGCGTTTGAATAGCCGGGTTTTTTTTATGTGAGATGAGTGTTTTTCAATTTCATTCATGTAAAAACTTGTATGTAATATTCTTTTTTTAGGGCACTTCCAGGTTGCGGATGATGTCACCATTTGTATATTATTTACTCTTCCGCATTAGGATAGACCCAAGGAGGGGAGCACAAGTAACCGGGTTCTAGGGTTCAGTGGAAGACCATCTCGAGGAGTCGAGTCCGGGTCTCCTAACCCTAGAATTGGTAGGGTTGCTTGCCGCTCTCGTAGGGGTCTAGGGGTGTGGGATATGGCTATTCATCACGACCGTGGAATACGTGTTTTATACTGGCTCGTATTAAAAACACGGACGTCCTAGTATATCCAATATTTCATATGATATTTTCTGCTGCGTTATCTGTGATGTGATCATGTGATTTGTTCAGATAGATATAGTATATAGTATATATTATATATTATATAGACGTTGCTTATGTTTTACACCCGCGCTAGCCCTGCCACGTTCTGGCGTTAGTTACCTAACCTAATGGTGCAAACGGGACATCGAGGCGAATGCGGATGGCATAAGCGTACGTTATATTTATCTGTGATGTTTAGGTGGACTTAAATGATGGGATATTCATTAATGTGATTAATGAAAGAAAATAAACCTAAAAGATGTTGTGGAATCGAATTTCAAAAATAAAACAGGTAGCTACGGTTCTTGCTTTGCATCACGGTGTTCCTTGTAGAACATCCTGCACCTTATTCGATAAGGAAAGGACCGAGATCCCTTCACCGGGAGTGACTCCTTTAGCAATAACTGGCAGATGCTACACACTCGGTTTGTCTTTTGATTGCTTCTATAGTTTCTGCTTTGCACAGTGATATATATGATATATCCCGCACCTCATTCGACGAGGAAAGGGCCGACGATCCCTTCACCGGGAGTGACCCCTTTAGCAAAACTAGAAGAGCTTCAAAAACACTCCATTTAAAAACCATTTGATTCCGCAACGAGATCAAGTTCAAAGCGTTAAAGGTTTTATTAAAAACCATCCGCAACCCTCCGTCATTTTAGGAAGTAGAGTACTTAGTATTCGTGCTGTGTTTGTTGACCATAGTCAAGGCACAGTGTATGGTAGCTAAGTGATGTCTTCCTACACCGCATATGATGCGATTACTTAGGACAGTCGCGTGACTTTGTTGACCTTAGTTAAGGGTTATGTGGGTGGGTCTAATTAATCACGAAATGATGGGTAGAACTTGACTAGTACTTATGATTTGTTGACCATAGTTAAGGTCATATGTGCTAGGGGTAAAAACCATTATCGGGAGTTTCAAGTGTTGAAATTTGCAATGAGATTGCATACCTTCTATATGATAGTTGGATCCCGATACCCACTGCGAGTAATTGTTACTCCTGGGAGAGTTTTGCACTTTGCAATTAGCCGATCAAGTAGGTGTCTAGAAAGGTGTCAACGGGGTTACGCCTCTGGGAAAATGAGGTTTACTGTAATTAGGTCCGTGCGAAAGCACGAGGAACCTCCCTCAAAGTACCGACACTGGCCTGGCTGAAAAATTGGTGAACTTGTAGAGTGTAATTAATCCCGGCTAGTCTTTCCTTTTAGGGTTTGAAGGAAGATTTGATAAAAACAGTGGGAGCCATCCTGATTAGGTAAAATATATAACCAATCTAATCTTGCAAGAGCGCACGCAGAGTGTTTTCTTCTCTCTCTCCAGGTAGCGACCATATCACGCCTTAATCAAGATAATAATATAGATGTATTGACCGAACCCGCTTGTTATACTGAGCTGGGGAACGTTGGTCCCGCTCCAACTTATAATTATTATAAGACAGAGCAGGAAATAGGGGAACACCAGAATTCCTGTGCCGCCCAAATGAAGAAAGTGCATATGATGCATCTCCTTCGGGTATGTTCATTGCAAAGAACTGTTTCTTAGTATCCTCTGCATCCTGGGTATTTGATACCGGATCAGAATCCCAGATATGTAATTTGTTACATAGGGCTACAGAAAGGTAGAAAACTGAGAACGGGTGATAAGTTTTATGTGACAGAAAACGGGGCAAGTGTTGCAGCCAAGTCTGTTGGTCACTGTCACCCTGTATTACCAATACATTGATTCTGAACAAATGCTATTAGATACCGAACCTGATATACAAAATCATATCAGTCTCTTTATTAGTAAAGAAAGGATATAATTTTGTATTGTTGGATAATGTTTTGAACATTTCCTATTTCAAAAGTTGATCGGTTCAGGCACGTTATCTAAAAGCATTGACGTTCTAAATCAAACTACAGTTCCTAGTATACAGAATACACACAAGAGGAAGAGTTCAGAAATGAACGAATCCTTCTTGAGGCATTGTAGACTAGGTCATATCAATGCGACCCGACTGGCTGAAGTTACATTTTAGATGCATATTTAAATCAGTTTGAATTTACATCTTGTGAAACTTGCCAGTCATGTCACAAAGATAAGATGACCATAGCTCTGTTTATTGGAAACAGAGAAAGAGTTAGTGAACTCTTGGGACTGATACATGATGATGTATGTAAGGTCTCCTGTCTACACATGCCAGGACCGGTTCTTTATACTTCATTACGTTCTCTGATGATCTCTCAAGATTTAGACATATGTTCTTGTTGAAACACAAGTCCGAACCTTTTGAGATATTCACAGAATATAAGCTAGAAGTAGGGAACCAATACAGGTATAAGTATTATGTCCTTTGATGTGATCAGGGAGGAGAATACTTGTGCATATAATTCCTGGATTGTTCTAAAAGAGAATGAGATTCTCTCTCCGTATTACTCCTCTGAATATACCACAGCACAACGGTGTATCGGGGTGGAGCAATCGCACCATATTAGATATGGTATGCTCTATGATGAGTACTACTGAGTTACCTATTTCCTTTTGGGGGTTGTGCACTTAAGAAGTTGCATACCTATTGAATTGGATTCGAATCAAATCAGTGCCTACCACTCCATATAAGATATGGTATGGGAAGAGCCTATCTCTTAAGTAAGTTAAGATTTGGGATTGTCCGGCCTATGTCAAAAGCAAAATCCGGACAAGATCGAGGCAAGGTCAGTTCTGTAGAATTGGAAAGGTTCTAGCTATACAAACTGCAGCTGATGATTTGACAGAACCAAAGGATTCAATAATCCCCGACGAACCTCAGCCTCTCCGCCGATCTGGTAGGGTTCCTCACCTTCCTGAGAGATACTTCGGTTTCTCGATGACAATGGGAGCGAGGATTGCATCATGAGATGATGACCCAACTAGATTCGAGCAGGTCATCGAAAGTAGGGACTCTGTAAGAATGGCTGGATGCTTAGCGATCTGAGATGGAATCCATATACATCAACAAAGTATGGACTTTGGTTGCGATATCTGAAGGGTTAAATCCCCATCAGGAGCAAGTATATCTTGAGAAGATTACTTGGTGTAGATGGAAAAGTTGAGACTTTCAAAGCTAGACTTGTTAAAGGTTTTCGTCATCAACCAAGCGTGGATAATGATGAAACCTTTTCCAGGGACTATGCTTAAGTCCATCCAGATCCTACTTACCATTGCTACATACCATGACTACGATATCTGGTGGTTGGGTGCCATGACTACTTTTCTAAATAATGAATTAGAAGAGAACGTCTATAAGAACACAGCCAGAGGGCTTCGTAAACAGTGGGAGCAACGGAAACATGTGCAAGTTGCTTTACAGGATAAAGCAGGTATCGCGGAGTTGGAACATCTGTTTTGATGTGGTAGTCAAAGAGTTTGACTTCATCAAAATGGTAGATGAGCCTTGTATATACAAAACGGTAGTAGAGAGTAAGGTGGTCATCCTCGTATTATACGGGAACAACATGCTCTTGATAGGAAAGGAGTTTCCTATGCTACGATCGGTCGATCTCCTCTTATCACATAGATTCTCCATATAGGATCAAAGTGATACCTCCTAAATCCTGGGTTTTGGATCTATGAGATAGATCTAAATGGATGTTAGGATTCTCACTAGTTGTAGTGAGATGGTATCAGTTGATCCTGAGGAGAATCACTGGAAAGGTTCCAGGGTGATAAGGACGACTGAATGTCAGTCGCAGGCATTGTCTTTACCCTCAGTGGAGGGACGGTATGTTGGAAGAGTTCCAAGCTAGATACCATGGCAAACTAGACGATAAAGGATGGTAACATCGCTATTAAAAGATACTACCAAAGAGGAAGTTTGGGTGTATATTGGTTCAGTGATGAACTAGGTTCTCACCATTGTGTGACAACGGAAGTGTGGCTTTGGCCAAGGAACCATGATCCCATCAGTGACCCAGACATATTCTGAGGCAGCATCACCTGATCATGGAGATAGTTGATCTCCAAGGTGATCGAGGTTTGGAGAGTAGACTTAGAGGACAACACGGCGGATCCACTCACAAAGGCTTTTTCCCAAAGAGATACTTATCTGGGATGGTTGAGTATGTGATACTGCAACCACTGCTATAGATGGCCCTAGTGCAAGTGGGAGATTGTTAGTTATATATATGCCCTAGAGGCCATTACTGTACATTGGATGTATATTGTAGTGGATGCTGGGACATATATAGGTAGGACTTTCTTGCTCGATATGATAGTACACTGTCTGGTTGCTCTTTATCTTAACATGTATACTTTCTGTCTCTCTGTTACATGTTGATAAAGCCCTTAGGATGTGTACTCGACTTCCAGGACTATGATGTAGATCATACTAGTGGGGCCTGGGTAGTTCATGAGTACATCCTTCAATGTTCCTAGTCGTGGGAATATCGAGACGGGGCATCGATATTCCAGAGTAGACTAGCGTATATCTTCTCGACCCATGTGATAGGCGATGGATGATCCCATATCCATTAGTGTTTGACATCAGAGATGGTATGCGGGTGCTCAGTGGAGACTGGGTACACTGAACGGACTCGCCGAGAACTCCCAGATGGTATTATACCTCACGTCAGATGGCAGTTCTCTGGTGACACTGGTACAGCTTAGTCTATAGACCCGAGATCGTCATAGAGTCTTGTGTGTCTCCCACTGTGCTTTGATTTCCACCCTACCACGGCTCTACTGAGTCGTACAAACAGGTGGTTTTTGGGTACAGTCCCGATTCACATGGAGGCAATGAGCGATAGGAGGGGATTCGTCTCTCCCGGTATTGGGGTTGATGTTGCGCTATGCTCGACTGGCCATAACAGGAAATCCCTGGCCAGGGTTGCAGTGATATACTGG
The DNA here is from genome assembly GCA_030015575.1 of Agapanthus africanus. Lineage (NCBI taxonomy): Eukaryota > Viridiplantae > Streptophyta > Magnoliopsida > Asparagales > Amaryllidaceae > Agapanthus > Agapanthus africanus. Next base: position 386,253,683 of record JASDDO010000019.1, on the reverse strand, counting down.
TAAGAGTTATCAGTAGTTTCACGATTGTTATGGACCTCACGTCGGCATGACTTATCAAGCTATTGGGGTCTGACGTTTACCACCCCTAGGCGAGATATGCGACATATCAGACGAACAGACTGGACTGTACGGTAAGTGTTACTGGTTCGATTCACAGGAGTGTGAGCGGGCTTGCTCGTCGATCTTCTGATCGCTCAATACCCGGGTGGCCGTTACATTTAGCAGATCGCTTGCGGCTTGTGGGTGTTTGATATGATCATCATCTGCTGCCGGCGTATTGACGAGTCTTTAGAGTCCTACACAGAGGTTTCCTGGCTCAAGCGAAACGAAATAGGAGCGCATATGAGATATGTGCGGGACCGAGAATAATGCGTGTATGTGATACCGTATTCTATTCTCGCGATGAATGTATCGAATGGTTGTATGTGATATAACCTAGTTATCGAATCGAGGATTGATTCGATAAGTCGATACATTGGATATTAGTCGGTCATATGCGATATGACCGGATCGTTAAATCAAGTGTTGATTTAATGATTTAATGTATAATTATATATTTGATATATTATTTTGCATTAACTAATATTTGTTCACTTTAGATGGATTTTCTCACTTGAAGTGCACATTGTATATATGATATAGTTTTGTGCACTTGATTGTATCATGTTTGATGATACATGCAAGTTTGGGTGTATGTTTAGTTTAAACCATGTTTAAGTGAATTGTTAGGGTTTCATTATCTTATCTTGATTATTTATTTCATTTATTTATTCTTTTAGCAAGAAAATAAATGGTTGCTACTTTTGGATTTACTTTGAAGCTTCATGAAGCTTTGAAAAGTTCAACCATTTTTGTTTCTTTTGCCTAACCTAACCATTCACCTAACCCTAGTTTATTCTCTACACTTAACCAAGGTTGCATTATGATAACTTCACTTGATTTATTAATCAATTGATTTTTATCATTATCATCATATTCTTTTTCTTCTTCTTCTTCTTCTTCAACAAGGAGAAAGCTTGCTACCATTAATGGCAACATGAGAAAAAGAGTGAGAAATCCAATTCTAAAGTGAACCCACTTCCTATTTCTTCATCCTCTACCACTTGCCAAGTAGTATAGGGTGTTTTCTTCACAAGTTTCATGACTTGGTGAAGTTGGAGCTTGATCTTGAGTTGCCTCGACGTAGATCATCTTCGGCATCGAAGTCGACGACCTAGCCGGATCATTTCTCCGATGAAACCACCGCAAGAGTCTAGGATTCCGATGGGTACAACGGAGGGATGTCAACACGGAGCTATGGAGGTGGAGGACCGGATCTACAAAGGTTGTATTTTCCGTTTACTCTTAGTTAAGTTGTTAACATATATTGTTTCGCCTATACCTCTAGTTACGATCTTGCTTAGGGTCACTTGGCATATAGAATTTTTTTTAATTGGCCATGTTTGATCACTTGTAGAACCTCATGGGTGTGCCTAGGAACCCTACAACCTTAACTATGGTCAACAAATCATAAGCACTAGTCAAGTTCTACCCGTCATTTCTTGATTAATTAGACCCACCTATATGACCCTTAACTATGGTCAACAAAGCCACATGACTGCCCTAATTAATCGCATCATATGCTATGTAGGAAGACATCACTTAGCTACCGTACACTGCGCTTTAACTATGGTCAACAAACGCAGCACGAATACTAAGTACTCTACTTCCTAAAATGACGGAGGGTTACGACAAGTTTTTTTAAGAAAAACCTTTTGCGTAATGAATTTGATATTGTTGTAGAAATACGTGATTTTTGAAAAAGGAGTATTTTTGAGGCTTTTTACTAGTTTTGCTAAAGAGGTCACTCCCGGGGAAGGGATCTCGGCTCTTTTCTTATCGAATAAGGTGCATGATATTTCATAAATACCTCTATGCAAAGGAAGAACTTAAAAGATGCAATCAAAGGAAAAAACCGAGTAGGTTTTAGCATCTGCTAGTTTCGTTAAAGAGGTCACTCTCGGTGAAGGGATCTCAGCTCTTTCCTCATCGAATGAGGTGCTGGATATTCTACAAGGAATACCGCTATGCAAAGCAAAAACTAGAGCTACCTTTTTTGAAAATATGAATCTACAACATCTTTTAGGTTTCTTTTCTTTTAGTTAATCTCATTAATGAATTCCTATCATTTATGCTTTGTAATCATCACAGAAGAAACGAAAATATAACGTACGCTTATGCCATCCGCATTCGCCACAGTGTCCCGTTATGCACCGTTAGGTTACTTAACTAACGGTATAGCGGGGCGGGACTAGCGCGGGTGCAAAACATAAGCAACGTTTATTATATATCATATATACAATAATAAAGTATTTGTCTCAGGCATATAAAGTGATCACATCACAGAATATCAGCAGCAGAAGATAGCATATGAAATATTGGATATACTAGAAATTCCGTGTTTTAAATCAATCCAGTATAAAACACGGATTCCACGGTCGCGATGAATAGCCAAACCCACATCTCTAGACCCCTACGAGAGTGGCAAGCAGCCCTACCAATTCTAGAGTTAGGAGACCCGGACTCGACTCTTCGAGATGGTCTCCCACTGGACTCTAGAACCCGGTTATTTGTGCTCCCCTCCTTGAGTCTATCCTAATGCGTAAAAGTAAATAATATACAACAATGGTGGCATCATCCTCAATCCGGAAGTGCCTCAATAAAAGAATATTACATACAATGAATTTTACATGAATGAAAATAAAAACTCTCATCTCATATAAAACCCCCGGCTATTCTAAACACGACGATCCAATATAACATATCCCACCAACACATAACATCACATGTCATCAACGTAAATAAATATGCGTATCACAGTTGTCGTTGACATATAGCAACGAAAACGGTGATACACCACATATTACACTTACGGTCGCAGAAAAGAAAATGTCAAATTACAACATTTGGAATCCACAATCACCTTAGACATCATAAATCCGAAATATCACATACTTTGGATTTCATGCCTAACTATATGAATTCCACATATTGTATCACATTCCACAAATAGCTAGACGATGTTAAACATTCTGATCGAATCAAAAAACACCCAAAATTTCCCAAAAAACTCAACATTTGAGCGCAGTTTAAAAATATTCAGAACATGCCACAGTACCAATGGACCAACCGTAGAAGGGTCAACCCTTGTCTCACCTATGACGCTGCGGAACTACCGCAAACCCAAGGGTTTAGCGGCGGTTCTTACAGTCATAGAATCGAGTTAGGGTTTTGTTCTTCTAGAGGGTCCATCGCATCACTTGCATGATATTTAAATGTTCTTTAACTCGGAAAAAAATCCAACTTTGGAAAATTTTCCGTTGAGGGTTAAAATGGGTATTTGATATCAGTTCGAACTTTTTAACACCGTCTAAATAACTCGAAAATATGTTAGAATTACGACTACGAAACACTCCGAATTGCCTTTGCAAAATGATAACATCACATGCAAATTTAGCAAAAACAAGTAACACCTGAAACAACAAAACCCAGAGACCAGAACACCAAAATAATACGTGTAAGTCGACGTTACACATCCCATGGGTTTGCGGGGAGGCGGAACGGGTAAAAAACGATTTTTACAAACAAGGTAACATCGACTTGAACTCCATGATCTTAGCTAAACCATAACTAACAAACTAACTAGAGGTATTATCAACTATGTAAGGAGATTATAACTAAAGTTCTAAATCCTTCTTGGCTTCCCGCTATCCTCCTTCACCTTGTGAGCTCCTTGGAGTGGAAATGGATAGCACCTCCTCGTCGGCTTCTCGAAGTAGTAGAAGATCCACCCGATAGTTCCAATCTTGAGCTAAACCTCCAAGTTGAGGCAACTAGATCACTTGGTGTGCTAAACTAAGTAACCTAGAGTGTGTAGAGTATGATTTTAAGTAGCTTAGTCTCACTAATCCTTGATTCTCAACACATGAGACACTAGGGTTTAAGAGGAAGAAGGAGAGAGTAAACTCTTGAGGAAAGAGAAATGTTTTTGGATAATGATAATTCATAAATGGAATGGCCAGCTTGACATAACAATAAGCATAGCATGAAAATAATATTTTATCAAAAATATCTAGGTCTCAAAATATCTCATCAAAATATCTAGAGTCAATAAGTCAATCCAAGTCAAATGGTCAACCCAAGTAGCCATGCCACTAAATTATCATTTACCAATATTAAAAACTTTTCTCCACCTCATATTGTTTTGACCAAGTCAATGGCCAAAACCCTAATGAGGTGTCTCCTTCTATACCTCTTCTCATCCGTATATACATACCCGCATCCGTGTTCCGAGAAACACGAATACTATGAGACGGAGCTAATTCAATAATCAAATACTAAGATTCGGCTTAAACCAAAGCCCACTAGTATTGTCCGCTCGAACACCACACGTGTACAAGTACACGTACGTGATCGAACCCTGTCGTAAAACCATACGACCTCTATATCGTTTCGCCCGAAGCGGGGAAACCCTCTGTGTGGGACTCTAAAGACTCGACAGTACTCTGGCAGTGGATTTAACTACAAGCACGTTAGCGGCACTAGCTGTACGTAACGGCTACCCAGGTATCTATTGATAAGAAGGCCAACGAGTAAGCTCATCCAAACTCATACTGAGCCTGTCTGTGGCAATCTCCGTACAGTCCGGTCTGTTCGTCTAAGAGTGTCGCATATCGGTCCCAGGGGGTGGCAAGCGTAACACCCCTAATAGTGTAATAAGTCGTGTCGGAGTGCGGCCAAAAACACCCTGAGAAACTACTGGAGTACCTATCAGTAAATCTTACTTGCCCTGGCCAGGGACTTTGTGTAATGGCTTTCCGAAAACAGCGTGACATCAACCCTCAATACCGGGAGAGGCGAATCCTATCTAACCGCCACTGCCTCCAAGTGCTTCGGGACTGCACCTAACTACTACCTGTTTGCATGACTCAGCAGAGCCGTAGTAGGGTAGTAATATAAGAACAGTGGGAACACACTTGAGGCGAAGTAGCAGTGTCAAGTCAACGGACTAAGCTGTACTCATGTCACCTGGGAACTGCTACCTGACGATAGGTATAGTATCAACCAGCAGTACCCCACGAGTCTGTCCAGTGTAACTCATAACCCAATGAGCACCTGCATACTATATCTCGTACGACGTACTGATGGCTGTAGGACAAACCATCTCCCCTGCTGGGATGAGAAATATATACACTAGTCTACTCTGGAGTATCGATGCCCTGTCTCGATAATTCTACGACTAGGGACCTGTATAAGGATGTGCTTGTAGACTACCCAGCCCCCACTAGTGTGACTGCCATCACAACACTGGTAGTCAAGTAAAGATCCTTAGGGCTCTATCAATATGTATTAGCGATATGCTAAAAGAAACATATACACATATTAAGATATATACAAACCAAGTAGCATACTACTATATCGAGCAAGATTGTCTTAAACCCGTGTATATATCCCAAGCTTCCAAAATATAATATACAAACTAGTACTATACAATAATGGCCTCTAGGGCATATCATACTAACAATCTCCCACTTGCACTAAGTCCATGTGCTGGTATATCGCAGACCTATCATCTCGAATAGCCTCTCGAACTGCGTCTGAGGGATGGCCTTTGTGAATGGATCTGTAGTGTTTTCCTCAATAGCAACTCTCCGAACCTTGATCTCCCAGCGATTCTACGATCTCCCTGATCAGGTGATACCGCTTCAAGATGTGTCTGGACTTCTAATAGGACCTGGGTTCCTTTGCTAAAGTTATAGACCCGTTGTTGTCATAATACAGAGGTATTGGATCAACAATGGACGGAACCACATGAAGTTCTATTAAGAACTTCCTCATCCAGACTGCTTCTTTTGCAGCATCAGAAGCTGCGATATACTCCGCTTCCATTATCGAGTCAGCAACGGTATCCTGCTTGGAACTCTTCCAATAGACCGCCTCTCCATTGAGGGTAAAGTCATGACCTGACATGGACTTGGAGTCATCCTAGTCACTCTGGATGCTGGAGTCAGCAAATGCCTCGATCTGGAGGTATTTTCCATCGTAAACCAAGAACATTTCCTTAGTCCTTCTCAGGTACTTGAGAATGTTCTTTACTGCTATCCAGTGCTTCTCTCTAGGGTTTGACTGATACCGGCTTACCACGCTCAGTGCGTAAACAATATCTGGTCTGGTACACAACATCGCATACATTATAGAGCCTACCGCAGAAGCATAGGGTATAATAGACATGCGATCCCTTTCCAAATCACTCTTTAGAGACATCTCTTTGGAGAGGGTGATTCCGTGACAAGCTGGTAAATTACCGTGCTTAGAATCTTCCATACTGAATTTTTTCAGTATAGTGTCGATGTACCTGGACTGCGAAAGTCCCAACATCCTCTTAGATCTATCACGATAGATCTGGATCCCCAGAATGTAAGAGGGATCACCCAGGTCTTTCATGGAGAACCCGTGTGACAAGAACCCTTTGATAGATTGTAGCATAGGAATGTCATTTCCTATCAAGAGAATGTCATCCATGTACAAGATGAGGAATACAACAGTTCGTGCTACAATCTTACTATAAATGCATGGCTCATCTAGATTTTTGATAAAGTCAAATTCTTTGACCGTTTCATCAAAACAGATGTTCCAACTCCGCGATTCCTGCTTTAGTCCATAGATGGACTTAAGAAACTTGCACACTTTCCCGCTGCTCCCACTCTGAATGAAGCCCTCTGGCTGGTCCATATAGACACACTCTTCCAAATTTCCATTTAGAAAAGCGGTTTTTACCTCCATCTGCCAAATCTCATAATCGTGGAAGGCAGTAATGGCAAGAAGGATCCGAATGGATTTGAGCATAGCCACTGGAGAAAAGGTTTCGTCATAGTCCAAACTAGGTCTTTGACGAAATCCTTTTGCAACAAGTCTAGTCTTATAGGTTTCAACTTTTCCATCTACACCAATCTTCTTTTTGAAGATCCATTTACAGCCTACGGGTTTTACCCTTTCTGGAGCAATGTCCAAAGTCCATACTTTGTTAGTGTACATGGACTCCATCTCGGTCCGCATTGCATCCAGCCATTTTACCGAGTCAGTGCTCTGAATGGCTTGCTGGAAGTTAGTCGGCTCATCATTATTAATGGTGCAATCCTCTCTATCCCCGTCTACGAGAAAACCGTAGTATCTCTCAGGCAGATGTGACAGCCTACTACTCCTGCGGAGTGGTGCGGGAATGTCCTATTTTTTTGAAACTTCTGGTTCCACCAAGCTTTCAGTAATAGCTTGTGGTTCTAGAATTTCTTCCAGTTCTATTGCGCTCCCACTTGTTTCTTTTTCTAAAAACCGATGTTCCAGAAAGTGGGCATGACGAGAAACAAAAACTTTTTGTTCCTCTGCGTAATAGAAAAGATACCCCCTGGAGTTGTTTGGGTATCCCACAAACTTACACAGTACTGAACGTGCCTCGAGTTTGTCCGTATGCTGCTTTTTAACAAAAGCTGGATATTCCCATATCTTTAGATACCGAAGATAGGGTTTCTTCCCACTCCACATTTGATATGGTGTGGAAGGCACAGTCTTGGTAGGAACCTTGCTGAAAAGATATGCAGCTAATTCTAGTGCATAGTCCCAGAATGATCGCAGTAACTCAGCGTTACTCATCATGGAACGTACCATATCCAATAGGGTTCGGTTCCGTCTCTCCAATACACCATTGTGTTGTGGTGTGTATGGAGGAGTAAGTTGAAAGCGAATTCCATTCTCTTTTAGGTAATCCAGGAACTCGGCACTTAAGTATTCACCACCTCGATCAGATCTCGGTGTTTTGATACTTTTGCCGGTTTGTTTTTCCACTTCATTCTTATATTCTCGGAATTTCTTAAAGGCCTCGGATTTATATTTCATCAAGAAAATATTTCCATACCTAGAGAAATCATCTGTAAAAGTAATGAAATAGGAATAACCACTTCTTGCATGTGTAGACATTGGACCACACACGTCGCTGAGTATTAGTCCCAAGAGCTCACTCGCTCTTACTCCGTGTCCAGTGAATTGAGTTTTTGTCATCTTTCCTTTGAGACATGATTGACAAGTTGCATAAGATTGATATTCGAACGGATCCAAATATCCTTCTTTATGTAACTTGGTTAACCTTGTCTCATTGATGTGACCTAGTCTACAATGCCATAAGAAAGCATGATTTATTTCTGGAGTCTTTTTTTTATGTGTATTCTGGACATTGAAAATTTGTAGTTGGTTTAATACGTATATACCGTTGTTTAGAGTACCTGACCCAATTAGACCATGATTAAGGTGGATGTTTACGCATCGCTTACAAATGTAAAATCATAACCTTCTTTTGATAACAAAGATACAGAAATGATATTACAAGTCAAACTAGGTACACAAAAACAGTTGCGCAAAACCAAAATATGTCCACTGGTCAATCCAAGGTGATATTCCCCTATAGACACAGCATCCACGCTCACTCCGTTAGCAACTCTGAGGGTCATATCACCGGTCTTCATAACCCTACGGCTTCTTTGTGCCTGCAAAGAATTGCAGATATGAGATCCTGATCCGGTATCTAATACCCAAGAAGTAGAGTTGATTGACAGACAGTTTTCAATTACAAACACACCTGAAGCCGAAACCACAACTTGCTTCGGGTCCTGGTTCTTGGCCTTCTAAGCTCTGCAATCTTTTTTCCAATGGCCCTTTTTATGACAATAGAAGCATTCCTCCTTTCCTACTGTCGGCCCTACCACTTTTTCCTTGCCCCTTGCTTCCACCTTACTAACACCGCCTCTCGGCTTGGTGGGGGTCTTCTTCTTTCCTTTGGCTTTCGCCTTGGACATAGAAGAGGAAGCTCCACCAACAAGTAGAGCGGGTGTTTCCCTGGCTTTCTGCAGGGTGCCCTCTGCACTATTCAACATGTTGAGGAGTTTCGGAAGTTCAACTTCTTTATCTTGAATATTAAAATTTAAGATAAACCGGGCGTAGGTGGAAAGAAGGGACTGTAGAATTAAGTCTGTGTAAGTCCACGTTGCCCACCCCGGTACTTGCGGGGAGGCGGAAAACGGAATAAAAATCGAGTTTTTATGAGCTTAGGCAACATGGACTTGACTATGAAGGATCTTTACTAAACAAAAACAAGCTAAAGCTAACTAGAAACTAGCTAAGTGCTAGAAAGGTTATACCTTGGGCTTTATGTCCTTCTCTCCTTGCTCCTTGGAGTGGTGGAAGGAGGTCACCTTAGTCATCTTCTCACGTCGAAAAAAGATCCACCCGAAAGCCTCGACCTTTGGCTTCAACTCCAAGCTAGAAGTAACTAGGGTGCAAGAAGTGCTAATCCTTGAACCCTAGATGAGAGTAGAGATTATCAAGAAGAGGTTTTTCTCAAGCTCAAGTGTTTCTCAACACATGAGAGGGGAGAGCTTGAGAAAGAGGAAGAACAAGAGAGAGAAAGTAAATGATAGAATGAGAGAAAAATAAACCATTCTCACATATATGTGTGAATTATTGTAATTAGATAATTAGCTAGATAATTGTCATGGTTAATCAAGACATGACCATTATCATTTCATTTTTAATGCAAATTGCAAGGATCAAAGAGCATCTTCCAAATGAAATGATGATGGTCAAAGTGTCAACCAAGGTCAACAAGTCAAGGAGGTCAAATGGTCAACAACCATAACCATGCACAATTATTTAAACTAATATCAATTAACCATAATACACACATAAGCATTAGGGTTAATAAAATGACAATAGTCATTAACCCTAATCAAAGTCCTCTCCCTCCGTCTCAAGCAACTGTGCATACGCACCCGTATTCGTGATCCGAGGAACACGAATACAAAGAGAAAAACCAATCCCAAATCATATACTAGGATCCGGCTTAAACCAAAGCCCGCTAGTATAAGCTGTCCGGACAGCAAACGTGCACAAGTGCGCGGATGTGAACGAACCCTGTCGCAAAACCATGCGACCTCTACTCATTTTGCCTAAAGGCGAATAGCTCTCTGTGTGGGACTCTAAAGACTCGACACTACGCTGGCAGTGGGTTTAACCACAGACCGCAAGCGGCACTAGCTGTACGTAACGGTCCCCAGGTAGATGTCGATAAGAAGACTGACGAGGTGAACCCCATCTGAACTCCTACTGAGCCTGTATGTGACAGTCTCCGTACAGTCCGGTCTGTTCGTCTGATACATCGCATGGCGGGCCTAGGGGGGCGGTGAACGTCAGTCCCCTAATAGCGGTACAAGTCGTGTCGGAGTGTAGCCCAGAACACCCTGAGATAACACTGGAAACCTACCAGTATATCTCGCTTGCCCTGGCCAGGGACTACTCGTGTAATGGCTCTCCTGGACACAGCGCGATGTCAACCCCCAATACCGGGAGAGACGAATCCTGTCTAATCGTCACTGCCTCCAAGCGCTTCGGGACTGCACCCAAAAACTACCTGTTTGCACGACTCCTTTGAGCCGTGGTAGGGTAGCAATCAAAGTGCAGTGGGAACACACTCGAGGCGAAGTGACAGTGTCAAGTCAGTGGACTAAGCTGTACTCATGTCACCTGGGAACTGATAACTGACGATAGGTATAATACCAACCAACAGTTCCCGACGAGTCCTGTCCAGTGTACTCGTAACCTAACGAGCACCCGCATACTATCTCAAGTACGACGTACTGACGGCTGTGGGACAGACCGTCTCCCACGCTGGGATGAGAAGCGCATACACTACTCTACTCCGGAGTATCGATGCCCTATCTCGATAGTCCAACGACTAGGGACCTGTATAAGGATGTGCTTATAGATGACCCAGCTCCCACGAGTGTGAGCGCCATCACAACGCTGGTAATCAAGCAAATATCCTAAGGGCTCTACTAATATGTATATCAGCGATATGCTAAAAGAAACACATGCACATATTAAAGCAGAGACAAATCAAGTAGCATACTACCATTTCGAGCAAGATTGTATATACAACTGTGAATATCCCAAGCTTCCATCAGGTAATATACAAACTAGTATGATACAGTAATGGCCTCTAGGGCATATACACTAACAATCTCCCACTTGCACTAAGGCCATGTACTGGCGTATCGAAGACCTATCATCTCGATCAGCCGCTCGAACTGAGTCTGGGGCAAGGCCTTGGTGAATGGATCTGCTGTGTTATCTTCTGAAGCAACCCTCCGAACCTCGATCTCCTGGCGATCCACGATCTCCCTGATCAGGTGATACCGCCTCAAGATGTGTCTGGATTTCTGATGGGACCTGGGTTCCTTCGCTAAAGCTATAGCCCCGTTGTTGTCGCAATACAGAGGTATTGGGTCAACAATGGACGGAACCACCTGAAGTTCTCTCAAGAACTTCCTCATCCAGACAGCTTCTTTTGCGGCATCAGATGCAGCGATGTATTCCGCTGCCATAGTCGAGTCAGCAACGGTTTCCTGTTTGGAGCTCTTCCAACACACCGCCCCTCCATTGAGGGTAAAGACAAAACCCGACATGGACTTGGAATCATCCTTGTCACTCTGGAAGCTGGAGTCAGCAAAGGCCTCAATCTGGAGGTCTTTTCTGCCATACACCAAGAACATCTCCTTAGTCCTTCTCAGGTACTTAAGAATGTTCTTTACTGCTATCCAATGTTTCTCCCCAGGGTTTGACTGATACCTGCTTACCACACTCAGTGCATAAGCCACATCCGGTCTGGTATACAACATTGCATACATTATAGAGCCTACCGCAGAAGCGTAGGGTATAATAGACATGCGATCCTTCTCCAAATCAGTCTTGGGAGACATCTCTTTGGAGAGGGTGATCCCGTGACAAGCCGGTAGATTACCGCGCTTGGAATCTTCCATACTGAATCTCTTCAGTATGGTGTCGATGTACTTGGACTGTGAAAGTCCTAATATCCTCTTGGATCTATCACGGTAGATCCGGATACCCAGAATGTATGAGGCATCACCCAGGTCTTTCATGGAGAACCTGTGTGACAAGAACCCCTTGACAGATTGTAGCATAGGAATATCATTTCCTATTAAGAGAATGTCATCCATGTATAAAACGAGGAACACTACAGTTCTCGCTACAAATCTACAATAGATGCATGGTTCATCTGGATTTTTGATAAAGCCAAATTCTTTGACCGTCTCATCAAAACAGATGTTCCAACTCCGCGATGCCTGCTTTAGTCCATAAATGGACTTAAGCAACTTGCACACCTTTCCGCTGCTCCCACTCTGAATGAAACCCTCTGGCTGGTCCATATAGACACACTCCTCTAAATGTCCATTTAGAAAAGCTGTCTTTACGTCCATCTGCCAAATCTCATAATCGTGGAAGGCAGCAATGGCAAGAAGGATCCGAATGGATTTCAGCATAGCTACTGGAGAAAAGGTTTCGTCATAGTCCAAACCAGGTCGCTGACGAAAACCCTTTGCTACCAGTCTAGCTTTATAGGTCTCAACCTGTCCATCTACACCAATCTTCCTTTTGAAGATCCACTTGCATCCTACGGGTTTTACCCCATCTGGAGCAATGTCCAACGTCCATACTTTGTTGGTGTACATGGACTCCATTTCGGTCCGCATTGCATCCAGCCATTTTACCGAGTCGACGCTCTGAATGGCTTGCTGGAAGCTAGTAGGCTCATCAAAATCTATGATGCAATCTTCTCTATCCCCGTCAATGAGAAAACCGTAGTATCTCTCGGACGGATGAGACTGCCTACTACTCCTGCGGAGTGGCGTGGGAATGTCCTGATCTTTCGAACCCTCTGGTTCTACTAAGCTTTCAGTAATAGCTCGTGGTTCTGGAATTTCTTCCAGTTCTATTGCGCTCCCACTTAATTCTTTTTCTATGAACTGGTGTTCTAGAAAGTGGGCATGGCGAGAAACAAATACCTTTTGTTTCTCTTCGCAATAGAAGAAATATCCCTTGGAGTTCTTTGGATATCCCACAAACTTGCACTGTACTGAGCGTGCCTCGAGCTTGTCCGCATGCTACTTTTTTACAAAAGCTGGACATCCCCATGTCTTAATGTGATTAAGATAGGGTCTCTTCCCACACCACATCTGATATGGTGTAGTAGGCACAGTCTTAGTTGGAACTCGGTTCAAAAGGTATGCAGCTGATTCTAGCGCATATCCCCAGAACGATCGTGGCAACTCAGCGTTACTCATCATGGACCGTACCATATCCAATAGGGTTCGGTTCTGTCTCTCCGATACACCGTTATGTTGCGGAGTGTATGGAGGAGTAAGCTGAGAGAGAATTCCATTCTCTTTTAAGTAACCCAGGAACTCGGCACTCAAGTATTCACCACCTCGATCAGATCTCAGTGCCTTGATACTTTTGCCTGTTTGTTTTTCTACTTCATTCTTATATTCCTGGAATTTTTCAAAAGCCTCGGATTTATGTTTCATTAAGAAGACATAACCGTACCTTGAAAAGTCAACCGTAAAAGTAATGAATTAAGAATAACCGCTTCGCGCATGTGTAGACATTAGACCGCACACGTCGCTGTGTACGAGTCCCAAGAGCTCGCTCGCTCTTACTCCGTGTCCAGTGAACGGAGTCTTTGTCATCTTTCCTTTGAGACAGAATTGACAAGTTGCATACGATTGATATTCGAACGGATCCAAATATCCTTCTGTATGTAACTTAGTCAACCTTCTCTCACTGATGTGACCCAGTCTACAATGCCATAAGAAAGTTTTATTGATTTCTGCAGACTTTCTTTTGTGTGTATTCTGGACATTGAAAATCTGTGGTTGGTTTAATACATATATACCGTTGTTCAATGTACCTGACCCAATCAAAACTTGATTAAGGTGAATGTTTACTACATTACTTACAAATGCAAATTCATAACCTTCTTTAGATAATAAAGATACAGAAATGATATTACAGGTTGCATTTGGTACATAATAACAACTACGCAAAACCAAAAAGTGTCCATCCGACAATCCCAGGTGATAGTCCCCCACGGCCTCAGCATCCATGCTAGCACCGTTTGCAACTCTGAGGGTCATGTCACCTGCCTTCAAAACTCTACGCTTTCTCAATGCCTGCAAAGAATTACATATATGAGATCCTGATCCGGTATCCAATACCCAGGATGTAGAGTTTATTGATAGACAGTTTTTAATAACATACACACCTGAAGCTGAAGCTGCAACTCGCTTCAAATCCTGTGTTCTGGCCTTCCAAGCCTTGCAATCCTGTTTCCAGTGACCACTTTTGTGACAATAGAAGCATTCTTCCTTCCCCACCAGCTTTCCCGCTACCTTTGTTGCTTTTCCTTTTCCCTTCGTATCCACTTTACTGACACCGCCTCTTGGTTTGGCGGGGGCTTTCTTCTTCTTTCCCTTGGCTTTCGCCCTGGATCTAGAAGAGGAAGATCCTCCTACAAACAAAGTGGATGTCTCCCTACCCTTCTATAGGGTGCCCTCAGCACTCCTCAACATGTTCAGAAGTTCGGAAAGTTCAACCTCCTTTCCTTGCATGTTGAAGTTAAGGATAAACTGGGCGTAAGTGGAAGGAAGGGACTGGAGAATCAAATCAGTATAGATTTCATTCTCCAACGTGGTCCCAAGGTCCGCGAGCTCCTCTATGTAGCCAATCATCTTAAGCACGTATTCCGCTACCGATGATCCGACGGCCAACCTTGCCGAAAACAACTTCTTCGACACTTCGTATCTTACGATACGAGACTGCTCTCCATACAGTTCTTTTGTATGAATAAATATGGACTCTAGGTCCATATTCTCGTGCCTCCTCTGATGTTCGTTGTCCATCGAGGCAAGTACGAGGCATTTGGCTTTCGCGCAATCTATTTCCCATGTCTTACGGATTTCCCTATCCGCGACACTGGTTTTGGGACCTGGGACAGGGGGAGCTTTGGTGGTAAGGACATACCCCAACTTGTCGTAAGTGATTGCCATCTTGACATTCCTGAGCCAATCTTTGTAGTTTGGCCCTGTCAGTATGTTTTTATCTAGTAATAACTTAAGTCCGGTCATGTTGAATGGTCGCTGCAATTAGGAGAGAGAAAAGAAACACTTTAGCATGATGCTCTTGCAAGTTTAGAGTGGTTTTTAGTTTGTCTAAACTGGATGGCTCCCATTGTCTCTCGAATCCCTTCTCAAACCGTAAAGAAAGGATTAGTCAGGATCAATCTCACCGTACAATACTTGCTTAACCGTTCAGCCAGGCCAGTGTCGGTACTTCGAGGGAGGTTTTCCAACGCTTTCGCGAAGTTCCTTAATTAAGTAACCTCTTTTCCCTGTGGGCGTAGCCCCGCTAACACCTTTCTAGACACCTACTAAGTTTATAGCATTGATCGTTAAGTGAGAGTTTTCCCGAGGAGTAGCATATACTCACAGTAGGATCGGGATCCAAATATCATCGCGTGATAAAACCGAAGGAATCCTACCAGAATTATCACACTCCAAATGGTATGCAGTGCTAGCAAGTTTCAGTACTTATGAAACTCCCGATGTGGATTTTTGCCCCATGCTCTTATGACCTTGACTTTGGCCAAAATATCATAAGTCACATGTCAAGTTCTACCCGTCATTCTCCTGGTTAATTTGGACCCACCCGTACCTACCCTTGACTTTGGCCAAAATGGCAGCATGACTGTCCCAAACCAACGCATCTATCTATGCTGCACATGAATACCCAATAGCTACCAATCACTATGCCTTGACTTTGCCCAAAATACATAGCTTGAATACTTTTTGACCATTCATGTGGAATGACGGAGGGCTACGAATGGTTTTGGCGAAACCGTGAACGTAGTGAACTTGATATAATCGATGGAACGAGATAGCTTTTAAAAGGAGTGGTTCAAGCTCCACGTTTAAAAGTTTAGTTTTGAAAAGAACCGAGTGGTTTTCAAAGTGTTCCAATCGACTTTTACTTGGTTTATTTTCTTGCATTAGTTCTTTTAATGCGTCCCATCATTTAATCCTACCATTGCAGAAAACAACCAAAATACGACGTACGCTTATGCCATTCGCATTCGCCACGGGGCCCCGTCATCACGCGTTAGGTTACTTAACTAACGACAGAGCGGGGGCTGGGCTAGCGCGGCTGTAAAACATAAGCAACGCCTAAATAGTTATCATATATAAATATATAGCAATGATAGACATTACTGATCACAGATGAATACATTGGATATACTAGGAATCCGCAATCCGTTCGAGCCTGCAACGAAAAGCGGATTACACGGTCACGGTGAATAGCCAATACCCCACCCAAGACCCTTACGGGTGCGGCAAACTACCCGCCAAGTACCCGAAGCGAAGCAACCTCCCTCACCATCGTGAGTAGGCCACTTGGCACTTCGAGATACCCGGTAGTTTGTGCACCCCCTCCATGGGTCTATCCTAGGAGCAAAAACAGTAAAAAGAATTATACAATGACGGCTACAACCCCGACCCGGTTGTGCGGCCATACAAATAATATTATTACATCAATTTACATATTACAATGAATGAAAGAAAAAGCAACACTCATCTCACATCCACCCCGGCTATTCATCCGCGACAATCCAACACATTCATATACACATACCATCATCAATCACAGATCACAGATATGTATAACCCCGACTAATCGACATATAGCGATTAGCCGACGTTCAATACATATAAACATCACAGATATAACCTTTTAGTCAAAGTGTTTTGAAGTTCGGAAAAAAAATACGGATTTATAGGCCCCCCAAAACAAATTTCTATTCTGGAAAACCTGGGCACATATAAACCATCTTAAAAATCCTAAAACCAAGCCAGAAATACACTGCACCAAACTTGACCCAGTGAAGAGCCAAGACGGCCGCGGTTGCGCGGCAATAGCTTGCTATTGCCGCGGAACCACGGCTCTTTGGTCGAATCACTGGATCGTTTTTGGTGGCTTTCTTCACAAAACCCTGAGATGATTTTTGGAGTATAATTTATTTTGTTTTGAACAGAAAAAAAATTAACAGAAACTTAGGGTTTTGAAAACTCGGTTTTTCGATTTTTCCGATTCGAACTTCAATACACTTTACTACCTAGCTAGTTTATGTTTAGTTAGGCTCTGATACCACTGTAAGTCCACGTTGCCCACCCCGGTACTTGCGGGGAGGCGGAAAACGGAATAAAAATCGAGTTTTTATGAGCTTAGGCAACATGGACTTGACTATGAAGGATCTTTGCTAAACAAAAACAAGCTAAAGCTAACTAGAAACTAGCTAAGTGCTAGAAAGGTTATACCTTGGGCTTTATGTCCTTCTCTCCTTGCTCCTTGGAGTGGTGGAAGGAGGTCACCTTAGTCGTCTTCTCACATCGAAGAAAGATCCACCCGAAAGCCTCGACCTTTGGCTTCAACTCCAAGCTAGAAGTAACTAGGGTGCAAGAAGTGCTAATCCTTGAACCCTAGATGAGAGTAGAGATTATCAAGAAGAGGTTTTTCTCAAGCTCAAGTGTTTCTCAACACATGAGAGGGGAGAGCTTGAGGGAGAGGAAGAACAAGAGAGAGAAAGTAAATGATAGAATGAGAGAAAAATAAACCATTCTCACATATATGTGTGAATTATTGTAATTAGATAATTAGCTAGATAATTGTTATGGTTAATCAAGACATGACCATTATCATTTCATTTTTAATGCAAATTGCAAGGATCAAAGAGCATCTTCCAAATGAAATGATGATGGTCAAAGTGTCAACCAAGGTCAACAAGTCAAGGAGGTCAAATGGTCAACAACCATAACCATGCACAATTATTTAAACTAATATCAATTAACCATAATACACACATAAGCATTAGGGTTAATAAAATGACAATAGTCATTAACCCTAATCAAAGTCCTCTCCCTCTGTCTCAAGCAACTGTGCATACGCACCCGTATTCGTGATCCGAGGAACACGAATACAAAGAGAAAAACCAATCCCAAATCATATACTAGGATCCGGCTTAAACCAAAGCCCGCTAGTATAAGCTGTCCGGACAGCAAACGTGCACAAGTGCACGGATGTGAACGAACCCTGTCGCAAAACCATGCGACCTCTACTCATTTTGCCTAAAGGCGAATAGCTCTCTGTGTGGGACTCTAAAGACTCGACACTACGCTGGCAGTGGGTTTAACCACAGACCGCAAGCGGCACTAGCTATACGTAACGGTCCCCAGGTAGATGTCGATAAGAAGACTGACGAGGTGAACCCCATCTGAACTCCTACTGAGCCTGTATGTGACAGTCTCCGTACAGTCCGGTCTGTTCGTCTGTTACATCGCATGGCGGGCCTAGGGGGGCGGTGAACGTCAGTCTCCTAATAGCGGTACAAGTGGTGTCGGAGTGTAGCCCAGAACACCCTGAGATAACACTAGAAACCTACCAGTATATCTCGCTTGCCCTGGCCAGGGACTACTCATGTAATGGCTCTCCTGGACACAGCGCGATGTCAACCCCCAATACTGGGAGAGACGAATCCTGTCTAACCGTCACTGCCTCCAAGCGCTTCGGGACTGCACCCAAAAACTATCTGTTTGCACGACTCCTTTGAGCCGTGGTAGGGTAGCAATCAAAGTGCAGTGGGAACACACTCGAGGCAAAGTGACAGTGTCAAGTCAGTGGACTAAGCTGTACTCATGTCACCTGGGAACTGATAACTGACGATAGGTATAATACCAACCAACAGTTCCCGACGAGTCCTGTCCAGTGTACTCGTAACCTAACGAGCACCCGCATACTATCTCAAGTACGACGTACTGACGGCTGTGGGACAGACCGTCTCCCACGCTGGGATGAGAAGCGCATACGCTAGTCAACTCCGGAGTATCGATGCCCTGTCTCGATAGTCCAACGACTAGGGACCTGTATAAGGATGTGCTTATAGATCACCCAGCTCCCACGAGTGTGAGCGCCATCACAACGCTGGTAATCAAGCAAAGATCCTAAGGGCTCTACTAATATGTATATCAGCGATATGCTAAAAGAAACACATGCACATATTAAAGCAGAGACAAACCAAGTAGCATACTACCATTTCGAGCAAGATTGTATATACAACTGTGAATATCCCAAGCTTCCATCAAGTAATATACAAACTAGTATGATACAGTAATGGCCTCTAGGGCATATACACTAACAGTCTGTATACATCTCATTCTTTAACGTGGTCCCGAGATCCGCGAGCTCTTCAATATAGCCAATCATCTTTAGGACGTGTTCCGCTACAGATGATCCGACGGCCAACCTCGTCTGAAAAAGTTTCTTTGAGGTCTCGTATCTTGCGATACGAGATTGCTCTCCATATAATTCTTTGGTATGGAGGAATATGGATTCTAGATCCATATTCTCGTGCCTCCTCTGATGTTCATTGTCCATAGAGGCAAGCACGAGGCACTTGGCCTTCGCGCAGTCAATCTCCTAGATCTTACGGATTTCTTTATCCGCGACATTGGATTCTGGACCTGGGACGGCGGGGCCTTTTGTAGTAAGGACATAGCCCAACTTGTCATAAGTTATTGCCATCTTGACATTCTTGAACCAATCTTTGTAGTTTGGTCCCGTCAATATATTTTTATCTAATAGTAACTTAAGGCCCGTCATGTTTGTTGTCGCTGCAATTAGGAGAGAGAGAAGAAACACTTTAGCATGATGCTCTTGCAAATTTAGATTGGTTTTTAGTTTATCCAAATAGGATGGCTCCCACTGTTTCTTGAATCCTTTCTCAAACCATAAAAGAAGAATTAGTCAGGATTAATCTCACCGTACAATACTTGCTTAACCGTTCAGCCAGGCCAGTGTCGGTACTTCGAGGGAGGTTTTTCGACGCTTTCGCGAAGTTCCTTAATTAAATAACCTCTTTTCCTGGGGGCGTAGCCCCGCTAACTCCTTTCTAGACACCTACTTGGTTTATAGCATTGATCGTTAAGTGAAAAAATTTCCAGACGAGCAGCATATACTCACAATAGGATCGGGATCCAAATATCATCGTGTGATAAAGTTGAAGGAATCCTACTAAAATTATCACACTTCAAATGATATGCAACACTAGCAAGTTTCAATTTCTTTAGAAACTCCCGATGTGGATTTTTGCCTCATGCTCTTATGACCTTGACGAAGGCCAACATATCATAAGTCACATGTCAAGTCCTACCCGTCATTATCCAGGTTAATTTGAACCCACCCATACATACCCTTGATGATGGCCAAAATAGCAGTACGACTGTCCCAAACCAACGCATCTATCTATGCTACAGATGAATATTCAGCAGCTACCAATCACTATTCCTTGGTGAAGATCAAAATACATAGCTTGAATACTACTGAATATTCAACTGAAATGACGGAGGGCTATGAATGGTTTTGGCAAAACCGTGAACGTAGTGAACTTGATATAATCGAAGGAACCTGATAGCTTTTAAAAGGAGTGGTTTAAACTCCGCATTTTAAAAGTTTTTCTGTTTTGAAAAAACCGAGTGGTTTTGAAATTGTTCCAACGATTCAACTTTAGTTTGTTTTCTTAGCATTAATTTAATGCAGTCCCATCAATTAATTCTACCATTGCAGAAAACAACGAAAATATAACGTACACTTATACCATCTGCATTCGCCAGGGGCCCTGTCATCATCCGTTAGGTTACTTAACTAATGACAGAGCGGGGGCTGAGCTAGCACGGATGCAAAACATAAGCAACGTCTACTAGATATCATATATAGATATATACATTCGTTAGACGCAATGATATGCATTCCAGATCACAGATGAACACATTGGATATACTAGGAATCCACGTTTCGTTTGAGCCTGTAACGAAAGACGGATTCCACGGTCGTGATGAATAGCCAAACCTCACCCTAGACCCCTACGGGTGCGGCAAACTACCCGCCAAATACCTGAAGTGAAGCAATCTCTCTCAACAAAGTGAGTAGGCCACTCGGCACTTTAAAGTGCTCGGTAGTTTGTGCACCCCACCTTGGGTCTATCCTAGGAGCAAAAACAGTAAAAGAAATAATACAACGGTGGCTACAAGCTCAACCCGGATGTGCCTCGCAAAAATAATATTACATCACTTTACAAATTTTACATCGAATGAAAGAATGAAAATTCCCATCTCACACCCCGGCTATTCATTCACAACAATCTAACAAGTTTATATACACAAACCAATATAATCATCATAGAAATGTGCAACCCCCAACTAACCGACATATAGCAATTAGCGAAAGTTTACAAACACATTTATCACAACTTGAAACATTAAACGATGTTAAACTGCGACTTTGAAACACCCGGTATTGCCGCAGTAAAGAATTGACAGAATTTTCAAAATTGGCAAAAACAAACAACTCTGGAAACCCTAGATCCAAGTCACAAAGCCACATACCAAAACACGAAGCAATCCCCTGCAAACAAACCGGCGAGCTCGGATTTTAGCTCATTGTAGCCGGCCAAAAATTAAGGGAATTGTCTCGTTTTTGGTGAGTGGTCATTTCACAGTTCAAAGAGTACTCTGCAGTTGCTAAAATAATTTTTAGAGTCTCGTGAAAAATCGACAGAAACTTGAATCTACGCTTCGATGTTTTCGGGTTATTTTGGTTTCGTAGTTTTACTTGTCGTTTAAACTGTTAGCTATGGTTTAGTCGGCTCTGATACCACTGTAAGTCAACGTTATACACCCTAGGGGTTTGCGGGGAAGCGGAACGGGTAAAAAACGATTTTTACAAACAAGGTAACATCGACTTGAACTCCATGATCTTAGCTAAACCATAACTAACAAACTAACTAGAGGTATTATATACTATGTAAGGAGATTATACCTGAAGTTCCAAATCCTTCTTGGCTTCCCGCTGTCCTCCTTCACCTTGCGAGCTCCTTGGAGTGGAAATGGATAGTACCTCCTCGTCGGCTTCTCGAAGTAGTAGAAGATCCACCCGAGAGTTCCAACCTTGAGATAAACCTCCAAATTGAGGCAACTAGATCACTTGGTGTGCTAAAATAAGTAACCTAGAGTGTGTAGAGTATGATTTTGAGTAGCTTAGTCTCACTAACCCTTGATTCTTAACACATGAGACACTAGGGTTTGAGAGTAAGAAGGAGAGAGTAAACTCTTGAGGAAAGAGAAATGTTTTTGGATAATGATAATTCATAAATGGAATGGCTAGCTTGACATGACATAAGCATGCCATGAAAATAATATTTTATCAAAAATATCTAGGTCTCAAAATATCTAGAGTCAATAAGTCAATCCAAGTCAAATGGTCAACCCAAGTAGCCATGCCACTAAATTATCATTTACCAATAATAAAAACTTTTCTCCACCACATATTTGTTTTGACCAAGTCAATGGTCAAAACCCTAATGAGGTGTCTCCTTCTATACCTCCTCTCATCCGTATATACATACCCTCATCCGTGTTCCGAGAAACACGAATACTATGAGACGAAGCTAATATAATAATCAAATACTAGGATCCGATTTAAAGCAAAGCCTACTAGTATTGTCCGCTTGAACACTACACGCGTACAAGTACACGTACGTGATCGAACCCTGTCGTAAAACCATACGACCTCTACATCGTTTCGCCCAAAGCTGGGAAACCCTCTATGTGGGACTCTAAAGACTCGACAGTACTCTGGCAGTGGGTTTAACAACAAGCACGTCAGCGGCATTAGCTGTACGTAACGGCTACCCAGGTATCTGTCGATAAGAAGGCTGACGAGCAAGCTCATCAAAACTCCTACTGAGCCTGTCCATGGCAATCTCCGTACAGTCCGGTCTGTTCGTCTAAGAGTGTCACATATTGGTCCTAGGGGGCGACAAGCGTCAGACCCCTAATAGTGCAATAAGTCGTGTCGGAGTGCGGCCAAAAACACCCTGAGAAACTACTGGAGTACCTATCAGTAAATCTCACTTGCCCTGGCCAGGGACTTTGTGTATTGGCTTTTCGAAAAAGCACGACATCAACCCCAATACCGGGAGAGACGAATCCTATCTAACCGCTACTGCCTCCAAGTGCTACGGGACTGCACCCAATTACTACTTGTTTTCATGACTCAGCAGAGCTGAAAGGTAGGGAAGGAAGAAAACCAATTAGCCTAAGTGTGGTGTACTGAAGATAATAAGTAAAGACATATAAAGGGATTAGAGTGAGGGCAAAGAAAATTGCGATTACTATCATTCCCAACGAAGCTGCGTATACCCCTGCCACTCTTACTTCCCCTTTGCATTTCTCCAGAACACTCCGTATCACTATGAAGATCCATATTGCTTGGATATGCCATCGTATAGTTACATACGAACTCGAAGGAACTTGTTTCAGTTCGAGGATGGTTTCCGTTTTGGGAGAAATTGAATAGGATTATTCGGTTGTCTTTTATCTTTACCTTCTCTCAGGTTGTGAGGGCTCCTAGTATTAAGAGAGTTCACCTATTGCGCTTATTGAATAGTTTTCTTCCAAACCATATGTAGGTGCCGATAAGTAGGGTAGGAAGAAAACCAATTAGCCTAAGTGTGGTGTACAGAAGGTAAGAAGTAAAGATATATAAAGGGATTGGAGTGAAGGCAAGGAAATATACGGTTACTGTCATGAATCTGGATAGTGGAAGAGGTATTACTAGGAATACCCGGCCACCCCTTTGAAACATTTTTATGTTTCAGTTTTGCTGTGCGGTGTTAATTGAAAACTATTTTCCCAATTTGATTATGACTCCAGGGTATGTATTTATCAGATTTGATTCTTACATCTGTATGGCGTTACAGATGCTGAGTGGGAGTAAGATATTGGGAATTTGGTGATTAGATATTCTATATATCGGAATTCTTTATAATTGGTGATATTTGAGGAAATTGCCTGGGTTTTGCCTGACGACAAATGTTTGGTTTTGAATATCCGTCGTTATGCACCAATTTCAAACTGATATATCTGTACGTTTATTTTATAAAGTGAGATATAACTTTTTGAAATTATGTCTATGACATTTACCTATATCATTTGATGGTTAGGTAAGGAGCATTCAACAGTGGTGTAATTCTTCTTAACTATAGTACAGTTTTCAACCTACGACGCACATGCTTTGAGTTATTGAACTCAGAGGACTTATACAAAGTATTGTATATTTTCCGATGTCCGTTAGGACAAAGGGGTTGGTACTCATACTATATTCTGTTTACTTATGACTTCTCTAGTTTTAGACAAGTATTTCGTTGAAATACAAGGTCCAGATTTTGAGAAGATATAGTTATAAGAATAAAGTAGAGAACCAAATGTTACAAGTATCAGGATTCTTCAAGGTGATCGAAGATTTAGATACTTGTGTTAGGTATTCCGTTGTAAGTAACAGTTTTGAGAAATTTCTTCTCTTTCAGGTTACTCATGCGTGGGTGCATTCCTTGATGAGTAATGCTGCTTGGCCTCTTTCCATTTAGTTGATATGTGTTAGTTGTATGTATGCCCTGGAGGCTATTATTGTACATGATTGTATATTATAATGGATGCTTGGACATATATAGAGAGGATTTTCTTGCTCGACATGATAGAATGCTATCTGGTTGCTCTTTATCTTAACATGTAGGCTAGTATTATGATACTGTCTTGCTCACCCATGTTGATAAAGCTCTTAGGATGTGTACTTGACTAGCAGGATTATGATGCAGATCATACTAGTGGGGCCAGAGTAGTCCATAAGTTCATCCTTTAATTGTTCCTAGTCGTGGGAGTATCGAGACAGAGCATCGATATTCCATAGTAGACCAGTGTGTACGTTTTTTGACTTTGTATGGGGCGATGGATGATCCCACATCCATTGGTGTTTGACATCAAAGATTGTACACAGGTGATTATTGGATAATGGGTACACCGAACATGACTCGCCGAGAACTCCTAGATGGTATTATACCTAACGTCAGATAGCAGTTCTCTGGTGTCACTTGTACAGGTTAGTCTGTAGACCCGAGATCGTCATAGAGTCTTGTGTGATTTCCATTGTTCTTTGATTTCCTCCCTACCACGTTCAAGAGAGAGTGCAAACAGGTGGATTTTGGGTACAGTCCCAAGTCACATGGAGGCAATGAGCGATAGGAGGGGTTTTGTCTCTCCCGGTATTGGGGGTTGATGTTGCGCTGTGCTCGATTGGCCATAACAGGAAGTCCCTGGCCAGGGCTGATACTGAGATTTACTGATAAGTGTGATCGGTTGTTTCTTGACCCGTTATGAGCCTCACATCGGCATGACTTATCAAGTTATTGAGGTCTGACGTTTACCACCCCAGACTCGATATGCGACATATCAGAAGAAGAGACCAGACTGTACGATAGTGTTGATTCACGGGAGTTTGGACAAGCTTGCTTGTCGATCTTCTGATCTTTCAATATCTGGTAGCCGTTACATCCAGCTAGTATCACTGACGGCTTATGGATGACTGATATGATCATCACCTACTGCTAGCGTATTGACGAGTCTTTAGAGTCCTATACAGAGGTTTCCTGGCTCAAGCGAAACGAAGTAGGGCACATATGTGATATGTGCGGGACCGAGATTGATACGTGTATGTGATACAGTATTCTAATCTCGCGATATATGATATCAGTCGGTTATATGAGATATAGCCGGGTTATTGAATCAAGTGTTGATTCGATAAGTTGATATAAATGATATTAGTCGGTTATATATGATATAGCCGGATTATTAAATCAAGTGTTCATTTAATAATTTAATATATAATTATATATTTGATATATTAATATATATTAACTAATATTAGCCCACTTAAGAATTTCTTTTCTCCAAATACATAATGATATATATGCGATATATATTAATGTATTTATTTTTGTGTCATGCTTGATGATACATTGGACTTGGGTGTATGAGACTCATACTAAACTAAAGATAATTTGGGTATTTAATTATTAAGGGAAAAATCAAAATTAGGTGGAAATTAGCATGGCTAAAGATGCTTGTGGAAGTATGTAGAAGCCTTGACTTAAGTCCACTAATTTTGTTTTACTTTAGATATTTATTAACCCAACCATTATCTTTAGCCATGGTTAAATCTCTATAAGTGATATATGAGATATTTTTCACACCATGGTTGATAATTTGAGCTTCTTCTTCATCTCATTTTTCTTCTTTTGATTTCTAGTGAGGTGAAAAAGAAAAAGAGAAAAATAATTCTAAAGTGAGCAAAATTCCTACTTCATCAATTTATACAAAACTAGCCATTTAGTATAGCTTGTTTACTTCACTAATTCATCAATTAGTGAAGTGATAGCTTGAGTTAGAGATTCTTCAACGTAGATCATTTTCGGCCTCGAAGATCCTTAAGCAAGCTTGTTCCTTTCGCCTAGTGGAGCCTAAGAAGAGTTCGGGACCATTACTTGGAGCAAAAGGACCACTACACAGAGCTTTATAAGTGAAGGACCGGTCTACAAAGATTGTATTCCTATTTCACTTAGTGTAAAGTTTGTGTACATGTATATAAAACCCTAATTCTCTAGTTAGATCCTTGGTTGGGCTCGCTCGGCACCCTAGATTTTTTGAAATAGCATACTTGATGCGAACCGAAACATAGCGGGGGTGCTAAGCGAACCCAACAGTGGTATCAGAGCCAAGCAGAGCATTAGGAGTCATCTAGCCGAAGTTAATGTGTTCGATCGACTTTTTGAAACCCAAAAATCCCACTCTGTGGAATTTTTTTCAAATGTTGGATTTTTCCAGATTAAAAATATTCAGAAAATTGTGCAGGATTTTCTATGGACCCCCAAGAAAAACGATGGCCTAACTCGACCAAACGACCGCAGAAGCGCGGCCAAAACATGCTTTTGGCGGCGGTTCCACGGCGCCGTTGGTGAGGCAGGGAGCGTGCTTTCTTGTGTTGGTCCGTAAGTACTTGGGGCACTCTCGGGATATTTTTAACAGTGACTCAAGTGTTGAGGTCTCTGGGAATTTTGGGTGTTTGATAAATCGATCGAAATGTTTAACATCTTCTAGATATTTGTTCTTTGTGATACAATATTTAGAATCCACAATAATTAGTTTTATGAAAACTAGTTAGAACTTTGTAAATCTAGTAATTTAGTCTCTTTTGATCGGTTGTCACGGGGTTTTGATTCGGATCAAAACTCCATCGCAATCTCGTATACTACGCGAACACTCGCCGGGTAACACTATTCGATAGTGTCACGACCCGAAATTTGGCACGTGACGACACTTAAACTACGTAACATCTACAGGCGTAATGCAATTCAAGTAAGCCGAAAAACCTAGAAATCTAAACCATCAAAAGTAGTAAGTGATAATAACTTTGTTAAAACTTTTGAAAATCTCAAATGAAAATCTTTAATTTAAGTTTCTTTCTTAAAAATTTCGGCAGCACCTCCTTTGTAAAAACTAGCCTCGAAAAGGGGTACAACATAGAATATAAATAAAGCATCCCAAAAGGGAGAAAAATCATGCCCAACGGCGGAAATAACCACTACAAGCATATATACGACGCCGTAGCGAAGAAAATGGACGATATAAGTAAAAACAGCATAAAAGACACCCAGAGTCACAAAATAATATACAATATTATCCTCACATCTCGTCTCTAAGTCAATACATGAAAGTGGTAGATGGAGAGTACTAGATACAACGAATATACAATGAGCATCATCGGATAACCGCAAAACCCACCTATAGCAAAACTGCACACAGTTAGCCGTAGCGGTATCCGCTGCAAAAGATGATACGATAGATGAAAGCCCTACCGCGACTGCTCTGAGGGACACCTACAAAGACTGTGGCACAACGGGGGTGAGTTGCCAACTCATGAATAGTAAATAACATATGCAGGTAATCGCAGGTATGCACGTACTGCGGTAATCTATCACATGCAAGCTGATAGCAATAAATAGCACTATGTATATACAACAGTTATGAAAGGTACTCTATCAGGTACTACTAAAACATGAAGCAATGCATATCAAATAAATGCTGAGTATGGGATAAAACATATCATCAACACGAAATCCTCATTGTGGAGAAGCTAGTGTCCATCAATGACACTCCAAATCCCCATACCATAAGCACCGCATCCTCAGGTCGACCCTCATATCCTGTAAGTCTCATGGAACCTGAGTGTCCAATATCGACACCCGAAAACATCATGAAAACTATACCTGTGTATATATATGTGTGTGTGTGTGTGTCCTTCAATGACACATCAAAATCATGGAACCTGAGTGTCTAATATCGACACTCGAAACATCATGAAACCCGTGTCTAACATCAACACGTAAAAACTTATCTGTCAGGCGCCGTCACCACGCCTGGCCCTGATGTCATGTCCGTACATCTCATGACTCTGGTCGGTATCCCCATGATATCCGCCGAATCCAAATACTATCACCGGTAGGTACTAGCCCAGCCTTCCAGGCTCATCGCCATCATCTGCGATCTTTTTGCCCTGGGGAACCATACCGGGCTCCACCATGTACCCGCACATGGCCCACTCCACTCCTCGCATCGGGTATATATCACAAATCTCAGAAACAAGAAATCTCATGGTGGACGTATCGAAGTATCATATCAAGAGAAACCGGGTTTTTCAAACAATGCATAATTTTATGAAAATACCACGTTCCTCAAATCAAGAAAACATCAAGTAATGAATAAGAATACTTGCATAGATCATTATGATGGTATATACATACATACATACATACATACATATATATATATTATATGTACATATATAACAGCGTCCCATACCACAGATACACACACACACACACACGTATATATCAGCGTCCCATACCACTGATATATACCCTCAGGAGTAAAACATCCAGAAAACATCATATGAAATCCATATCTCAATGCGAAATCCATGAAATATAATATATGCAACATAAACAGTAACATGAGCATATAAAGGAAAAACAGCTATTTAAATGCAACAAGTTATTAAATATATCACGCGGTTCCTAATTCCTCCAAAATCCAACGCAATATCATATAAGGGTGAACATGTAGCTATAGCAAGGTATATGTGTGTACATGTAAGTATGTATGCAAGATGTACATGTAGCTATATCTCATATGTGTATATACCTGTCAATAATGATGTAATACCCTCTAGGTATAGGTGTAGCTATGTCCAGGTATGTGTATATACATGTCAATAATGATGCAATACCCTCTAGATATAGGTGTAGCTATGTCCAGTATGTGTATATACATGTCAATAATGATGCATACCCTCTAGGTATAGGTGTAGCTATGTCCGGTATGTGTATATACATGTCAATAATGATGTAATACCCTCTAGGTATATATGCATATACATGTCAATAATGATGCAATACCCTCCAGGTATATGCGTAAGCATGCAGGTATACAGGTATGCTATATCTCATATGCACAATGGAAATAAGGATCATGTCTCAATATCCCTAACCAATACAATATCACGTATGTATAGGTGTTGTGTATGTCATGGCAATTATCGACGGTGTGGGTGTAGCATACAATTTGTGCTCGTGCAACATGAACCTTCAATAATAGTGCAGTGTCCAATGGGTACAAATCTCAGCACAACAAGTAATAATATGAATTGAAGTTCATGCACAATCTCTATATGTGTAATACTTGTAACTAATAATCATGTCATATAATCCAGCCCAGACGCATAACGCCATGCGGGCGATTCCCCTGTAGATGTTAAATCTACTCACAGATGATCTCGAGCTAAGTAATCCGACCACCTACTTCTCGTTCTTCGCAGCGTCCGAAGTCCCTGCTCGCGATTCTAAATTCCACAAACACAGCACATAAGGTTAAATATCCTGCGCCGATACAAAGACAACTAAACTCAAGGATGACGTCCACAAGATAAACACACTGTGCACTCAGTGCACAAAACACATACGATATCGGCACAACCCTAGCTAGGATGACACAACCACCAAGCCTAGACCCCGATCGTACCGATCGCGCATTCACAACACAATATATATTGTGGAAACTAATATATATAACATCGCAACATCAATAGAAACCCATGCCTAATTTATCCGAAAACCTAGTAAGCATACTTTTCATCATTTTAGCTCAAGTTTAGAAGTTTAACCAAATTTAGCGATCACAATCATCACATAATAGCTTACTTAAACCACACAAACCTTTACTACAATTTTAATCTCACCCATATAAGATTAGTAAAAGTTTAGTTTGCACTTAAGCTTAAATAGACGATTAGGGAAATAACAATTAACAAACTCATATCTAGGTTAAGTTTTTCCTTGTCAAAACATCTCACTTAACCATTTCAACCAAATAAAACCTTAACTTGATCTTCATAATCTTTTCTTGAATTTCTAAACATGCTAATTAAAGCTATATTAAATACCTAATAAGCTAGCTTAAAGTATTTAAACAACAATTAAAGTTTAGGGTTAGGATTTTATATCTCCACTTGATTCACAAACTTGCAACTTAAACATCCAAATTAGCTTCCAAAATGCTAACTTTCATGAAGATCCATGCTTGATTTAGGTTACAGAATAATGGGTATGGATTTATTTTTGAGTTTGTGGGATTAGTTGATGATTTTTGATGATTTAATGAACCTTGAAGGAGTGAAAATGAAGTGGGAAAGAAATGGGGCAGCCGGGGGGGGGGGGGGGGAGTGGTCGGCCAAAACTTGGAGAGAAGGAAATTGTGTAGAAATTTCTAGCTAAAAACACCAATTAATGCTCATAATTGCACCTCCCATTCAATACCACCTCTTAATATTTTCTTTTCTTATTAAAGTTTTCTTTAAATCAACAAATATCTAGATATTTGTAGGATATTTTGCATGGATGGATTAATGCTTAATCTTGTGATTAAGTTAGCATATATTCACTTTAGCATAATTAACTCAATTAAATTTATAATTACCACTAATTAAGTGCATAATTAAAAGCTTATAATAATATTTTAATTAAGGAAAAATATTAACGTGAACTAAAATTTTCAAGTGACAAGTAAAAACCGCAAACTAGCAATTTTCTAGTTAAACTAGGTACAATGAATTCTATACAGATAAATGATCTCTTCTAGGTTTTATACGGAAAACACAGGTTATTTTACCTATTAACGAAAAATTTTCCTAAATGATTTCTAAAGCGTTACAGATAACCACGCCCCATAGCCCCGACTAAGTGACTGTAGGAGAACCCCGTTGCCAAAAGCATCCGTTCGGGTGCTCGCGGCCGCGGTGTTGCACCTAAGTGCACTTCATCGACGGCATCGGGGGTGCAGCCGTCCACTAATGTTTCCAACAAGCATTCGATCATTTTTTAGGAATCTTGTTGAATTTCCCGACTGGATATTGAAAAGTGTTTTCATTTTGAGACTAGAATGCCGGGTTTATAACGTTAGGCATGAAAATCGAAATATGTGATATTCCGGGTTTATGATGTCTAAGGAATTTATGTGGTTAGGCATGAAATCCAAAGTATGTGATATTTCGGGTTTATGATGTCTAAGGTGGTTGTGGATTCCAACTATTGTAGTTTTCACTTTCTTTTCTGCGACCGTAAGTGTAATATGTGGTGTATCGCCAGTTTCGTTGCTATACGTCAACGACAATTAGGATACGCATATTTACTTACGTAGATGACATGTGATGTTATGTGTTGCTGTGATATGTTATATTGGATCTTCGTGTTTGAATAGCCGGGGGCTTTTGCGTGAGATGAGAGTTTTTCATTTTCATTAATGTAAAAATTTGTATGTAATATTCTTTTATTGGGACACTTCCGGGTTGAGGATGATATTACCAGTGATGTATATTATTTACTTTTCCACATTAGGATAGACCCAAGGTGGGGGCACAAGTAACCGGGTTCTAGAGTCTAGTGGGAGACCATCTCGAGAAGTCGAGACCGGGTCTCCTAACTTTAGAATTGGTAGGGTTCCTTGTCGCTCTCGTAGGGGTCTAGAGATGTGGGTTTGGCTATTCATCACGACCATGGAATCCGTGTTTTTTTTACAGGTTTGATTTAAAACACGGACCTCCTAGTATATCCTATATTTCATATGTTGACTTCTACTGCAATGTTCTGTGATGAGATCATATAACTGCGTGAGACGAATGCTTTATATTATATATATGATATATAATAAATGTTGCTTATGTTTTGCATCCGCGCTAGTCCTGCCCCCCGCTCTGCGTTAGTTAACTAATCTAACGGTGCATGACGGGACCCCGTGGCGAATGCGGATGGCGTAAGCGTACGTTGTATTTTCATTTCTTTATCTGTGATGCTTAGGAAGCATAAATGATGGGACTTCATTAATGAGATTAATGAAAATAAAAGAAACCTAATGATGTTGTGGAATCAAATTTTCAAAAAGGAAGCTCTAGTTCTTGCTTTGAATAGTGGTATTCCTTGATGAATATCCAGCACCTCATTCGATGAGGAAAGAGTCTAGATCCCTTCACCGGGAGTGACATCTTTAGCAAAAGCTAGCAGATGCTACACCTACTCGGTTTATTTTGAAAAACTCGATTTTAAAAGCAAAGCTTAAACCACTCTTTTTGAAATCACTCGATTCTACAACGATATCAAGTTCATTACACAAAAGGTTTTCTTAAAAATCTGTCGTAGCTCTCCGTCATTTCAGATAAGTTCTATTTAGTATTCGTGCTATGTTTGTTGGCCTTCGTCAAGGCGTAGTGTGCGGTAGCTGATTAGCGCTTATCTGCTGCATATGATGCGATTGGATTAGGGTAGTCGGACGACTTGTTGGCCTTCGTCACGGGTCGTGCGGGTGGGTTTAATTCAATCACGAAATGTACGGGTTGAACTTGACTAGCGGCCTATGGTTTGTTGGCCTTCGTCAAGGTTATAGGACGTTAGGAGCAAAAGATATTGGGAATTTTAAGTGTTGAAATTTGTAATGAGATTGCATACCTTCTATGAGATAGTTGGATCCCGATACCCACTACGAGTAAGAGTTACTCCTAGGAGAGTTTTGCACTTTACAATTAGCTAATTCAGTAGGTGTCTAGAAAAGTGTCAACGGAGTTATGCCTCTGGGAAAACAAGGTTTATTTTAATTAGGTCTGTGCGAAAGCACTGGGAACCTCCCTCAAAGTACCGACACTGGCCTGGCTGACCGGTTCGCGAACTTGTAGGGTGTAATTAATCCCGGCTAGTCTTACCTTTTAGGGTTTGAAGGAAGATTTGATAAAAACAGTGGGAGCCATCCTGATTAGATAAAATAATAACCAATCTAATCTTGCAAGAGCATACGCTAAAATATTTTCTTCTCTCTCTCCCTCCTGGTAGCGACTATGACATGTCTTAATCAAGATAATAATATGGATATATTGACCGAACCCGCTTGTTATACTGAGATAAGGAACATTGGTTCCGCTATACCTTATAATTGTTATAAGTCTGAGCAGGAAGTAGGGGAATATTCGGATTCCCACGCGACCGGAATGAGGAATGAGCATGTTGATGCATCTTCTTCTGGTGTGTTCGTTACTGAGAACTGTTTCTCAATACACTCTACGTCCTGGGTATTAGATACCGGATCAGGATCTCGCATATGTAATATATTACATGTGCTAAAGAAAGGTAGAGAACTGGAAAAATGTGATCATTCTCTAAAAGTAGGGAATGGTGCAAATGTTGTAGCCAAAGCAATTGGCGAATATTACCTTGTATTGCCAAATGGGAATACATTGATCTTGAATCACTGTTATTATGTACCATCTATGATATGCAATTTAATATCGATTTCTTTATTAGATAAAGAAGGATATAACTTTGCAGTAGAGAAAAATGTTATGAACATTTTCCTAAATCAAGCGTTGATTGTGTTTGGTACGTTATATAACGGTTTATACGTTCTGAATCAAAATACAGTTCTTAACGTACATAACACACACAAGAGGAAAAGTTCAGAAATGAACGAATCCTTCTGGTGGCATTGTAGACTAGGTCATATCAATACGACACGGCTAGCTAAGTTACATAAGGATGGATATTTGAACCCGTTTGAATTTACATCTTATGAAACTTGCCAGTCATGTCTCAAAGGCAAAATGACCAAAACTCCGTTTACTGGACACAGTGAAAGAGCTACTGAACTCTTGGGACTGATACATAGTGATGTATGCGATCCTATATCTACACATGCCAGGAATGGTTCTTCATACTTCATTACATTCACCGATAATTCAAGATTCGAATATATGTTCCTGTTGAAATATAAGTCTGAAACTTTTGAGAAATTCAAGGAATATAAGCGCGAAGTAGAGAACCAAACGGGTAGAAGTATTAAAATCCTTCGATCAGATCGGGGAGAATACTTGAGCACGGAATTCCATGCCTATTTAAAAGAGAGTAGGATTCTCTCTTAGCTTACTCCTCCGTATACACCACAGCACAACGGTGTGTCGGAGCGGAGGAATCACACCCTATTAGATATGGTGCGCTCTATGATGAGTACTGCCGAGTTACCTATTTCCTTTTGCGGTTATGCGCTTGAGACAGCCGCATACCTATTGAATAGAGTTCCAACCAAATCAGTGCCTAGCACTCCATATGAGATATGGAATTGGAAGAGACCATCTCTTAAACGAGTTAAGATATGGGATTGTCCGGCCTATGTTAAAAAGCAAAATCCAGACAAGCTCGAGGCATTGTCAGTTCTGTGTAAGTTTGTAAGATATCCCAAGCATTCGCGGGGATATATCTTCTACCATATTGAGGAACAAAATGTGTTTTATTTCTCGGAATGCCACCTTTTTAGAAAAGGAATTTCTTATGATAGAAATTAGTGGTCGTGAGGTAGAACTGGAAGAAGTTCCAGCTACACAAAACTACAACTGATGATTTGATAGAACCGGAGGATTTAATAGCCTCCAACTGTCACGACCTGAAATATTAGCTCGTGACCAGCACTTGAATCACGCAACGTCTAAAGGCGTAACGGAATTCAAGTAAGCTGAAACCCAGAAATCTAAACCTTTTAAGAAAAATAAAGGAGGTGAGGTTTTGAAATAAAGGTATAATGAAATCAAGTTTTCTTAATGAATAGAAAAGAAACATGAATGATGCAAGTGAAGTTTACTAGTTTGAAAACATGTTTCGTCTTTTAAAAATTTTGGCAGCACCTCCTTTGCATATTTTGATCCAAAACCATAAATACATAATAATGATAAAGGCATCCCCAAGCGGGAGCTAGCTCTTCGCCAAACGGCAGATCACAACCACGCAATACAACATAAATAAGTATACGACGCCCAACGGTGAAGTTCACTACAAAAAGATAAAGAAATGAGCAAGATATAACCCCAAAAGTGAATATAAAACCCATCGCTCAAATCTCGCAACTACAAGTCTCAGTAAGTCTCATCACTTATACAATTTACAACTTTTGATTGATGGAGTTAACTAGATACAATATGAAATGTAGATACAAGAGTGGGAATGATACAAGTGTCCCACTTACCAATGCAAAACACCCGAATGCAACTGTGTGCCAGCGAAGCCGCTTCTGATCCAAGTGGTCAACCTGCAAGAACTGTGGCACAACGGGGGTGAGTTGCCAACTCATGAGTAGAAAAATATCAACAGATAGAAATCGAATAAACAATGACTCCGAGGTCAACTATATCATAAAGGTAATACTATGATATCTAGGGTGACCGGGTCTGTATATGTGCCAACATGGTAGTCAATACCTATATGCCTGTGGATAACATCCAACAGTAATAATCAATGCATGTATATGGATCTCGTCCAACCATAATCAAGATATGTATGCATGTGGATCTCGTCCACCCAAAATCAATGTATGTATGCATGTGGATATCATAGAAGAGTGTGCATGAAAGTATGAGGATATATATCAACGGTGTCCCTCCCGACACATCAAAATCATGGAACCTGAGTGCCTAGTATCGACACTCGAAAACATCATGAAAACCATGCCCAGCATCGACATGTAAATCCTCATATATCGGGATCTGTCAGTTCGGATCGGCCCATATCATCTCTCGTCTCCGGTCGGTATCCTCCGGATATCCGCCGAGCCCAAATACTATCACCGGTAGGTAGTGGTCCCTGTGCCAGGCTCATTTCTTACTGCGCGACAGATCCGTTCTTGCCCCGGGGTACCATACCGGGTCCACCATGTACCCGCAATCGGCCTCGTCCACTCCTCGTATCGGGTTTCACATGTCACACGTCTCAGAACCGAGAAAACGCATGGTGGACGCACTGAAATATCATATCAAGAGAAACCGGGTTCTCAAAACAGTAAATGCTTTCTTTTAAAATGACCACGGTTCTCAAATCCATAAATCTCATAAAAACTGCATATCTCAATGCGTAAAGTAATAGAGCATGATGTATGCGACATATAAAAGAAATGCGAGCATATCCGTGTATCATGCAGCATGAAACAGTGATATGACATATTAAGAGAAAACCGCTCTTTAAAAATGATTCCAGTTTTTGAATATATCTTGCGGTTCCCAATCTCCCAATAAAACCAGTTATCTATGTAGGTACAATATGTATATGCGCAAGTATAGATGTACCAATGTATGTGTGCACAAATATGGATATGCAATGTGTATGTGCACAAGTATGGGTGTATCAAGATATATGTGCACCAATATGAATATACGATGTGTATGTCATGATGCAGCAACCCTACTGTGTAGTGACATGGCAATTATCGATGATGAAGTGTGTGAGCCGGCAAATCTGATATGCATCATCGATAATGGTGCAGGTGTACTAGCACAGGTATAAGCAGTGCAATGGAAATAATATGAATGCAGTATAAGGTAAATCATCAGCTGAAAGCTATAAGATATACGTAACCATCATATGTCCGAATCGGTGAATTTATCAATCGGCATCTAGCCTCACAGCATCACGTACGGTATAATCTATCGTACGGCATCCTCTAGTCAAGAGTATGGATCAAACCTCAAGTCAACTCATCACGTACGGAAAATCATCGTACGGCGGCATTAAGCTAATAGGGATCCTATCATCCTATAAGACAAATGAGGGTACGGCCTAATATCACGTACGGCCTATCATCCATGATTCACAACATTCTATATATATATATATATCTATGTACCTATGTCCCGGGTCACATCTGCAACAATCTCATATCAGGGGACCGACTGGGTATAAATCATCTTGATCGACTCACATCCGTATACCAACATATCATCAGATCATCATATAATCATATCATCATATCCGTCTTATATTCTTTCACCGCATTTATATCACACATCAAATCGAATTTACATAAACAATCCATCATTACTATAAGTATAAGTATCTAATCTAACAAACACACCCGAACCATACAATCGGATTTTTAAAGAAGTGAATCGTAGTTTTGAAAATAGGGGTTACGGTGTTTTTAAGAAAAAGATATCATTTGAAGATCTGTAACATCCCTCAAGGTATATATATTTAAAAGATACATACGACTCTTTGTTTTAGAAAAAGGTATGGTTCGGATGGCGCATCTACATCGACTATCTAGTCCTACAGTACCCTAAACGGCAATATCGCTAAACGTCATCCTATGATAGTAGTAACATATCACTTCTAACTATCCTCTAGTTTCTAATATGGTTTCATAGCTATCTCGTTCTAACCCTAGTTTCCTAATCTAGGTTTTCTTAACCATATTCTATAATCGGTTTCCACCAAAACTTTGCGGGGGTGCTATACGCCATCCATCCAACTTCCCCCGTGGATATAGATCCACTCACCTGGTCTTTGCTCGCCGAAATCGATGACGCTACGCTCCGGCGGTTCGGAATCCATGCGAGGGTACCTACAATAATAAACAATCGCAACGCGTATTAAAATCAAGGCGGAAAAACCAAAACGGCACGCGCATTGCTCATAGGTTAGAACCTATAGCTTACGCATACAAAATCAACCAACAACCTTTGTTGTTGATGTACGAACATCCAACAACCAAATACAAATCAAAATATCAAGAATTAACATTCCAAAAATACGGAAAACATAGCCTAAAACACACCAAAGTGCTCCCAGATTTCACCCTAGGCCAAATTGGTCAATTCTGCATATATGGAGGGTCAAATTTATTGAAGATAAAGCCCTGGAATCAAAATGAACCAAATCCATCCTACTCTGGCCGCAAATTGCGGACAGAATGATTAAATCTGCGGCCTGGAAGTATGGGTTTGGGCTCGGGTCTCTGTGGTAGCTTCCTGGGTGCCTGCATGTGTCACTGTGTTTGCAAAATTATTTTTAGTGGTATTGGGTTGCTCCAGATTCCAAAATACCCTCACAAATCACACATTTATCCGATGTCGGGGTTTCTAAATCCGTGTTTGGGTTTCTAAGCTCTGGTCCAGGTCATTAAAACAGCACCCAAGTCTAGTTAACAGCCATTAGGCATCACCCAATTTCAAACAACACTCAAACCCTTTACCAGGGTTTCCCAAGGTTCACTAAACATCACAATTTCACCTCTAAACTTGCATGAAAGGTAAAGTGAAGGAAATACTATGCTAAGGGTGATGAAATTACCTCACTTGGGCAACCCTAGAAAAACCCTAGTTTGCCAATGTTGTCCAAATCCCACTTTTCTTGGTCCAATGTGAACAGGGTGTAGAGGGGATCAATTTTTGTGAAAGGGAATTAGGGTTTTGATCAAAGATTTGAGATGATATCATGGGGTGAAGGTGGAGGGAAGAGAGGAAGAAGAAGAAGAAGAAGAAAATGATGGGGGGTTTACAATGAGGCAGCCCCTCTCTCTCTCCTCTCTTATTCTCACCCGCTCTCTCTCAATATTACCCTTAAACCCCTTTCTCTTCTTATCTTTTTCTCTTTACTAAAAATCCAAGTCACATAATAACCAAAATAACACAAGAACACAACATGTAATCACCACATAACATGACATGGTGCACTGGCCACGAAAAACTGTAGAAATGCGGATTTGGCTTAATCGCGATTAACAGTGCACTAATCGGATTTTTATCAAAACTGCATATAATAAATTTTAAAAATGCCAAATCCTTTAATTGTATTATTAAATGAATAAATCATTATAGTTTCCATATATTTAACAATTTTTGGTATATATTTATACCCTTTTTCGAAAACCCCAATTTCGCAAATCGAGCAATTTTCGGGAAAAATATTATTTTAATATTAAATTCCAAAAATAATATTTTATATTTTCTGAAATGTTACACCAACGAACCCCAGCCATTTCGCAGATCTAATAGGGTTCCTCATCCACCTAAGAGATACTACTATTTTCTCGTTAACGGTGGGAGCGAGGATTGTATCATGGAAGATGATGACCCAACTAGTTTCGAGCAGGCCATCACGAGTGGGGACTCTATGAAATGGCTGGATGCAATGCAATCTGAGATGGAATTCATGTACACCAACAAGGTATGGACTTTAGAAGTTGCTCCTGAAGGGGTAAAACCCATTGGGAGCAAGTAGATCTTGAGAAGATTCTTAGTGTAGATGGAAAAGTTGAGACTTTCAAAACTAGAATTGTAGCAAAAGGTTTTCGTTAACGACCAGGTGTGAGTTATGAAGAAACCTTTTCTCCAGTGGCTATGCTTAAGTCCATCCGGATCCCACTTGCCATCGCTGCATACCATGACTACGAAATCTGGCAGATGGATGTCAAGACCGCTTTTTTAAATGGTGATTTAGAAGAGAGCACGTACATGACACAGCCAGAGGGCTTCGTAGATATTGGGAGCAGTGGAAAGGTGTGCAAGCTGCTTAAATCAATCTATGGATTGAAGCAGGCATCGTAGAGTTGGAACATCTGTTTTGATGTGGCAATCAAAGAGTTTGATTTCATCAAAAATGTAGATGGACCTTGTATATACAAAAAGGTTGTAGAAAGTAAGATTGTCTTCCTCGTATTGTACGTGGATGACATACTCTTGATAGGAAATGATGTTCCTATGCTACACTCGGTCAAGCTCTTCTTATCACAAAGGTTCTCCATGAAGGATTTGGGTGATGCCTTTTACATCCTGGGGAGAATCACTGGACAGCTGTGAAGAACATTCTTAAGTACTTGAGAAGGACTAAAGAAATGTTCTTGGTGTATGGTAACGGTGA
The DNA here is from genome assembly GCA_030015575.1 of Agapanthus africanus. Classification (NCBI taxonomy): domain Eukaryota; kingdom Viridiplantae; phylum Streptophyta; class Magnoliopsida; order Asparagales; family Amaryllidaceae; genus Agapanthus; species Agapanthus africanus. Next base: position 386,213,479 of record JASDDO010000019.1, on the reverse strand, counting down.
ACTCTAGATGGTGTCCTTTACCGATTCGAGCTTCCAGAGTGATAAGGTCGACTGTAAGACAATCTCGGGTTTTTCCTTTACCCTTAGTGGAGGGATGGTATGTTGGAAGAGTTCCAAGCTAGATACCGTAGCAGACTCGATGATAAAGGCTGAATACATCACTACCAACGATGCTGCCAAAGAGGCTGTTTGGATGAACAAGTTCATGAGAAGAACTTGGTGAGGTTCCTACCATTTAGCATCCAATACTTATGTATTGTGATAACAATGGAGTTATGGTTTTGGCCTAGGAACCCCATTCACATCAGTGATCCAGACATATTATTAGGCGGTATCACCTGATCAGGGAGATAGTTGATCTTCGGGCGATCGAGGTCGGGAGAGTTAAACGAAGAATAACACGGCGGATCCACTCATGAAGGCCATACCCCAGATACAATTTGAGAAATTTTAGGATGTTGGGTATGAGATACTACAACAACTGATCTTAGTGCAAGTGGGAGATTGTTAGTTGTATGTATTCCCTAGAGGCAATTATTGTATATGATTGTATATTATAATGGATGCTTGGACATATATAGAGAGGACTTTTTTGCTCGATGATAGTATGCTGTCTGGTTGCTCTTTATCTTAACATGTAGACTAGTATTGTGATACTGTCTTACTCTCACATGTTGATAAAGCTCTTAGGATGTGTCCTTGACTACCAGGATTATGATGCAGATCATACAAGTGGGGCCAGGGTAGTCCATAAGTTCAAATTTTAATTGTTCCTAGTCGGGGGAGTATCGAGACAGAGCATCGATATTCCATAGTAGACCAGTGTGTACATTTCTTGACCCTGTATGGGGCGATGGATGATCCTACATCCATTGGTGTTTGACATCAAAGATTGTATATAGGTGCTCATTGGAGAATGGGTACACCGAACAGGAATTGCCGAGAACTCCTAGATGGTATTATACCTAACATCAGATAGCAGTTCTCTGGTGACACTGGTACAGGTTAGTCTGTAGACCCGAGATCGTCATAGAGTCTTGTATGATTCCCACCGTGCTTTGATTTCCTCCCTACCACGTTTAAGAGAGCATGCAAACAAGTGGATTTTGGGTACAGTCCCGAGTCACATGGAGGCAATGAGCGATAGGAGGGGTTTCGTCTCTCCCGGTATTGGGGGTTGATGTTGCGCTGTGCTCGATTGTCCATAACAGGAAGTCTCTGGCCAGGGCTGATACTGAGATTTACTGATAAGTGTTATTTTAAGTTTCTCGACCCGTTATGAGCCTTACATCGGCATGACTTATCAAGTTATTAAGGTTTGACGTTTACCACCCCCAGATTCGATATGCGATATATCAGACGAAGAGACCGGATTGTACGATAGTGTTACTTACTGGATTCATGGGAGTTTGGACAAGATTTCTTATTGATCTTCTGATCGTTCAATACCTGGATAGCCGTTACATCCACCTAATACCGCTGACGGCTTATGGGTGACTGATATGATCATCACCTATTGCTAGCGTATTTACGAGTCTTTAGAATCCTACACAAAGGTTTCCTGGCTCAAGCAAAATGAATAGGTATATATGTGATATGTGCGGGGTCGAGATTGATACGTGTATGTGATACAGTATTCTAATCTCGCGATATATGATATCAATCGGTTATATGAGATATAGCCGTGTTATTGAATCAAGTGTTGATTTGATAAGTTGATATAAATGATATTAGTCGGTTATATGTGATATAACCGGATTATTAAATCAAGTGTTCATTTAATAATTTAATATATAATTATATATTTGATATATTAATTAATATTAGCTCACTTAAGAATTTCTTTTCTCCAAATACATAATGATATATATTAATGTATTTATTTTTGTGTCATGCTAGATGATACATTGGACTTGGGTGTATGAGACTCATACCAAAGTAAAGATAATTTGAGTGTTTAATTATTAAGGGAAAAATCAAAATTAGGTGGAAATTAGCACGGCTAAAGATGCTTGTGGAAACATGTAGAAGCCTTGACTTAAGTTCGCTAATTTTGTTTTACTCTAGATATTTATTAACCCAACCATTATCTTTAGCCATGGTTAAGTCTCTACAAGTGATATATGAGATATTTTTCACACCATGGTTCATAACTTGAGCTTCTTCTTCATCTCATTTTTCTTCTCTTGATTTCTACTGAGGTGAAAAAGAAAAAGAGAAAAATAATTCTAAAGTGAACAAAATTCCTACTTCATCAATCTATACCAAACTAGCCATTTAGTATAGGTTGTTTACTTCACTAATTCCTCAATTAATGAAGAGGTAGCTTGAGTTAGAGATTTTTCGACGTAGATCATCTTCGGCCTTGAAGATCCTTAAGTAAGCTCGTTCCTTTCGCCTAGTGGAGCCTAAGAAGAGTTCGGGAGCCACTACTTGGAGCAAAGAGACTACTATACGGAGCTTTAGAAGTGAAGGACCGGTCTACAAAGGTTGTATTCCTATTTCACTTAGTGTAAAGTTTGTTTACATGCATGTAAAATCCTAATTCTCTAGTTAAATCTTTGGTTGGGCTCGCTCGGCACACTAGATTTTTTGAAATAGTATACTTGATGCGTATCGAAACATAGCAGGGGTGCTAAGAGAACCTAGCATTATGCACTGGAAACGGCTGCAAGTATTTTGAATCTGGTTCCAATTAAATTAGTCCATTTGTTTCTATATTGGATATAGAATGGATTCATATCTTTGCGATGTTAAGGTATATGGAGTTGCCCGGCTTATACTTAAAACCAAAATCCGGATAAACTTTAGGCACATTTCAGTAATGGCAGTTTGTGGGCTTTCCCAGGCTTTGACGAGGGTTAACATTCTACCATTTGGAAGATGAATAGTTATATTGTTCTTGACTCGCCACAGTTTTAGTAAAATGAATTCTATTCAGAAAACATTAGTGGGAGTATGGTAGAACTGGAAGTGATTCCAGAACCACAAACAATTACTGAAAATTTAGTAGAATCTAAAGATTCAATTGGATTCGACAATCCATTAGCCACTCCGCAAATTTGGTGGGTAACCTTAGGCACTCGAGAGGTACTTCGGTTTTCTCAAAGAACGGTGACATGGTGGTTTGTGATTACCCAAACTTTCCACTACTGCTGTTCTAGACTATGAGATCTGGCAGGAGGATGAGTATAACATCGTTCTAAATTAACTTTATAAATGCATGTGTATATGACTCTTCTAGAGAGTTGTTGTAGTCAGTGGAAGCAGCGGAAGCATGGTGGGCAAGAAGCTTATGTCTATTTATAGACTAAAGCAAGTACAGTGGAGATAGATCATCTAGTTTTGATGTGACAGTCATAGAGTTTGACTTCATCAGAACAACAGATGGACCTGGTAAGAAAGTAGTAGGGAGTGATGTCCTGGTATTTGGATGACATGCTCTTGATAGGAAGTGATATTTCTATACTACGATCGGTTATACTGTGGTTGTCACAAGGTGTTTCTCCATAAAGGATCTGGATAAAATATTAGGGATTCTGGTGACTAGACCTATGTTTAGATCTATATTTGGAAAGTGTCCCAATACGGGTACTTGATACTATTCTAAAATGTTTTAGAATGAACGACTCCTGGCGTGATGGTGTATCCACAGGTGATGGAGTCACCCTCTCTAAAGAGATGTCTTCTAGACTGATGAGGAGAGGGATTTGCATGTTGGCATATCACTTGCTTAGGCGATTGAGTTAATCATGGAATGTCAAGTACCACACCAGATATTGCTTTTGCACTAGCTGCAATAAGCACATATATTAATCCAATCCTGGAGAAACGTTGGGAAGCAGTTATGAACATAAGTGGATGCTCTTGGTATATGGTAACAGCAGCCTTCTTCAGCAGGCGGTTATCATTTCAGCTTCTAAGGTGACCTGGACGACAGAGTGGCTGTCAGAGTTATAGTTTTCCCTCTTTTTGAGGGGCAGTATGTTGGACAGGAGGTCCAAGCGGATACTGAGGAAGGCATGGCGTAGGATACTTTTTAAATTTAGTGGATGATACGGTCTAAGAAGTTTGTTGGATTTGGAGTTCATTTTTGAACTGGGTCCCATCAGATATCAAGACAAATTTTAAGACAGGTATCGCTCATTTCGGGAGATAGTCTTTCTCCGCAAAGTTGAGATATAGAGAGATAAAGATAGAAACATTGGAGCGGATCTACTCACTTAGGCTATTTCTCGAACGCAATAGTTTCGCAAACGGGTTTTGCGAAACTGATTAGTAGAGAAGTTGGGTGTTCGGTATCACACGGGCTATGAGTATGTGACACCGCAATAATTAGCCTTAAGTGCAAGTGGAAGATTGTTGGTTATAGTACCCTCAAGTCAATTATTGTAATCGCAGGCACTCGATTGTGATGATTGAGGGAGGACCTATACGGGCAGAACTGTCTTACTCAAAATGATAGCATGCTATCTGGTTTGTCTTTATCATCATGTACATGCATTATGTGGTATTACAGATTACTATTACATGTTGATAGAGACCATAGGATTCTTTCTTGACTACCAGCATTATGATGACAATCATATACGTGGGAGCTGAGTGGTCTATAATCACATCCTTAAATGTCTCTAGTCGAGGGAGTATCGAGACTGGGCATCGATACTCCGGAGTAGAATAGTGTATACTTATCGATACCCCGACGAGGGGCGGTGGCTGGTCTCACAAACCATTGGTGTTGGTTAGTCACCTAAGATAGTATACAGATGCTCATTGTGTTATGAGTACACTGGACGGACTCGCCGGGAACATGCTAGTTGGTATTATACCTATTGTCAGATAGCAGTTCCCAGGTGACATGAGTACAGGTTAGTCTATCGACCTGAGATCGTCATTTGTCTCGTGTGAGTTCCCACTGAGCTTTGATTACTACCTTACCATGGCTCAAAGGAGTCGTGCAAACAGGTTTTAGTTGGGTACAATCCCGAGACACATGGAGGCAGTGAGCGGATCATCGGGGATTCGTCTCTCCCGGTATTAGGGTTGATGTCGCGCGGTGCACGAGTGGTCAACACCAGAAATCCTTGGCCAAGGTAGACGAGAATTACTGATTTGGATTAGTAGTTTCTCAGTGGGTGATAGGCTTCATACCAACACGAAATATCGCGCTATTAGGTGTCTGACTTTATCCACCTCGTACACTCAATATGCGATACTCTTAGACGAACAGACCAGACTGTACAGAGTTTGTCACGGACAGGCTCAGTAGGGGTTCGGATGAGTTTGCTCGTCGACCTTCCTTTCGCTCAATACCTAGGTAGCCTTTACGTACAGCTAGTGCCGCTAATGCGCTTGTGGTTAAACCCACTGCCAGCATATTGATGAGTCTTCACAGTCCCATACTGAGGGTTTCCCTGGTTTTGGTGAAATGATGTAGTCGCCGTATTAGATACGTGCAGGGCTCCGATCGATTGATTGTACTATGTACCAGGACTTTCGATCGGACAGTTGATAATACTAGCCGGCTCGGGTTTGAGCCGGATTATTAAATCAGGTATTGATTTAATAATTTACATATATGTATTTTGATATGTATATTCTAGTATTATGTTCTTTGTGTTATTCTATCTCTTTGGGTATTCGTATTTTGGTACGAGTACAGATATGTATATACAGTAAAGTGTAATCCGTATTTATACAGATACCATTCTAGAAGGTGGACACCTCATTTTAGATTTAACCGTTTATTGTAAATGGTAAATGAGGTGGAAAATCAAAAGAGGGGAGTATGGTGAGAGCCATGCTTGTATAATGTTGCACAAATGAATTATTAATTCATTTGTGCAAACTATTCAAGCACGGGCTTGATTTTTTAATGGAAAAAAAGGGTTTTTATAAAATAAGGCTTCATGTTATTTTGAGTTTTTCTTTACCTCACCATCATGCTTCACTCTCCTCTCTAGTTTCTTGAGTTCATCCATCTTCATTCTCAACCTCCTCTCTACAATCTCATGAGTTGAGAATCAAGAGAGGAGGTGAGATAGATAAATACTTAGAACACTTCACTACATCCCAGGCAGTTTAGATTAGCAACTTAGAGTCCCTAGTTACTTCACTTGATCTTTGGTGTAGAGCTAGAGCCATGAGCTACATCCATCGGGGGATCATCTTCGACGGAGGAAGACCGGCGACCATGTTCAGTCGAGGACGCCTTAAGGGGCTAGGGAAGGTGGTAGAAGACCGAAGGACATGGTTCATTCAGTATAACCATTTCTAACCTTGTAGTTTAGCTTTTGTAGTTTGCTAGTATAGGTTTATGGTTCAATTCTAGACGGGTTTGTTAGCGCCAAGTTTTTTAAACGTCATTTTTGTTCCGCATCAGCCACGGTAGATGGCCAGGGCACTATCGTAACCCAACATAGCAGCCGATACCGCTCAGCCGGGTTTGAAGCCTGTAAATCTCTCATTGCACTACTTCACCTCATAGATTGAGATGCACGTGCTGGGTGCTTTTGGTGTGCATAAACGGCCCAGATTTTATGAAGGATATAACTTTCCTTGGGTCATGCAACTGGTTGATACTTCTTCTCCAGACCCGACACAGCGAGAGGCTCGACTATTGCTTCTTCGCCCGCGCATAGTTGGGGATAGCATGATCTTCGTCGATAGGGTCCTGACCATTGGTAAGAAACCCTCCAAGGTAATCCAGCCTCTCCATGATGTCTTCAAGGATGGAGCTTCTGCATTGAGGACCCAGGAAATCGTTCATTTGTATTCTATCAGGCCGGGTTTCCTCGTATTCAGACAGAACGCTTCGGTGTTATTTATGAGATATAACCCGCATCGTTTTGCCCAGCAATCCGGTTAAAACCAAGGCGTTCCCCTTGAAGCGTTCCTCATCGACCCGGTGGATACAGAAGATAGCGTTCGCAACGCGGCGCATCACTTCATGCGGCTAAATAGGGGGTCTCATTTCTTGATTAGTGAGCCGAGCCATATCTCGAAGGCCTCATATGCTTTTATTGCTTGGTATCAGCATGCCACGGGTGCTGTCATCAAAGAGGAAAGGCGGATGCTTCTCGACCATAAGGATTCTGTCCTGGGCAGTAATATCACGGTCTCGCTGAAGCGACTGGCAATTGTCCGTCCTTCTTTAAGAGAGAGCGCTACGGCTGTAATTTCGCGAGCCTTTAAGGCTAAGCCATGGCTGGATGTAAGTGTTCCTCTGACTATGGTGGCTGTGGAATCCCCCGAGTCAGGTATTGGCTCGGAGATCGGAACTCGCCGTCCGAAGAAGCCCGTTAAGTGAAAACTTTTGTCGTCGTGTGTTGATGCCGGTTCGCAGAAGAAGAAGAAGTCTCTAATCTCGGCCGACGTTGTATTTGGTAAGGAGCCTCATGCTCCTTACAGTGAGGGCTTGTCCGAATACGGTTCCAACAACGGTCTGTTCGGAGCCTCTATCGATGAGAATGCCGCCACTGATCTTCATGCCGCTATTGAGGCCTCTCAGAGATTAGCCCATGAGCAAGCAGCGCCCGCTTCTCTTGCGGCGTCCGGTATATTTCATTTACATTCTCCTGTATATATATATATATATATATATTTGAATTTATCATGCTTTATTAACGCTCTTTTCTTAACAGGAATCTCCACTGAAGAGGCCCTCTCGGCGTCCCTCAAGACATTTGAGGAAGAGGAGAGGTTTCGCGCTTTCATGGGTCTCGGTATGATTCGTTTCGTGACGCCTTTACATATGTAGTTTATTTCGTTCACACCCTGACTCCTTTCCTCTTTCTGTTACAGAAACAACCGCAACTCGTGTTTGTTCCCTCATAAAAAAGGAAAAGGGGGGAAATTCCCCACTATTAAAGTCTCACGTGTTAAACACATGAGCACCTATATGCAAAAGCATATAGGGATGCAGTTAAAAACAAATGGGCTAAAAGAGCCACGCGTGTTAAACACGCGCGCGCCTTTATGCAAAGCATATAGGCGCTGCAATCAAATAATTAGCAAGCCAAACAGGCCTTACGTGTTAAACACATGAGAGTTTATATGCATATGAGCGCTGAAAATAAAGTATACTGAAATCCATGCTAGGGGTCACGTGTTAAACACGTGAGTTCTTCTGCTGCACTCTTTGGCAAGATAGAATTAAATTCTATTTGGGAAATATTTTCCCTGATATTTCTGATATGAAAAGATTCTTCTCTAACAGAGAATTTTGTATTTAAAATCTAATTGTGATAAAATATCACCAATCAAACCACCTGATAGAATTAAATTTTATGTGGGAAATATTTCCTTGATCTTTCTCTGTTAAATAGAGGACCCTTGGATCAAAGATCCAATGGTGATTATAAAATCACCCACTAATCATCTGATAGAATAAAAATTCTATTTTAGGAAAAGATATTTCTAATCTTGTTAAATAAACAAGAATACTTCTCTGTTAAACAGAGAGCCTTTGGATTAAAATCCAATGGTGAATAAAATTCACCAAGTGATCTGAGAGATCATTTTGGATTGATTATGAAATCAATTATGATCTTTCAATCAGAGATTTTGCTAACAAGTTGATCTTTACTCTTATCCTATTAATAGAAGAGAAAAAAAGGGAGAAAAGAGAGATACAGAACTCCCCACAAGCTTCTGCAAAAAAATATACAGTGAGCTTTTGAAAAAGAAAGAGAATTTAATTCTCAAAAGAAGAAGACTTGCCTCATTGAAACTCTACGTAAAAAACACACACAGAGATCATAATGTCTCTTCTTTGCCTATCTAAGGGTTTAACCCTTCATATAAGAACTTTGTTCTTCCTATGGTTGAGATTTGTAGAAGCAAATCTCCCCACAAGTTGAGAATTTAATTCTCATCGGGGAGATTTCGTTCTGCAGATTCAAAACTTAGGGGAAAAGAACTAGGTCATAAAAGAAAAAGAAATAACAGGAGCATATGGGAATTTAATACCTCTTGTTCCCCTCCGAACGGCGGCCGAGACATGGACGTCTCGCCTGAGGTTCGGGGCAGATGCTAATTGGTGCTATCCGTCCACCTCTCCGAAGATGCCAAGTTGATTTATGGCACCGTATATCGAAGGTTTAAACGGATGCGTCCGATGTAGCAGATTTCGTCAGATTCCCCCTCGCACGAGGGGTTTTTGATTGTGGGGACGCTCTTCCCTGCAGGCGCAAGCCCCTGCAGTTAATTACGCTACCGCTTCACGGCAACAACTTTCTCCTTCTCCAGAATTTCACTTCGTGTCGTGGATGTTTGTTTTGTTTATGATTGCCCGTGGATTGTATACGGAGACTGAGTTATGTCATCGCCCGTAGGGCGTGGACTAGTCCAAATCCGTATTTTCTTAGATTTGGGTTTGGGGTTTTTGGTTTAAGGATACGTTAGCCATATTTGAGGCTAAGATCAACTTAAACGTTTGTTAAGGATACGTTAGTCCAATTTGAGACTAAGATCAACTTAACGGGATCGTTTAGATCCGACAAAAGAGCGTTTGGGGGCTCGATTGTTCCAGTTCAGGGACATAGTGGTCCATTGAATGTATGGCCGTCGGGACACATCACCTCTCTGACGACGTTGAAGGATTACAACGACAAATGTCAGAGGAGTTCAGAGATGTACCCTTGAGCCAAAGTTGATTGGGGGAATCTATAGTCCAGTTTGAGACTAAAGTCTGTTTGAAAGGTTTAAGGATACGTTAGCCATATTTAAGGCTAAGATCAACTTAAACGGGATCATTTAGATCCAACAAAAGTGCGATTGGCTCTATTGTTCCAGTTTAGGGACATAGTGGTCCATCGCTAGTTTAAGGATATTGCAGTCCATGGGTAGTTTAAGGACATTGCGGTCCATTGTTAGTTTTAAGACATCTCGGTCAAGGTTAAGGACGTCGTAGTCCATGGGTTTAAGGACCCCACAGTCCATTGTTAGTTTTAAGACATCTCGGTCAAGGTTAAGGACGTCGTAGTCCATGGGTTTAAGGACCCCACAGTCCATTGTTAGTTTTAAGACATCTCGGTCAAGGTTAAGGACGTCGTAGTCCATGGGTTTAAGGACCACACAGTCCGTATCTTGATTTAAGGACGCATTAGTCCATGAGTTTAAGGACCCCACAGTCCGTGTTGATGTGTGGTTGTCGGGACCCGTCACCTCCCTGACGACGTTGAAGGATTACAACGACAGATGTCAGAGGACCCTTGAACCAATGAGTTTGTTGAAAGAGCAAGTGTGCTCAGTTTAAGATGATTTGAGGACTTATGGCCAATTTGGGCTAAGTCCAATTATGTTTGAAACATTGACCCTCTACTGGTCCATTGAAGGAGAGGCTTTGCCTCTGAAACTTAGCCAATTGGGCTAAAGCTAGTGTTAAACACTAGAAACCAACAGTGTTGAACACTGGGAATAAGATTAGCAAGTTAGTGTTAAGCACTAAAAGATAATCAGTGTTAAGCACTGGGAGCAGAGTTTTCGCATTAGTGTTAAACACTAAGCAAATCAGTGTTAAACACTGCAAATAGAGTTTTCCAAATTAGTGTTAAACACTAAGAAAATCAGTGTTAAACACTGAGGACAAAGTCTTCAGATTAGTGTTAAACACTAAGGAGAGAGGTCACATGTGGACACGTGAGAGCGCCCTGATTCCCCTTATTTTATTCTGCAGGTAAGTGTTTAACACTTTAGTTCTGGTGGCCATCACGTGCGAGCACGTGATGAAAGCCCATGCTCTGTGCGTTATAATGCTGACTAGGGGTCACGTGGTGACACGTGAGGGCGCCCTAGAGCTCTTTTCTATTCCTTGTGCTTCAGAGGTCACATGGGTCACGTGAGGCACTGCCTCAAAGGGCTTTCTGCAGATCTTTGGGGGGGGGGGTCGCGTGGTGACACGTGACCTTGCTTTTCTGTAGTTGTTTTGAAGATCTGTTAATCCCTTTCAGGAATTAAATTCCTCGTAGGGTTGAACCCTGACAATAATTTCAGAGGAATTAAATTCCTAGTTCCTTTTGAAGAGTTGAACTCTGAATCTTCTATAGGAATTAAATTCCTCATATACGTGAAGAACTGAATAGGGTTAAACCCTAATAAAAGCTTTACGGAATTAAACCCACACTCTCTGTTAGAGAATTATTCTGGGGAATAAGATTAAGGGAATTAAATTCTTGTTGTTTTAACAGAACTAAGTTCTTAACTAGGGTTAAACCCTGATTCTTTTCGTTCTGAAGGAATTAAATTCCCATAACACAGGGTCAAACCCTAATTTTATTTTGAAGGAATTAAATTCCTGTAGTTCTGTGAGAATTAAATTCTCGTACTTCCATTCCCTCTCTACGCTTTGGATCTGCATGGCAGGCTCTCAACCCATTGAGAATTAAATTCTCAATTCAAGGGGAGATGTGCACTTTACAGATCCTCCACCAAAGAGAGAAGAAATATGTCCTTCTGTTTTACATCAGATTTAAGCTCTGTTGAGAAATATATTCTCTTTCTTTTAATGAAACCTTCCCTTTCTTACCTAGGGTTTTCTCTTTTGCAGAAGATCCAAATTTCTCTCAAGTATCAAGGCTCTCTCTCTTTTCTTCCCTCTGCGTATATATTTTTTGCGTGTCTCTTGGCTCCTATTTATAGGAGAAGCAGCCGAGTCAATTAGTTTTGGTGGATCTTTCATTAGGAGATTTGATTTGTATCCATCATTCGTTTTGGACCTTTGGATTATTAGGTGAATTTTACTCACCATTGGATTTTAAATCCAGAGATTCTCCTCTGTTAGTTTGGTTAGATTTTACGGGGAAATCTTTCCAAATTCAAGATTTTCCCATAGATAGATGATATTTAATCATCTTTAATTCAATCGGTTGCTTTTAGAAAGATTTGAGAGGTCTTTTCTCAGAATTTAATTCTGTTAACAGATAGGCTTTGAAAGCTGGTCACGTGTGGCCACGTGACCCTTGGTCACGTGTGGGCACGTGATCCCCTTGGAACGAGCCCTCTTCTTTCTTTCTGTGCTCTGCTTTCTGGTCGCTGCTTATCTGTCACGTGCCACCACGTGACCCCTGGTCACGTGTGAGCACGTGACCCTCGTCTGCAGCCTTTTTCTTGATTCAATCAGGGAATTGAGTCTGCTGCTTTTGAGTGTCACGTGCCAACACGTGACCCTGGTCATGTGGGAGCACGTGACCTCTTCTGAAGCCTTTTCCTTGATGTAGTCGGGAAGCTGAATCTGCTTTGCCGATGCTTTTAAATGTCACGTGCCAACACGTGACTGCTGGTCACATGTGAGCACATGACCCTTTTCTGAAGCCTCTTCCGTAGGCTTTCCTGATTTTAAATCAGGAAACAAATCCCCCCACAGCGTTGTTCTCACGTGTCTGCACGTGAGTGCAACGCTGTCACTTTTGTGACCGCTGGATCTGCTTTAGGGAGTAGGGTAGACGAAACGTCCTTTCAGAAGCGCCTTCACTTTTTCATGTCCTTCCTTTCAAACCTTTCTTTTAAGAATTTGATTCTCGTTCTCAGAGCTTAGTTCTCTGTTGTGTCTGTGCAGTGCCGCCTCATTTTCTAATCAAAGGCTAGTGCTCACGTGTTGCGTATGCAGAGATCTGCTTGATGGGGAGGTTTCATTTCCCTAACCTAATTCCAATGCGTCGTTGGATTTCATTTCCAACGCTCTCCCCTTCTTTCCGGGCTTTGAGAATAGTCCCACCATGCACAACATTTTTTGTGTATAGCATTATATGCTCCCCTTTATAACCTCAACCCTATGCCTTATTTTCTTCACAGAGAAAACCATTCATACCTTAAGGTGGTCATCTTTGAGAACCCGATCAATCGCCATGGCTTGCAATCGTCCCCATGCTCGTCGGCTACCCTGGGAGGTGCCCCTTGAGGAGATAATTCCTCGCTTCGCTGCGCGGCTGGCGGATCCCCTTCTCACCGACGCTCAATGTGACACGGTGATGTACGAGCTACTGACCCGTCGGGGCTCTCCTCTTCCCATGGGCTCCATTTGGCTCCGGATGATCCTCCTGTCTGTGCTTGCCGATATACCCCCTCATCCGGCGGAGATGACTTCGGCAATCCTTGACGCGGCGGAGGAAAAGCTTGAGTGCTTTCATGAGGCTTGTCTAATCACTCAAGCTCTGAAGGATCACTCAGTTCATTTACTGAGTCAGATAAGAGCTCGTCGGGCCGTCATGTCTGCTTTCGCTGATGAGCATGGCTCCAACCGGTGGGGAGCGACTCCTCGCGAAAACCGTCGTTTTGACGTGCTGGAGAAGGCGGAGAGGGAGTTGGAGAATTTTGCGTTTTGCTTTGTTAACCCTCGTATTTCTGATCCCTTGTTTGGTGATCTTTTCCCACCAATGTAGTATGTTTGAATCAATGTACTCCTTTAATCATTGGTGGTTTGCATGCTTTCTGTTGAATTTTCATGCTTGTCAGATAGTCGTACGTGTGTCTTGCTTGCGTAAATGAGCTGTCTGTTTTTCTTTAATTACGAGCACCATCGTTACGTTGCATGCACATCAGTGCCTCGGGCAACATTTCCTTTTAAACATTCGTACAGTTGCAAATGCGTGCTTGATAGGATACAGATCAGAAACTTGCCACGTTATCTCCCGTATCGGGTGGTTTGTGCTGGCTTTAGATCGAGTATTGTTGTCGAAGGGAGGTTTATAAATGAAGACATATTCTTCTCTTCAATGGTGTGTCCCCTTTCTATTGAATGTATTCTGCGGATATTCTATCTTGATCTCCTTGCAGGACAGCGATGGCTCACGATTCAGGGTTAAGATCTGCCTCCTAAGACTTTTGTATTTTATGAGCCACGAGGGTCTCATAAAGAGTTTTTCTTCCTACAGGTCGAGAGGATCCCATAGGTGTAAGTCCTTCTTAAGAATCGTGAAGATTCCTAAGCGGGTTTTTCCCTTGAGAGTCGTAGGGATCTCACAAGAGAGTTTTCTTCCTTACAGGTCGTGAGGGCCTGCAAGTGCTGGATGTGGTCGCTCTTGTCCGTGTTTTACGGAGTCAGGGGTTTCTCCAGGTATCGTAGTTTAAAGACGTCGCGGTCAAGGTTAAGGACCTCATAGTCCGTGGATTTAAGGACTCCACAGTCCGATGTTAGTTTTAAGACATCACGGTCAAGGTTAAGGACCTCATAATCCGTGGATTTAGGGACTCCACAGTCCGATGTTTGGTCGCAGGGACCCGTCACCTCTTTGAAGACGTTGAGGAATTACAACGCCGAGTATCAAAGGAGTGAAGAGATGTACCCTTTAACCAAGGGAGAATCCGTAGGGAATCGGGGTGGTTGATCGTTAGTTTTAAGACATTGCGGTCGAGGTTAAGGACGTCATAGTCCGTGGATTTTAAGGACTCCACAGTCCGGTATTTGCTCTGGATGCTTCACACGGGTTCACTGCCGTGCTTGGCGAGGACCAGGCTCCGCTCTGGACGTTTTCCACGGGGTCAAAGAGTGACATTATCCGCGTTCCACGTGACCAGGAATTTTGCACTAGATGCTTCACACGGGTTCACTGCCGCGCTCGGCGAGGACTAGGCTCCACTCTGGATGCTTCACACGGGTTCACTGCCGTGCTCTGCGAGGACCAGGATCCGCTCTGGACGTTTTCCACGGGGTCAAAGAGTGACGTTATCCGCGTTCCACGTAACTAGGAATTTTGCACTAGATGCTTCACACGGGTTCACTGCCGTGCTCGGCGAGGACTGGGCTCCGCTCTGGATGCTTCACACGGGTTCACTGCCGTGCTCTGCGAGGACCAGGATCCGCTCTGGACGTTTTCCACGGGGTCAAAGAGTGACGTTATCCGCGTTCCACGTAACCAGGAATTTTGCACTAGATGCTTCACACGGGTTCACTGCCGTGCTCGGCGAGGACTAGGCTCCGCTCTGGATGCTTCACACGGGTTCACTGTCGTGCTCTGCGAGGACCAGGATCCGCTCTGGACGTTTTCCACGGGGTCAAAGAGTGACGTTATCCGCGTTCCACGTAACCAGGAATTTTGCACTAGATGCTTCACACGGGTTCACTGCCGTGCTCGGCGAGGACTAGGCTCTGCTCTGGATGCTTCACACGGGTTCACTGCCGTGCTCTGCGAGGACCAGGATCCGCTCTGGACGTTTTCCACGGGGTCAAAGAGTGACGTTATTCGCGTTCCACGTAACCAGGAATTTTGCACTAGATGCTTCACACGGGTTCACTGCCGTGCTCGGCGAGGACTAGGCTCTGCTCTGGATGCTTCACACGGGTTCACTGCCGTGTTCTGCGAGGACCAGGATCCGCTCTGGACGTTTTCCATGGGGTCAAAGAGTGACGTTATCCGCGTTCCACGTAACCAGGAATTTTGCACTAGATGCTTCACACGGGTTCACTGCCGCGCTCGGCGAGGACTAGGCTCCGCTCTGGATGCTTCACACGGGTTCACTGCCGTGCTCTGCGAGGACCAGGATCCGCTCTGGACGTTTTCCACGGGGTCAAAGAGTGACGTTATCCGCGTTCCACGTAACCAGGAATTTTGTCGATTGTATCCGCATTTCACGGGATGGAGGTTTGACTGTTGGTGATATGTATACCGCCGAGTCATGGAACTGGGAGTTGCCGCTGTTCCGTTTAGCTTGAAGTTGTGTCCGTCGTTACGAGACGAGTGCTGGGATGATCTCTAGGTCGCTTGCGGCCCGTCGAGATTTTGCTTCTTCTTATGATGAAACCTGGGGGGAGGTATGTTCCCTTTCTTTCTTTTTTTGTTCATGCCCCTGGATTGTATATAGGGGTTGATGTAACATCACCTGTAGGGCATAAATTTTATTCTTATTTTATTTCTTTGTCCGCGATGCTCTATCATTTCAGCTTTTATATCGCGAAGGTCGCGATTGCCCTATCATTTCGGCTATTTTTTCGCGGTGCCCAATCATTTCGGCTATTTATTTCATTTTTACTCGCTGCTTTTTATTGCGAGTTGCCCCATCATTTCGGCTATTTTTCATGCATACATTTTTACTTGCTGTTTTTTTTATTGCAAGCTGCCCCATCATTTCGGCTATTTCATATGCATTTTTGGCTCGCTGATTTTTTATATATCGCGAGTGTGGAACTTGGGATCTGATACCAATCTTAGCATCGGCATCGCTGCGACTGGAATATTGCCAGGAGCGAATCATCATTTGCCATGAAAGAACTTGGGATTTGATACCGGTTTAGGCATCAGCATCGCTGCAACTGGAATATTGCCAGGAGCGAATCATCATTTGCCTCTGTCGATGTTGAACAAAGGTGGCTTAGCAAACAGGGTTAAGGTCCTGTCGACTAAGGCTTTTGACTTCATGAGCCGTAAGGGTCTCACAAAGGTATTTCTCCCTACAAGTCATGAGGATCTTATAGGTGTATTTTCTCCTTAGGAATCGTGAGGGTTCCTAAGTGTATTGTTCCTCTGTAAGTCGTAAGGATCCTACAGGAGGGTTTTCTCCTTGTAAGTCGAGAGGATTTACAAGGGTTGTTTACCATGCAAACATATCCCTAGTCTCGGATGGGACTTAGTTAGGGAAATGTTTATTCGCGCCCGTAGATTGTATACAAGGGTCAATATTGGACTACTTGTAGGGCATTATCGAAGGTTGTGGGGGATTTGCTTAAGAACATGTTTAGGTTTCTGTAACTTAAGACTTTCAAGTCTCATGAGCCGTGAGGGTCCCATAAGAGAATTCTCCTTACGAGTCGTGAGGATCTCGCAAGTGTATTTTTTCCTTAGGAATCGTGGGGATCCCTAAGTGTGTTGCTCCTTTGTGAGTCGTAAAGATCTCACGCGGGTGTTTTCTCCTTACAAGGTCGAGAGGACCCTGTAAGTGTCTTTTAACGAGGTTGCGCCCTTTCGGGTTTTCACAAACACTCGCCGGTAGTCCTGCTGTTTTTACTCACGGAGCCCTTTCGGGTTTTCATCCGTGCCCATTTCGCTTATGGACATACCGTTTTTTTTTCATCATCATTTTTTTTATATATGTTTTTCTTTTTCTCCCTTTTTGTGTCAGCCTAAGGATGCTGAGGTAGTAGTTTAGGGACGTTTCGGTCCGTCGTTAGTTTAAGGACGTCTCGGTCCGTTGTTAGTTTAAGGACATTTCGGTCCGTTATTAGTTTAAGGACATTTCGGTCCGACATGGAGAAGGCCGGCTACCACTTATAAAGCTCGAGCTTAGGAAGATGGCGAGCGGACATAGTCGTCGTCATCTATCATTGACCTAGGCCGTGGCTCGTTAAGCGTAGTATCTCTTTAGGAAGGGACCGTTTATCGGCCTGAAAGTCCATTCACCGTGCATGTCCATGAGTAGATAGGCCCCACCCTGGTAGACCTTATCTATGATGTATGGGCCTTCATAGTTTGGCTTTAATTTTCCCCGCTTGGCTCGGTTGGGGATCATAGGCCTTTTGACCACTAACACGAGTTCGCCTTGGCGGAATGTCCTCGGTCGGGTCAATCTTTCATATGAGCGCGTCATCTTTGCTTTATAAGCTTCCAGATTTTGTTGCGCTATGAGTCGGGTTTCGTCGAGGGCATCGAGCTCCTCAAACCGAAGGTGAGCATTTTCTTCGTCTGTCAGCTCGTGGTGGACTGCCACTCGTAGAGAGGGTAACTCTATCTCGAGGGGGAGCACTGCTTCCGTCCTAAATACCAACGCGTACGGCGTTGTGTTCGTGGCCGTCTTGAATGTAGTTCGATAGGCCCAAAGGGCCTCTTGCAGCCTCTCGTGCCAGTCTTTCTTATTTCGGGACACCGTCTTTTTTATGATCTTCGTCAAGGTCTTATTGAAGGCCTCGGCCAGACCGTTAGCTCATGGATTATAAACTGAAGAATATCTTCAGTCTATATTGTGCTGCTGTACGAAGCGGCTAATCTTATGGCTTCTGTAGGCTGGCCCATTATCGGAGATAATCCGCCGTGGGGTTCCAAACCGATAGATGACGTGCGTCTTGAAGAAGTGGAGGATATTCTCTGTCTTCACTTCCCTCAGCGGTACTGCTTCTTGTAAGTCCACGTTGCGACCCCCGGTTCTTACGGGGAGGCGGAAACGGTATAAAAATCAAATTTTTAGCGCAAGAGGCAACATGGACTAAGCAAAGTCGGGATCTTTAACTAAACTAAAACTAGCAAACTTTGCTAAAGAGAGTTAGCTACTCGGATGGAGATGGTTATACCTAAACTTGTCTTGAACTCCTTCGTCTTCAAAGCTCCGATGGTGGTCCGATGGCTTCTTCTCGTCGTCTCCGTACGCCGAAGATAGATCCACCTGAAAGCTCCAACCTTTAGCTCCTTCTTCGTTCTTTGAAGAAACTAGTTCACTTGGTTTGCTAAACCTAGTGAACTAGAATGAGTAGAGAAGATTTAGAATGGGATTTTATCTATGGTTCTTGATTCTCAACTCATGAGACAAGAGAACCATAGATCAAGAGAGGGAGCAAGAGGTTGAGGGTGAGAGCAAGAGGATAGCTCAAGAACAAGAGAGAGAATGAGCAAGAAAGAATGAGCAAGTATTTTGTCTCTCACCCTCTCATAATCCAAAGTAATGATAACTCATCATATTAACAAAAGTCTTATGTGATGGTTAGAAGCAACCACAACCATATCATTTCATGCACTCATTTTACACAAATGAGCAAGTAAACAAAAGTCTTTGCCATGAAATGATGGCTATGGTTATCATGATGGTCAACTAGTCAAGCCTAGTCAACCGGTCAACAAGTCAACAAAAGTCAACAAGTCAACAAAGTCAACAAGTCAACAAAAGTCAACAAGTCAACAACCATATCACCATAATACTTAATTAATATAATAGTTAATCACATATCATATTCTCATTAGGGTTGAGCATAAAGTCAAATAGTCAACGGTCAACTGTCAACAACCCTAATGAGAATCCGCTGCCTCTGCCTCCCTGTCAACTGTGCATACACACCCGCATCCGCGTTCCGAGGAACACGAATGCAAACTGGATAAATCCAATCCCATAAGGTACACTAGGATCTGGCTTAAACCAAAGCCCGCTAGTGTAAACTGTCCGGACACTGTACGTGCACAAGTGCACGGATGTGACCGAACCCTGTCGCAAAACCATGCGACCTGTCGCAATACCATGCGACCTCTACTCTTTTGCCTAAAGGCGAAAAGCTTTCTGTGTGGGACTCTAAAGACTCGACACTACGCTGGCAGTGGGTTTAACCACAGACCGCAAGCGGCACTAGCTGTGCATAACGGTCCCCAGGTAATGCCGACAAGAAGACCGACGAGGCGAAACCCATCTGAACTCCTACTGAGCCTGAGTGTGACATTCTCCGTACAGTCCGGTCTGTTCGTCTGATACATCGCATGGCGGGCCTAGGGGGCGGTAAACGTCAGTCCCCCAATAGCGGTACAAGTCGTGCCGGAGCGAAGCCCAAAACACCCTGAGATAACACTGGAAACCTACCAGTATATCTCGTTTGCCCTGGCCAGGGACTACTCGTGTAATGGCTCTCCTAGACACAGCGTGATGTCAACCCCCAATACCGGGAGAGACGAATCCTGTCTAACCGTCACTGCCTCCAAGTGCTTCGGGACTGCACCCAACCACTACCTGTTTGCACGACTCCTTTGAGCCGTGGTAGGGTAGTGATCAAAGTACAGTGGGAACACACTCGAGGCGGAGTGACAGTGTCAAGTCAGCGGACTAAGCTGTACTCATGTCACCTAGGAACTGATAACTGACGATAGGTATAATACCAACTAGTCAGTTCCCTATGAGTCCTGTCCAGTGTACCCGTAACCTAACGAGCACCCGCATACTATCTCAAGTACGACGTACTGACGGCTGTAGGACAGACCGTCTCCCACACTGGGATGAGAAGCGCATGCGCTGGTCTACTCCGGAGTATCGATGCCCTGTCTCGATAGTCCTGCGACCAGGGACCTGCATAAGGATGTGCTTATAGATTACCCAGCCCCACTAGTGTGACGGCCATCACATCGCTGGTAATCAAGCAAAGATCCTAAGGGCTCTACTAATGTGTATAGGCGATATACAAAAATAAACACATGTACACATTGAAGTAGAAACAAACCAAGTAGCATACTACTATTTTGAGCAAGATTGTATATACAAGGTGAATATCCCAAGCATCCATTAAGTAATATACAAACTAGTATGATACAGTAATGGCCTCTAGGGCATATACACTAACACTTCTGCCCATTTGGAGAAGTAATCAGTTGTCGCCAGGATGAAACGATGTCCCCGGGACGATGCTGGCTCGATGGGGCCAACTATGTCGGTCCCCCACATTTCGAATGGCCAGCTAGCCACCGTTGGGTGTAGTGGATTCGGATGTTGGTGGATAAAGTCTCCATGAATCTGGCACGAGTGGCATTGCTTCGCATACTCGAGACAGTCTTGGACCATCGTGGGCCAATAATAGCCCATCAGTTTGATCTTCAATTTCATTTTCGGGCCTGCCTGGTGAGAACCGCAGAGTCCGTCGTGAACTTCCTGAACGACTCTTTCTGCTTCGTCAGGTCCTAAGCATCTCAGCCACAGAGAATCAAACGATCTTTTGTATAGAGTGTCATTAACAAAAGCAAAAAATAGAGCTCGTTTCATGAGCTGATGTCTTGAAGACGCTTCTTCGGGCATTCGGTGGGACTTAAAGTAGTCTATGAAGACTTCCCTCCAGTCCTCGGCCTTCTCATGGTCTTTTATTTGTAGGGTCGTCTGCTCAGTCGCCCCCTTTTCTTTGTATAATTCTGGAGACATTTGTGCCGGGGCGAGTGCTCGACGGCTTTGTACCACAATTCTGACGTCATCGAGGTTCTCGTCAGCCAGTTCTTTAGTGAGCTTAGCTAACGCGTCTGCTTTGCTATTTTCCGCACGTGGTATACTTTCCAAAGTGTAGGAGGGAATTTGGGTCAATAGTTGCTGCACCTTTTCGCCGTATTTCACCAACTCCGGTTTATACGTTTGGTAGTCACCATTTACTTGACTAACAACCAATTGATAATCCCCGTATATAGAGAGGTCTTCAATTCCCATGTTAATAGCGATCTCGAGGCCCGCTATCAAAGCTTCGTATTCGGCTTCATTGTTCGTCCTCGATTCCGTTAAGGAGAAAGCAAAGCGCATTATCCCTCCTTGTGGGGTTACGAAGATGAGGCCTACTCCCGATTTGATTATGGGGGTACATTGTTTGCGCTTCTTCATGGAAGATGCCCCGTCAAAATAGAGTTCCCATCGGGTATCACCGCCGCCGATCGTGTCGAATGCATGTTCGTCCGGCAAATCGCAGTTCAGAGGAGAACCGGCAGGTATTGGATGCTCAGCGAGGAAGTCGGCAATGGCCTGGCCTTTCACTGCCTTAAGAGGTCGATACGTTATTGAGAACTCCATCAGGAGTAGAGCCCATTTAGCGAGTCGACCCATCAGTATAGCCTTCGACATCAAATATTTAAGAGGGTCCACCTTCGAGATGAGACGGACTTCATGCGCCAACGCGTAGTGTCTGAGTTTTGTTATCGCAAAGATTAACGCCAGGCAGTGTTTCTCAATGGGCGAGTAATTGTTTTCTGCCCCAGCAGAACTCGACTTAAGTAGTAGAGTGCTCTCTCTTTCCTTTGATCGTTCTCTTATACCCATAATGCGCCTAAGGAACCTTCGAGGGCGGTTGTATAAAGAATGAGGGGTTTTCCCTTGACCGGCGCAGCCAACACCGGAGGGTTCTGCAGGTACTGCTTGATCTCGTTTAGTGCACCTTGGCATTTGTGATTCCAAACGAATGGAGTTCCCTTCTTCATCAGGTGGCTGTAAGGACGACATTTGCCTGAAAGATTGGCGATAAATTGCCGGATGTATGCGAGCTTCCCTTGGAGAGACCGCAACTGTTTGAGGGTTCTTGGCGGAGGCATTTCCAGGATCGCCTTGATCTTAGATGGATCTATTTCGATACCTCGGTGTCGGATGATGAATCCCAGGAATTTACCCGAGGAGACTCCAAACGCGCATTTGAGGGGATTCATCTTCAGATTATATTGCCGAAGGCGTTGAAATACAGTCTCCAGATGCTTTAAATGCTCTTCGTATGACATGCTCTTTACTACAAGGTCATCGATATAGCACTCGACGATGTCATGTATGAGGTCGTCGAAGATCTTTGTCATGGCCCTTTGATAGGTAGCGCCAGCGTTCTTTAGACCAAAGGGCATAACCCTGTAGCAGAATATACCCAAAGGGGTTCGGAAAGCGGTATGCTTCTGGTCTTCGGGATGCATCTTTATCTGATTGTATCCTGACGAGCCGTCCATAAAGGAGAAAACCTCGTGAGTGGACGTGTTATCTATCATTAGCTCGGTGACCGGTACTGGGAAGTCGTCCTTCGGGCAGGCTTTATTGAGATCCCGGAAGTCCACACATATGCGCACTGTCCCATTCTTCTTCATTACCGGGACAATATTGGCGATCCAGTCGGGATACTGGACTTCTTGGATAAATCCAGAATCGATCAGCTTCTTGACTTCGGCGTTGATGCTCATTTCAAGCTCGAGTCGCATCCTTCTTGGCGCCTGCTTGACTGGCTTGATATCTGGGGATATCGCTAATTTATGCACAGCAATCTCCGGATCTAATCCTGGCATCTCGGAATAGTTCCACGCGAAGCAGTCTTTATGCCGTTGAAGCACGTTCTTTAATGCGGCCACCCTTTCTTTAAATAGCAGCTCGCTGACGAATGTCGGTCGCGGATCATCTGCCGATCCCAGCTCAATCTTCCTGAGGTTATCTGCAGTAGTGTGTATGCCATCTTCCAGTTCTTTCGGAGCTGGCGGAAATTCTGAGACCACCTCATCATCGCTGTTCTCAAAGCACCAGGGAAGGTCATCCATGTTCTCGGGCTCTTCTTTTAATGTTGTAATCGTATAACAGGTGCGAATTCGCTTCCAGGACCGAGGTGGATCCGGTCCTGCTCTTGCGGCTTTGGGTTCGTGCTTTTGTGGCGGCGTTACCCTCCAGTCGTCGGACAAAGCAAACCTGCCCTGTTGGTACTGGTCCTCGACCCAGTTCTTGAAGGTGAAGCAGTCTTCGGTAGGATGTCCTATGGCTCGGTGATAAGAGCAATAGCTCAGATGAGAAGCCCTGTTAGCTTGGTCAGGGTGTCTAGATTCTGGAAGCGTGATCATTTGATGTTTTATAATGAGCTCGAGTAACTTCTCCGTCTTGTCTCGAGGAAAGCAATACGCTCGACTCATCTTCTTCGCGAGGGACAAATCCGGACCGCGTAATGCCCGCTCACGTGACTCTCTAATCCTACGTCGTTGTTGTCGGCTCCTCTTTCCGCTTCTTGATTTATTTCTGCCTCTGCATCGGGCCTTTCGTACAACGGGTTGACAAGGATGAGCATCTTTGTCTTTTGCAGCCTGTTGAAACAGACGTTGCGTCCTGGCCTTCTCGTAGATGGCCATCTCGCGGTTGTGGTCTTCCCGAGCTTTTTGGCCCACTTTCCTGATAAGCTTGTCTACTCGTTCTTCAAACGACGGACTCGGCACTTCAATCGCGGGATCTAGTTTTGATGAGGGGTTGGCATTTCCTGACAGGGTGTCTTCCTCTTCATCAAAGGTACATATAGCATAGCTACTGTGGGCCCGTTCCCGTTTTCCGGCTCTCACGTATCCAAGCCCAAGTGTCTCCGCTTTCCCGTTGGGCAATTTGCGTTGAGTCCCAGGGACATCCCAAATCCTATTGTAGAACCGAGCTTGTCGAACAGTCTGTTCTAAGGGTATTCCTTGGCGCTTCAATAGCCTCTTTAATCCATTTGTGTAGTATCTGGGCAAACGGATGGGTTGGAGCCTGTCGAGTGTAGCATCCGCGCCATGCCAGATTTCTTTCTCTGCCCTCGACTCTGAGGATCGGTAGAATAGAATTAACTTCTCACCCCTTTGTCTGGGAGGGACGCAAAATGTTTGCAGGTCCTGCACATTGTGAGCTTGAAGTGTGTCGAGATCCTTATAGTGTTCCCGCGGCACCATGGTGATTTGCAAACTCTGATCATCGCTAGGGGGTGCTTGTATTGACAGTCGATTGGAGAACATGGCATTAATCTCATCTTCCGAGTCACTTCCGAAGACCAACATGGGGGCGGACGTCCCCGTGTTGTTGCGTTGAGATGGCCCGGCATAAACTATCTCTTTTTCTTCTTCGGTATCGCTCCCGAAAACAGGGATGGTGGCGGCGGCTTTGTTCTCCGGCTTGCGGCACCTTTCTGTATCCTTGAAATCTGGCAAAAAGTACTTCGCATCTTCGTATTTGCGGACTTCTTTCACGGAAAATGGGTTCAACTCACCTGTTACGGTATACTCGAAACCATCCTTAAAGTACTTCATACACTGATGTTGTGTAGAAGAGATGATGTTGTACTCGTGTAGCCAAGGACGATCGAGCAAGGCGTTGTAGCAGGTCTTGGCGTCAATGACATGGAATTTGATGTCTGTGACGAGTAGTCCGAAGCGTAGTGTTAGTATCACGGATCCGAGAGTCCGTGACGATTGTGAATCGAAACCAGAGATAGTAATTTTGTCACGAGCGAGGTGTTGTACACTCATGCAGATTTCCTTCAACACCCGAACATTAAGGAGATTGACGGAGGATCCATTATCCACCAGGATCTTGCCTATCTTGATATCATGGCAGTATCCAGAGACATATAGGGGACGGTTGTGGTCGCACGTCCCGAGAAGGAGGTCTTCGTCACCGAAAGTGATGTCGGCCGTATGCACTTCCTCTAATTCCTCCTTCATCCTTTCAGTGGCGAGGAAGGCTTGGAATTGCTCAGGTTCTTGTAACGCCTTAATTAGTGAGTCTCGCGCTTCTTTTGATAATAGGAGGGCATCGAGAATGCTAAGCTGGGAAGGTAGCTTCCTTAGATGCGCTAGGATGTTATAGTCCACCTTACCCTTCCTAGGAGGGTCTTTGGTAGCCAGCTCTTTCATGACTTGGTCATCTAAAGTGATATCTTCAGTGACCTTTTCCTTTCCCTTATCTTTTCTACTCACGGGCCCGAGATTCTTTTCTGGGAGTGTGCGACTGCGCAGCTGAATGTTCTCGCAGGCCTCCGATTTCTCCTCTTTCCCTAAAACGGATTCTTTAAAGAGAGGGCCCAGAGCCATTTCTTCATCGGAGTCGCTCCCAAAGGTGAGAACTTGTGACCTTCCGGCGTTAACCATGTAACAGTTGCCGGTGGTCCCGTTGTGCTCGTCAGCAGTACTTCTTTGTTCTCGACGAGTCTTGCGTTTCATGCGCTTAAAATGTTGCCGATGAGCAACATATCCTTGCCACCATCTCTTAAAGGCGTCGCACTCCTCCGTGGGGTGTGAAATTTTCCGATGATATGCACATTAATCAGGGTGCCTCTCCACCCCATTGAGCGTGTTTTCTTCCGAGGGTGGTAGCTTCATTCCCATTGACATGGCTTTGGCAAACCTTTTTCTCGTCTTGAATATCTTTTTGCCTACATCGGATGTCTTTTGATCTGGTGGGAGTGCTTCGACTCTTTCATTCAGTCGCTTGCGTTTGGCTCCTTCCGATGCAGCCATCTCACGCTCTTGATCGGCTTTACTTTTCAAACGAATCTCGTTTAGAAAGGCGTCGATCATTTCATCTGTTGGCCATGCAAGTTCTGGTTCAGGTCGTGCCCCCAGCTTCCCAGTATCAGGAGTTCTTTCATCTTCCGAGTGGGAAATCACATGACAACTCGCCACATATTCCCCGGATTCATCCGACGAACTCTCTCCCTCATCTTCCTCTTGAAAGATGTGGTTGAGGAACTCTTGCAGCGTGACAGGAGTTCGCGCCTTTTGATTGTACTCTTCCAGCGCGTCGATTTGCTTCTGCAAGTTCGTGCGCTTGTCTCCAGGCTTCATGGGTTTCTTAGATTTCTTCTTCTTTTTCTTCGAAGATTTGGGCGTGAGTACTTGGGCCATCACCACGAGTCTTCGTAGTTGGGCGCGACTTCAACATCCCTTCGATAATTTGAGGTTCGAGCGGGTCCTTCCATTCGACCGCCGGGCATGCATGAAGGTCCCTCAGCATTCTTTTGGTTTTAGTTGACAGCACGGCCTCCCATGGAGCTTCTTCAATAAAGGAACAGGTTGCCCCCGGTGTATCTGCTTTCTTAGGAGTATGCGGTTGTGGTGGGTTCACCTTCCATTTTTCGGACAGTGCAAACTTCCCCTGGAGGTATTGATCTTCAATCCATCCTTTGAAGATGAAGCAATCCTCAATCGGATGACTTACCATTTGATGGTAAGGGCAATAGTTAGGGTTATTCACCTCAGTGGGTTGTGGCGGTCGCCTTGGATTTGGCAGCTTTATGAGCCTGTTGCGTACTGCCAGCTCGAATAACCGTTTCGTCTTGTCCCGTAGGAACGAGTAGGGACGCTTCATCTTCTCATTATAATACCGGCGTCTTTCTTCCTGTTGATCCGTCAGCTTTGGGGCATCGGGTTGCTGCTGGGCATTCGCGACGAAGGTGGCCTTTCCTTTACCCTTGTCATTCCGAGGTTCCAGCTTCGGGGGAGACGGTCTATGACCCATTTGGTCCATCTGAGCCAACTTGTCGATTAAAGCTTGGAATGTGGTTGGCTTAAAGAACATCATAAACTGGGAGATAGTGGTGTGAGGGTCTAGGGTTCCCACGAACATGCCTACCGCGGGCGCTTCCTCAATGCGTTGCTCGCATTTCGACCACAAATTCCGCCATCGTATAGCATACTGGACCCAAGTTTCGCCTGGTTTTACCCTGGCGTTGATTAGTGCCGTTATTGGAGTGCGTTCGCTGGCGCTTGCGAATCGCTGAGTGAATAGTAACTCCATTTCAGCGAACGTCTTGATAGAATCATTCGGGAGTTCCGAATACCATTCGAACGCTGTTTCTGATAAGCTGCCCACGAACTGGCGAAGCAACAGTTTATCATCTCCGCCGGTGTTACCGCAAAGGGCCCTGAATTGGGCGACATGTTGGTGGGGATTGCCGGTCCCCTTGTAAACATGGAACTTGGGAATTGTGTAACCCGGCGGGTACTTGATTTGGTCGTACCAGCTTGGATATGGCCGCCCCGTTTTTACGACTTGACCAGCTGCCTCCGTCGCATGATGAACCCGGATTTGCTGGGCTATATAGTCGACCAAGTCAGCCTTAGAGATTGTCTCCTCCTTGGCCGTTGAGAGGGCCGGTGGTGGATTTGACGTTTCTCCCCTGTCGTCTTCAAGGACGATCGGGGGATCCTCAGCGGGTGGATCCTGTTGGATCATCATCCCTATCATATCTTGGAAGAGAAGGCCCATGCGCTGTATGTTGGCTGCTTGTTCAGCAGCCTCTTTGTCCTTCTTCTCCAATATTCGGCGAAGGAACTTAGCGTCGGTTTCTTCCTCCTGGCGTTCGTCCGAGGACGTTTCTGGGTTTTCTTTTGGCCCGGTAAGTGCGGCCATAGCATTCATCATTTCCTGGAGCTTTTGCTGTTGCTCCTGAGCTTTGGTCACCGACCGTGTAAGCGGTCTATGACCTGTAGACGCACGGCCGTCTTCTTTTCCTGACGCCATGTATACGGTATGGACCATCATGCCCCCAGACTTAGGGCTTCTGGGCTTAGTGCCTCTAGCTGTCATTGCAGGCTGGGGGATCTTCTCTAGTTTCCTCCTTTTATGAGCAGTGGAGGTTGAGGGGGCCGTTGAGGTGGGCGTCCAGACAGCCTTTCGCGGTTTAGCCTGGTGACCGGCTTCCGATTGGATTTTCAGCTTCTTGTGCTGGCGGGAGAAGTTTGGATCGATCATCGAATCTCGGGCCTGCCGCCAAACCTTATAGATTTTGGAAGACAGCCGTTGAGGGGATTGGAGCTGCTCTGGCTTCACTTCTATAGCCCTTTTTGGCGGAGGGGGAGACCTCTTTAGCACCGCGGTAGGAGAATTCCTTCGCACCTTATTTAGCATCTCGAAGCTGTTCCCAGTTGGAACAGCAGCATCAACTTCTGTCGTCGGGGCTGCTGGAGTTAGCCCAGAGGGGGAGCTGCCCCCAGCCTTCCTTACTCGGCGCCAGTGGCGACGTCGAGCGTGTCGAGCGGACGGCACTGGTTTAGCGGTGAGAACGGCTTCGTCTTGCCCCTTGTTCAGGTGGGGGGTTTCTGCTGGTGTCAGCCTGTCGAAGATCGATGTCCTTTGGGTAACAGAAGCGGGAGCTGGAACAGTCAATCTCGTAAAGACCGACTTTTTGGCAGAGGGGGCCGCCTTGACGACTTCAGGAGCAGGACTGGTCATTTTCTTAGAAGCAGCCTTCTCTGGGATTGTAGGTCCCATTGTGGATCTACAGGAGTCTTGGCCCAATCTAGAGAAGACCGAGGCGCTGGTGTTGGGCGATCCGTTGAGAGGGTCCACGGCAGGGGTAAGACGATCAAAGACCGACTTCTTGGGAGCTTCCTTTGTCAGCATCGGAGCGGTGAAGCTTGTCGGCGGGAACATGGTCCCAAAGAACAATCCTGTGGTGGCTCGAGTGACCTGTTCCATGGGCATAGTAAACAATGAAGCATCTTGGGGTCCGTAGGCTATACCTCCTGGCGAGGCAGAGCGTTGGTCGCAATTGCAGTAAGAGCAGTTGGAGCATTTCGCAGAAGTAGAAGCCATCGATCCTTTGCTTTCTGCAATGAGCAAGACGCCGAATCTTAGTACCTTAAAACCCCAGGGCAACTATTAGCAAACCGTGTTTGGTTCGCGAATCACGAAACACGAAGTGTGGAGTGGAAAGAGGAAGATGTCCCACCTGGCGTGCCAGAATCTGTTCCCCTCCGAACGGCGGCCGAGACATGGACGTCTCGCCTGAGGTTCGGGGCAGATGCTAATTGGTGCTATCCGTCCACCTCTCCGAAGATGCCAAGTTGATTTATAGCACCGTATATCGAAGGTTTAAACGGATGCGTCCGATGTAGCAGACTTCGTCAGATTCCCCCTCGCACGAGGGGTGTTTGATTGTGGGGACGCTCTTCCCTGCAGGCGCAAGCCCCTGCAGTTAATTACGCTACCGCTTCACGGCAACAACTTTCTCCTTCTCCAGAATTTCACTTCGTGTCGTGGATGTTTGTTTTGTTTATGATTGCCCGTGGATTGTATACGGAGACTGAGTTATGTCATCGCCCGTAGGACGTGGACTAGTCCAAATCCGTATTTTCTTAGATTTGGGTTTGAGGTTTTTGGTTTAAGGATACGTTAGCCATATTTGAGGCTAAGATCAACTTAAACGTTTGTTAAGGATACGTTAGTCCAATTTGAGACTAAGATCAACTTAACGGGATCGTTTAGATCCGACAAAAGAGCGTTTGGGGGCTCGATTGTTCCAGTTCAGGGACATGGTGGTCCATTGAATGTATGGCCGTCGGGACCCATCACCTCTCTGACGACGTTGAAGGATTACAACGACAAATGTCAGAGGAGTTCAGAGATGTACCCTTGAGCCAAAGTTGATTGGGGGAATCTATAGTCCAGTTTGAGACTAAAGTCTGTTTGAAAGGTTTAAGGATACATTAGCCATATTTAAGGCTAAGATCAACTTAAACGGGATCGTTTAGATCCAACAAAAGAGCGATTGGCTCTATTGTTCCAGTTTAGGGACATAGTGGTCCATCGCTAGTTTAAGGACATTGCGGTCCATGGGTAGTTTAAGGACATTGCGGTCCATTGTTAGTTTTAAGACATCTCGGTCAAGGTTAAGGACGTCGTAGTCCATGGGTTTAAGGACCCCACAATCCATTGTTAGTTTTAAGACATCTCGGTCAAGGTTAAGGACGTCGTAGTCCATGGGTTTAAGGACCCCACAGTCCATTGTTAGTTTTAAGACATCTCGGTCAAGGTTAAGGACGTCGTAGTCCATGGGTTTAAGGACCCCACAGTCCGTATCTTGATTTAAGGACGCATTAGTCCATGAGTTTAAGGACCCCACAGTCCGTGTTGATGTGTGGTTGTCGGGACCCGTCACCTCCCTGACGACGTTGAAGGATTACAACGACAGATGTCAGAGGACCCTTGAACCAATGAGTTTGTTGAAAGAGCAAGTGTGCTCAGTTTAAGATGATTTGAGGACTTATGGCCAATTTGGGCTAAGTCCAATTATGTTTGAAACATTGACCCTCTGCTGGTCCATTGAAGGAGAGGCTTTGCCTCTGAAACTTAGCCAATTGGGCTAAAGCTAGTGTTAAACACTAGAAACCAACAGTGTTGAACACTGGGAATAAGATTAGCAAGTTAGTGTTAAGCACTAAAAGATAATCAGTGTTAAGCACTGGGAGCAGAGTTTTCGCATTAGTGTTAAACACTAAGCAAATCAGTGTTAAACACTGCAAATAGAGTTTTCCAAATTAGTGTTAAACACTAAGAAAATCAGTGTTAAACACTGAGGACAAAGTCTTCAGATTAGTGTTAAACACTAAGGAGAGAGGGGTCACATGTGGACACATGAGAGCGCCCTGATTCCCCTTATTTTATTCTGCAGGTAAGTGTTTAACACTTTAGTTCTGGTGGCCATCACGTGCGAGCACGTGATGAAAGCCCATGCTCTGTGCGTTATAATGCTGACTAGGGGTCATGTGGTGACACGTGAGGGCGCCCTAGAGCTCTTTTCTATTCCTTGTGCTTCAGAGGTCACATGGGTCACGTGAGGCACTGCCTCAAAGGGCTTTCTGCAGATCTTTGGGGGGGGGGTCGCGTGGTGACACGTGACCCTGCTTTTCTGTAGTTGTTTTGAAGATCTGTTAATCCCTTTCAGGAATTAAATTCCTCGTAGGGTTGAACCCTGACAATAATTTCAGAGGAATTAAATTCCTAGTTCCTTTTGAAGAGTTGAACTCTGAATCTTCTATAGGAATTAAATTTCTCATATACGTGAAGAACTGAATAGGGTTAAACCCTAATAAAAGCTTTACGGAATTAAACCTACACTCTCTGTTAGAGAATTATTCTGGGGAATAAGATTAAGGGAATTAAATTCTTGTTGTTTTAACAGAACTAAGTTCTTAACTAGGGTTAAACCCTGATTCTTTTCGTTCTGAAGGAATTAAATTCCCATAACACAGGGTCAAACCCTAATTTTATTTTGAAGGAATTAAATTCCTATAGTTCTGTGAGAATTAAATTCTCGTGCTTCCATTCCCTCTCTATGCTTTGGATCTGCATGGCAGGCTCTCAACTCATTGAGAATTAAATTCTCAACTCAAGAGGAGATGTGCACTTTACAGATCCTCCACCAAAGAGAGAAAAAATATGTCCTTCTGTTTTACATCAGATTTAAGCTCTGTTGAGAATTAAATTCTCTTTCTTTTAATGAAACCTTCCCTTTCTTACCTAGGGTTTTCTCTTTTGCAGAAGATCCAAATTTCTCTCAAGTATCAAGGCTCTCTCTCTTTTCTTCCCTCTGCGTATATATTTTTTGCGTGTCTCTTGGCTCCTATTTATAGGAGAAGCAGCCGAGTCAATTAGTTTTGGTGGATCTTTCATTAGGAGATTTGATTTGTATCCATCATTCGTTTTGGACCTTTGGATTATTAGGTGAATTTTACTCACCATTGGATTTTAAATCCAGAGATTCTCCTCTGTTAGTTTGGTTAGATTTTACGGGGAAATCTTTCCAAATTCGAGATTTTCCCATAGATAGATGATATTTAATCATCTTTAATTCAATCGGTTGCTTTTAGAAAGATTTGAGAGGTCTTTTCTCAGAATTTAATTCTGTTAACAGATAGGCTTTGAAAGCTGGTCACGTGTGGCCACGTGACCCTTGGTCACGTGTGGGCACGTGACCCCCTTGGAACGAGCCCTCTTCTTTCTTTCTGCGCTCTGCTTTCTGGTCGCTGCTTATCTGTCACGTGCCACCACGTGACCCCTGGTCACGTGTGAGCACGTGACCCTCGTCTGGAGCCTTTTTCTTGATTCAATCAGGGAATTGAGTCTGCCGCTTTTGAATGTCACGTGCCAACACGTGACCCTGGTCACGTGGGAGCACGTGACCTCTTCTGAAGCCTTTTCCTTGATGTAGTCGGGAAGCTGAATCTGCTTTGCCGATGCTTTTAAATGTCACGTGCCAACACGTGACTGCTGGTCACGTGTGAGCACATGACCCTTTTCTGAAGCCTCTTCCGTAGGCTTTCCTGATTTTAAATCAGGAAACACCTCTAAAAATTAGGGTTTAACCCTATATAAAGAACTTAGTTCTTCAAAAAAAATGATGATGATCCAAGATCCTCAAAATCGAAATCTTGATGATCATCAATGACTGAAAATGTCATTAACAGGAGTTCGATATCTCTAAGAAAACACAAGAATAGCT
Source organism: Agapanthus africanus (assembly GCA_030015575.1). NCBI lineage: Eukaryota > Viridiplantae > Streptophyta > Magnoliopsida > Asparagales > Amaryllidaceae > Agapanthus > Agapanthus africanus. The sequence continues at coordinate 386,181,090 of JASDDO010000019.1, read as the reverse complement.
TGGTGACTCGTTAGTACTTAGCACTATTCTGAAGCCTCACGTGTTTCCCACGTGAGTGCTTCAAACGAACAAAAATGAAAACCAAAACTGCCTCACGTATTTCCCCATGTGAGTTCTTAAAAAAAGGAAACAAGCAAAAGAAAAGCCAAAGCTGCCTCACGTGATTCTCACATGGGTGCCTAAAAAGCAAAGAAAAACTCCTTTGTCAATTAGGCAGCCTGTCACGACCCAAAATTGGGCACACGACCGGCACTTAAACTACGTAACGTAAACAAGCGTAACACAATTAAGTAAGCCGAAAACCCAGCAATCTAAACCATTACTAAAATCTCGATGCAAAACTTTTAAACTTAAGTTTGTTTTTCATAAAAATTTCGGCAGCACCTCCTTTGTAAAACCTAGCCCCGAAACGGGTACAAACATAAGATAAAAGTAAAGCATCCCCAAACAGGAGCAAATCTCGCCCAACGGAGGAACTACCACCACAACAGATATACGATGCCGTAGCGAAGAAAAGATAAACCACATATATAAAAGGCCGGCTCACATGAGCACGACAACCAGATTCATAAGAATATACAATATCGATCCTCACAACTCGTCTCTAAGTCAATACATGAAGGTGTAGATGGAGAGTACTAGATACAAGATATATACAATGTACAACATCGAATAACCTCAACCCACCTAAAGCAAACGGCCTCACTGCCAACCGTAGCGGTATCCGCAAAAGTAGAGATAACAAGGCACCCTGCCGCGACCACTCTGATGATCAGACCTGAAAAACCCTGCGGCACAATAGGGGTGAGTTGCCAACTCATGAATAGTAAATAACATCATACAGTGATCGCAAGTATGAACTAACAGCGATAATCTATCACAGGTAATTTGATAGCATAAGTATGACAATATGTATATGCAACAATCATGAAAGGTATTCTATCAGGTACTACTAATAAACGAAGCAATGCATATAGAATAAATATGGAGTACGGGGTAAAACATGTCATCCTCACGGAATCGTCATCGTGGCGGACCAGTGTCCATCAAGACAATCTAAATCCCCAAATTCCCTCGAATCGACCTCATATCGGCCCTTATATGGGGCGTATCAGCCCCTCATATCGGGCATCTCAGCCTCTCATATCGAGCATATCAGCCTTTCATATCGACCACAATCAGCCCCTCATATCGAGCATATCAGCCCCTCATATCGAGCATATCAGCCCCTCATATCGAAATGAATAAGAATACATGCACAAATCATTTTGATGATATATATTATAGGTATACATATATAATAGCGTCCCATACCACTGATATATATATATATATATATATATATATATATATATATATATATATATATATATGAGATGTACATATATAACAGCGTCCCATACCACTGATATATATATATATATACACACACACACGTATATATTAGCGTCTCATACCACTGATATATATACACAAGAGTAAAACATCCAGAAACATCATATGAAATCCATATATCAATGCGAAATCCACGAAATAAAATATATGCAACATGAAACAGTAATATGAGCATATAAAGGAAATCCGGTATTTAACTGCAACAAGTTATTGAATATATCATGCGGTTCCAAATTCTCCGAAACCAATGCAACATCATATAAAGGTGAACATGTAGCTATAGCCAGGTATGCGTAACCATGTTGGTATAGCAAAATATGTGTATCTACCTATCAGAAATGATGTAATACCCTCCAGGTATATGTGTAGCTATATCAAGCTAGGTATGTGTGTATACATGTCAATAATGGTACGATACCCTCTAGGTATATGTGTAGCTAGCATGTAGTCATGGCAAGGTATATGTGTAAGCATGTAGGTATACATGTATGCTATATGTCATATGCACAATGGAATATGAATCAATGTCTCAATGTTCCTAACTATACAATATCACATATGTATAGGTGTTATGCGTGCCATGGCAATTATTGACGGTGTGAGTGGCATACAATCAGTGCTCGTGCAACATGAACCGTCAATAATAGTGCAGTGTCCAAGCACATTAACTAATAATATGCAATAAAGTTTTATGCACAATCTCTATATGTGCAATATAACATGCGGCTAATATCATATCATATCTAGCCCAGACGCATAACGCCATGCGGGCGAATTCCCCGTAGATGTTAAATTTACTCACCGACAATCGTGGGCTAGGTAAATCCAATCACCTGCTTCCCTTTCTTCGCAGCGTCCGAAATCCCAGCCTGCGATCCTATTAACACAAAACATAACCAGTACGGATCTCAGAAAGCGATCAATACCACGTACACAAGACGTTTGACCAACGCACCAACTCTAATCCGACCCATAAGTGTTCGTCTAAAGGCTAACGTGTGTAGCGACCCACCAAAACCAGCCCACGCGCAAAAACTACATGAGATCACGAACCGTGTCGGATCACGTAACACGCGTACCCAAACATAAGAATATAGCAAAGTGGTCCCAGATTTTGATACACAAATAATTGGTAAAAGTTGCAAGTACCACGAGACCATAAACAACCATAGAGACCCTACGCCCAAACCCCAACACCCCAGCCCCCACTCTGGCCGCAATTTGCGGCCAGAACTAATAAATATGCGGCCTGTCTTTAGAGGGGTGGTCTCAGGTTTTTATAGTGGGTTCTATATCTCAACACTATGTCACTGTGATGGGAACCTTTCCAGAAAATACTTAGTTCTACAGTAGATCTCAGAGACTCAAAGTTGACACTAAAAATACGGTTTTTGCATGAAACGATACCTTAAGTGTTTAAAACAACAACCAACATGCTATACAACATTATAACTCATAAATATCAGTTTAGAGATCATTACCTAGCCACTCTTGCTCAAAAATCCTAGCTTTCCAAGCTCCAAGGCAACCAAGTGGCTAAATCAAGACATTTGAAGTGTTTAAATGGGATTTTGTGAAGTTTTTGCAAAGATTTGTGAAGAGCGAGTGAGGTTTCAGTTTGGGAGTTGAGAGAATATGAGAAATGAATGAGAGTGAGAGAAATTGAGAGTGTGAGAGAGTTAAAGGGTGAGAGGGTAAGTGTTGGGTCAATAATTTCCTTATGCTCACTCTCTCCCTCACCTCAATTAATGCCACCATTAATGCACCATGACTCACTAGCCACCTCTCTCAAATCTAAACTAGATATTTCCTCACCGAAAAGATCTAGAAAAAGGTTAAGGCAAAGGTTAATTGGCAATGGTTTAGCCTAAAGTGTTATGGTTGCTAAACAAGGTTAACACTAATATATACCCTCACATTAACATGCACGTGTGTGTGCAAGCCATATCAAATAATAATAAACTATTAATTAATTGATATAAAATGTGAGGAACCCGATTTGGTAAACTTTTCCTTAAAAAAATCCGCATTATCGCTTAATTAACACTAATCGCATTCCAAGGTGTTACAATCTCCCCCCTTAAAGAAAATTCATCCCCGAATTAAAATTTCATACAAGCATACCTTCAAAGAGATGAGGGAATTTCTTCCGCATCTCGCTCTCAGCCTCCCAAGTGATCTCCTCACTAGTCGGGCTATGCCAAAGAACCTTCACAGATTGCAAGATCTTTGACCGAAGTTTCTTCACCTGCCGATCCAATATAACTACCGGCTGCTCGGTGAACGAAAGATCGCGCTCAAGCTGAACGATCTCGTGCTGAATCATGTGAGAAGGATCATGAAGGTATCTACGAAGTATTGACACATGGAACACGGGGTGAACGTCCGGAAAACTGGGCAGGAGCGCCAAACGATAAGCAACAGAACCCACTCGCTCAAGGATCTCGAAGGGACCTACAAATCGGGGACTAAGCTTTCCCTTTCTCCCAAATCTCATAATGCCCTTCATCGGAGAAATCCGCAGGAATACATGATCCCCCACTGCAAACTCAAGTCTGTGACGACGATGGTCGGCATATGACTTCTGTCTGCTCTGGGCTGCTTTCATCCTGTCCTGAATCAGCTGGATCATCTCCGTAATCTACTGAACTAGCTGGGGTCCCAAAACCCTACTCTCACAGAGTTCGGTCCAACAGACTGGCGATCGACACTTCCTACCATACAAAGCTTCGAAAGGCGCCATCTGAATAGTCTCCTGAAAATTGTTGTTGTAGGAGAACTCAATCAACGGCAAGTGACGATCCCAACTGCCACCGAAAACAAGAACGCATGCCCGAAATATATCCTCTAGAGTTTGTATAGTCCGCTCTGACTGACCATCAGTCTGCAGATGGAAAGCGGCGCTAAAACTCAACAGGGTACCCAAAGCTTCCTGAAGCTTCTGCCAAAGACGGCTAGTACACTGGGTGCCCATGTTGGATACAATGCATGTGGGAACGCCGTGCAAATGCACAATCTCATCTATATACAACTGAGCATACTGAGCATAACCGAAAGTGGTCTTTACTGGAAGGAAGTGAGCCGTTTTCGTCAACCGGTCAACAATCACCCAAATGGAGTCATACCCTCGACTGGTCCTTGGTAGACCCACAACAAAGTCCATAGAAATCTGCTCCCATTTCCACTCAGGAATGGGTAAAGGCTGCAACTCTCCAGCCAATCTCTGATGCTCAGCCTTGACTTGCTGATAAGTAAGGCACCTCGAAACGAAGTCCAAAACATTGCGCTTCATCCCTTCCCACCAGTAAAAGTCTCTCAAGTCATGGTATATCTTGGTGGAACCTGGATGAACGCTAAAGGTTGACTGATGTGCCTGCTCTAGGATCTCATGTCTCAACCCATCAATATCAGGTACACACAAGCGAGTACCACAACATAGCACACCCTGGTCATCAATCATGAACTCCAAAACTGTACCTTGTCGAACAAGCTTAAGAATCTCAACCAAATAGGAATCACTGGGCTGCGCCTCACGGATACGATCCAAAAGAAACGGACGGGCGCTGACATGAGGAAGCTGTCCTCCAGTAGAAGTGAACTCAAACTGTACTCTTCCATCGCACAAGGTCTGCCAATCCGCAGAAGACTGCCTCTGAACTGCGCTCAATTGGGACAAGCAACCCTCGGGCCTACGACTCAAAGCGTCAGCTACCACATTCGCCTTGCCCGGGTGATAAAGGATCTCGCAATCATAATCCTTCACAAGCTCCATCTACCGGCGCTATCTCAGATTCATATCCCTCTGCTGGAAGATGTACTTCAAGCTCTTGTGGTCCGTGAAAATCTGACACGACTCCCCATATAAGTAGTGTCTCCACATCTTTAACGCAAAGATCACCTCAGCCATCTCAAGATCGTGAGCGGGGTAATTCTGCTCGTGCTTCTTCAGCTGCCTAAAAGAATAAGCAATCACTCTATTATGCTGCATCAGCACACACCCGAGCCCCACTCGAGACACATCACAGTAAACTACAAAGTCACCTGATCCAGAAGGCAAAGATAGGACGGGTGCAGTCATCAACCGAGTCTTCAACTGCTGAAAACTCTATTCGCACACATCAGTCCAAAGGAAAGGAACCCCCTTCCGGGTCAGTCCGGTCAGCGGTGTAGCGATACTCGAAAAATACTGCACGATACGGCGGTAATAACCAGCTAAGCCCAAAAAGCTGCGGACCTCTGTCATGGATACAGGTCTAGGCCAAAGCTACACAGCCTCGACTTCCTCGGGTCCACAAGAATACCGTCTCCCATCACCACATGACCCAGAAAGTCAACTCGATCAAGCCAAAATGCGCACTTTGAGAATTTAGCATACAGCTGGTGCTCTCTCAATATTTGCAAAGCAATCCTCAAGTGCTGCTCGTGCTCCTCTCGACTCCTAGAGTAGACCAGAATGTCGTCAATAAACACAATAATGAACTGGTCGAGGAACGGACTAAAAATCCAGTTCATCAGATCCATGAACACTACTGGGGCATTGGTGAGTTCGAATGACAGCACTAGAAACTCGTAATGCCCGTAGCGTGTACGAAAAGCAGTCTTCGGAATGTCATCATTCCGAACCCGCAACTGATGATAACCCGAACGCAAATCAATCTTGGAAAAATGTTTCGCACCCTGGAGCTGATCAAACAAATCGTCAATGCGAGGTAAAGTATACCTATTCCGAACCTTTACTCGGTTCAATTGACGACAATCAATACACAATCTCAAATTGCCGTCCTTCTTCTTGACGAACAGAACAGGAGCTCCCCACGGCGAAACACTCGGACGCACAAGTCCCTTATCAAGCAATTCTAGCAATTGATCTTTGAGCTCTCGAAGCTCCGCCGGAGCCATATGGTAAGGCGGTATAGAAATAGGCCCCGTGCCAGGAATCAGATCAATGCAAAACTCAATATCGCGCACTTGCGGCAAACCAGGTAACTCATCGGGAAAAACGTCGAGAAACTCTCGCACGATAGGAACCCGTTCCAATGACCCTACTGTGGCCCCAGTATCATAAATGAAAGCCAAGAATCCCCAACATCCCCTCCTCAAAAGCCGACTAGCGCAAAGGGCAGAAATCAAATTGTGAGGGGCGACACCACGGCCCCCCTGCACAACCCGAACAGACTCGCTCGGAAAACTGAAAGTGACCGTCTCCTCACGGCAGTCCACCGACGCATAAAAAGCTACCAACCAGTCCATGCCAAGGAGAACGTCAAAGTCCAACATATCTAGAAGGATCAAATCGACGGACGACTCTCTATCTCCAATCTGAACGGCACACGACCGAAACACATAACGCGTGACAAAAGAATCGCCAACAGGTGTAATCACAACAAGCGGCTGATCTAGCAAACATGACTCTCGGCCTAAACTCGGCATGAAGTGCGTAGAAACATACGAATGTGTAGATTCCGGATCAAACAAAACATGAGCCTCAAAAGAATATACAGAAAGAGTACCTGAAACCACTGCATTAGACGCCTGTACGTCCTGAGGAGTCAAGGCAAAAACCCGAGCCTGTCCTCGATCGGCGACTGCCTGACCTCTGCCTCTACCACCCCTCCCTCTCAGCACAAAACCACCGCGTCCTCGACCTCTCTGCACATGAGTCTGATGTGGAACAACAACAGGCAAAAGGGGAAACACCCTCTGCGGTGGAGAAGGTGGTAAGGTAACCTGCGGTATAGCTACCTCGCGCTCATATGGCTCAGTACAATCTCGAACCCGATGACCCAAACTCCCGCACCGGTAACATCCAGGTGAAAACTGCTGACTCCCCTGAGAATAAAAGCTAAAAAGCTGTCCTCGTCCCGGACCTCCACTACCCCCAGTATCTGAACGGGAACTGTCACGACATCTAAACGCCCGCCTCCCTGCTGAATCACCAGTACGAACCCTATTTGGCTCCGGAGCAACCGACGTCTTAGAAAGACACTCCTCAACGAGCAGGGCTGCATCCACCGCTGCTTCATAAGTGTCGCACTGCTGAACGCTGATAGCGAGAGACAAATGGGTAAGCAGGCCTCGAACAAACCTCTTGACCCGCATCTCCTCTGTAGCCACCAAATACGGAGCATACACAGACAGCTCGGTAAATAGCACATCATACTCAGCCACCGTCATACCCTGAGTCTGGCGTAATGACTCGAATCTGCGCGCTCGAGCATCCCTGACGCTCAGCGGAAGAAAACGCGCAAGAAACACCGTCACAAACTCCGCCCAGATCATAGCAGAAAGACCTGCGGCTCTGCCCTTCTCTAAGGACTCGTACCACTTCTGGGCCAGACCCTCCAAACAAAAGCTCGCGAACTCCACCCATCTCGCGTCAGAGCATCTAAGTGAACGACATATCCTGGCTATCCGGTCAATAAACGACTGCGGATCCTCAGCTGCATCGGTGCCAGTGAAAACCGAAGGCCTCAGCCTTATGAACTCCGATAACGATACGGTGATCACCTCCGTAGCTGTAGGTACAATTGCCTGAACAGTAGGCACCGACACGGTCCCCATATCGGGTGGAACAACCGCCTGCCCCTGCGCTCGAATAGCCTCAACTAACGATCCCATCATCTGGCGCAAATCCTGCATACCAGCCCCTAGCATTGTCATATGGTCTGTCGAAGGTGGAACAATCTACTCCTGCACAATGGGCGTACCGCCCTGGTCAGTCCTCGTATCAGACGAGTCAACTCTGACCTCGGCCATCGCGGCCGCTATCTGCGCCCTTTTAGTCTTCGGCGGCATAAAGGCTAGAAATGGAAAAAGGATTTGATAAGAACACCGAAATCAGATCAAAAGGATATGTAAACACGGAAGGAATTTCAAGCAATAAATCCTAAGGTCACTTAGGTGGAGTACCGTGTCGTAAGTATGCCGTGGAACATACGCACGCTACGTTACTCTGCTTAAGCTACCTACTCCATCATACTAAGGTCATGCTACACTCCGAACGATAAAAACCCAGCGCTCTGATACCAACTTTGTCACGACCTAAAATTGGGCACATGACCGGCACTTAAACTACGTAACGTCAACATGCGTAACACAATTAAGTAAGCCGAAAACCCAGCAATCTAAACCATTACAAGAAAGAAAGATAGACCACTTTTAAAAATCTCGATGCAAAACTTTTAAACTTAAGTTTGTTTTTCATAAAAATTTCGGCAGCACCACCTTTGTAAAAACTATCCCCGAAACGGGTACAAACATAAGATAAAAGTAAAGCATCCCTAAACAGGAGCAAGTCTCGCCCAACGGCGGAACAACCACCACAACAGATATACGATGCCGTAGCGAAGAAAAGATAAACCACATATATAAAAGGCTGGCTCATATGAGCACGACAACTAGAGTCATAAGAATATAAAACATCAATCCTCACAACTCGTCTCTAAGTCAATACATGAAGGTGGTAGATGGAGAGTACTAGATACAAGAGATATACAATGTACAACATCGAATAACCACAACCCACCCAAAGCAAACGGCCTCACAGCCAACCGTAGCGGTATCCGTAAAAGTAGAGATAACAAGGCACCCTGCCGCGACCACTCTGATGATCAGACCTAAAAAACCCTATGGCACAACGGGTGTGACTTGCCAACTCATGAATAGTAAATAACATCATACAGTAATCGCAAGTATGAACTAACAGCGATAATCTATCACAGGTAATCTGATAGCATAAGTATGACAATATATATATGCAACAGTCATGAAAGGTACTCTATCAGGTACTACTAATACATGAAGCAATGCAAATAGAATAAATGCGGAGTACGGGGTAGAACATGTCATCCTCACGGAATCCTCATCGTGGCGGACCAGTGTCCATCAAGACAATCTAAATCCCCAAGTTCCCTCGAATCGGTCCCATATCGGCCCTCATATCGGGCACATCAGCCCCTCATATCGGGCATATCAGCCCCTCATATCGGGCACAATCAGCCCCTCATATCGAGCATATCAGCCCCTCATATCGAAATGAATAAGAATACATGCACAGATCATTTTGATGATATATATTATAGGTATACATATATAACAGCGTCTCATACCACTGATATATATATATATATATATATATATATATATATATAATAGAGATGTACATATATAACAGCGTCCCATACCACTGATATATATATATATATATACATGTATATATATTAGCGTCCCATACCACTGATATATATACACAAGAGTAAAACATCCAAAAACATCATATGAAATCCATATATCAATGCGAAATCCACGAAATAAAATATATGCAACATGAAACAGTAATATGAGCATATAAAGGAAATCCGCTATTTAACTGCAACAAGTTATTGAATATATCATGCGGTTCCAATTCTCCGAAACCAACGCAACATCATATAAAAGTGAATATGTAGCTATAGCCAAGTATGCGTAACCATGTGGGTATAGCAAAATATGTGTATCTACCTATCAGAAATGATGTAATACCCTCCAGGTATATGTGTAGCTATATCAAGCTAGGTATGTGTGTATACATGTCAATAATGGTACGATACCCTCCAGGTATATGTGTAGCTAGCATGTATTCATGGCAATGCATATGTGTAAGCATGTAGGTATACATGTATGCTATATGTCAGATGCACAATGGAATATGAATCAATGTCTCAATGTCCCTAACTATACAATATCACGTATGTATAGGTGTTATGCGTGTCATGGCAATTATTGACGGTGTGAGTGGCATACAATCAGTGCTCGTGCAACATGAACCGTCAATAATAGTGCAGTGTCCAAGCACATCAACTAATAGTATGCAATGAAGTTTTATGCACAATCTCTATATGTGCAATATAACACGCGGCTAATATCATATCATATCTAGCCCAGACGCATAACGCCATGAGGGCGAATTCCCCGTAGATGTTAAATCTACATACCGACAATCGCGGGCTAGGTAAATCCAATCACCTGCTTCCCTTTCTTCACAGCGTCCGAAGTTCCCGCCTGCGATCCTATTAACACAAAACATAACCAGTGCGAATCTCAGAAAGCGATCAATACCACGTACACAAGACGTTTGATCAACGCACCAACTCTAATCCGACCCACAAGTGTTCGTCTAACGGCTAACGTGTGTAGCGACACACCAAAACCAGCCCATGCGCAACAGCTACATGAGATCATGAACCGTGTCAGATCACGTAACACGCGTACCCAAACACAAGAATATAGTAAAGTGGTCCCAGATTTTGATACATAAATAATTGGTAAAAGTTGCAAGTACCACGAGACCACAAACAACCACAGAGACCCTACGCCCAAACCCCAACACCCCAGCCCCCACTCTGGCCGCAATTTGCGGCCAGAACTAATAAATACGCGGCCTGTCTTTAGAAGGGTGGTCTCAGGTTTTTATGGTAGGTTCTATACCTTAACACTATGTCTCATTGATGGGAACCTTTTCAGAAAATACCTGGTTCTACAACAGATCTCAGAGACTCAAAGTTGACACTAAAAATACGGTTTTTGCACGAAACGATACCTTAAGTGTTTAAAACAGCAACCAACAAGATATACAACATTATAACTCCTAAATATCAGTTTAGAGATCATTACCTAGCCACTCTTGCTAAAAAATCCTAGCTTTCCAAGCTCTAAGTCAAACAAGTGGCTAAATCAAGACATTTGAAGTGTTTAAATGGGATTTTGTGAAGTTTTTGCAAAGATTTGTGAAGAGGGAGTGAGGTTTCAGTTTGGGGGTTGAGAGAATATGAGAAATGAATGAGAGTGAGAGAAATTGAGAGAGTGAGAGGGTTAAAGGGTGAGAAGGTGAGTGTAGAGTCAATAATTTCGTTATGCTCACTCTCTCCCTCACCTCAATTAATGCCACCATTAATGCACCACGACTCACTAGATACCTCTCTCAAATCCAAACTAGATATTTTCTCACCCAAAAGATCTAGAAAATGGTTAAGGCAAAGGTTAATTGGCAATGGTTTAGCTTAAGGTGTTATGGTTGATAAACACGGTTAACACTAATACATACCCTCACATTAACATGCACGTGTGTGTGCAAGCCATATCAAATAATAATAAACTATTAATTAATTGATATAAAATGTGAGGAACCCGATTTGGTAAACTTGTTCTTAAAAAAACCCGCATTATCGCTTAATTAACACTAATCGCATTCCAAGTTGTTGCACAACCGTCCCAAAAGAAAGCAGCCACGTGTTTTGCACGAGGGATCTAATCAAGTGCTTAGCACTTCTGTAAAAGAGGGGTAGCGCCCCATATTTTGGGGCCTCATGTGTTTCATACGTGAGCGCCACGGAACTCTAGTGATTAGCACTAATCCAGTGCCTATGTGAAACGCACGTGAGCACTGTTTGTATCAGTGCTTAGCATTGTGGAGTAATTATATCTTAGCCCAAATCGGCTAAGTTTCCTGAGGTTAACTCTCTTTGTTTTTAAATCAACCGAGCTCATATGGCTCATGGTTTCCCAAACTGATCTTAGTCTAAAAAATGACTAGTGGTCTCCCATTGATGATATCCAAAATGATATCCATCCTGTGTTTCCTAAAGTAATCTTAGTCTTAAATACGACTAATGATTCTTAGGTCCACAACAACCCTTTTTCCTTCAAATACGGGATTTGGTTCAAAATGGTACATCTCTCCACACCTCTGATACATGTCATTGTAATTCATCAACATCTTCAGAGAGGTGGCGGGTTCCAATGACCAACAACTTTTTTCGCTGATGCACTTCCAAATTGACGTGCATGCCTCAAATCGGATTGTGCCCCACACATTCCATATCACCATTGATGATATCCAAAATGATATTCATCCTATGTCTCCTAAAGTAATCTTAGTCTCAAATACGAATAATGATTCTTAGGTCCACAACAACCCTTTTTCCTTCAAATACGGGATTTGGTTTAAAAGAGTACATCTCTCCACACCTCGGATACATGTCGTTGTAATTCCTCAACGTCTTTAGAGAGGTGGCGGGTCTCGATGACCAACAACTTCTTTCGCTGATGCACTTCCAAATCGACGTGCATGCCTCAAATCGGATCGTGCCCCAAATTGGGTACATTCCATATCTCCATTGTTCACTTCGTCACGTAACAAATACATGTGCGCGCAAGATGAATAATGGACCAAAATGCCCTTAAACTAATATTCGCCCCAAATACGACGATAACGGACCGAAATGTCCTTAAGCTAACATTCGTCCCCAAAACGGGAATGTTGGACCAAAATGTCCCTAAACTAATACTCGCCCCCGAATACGGTGACAAAGGACCGAAACGTCCTTAAACTAACATTTCACCTCAAACATGGCGATAATGCACTGTGATGTCCTTAAACTAAAATAATCGAGCCTAAATGCATATATGTTTAAGCTGATCTTAATCTCAAACCAGATTAACGATCCTTAAATCAACCCAAATCCAAATCTAAAAATATACTGATTTGGACTAATTTATGCCCAACGGGCGACGACAGAATCTAGTCTCTGTATACAATCCACGGGCAACCTAAACAAACAAAAACACACACAACACGAAGTGAACTTCCGGAGCAGAAGAAAGTGGTTATCGCGATGCGGTAACGTAACTAACTGCAGGGGCTTGCGCCTGATCGGAAGAGCATCCCCACAATCAAAAACCCCTCACAAACGAGAGGGGATCTGATAAAGTCTGCTACAACGGTCGTATCCATCCAAACCTCCGATATACGGTGCCATAAATCAACTTGGCATCATCGGAGAGGTGGACGGATAAATCCAAATAGCATCTGCCCCCAAGATTCAAGCCAGACGTCCCAACGTCCGGTCCGTGTTCCGGTGGTAAACAGATTCTGGCACGCCCGGTAAGACTTTTTCCTCTTTCCACTCCATTCTTCATGTGTCGTGTTTCGCGAACAAAATCGCGGTCCGCTATGGTTGCTTTTGGATTCGAGGTACTAAGATTTGGTGTCTTGTTCCTATGCAGAAGAAGAAAAAAATTGATGGCTTCCAGCTGCACAACTTGCAACAACAACTCCCGCTCCGCCCCAACTGGAGGAGTGACTTATGGGCCCAACATGGCCTCTAACTTTTCAATGCCGTTGGGGAAAGTAACTCAAGCCACTATCAAATTATTCTTCGGGACTATGATCCCACCAACGAGTTTCAGCGCCCCAGCGCCGCAGAAAGAAGCTTCCAAGAAGTCGGACTTCGATCGACTTGCAACAACAACGACCCCTCCCAACGGGCCGTCCAAATCCGATACCTCAGTCTTCAACAGGCTGGGTCAAAGCTCAGATGTCTCAATCTTCAACAGGCTGAACCAGAACCAAAACGGGCTCGCAAAGAGGCTCGTCATACCTGAAGGGGCTGCCCCAAAACGGATAACCCTCCCAACTCCTCCTACAAGTGAAGCCGTCAAAAGCGCTTCCACCATCAGAAAATCGGTCTTCGGAAGATTTGCCATTCCTCGACAAACCCTACCAAGGACATCAGTCTTCAATAGGCTGTCACCAGCAACAGTCCCTCACCAAAGCCAGGGACATGAAGAAGCCGCTTCCAAAACTGAGGCGGTCCCGTCTGCAAGACACGCTCGACGTCGCCACTGGCGCCGAGTGAGAAAAGATGGGGGCAACTCCCCATCTGGACTTACTCCGCCAGCTCCAATGGTAGAAGTTGATGCTTCTGTTCCAACCGGGAATAACTTTGATCTGCTTAGGAAGGTGCGAAATAACTCTCGAATGGCGGTGCTGAAGAAATCACCCCCGCCTGCAGAAACCACAGTGCGGGAAAAGACGGAGCGCCCCCATCAACGGCTCTCCTCGCAAATTCACAGGGTCTGGCAAAAAATCTAGGACTCCATGATTAATCAAAACTACTTTCGTCGACCGAAGAAATCAAAGGTTCGGCAAGAGAAAGACCATCCCTTCATCATACAGCGAGGGACTTCTCCCACACGGGTGCCTGTTACAACGACCCCTTTAACTTTGACCTCACACAAAAGGAGGAGGCCGGAGATGTTAGTTATATGTATGCCCTAGAGGCCATTACTATACATAGGATGTATATTGTAGTGGATACTTGGACATATATAGGAAGGACTTTCTTGCTCGACATGATAGTATGCTATCTGGTTGATCTTTACCTTAACGTGTACACTGATTGTCTCTCTGTTACATGTTGGTAAAGCCCTTAGGATGTATACTTGACTACCTGGACTATGATGCGGATCATACTAGTGGGGACATGGTAGTCCATAAGTACATCCTTCAAGGTCCCTAGTCGTGGGTGTATCGAGACGGGGCATCGATATACCAGAGTAGACTAGTGTATACCTTCTCGACCCATACAGATGGGCGATGGATGATCCCATATCCATTGGTGTTTGACATCAGAGATGATATACGGGTGCTCAGTGAAGACTGGGTACACTTGACGGACTCGCCAAGAACTCCCAGATGGTATTATACCTCACGTCAGATGGCAGTTCTCTGGTGACACTGGTACAGAGTAGTCTGTTGACCCGAGATCGTCAAAGAGTCTTGTGTGATTCCCACTGTGCTTTGATTTCCACCTTACCACGTCCAAGAGGGCGTGAAAAATGGTGGCTTTTAGGTACAGTCCTGAATCACATGGAGGCAATGAGCGATAGGAGGGGATTCGTCTCTCCCGGTATAGGGAGTTGATGTTGCGCTGTGTTCGATTGGCTATAACCGGAAATCCCTGGCCAGGGTTGCTGAGATTTACTGGTAAGTGTTACCTGTAGTTTCTCGAACTGTTATAGACCTCATATCGACACGACTTATCGAGCTATTGGGGTTTGACGTTTACCACCCCTAGGCGAGATATGCGACATATCAGACGACGAGACCGGACTGTACGGTAAGTGTTGCTGGTTGGATTCATAGGAGTGTGAGCGGGCTTGCTTGTCGATCTTCTGATCGCTCAATACCCGGATGGTCGTTACGTTTAGCAGACCGCTTGCGGCTTGTGGGTGTTTGATATGATCATCACCTGCTGCCGGCGTATTGACGAGTCTTTAGAGCCCTACACAGAGCTTTCCTGGCTCAAGCGAAACGAAATAGGAGCGCATATGAGATATGTGCGGGACCGAGAATAATGCGTGTATGTGATACCGTATTCTATTCTCGCGATGAATGTATCGAATGGTTGTATGTGATATAACCTAGTTATCGAATCAAGGATTGATCCGATAAGTCGATACATTAGATATTAGTCGGTCATATGCGATATGACCGGATCGTTAAATCAAGCGTTGATTTAATGATTTAATGCATAATTATATATTTGATATATTACTTTGCATTAACTAGTATTGGTTCACTTAAAATGGATTTTCTCACTTGAAGTGCACATTGTATATGTGATATATTTTTTGTGCACTTGATTGTATCATGTTTGATGATACATGCATGTTTGGGTGTATGTTTAGTTTAAACCTTGGTTAAGTAAATGGTTAGGGTTTTAATTTATTTACTCATTTATTTACTTTATTCTTTTTGGCAAAAGAAAATAAAATGGTGGCTTGTTTGTTTTATCTTTGAAGCTTCAAGAAGCTTTGACCATTTTGTTTCTTTTGCTAAACCTAACCATTCACCTAACCCTAGTTTATTCTCTACACTTAACCATGGTTGCTATATGATAAGTATTATCTTATTTTCTATTTTCCAAAAATACTTATCATATTCTTTTTCTTCTTCTTGAACAAAGAAGAAAACCTTGCTTCCATCAATGGCAACTTGAGAAAAAGAGTGAGAAATCCAATTCTAAAGTGAACCCACTTCCTATTTCTTCATCCTCTACCACTTGCCAAGTAGTATAGGGTGTTTTCTTCACAAGTTTCATGGCTTGGTGAAGTTAGAGCTTGATCTTGTGTTGCCTCGACGTAGATCATCTTCGGCATCGAAGTCGACGACCTAGCTCGCCCATTTCTCCGATGAAGCCGAGGCTAGAGCCCGGGATCCGATGATCGCAGCGAGGGGACATCATCATGGAGCTATGGAGGTGGAGCACCGGATCTACAAAGATTGTATTTCCTTTCACTTATTAGTAAAGCAGTTTACTAGTTGTCGTTTTCGCTTAAACTCTAGTCAACGATCCGTATTAGGGTTTCTCGGCACTTGTAATTTTTGAAATTGGCATGGTTGATGCCTTGTGAAACCTCATTAGTGTGCCTAGGAACCCTACAGTGGTATCAGAGCCTAGCTAGAGCCTTAGGCGAAGTGTAGACGATGTTAGAATTCCGATCGAACCCCGAAACCCTAAAAATGACCCCTCTCTGTACATTTTTACAAAACTTGGTTTTTTCCAGATTAAAAATGCTTAAAAAATTCAGCAGGGAGTTCTAAGAATTACGGTGCAAAAACGACCAAAAGATGTGCCCAAAGCGCGGCGGAACCGCGGCCAAAAGATGAGATTAGGCTTCCAATTTTGCACAGTAATTTGTCTCTTAAGGTGCTGAGTTTTCTGGGAATTTTTAATTTTCACTCAAGAGTTAAGTTTTCTGGGGTGTTTTGGAGCTTCGATGATTTGATCGGAAATTTCAAACTTTGTCTATGTGCTTTTCCAGGTAATTTTAGAATATGTTAAAAAGTTCCACCGGATATAAATACCCAATTTTTCCCCGCCGGGAAATTTCCAAGTGTTGGATTTTTCCATAGTTTAATGACGTTCTAAGTAGTGCAAGTAACACGATGGTCCCTCTAGAAGACAACAAACCTTAACTCGATTATGTGACCGTCTTGAACTGCCCTTTGAACCTTAGGGTTTGGGGCAGTACGGCGTGCCACATGTGAGGCGTTGGCTTGACCCTTCTACGGCTGGACCGTTGGTACTATGGCATGAAATGGATGTTTTTGAACTTATTTCAAGAGTTGAGCTGTTATTGGGAAAACTTGGGTGTTTGGATGTTCGATCGGAAAGTTTAACATTTTCTATTTATCTGGAATGGGATACAATACTTGGAATCCACAGGTAGTTATGAGATAACTGATATGAATGTTATAAACATACCACTTTAGTCTCACTTGATCGGTTGCCACAGAATTTTGATGCGATCAAAAGTCCGTCGCAATCACGTAGCGTACGCGGATACTCGCCGGGTAAACTTAATAGACAGGCTCACCCCATAGCCCCGACCAAGTGACTATAGGAGAACCCCGTCGCCGAAAGCATCCGTTCGGGTGCTCGCGGCAACGGTGTTCCGCCTTGGTGCACTTTGTCGACGGCGTCGTGGGTGCGGCCGCCTACTGAAGTTTGCGACGAGCATTCGATCAGGATGTCGGGAGTCCTGTTGAAGTGCCCGACTTGATATTGAAAAGTGTTTTCGATAATGAGACTAAAATGCGGGGTTTATAATTGTTAGACATGCGATGTCTAAGGAATTCATTTGATTAGGCATGCGATGTCTAAAGAGGTTGCGGATTCCAACTGTTGTAGTTTTACACTTTCTTTTCTGTGACCGTAAGTGTAATATGTGATATCGCCGGTTTCGTTACTATATGTCAACGACAATTGGGATGCGCATATTTACTTATGTTGATGACATGTGATGTTATGTGTTGCTGGATATGTTATATTGGATCGTCGTGTTTGAATAGCCGGGGGGTTTTTATGTGAGATGAGTGTTTTTCATTTTCATTCATGTAAAAACTTGTATGTAATATTCTTTTATTGGGACACTTCCAGGTTGCGGAAGATGTCACCATTTGTATATTATTTAATTTTCCGCACTAGGATAGACCCAAGGAGGGGAGCACAAGTAACCGGGTTCTGGAGTCCAGTGGGAGACTAACTCGAGGAGTCGAGTCCGGGTCACCTAACTCTAGAATTGGTAGGGTTGCTTGCCGCTCTCGTAAGGGTCTTGGGGTGTGGGTTTGGCTATTCATCGCGACCATGGAATCCGTGTTTTATACTGGCTCGTATTGAAAACACGGACGTCCTGGTATATCCAATATTTCATATGTTTCTTCTGCTGCGATATCTGTGATGTGATCATGTGATATTCTGTGATAGATACTATATATAGTATATATGATATATTATATAGACGTTACTTATGTTTTACACCCGTGCTAGCCCTGCCCTGCTCTGCCGTTAGTTACCTAACCTAACGGTGCACGAGAGGACATCGAGGCGAATGCGGATGGCATAAGTGTACGTTGTATTTATCTGTGATGTTTAGGAACTTAAATGATGGGACTTCATTAATGAGATTAATGAAATAAAAGAAACCTAAGATGTTGTGGAATCGAATTTCAAAAATAAAACAGGTAGCTACAGTTCTTGCTTTGCACAGCGGTATATATGATATATCCTGCACCTTATTCGATGAGGAAAGGGCCGACGATCCCTTCACCGGGAGTGACCCCTTTAGCAATAACTGGCAGATGCTACACACTCGGTTTATCTTTTGATTGCTTCTATAGTTTCTGCTTTGCACAGTGATATATATGTAAGTGCACGGCGGCGCCCCGGCCGTCAATCCGACGGCCAAACGCGGAAACGGTGATAAATTTTAATTTTTGCGGACTTAGCAAACCGGCACCACCGCGCACTAAAACCCCGGGTCGTGCCATTAAACTAGTCTAAGCTAACAAGAGGACGGGTTAGAGATATACCGAATGATCCGAGTCCTCCGGTCTTCATCTCCACTCCGATCTCCTCGCGGGATCTCCGTCCGTCTCCTCCTCGTCGGAAAGGGCACCACGAAGCCGGGTACTTTTACGGGCTCCCACCTCAATACCGAGGCAACTCGGGCGCGAAGTAAGCTGGCCGACGCGTCCAAGATTTGCTGTAGAATGTGTAGGGTTGAAGCTATGTCTCATTTGGGTTTGTTGCCATTTGAAGATGATGGAGGAAACAAGATAAGAAAAATGGTGCTTGCATTTTTCTTAACATGAAAAATGAGATCAAGAATGCTACTCTCTCAAAGATGAAGCTCTCTTTTTCTTCTCTTTTTCTTCTCTCTTTTCTCATAAAAACATCCATCCTTAGAAAATGGTGGTGGAAAGATTATGAAGCATGAAGGGAGGTGATGGTAGGAGCATAAGTGGTGACCACATCCAAAACATAATCATAACCATCTCACATCAAACTCTAATCACATCTAATCCTTTCTTATCAACAAAAAGCAAGTGAAGAGAATGGAATCAAAAAGATGCTATCATAATAAATCATCTTGCAAATAAATCCTCCACAATGTGTTATTTGCAAACTTGCAAATAACACCCTCCATCGGAAAAGTCCGGCCGGGAAAGAACAAAGGAAAACCGGCCGGAACGGAATGCAAACTGGCAACTCCAGAAAACTGGTCCCGTAATAAATTACAGGAAAACCCCATACTGTGCATACACACCCGCATCTGTATTCCGTCCGGATACAAATGCAATGAGACAAAATCTACACTGTACTAAACTAGGATCCGGCTTAAACTAAAGCCGGCTAGTAATATCCGTCCGATCCTGATCCGTGCAATACCGCATGTATCTGATCGAACCCTGCCATATACCCATACGGCCATTAGTACAAACCGTCCGATCCTGATCCGTGCAATACCGCACGTATCTGATCGGACCCTGCCATATCTCCATACGGCCTCTACAGCGTTTCGCTCGAAAGCTTGAGTAACTGAAAGTGTGGTGGACTCTAAAGACTCGTCAATACTATGGCTGTGGATTTAACCACCAGCACGTCAGAGGTATAAGCCAATACGTGACGGGCCACCAGCTATTGACCAAAAGGGACGTCGATGAGCGAACTCATCCTGACACCCTACTGATCCTGTCAGTGACAATATCCGTACAGTCCGGTCCGTTCGTCTATGAGCATCGCATGTCGGGCCTAGGGGGTTGGTAAAAGTCAGACCCCCAAAAGCGGTACAAGTCGTGTCGGAGTGTAGCCCAGAACACCCTGAGATACTACTAGAATACCTACCAGTAAATCTCCTGCCTTGGCCAAGGACTTCGTGTAATGGCTCTCCTAGACACAGCGCGACCTCACCCCCAATACCGGGAGAGACGAACCCCTGAAGATCCGCTCACTGTCTCCATGTGGCTCGGGACTGTACCCAACTAAAACCTGTTTGCACGACTCCTTTGAGCCGTGGTAGGGTAGTAATCAAAGTACAGTGGGAACTCACACGAGACAAATGACGATCCCCAGGTCGATGAACTAACCTGTACACATGTCACCTGGGAACTGCTATCTGACATGAGGTATAAGACCAACTAGCATGTTCCCGGCGAGTCCTGTCCGGTGTACTCATAACCCAATGAGCACCTGTATACATTTTAGGTGAACCTACTGACACCAGTGGCTTGTGAGACCGGCCACCGCCCCTCGTCGGGGTCTCGACTGTATACACTAGTCTACTCTGGAGAATCGATGCCCTGTCTCGAAACTCCCATGACTAGGGACCTTTTAAGGATGTCCTTATAGACTCCAGCTCTCACTTATATGATCGCCCTCATACTGCTGGCAGTCAAGCAAGAATCCTAGGGGCTCTATCAACGTGCAATAGCGACACGTCAGGTCACCTAAAGCAGTACACGATGATAAAGGTAAACCAGATAGCATACTATCATCTCGAGTAAGACTGTCCTACCGGGATAGGTCCTCCCTCAATCATTGCAATCACGTGCCTGTGATCCAATAATTGACTCTGAGGGCACTATCTCCAACAATCTCCCACTTGCACTCAAGGCAAATTATTGCGATGTCGCATACTCACAGCCCGTGTGATACCGAACACCCAACTCCTCTACTAGTCAGTCGCACAAAGCCTGTTTGCGAAACTATTGCGTTCGGGGAATAGCCTCAGTGAGTGGATCCGCCTAGATGTTTCTTTCTATGTCTCTCTATATCTCAAGTTCGCGGAGAAAGCCATCTCCCGAAATGAGCAATACCTGTCTTAGAGTGTCTGGATGTTTGATGGGACCGAGCTCATAAATGAACTCCAAATCCAAACTTCTTAGACTGTATCGTCAACTGAACTTAATCAGTATCCTGCGCCATGCCTCCCTCAGTATTGCCTTGGACCACCTGTCCAGAATACTACCCCTCGTCAGAAGGAAAACTATAACTCTGACAACCTCCTTGTCGTCCAGGTCACCTTGGAAGCCTGGAATGATAACTGTCCCCCGAATGAGGCCGTCGTTATCATATCCCTAGAACATCCACTTATGTTCTAAAACTGCTTCCGACTGTTTCTCCAGGATTGGGTCAATGTCAACTTATTGCATCTAGTGCAAGAACAACATCTGGTGTGGTACTTGACATCTCATGATTGACTCAATTGCCTAAGCAAGTGATCTGCCAATCATGCACATCCCTCTCTACTTTAGTCTATAAGACACCTTTAGAGAGGGTGACTCCATCACCTGCAGGTACACTACCGTGCCAGGAGTCTTCCATTCTAAATACTCTTAGAATGCTGTCAAAGTACCCTCATTGGGAAACCACCCAAATCTAGATCTAAAACCATAGATCTAGTAACCAGTATGTCAGATATAATGACCAAGTCCTTTGTGGAGAAACCACCGTGTGACGACCAAAGTATAACCGATCGTAGTATAGGAATATCACTTCCTACTCTGTGTATGTCATCCAAATACCAGGATATCACACCCTACTACCTTCTCAACAGATCCATCCCCTATTCTGATGAAGTCAAACCTATGACTGTCACATCAGAAATAGATGATCTTTCTCCGCTACATCTGCTTTAGTCTATAAATAGACATGAGCCTGATATCCACCAATGCTTCCGCTGCTCCCACTGACTACGACAACCCTCTGGCAGAGTCATATAGACGTGCACTTCTAAAGCTAGTTTAGAACGACGCTATACTCATCCTCCTGCCGGGTCTCGCAGCCTGGAACAACAACAATGGCAAGTGTGGGTAAACAAGAACTTCCCTGTCACCGTCCTTGAGGCTACCGGAGTACCTCTCGGGTGCCTGAAGTTACCCACCTTATCTGCGGGGTGGCCAATGGAATGTCAAATCAGATTGAATCTTTAGGTTCCTTATCAAATCTTCAGTAATCGTTTGCGGTTCTGGAATCACTTCCAGTTCTACCATACTCCCACTACTGTTTTTGAAAAAATCCATTTTTAATAAAACTGTGGCGAGTCCAGAACAATATTTCTATTGATATGCCAGATGGTAGAAAATCAACCCTCGTCATAGCCTGGGTCAACCCACAAACAGCCATTACAGAAACGTGCCTTGAGCTGTCCAGTGTCTGGTTTTAATCATAAGCCGGACAACTCCCCGTACCTTAACAACGTTAAGATATGAACTGTTCTATATCCAATATAGAACCAGAGGCACTGAATTAATTGAACCAGATTCAAATCATGCAGCTATCTCCAGTGCATGTCAACTAAATGGATGGAGGCCGATCAGCGTTACTCAACTTAGGAATGCTTCCAATTATGAGTAACCTGAAAAGAGAAGCAATTTCTCTTTATCTTTACCATCAACTGAATACCATACACAAGTATCTACATCTTCGATCACTTTGAAGAATCCCGATACTTGCTACACTTGGTTCTCTACTCTATTCAAATACCTATAACTCCTCAAAACTTAGACCCTGTGTTTCTACGAAACACATGTCTAAGAACTAGAGAAGTTAAAAGTAAACAGAATATAGTATGAGGACCAACCCCTCTGTCCTAATGGACACTGGACAACATACAATACTCTGTATAAGTCCGCCGAGTCTAACAACTCTTTCACTGTGTGTCGTAGGTTGAATACTGTACTTATGGTTAAGAAGAATTACACCGCTGTTTAATGCTCCTTACCTAACCATCCACTGATATAGATAAATGTCATCGACATAATATCAAAAGGTATATCTCACTCTATGAAAATAGACGTACAGATATATCAATTTAAAATTGGTGCACAACAGCGGATATTCAAAACCAAATATTTGCCGACCGGCAAACAGCCCAGGTGATCTCCTCAAATATCACCGATTACAACGAATCCCGATATAATGAGGATGATCACCCAATTCCCAATAACTTACTCCCTCTCATCATCTGTAAAACCATACAGATGTGAGAATCAAACCTGGTAAATACATACCCTGGAGCAAGTGTCTAATCGGGAAATCAGTTTTCTTTTAACAGTACACAGTGAAACTGAAACATTGAAATGTTTCGTTGGGGTATCCCGGTATTCCTAGTAATGCCTCTACCATTATCCAGATTCACAACTATAACCGTATAATTCTTTGCCACCTCTCCAAATCCCTTTATATGTCTTTAGTCGTTACCTTCTGTACACCCCTTAGGCCAAATGGTTTTCTTCCTTCCCTACCGTTCGGCACCAGCCAATGGTTTGGAAGAAGACTATCCAATAAGCATAAAGGGTGTACTGTCCTAATCCTAGGAGCATTCGCAATGCGAGAGAAGGTGAGGATAAAAGACACCTGAATAAACCTTATTCCTATTTCTCCTGAACCAGAATCCATCCCCGAACTGGAACAAGTTCCTTTCGAGTTCGTATATAACCATACGATGGAGCATCCAAATAAACTGTGGATCTTCGTAGTGATACGGAGTGTTCTGGAGAAATACAAAGGTGATTTAGGATTGGCGAAGAAATACTTGGTTTGGTCGTGAATACCAGTCGCAATTTACTTTGCCCTCTTACTAATCCCTTGCTTTGTCTTAATCTTAATACCTTCTGCACACCGTTTAGGCTAATTGGTCTTCTTCATTCCACACTGTTCGGCACCAGCCTAAAGTTTGGAAGAAGACTATACAATTTGCGTAATAGGTGTACTATCTCCTAAACTAAGGAGTACTCGCAACCTGAGAGAAGGTAAAAAGGAAAAGACAACTGAATAATACTATCCGTTTTCTCCAGAACCGGAAACCATCCTCGAATTCCTTCGAGTTCGTATCTAACCATACGATGGCTTTGTCCAATGGAAGTGGACGTTCGCAGTAATACGGGGTGTCCTGGAGAAAAGGGTAAAAGTAGGAGTGGCAATGAGGTCTGCAACTCTGACAATCCAAAAGCCAGTGTTAAGAAGGTTCGGTCAACTTGGTCACTGAGTCATAGTCTTAGGGTCGGGTCAATGGTCGCTGCCAGAGAGAGAGAGAAAAGAAACACTCAGCGTGCACTCTAACCTAGATCAGAACGGTTATCCCTTTATCTAATCTGGAAACCTCCCACTGTACCTCAAATTCTCCTCCAAACCTGAAAGAAGAATTAGTCGGGGATACCCGAGGAGTAAACTAACTCATCAGTGGGAATCGGGATCCAACTCTCATCGCATGATAACGTGATGTAATCCGCTCACGTCATCACACTCCAGAAGGTATGTGCATGTCTGGCAAGTTTCAGTTCTTTTGAAACTCCCGATGTGGATTTTTACCCCATGCTCTTATGACCTTGACTAAGGCCAACAAATCATAAGTCACATGTCAAGTTCTACCCGTCATTGTCCAGGTTGATTTGAACCCACCCGTACAAGCCCTTGACTAGGGCCAACAAGGCTATACGACTGTCCCAAACCAACGCATCTATCTATGCAACATATGAATACCCAATAGCTACCAAACACTGTGCCTTGACTAAGGCCAACAAACACAGCTTGAATACTATTGACTACCCATATGAAACGACGGAGGGCTACGAATGGTTTCTGGCGAAAATCTTTAACGTAATGAACTTGATATCGTTGAAGGAACGGATAGCTTTTTAGAAAATATAGTGACGAAAACCTTTACTAAAGAGGTCACTCCCGGTGAAGGGATCTCGGCTCTTTCCCCGTAGAATGGGATGCTGGATATTCATAATAGAATATCACTGTGCAAAGCAAAAGTAATCGGCTATAGTGAAGTTAATGCGCTGACGCAAACTTCTGTCCAAGGGGTCACTCCCGGTGAAGGGATCTCGGCCCTTGCCTCGTCGACTGAGGAGCAGGATATTCCAAATGAATACCACGACGCAAAACAAAAGTGAACGTCCTTGCAATAACAGCTTTTTGAAAAGTGTTCCAACAACATCAGATTAGGTTTGTTTAACTTGCATTGATCCGAATCAATGCAGTCCCATCAATTGATCACACCACAAAGAATGAAAATATACTGACGTACGTATATGCCATCCGCATTCGCCACTGGGTCCCGTCATCACCCGTTAGGTTAGCTAACTAACGGCAGAGCGGGGACTGGACTAGCGCGGATGAAAAACATATACAACATCTACTAATATATATACCAATATATAGTATTTCGCTCAAGGCGTGAATAAAATGCAACATCACAGAAATGTACAGCATCACAGAACAATACAGATATCTGGGATCCCCGGGTTTCACAGAGCCACTACTGAAACCCGACGTTCCTCTGGTCGTGTGGATAGCCTGTGCAATGAAAACCTATACCCCCTACGAGTGCGGCGAATAGCCAGCCAATCCTGGAGTGAAGCCCTCTCCGTCCCAATGCCATGAGATGCGGGCTTGTTGCCTTCTAGAACCCGGCTATCCGTGCACCCCTCCGCGGGGTAATCCTAGTACAGAAAGTAAAATATACATACAACGGGTACATCGACCGCAACCTGGTCGTGCCCCAAAAGAATAATACAAACAGGCAGTGACGGCAGTCCACATGTCGGACGCTCGCCCCGCAATATCAAATGTACATAATACAACCGCACTGTACTAGCATTGCATCCAGGCTATCCCCACCGACCGATCCGCAACATCACAGCATAAACATAGAACATCAACGTGAAAGTCACGTTCGCAAATCCGTCTAACCGGGCTATAGCAGTTAGACGGGATTTACCGATCGAGTGACATTCACGGTCGCAGATATAATGTAAATACTGTGAAAAATGTGTTTAAAATATCCGATCGATCAAAAATTAACAAGTGGGCCCCCAATCAAAACTGTAGCACTCACAGAAAACCTGGGCCTAATTTTAATATTCCAAAACCTATATTTTAAGCCCAGAAAGCCTCTGAAAAAAATTGGTGAAGTGATCTCCACAGTGTGCGGCGGAAGAGCGGCGGAATGGGGGTATATGCGGCGGTTCCGCGCTCCCACTGTGGATTCACTTCATCGAAATTTTACAGAGTTCTTAGATTTTCCAGTACATCAATATTTTACAACCTGAAAAATTTTTCGAGACCAAAATATTTCAACAGAAACTGATGCCAACAAAAATGTAGATTTTGGAGTTTTGGTCGATCGGAAATGCAAAAACACATCAAATGAAGCTAGACGAAGTTTATGGCGAGGCTCTGATACCAATGTAAGTGCACGGCGGCGCCCCGGCCGTCAATCCGACGGCCAAACGTGGAACCGGTGATAAACTTTAATTTTTGCGAACTTAGCAAACCGGCACCACCGCACACTAAAACCCCGGGTCGTGCCATTAAACTAGTCTAAGCTAACAAGAGGACGGGTTAGAGATATACCGAATGATCCGAGTCCTCCGGTCTTCATCTACACTCCGATCTCCTCGCGGGATCTCCGTCCGTCTCCTCCTCGTCGGAAAGGGCACCACGAAGCCGGGTACTTTTACGGGCTCCCACCTCAATACCGAGGCAACTCGGGCGCGAAGTAGGCTGGCCGACGCGTCCAAGATTTGCTGTAGAATGTGTAGGGTTGAAGCTATGTCGCATTTGGGTTTGTTGCCATTTGAAGATGATGGAGGAAACAAGATAAGAAAAATGGTGCTTGCATTTTTCTTAACATGAAAAATGAGATCAAGAATGCTACTCTCTCAAAGATGAAGCTCTCTTCTTCTTCTCTTTTTCTTCTCTCTTTTCTCATAAAAACATCCATCCTTAGAAAATGGTGGTGGAAAGATTATGAAGCATGAAGGGAGGTGATGGTAGGAGCATAAGTGGTGACCACATCCAAAACATAATCATAACCATCTCACATCAAACTCTAATCACATCTAATCCTTTCTTATCAACAAAAAGCAAGTGAAGAGAATGGAATCAAAAAGATGCTATCATAATAAATCATCTTGCAAATAAATCCTCCACAATGTGTTATTTGCAAACTTGCAAATAACACCCTCCATCGGAAAAGTCCGGCCGGGAAAGAACAAAGGAAAACCGGCCGGAACGGAATGCAAACTGGCAACTCCAGAAAACTGGTCCCGTAATAAATTACAGGAAAACCCCATACTGTGCATACACACCCGCATCTGTATTCCGTCCGGATACAAATGCAATGAGACAAAATCTACACTGTACTAAACTAGGATCCGGCTTAAACTAAAGCCGGCTAGTAATATCCGTCCGATCCTGATCCGTGCAATACCGCACGTATCTGATCGAACCCTGCCATATACCCATACGGCCATTAGTACAAATCGTCCGATCCTGATCCGTGCAATACCGCACGTATCTGATCGGACCCTGCCATGTCTCCATACGGCCTCTACAGCGTTTCGCCCGAAAGCTTGAGTAACTGAAAGTGTGGTGGACTCTAAAGACTCGTCAATACTATGGCTGTGGATTTAACCACCAGCACGTCAGAGGTATAAGCCAATACGTGACGGGCCACCAGCTATTGACCAAAAGGGACGTCGATGAGCGAACTCATCCTGACACCCTACTGAGCCTGTCAGTGACAATATCCGTACAGTCCGGTCCGTTCGTCTATGAGCATCGCATGTCGGGCCTAGGGGGTTGGTAAAAGTCAGACCCCCAAAAGCGGTACAAGTCGTGTCGGAGTGTAGCCCAGAACACCCTGAGATACTACTAGAATACCTACCAGTAAATCTCCTGCCTTGGCCAAGGACTTCGTGTAATGGCTCTCCTAGACACAGCGCGACCTCACCCCCAATACCGGGAGAGACGAACCCCTGAAGATCCGCTCACTGTCTCCATGTGGCTCGGGACTGTACCCAACTAAAACCTGTTTGCACGACTCCTTTGAGCCGTGGTAGGGTAGTAATCAAAGTACAGTGGGAACTCACACGAGACAAATGACGATCCCCAGGTCGATGAACTAACCTGTACACATGTCACCTGGGAACTGCTATCTGACATGAGGTATAAGACCAACTAGCATGTTCCCGGCGAGTCCTGTCCGGTGTACTCATAACCCAATGAGCACCTGTATACATCTTAGGTGAACCTACTGACACCAGTGGCTTGTGAGACCGGCCACCGCCCCTCGTCGGGGTCTCGACTGTATACACTAGTCTACTCTGGAGAATCGATGCCCTGTCTCGAAACTCCCATGACTAGGGACCTTTTAAGGATGTGCTTATAGACTCCAGCTCTCACTTATATGATCGCCCTCATACTGCTGGCAGTCAAGCAAGAATCCTAGGGGCTCTATCAACGTGCAATAGCGACACGTCAGGTCACCTAAAGCAGTACACGATGATAAAGGTAAACCAGATAGCATACTATCATCTCGAGTAAGACTGTCCTACCGGGATAGGTCCTCCCTCAATCATTGCAATCACGTGCCTGTGATCCAATAATTGACTCTGAGGGCACTATCTCCAACAATATATGATATATCCCGCACCACATTCGACGAGGAAAGGGCCGACGATCCCTTCACCGGGAGTGACCCCTTTAGCAAAACTAGAAAAGCCTAAAAAACACTCCATTTTAAAATCATTTGATTCTACAACGATATCAAGTTCATTACGCAATAGGTTTTCAAAAAAAACCTGTCGTAGCCCTCCGTCATTTCAGATAAGTCCTAGTTAGTATTCGTGCTGCGGTAGTTTGGCATGCGTCAAGGCGTAGTGTACGGTAGCTAACTAGTGCTTATCTGCTAGCATACGATGCGATTGGATTAGGGTATTCATACGGCGTTGTTTGGCATGCGTCAAGGGTCGTGCGGGTGGGTTTAATTCAATCAAGAAATGTACGGGTTGAACTTGACTAGCGGACTATGGGTTGTTTGGCATGCGTCAAGGTCATAGCACGCTAGGGGCAAAATATTATCGGGAATTTCAAGTGTTGAAATTTGCAATGAGATTGCATACCTTCTATGAGATAGTTGGATCCCGATACCCACTGCGAGTAATTGTTACTCCTGGAAGAGTTTTACACATTACAATTAGCCGATCAAGTAGGTGTCTAGAAAGGTGTTAACGAGGTTAGGCCTCTGGGAAAACGAGCTTTACATTAATTAGGTTCGTGCGAAAGCACGGGGGACCTCCCTCAAAGTACCGACATTGGCATGGCTGAAAGATTGGCGAACTTATAGTGTGTAATTAATCCCGGCTAGTCTTTCTTTTTAGGGTTTGAAGGAAGATTTGATAAAAACAGTGGGAGCCATCCCGATTAGATAAAATAATAACCAATCTATTCTTGCAAGAGCGCATGCTGAGTGTTTTCTTCTCTCTCTCTCCAGGTAGCGACCATATCACGCCTTAATCAAGATAATAATACGGAATATTGACCGAACCCGCTTGTTGTACTGAGCTGGGGAACGTTGGTCCCGCTCCAACTTATAATTGTTATAAGACAGAGCAGGAAATTGGGGATTACCAGAATTTCCGTGCCGCCCAAACGAAGAAAGTGCATACTGATGCATCATCTTCGGGTGTGTTCATTATACAGAACTGTTTCTCAGTATTCTTTATGTCCTGGATATGAGATACCGGATCAGGATCCCGTATATGTAATTTGTTACATAGGCTACAGATAGGTAAAGAACTGAGAACGGGTGATAAGTTTCATGAGACAGAAAACGGGGCAAGTGTTGCAGCCAAGTCTTTTGGTCACTGTCACCCTGTATTACCAATACATTGATTCTGAACGAATGTTATTGGATACCGAACCTGATATACAAAATCATATCAGTCTCTTTATTAGTAAAGAAAGGATATAATTTTTTATTGTTGGATAATGTTTAGAACATTTCCTATATCAAGAGTTGGTCGGTTCAGGCACGTTATCTAAAAGCATTAATGTTCTAAATCAAACTACAGTTCTTAGTATACGGAACACACAAAAGAGGAAGAGTTCAGAAATGAACGGATCCTTCTTAAGGTTTTGTAGACTAGGTCATATCAATGTGACCCGATTAGCTTAAGTTACATAGTAGATGCATATTTAAATCAGTTTGAATTTACATCTTATGAAACTTGCGAGTCATGTCACAAAGATATAATGACCTCAGCTCTGTTTATTGGAAACAGAGAAAGAGTTAGTAAACTCTTGGGACTGATACATGATGATGTATGTAAGGTCCCCTGTCTGCACATGCCAGGACCGGTTCTTTGTACTTCATTACATTCTCTGATGATCTCTCAAGATTCAGTCATATGTTCCTGTTGTAACACAAGTCTGAACCTTTTGAGATATTCACAGAATATAAGTTAGAAGTAGAGAACCAATACGGGTATAAGTATTATGTCCTTTGATGAGATCAAGGAGGAGAATACTTGAGCACAGAAATCCTGGACTATTTTAAAGGAGAATGAGATTATCTCTCAGCATTACTCCTCCGTATACACCATAGCACGATGGTATATCGGGGTGGAGCAATAGCACCCTATGTGATATGGTGTGCTCTATGATGAGTACTACTGAGTTTTCTATTTCCTTTTGGGAGTTATGCACTTGAGAAGCTGCATACCTATTGAATAGGGTTCAAATCAAATCAGTTGCCTACCACTCCATATGAGATATGGTATGGGAAGAGCCCATGTCTTAAGCTAGTTAGGATTTGGGGTTGACCGATCTATGTCTAAAAGCAAAATCCAGACAAGCTCGAGGCAAGGTCTGTAATGTAGAACTGGAAAGGTTCCAGCTATACAAACTACAGCAGATGATTTGATAAAACCAAAGGATTCAATAGTTACCAACGAACCTCAGCCTCTCCGCCGATCTAGTAGGGTTCCTTACCCACCTGAGAGATACTTCGGTTTCTCTATGACAGTGGGAGCGAGGATTGCATCATGAGATGATGACCCAACTAGTTTCCAGCTGGCCATCAGGAGTGGGACTCTGTAAGAATGGCTGGATGCTTAGCGATCTGAGATGGAATCCTTATACACCAACAAAGTATGGACTTTGGTTGCTATATCTGAAGGGTTAAATCCCTATCAGGAGCAAGTATATCTTGAGAAGATTACTTGGTGTAGATGGAAAAGTTGAGACTTTCAAAGCTAGACTTGTTAAAGGTTTGCATCATTAACCAGGTATGGATCATGATGAAACCTTTTCTAAGGAGCTATGCTTAAGTCCATCCAGATCCTACTTGCCACGGCTACATACCATGACCGCGATATCTGGCGGTTGGGTGCCATGACTGCTTTTCGAAATGATGTTTTAGAAGAGTGCGTCTATAAGTACACAGCCAGAGGGCCTCGTAGACAGTGGGAGCAGCGGAAACGTGTGCAAGATGTTTTATGTGATAAAGCAGGCATCGCGGAGTTGGAACGTCTGTTTTGATGTGTTAGTCAAAGAGTTTGACATCATCAAAATGGTAGATGAACCTTGTATAAACAAAAGGGTTGTAGGGAGTATGGTGGTGATCCTCGTAGAGTACGTGGATGACATACTCTTGATAAGAAAGGAGTTTCCTATGCTACGCTCGGTCAATCTCCGCTTATCACAATGATTCTCCATATAGGATCAAAGTGATACCTCCTAAATCCTGGGTTTTGGATCTATGAAATAGATCTAATTGGATGTTAGGATACTCACTGGTTGTAGTGAGATGGTATCAATTGATCCTGGGGAGAATCACTGGAAGTGTTCCAGGGT
The DNA here is from genome assembly GCA_030015575.1 of Agapanthus africanus. Taxonomy (NCBI): domain Eukaryota; kingdom Viridiplantae; phylum Streptophyta; class Magnoliopsida; order Asparagales; family Amaryllidaceae; genus Agapanthus; species Agapanthus africanus. The sequence continues at coordinate 386,148,880 of JASDDO010000019.1, read as the reverse complement.
GATAAGGACGACTGAATGTCAGTCACGGGCATTGTCTTTACCCATAGTAAAGGGACGGTATGTTGGAAGAGTTCCAAGCTAGATACCGTGGCTAACTAGACGATAAAGGCAGGATACATCGCTACTTAAGATGCTACCAAAGAGGATGTTTGGGTGTATATTGGTTCATGAGATGAACTACGTTCCTACCATTGTGAGACAATGGAGTTGTGGCTTATGCCAAGGAACGCCGGTCCCATCAGTGATCCAGACATTTTCTAAGGCAGTGTCACCTGATCATGGTGATGGTTGATCTCCAAGGGATCAAGGTCAGGAGAGTAGACTCAGAGGACAACACGGCGAATCCACTCACAAAGGCCTTTTCCCAGAGAGAGACTTTCATGGGATGGTTGAGTATGAGATACTACAACCACTGCTATCAGATGGCCCTAGTGCAAGTGGGAGATTGTTAGTTATATGTATGCCCTAGAGGCCATTACTATACATAGGATGTATATTGTAGTGGATGCTTGGACATATATAGGAAGGACTTTCTTGCTCGACATGATAGTATGCTATCTGGTTGCTCTTTACCTTAACGTGTACACTGATTGTCTCTCTGTTACATGTTGGTAAAGCCCTTAGGATGTGTACTTGACTACCTGGACTATGATGCGGATCATACTACTGGGGACATGGTAGTCCATAAGTACATCCTTCAAGGTCCCTAGTCGTGGGTGTATCGAGACGGGGCATCGATATACCAGAGTAGACTAGCGTATACCTTCTCGACCCATACAGATGGGCGATGGATGATTCCATATCCATTGGTGTTTGACATCAGAGATGATATACGGGTGCTCAGTGGAGACTGGGTACACTGGACGGACTCGCCGAGAACTCCCAGATGGTATTATACCTTACGTCAGATGGCAGTTCTCTGGTGATACTGGTACAGAGTAGTCTGTTGACCCGAGATCGTCATAGAGTCTTGTGTGATTCCCACCGTGCTTTGATTTCCACCTTACCACGTCCAAGAGGGCATGCAAAACGGTGGCTTTTGGGTACAGTCCCGAATCACATGGAGGCAATGAGCGATAGGAGGGGATTCGTCTCTCCCGGTATAGGGAGTTGATGTTGCGCTGTGTTCGATTGGCTATAACCGGAAATCCCTGGCCAGGGTTGCTGAGATTTACTGGTAAGTGTTACCTGTAGTTTCTCGAACTGTTATAGACCTCATATCGACACGACTTATCGAGCTATTGGGGTCTGACGTTTACCACCCCAGGCGAGATATGCGACATATCAGACGACGAGACCGGACTGTACGGTAAGTGTTGCTGGTTGGATTCACAGGAGTGTGAGCGGGCTTGCTCGTCGATCTTCTGATCGCTCAATACCCGGGTGGCCGTTACGTTTAGCAGACCGCTTGCGGCTTGTGGGTGTTTGATATGATCATCACCTACTGCCGGCGTATTGACGAGTCTTTAGAGTCCTACACAGAGGTTTCCTGGCTCAAGCGAAACGAAATAGGAGCACATATGAGATATGTGCGGGACCGAGAATAATGCGTGTATGTAATACCGTATTCTATTCTCGCGATGAATGTATCGAATGGTTGTATGTGATATAACCTAGTTATCGAATCAAGGATTGATCCGATAAGTCGATACATTGGATATTAGTCGGTCATATGCGATATGACCGGATCGTTAAATCAAGCGTTGATTTAATGATTTAATGCATAATTATATATTTGATATATTACTTTGCATTAACTAGTATTGGTTCACTTAAAATGGATTTTCTCACTTGAAGTGCACATTGTATATGTGATATATTTTTTGTGCACTTGATTGTATCATGTTTGATGATACATGCATGTTTGGGTGTATGTTTAGTTTAAACCTTGGTTAAGTAAATGGTTAGGGTTTTAATTTATTTACTCATTTATTTACTTTATTCTTTTTGGCAAAAGAAAATAAAATGGTGGCTTGTTTGTTTTATCTTTGAAGCTTCAAGAAGCTTTGACCATTTTGTTTCTTTTGCTAAACCTAACCATTCACCTAACCCTAGTTTATTCTCTACACTTAACCATGGTTGCTATATGATAAGTATTATCTTATTTTCTATTTTCCAAAAATACTTATCATATTCTTTTTCTTCTTCTTCTTCTTCTTGAACAAAGAAGAAAACCTTGCTTCCATCAATGACAACTTGAGAAAAAGAGTGAGAAATCCAATTCTAAAGTGAACCCACTTCCTATTTCTTCATCCTCTACCACTTGCCAAGTAGTATAGGGTGTTTTCTTCACAAGTTTCATGGCTTGGTGAAGTTGGAGCTTGATCTTGTGTTGCCTCGACGTAGATCATCTTCGGCATCGAAGTCGACGACCCAGCCTGCCCATTTCTCCGATGAAGCTGACGCTAGATCCCGGGATCCGATGATCGCAGCGAGGGGACATCATCACGGGGCTATGGAGGTGGAGCACCGGATCTACAAAGGTTGTATTTCCTTTCACTTATTAGTAAAGCAGTTTACTAGTTATCGTTTTCGCTTAAACTCTAGTCAACGATCCGTATTAGGGTTTCTCGGCACTTGTAATTTTTGAAATTGGCATGGTTGATGCCTTATGAGACCTCATTAGTGTGCCTAGGAACCCTACAGGAGAAAGTCCCACCGGTTGCGGCAAATTCCAAAGGCGATGAACCTAAACGCCCCAAGTTTGGAGTCATGATCGTATATACGGTTTACATGGCTTCCGGAAAAGATGAAAGTCATGCATCCGTAGGTTACCGGCCGCAAACTCGGTTGCTGACAAAAGCTCAGGAGCAATAACAAATGCTTCAAGAGATGCTGACCAAAATGACAGCACTCACCGGGCAGAAAGAAAGTCCGGATCCAACAGCCGAACATCGCCAAGAACAGGAGACCGATACAGATTTCCTGCGAAGGGTGCTTGGAAGAAAAGACAAAAAAGCTGCTGAGCAAGCCGCCAACACAAAGCAGATGGCGCTCCTGTTTCGGGATATGGTTGGAATGATGATTTAGCCAGAACCCCCAGCCGAGAATCCGCCGATAATCATCGAGGATGACAGAGGGGAAACATCAAATCCTCTTCTGGCTTTATCAGTGGCTAAGGAGGAAATGATCTCTGAGGCTGCTCTTGATGATTACATCGCTCAACAAATACTAGATCATCAAGCAAATGGAGCGGCCGTCCAAACTGTCAGAACTGGGCGACCGTATCCAGGCTGGTATGACCAAATCAAGTACCCGCCGGGATATACGATCCGTAAGTTCCATGTGTACAAGGGGATAACCAACCCACACCAGCACGTCACTCAGTTCAGAGCTTTGTGCAGTAACACTGGAGGCGATGACAAACTGTTGCTTTGCTAGTTCGTTAGTAGCCTGTCGGAGACAGCCTTTGAATGGTACTCGGAGCTCCCAAATGACTCCGTGAAAACATTCATAGAAATGGAACTGCTGTTCACACAGCGGTTTGCCAAAACAAGTGAGCGCACCCCGATTATGGCTTTAATCAATGCCAGGGTAAGGCCGGGAGAAATCTGGGTACAATATGCGAACCGGTAGCGGAACCTGTGGTCAAAGTGCGGACGACGCATCGAAGAATCCCCCGCCATGGGCATGTTCATCAGGACCCTAGATCCGCAAATGACTGTGTCTCAGTTCATGACGTTCTTCAAGCCGACGACCTTCCAGGTTCTGATAGATAAACTGGCCCAAATGGACCAGATGGGCCACGAGCCTTCCTCTTTAAGTAAGGACCCTCGAAATGCCAAGGGTAAAGGAAAGCGGCCTTTGTCGCTAACACTCAACAACAACCGAGCGACCCAAAACCGGTGGCTCACCAAAACAATGCACGTCCACGCCTAACCCTAGAAGAAAGGCTAGGACGCGCCTATTCATTTCCCCGCGATAAGACGAGGAGGATATTTAAGTTGGCAATGCATAACAAACTCATCACATTACCAGATTCACGGCGTCCACCGCAACTCGGCGACGTCAACAACCCCAACTACTGCTCCTATCACAGAATGGTGAGCCACCCAATTGAGGATTGCTATGTCTTCAAGAACTGGGTCGAGGATCAGTATCAACAGGGGAAGTTTGCGCTTTCTGAAAACTGGATGGTGAACCCGCCACAGAAGCACATTCCCAAAAAGGTGGATGCACCGGGGGCATCATGCTCGCTCGTGGAAGAAACTCCATGGGAAGTCGTTCTTTCAGCAAAGACCAAAAGAATGCTGAAGGATCTACAGGCATGTCCAGCAGTCAGGTGGAAAATCCCACTTAAACCCGAAATCATCGAAGGGATGCTGAAACTGCGTCCCATACCGAAAGTTGTTGACAAAGGGCAAAATACCCAAGTCAAGCCTTCAAAGTCTTCAAAGAAAAAGAAGAAGACCAAGAAGCCTGTGCAGCCTGCCGAATATGACGACAAGCGCAAAAACCTACAAAAGTGCATCGACGCGTTGGAGGAATACAACCAGAAGGCGTGGACACCGGTCACTCTCGAAGAGTTCTTTAAGCATATTCTTGAGAACGAAGATAGTTACAACGATGAGGAAAATGACTCATCAGAAGAAACCGAGGACTATGTAGCAAGTTGCCACATGGTCTCATTTTCGTCGTTAAATGGTAAAGAAGCTCCCTCAGCGTCAGAAAATAGCGTAGGGGAACTGGGGACAGAATCGGCGCTAAAATCCCCGGAACTGCCAGAAGACCTGATCGATAGGCTGTTAAACGAAGCCTTTCGAAAAAGCAAAGCTGACCGAGAATGCGAAACAGCTATATACAAAAAGGCTAAGCGTCAGCGTCAGGATGAAGAAGCTGCGGCGAGGATGAGTCGTAAAGTACTCTAACCAAACCGAAGCACCCCTGCCACAAATAAAAGCAGGATCAAGGCAGAGAAGCGGTTCGCCAAAGCCCTGTCAATGGGAATGAAGCTGCCACCTCTGGTAGGAAACACTCCCAGGGTCATTCACCTCGACGGAGAGGATTCACATCTAAACTACTGCCTATATCATCGAAGGGTTACCCATCCCACCGAAAAGTGCAGTGCCTTCGAGAAGTGATGGCAAGGATATGTTGTCCATCAAAAACACTTTAAGAGGATGAAGCGTGAAGCTCGTCGACAGCAAAAAGGTGCGACAAGTACGCGTGAAAAACGATTGGCAACTGTCATATGGTTGATACCAGTCCGGAAAGGAAAAAACCCTAAGTTTTTACCTTCGGGAGCGATTCTGAGGACGAAATGACCCTCAGCCCTCTCTTCAAAGTCTCCACCTCCGAAAAAGAAGAGGGGGAGAAGAACTGTGAGTACTTTCAGCAGCGTAGCCGCACGCTGCCTGAAAAGAATCTCGGACCTACAAACAAAGGTTCGAGCAAAAAAGACAAAGGGATAGAAAAAATCCCTGAGGAAATTGCCCTTGACGAAACTCGCCTTATAGCACAGCAAAACCTGATGACTTATAAGGCAAGGATGACACGGTCATATGAAAGACTGACTAGACCGAGAATATTCTGCCAAGGCGAGCTCATGCTAGTCGTCAAAAGACCGATGATCCCCAATCATGCAAAACGGGGGAAACTCGAGCCAAACTATGAAGGCCCGTACATCATAGAAAAAGTCTACCAAGGTGAAGCCTACCTGCTCATGGATATATATGGTGAAAGATCCTTTCCGCCAATAAACGGCCGATTCCTCAAAAAATACTATCCTAACGAGTCATGACCTTGGTCAATGATAGATGACGACGCTTGTGTCCGCTCGCTATTTTCCTGAGTCAAAAACTCTGAGAGTGGTATACAAAGATGCTCCGTTGCCTCAAACATGGCGACACCAGACCAAAATGTCCTTAAACTAAAAATTTGCCTCAAACATGGCAACACCGGACTGAAATGTCCTTAAACTAAAAATTTGCCTCAAACATGGCAACACAGGACCGAGATGTTCTTAAACTAGAAATTCGCCTTAAACACAGAGAAATTCGCATCAAACACGGTGACAAAAGACCGAGATGTCCTTCATCTAGAAATTCGCCTCAAACACGGCGGCAAAGGACCGAGATGTCCTTAAACTAGAAATTTGCCTCAAACACGGCGGCAAAGGACCGAGATGACCTTAAACTAGAAATTCGCCTCAAACACGGCGGTAAAGGACCGAGATATCCTTAAACTAGAAATTCACAAACATGGTGATTACGGACCGATATGTCTTTAAACTAAAAATTCGCCTCAAACATGGCGATTACGGACCGAGATGTCCTTAAACTAGAACCTCACCTCAAATATGGTGACATCGGACCGAAATGTTCTTAAACTAAAAATTCGTCTCAAATATGGCGACATCGGACCGAGATGTCCTTAAACTAGAACCTCGCCTGAAATATGGCGATATCGGACCGAGATGTCCTTAAACTAAAACTTCGTCTCAAAAACGGCGATACCGGACCGAGAAGTCCTTAAACTAATTATTTACCTCAAATAAGGCAACAACGGACCGAGAAGTCCTTAAACTAATTATTCGCCTCAAACATGACGGCAAAGGACCGAGATGTCCTTAAACTAGAAATTCGCCTCAAACACAGCGACAAAGGACCGAGATGTCCTTAAACTAGAAATTCGCCTCAAACATGGCGATAACGGATCGAGATGTCCTTAAACTAGAAATTTGTCTCAAATATGGTGGCATTAGACCGAGAAGTCCTTAAACTAGAAATTATCTGCCTAAAACAAGGCGACAACGGACCGAGATGTCCCTAAACTAGCACATTGCCTCCAAAACGATGATATGCTTCCTTGAGATCTATATTGCAATCGAAATCTCAACGGCGAGGGTTGTAACTCAAGTCCTACCGGCTACACAACTATTCCAGCGAAGAAGCTACCCCTAAATCCCACTGACAAACAGATAAGTCACTTACGACGAAACTACTTTCGAGTGTTTCGTAAAAAAGGTATGTCCATAATTAAAATGGGCACGGATGAAAACACGAAAGAGCTCCGTGAGTAAAAACAGCAGGAGTGCCGGCGAGTTTGTAAAAACCCGAAAGGGTGTGAACTCGAAAAATAATAATTCATGGGCACTTGCAAGGTCCTCTCGACCTTGTGAGGAGAAAATACATGCGTGTGATCCTTACGACTCACAAAGGAAAACCATACTTAGGAATCCCCACGATTCTTATGGAGAAATTACACTTGTGAGATCCTTATAACTCGTAACGAGAATTCCCCCTGTGAGACCCTCATGGATCATAGGATTCAAAAGCCTTAAGCTACAGGGATCTAAACCTGTTCTTAAGCCTTCGTATCCCCCAAGTTGCCATACAGGCGGTCTAATATTGACTCTTGTATACAATCCACGGGCACGAATAAACATTTCCCCACCAAGTTCCACCAATGACGAGAAATGTCCTTATATGGTGAATGACACTTGTAAGCTCTCTCGACTTATAAGGAGAAAATACTCTTTTGAGATCCTTACGAATTATAAGAGAAAATACACACAGGAATCCCCATGATTCCCAAGGAGAAAATACACCTACGAGATCCTCATGACTCATAGGGAGAAACACCTTTATGAGACCCTTACGGCTCATAAAGTCAAAAAGCCTTAGTCGATAGGATCCTAACCCTGTTTGCTAAGACACCTTTGTTCAAATCAATAAAGGCAAATGATGATTCGCTCCTGGCAATATCCCAGTCGTAGTGATGCCAATGCCAAGGTTGGTATCAGATTCCAAACTCGCAATAAAAACAGTAGCGAGTAGCAAAAAATGCATATGAAATAGCCGAAATGATGAGGCAACTCGCAATAAACAGCGAGCAAAAAATAAGCATATAAAAACAGCCGAAATGCTTGGGCAACTCGTAATAAAAAACAGCGAGTAAAAATAAAAAAATATTGCCGAAATGATTGGGCACTGCGCATAAAAAAGCCGAAATGATTGGGCAATCGCGACTTTCGCGGTAAGAAAAGCTGAAAAGATAGAGCATCGCAGAAATAAAAATAAAATAAAATAAAAGGAAAATTTCACTGCTCTGCAGGTGAATCTACACTGACCCCTGTATACAATCCATGGGCACAAATGAAAAAGGGAACCATATTTTCCCACCAAGCTCCGTCAAAGGGAGATCCAGACCACGACGACAACATTTACAACTTAGAGATCACCACAACGTACCTTCTCATTCCGACAGGATGCAAACAAGGCGTCAACAAAGACCCAAGGGTCAAATAAAAGTGGAGTGATGGCAAAAACCCTAGCTCCAGCTCGACGTTCTCCTCATTCCAGCAGGGTGCAGACATAACTGTCAAATGAAGTTGGAGTAATGGCATATTTCTAGCTCTGGACCTTGATGGCGATACATACAGTATAAAGGTCATTTGGATGTCTACCCAACTTCAGCAAAGAATCGGTATGACATCACCAAAATAAAACTGGAGCAACAACATATTCCTAGCTCCAGATCTCGATGGCAACATCTACAGCCTAGAAATCAGTTCGACGTTCCTTTTCGGTGTAAACGCAACGTCAACAAAGACCCAAAGGTCGAACAAAAGTGGAGAAATGGCATATTCCTAGCTCCAGCTCGATGTTCCTTCTCAATGCAGACGCAACATCAACAAAGACCTAAGGGTCGAACAAAGTGGAGCAATGGAATATTCCTAGCTCCAGCCCGACTTTACTTCTCATTCCAGCAGGATGCAGATGCAATGTTAATAAAGACCCAAGAGTCAAATCAAAAACGGAGTGACGGAAAAATCCTAGCTCCAGCCCGACGTTCCTTCTCGATGCAGATGCAACATTAACAAAGACCCAAGGGTCAAAACAAAAACGGAAGACTCGACGGCGTATATACAACCTAGAGACCACCTCGGCGTTTCCCTCCTCATTGTAGCTGTAAGTGCACGGCGGCGCCCCGGCCGTCAACCCGACGCCGGAATGCGGAAACGGTGAAAAACTTTAATTTTTGCGGACTTAGCAAACCGGCACCACCGCGCACTAAACCCGGATCGGGCCATTAAACTAAATCTAGCTAACTTCAAGATGGGGAAGAGATGTATACCATACGATCCGAGTCCTCCGGTCTTCATCTCCACTCCGATCTCCTCGCGGGATTTCCGATCGTCGCCTCCTCGCCGGAAGGGCACCACGTAGCCGGATTCTTTTACGGGCTCCCGCCTCTATACCGAGGCAACTCGGGCACGAAGTTGGCAAGCCGACGTGCCCAAGGTTTGCGGTAGAATGTAGTGTACAAGTCTCAATTTGGGGTTGTAGGAATTGCCTTTTTGGTGGAGGAATGATACAAGAGAAAAATCCATGGAGTAAGCTCTCAATCTAAAAATTGGCTCGGCCAGATGCTGTGTGCTCACTGGAAAAAATGAAATGAAGCACACCTCTCTCTCTTGCTGTGAAAGAATAATGAGCCCACTCAATTAATCTCATGCAAAAGGAAATTAAAACCCTTCACAGCACACACACACACACAAAGAGGGGGCCCACTAAAAATGCATGAAATGAAGCAAGCTATCTCTTTAGCACAATGTAGCCACATTATTAATTAATCCCAAACTCACAAAAAAAAAAATCTCCTGCACACTCAACCTCACAACAGTGGCCGGCCCCCCCAATCCCAAATTCCATCACCAAATCACAAAACCCACACTCAACACACAAAACATCAACAACCATGATGCTTACAAAGTCAAGCCATCATGAAGTAGTCAAGTCAAAAAGGTCAAGGTATGGAGCTCTCATCATGATGCAACAAAAAGCAAAAGCCCCCTCCACAAATACTTATTTGCAACAATGCAAATAAGCCCTCCTCCACCAAACTTCGGCCAATGAACGGAACAATGGAAATCGGCCGAAACGGAAAGCAAACTGGCAACTCCAGAAAACTGATCCCGTAATAAATTACAGGAAAACCCCGATACTGTGCATACACACCCGCATCTGTATTTCGACCGAAATACAAATGCAGTGAGACAAAATCTACACTGTACTATACTAGGATCCGGCTTATACCAAAGCCGGCTAGTAATATCCGTTCGATCCTGATCCGTGCAATACCGCACGTATCTGATCGAACCCTGCCATATATCCATACGGCCTATAGTACAAACTGTCCGATCCTGATCCGTGCAATACCGCACGTATCTGATCGGACCTTGCCATATCTCCATACGGTCTCTGCAACCTTTCGCCCGAAAGCTGAGTAACTGAATGTGGGGGACTCTAAAGACTCGTCAACACCTTGGTTGTGGATTTAACCACTAGCATGTCAGAGGTATAAGCCAATACGTGACGGGCTACCAGGTACTGACTAAAAGGGACGTCTGTGAGCGAACTTAGCCCGACAACCCTACTGAGCCTGTCAGTGACAATATCCGTACAGTCCGGTCCGTTCGTCTATGAGTATCGTATGGCGGGCCTAGGGGGTTGGTAAAAGTCAGACCCCCAAAAGCGGTACAAGTCGTGTCGGAGTGTAGCCCAGAACACCCTGAGATACTACTGGAATACCTACCAGTAAATCTCCTTGCCTTGGCCAAGGACTTTGTGTAATGGCTCTCCTAGACACAGCACGACCTCACCCCCAATACCGGGAGAGACGAACCCCTGAAGATACGCTCACTGCCTCCATGTGGCTCGGGACTGTACCCAACTAAAACCTGTTTGCACGACTCCTTTGAGCCGTGGTAGGGTAGTAATCAAAGTACAGTGGGAACTCACACGAGACAAATGACGATCCCCAGGTCGATGAACTAACCTGCACACATGTCACCAGGGAACTGCCATCTGACGTCTGGTATATGACCAACTAGCATGTTCCCGGCGAGTCCTGTCCGGTGTACTCATAACCCAATGAGCACCTGTATACATCTTAGGTGATCCAACTGACACCAGTGGCTTGTGAGACCGGCCACCGCCCCTCGTCGGGGTCTCGACTGTATACACTAGTCTACTATGGAGAATCGATGCCCTGTCTCGAAACTCTCACGACTAGGGACCTTTTAAGGATATGCTTATAGACCCCCAGCTCCCACTTATATGATCGCCCTCATACTGCTGGTGGTCAAGCAAGAATCCTAGGGGCTCTATCAACGTGTAATAGCGACGTGTCAGGTCACCTAAAGCAGTACACGATGATAAAGGTAAACCAGATAGCATACTATCATCTCGAGTAAGACTGTCCTACCGGGATAGGTCCTCCCTCAATCATTACAATCATGTACCTGTGACCTAATAATTTACTCTGAGGGCACTATCTCCAACAATCTCCCACTTGCACTCAAGGCTAATTATTGCGATGTCGCATACTCACAGCCCGTGTGATACCGAACATCCAACTCCTCTACTAGTCAGTCTCACAAAGCTCGTTTGCGGAACTATTGCGTTCGAGGAATAGCCTCAGTGAGTGGATCCGCTTAGTTGTTTCTTTCTATGTCTCTCTATATCTCAAGTTCGCGGAGAAACCCATCTCCCGAAATGAGCAATACGTGTCTTAGAATGTGTCTGGATGTCTGATGGGACATAGCTCATAAATGAACTCCAAATCCAAACTTCTTAGACTGTATCGTCAACTGAACTTAATCAGTATCCTGCGCCATGCCTCCCTCAGTATTGCCTTGGATCACCTGTCCAAAATACTGCCCCTCGTCAGAGGGAAAATTATAACTCTGACAACCTCCTTGTCATCCATGTCACCTTGGAAGCCTGGAATGATAACTGTCTCCTGAATGAGGCTGTCGTTATCATATGCCTAGAACATCCACTTATGTTCTAAAACTGCTTCCGACTATTTTTCCAGGATTGGATTAATGTCAACTTATTGCATCTAGTGCAAGAACAACATCTGGTGTGGTACTTGACATCTCACGATTGACTCAATTGCCTGAGCAAGTGATCTGCCAATCATGCCCGTCCCTCTCCCATTTAGTCTGTAAGACACCTTTGGAGAGGGTGACTCCATTACCTGCAGGTACACTACCGTGCCAGGAGTCGTCCATTCTAAATACTCTTAGAATGCTGTCTAAGTACCCAGATTGGGAAACCACCCAAATCTAGATCTAAGACCATAGATCTAGTAACCAGTATGTCTGATATAAAATCCATTTCCTTTGTGGAGAAACAACTGTGCGACGACCAAAGTATAACCGATCGTAGTGTAGGAGTTTCTTTTCCTACTCTGTGTATATCATCCAAATACCAGGATATCACACCCTACTACCTTCTCAACAGATCCATCCCCTATTCTGATGAAGTCAAACCCATGACTGTCACGTCAGAAATAGATGATCTTTCTCCGCTACATCTGCTCTAGTCTATAAATAGACATAAGCAACCTGTCCACCAATGCTTCCGCTGCTCCCACTGACTACGACAACCCTCTGGCAGAGTCATATAGACGTACACTTCTAAAACTAGTTTAGAACGACGCTATACTCATCCTCCCGCCGGGTCTCGCAGCCTCGAACAACAGCAATGGTAATTGAGGGTAAACAAGAACTTTCCTGTCACCGTCCTTGAGGCTACCGTAGTACCTCTCGGGTGCCTGAAGTTACCCACCTTATCTGCGGAGTGGCCAATGGAATGTCAATCCAGATTGAATCTTTAGGTTCCTTGTCAAATCTTCAGTAATCGCTTGTGGTTCTGGAATCACTTCCAGTTCTACCATACTCCCACTACTGTTTTTCTGAAAAAGTCCATTTTTAATAAAACTGTGGCGAGTCTAGAACAATATTGCTATTGTTCATCCAGATGGTAGAAAGTCAACCCTCGTCATAGCCTGGGTCAACCCACAATACAGCCATTACAGAAACATGCCTTGAGTTATCCAGAGTCTGGTTTTAATCATAAGCTGGACAACTCCCCGTACCTTAACAACGTCAAGATACGAACTGTTCTATATCCCATATAGGACCAGAGGCACTGATTTAACTGAACCAGATCCAAATCATGCAACTGTCTCCAGTGCATGTCAACTAAATGGAAGGAGGCCGATCAGCGTTACTCAACTTAGGAATGCTTCCAATTATGAGTAACCTGAAAGAGAAGCAAGTTCTCTTAGTCACTACTACCAACCGAATACCATACACAAGTATCTACATCTTCGATCTCTTTGAAGAATCGCGATACTTGCTACACCTGGTTCTCTACTCTATTCAAATACCTATAACTTCTCAAAATTCGGACCATGTGTTTCCACGAAACACCTGTCTAAAAACTAGAGAAGTCATAAGTAAACCGAATATAGTACGAGGACCAACTCCTCTGTCCTGATGGACCCTGGACAACATACAATACTCTGTATAAGTCCCTTGAGTTTGATAACTCATTCACTATGTGTCGTAGGTTGAAAACTGTACTTATGGTTAAGAAGAATTACACCGCTGTTTAATGCTCCTTACCTAACCATCCACTGGTATAGGTAAATGGCATCGACATAATTTCAAAAAGTATATCTCACTCTATGAAAATAGACGTACAGATATATCGATTTGAAATTGGTGCATAACAGCGGATATTCAAAACCAAATATTTGCCGACCGGCAAACAACCCAGGTGATTTCCTCAAATATCACCGATTACAACGAATCCCGATATAATGAGGATGATCACCCAATTCCCAATAACCTACTCCCACTCATCATCTGTAAAACCATACAGATGTGAGAATCATACCTGGTAAATACATACCCTGGAGCAAGTGTCTAATCGGGAAATCAGTTTTCTTTTAACATTACACAGTGAGACTGAAACATTGAAATGTTTCGTAGGGGTATCCTGGTATTCCTAGTAATGCCTTTTCCATATTCACGACTGTAACCGTATAATTCTTTGCCACCTCTCCAAATCCCTTCATATGTCTTTAGTCATTACCTTCTGCACACCCCTTTAGGCCAAATGGTTTTCTTCCTTCCCTACCGTTCGGCACCAGCCTATGGTTTGGAAGAAGACTATCCAATAAGCATAATGGGTGTACTGTCCCAATCCTAGGAACACTCGCAATGCGAGAGAAGGTGAAGATAAAAAAACACCTGAATAAATCTTTTTCCTATTTCTCCTGAACCAGAATCCATCCCCGAACTGGAACAAGTTCCTTTCGAGTTCATATCTAACCATACGATGGAGTATCCAATAAACTGTGGATCTTCGTAGTGATACGGAGTGTCCTGGAGAAATGCAAAGGTGATTTTAGGATTGGCGAAGGAATACTTGGTTTGGTCGTGAATATCTGTTGCAATTTACTTTGCCCTTTTACTAATCCCTTACTTTGTCTTAACCTAATACCTTCTGCACACCATCGTTATGCTAATTGGTTTTCTTCATTCCCTACCGGTCGGCACCAGCCTAAGGTTTGGAAGAAGACAATCCAATTTGCGTAATAGGTGTACTACCCCTAAACCAAGGAGTACTCGTAACCTGAGAGAGGGTAAAAGGAAAAGACAACTGAATAGTCCTATCCGTTTTCTCCAGAACCTGAAACCATCCTCGAATAAATTCTTTCGAGTTCGTATCTAACCATACGATGGTTTTGTCCAATGGAAGTGGACGTTCGTAGTAATACGGGGTGTCCTGGAGAAAAGGGTAAAAGTAGGAGTGGCAATGAGGTCTGCAACTCTGACAATCCAAAAGCCAGTGTTAAGAAGGTTCGGTCAACTTGGTCACTGAGTCATAGTCTTAGGGTCAGGTCAATGGTCGCTGCCAAAGAGAGAGAGAAAAGAAACACTCAGCGTGCACTCTAACCTAGATCAGAATGGTTACCAATTTATCTAATCTGGAAACCTCCCACTGTACCTCAAATTCTCCTCCAAACCTGAAAGAAGAATTAGTCGGGGTCACCCGAGGAGTATACCAACTCATCAGTGGGAATCGGGATCCAACTCTCATCGCATGATAACGTGACGGAATCCGCTCACGGTACCACACTCCAGAAGGTATGCGCATATCTGGCAAGTTTCAGTTCTTTTGAAACTCCCGATGTGATTTCTGCCCCATGCTCTTATGACCTTGACTTTGGCCAACAAATCATAAGTCACATGTCAAGTTCTACCCGTCATTCTCCAGGTTGATTTGAATCCACCCGTACATACCCTTGACTTTGGCCAACAAGGTAGTACGACTGTCCCAAACCAACGCATCTATCTATGCTGCATATGAATAACCAACAGCTACCAAACACTGTGCCTTGACTTTGGCCAACAAACACAGCTTGAATACTATTGACTACCCATATGAAACGACGGAGGGCTACGAATGGTTTCTGGCGAAAACCTTTAACGTAAAGAACTTGATATCGTCGAAGGAACTGATAGCTTTTTGAAAATATAGTGACGAAAACCGTTGCTAAAGAGGTCACTCCCGGTGAAGGGATCTTGGCTCTTTCCCCGTAGAATGAGGTGCAGGATATTCCAACTGAATACCGCGATGCAAAGCAAAAGTAATCGGCTATAGTGAAGTTAATGCCCTGACGCAAACTTTTTGTCCAAGGGGTCACTCCCGGTGAAGGGATCTCGGCCCTTGCCTCGTCGACTGAGGAGCAGGATATTCCAACTGAATACCACGATGCAAAACAAAAGTGAACGTCCTTCCAATAACAGCTTTTTGAAAAAGTGTTCCAACAACATCAGATTAGGTTTGTTTTTAACTTGCATTGATCCGAATCAATGCAGTCCCATCAATTGATCACACCAAAAAGAACGAAAATATACTGATGTACGTATATGCCATCCGCATTCGCCACTGGGTCCCGTCATTACCCATTAGGTTAGCTAACTAACGACAGAGCGGGGACTGGACTAGCGCGGATGTAAAACATATACAACATCTACTAATATATATACCAATATATTATATTTCGCTCAAGGCGTGAAAGAAATGCAACATCACAGAAAATGTACAGCATCACAGAACAATACAGATATCTGGGATCCCCGGGTTTCATAGAGCCACTACTGAAACCCGACGTTCCCCTGGTCGTGTGGATAGCCTGTGCAATGAAATCCTAGACCCCTACGGGCGCGGCAAGTCACCCGCCAAGACCTGAAGCGAGGCAGCCCCCTTCAGCGACGTGAATGGACCACCCGGCACTCCACGGAATCCGGCAACTTGGGCACCCCTCCTGGGTCAACCTGTACCCCCTACGAGTGCGGCGAATAGCCCTGCCAATCCTAGAGTGAAGCCCCCTCCGTATCAATGCCATGAGATGCGGGCCCGTTGCCCTCTAGAACCCGGCTATCCGTGCATCCCTCCGCGGGGTAATCCTAGTACAGAAAGTAAAATATACATACACCGGGTACATCGACCGCAACCAGGTCGTGCCCCAAAAAAATAATGCAAACAGGCAGTGACGGCAGTCCACATGTCGGACGCTCGCCCCGCAATATCAAATGTACATAATACAACCACAACTGTACTAGCATTGCATCCAGGCTATCCCCCACGACCGATCCGCAACATCACAGCAAAAACAGAACATCAATGTGAAAGTCACGTTCGCAAATCCGTCTAACCGGGCTATAGCAGTTAGACTGGATTTACCGATCGAGTGACATTCACGGTCGCAGATATAATGTAAATACTGTGAAAAATGTGTTTAAAATATCCGATCAATCAAACTTTAACAAGTGGGCCCACAAACAATACTGTAGCAGATACAGAAATTATGGGCCCAAAATTAATATTCCAAAACCCATAATTTAAGCCCAGAAAGCGACTGAAGAAATTTGACAAAGCAAAGACACCATTCGGCGGCGGAACCGCGGCCCCAGGGGGGGTTTGGCCGCGGTTCCGCGCTCAGGTCGTCGACTTACTTCGTCGAATTTCTACAGTGGGCTTACAACCTCCAGTGCATCACTATTGTACAACCTGAAAAAATTTTCGACACCAAAAATTTCCAACAGAAAACTGATGCTAACTGAAACGCAGATTTTGGAATTTTGGTCGATCGGAAATGCAAAACACATCAAACGAAAGCTAGACGAAGTTAATGGCGAGGCTCTGATACCACTGTAAGTGCACGGCGGCGCCCCGGCCGTCAACCCGATGCCGGAATGCGGAAACGGTGAAAAACTTTAATTTTTGCGGACTTAGCAAACCGGCACCACCGCGCACTAAACCCGGATCGGGCCATTAAACTAAATCTAGCTAACTTCAAGATGGGGAAGAGATGTATACCATACGATCCGAGTCCTCCGGTCTTCATCTCCACTCCGATCTCCTCACGGGATTTCCGATCGTCGCCTCCTCGCCGGAAGGGCACCACGTAGCCGGATTCTTTTACGGGCTCCCGCCTCTATACCGAGGCAACTCGGGCACGAAGTTGGCAAGCCGACGTGCCCAAGGTTTGCGGTAGAATGTAGTGTACAAGTCTCAATTTGGGGTTGTAGGAATTTCCTTTTTGGTGGAGGAATGATACAAGAGAAAAATCCATGGAGTAAGCTCTCAATCTAAAAATTGGCTCGGCCAGATGCTGTGTGCTCACTGGAAAAAATGAAATGAAGCACACCTCTCTCTCTTGCTGTGAAAGAATAATGAGCCCACTCAATTAATCTCATGCAAAAGGAAATTAAAACCCTTCACAGCACACACACACACACAAAGAGGGGGCCTACTAAAAATGCATGAAATGAAGCAAGCTATCTCTTTAGCACAATGTAGCCACATTATTAATTAATCCTAAACTCACAAAAAAAAAAATCTCCTGCACACTCAACCTCACAACAGTGGCCGGCCCCCCCAATCCCAAATTCCATCACCAAATCACAAAACCCACACTCAACACACAAAACATCAACAACCATGATGCTTACAAAGTCAAGCCATCATGAAGTAGTCAAGTCAAAAAGGTCAAGGTATGGAGCTCTCACATGATGCAACAAAAAGCAAAAGCCCCCTCCACAAATACTTATTTGCAACAATGCAAATAAGCCCTCCTCCACCAAACTTCGGCCAATGAACGGAACAATGGAAATCGGCCGAAACGGAAAGCAAACTGGCAACTCCAGAAAACTGATCCCGTAATAAATTACAGGAAAACCCCGATACTGTGCATACACACCCGCATCTGTATTTCGACCGAAATACAAATGCAGTGAGACAAAATCTACACTGTACTATACTAGGATCCGGCTTATACCAAAGCCGGCTAGTAATATCCGTTCGATCCTGATCCGTGCAATACCGCACGTATCTGATCGAACCCTGCCATATATCCATACGGCCTATAGTACAAACTGTCCGATCCTGATCCGTGCAATACCGCACGTATCTGATCGGACCTTGCCATATCTCCATACGGTCTCTACAACCTTTCGCCCGAAAGCTGAGTAACTGAATGTGGGGGACTCTAAAGACTCGTCAACACCTTGGTTGTGGATTTAACCACTAGCACGTCAGAGGTATAAGCCAATACGTGACGGGCTACCAGGTACTGACTAAAAGGGACGTCTGTGAGCGAACTTAGCCCGACAACCCTACTGAGCCTGTCAGTGACAATATCCGTACAGTCCGGTCCGTTCGTCTATGAGTATCGCATGGCGGGCCTAGGGGGTTGGTAAAAGTCAGACCCCCAAAAGCGGTACAAGTCGTGTCGGAGTGTAGCCCAGAACACCCTGAGATACTACTGGAATACCTACCAGTAAATCTCCTTGCCTTGGCCAAGGACTTTGTGTAATGGCTCTCCTAGACACAGCACGACCTCACCCCCAATACCGGGAGAGACGAACCCCTGAAGATACGCTCACTGCCTCCATGTGGCTCGGGACTGTACCCAACTAAAACCTGTTTGCACGACTCCTTTGAGCCGTGGTAGGGTAGTAATCAAAGTACAGTGGGAACTCACACGAGACAAATGACGATCCCCAGGTCGATGAACTAACCTGCACACATGTCACCAGGGAACTGCCATCTGACGTCTGGTATATGACCAACTAGCATGTTCCCGGCGAGTCCTGTCCGGTGTACTCATAACCCAATGAGCACCTGTATACATCTTAGGTGATCCAACTGACACCAGTGGCTTGTGAGACCGGCCACCGCTCCTCGTCGGGGTCTCGACTTTATACACTAGTCTACTATGGAGAATCGATGCCCTGTCTCGAAACTCTCACGACTAGGGACCTTTTAAGGATATGCTTATAGACCCCCAGCTCCCACTTATATGATCGCCCTCATACTGCTGGTGGTCAAGCAAGAATCCTAGGGGCTCTATCAACGTGTAATAGCGACGTGTCAGGTCACCTAAAGCAGTACACGATGATAAAGGTAAACCAGATAGCATACTATCATCTCGAGTAAGACTGTCCTACCGGGATAGGTCCTCCCTCAATCATTACAATCACGTACCTGTGACCTAATAATTGACTCTGAGGGCACTATCTCCAACAGTAGCAGGATGCAGACGCAACTATCAAATGAAATTGGAGCAATGGCATATTCCTAGCTTCGGACTTCAACTGCAATACATACAACATAGAGGTCCTACAGATGTCTAGCCTACTTCAGCAAAGAAACGGCACAACATCGTCAAAAAAAATGAAGTGACGACATATTCCTAGCTTCGGGTCTTGACGACAACTCATATAAAGCCTAAAAGACTATCGAAGATCATTCCACTCTAGTACGGAGTAGTTATGACTCATCGGGGTTTCAAACTGAGCCTAACCTCAAGTAAAAAGCGTCTTGGAAAATTCCTAACGTTTTCTCTTCCGACAGTAATATAACTTAAGGAGATTACTTGAAGACGTCTTGTCCATCTTCCGAAGGGATCAGAGGCACGGAAGTCGTGGGACTACTCGAACAACGGCTTAAAGACCGCATATCGAGGAATACATCAGCCAACGCGACGGTACCACGGACCAAAACCTAGTACCACAAAACCTAATAGACCTCTATCGTAAAGAATGGAGGTTCTCTATATACATCGTTAGGACAAGTTTTCCTGTAAACCCAAGGGAGGTAGACTAAATAAACTCCGAAATGAGTACATAAACTAGAGACTTCGAAACGAGTGAATAAACTACAAACTCCGAAATGAGTACATAAACTAGAGACTCCAAAACGAGTGAATAAACTACAAACTCCGAAATGAGCACATAAACTATTTTACACCAAGTTAAAACATCAAGAAACAGAAAGGCGCAACCCATGGGCCTCGGGGTTCAGAACTACATTTCTTAAGGATCGAGATCTGAGAAGACGCTTGAATTCGCTCGCTATATTCTCAGATCAAAATTTTAATAAAAGTCGTGTGTGCCAGCTAGAAACCATCGAAATGCTATGCATCACTTCAGTCCAATGTTCATCTATGTATAGATGCATGCATCAGAAACTTCTAAAGATTAAAATACAAAATATGTGTACAAAGGTAGGATTCCCATATGAATATGCGCTGGGGATGAAACGTTCAGTGGTCAACATTATTTTTATTTATGGCAATCAGAGCAAGGAGGTGAAACAACTCTGTTGGGACTTCATCCGCGCGCTCTTTTACGGTTTTGAAAGAAAATGGTTTTGGAAATATTGCGCACGCGAGCTCGGTTTCGTTTAAAAATTTATAAATCGTAAGTGCACGGCGCGTTGTAGCGAGCCGGTAAGTACGGGTCGATCCACAGGGAATTGGAGATTATAGATTGTTGCCTAAGGTTCGAGAAGAAAGAATTTAGGTTTTTTCACAAAATAGAAAATACAGAAATATAGAACTAGGTTAAGAAAATGGTCGTGGCTCTGGTTCGGGGGGACGAATAGTGGCATAGTCTTTGATGCCCTCTTGATCTTGTGTGTCCCTCATTTTGTTAGAATCCGAAATGAAGCATGGTTTATCAAGGCGGTGGCGAAGCGTAAACCATCAAAACAACGAACTTGCAACGCGAGGAATGAACCGATTCGTTATGTTCTCACTTTTCGGTTTGTATGTCCAAGCATGTCGTATCGAAACACATCGCTAAGGATCGCAAGGCATACCACATCAATAACAAAAAATGGCATATAAGAAGTAAAGTGTTTAGTTTTAAATTTGCTAAGTGTTTTGGGTGATAGTATAGGATATTTACTTAATGAAGTATGTTAAACAACAATAAGCAACATACCCTATCTAAATTGCTTAGCAAACCTAATACTAAAACTTAATTCTAATTTGAACATTGCAAAATGAGAGTGTTGGGAGAATAGGTTATATGCTAGAGGTTATTTGTAACCATTTAAAGAAAAATAACATATCAACCAATAATCACATTGCAATCTTAAAATTACAATTAAACATTAAGTATAAGAACAATTACAAGAGAATGGAGGAAGGCCTTGCCTTTCATTGCCACCCTAACCATTACCATACCCAATTGAACTACTCAAGCATCATAGAAAGAATGAAAAACAAAAACAAAGTTAAGAACAAGAACAATTAAAAACAAGAAAAAGAAAACAACACTTCTTATTAGCAATTGAAGAAGTCGAGATACATGATAGGTTACTTGTTCAACCTCCATAATGAAGCTCTCAAATGAGAGCTCCAAGAGAGAAGAAGAAGAAAACCATGCACGAGCTCCACACAACTCTCTTCAAACCTTATACAAAAATTGAACTAAAGAAGATGGGATTCTCTCTGTGTGATGATCTGCTGTATTTATAGGCCTTGAAACGAAAGTCCAGGGGTGTTTGCTAAAGTATTATGAAGTCACCAAACTACCCCTGAAATCCAAAGACGTTTGGCGCCAAGACGGTCGCGCTTCTGCCGCAAAAGTGGACAATTTGCCGTGCTTCGGTTTAGTGGAGTTAGGCTACCGAATTTCTAGGGCGATCTTCTGACATGATAAGATGATTTTAGAAAGTGATTATTTTCATCAACTCTCACTGTATTGCTCATACGAATTTGAGGACAGATAAATAGAAAAACCTCACATCATAACTTTTCATACTTGTGCAACTTGTATGAGAAAAGATCATGTCTGTCCCAAAAGTATGCCAACTTGCATATCACATCCATATAAACCTAATCATGAGCCATGCCCACTTGTGTGCCATGTTCACACATGTAACATGATATTGTATCATGTTGGACCAAAACCAAAAAATTATTGTACACAACTTTATTTGATGCAAACACATTTGTCTTGATCTGTATTCTGTCCCGTTTGTAGTTCCGGCTAAAAACCGTCGTTTCTGTTCATGTTGTGTACCGTCTCCAGTGTTTTTTCATGTGTACCTGTATTCTGTACTAATGAGCAGACAGAGATAAAATAGCACTGTTTATTATCAAAATGATAGGAAATGAGCGGTATTAAAATGTAATAAATCTTGCCGAACAAATACCCCCAAACCTATCTTTTGCTCGTCCCGAGCAAAATAAAATTCTAATCTCACTTTCGCAGGGAACGCGAATGCAGTGAGCCCACGCAACAAGCCGTTAAACCTCTAGGTGTCCCTAGTAGGAGGAGTTTTGTCTCCTAAGGGTTTTCAGCGGATTGCACCCACAAAATCCTGTCAAGTTAGTGTCGTGAAGAAACAATTGATTCTAATCTTAAGGTTAAGTATCAAAGCTAGAAGTTCTATCATCCTAGTCAGAAACGTCCAATCCTATCTTTCACTTCTCACATCTCATTTAACATAAGTTCATATACGTCTTTACGTGATTGTGCGAAGAGTGTCGATAAGTTTTTAAGAACTTGATTAGGGTCATCATGTCATAAATACGGACTAGGATAGACTTCTAAAGGATCATACAAGTTTGAAAGGACTTAATATTTTCTCAAGTTTCGTTCTCCAGTTAGGTTTTAAGCCAGAATTTCTATCATTTTCAACAGAGAACCAAGTCTTATTCTTCACTCCTACCTTTCACCTGTTTTTCTTCATACGCACCTTGCGCGATCGTGCAAAAAGTCTTTATAAATATAAACCTTTATATCTCCGTGAAAAAAACTGTTTTATAATCGAAAAATCGTCTCCGCCAAGATTATTCTCCCACAAAGAACCGTGATGACTTTTAAATCGGAGAGAATACTTTCTTAACTTGTTTTATTTGGCGATTGGAAACTTAGCGAGTTTTGTGTCAATGACGCCCAAACCAGATGGTTTTAGGGCATTAGGTGTGGAGACACCCCAAGGACTTAATTACCCAAGTTACCAAGTCCACAAAACAAAAGACTCATTTTGTTTGCGTTTAAAATATTCTGAAAGCAGTGAAAACGGAGATATTGCCTACTTTTCTTTTAAATCCCAAAGAAATGTTCATGTGGATAAGGTGTGTAATTGTAGGGTTCCTAGACACTCTTGTGAAGGTTCATAAGGCATCAAACATGCCCGAATAAAATTTTAGACGTGCCGAACAACCCAAAGCAGGGATCTTTGCTAGATTATTTGGGTTTAACATGCAAGTAAACATCTTTACCACTAAGTGTGAGGGATTACAACCTTTGTAGTCCGCTCCTTCGCTTCATAAGCTCCGAGTAGAAGTCCCTTTGCCGCGATCCACGATCTCCCGGACTCAAGAGAGGCTCCACGACTCGAACGATCCAAGCTAGCTTGTAGTGTTCCGTTTTTCCGATGATCTACGTCGAAGTTGCTATAACTCAAGCTCTCTTACTCTAATGAGGTGAACACCCTAATCTAATGGGCTAGATTAGATGAGGATGATGGAGTAGTATTTATGCCATCTTTTTATATCAATTTCTCATAAGAAATCATCACAAAATGAATAACTAGTGAGCTTTCTCAAAGCTCAAGAGAGAAGAAGATGATGGAAAAGGAGTTAATCATTTTGTGATGAATAATAGAAATGAATATATGATTGATCATGGAACCATGGTTAAGGATGACAAGGATAACCTTTGTAAAGAATAAACTAGGGTTAGGGTTTGGTTAGGTTAAAGAATGTGTCATAAGATAATATCAACCATAATATCTTACACTTGACAAAAGGAAAGCTTCTAGATGGTGCAAGAAGGAGCTAACCCTAATCAAACCCTAACCTTGCTTAATCTCTACTAAACATGTTCCATTATTAATCATATCATGTTGCAATAATATATATCACATATATATTATATATTTGCAACAAAATAAAATAATACAATTAACATATATCGCATATATATCAATGTATTACCCTGTGAGAAAATGAAATAATAAAGTGAGCCAATATTAGATAATGTAATACAATATATCATATATATTATTATACATTAAATCATCGAATCAACACTTGATTCGACAATCCGGCTATATCGAATATAACCGACTAATATATCATGTACCGATTCATCGAATCAACACTTGATCCGATGACCCGGTTTATATCTAAATATCACGAGAATATAATACGGTATCTCATATCGCATTATCTTCGGTCCTGCACATATCATATATGTGCCTCTACTCCGTTTTGCCTGAGCCAAGAAACCTCTATGTAGGACTCTAAAGAATCATCAATACTCCGGTAGCAGGTGATGATCATATCAAACACCCACAAGCTGCAAGCGGTCAGCTAAACGTAACAGCCACCCAGGTATTGAGCGATCAGAAGATCAACAAGCTAGCGTGTACGTTCTTCTGTGAATCCAATCAGTAACACTCCCGTAAAATCCGGTCTGTTCGTCTGATATGTCGCATATCAAGTCTAGGGGTGGTATACGTCAGACCCCAATAACCGATAAGTCGTGTCGATGTGTGGCTCATAACGGGTCGAGAAACTACTGGTAACACTTACCAGTAAATCTCTATATCAGCCATGGCCAGGGACTTCCAGTTATAGCCAATCGAACACAGCACAACATCAACTCCCTATACCAGGAGAGATGAATCCCCTCCTATCGCTCATTGCCTCCATGTGATTCGGGACTGCACCCAAAAGCCACCGTTTTGCACGCCCTCTTGGATGTGGTAAGGTGGAAATCAAAGCACGGTGGGAATCACATAAGACTCTATGACGATCTCGGGTCTACAGACTACCCTGTACCAGTGTCACCGGAGAACTACCATCTGACTTGTGGTATATCACCATCTGGGAGTTCTCGGCGAGTCCGTCCAGTGTACCCAGTCTCCACTGAGCACCCGTACACCATCCTTGATGTAAAACACCGATGGATATGGGATCATCCATCGCCCATCATATGGGTCAAGATGCGTATACGCTAGTCTACTCTGGTGTATCGATGCCCTGTCTTGATATACCCTCGACTAGGAACAGTTATAGGATGTACTCATCGACTACCATGGCCCCACTAGTATGATCTCATCATAGTCCCAGTAGTCGAGTACAGATCCTAAGGGCTTTATCAACATGTGAGAGAAAGACAGTAAACCAATACAAGTCAACATGTTAAGATAGAGTGAAACCAAATAGCATACTATCATGACGAGCAAGAAAGTCCTCTCTATATATATCCAAACATCCATCATAATATACATCATATGTACAACAATGGCCTCTAGGGCATATACATAACTAACAATCTCTCACTTGCACTAAGGCCAGCTGCTGTAGTATCTCATACCTAGCATCCCGAATAATCTCTCAAAATGTATCTGGGGAACGGCCTTCGTGAGTGGATCCGCAGTGTTGTCCTTCGTATCTACTCTCCTGACCTCGATCTCCCGGCGATCAACTATCTCCCTGATCAGGCGATACCGCCTCAGAATATGTCTGGACTTCTGATGGGATCTGGGTTCCTTGGCCAAAGCCACAGCTCCATTGTTATTGCAATACAGAGGTATTGGATGCTCAATGGATGGAACCACACCAAATTCACTAATGAACTTCTTTATCCAGACAGCCTCTTTGGCAGCATCGTTGGCAGCGATGTATTCAGCCTCCATCGTCGAGTCTGCAACGATATCCTGTTTGGAACTCTTCCAACATACCGCCCCTCCATTGAGGGTAAAGACAAATCCCGAGTGCGACTTAGAGTTGTCCTTATCACTTTGGAAGCTAGAATCGGTAAAGGACTCCACCCGGAGTTCTCCGTTACCATACACCAAGAACATGTCTCTAGTCCTTCGCAAGTACTTGAGAATATTCTTCACAGCTGTCCAGTGACTCTCTCCAGGATCTGCTTGATACCGACTCACTACACTTAGTGAGTATGCTACATCGGGTCTGGTACATAGCATCGCATACATGATAGAGCCTACTGCCGAAGCATAGGGTATCCCATGCATGCGTGCTCTCTCCAAATCAGTCTTGGGAGACATCTCTTTGGAGAGAGTGAGTCCAGAGATCGTGGGTTGGTTCCCACGCTTGGATTCTTCCATACTAAACCTCTTTAGTATGGTGTCAATGTACCTGGATTAGGACAATCCCAGTATCCGTTTAGATCTATCTCTATAGATCATGATTCCCAATATGCAGGAGGCATCACCTAGATCTTTCATCGAGAATCTTTGTGATAAGAAGAGCTTGACTGATTGCAGCATAGGAATATCATTTCCTATCAAGAGTATGTCATCCACGTACAATACGAGGAAGACAACCTTACTCTCTGCTACCTTCTTATAGATACAAGGTTCATCTATATTTTTGATGAAGTCAAACTCTTTGACTACAACATCAAAACAGATGTTCCAACTCCGCGATGCTTGCTTTAACCCATAAATGGATTTAAGCAGCTTGCACACCTTTCCGCTGCTCCCACTATCTATGAAGCCCTCTGGCTGAGTCATGTACACGCACTCTTCTAAATCACCATTTAGAAAGGCAGTCTTAACATCCATTTGCCAGATTTCGTAGTCATGGTATGCAGCAATGGCAAGTAAGATCCGGATGGACTTAAGCATAGCCACTGGTGAAAAAGTTTCGTCATAATCCACACCTGGTCTTTGACGAAAACCCTTTGCAACAAGTCTAGCTTTGAAAGTCTCAACTTTTCCATCTACACCAAATTTCTTTTTAAAGATCCACTTGCTCCCAATGGGTTTTACCCCTTCAGGAGCATTTTCCAAAGTCCATACTTTGTTGGTGTACATGGATTCCATCTCAGATCGCATTGCATCCAGCCATTTCACAGAGTCACCACTCGTGATGGCCTGCTCGAAACTAGTCGGATCATCATCTTCCATGATGCAATCCTCGCTTCCACCATCAATGAAAAAACCGTAGTATCTCTCAGGTGGATGAGAAACCCTGCTAGATCGGCGGAGAGGCAGGGGTTCGTCGGGTACTACTGAATCCTCTGGTTCTACCAAGACTTCTGTTATAGTTTGTGTCGCTGGAACCTCTTCCAGTTCTACCTTAATGCCACTAATTTGTTTCATAAGAAAACATTTTTCTAAGAAAGTGGCATGTCGAGAAAAAAACACCTTTTGTTCCTCGGGGTGGTAGAAGATATACCCTTGTGAATTTTTGGGATATCCTACAAACTTACATAAGACAAATCTTGCCTCGAGTTTGTCCGGATTTTGTCTTTTGACATAGGCTGGACAACCCCATATCTTAACATACTTAAGAGATGGTCTCTACCCTTTCCATATCTCATATGGAGTGGTAGGCACTGATTTGGTAGGAACCATATTCAATAGGTGTATGGCTGTCTCAAGCGCATACCCCCAGAAGGAAATAGGCAACTCAGCAGTGCTCATCATCGAGCGCACCATATCTAATAGGGTGCGATTCCTCCATTCCGATATACCGTTGTGCTGTGGTGTATAAGGTGGAGTAAGCTGAGAGAGAATCCCATTCTCTTTTAGATATTCTTGAAACTCATTGCTTAAGTATTCTCCTCCTCGATCAGATCGAAGGATCTTAATACATTTGCCTGTTTGGTTCTCTACTTCGTGTTTATATTCTCTGGATTTCTCAAAAGCTTCATACTTGTGTTTCATTAGGAACACATGTCCGTATCTAGAGAGATCGTCAGTGAATGTAATGAAGTAGGAAGAACCGTTCCTGGCATGCGTAGACATGGGACCGCATACATCACTATGTACCAGTCCTAAGAGTTTTGTAACTCTTTCTCCGTGTCCACTAAACGGAGCTTTGGTCATTTTACCTTTGAGACATGAATGGCAAGTATCATAAGATGATAATTCGAACGGGTTCAAATATCCATCCTTATATAACTTAGCTAGTCGTGTCGCATTGATGTGACCAAGTTTACAATGCCACAAGAAGGATTCGTTCATTTCTGAACTTTTCCTCTTGTGTGTGTTTTGTATATTGAGGACTGTATTTTGATTGAGAATGAATATGCCATTATGTAACGAGCCTGATGCAATCAACTTTTGATTTAGGAAGATGTTCATAACATTATCCTGTACTACAAAATTATATCCTTCTTTACTTAATAAAGAAACTGATATAATGTTGCACATCATGTTCGGTATATAAGAGCACTCATTCAGAATCAGTGTATTACCACTTGGTAATACCAGGTGATATTCGCCAACTGCTTTGGCTGCAATATTTGCCCCATTCCCTACTTGAACGGAATGATCGCCTTTTCCCAGTTCTCTACCTTTACGTAGCCCATGTAACAATTTACATATGTGGGATCCTGATCCGGTATCTAATACCCAGGACGTAGGGTGAACTGAGAAATAGTTCTCAATAACTAACACACCCGAAGAAGATGCATCAACATGCATGTTCTTTTGGGCGGCTTGAGAATCCAGATATTCTCCTGTTTCCTGTTCAGTCTTATAACTCTTATAAGAAAGAACGGATCCAACGTTCCCCTGCTCAGTATAATAAGCCGGTTCAGTCAATACATCCATATTATTATCTTGATTATGGCCTGACATGGTCGCTACCTGGAGAGAGAGAGAGAAGAAAACACTTTAGCGTATGCTCTTGCAAGATTAGATTGGTTATTATCTTATCTAATCAGGATGTCTCCCACTGTTTTTATCAAATCTTTCTTCAAACCCTAAAAAGTAAGATTAGCCGGGATTAATTACACCCTACAATTTCGTCAATCTTTCAGCTAGATCAGTGTCGGTACTTGAGGAAGGTTCCCCGTGCTTTCGCACGGACCTAATTAAAGTAAACCTCATTTTTCCAGAGGGGTAACCCCGTTAACACTTTTCTAGACACCTACTTGATTGGCTAATTGTCCTGTCTAAAATTCTCCCAGGAGTAACACTTACCCGCAGTGGGTATCGGGATCCAACTATCTCATAGGAGGTACGCAATCTCATTGCAAATTTCAACACTTGAAATTCCCGATAATGCTTTTGCCCCTAACGTGCTATGACCTTGACGAATGCCAAACAACCCATAGTCCGCTAGTCAAGTTCAACCCGTACATTTCTTGATTGAATTAAACCCACCCGCACGACCCTTGACGAATGCCAAACAACGCCGTATGAATACCCTAATCCAATCGCATCATATGCTACAGATAAATAGTAAATAGCTACCGTACACTACGCCTTGATGAATGCCAAACTACCGTAGCACGATTACTAAGTAATATCTATCTGAAATTTCGGAGGGCTACGCAAGTTTTTCAGAAAACCATGAGCGTAATGAACTTGATATCGTCGTAGAATCGAGTGTTTTTGAAAAGGAGTGTTTTTTAGGCTTTTCTAGTTTTGCTAAAGAGGTCACTCCCGGTGAAGGGATCTTGGCTCTTTCCCAAACGAATAAGGTGCAGGGTATATCATATATACTGCTGTGCAAAGCAAAAACTATAGAAGCTGTCAAAAACTAAACCGCGAGTTTGTAGCATCTGCCAGTTTCGCTAAAGAGGTCACTCCCGGTGAAGGGATCTCGGCTCTTTCCTCATTGAATAAGGTGCAGGGTATATCATATATACCGCTATGCAAAGCAAATCTGTAGCTACCCTTTTTATAAAGTTTTGATTCTACAACATCTTTTAGGTTTCTTTTCTTTTTATTAATCTCATTAATAAAATCCCATCAGCTTATGCTTCCTAAGCATCACAGAAGAAACGAAAGTAGTAATATTTATATATCAGCATATATATATATAGTATAAGCATTCGTCTCAGGCAGTAATATGATCTCATCACAGAACATTGCAGCAGAAGAACATATATGAAATATTGGATATACTAGGACGTCCGTGTTTTCAATACGAGACTGTATAAAACACGGATTCCACGGTCGCGACGAATAGCCAAACCCACATCCCAAGACCCCTACGAGAGCGGCAAGTAACACTACCAATTCTAGGGTTAGGAGACCCGGTCTCGACTTCTCGAGATAGCCTCCCACTGGACCCTAGAACCCGGTTACTTATGCTCCCCTCCTTGGGTCTACCTAATGCGGAAAAGTAAATAATATACACTGGTGACATCAACCTCATCCCAGAAGTGCCCCAATAAAAGAATATTACATACAAATGAATTTTACATGAATGAAAATAAAAACCCCCATCTCACATAAAATCCCCGGCTATTCAGAACACGACGATCCAATATAATATATCACAGCAACACATAATATCTCATATCATTAACGTAAGTAAGTATGCATACACCGATCGTCGTTGATGTATAGCAATGAAGACCGGCAATACAACTACATACCACACTTACGGTCACAGAAAAGAAATTGTAAAACTACAATATTTGGAATCCACAATCACTTTAGACATCGTAAATCTGAAATATCACATACTTCGCATTTCATGCCTAACTATATGAATTCCACATATTGTATCACATTCCAGATAAATAGACAGTATTAAACTTTCCGAACAGATAATCAAATACCCAAGATTTCCTAAATAGCTCAACACTTGAGCGGAGTTCAAATAATCCCAGAATATATCACAGTACCGATGATCCAGCCGTAGAAGGGTCAAGCCAATGCCTCACATGTGGCACGCCGTACTGCCCCAAACCCTAAGGTTTAGAGGCAGTTCAAGACGGTCATATAATCGAGTTAAGGTTTGTGTTCTTCTAGAGGGTCCACCGCGTTACTTGCACATTTTTTCGAAAGATTTAAACCCGATAAAAATTCAACACTTGAAAGTTTTTCGTGCCGGGAAAAAGTGAGTTAATGATATCCGCTCGAACATTTTAAGAGTTTCTAAATATCCGGAAAACATAACAAAATTAAATTTTCCGATCGAATCAACGATTACAAAATAAACCCCAGAACACTCAACACTTGAGTCAGATTAAAAATACCCAGAAAATATAACTCACAGAAATATAGATTACTGTGTAAAAAAATAGGATAAATACCATAGTACGGCCGCGGATCCGCGGCCCAAGCAAGGATTGGCCGTGGTTCCACGGCGGAAAGTACGGTTCAGCCTGTCGTTTTTCACAGTGTTTCTTAAAATTCCCTGCTGGATTTTTAGGTATTTTTAATACAGAAAAATCACAGTTTTTAAAAAATATCCAGAGAGGGGTTTAAAATGTTGTATCGGGGTTCGTTCAGAGTTTTAACTTCGTATACACGTCGCCTAATGCTCTAGCTAGGCTCTGATACCACTGTAGGGTTCCTAGGCACCCTTGTGAAGGTTCATAAGGCATCAAACATGCCCGAATAAAATTTTAGACGTGCTGAACAACCCAAAGCCGGGATCTTTGCTAGATTATTAGGGTTTAACATACAAGTAAACATCTTTACCACTAAGTGTGAGGGATTACAACCTTTGTAATCCGCTCCTTCGCTTCATAAGCTCCGAGTAGAAGCCCCTTCGCCGCGATTCACGATCTCCCGGACTCAAGAGAGGCTCCACGACTCGAACGATCCATGCTAGCTTGTAGTGTTCCGTTTCTCCGATGATCTACGTCGAAGTTGCTATAACTCACGCTCTCTTACTCTAATGAGGTGAATACCCTAATCTAATGGGCTAGATTAGATGAGGATGATGGAGTAGTATTTATGCTATCTTTTTATATCAATTTCTCACAAGAAATCATCACAAAATGAATAACTAGTGAGCTTTCTCAAAGCTCAAGAGAGAAGAAGACGATGGAAAAGGAGTTAATCCTTTTGTAATGAATAATAGAAATGAATATATGATTGATCATGGAACCATGGTTAAGGATGACAAGGATAATCTTTCTAGAGAATAAACTAGGGCTAGGGTTTAGTTAGGTTAAAGAATGAGTCATAAGATAATATCAACCATAATATCTTACACTTGACAAAAGGCGAGCTTCTAGATGGTGCAAGAAGGAGCTAACCCTAATCAAACCCTAACCTTGCTTAATCTCTACTAAACATGTTCCATTATTAATCATATCATGTTGCAATAATATATATCACAAATATATTATATATTTGCAACAAAAGAAAATAATACAATTAACATATATCACATATATATCAATGTATTACCCTGTGAGAAAATGAAATAATAAACTGAGCCAATATTAGATAATGTAATACAATATATCATATATATTATTATACATTAAATCATCGAATCAACACTTGATTCGACAATCCGGCTATATCGAATATAACCGACTAATATATCATGTACCGATTCATCGAATCAACACTTGATCCAATGACCCGGTTCATATCTAAATATCGCGAGAATATAATACGGTATCTCATATCGCATTATCCTCGGTCCTGCACATATCACATATGTGCCTCTACTCCGTTTTGCCTGAGCCAAGAAACCTCTGTGTAAGACTCTAAAGAATCGTCAATACTCCGGTAGCAGGTGATGATCATATCAAACACCCACAAGCTGCAAGCGGTCAGTTAAATGTAACAGCCACCCAGGTATTGAGTGATCAGAAGATCAACAAGCTAGCCTGTACGTTCTTCTGTGAATCCAATCAGTAACACTCCCGTACAGTCCGGTCTGTTCGTCTGATATGTCGCATATCAAGTCTAGGGGTGGTATACGTCAGACCCCAGTAACCGATAAGTCGTGTCGATGTGTGGCTCATAACGGGTCGAGAAACTACTGGTAACACTTACCAGTAAATCTCTATATCAGCCCTGGCCAGGGACTTCCAGTTATAGCCAATCGAACACAGCACAACATTAACTCCCTATACCGGGAGAGACGAATCCCCTCCTATCGCTCATTGCCTCCATGTGATTCGGGGCTGCACCCAAAAGCCACCGTTTTGCACGCCCTCTTGGACGTGGTAAGGTGGAAATCAAAGCACAGTGGGAATCACACAAGACTCTATGACGATCTCGGGTCTACAGACTACCCTGTACCAGTGTCACCGGAGAACTGCCATCTGACGTGTGGTATATCACCATCTGGGAGTTCTCGGCGAGTCCGTCCAGTGTACCCAGTCTCCACTGAGCACCCGTACACCATCCTTGATGTCAAACACCGATGGATATGGGATCATCCATCGCCCATCATATGGGTCAAGATGCGTATACGTTAGTCTACTCTGGTGTATCAATGCCCTGTCTCGATATACCCTCGACTAGGAACAGTTATAGGATGTACTCATCGACTACCATGGCCCCACTAGTATGATCTCATCATAGTCCCAGTAGTCGAGTACAGATCCTAAGGGCTTTATCAACATGTGAGAGAAAGACAGTAAACCAATACAAGTCAACATGTTAAGATAAAGTGAAACCAAATAGCATACTATCATGACGAGCAAGAAAGTCCTCTCTATATATATCCAAGCATCCATCATAATATACATCATATGTACAACAATGACCTCTAGGGCATATACATAATTAATAGTAATCACTCCAACAAGGTTCCATATGGGTTATTTTTCAGACTTTTAGCTTCTATTAAAACCTCAATAATATCTTTCATATCTACTTTACTTTGTGAACTCTTCTTGATATTACTTAACTTAGAACAAACCTGTTTGATCCTAAAAATATTTATCAATTTTCAAAAAGTTTGAAGACATGTCAGACTTTCATCTAATTCTCACGAACTCATAACACGTGTAAAGTGATATAAAAGACGTATATTAGCTACGGCTAAACTCAAAGAAGGGTTATCTTTTTGCTTTTCAATCTCTCGAAAAGAATTTTGTTGCTTCTATTTTATCAACCGAACCGTCAGACTATGAGTCTAAGTTCCCCCGCTAGCTAACACGACGAAAATGTTTTTACGTTTTTTGAAGAATTTTTTCAATTTTTATGGGTTTTAAAATATGAATGTAATGCGGAATATACACATGATGTAGCAAAATAAACGCAGTGCTCACCCCCAAACCTGAGTTTTACGATGTCATCATCGTTGCCCCAGTCGCCGGTAGCTAGACTTAGACATCAGGGTGAGATTTTATTCACAAAAAGAAAAATCTAAGAGCTAATTACAGTATTCACAAGTTAAGAGATTGCGTTAGTTCAGAAATTTGTAACAACTCCAATTTTAGTGTACAAAAATTTGTTTAAAAGTTAATGTATATTTGGGGTATTTGCATTTATTGTGAGTACTATAAGTAATTGTTTTGCTTTTTAATAGCAAGAACGAGCTTGTAGCTCATTGGTAAGACCTTACACTGCTGAACCAAAGCACCAGAGTTCAAATCCCATCAGCCACATTATTTTTAATATTGGTTTCTTTTTAAATTTTTAGAATTCCAAGAGTCTACACGTGCTAAATCCGTAAAACCAAAGGTCACACTAAAAACAAACAACCCCACTGTGCTAACCAGACGACGACGGACCTTCGACGGCGAGCCCCGGCCCGACTCGGCCGACTCGAGCCGGCGACTCGGACGGCGAGGTCGAGTTGACTCGGCTGAATCCGAGTTGACCCTTCATGGAAACTTGTGCCTCTTTGTCTTCTGGAAACTCCTGTATACTTTAAATTTCCCGAAAATGAATAGAACTCTTTAAAACCCCATTAAACTATATTTTTAATACAATTTTTAATACATTTTAATACAATTTTGCACCTACCCTAACCCTAGTTTTACTCTATAAATACCACCCCTAAACACACCCCACTCACTTACAAACTCTGTCCAAAACTCTCAAGAAAACCCTCTAGAATTTTGTGTACAAGTGGAGTTAGTGAAAGACGAACTTCTGACGACGACTCTAGGAGCTCCCTGCGACGAAACAACGCATCGGAAACTCCTACTTCCTCCCATTCCTCATCTCTAACCTCGAATCCAGTAAGTCCCTTCTCCCTCTTCTATTCTCTATTCTTAAAACTTGTATTTCTAAAACCCGACGGAAGCGGAGTTAATCCGACTTCCGATTCGGTTTTCTTAAAAAAGTACAATTTTCATTAAACACAACCATTCCAAACTCTTACATCTTGACTATTAATCATTAACAAAACAAGTTGAGTAAGTTTCATAGCAAAATATTTCCTTTTGTAACTTTTACCGCTCCTTTTCAGAAAAATACCATGTAGTTTAGTTTCGACATTAAAACATCATATTTCTTGCTATACCTTAAGTAGATCACGAGATAATGACCTACCTCTTCACAACACTCATATGCAATATAGCACAAAACCTTTTGGGAATATAGAATACGAGAAAACGAAACTTTACATATAAATACCATTTACTATTAAAACCGTTTTCTATAAGATTATGTACTTTTACAAATCTTTGCAAAGCGCCGCTACAACCCATTTTGGGGAACCCGACTGGGATGGTGCGGATTATCGCACATCCCTGGGTTTAGTAGTGCGAGATGCAGACCTCCGCAAGGAGCATTCGGTCTCGAAAGATTTGAAATACAAATATCTTAAGAAAATGAGATTTCTAGAAAATAATAAAATTATACACACACACACACACATATACACACGTGTGTGTGTGTGTATTATCAAAATACCTATTTTTTGATATAATATAAATATTCCAACTTTTCTAAATCAAAAGGATCACTTTACATGAAAATACATGAAATTCCATACAAGTTCAATATTACAATGAAATACCCTATATTATGAAATTAGGTTATTTTCACTAGAAATGTCATGTATATAAAATCCACATATATGACAACTCTAAAGACGATAATTAAATACTTGGGGTGTATTTTGAAAATTATACAAAAGTATTTTTTACATATAACCCCCTAAAGCTCTATAAATTACAATAAGGACCCTAGTAAATATAGGTTTAAGCGGGACCAGTCTCTTGAGCCTCAGGGAGCCGATGATATAGGTGCTTGCCTATTTAAGCTAGAAAACTTAATAAACGGTGTTATCAACACGGTAATCATTTTTGAAAAAGACACAAATCCTGCCGCCCATGTGCAGCGGTTACCGATAACACAAAACCTAATTCAGGACTTCAATTTCTCTTTCTAATTGTTCGGACTCAGACTGAGTCTCCTTATAAATAATCTGACTTGAATATGATTCAAGTACGATCTACAATCTACACTCCAATATGAATCCATATATTCAATCTGTATTGACTGGTCCGAACCATGGATATACTTCCATTTACATGATTCTCCAGTTACATCCATGATTCTCCAGTTACATCCATTTACTGATATCATGATTTCGGAAAGTCATCCAATTATACAATCTATATTACAAGACAATACAAGTTGCAATACAATACAAACAAGATATCGTGGGGTTTAAGGGGTAGATTGGTACGGAAGGTGTTAGAAGTGGCATGAGAAGGCAAGACCTAAGACACCTAACCTGTATTTCCATTGCTGTTGTACCGTGGCATAAACGGTTCCTTGTACTCCTGTTGCCCTTAGTCTCTGGCATATAGAGACCCCTCTCGTATACACTGGCATTCTTCTGTACTAAACTACAAATAACAGCGTTAACCATATAATACAACTTTAAAAGCTACTCTCTCTCTGTCTATTCTATTTTTCCCTTATCTTATGGACTTACAGAGCGATTGTTCGCTGACGACATTCCTTCTCTTTTTTCTTTGGAATGTTGTCAGGTGATCTGGACACTCGGGAGATCGAGCCTACCAAAGAGGACTTGGATCAGTTTACTGAAGATCCCGAGCTGTAGTTACACTTGTACATTTCCTTTACATTCTATATTTTTCATTTCTGTTATGCTACTGTTTAGGCATTGCTTTCATTCATATGTATTTACTTTTCCATGCATTGTACAATAGAATGTTAATAAATAAAGTTGCTGTTCAGTTAAACTTACTGCCTTTGTCTCTTGTGCATTTTTATTTATATTGTTTAGATACGCTTAGCGTATTTACTTCAGAGTAAATACGTAGCGGCCTCGTTGCATCCTCTGCCCGTATATTGGGAAGCGGGGCGTGACAAGTTTTGTTGGTGGCCCATGCAGGTCAGAGCTGTATGGAACTCTACCATGCAGTTCTGCTCTGCGTGAACAACCTAAGCAATATAACACAAAAACCAGCAACTAAAACATTCTTTATAATTCATGTTCCTTGAATCTTATCATTTCATATACTTTGAATTTGTCCTAACCCAAATTTTTCTTCAAGGTTATGGATTCCCCGAACAATACCAGCACCAACTTCAACAACACTCCACCACCACTATCAATCACACCTGCCGTCCCTGCTCCGATCAACGAGCAGACGGTTCTGCTAGAGGAAATCTACAGCCTCTTAGAAGGACAACAGCAGCAGACTGCTTTTTTAATGAACCGTCCTGAGGCAGAAATACCTGGGGTGAAGCAATTTAAGGCTTTGCACCCCAAACAGTTCCCATGAAAGGAAAGACCACTGGAAGCTGAGGAATGAGCTCAGAGTATCGAAGATGATCTGGCAGCGGCATAAGTGTCAGAGGGAGCTCGAGTCCGTGTTGCGAAACTGCAACTCACGGACAATGCACGAAATTGGTAGAAGGCGGAAGAAAGCCGTCTTGAACAACCCATCGAATGGAAGACTTTCCACGACATGTTCGACGCTAAGTACTTTCCTGAGAGTGCCAGGTTCAATATGGAACATCAGTTCATCCATCTGCAATAAGGTTCGATGTGGACCAAGTCAGTAGATGAGTATGACGCCGAGTTTACCATGCTCAGTCGGTAAGATATGTCTCAATAATTCGATTTTTCAATACTTTAACAGATTTGCGGCACACCTGATACCGAAAGATGAAATCAGAGCCCGTCGATTTCAACAAGGTTTAGATTCGGAGATCCAGGCTGCACTAGCCACAGGAGATTTTCCGACTCATGAATCGGCTCTGAAAGCTGCCCGCCGTTATGAGGCAGTGGTAAAGGCGAGGCGCAGACCTCAATCTGCAGGAGTTAAGCACCCTGTCAACCAGATGACTGGAGGAGCCTCGTCAAGGCCACCTTTTATGCCAAGGAGACCGAGAGTACCGAACAACCGTCCTAGCCCAGCCTTTTGTAACTACTGCAAGAGAGATGGGCATATGATGAAAGACTACTGGCAAGCCAACCGTCTTTGGTTAGTCTGCGGCTCAGCTAATCATGGCATTGAGTCTTGTCCCCAAAGACAAAACTCATATGCTGTACCCAGGCCAGCAATCACTTACCCGCAGCGTCCAGCCATCCAAGCACCTGCTCCGAGACTTGCACTACCTGCTCCACCACCTAGAGGACCACCGACTGCACCTCCTCCTCATCAGTTCCATCAAGCTCAAGGGAACGTTTCGAGGAATGCTCCCTCAGGCCAGGAGGAATATACTACAGCGACAGGCTTTCACGATGACCGTGGAAGAAGCTGAGGCCACTGGCCAAGTTATCATTGGTAACCCTTTCTTCTCAAGTCTTTCTTTCAGTCTTAATATCTATCCACATATTTTTCCTATACCTAAAACATATTCCACATACCTTAGGTATAATCTTAGTAGCCTCACTTCCTGCACTAGCATTTTTCGATACCGGAGCATCTCATTACTTTATGTCGCAACGGTTCGTCCGAACTCATGCGATTCCAGTCACACCGCTTGTATCCAGCTGGAATATCAGTTCAGGAAATGGCGTTCTGAAGGCAATAATGGGATACAGCTTGTGTCCAGTAGTCATCTGCAGCAGAGAATTCTACGCTGACTTCAAAGTGCTGGACATACCGAACTTCGATGTAGTTCTAGGTATGGATTGGCTCGGAACCTTTTATGCTACCATCGACTGTCGT
Organism: Agapanthus africanus; assembly: GCA_030015575.1. Taxonomy (NCBI): domain Eukaryota; kingdom Viridiplantae; phylum Streptophyta; class Magnoliopsida; order Asparagales; family Amaryllidaceae; genus Agapanthus; species Agapanthus africanus. The sequence continues at coordinate 386,109,951 of JASDDO010000019.1, read as the reverse complement.
CAAAGGAGGGCAGTATTCGAGATTCCAGACCATCCGGTCTTCTATTTCAAAAGTGGAGACCGTACCCTGGAGCCAAGTACATACAAAGCAGAGCCAAGGGAAGCAGTGATTGCATCAACTCAAGCAGAGGAAGAATCATGGCTAGAAGTGGTTCGAGAGTTCTAAGGCGTGTTTCCTGACGATATATCAGGTTTGCCTCCCGATCGATATCTTGAATTCAGCATTGATTTGGTACCAGGAGCACAACTGATGATCAAAGCACCTTATCGATTAAGTCCGGAAGGTTTGAAGGAAGTCCGAACTCAGTTGGACGAATTATTGACGAAAGGATGGATTCGTCCCAGCACTTCAAGTTGAGGATCACCAGTACTACTTGTGAAGAAGAAGGAAGGTTCATACAGAATGTGCATCGATTATAGAGCCTTGAACGAAGTCACTATAAAGAACAAGTATCCACTCCCTCGCATCGATGATTTATTCGATCAGCTAAGTGCATCTTGTGTTTTCTCTAAATTAGATTTTCGTTCAGGTTATCATCAGGTGAAGGTCAAGGAAGCTGATATTCATAAAACGGCTTTCAGAACTCGTTATGGTCATTACAAATTTCTAGTGATGCCATTTGGAGTGACCAACGCACCAGCAATATTCATGAACCTAATGAATCAAGTTTTCCGGGAGTACTTAGACAGGTTTGTAGTCATCTTCATCGACAACATCTTGGTGTATTCTAAGAATCAGAAAGAACACGCTGAACACCTAAGAATTGTCCTGGAAACTCTACGACAATATCAACTCTACGCCAAGTTCAGCAAGTGCGTGTTTGGGCAAGATCAAGTTGGTTTTCTTGGACATATCGTATCAGGTGAAGGAATCTCTGTGGATCCAACGAAAGTTTCAGCAGTAAGCGAATGGCCGACACCAAAGTCAGTGAAGGACATTCGAAGTTTCTTGGGTCTAGCTGGATATTACAGAAGGTTCATTGAAGGCTTTTCTAAGATAGCAACACCCCTGACCAAGCTCACACGTAAAGATGAAGAATTTGTGTGGTCAGAAGCATGCGAAAAAGTTTTCATAGAACTCAAGTCAAGGTTGACATCAGCGCCTATTCTCGTTATACCGGACTAATCTGGAGGTTTCGAAGTGCATTGTGATGCATACGGTAAGGGATTAGGATGTGTTCTACATCAGCACGGTAAGGTTGTGGCTTATGGTTCAAGACAGCTAAAGACTCATGAGCGCAATTATCCGACGCATGATTTAGAGTTGGCAGCTGTTATCTTTGCTCTCAAAATTTGGCTCCATTATCTTCTTGGTGAACGAGTGAACATATACACAGATCACAAGAGTCTGAAATATGTGTTTACTCAGAAGGAGCTTAATATACAGCAGAGACGATGGTTAGAGCTCATGGCAGACTTTGACATCAACCTGCAATATCACCCTGGGAAGGTGAATGTGGTTCCAGATACTCTTAGTCGCCAACCATTAGCAATGCATCTCACCGCTCAGTGGAAGCTACAACAGGACTTGCATCAGATAGAGATTGAAGTGGTCATGCCAGGTAACGCTTCAACTTTGATGAATTTACAAGTTCAATCTACAATTGTCAATCAGATCAAAGCAGCTCAAGCAACTGATGCTAAGTTGCAAAAGATCAGAGAACAAGTGGAGAATGGACTCATAACAGATTTCATCATCCATGAAGACGGATATTTGAGATACGGTAGCAGATTGTGTGCACCAAAAGGTTCTGTTCGGGAAGAGTTAATGAAAGAAGCCCACGGCTCTCCTTACTCGGTATATCCTGGAGGTACAAAGATGTACAAAGATCTTCGTCAGTGGCATGGAACGAAGCGTGAAGTAGCCAGAAGTGTCGCTAAATGCTTGGTGTGTCAGCAAGTAAAAGCTGAACATCACAGGACAGTTGGATTACTTCAACCGTTACCAATCCCAGAATAGAAGTGGCAACACATCACAATGGATTTTGTGACTACTCTCCCTCGCAGCACAAAGGGTAACGATGTGGTATGGGTTATTGTGGATCGACTCACAAAGTCAGCTCACTTCATCCCATTTCGGGTTGGCCAATGAACCGAGACATTAGCAAAGAAGTACATGGAGATAAGAATCTACTTAAGATTTATACTCTTTAAATATGTACTATCGCTGATACCCATGAACTCATACAGGAAATTGTGAGACTTCATGGAGTACCGGTATGCATTGTCTCTGATCATGACACCAGGTTCAGATCGCAATTTTGGCAAAGTCTGCAAGCGAGCTTGGGAACAAGTCTGAATTTTAGCACGGCTTATCATCCACAAACAGATGGTCAGTCTGAGCGAATTATTCAGATCTTGGAGGATATGCTCAGAGCGTGTATGTTAGACTTCGGAGGATCGTGGGAAGATCAGCTACATCTTGTGCAGTTTTCATACAACAACAGCTACCAAGCAAGTATAGGAATGACACCTTTTGGAGCGCTATATAGAAGGAAATGTCGATCACCATTAAGTTGGGACGATATCAGAGATAGGGAACTTCTTTGACCTGAGATGATAGTAGCAACTGTTGATGTGGTTCGTACTATCAGAGAAAAGATGCGCATAGCCCAGATCGACAGAAACACTGGGCTGATGCAAAGCGACGTTACTTGGAGTTCCAACCAAGAGATCACGTATTCTTAAAGATATCTCCAAACCGCGGAGTGATCCGATTTGGAAGACGGAAAAGCAAAGTCCAAGATACATTGGACCGTTCAACATACTCGAACGAGTCGGTGAAGTGGCATACCGCTTAGCACTTCCACCTTCATTGGAAGGAGTGCATAATGTGTTCCACGTATCCCAACTCAGAAGGTATGTGAGTGACCCCAGCCACATACTCGATCATTCCGAGCTCACTGTACAACCCGACTTATCTTGTGAGCAACAACCTGTTGAGATCCTGGACAGGAAAGTGAAGTCATTTTGGAATAAGGAAGTCAACTTGGTTCAAGTGATGTGGAGAAAACACACTCCTGGAGAATCGACTTGGGAAAGGGAAGATGAGATACATGCAAGATATCCTCACCTTTTTGTAAACTAGTCCTTAAAATAAAATTTGTAAATTTCGAGGACGAAATTTTTGTAAGGAGGGTAGACTGTAACAACTCCAATTTTAGTGTACAAAAATTTGTTTAAAAGTTAATATATACTTGAGGTATTTGCATTTACTGTGAGTACTATAAATAATTGTTTTGCTTTTTAATAGCAAGAAGGAGCTTGTAGCTCATTGGTAAGACCTTGCACTGCTGAACCAAAGCATCAGAGTTCAAATCCCATCACCCACATTATTTTTAATATTGATTTCTTTTTAAATTTTTAGAATTTCAAGAGTTTACACATGCTAAATCCGTAAAACCAAAGGTCACACTAAAAACAAACTACCCCACTGTACCAACCAGACGATTACGGACCTTCGACGGCGAGCCCCGGCCTGACTCGGCCGACTCGGGCCGGCGACTCGGCCGGCGAGGCCGGGTTGACTCGGCTGAATCCGAGTTGAACCTTCATGAAACTTGTGCCTCTTTGTCTTCTGGAAACTCCTGTATACTTTAAATTTCCTACACATGAACAGAACGCTTTAAAACCCCCATTAAACCATATTTTTAATACAATTTTTAATACAACTTTTCACCTACCCTAACCCTAGTTTTACCCTATAAATACCACCCCTAAACACACACCCCTCACTCACAAACTCTGTCCACAGCTCTCAAGAAAACTCTCTAGAATTTTGTGTACAAGTGGAGTTAGCGAAGGGCGAACTTCCGACGACGACTGTAGGAGCTCCCGGTGACGAAACGACGACCGGAAATATCTACTTCCTCCCCTTCCTCATCTCTAACCTTTAAGCCAGTAAGTCCTTCCTCCCTCTTCTATTCTCTATTCTTAAAACTTGTATTTCTAAAACCCGACGGAAGCGGAGTTAATCCGACTACCGATTCGGTTTTCTTTAAAAAGTATAATTTTTATTAAACACAACCATTCCAAACTCTTACATCTTGACTTTTAATCATTAACAAAACAAGTTAAGCAAATTTCATAGCAAGATTTTTCCTTTTGTAACTTTTACCGCTCCTTTTCAGAAAAATACCATGTAGTTTAGTTTCGACATTAAAACATCATATTTCTTGCTATACCTTAAGTAGATCACGAGGTAATGACCTACCTCTTCACAACACTCATATGTAACATAGCACGATACCTTTTAGGAATATAGAATACGAGAAAAAGAAACTTTACATATAAATACCATTTACTATTAAAACCGTTTTCTACAAGATTACGTATTTTTACAAATCTTTGCAAAGTGGCGCTACAACCCATTTTGGGGAACCCGACTGTGATGGTGCAGATTATCGCACATCTCTGGGCTTATTAGTGCGAGATGCAGACCTCCGCAAGGAGCATTCGGTCTCGAAAGATTTGAAATACAAATATCTTAAGAAAATGAGATTTCTAGAAAATAATAAAATTATATATATATATATATATATGAATTATCAAAATACCTATTTTTTGATATAATATAAATATTCCAACTTTTCTAAATCAAAAGGATCACTTTACATGAAATTACATACAAGTTCAATATTACAATGAAATACCCTATATTATGAAATTAGGTTATTTTCACTAGAAATATCACGTATATAAAATCCACATCTATGACAACTCTAAAGACGATAATTAAATACTTGGGGTGTATTTTGAAAATTATACAATAGTATTTTTTACATATAACCCCCTCAAGCTCTATAAATTACAATAAGGACCCTAGTAAATATAGGTTTAAGCGGGACCAGTCTCTTGAGCCTCAGGGAGTCGGAGATATGGGTGCTTGCCTATTTAAGCTAGACAACTTAACAAACGGTGTTATCAACACGGTAATCGTTTTTGAAAAAGGCACAAATCCTTCCGCCCATGTGCAACCGTTACCGATAACATCAAAACCTAATTCAGGACTTCAATTTCTCTTTCTAATTGTTCGGACTCAGACTGAGTCTCATTATAAATAATCTGACTTGAATATGATTCAAGTACAATCTACAATCTACACTCCAATATGAATCCATGAATCCATATATTCAATCTATTCAATTTTTATTGATTGAACCGAACTATGGATATACTTCCATTTGCATGATTCTCCAGTTACATCCATGATTCTCGAGTTACATCCATTTACTGATATCATGGTTTCGGCAAGTCATCCAATTATACAATCTATATTACAAGACAATACAAGTTGCAATACAATACAAACAAGACATCGTGGGGTTTAAAGGGTAGATTGGTACGGAAGGTGTTAGAAGTGGCACGAGACGGCAAGACTTAAGACACCTAACCTGTATTTCCATTGCTGCTGTACCGTGGCATAAACGGTTCCTTGTACTCCTGTTGACCTTAGTCTCTGGCATATAGAGACTCCTCTCGTATACACTGGTATTCTTCTGTACCAAGCTACAAACAACAGCGTTAACCATATAATACAACTTTAAAAGCTACTCTCTCTCTGTCTATTCTATTTCTCACTTATCTTTGGGACTTACCGAGCGATTGTTCGCTGACGACATTCCTTCTCTTTCTTCTTTGGAATGTTGTCAGGTGATCTGGACACTCATGAGATCGAGCCTATCAACGAGGACTTGGATCAGTTTACTGAAGATCCCAAGCTGTAGTTACACTTGTACATTTCCTTTACATTCTATATTTTTTATTTCTGTTATGCCACTGTTTAGGTATTGCTTTCATTCAGATGTATTTACTTTTCCATGCATTGTACAAAGGAATGTTAATAAATAAAGTTGCTGTTTAGTTATACCTACTGTCTTTGTCTCTTGTGTATTTTTATTTATATTGGTTAGATACGCTTAGCGTATTTACTTCAGAGTAAATACGTAGCGGCCTCGTTGCGTTCTCTGCCCGTATATTGGGAAGCGGGGCGTGACAAAATTAGTACCCGCCATTCAAAAATTTTGTCGATATACGGCCAATGCTGGTAAAAGAAAAGGTATATGAAAAAGAAAAAGAAAATATACATGTTAGTGGTATGGTTAGATGTTAGTAAAGGGCATGGGTGTGTGAAAGTAGGGATCAGAAGACGCTTAATGCAAAGTTGAAGTTTTGAAGGAGTCAATGAATTGTTGCCCGAATGAATTGAATGTTCAAGAAATATGTATTGAGTTTGAGGTCAGATTTGTTTAAAAATTGGAGTTCATCTTTAAAATGTTCAGCAAAAGAAAGGTTCATAGGATGTCCCAAATTGTTTCTGAAAGGTTCGTAGGATGTCCCCAAATTATTTCTGACTCAAACTCACCAAGAAAATCAAGTTCATCCGCAAATATCTCCTCAAAACTCTGCATGAAAGACTGTTTCCCAAGGCTGTCTTCCTCCCTATGATCCTACACAATCATACTCTTGTCATTACAGCTCACAACTCCCAATACGAGTTCTCCCTCATCACATTCACATATGGGTAGGTCCATGTCAACTAAAAATGTAGGTTCCCACACTAGCATTTTGTCCAAAATTATATCAATTGGTGATACTAAAATTGTGGATTCCTGATTGTGAATTATATTGAACACTACATCGGCACCATACTCGTCAAATTCACAAGCTCCCTCCTCTAAAATTGGAGTGCAAAATTCAGTCGGTGCAAGAATTTATTCTTCAAGTAGGATAACGGTTAAATCAACCTCAAGATTATAAGTGACGAGAGGTTCAGTAGGTACCTGAAGGCTAGTGTTAGACTGACTTAGAGGGTTTCCTTGTTTGTCCTGATAACACTCAGTCAACTTAATTGTATCATCATCTATGAAATCATCAAAATTTGTTTGATCGTTTATCACACTCAGGTGACTTCCTAGATGACAGATATTGACATTATTGGTTTCCAATTGATAGTATTCACTCCCTAGAATCCTCACAGCTAAATGTTTCACTTGTTCTTCGATTATAGCTAATGATTGAGCTTGAGCAAGAGACAATTTCTCAGATTGTTGCATGAACAGGGCTAGCATCGCAACTGTTTGATTCTCGACTGCAGTCATCACTTCAATACCTTTCTCTAAAGCGGTCAACCTAGCATCCATATCACTATCATACCCTAATGGAGTGTCAGTTGTTTCTTGTAAGGAGGGTTGTGATGGTGGTGAAGCTAAAGCTGTCATCCTATCGACCTCTTTCTCTAAATGTTCAATCATCTGGTCTATGTTTGAAGTGGGACTGGGTTCAAGACTGTTAGGTGGGTGACCGATATCAAAATTCTAGGATGGTTGGCCTCCCTATAGAAAAGGACAGTTTTCATGAATATGAGAAGAATCTTGGCAATTGGAAGAAAATGATTGGGTACGAGTATGAACAAAAGAATGTTGATCGTGAAGAATCAAATCAAACTGTGTATCACCCATATCAACAAGAATTCACAAAAATCACAAAAACAAAGAATATCACACCCCTATCAGCCTATGTTATGCTAAGTCAACTAGACCTGCTCAAAAACCTGATTGTCGAAGTAAAACTGTGTCGAGAAACGGGCTTAAGATATACGGATCACAAAGCCAGGTATATGCAGAGATAAGGGGAGGTTTCCAACGCTTTCGCGAAGTTTCTTAATTAGAATAACCCTTTCTCTTTTGGCGGTTTCGCCGTGAACACTTGCCTAGACACCCCGTGAACAATATACCATTAAGCGGTGTTCTAAACACAGTTAATTTCTCCTAATGAGCGTGAAATCCTTAAAGTCAGAGTTCTAATTGATTATAAAATTACTGGGGGTATGCAAGAATGCAGTTTTGTGATTTATGGGCTATTGAGAAAGGCGATGAAATCTTTTACCGTATCTTATTTGGTTTCGTGCCCTTAATATCCGTATTAAGATGCAAATGGGCAATTCAATAAGAGAATTTTAAGAAATCAAGAAATTACTTTTCGTTTTAAGCTTAAGCGCTACAACAAATACTGGTTAGTTCTCTGTTCTGTTGGTGGCAAATTGTGCGAAGAATCCTGCAGAAGATAGAATATTGGAATGCGTCGAATTTGAGCGAAAGTGTTAGGAAAATACGTACCGATGCGATTTTTGGGTTTAGAAACCCCCTTTGAAGTGATTACAGGTATTTGAATGTTCGCTTGCATGGGTCAAACTACTCGGATCTTTGGCACTGTACTTCACTAACGTCTTATAATTGAATTTGAACCTTACTCTGCATGACCGCTCCTCGTAATCCCGTCAAAATCTCAAAATTTCGGAAAATGCGATATTTAGTTCCAAGAGCGATATATCTGCCCCAATTCCTGCACACACAAAATTATAAAAATCAAACAATACCAATAGAGTACTGACGAAGCACTGGAGACACCACAAAAAGAAAACACCCAAAAAACCACAAAGGGACCGGTGGCGCCGGATTTTTCTTGAATGTCGCTGGCCAAATGAAATCGAATGGTGATAAAATTTTGTGTAGCTTCCTAGGCTATATTAGTATTCTACTTGTATACTTTGATGTTTTATATTAATTGTAGGGTGATAGTAGGTCACGACAATAGAGAGCAAAGTTAGAAAATTAGTGTTGTGTTAGTTTTGAAAAAATTCATGTTAATAGTTAGTTTGTTAGTATGAACCAGAAATAACAATACCTAATGAATACCGACTCCCCGGCAACGGCGCTAAAAACTTGTTGGGACTTCACCCGCGCGCCCTTTTACGGTTTTGAAAGAAAATGGTTTTGGAAATATTGCACACGCGAGCTCGGTCTTGTTTTAAAATTTATAAACCGTAAGTGCACGGCGCGTTGTAGCGAGCCAGCAAGTACGGGTCGATCCACAGAGAATTGGAGATTAGAGATTGTTGCTTAAGGTTCGAGAAGAAAGAATTTGGGTTTTTTAACAAAAATAGAAAATACGGAAATATAGAACTAGGTTAAGAAAATGGCCGTAGCTCCGGTTCGGGTGGACGAATAGTGGCTTAGTTTTCGATGCCCTCTTGATCATGTGTGTCCCTACTTTAGTTAGAATTCGAAATGAAGCATGGTTTATCAAGGCGGTGGCAAAGCATAAACATTAAAACAACGAACTTGCAACTCAAGGAATGAACCGATTCGTTACGTTCACACTTACCGGTTTGTATGTCCAAGCATGTCGTATCGAAACACATCGCTAAGGATCGCAAGGCATACCATATCAATAACAACAAATGGCATATAAGAAGTAAAGTGTTTAGTTTTAAATTTGCTAAGTGTTTTGGGTGATAGTATAGGATATTTACTTAATGAAGTGTGTCAAACAACAATAAGCAACATACCCTATCTAAATTGCTTAGCAAACCTAATACTAAAACTTAATTCTAATTTTAACATTGCAAAATGAGAGTGTTGAGATAATAGGTTATATTCTAGAGGTTACTGGTAACCATTTAAAGCAAAATAACATATCAACCAATAATCACATTGCAATCTTAAAATTATAATTAAACATTAAGCATAAGAATAATTACAAGAGAATGGAGGAAGGCCTTACCTTTCATCACCACCCTAACCATTACCACACCCAATTGAACTACTCAAGCATCATAGAAAGAATGAAAAACAAAAACAAAGTTAAGAACAAGAACAATTAAAAAAGGGAAAAAGAAAACAACACTTATTATTAACAATTGAAGAAGTTGAGATACATGATAGTTTACTTGTTCAACCTCCATAATGAAGCTCTCAAATGAGAGCTCCAAGAAGGAAGAAGAAGAAGAAGAAAACCATGCTCGAGCTCCACACAACTCTCTTCAAACCTTAAACTAAAACTTATACAAAAATTGAACTAAAGAAGATGGGATTCTCTCTGTGTGATGATCTGCTATATTTATAGGCCTTGAAATGAAACTCCAGGGGTGTTTGCTGAAGTATTATGATGTTACCAAACTACCTCTGTAATCTAGAGACGTTTGGCGCCAAGACGGTCGCGCTTCCGCCGCAAAAGTGGACAATTTGCCGCGCTTCCTCCGCGGTTTAGTAGAGTTAGACTACCAAATTTCTTGGGAGATCTTCTGACATGATAAGATGATTTTAGAAAGTGTTTATTTTCAACAACTCTCACTGTATTGCTCATACAACTTTAAGGAAGAGAAGTAGAAAAACCTCACATCACAGCTTTTCATACTTGTGCAACTTGTATGAGACAAGATCATGGCTATCCCAAAAGTGTGCCAACTTGCATATCACATCCATACAAACCTAATAATGAGCCATGCCCACTTGTGTATCAAGCCATGCCCACTTGTGTGCCATGTTCACACATGTAACATGATATTGTATCTTGCTGGACCAAAACCAAAAAATTATTGTACAAAATTTTATTTGATGCAAACACATTTTTCTTGATCTGTATTCTGTCCTTTTTGCAGTTCAGGCTAAAAACCGTCGTTTCTGTTCGTGTTGTGTACCGTCTTCAGTTTTTTTTCCTGTGTACCTGTATTCTGTACTAATAAGAAGACATAGATAAAATAACACTGTTTATTATCAAAATGATTGGAAATGAGCGATATTAAAATGTAATAAGTCGTGCCGAACAGACTCCATCCACACCGCCTCACGTGCACGATACGTGAAAGCTCGCATTGATTCTTTCCGGGACTAGAGCGGCGCCTCACATGCATAACATGTGAGCGCCGGCGCTAGTTCAGGATTAAAATCCTCAGCAGCGTCTCACGCGCATGACACATGGGTGCCAGCAATGGTTTTTATATATTTATAACAATACTTCATGTGAGACACATATGAGCATTGTCATAAAGAGAAAAGGGAATTTTGTCATTCACACTTCGAAGAAATTTATACATTGGTGGGAAAAAAAGATAACAATGAAAAAAATCATCAAAGTGTTTACAACGGCAAAACACTGAATCCCGAACACGGATTCAGAAACTTGGAAGCAAGTCTGAGTAAAGTGCTTCCGGCTTCTTTGGCTATTTTCTTATGCATTTTCTCACGAATGCAAGCATCAGGATCCCCACTAATGTCGTCCATCCTCTAGTATGCGGATATTATCGCCTTCAGTTGGAAGACGCGTTGCAAAATATCGACAAGATCATCTATTCGCTTCTTTGAGATCAGGCTCATCAGATATACTGAATGCACCTTGTCTTTGGTATCATCAAGCGCCTCGAGTGGCATAGCCTCGTCAAGCCCAAGAATTGATACCCAGATCGACCCAACAATAATGTTCAAGAGAGCAGAATGGCGGGAGAGTAACCGACCATTGTAGTCGTTAAAACAACGCATCACCTCAGCACATTGGGCATCGGTAAATTCTTGGCCTTGACAACGGTCTTGGATGCGAATGTCCTCATAAGAGATAATCTCTTCGAGATCATAAAGACGAGAAGCTATAATATCTGGAAAGAAAAATCAGTAAGGGGTTAGCAATCAAAATGATGAGGAAAGCACTCATTGTAAGAATCTAAAAGGATTATCATTTAATGAAGAATCTCACTAAACTGTGGATTTAAACTCCCAATACCCTCGGAAAATGTGTTCCACAACAGATTCAAATATATGAAAAGGGTATTAAAACCCTAAAAAAAATTCCCAAGAACAAAAGGGGAATAAAATTCCCAAAAGTCTCCTAGTCTTTCAGAGCTAAACTCTGTAAGATGGAATTAAATTCCTTTATTAATGGGATTAAATCCCAGAAACCCCCGTGGTAAGGAAACAAAGAAATGGAATTGAATTCCAAGGATCCTCAAAAATCAGTGATAGGGTAAGCCCTGAGAGGAGAACTAACAGTTCTCAAGACCCTAGAGTCTTCTTTAAAAGGGGTGTTTTTTAGATCTCTAAGAGATCAGTTCAAGGAAAGAGCAAAAATTTGATGATGGATTTGAAATCCAAATAACAAAAGAGGGGGGCTTTTCCCTAAGGGGTAAACGTCGTTCAAGATCCTTACCCAAAAAGAGAGTTTTTGCAGAGTTTAACTCTGAAAGATCTATGGACAGAGAGTGAAGCTCTGAGAGGAGAATTGAATTCTCAAGAAAAGATTAAGGAAGAAGATGAAAAAACAGTGATCGTCTAAAAAAACAAACCCCCTATTTATAAGACGTGATGGGGAGCGGTTCATCTCCCCGTTTCCCTAGACAATCCTACGGTTGTGAGGGTAGACAGCGTTGCACTCATGTGCAAGCCACATGAGAGCAACGCTGGGGGGCATTTGTTCCCTCATAAAAAATGTAAAAAGGGGAAAATTCCCCACTATTAAAGCCTCACGTGTTAAACACGTGAGCACCTATATGCAAAAGCATATAGGCGCTGCAGTTACAAACAAATGGACTAAAAGAGCCACACGTGTTAAACACGTGAGCGCCTATATGCAAAGCATATAGACGCTGCAATCAAATAATTGGCAAGCCAAACAGGCCTCACGTGTTAAATATGTGAGAGTTTATATGCATATGAGCGCTGAAAATAAAGCATGCTGAAACCCATGCTAGGGGTCACATGTTAAACACATGAGTTCTTTTGCTGCACTCTTTGGTAAGATAGAATTAAATTCTATTTGGGAAATATTTTCCTTGATCTTTCTGATACGGAAAGATTCTTCTCTAACAAAGAATTTTGTATTTAAAATATAATTTTGATAAAATATCACCAATCAAATCGCCTGATAGAATTAAATTCTACGTGGTAAATATTTTCTTGATCTTTCTCAAATTAGAAAGATCTTCTCTGTTAAACAGAAGAACCATGGATCAAAGATCTAACGGTGATTATAAAACCACCCACCGATCATCTGATAGAATAAAAATTCTATCTTAGGAAAAGATATTTCCTAATCTTGTTAAATAAACAAGAAAACTTCTCTGTTAAATAGAGAGCTTTTGGATTAAAAATCCAATGGTGAATAAAATTCACTAAGTGATTCGAGAGATCATTTTGGATTGATTATGAAATCAATCATGATCTCTCAATCAGAGATTTTCCTAATAAGTTGATCTTTTCTCTTATCCTATAAATAGAAGAGAAAAAACAAAAAAAGGGAGTGAAGATAGACACAGAACTCCCCATAAGTTTCTGCAAAAAAAATATACAGTGAGCACTTGAAAAATAAAGAGAATTTAATTCTTAAAAGAAGAAGAAGACTTGCCTCATTGAAACCCTAGGTAAAAAAAACACACAGAGATCATAGTGTCTCTTCTTTGCCTATCTAAGAGTTTAACCCATCATATAAGAACTTAGTTCTTCCTCTGGTTGAGATTTGTAGAAGCAAATCTTGCCACAAGTTGAGAATTTAATTCTTATCGGAGAGATTTCATTCTGCAGATTCAAAACTTAGGGGAAAAGAACTAGGTCAAAAAAGAAAAAGAAATAACAGGAGTATATGGGAATTTAATTCCTCTAAAAATTAGGGTTTAACCCTATATAAAGAACTTAGTTTTCAAAAAAAATGATGATGATCCAAGATCCTCAAAACCGAAATCTTGATGATCATCAATGACTAAAAATGTCATTAACAAGAGATCGATATCTCTAAGAAAACACAAGAATAGCTTGGTGACTCGTTAGTGCTTAGCACTATTATGAAGCCTCACGTGTTTCCCATGTGAGTGCTTCAAACGAACAAAAAGAACAACCAAAACTGCCTCACGTGTTTCCCCATGAGAGTGCTTAAAAAGGGGAAATAAGCAAAAGAAAAGCCAAAGCTGCCTCACGTGATTCTCACGTAGGCGCCTAAAAAGTAAAGAAAAACTCCTTTGTCAATGATTCTCACGTGAGCGCCACAGAACTCTAGTGATTAGCACTAATCCAGTGCACACGTGAAATGCACGTGAGCACTGTATGTCTCTGTGCTTAGCACTGTGGAGTAATTATATCTCAGCCCAAATCGACTAAGTTTCCTGAGCTTAAAGCTCTTTGTTTTTAAATCAACCGAGCTCATATGGCTCACGGTTTCCCAAACTGATCTTAGTCTCAAAAATGACTAGTGGTCTCCCATTGATAATATCCAAAATGATATTCATCCTCTGTCTCCTAAAGTAATCTTAGTCTCAAATGCGACTAATGATTCTCAGGTCCACAACAACCCTTTTTCCCTCAAATACGGGATTTGGTTCAAAAGGTTACATCTCTCCACACCTATGATACATGTCGTTGTAATTCCTCAACTTCTTCAGAGAGGTGGCGGGTTCCGATGACCAACAACTTCTTTCGCTGATGCACTTCCAAATTGACGTGCATGCTTCAAATCGGATCGTGCCCCAAATTGGGCACATTCCATATCTCCATTGTTCACTTCATCACGTAACAAATATACGTGCACGCAAGATGAATAATGGACCGAAATGTCCTTAAACTAATATTCGCCCCATATATGGCGATATCGGACCGAAATGTCCTTAAACTAACATTCGTCCCCAAAACGGGAATGTTGGACCGAAATGTCCCTAAACTAATACTCGCCCCCAAATACGACGACAAAAGACCGAAACGTCCTTAACTAACATTTCGTCTCAAACATTGCAATAATAGACCGCGATGTCCTTAAACTAAAATAATCGAGCCCAAATGCTCATATGTTTAAGCTGATCTTAATCTCAAACCAGATTAATGATCCTTTAATCAATCCAAACCCAAATCTAAAAATATACAGATTTGGACTAATTCACGCCCTACGGGTGACGACAGAAACTAGTCTCCGTATACAATCCACGGGCAACCTAAACAAACAAAAACACACACGACACGAAGTGAACTTCTAGAGCAAGAGAAAGTGGTTATCGTGATGCGATAATGTAATTAACTGCAGGGGCTTACGACTGCAGGGAAGAGTGTCCTCACAATCAAAAACCCTTACAAACGAGGGGGATCTGATAAAGTTTGCTACAACAGCCGTATCCGTCCAAACCTCCGATATACGGTGCCATAAATCAACTTGGCATCTTCGAAGAGGTGGACGGATAAATCCAAATAGTATCTACTCCCAGGATTCAGGTCAGACGTCCCAATGACCCGGCCGTCTACCGGCGGTGAACAATGCTATTCCGAGTACAATGCCATCCTCAAGTGGTGGTGCGGATGAGTCTTTAGAGCCACCGGCTACGGTTGAGGTCACCCCAGGGCTGCCGCGAGAAGCGTCGCTAAAGTAGCTGATGATGGATGTTGCAGCAAATCTGGAGGTCGAGCCTAATTTGGACAAAGACGTTCCTCTGTCGGAGGTTTTGAGGAGATCTATCCGTACAGTCAAAGCTGAGAGGAAACGCTAAAAGCATGCAGCAAGGAAGCGTCATGCTAACTTGGCCGCTGGTGCGGGTTCAAGTGATGCCCAATCCTCTAACGTTCCCATGGAGGACATACCTTCTGCCTTGTCCACCGTTCATAGGTAGGTTGCACGTGCGGCTCGCGAAGAGGTTGAGCAGAGTACTTCAAGGTAAAACAGCGCACGATCCCTTATTGAAACCTAGCAGGACTTGTTTACTTTTCCAGGTTTCTTATTACAGTAATTTTTCTCAAATTATAACACATTTGTCCTTGAACGATGTGACAGAGTCGAACGTGGTGAGTGAAACGCCAGCGTTTGATGGGTCCGAGGCGTCAGGCCTTCCTATTGAATCAGGGACTGCTCCAACTGCCACTTCCTCCCCCTGTGGATCCCCGGCATCAGCAGGTGACGCGAGCATGACGATGACCCTTATTGATTTAGGGGACGAAAGTGTTGACGTTGAATCTGTTCCCCTCCGAAAGATGGCGCACAAGACTGCGATGTCCTGACGCTGAGATTCGGGGCAGATGCTATTTGGTTTTATCCGTCCACCTCTCCGAAGATGCCAAGTTGATTTATGGCACCGTGTATCGGAGGTTTAGACGGATGCGGCCGATGTAGCAGACTTCGTCAGATTCCCCTTCGCTTGAGGGGTTTTGATTGTGGGGACGCTCTTCCCTGCAGGCGCAAGCCTCTGCAGTTAATTACGCTACCGCATCGCGGTAACAACTTTCTCCTTCTCCAGAATTTCACTTCGTGTCGTGTGTGTTTGTTTTGTTTGTGGTTGCCCGTGGATTGTATACGGAGACTGAGTAATGCCGTCGCCCGTAGGACGTGGATTAGTCCAAATCCATATTTACTTAGATTTGGGTTTGGTGTTTTTAGTTTAAGGATGCATTAGTCGCGTTGCGGCTAAGATCAACTTAAACGTTCGTTAATGATACGATAGTCCTGTTTGAGACTAAGATCAACTTAACGTGATAATCCATTTAATATCTGGCCATCAGGACTCGTCACCTCTCTAACGTCGTTGAAGGATTACAACGGCAGATGTCAGAGGAGTTCAGAGATGTACCCTTGAACCAAGGTTGATTTGGAGTTTTATAGTCCGTTTGAATGTTTAAGGATACGTTAGCCGTGTTTGGGGGCTAAGATCAACTTAAACGGGATCGTTTAGATCCGGCAAAAGAGCATTTGGAGGCTCTATTGTTCCAGTTTAGGGACGTAGTGGTCCATAGGTAGTTTAGGAACGTTGCGGTCCATGCTCCAGTTTAGAGACATGGTGGTTTATGCTCTAGTTTAGGGACGTGGTGGTCCATGTTCCAGTTTAGGGACGTGGTGGTCCGACAATAGTTTAAGGACGTTTCGGTCCGACATTAGTTTAAGGACGTTTCGGTCCGACATTAGTTTAAGGACGTTCCGGTCCACGAGTTTAAGGACCCCGCAGTCCGTATTGATGTGTGGTCGTCGGGACCCGTCACCTCTCTGACGTCGTTGAAGGATTACAACGATGGGTGTCAGAGGAGTTCGGAGATGTACCCTCAAACCGGATATAAATTAATTTAAGAGAACAGCTGTGCTCAGTCAATTTAATTTGAGGACTTACGGCCAAAATTGGGCTAAGTCCAGTTGAAAATGTTCAACACCCTTATTTATTTTTGGTCTATTAGACCTGTGCTATGGCTTTGCCCACACTTAAATAATGCATTGCATTACTTCTATTTTTTTGTTTGGGCTCTGCCAATAAAAGATGCAGAGCATCAATTTCACTTGGGCTCTGCCCCCTTTTTATTGCTTTGCAATTTATTTTGGCCTGCTAGGTCTTTTTGATTTGGGCCTGGCCCTTTAAGAAATGCATTGCATTTGTCAGACGCTTTGCGCCAATCAGGGAGCGCAAGCGCTTGTAGTGTTGACACGTGTCGCGCAAGCGCAGTGCGCTGCGCTAATGCGCTGCGCCTGCGCTGCTGACACGTGGCGCGCTCTGGTGGCTTGCGCCAATCCAGGAGCGCAACAGCGCAGTTTGCAAGTGCAAGGCACTATGATTTAAGAATCTTTTAGATTCAAGAACCAATGGTTCTCAAAAGAAGTGCAAAGCACTGTTCGTTTCCTTGATCTAATTTAGATCAAAGAAAAACAAGTTTTTCTTTTTATTTCAGGAACCAAAATTTCATAAAAGTGCAAAGCACTATTTTTTTATTTTGTTTTTTCTTGTTTTAAAGAACCAGTGGTTCATAAGAAGTGCAAAGCACTGTTTATTATGTGAAGATCATTGATCTGGTTTTTAGATCAATGATCTATTAGAAGAAATTTCTTCTCTCTTGTGAAGGTTTTTACCTTTTTCTTGAAATTTTTCTCAGAGTTCTCTCTGTTTGAAGCTCTTGATTTTTTTTCAAGAAATGTTGATCCCTCCTTTTTTTATTTTAGAAAGAAGGATCATTGGTCGTTGGGACCCACCACCTCTTCGACGACACTGAGAGATTACAGTGCCATATATCGAAGGTGTGGAGGGATGTACCCTTTGAACCATGTCTCACTCATTAGGGGGGAAGAACAGGCTGGAGCTTAAGCTTCTCGCTACTAAAAAAGGCTTCTTTGCGTTCGCGCACGTGCGTCGCACGTGTGTCGCACATGTTGGGCGCTCATATTTGCACGTAGCGCACATGGATCTTGCGCATATGCGCATTATGGGGGGAGCAAGCTCCTATGGAGAACGAGTCTCCTTTGAATATTCTCAAGCGGTGCGCACGTGCGTTGCATGTGGTGCGCACGTGGCGGGCACACGTGCGTTGCACGTGGCGCACATGCGCATTATGAGGAGAAGCAGAGCTTCTATATATGGAGAACAAGCTCCTTTTAATATTATTAAATGTTCACATGTGGTGCGCACGTGCGTTGCACGTAGTGCCGCATGGCGGGCACACGTGCGTTACACGTGGCGCACATGCGCATTATGAGGAGAAGCAGAGCTTCTATATATGAAGAACAAGCTCCTTTTAATATTATTAAATGTTCTCATGTGGTGCACACGTGCGTTGCACGTGGTGCCGCATGGTGGGCACACGTGCGTTGCACGTGACGCACATGCGCATTATAAGGAGAAGCAAAGCTTCTATATATGGAGAACAAGCTCCTTTTAATATTATTAAATGTTCTCATGTGGTGCGCACGTGCGTTGCACGTGGTGCCGCATGGCGGGCACACATGCGTTGCACGTGGCGCACATGCGCATTATGAGGAGAAGCAAAGCTTCTATATATGGAGAACAAGCTCCTTTTAATATTATTAAATATTCTCATGTGGTGCGCACGTGCGTTGCACGTGGTGCCGCATGGCGGGCACACGTGCGTTGTACGTGGCGCACATGCGCATTATGAGGAGAAGCAAATCTTCTATATATGGAGAACAAGCTCCTTTTAAAATTATTAAATATTCTCATGTGGTGCGCACGTGCGTTGCACGTAGTGCCGCATGGCGGGCACACGTGCGTTGCATGTAGCACACATGGCGCTTGCGCATATGCGCATTATGGAGGAGCTTGCTCCTATCTTGGAGAACTAAGCTCCTTTGAGTATTGAATCCTTTGAGGATTTAACTCTACCTTTCTAAGAGGTATCCCCTCTTATTTATATGGGAGTGGTAGAGAAGCCATCTCTCCTTTTCCCGATGTGGGACTAAAAAATGCATTCCCCATGTAGTGGAGCATTATTTTAGATTACACGTGTATAACACATTTGATCATAACTTTTGATCTCGGATGAATTATGAGGCCCATAATATATCAAATCGAAGGTCTTTTCGAGATGCTTTCAATATCATCAGAATTTAGCTATTTTTCGTTCCGGAGTTTGTCAAAATACAGCTCGGAAAATACTGGTTCGCATCTTCTTCCTTAGATCACATGTGCATAGACATTTGCTCATAACTTTTGATCCCGGATGAATTATGAGGCCCATAATATATCAAATCGAAGGTCTTTTCAAGATGCTTTCAATACCATCAGATTTTAGCTGTTTCTCATTCTGGAGTTTGTCAAAATAAAGCTCGGAAAATACTGGTTCGCATCTTCTTTCTTAGATCACATGTGCATAACACATTTGCTCATAACTTTTGATCCCGGATGAATTATGAGGCCCATAATATATCAAATCGAAGGTTTTTTCGAGATGATTTCAACACCATCATAATTTAACAGTTTCTCATTGGGGAGTTTATCAAAATACAGGCCGGAAGATACTGGTTCGCATTTTCTTAAGCGTATCGCTGCCATTTGATACCTTGGACTCTTTAGCGCAGAAATTTTTGGCGGGAACAAATGCCCCCCACTACTTTTCCCATGTAAGTATATATGTGGGTGAAGTAGTGCAGAGTAATGCATAGCGTATGACCAGTTTCGGGTTGGTATATAACTTTCAGAATCTTGATCTGAGAAGATAACGAGCGGACACAAGCGTCGTCATTTATCATTGACTCAAATCTCGACTCTTAAAAGATATAGTTCCAAACTCTCAATTCCATGAGCCGCACCCTTCTATTTCTTTATGTTTTACTCTGGTGTGAAGTAGTTCATACGCTCATGAGTAACTTCTCCATTTCAGTGGCATGTAGTTTTAGCAAGTGTGGCTCGTAGATGGTCCATCTTAACCTCTTTGTAGGGCAGTAATGGCTTAGAAGACAGGGGTAGGATCCGCAACCTAAGACTTTTCAACTTTATGAGCCGTGAGGGTCTCATAAAGACTTTTCTCCCTACGGATCGAGAGAATCTCGTAGGTGTATTTTCTCCTTAGTAATCGTGAGGATTCCTAAGTGCGTTTTTTCTTATAAGTCGTAAGGATCTTATAAGAGAATTTTCTCCCTTACAAGTCGAGAGGACTCGTAAGTGGTTGGTGAGTTGACTTGTTTCCGAGTCGAAGTATTGCTCCGACGGGGAGGTCGTTGGCTGATTTGTTTCCGCGACGGAGGTCATTGGCTGATTTGTTTCCGAGACGGAGGTTCTTGGCCGTGAGTACTCAACGGGAAGCATGGCTCGAGCAAAGCACTTCTCATTTCCACCATTTGGAACAAGAAGCAGCTTTAAGGCTGAAGGAGCGTCAGGAGTCTTCAAGCGAAACTACTCGCCTACGTGCTGAAGTTGAGGTGAACGCTGCCGATGTGAAGGCTGTCTTCGAGGACCTTCTGGAGCGTATCTTACATGGGCTAAACTTGAAGCGAAAGCTTGATGTTGCCGAGCATGACACTCCAGGCCGTGAAGCCACTCATCAGGCCGTTAAGGAGCAGCTTGCATCTGTCTTGCAGCAGCGGGCTCAAGTAGAGGCAGAACTGGCGGTGGTAGCCGATCGGGAAAAGGCATGGAAGGAAGTGTGTGAACAACTGATAAAGCTACTTAAGACGCTTTCTTCCCAGTAGCTGCCTTTGTATCAATGTATTTGTAAAATTTTCCTTTTAAATAATATGTATCCATTCTTTATTCTTTTGTACGATTCATCTTATATTTGATTGAAGTCAATGAATAAAGATACATATTTTCTTTTGCAATGTCTTGTATGCTCTTTTGCTTTTTGCCTTCTCTTATTATCAGCATGTTGTCTTTGATAAACATAATTGGCAGATAACTTAGTTTTTTCCAAGAGATAGCGATGGCTTAGGCCGCAGGTTCAGATCTGCTGTCTAAGACTTTTCAACTCTATGAGCCGTGAGGGTTTCATAGAGACTTTTCTCCCTACGGATCGAGAGGATCTCATAGGTGGATTTTCTCCTTAGGAATCATGAGGATTCCTAAGTGTGTTTTCTCTTACAAGTCGTAAGGATCCTATAAGAGAATTTTTCCCTCTTACGAGTCGAGAGGGCCCGTAAATGGTTGTTTCCCTCCTTGTCGAGATTCGACTTTGGAGAGTGAGACCCGTGAATAGTATGCAAGAAATCTTTTTGGATCGACTTGCAGGGTCCCATTGTTCGGGAAGCAAGCTTTTTTAGTCCCTGCTGCCTGAGGCTTTCTTTGCAAGTTGAGACGAATCGGGAATTTTTCCGCGGAGACACTGGTTTCTCTGCGAGCCGACGAGAATCAGAAGGCTCTTGTCAAGGAGTGTTTGTTTTCTTGAGTCGAGGTATCTTCTAAGGATTATTTGTTTCCCTAGCGCCAAGGATTATTTGTTTCCTTGGTGTTGAAACGGATCGAGAATTTCCCACGGAGGCACTGGTTGCTCTGCGAGTCGACGGGAATCAGGAGGCTCTCGTCAAGGAGTGTTTTTTTCCTTGAGTTGAGGTGTTTGCTAGGG
This sequence comes from Agapanthus africanus, assembly GCA_030015575.1. Classification (NCBI taxonomy): domain Eukaryota; kingdom Viridiplantae; phylum Streptophyta; class Magnoliopsida; order Asparagales; family Amaryllidaceae; genus Agapanthus; species Agapanthus africanus. Next base: position 386,088,395 of record JASDDO010000019.1, on the reverse strand, counting down.
ATTATTTGTTTCCCTAGCGCCAAGAATTATTTGTTTCCTTGGGGTTGAAACGAGTCGAGAATTTCCCACGGAGGCACTGGTTGCTCTGCGAGTCGACGCGGATCGGGAGGCTCTCGTCAAGGAGTGTTTGTATCCGTGAGTTGAGGTGTTTGCTAAGGATTATTTGTTTCCCTAGCACCAAGGATCATTTGTTTCCTTGGGGTTTGAAACGAGTCAAGAATTTTCCACGGAGGCACTGGCTGCTCTGCGAGTCGACGCGGATCAGGAGGCTCTCGTCAAGGAGTGTTTGTATCCGTGAGTCGAGGAATTTGCTAAGGATTATTTGTTTCCCTAGCGCCAAGGATTATTTGTTTCCTTGGGGTTTGAAACGAGTCGAGAATTTCCCACGGAGGCACTGGTTGCTCTGCGAGTCGACGCGGATCAGGGGGCTCTCGTCAAGGAGTGTTTGTATCCGTGAGTCGAGGAATTTGCTAAGGATTATTTGTTTCCCTAGCGCCAAGGATTATTTGTTTCCTTGGGGCTTGAAACGAGTCGAGAATTTCCCACGGAGGCACTGGTTGCTCTGCGAGTCGACGCGGATCAGGAGGCTCTCGTCAAGGAGTGTTTGTATCCGTGAGTCGAGGAATTTGCTAAGGATTATTTGTTTCCCTAGCGCCAAGGATTATTTGTTTCCTTGAGGTTTGAAACGAGTCGAGAATTTCCCACGGAGGCACTGGTTGCTCTGCGAGTTGACGCGGATCAGGGGGCTCTCGTTAAGGAGTGTTTGTATCCGTGAGTCGAGGAATTTGCTAAGGATTATTTGTTTCCCTAGCGCCAAGGATTATTTGTTTCCTTGGGGTTTGAAACGAGTCGAGAATTTCCCACGGAGGCACTGGTTGCTCTGCGAGTCGACGCGGATCAGGAGGCTCTCGTCAAGGAGTGTTTGTATCCGTGAGTCGAGGAATTTGTTAAGGATTATTTGTTTCCCTAGCGCCAAGGATTATTTGTTTCCTTGGGGTTTGAAACGAGTCGAGAATTTCCCACGGAGGCACTGGTTGCTCTGCGAGTCGACGCGGATCAGGAGGCTCTCGTCAAGGAGTGTTTGTATCCGTGAGTTGAGGAATTTGCTAAGGATTATTTGTTTCAATAGCGCCAAGGATTATTTGTTTCCTTGGGGTTTGAAACGAGTCGAGAATTTCCCACGGAGGCATTGGTTGCTCCGCGAGTCAACGCGGATCAGGGGGCTCTCGTCAAGGAGTGTTTGTATCCGTGAGTCGAGGAATTTGCTAAGGATTATTTGTTTCCCTACCGCCAAGGATTATTTGTTTTCTTGGGGTTTGAAACGAGTCGAGAATTTCCCACGGAGGCACTGGTTGCTCTGCGAGTCGACGCGGATCAGGAGGCTCTCATCAAGGAGTGTTTGTATCCGTGAGTCGAGGAGTTTGCTAGGGATTATTTGTTTCCCATGCGCCAAGGATTATTTATTTCCTTGGGGTTTGAAACAAGTCGACAATTTCCCATGGAGGCACTGGTGGCTCTGCGAGTCGACGCGGATCAGGAGGCTCTCGTCAAGGAGTGTTTGTATCCGTGAGTCGAGGAGTTTGCTAGGGATTATTTGTTTCCCATGCGCCAAGGATTATTTGTTTCCTTGGGGTTTGAAACGAGTCTACAATTTCCCACGGAGGCCCTGGTGGCTCTGCGAGTCGACGCGGATCAGGAGGCTCTCGTCAAGGAGTGTTTGTATCCGTGAGTCGAGGAGTTTGCTAGGGATTATTTGTTTCCCAAGCGCCAAGGATTATTTGTTTCCTTGGGATTTGAAACGAGTCGAGGATTTCCCATAGAGGCACTGGTGGCTCTGCGAGTCGACGCGAATCAGGAGGCTCTCGTCAAGGAGTGTTTGTATCCGTGAGTCGAGGAGTTTGCTGAAGACATTGGTTTCTTCGGAATTGAACTGAACCGTCGAGATTTGGCTTTGTCTTCTGGCGGAGTCTGTTGGGAAAGTATGGTTCCCTTTTTGTTTACGCCCTTGGATTGTATACAGGGATCGATGTGATCTTAACTGTAGGGCCAAAGTTTTATCATCATTTTTTTTGTTTTATCTCCGCGATGCTCTATCATTTCAGCTTTTATATCGTGAAGGTCGCGATTGCCCAATCATTTCGGCTATTTTTCGCGGTGCCCAATCTTTTCGGCTATTTATTTTATTTTTACTCGCTGCTTTTTATTGCGAATTGCCCAATCATTTCGACTATTTTGCATGCATACATTTTTATTTGCTGCTTTTTATTGCAAGTTGCTCTATCATTTCAGCTATTTCGTATGCATGTGCGGCCTATTGGCTTTTCGCTGTAAACCGATTTCGGCATCAGCACCGCTACAACTGGGATATTACCAGGAGTAAATCATCATCTGCCTCTGTCGATGTGGAACAAAGGTGGCTTAGCGACCAGGGTTAGGGTCCTGTCGGCTAAGGCTTTTGACTTCATGAGCCGTAAGGGTTTCACGAAGCTATTTCTCCCTACAAGTCATGAGGCTCTTGTAGGTGTATTTTCTCCTTAGGACTCGTGAGGATTCCTAAGTGTTCGTTTCCTCTGTAAGTCGTAAGGATCCTACAGGAGGGTCTTCTCCTAATAAATCAAGAGGATTTACAAGGGTTGTTTACCATGCGAACATATCCCTAGTCACGGATGAGACTTGGTTAGGGAAATGTTTATTCGCGCCCGTGGATTGTATACAAGGGTCAGTATTGAGCCACTTGTAGGGCAATATCGGAAGTTGTGGGGGTTGCTTAAGCACAGGTTTAGGTCTCTGTAACTTAAGACTTTCAACTCTTATGAGCCGTGAGGGTCCCATAAGAGAGTTCTCCTTACGAGTCGTGAGGATCTCGCAAGTGTATTTTCTCCTTAAGAATCGTGGGGATTCCTAAGTGTGCTACTCCCTTGTGAGTCGTAAGGATCTCACGTGGGTGGTTTCTCCTTATAAGGTCGAAAGGACCCTATAAGCGTCTTTTAACGAGGTTGCGCCCTTTCGGGTTTTCACAAACACTCGCCGGTAGTCCTGCTGTTTTTACTCACGGAGCCCTTTCGGGTTTTCATCCGTACCCATTTTGCTTATGGACATACCGTTTTTTTTATTCTTTTTATTTTATTTTTTTTTACGAGGTCGCGCCCTTTCGGGTTTTCACGAACACTCGCCGGTAGCCCTGCTGTTTTTACTCACGGAGCCCTTTCGAGTTTTCATCCGTGCCCTTTTTGCTTATGGACATACCGTTTTTATCATCATTTTTTTTATTTTCTTTTTCTCTTTTTTTTATCTCGTCGGCCTAAGGATGCTGCGGTAGTAGTTTAAGGACGTTTCGGTCCGCCATTAGTTTAAAGACATTTCAGTCCGTCATTAGTTTAAGGACGTTTCAGTCCGTCATTAGTTTAAGGACGTTTCGGTCCGTCCAGGGGAAGGCTGGCTACTGCTTATAGAGTTTGAGCTTAGGAAGATAGCGAGCGGATATAGTCGTCGTCATCCATCATTGACCTAGGCTGTGGCTCATTAAGCATAGTATTTCTTTAGGAAGTGACCGTTTATTGGCCTGAAAGGCATTTCACCGTGCACATCCATGAGTAGATAGGCCCTACGCTGGTAAACTTTATCTATGATGTACGGGCCTTCATAGTTTGGCTCGAATTTTTCCCGCTTGGCGCGATTAGGGATCATAGGCCTTTTGACCATTAGCACAAGTTCGCCTTAGCGGAATGTCCTCGGTCGGGTTAATCTTTCATATGAGCGCGTCATCTTTTCTTTATAAGCTTCCAGATTTTGTTGTGCTATGAGCCGGGTTTCGTCAAGGGCATCAAGCTCCTCAAGCCGAAGGTGGGCATTTTCTTCGTCCGTCAGCTCGTAATGGACTGCGACTCGTAGAGAGGGTAACTCTATCTCGAGGGGGAGTACTGCTTCCGTCCCAAATACCAACGCGTATGGCGTTGTATTCGTGGCCATCTTGAACGTAGTTCGATACGCCCAAAGAGCCTCTTGCAGTCTCTCGTGCCAGTCTCTCTTATTTCGGGACACCATCTTCTTCATGATCTTTGTTAAGGTCTTGTTGAAGGCCTCAGCTAGACCATTAGCTCGCGGATTATAAACCGAGGAATATCTCCAGTCTATATTGTGTTGTTGCGTGAAGCGACTGATCTTGTGGCTTCTGTAAGCTGGCCCGTTATCGGAGATGATCCGTCGTGGAGTTCCAAACCGATATATGACATGCGTCTTGAAGAAATGGAGGATATTCTCCGTCTTCACTTCCCTCAACTGTACTGCTTCTGCCCATTTGGAGAAGTAGTCGGTCGTCGCCAGGATGAAACGATGTCCCCTGGACGATGCTGGTTCGATGGGGCCGACTATGTCAGTTCCCCACATTTCGAATGGCCAGCTAGCCACCGTTGGATGTATTGGATTTGGATGCTGGTGGATGAAGTCCCCATGAATTTGGCATGAGTGGCATTGCTTCGCATATTCGAGGCAGTCATGAATCATCGTGGGCCAGTAGTAGCCCATCCGCTTGATCTTCAACTTCATCTTTGAGCCTGCTTGATGAGAACCACAGAGTCCGTCATGAACTTCCTGAACGACTCTTTTCGCTTCGTCAGGTCCTAAGCATCTCAGCCACAGAGAATCGAACGACCTCTTGTATAGAGTATCATTGGCGAAGGCGAAAGACAGAGCTCGTTTCATGAGCTAATGTCTTGTGGACGCTTCTTCAGGCGTTCGGTGGGACTTAAAGTAGTCTATGAAGACTTCCCTCCAATCCTCAGCCTTTTCCCGGTCTTCTATTTGCAAGGTCGTCTGTTCAGTCGCTCCCTTCTCTTCGGATGATTCTGGAGATATTTCTGCTGGGGCAAGCACCCGACGGCTTTGTACCACGATTCTAACGTCATCGAGGTTCTCGTCAGCCAGTTCTTTAGCAAGTTTGGCCAGCGCGTCTGCTTTGCTGTTTTCCGCACGCGGTATGCTTTCCAAAGTATAGGAGAGAATTTGGGTAAACAGTTGTTGCACTTTTTCGCCGTACTTCACCAGTTCTGGCTTGCACGTTTGGTAGTTGCCGTTTACTTGACTAACGACCAGTTGAGAATCCCCGTATATGAGGAGGTCTTCAATTCCCATGTCAATGGCGATCTCGAGGCCTGCTATCAAAGCTTCGTATTCGGCTTCGTTATTTGTCCTCAGCTCTGTTAGGGAGAAGGCAAAACGCATTATCCCACCTTGTAGAGTTATAAAGATGAGTCTTACCCCCGAGTTGATTATAGGGGCACTTTGTTTGCGTTTCTTCATGGAAGATGCTCCATCGAAATAAAGCTCCCATTGGGTATCACCACCGTCGATCGCATCAAACGCATGTTCGTCTGGAAGATCACAATTTAAAGGAGAATCGGCGGGTATTGGATGCTCAGCGAGGAAGTTGGCGATGGCCTGGCCTTTCACTGCCTTGCGAGGTCGGTACGTTACCGAGAACTCCATCAAGAGCAGGGCCCATTTAGCGAGTCGTCCCGTCAATATGGCCTTTGACATTAAATACTTAAGAGGGTCTACCTTCGAAATGAGACGGACCGCCAACGCATAGTGCCTGAGCTTTGTTATCGCGAAGATCAACGCTAGGCAGTGTTTTTCAATGGGGGAGTAGTTGCTTTCTGCCCCCAGTAGAACTCGACTTAAGTAATAGAGTGCTCTTTCTTTCCCTTGGCCATTCTCTTGTGCCCATAATGCTCCTAAGGAACCTTCGAGGGCTGTTGTATAAAGAATGAGGGGTTTTCCCTTGACCAGAGCAGCCAGCACCGGCGGGTTCTGCAGGTATTGTTTGATTTCGTCTAGTGCGTCTTGGCATTTGCGATCCCAGACAAACGGGGTTCCCTTATTCATCAGGTGGCTGTAAGGACGGCACTTTCCTGAAAGGTTGGCTATAAATCGCCGTATATACGCAAGCTTCCCTTGGTGAGATCGCAGTTGTTTGAGAGTCCTTGGCGGAGGCATTTCCATGATCGCCTTGATCTTTGATGGATCTATCTCAATACCTCGGTGCTGGACGATGAATCCCAGGAATTTGCCCGAGGAAACTCCGAATGCACACTTGAGCGGGTTCATCTTCAAGTTGTATTGTCGAAGGCGTTGAAACACGGTCTTCAAATGCTCGAGATGTTCTTCGTATGATTTGCTTTTAACCACGAGATCGTCGATATAGCATTCGACGATTTCGTGTATAAGGTCATCAAAGATCTGCGTCATGGCTCTTTGGTAAGTAGCACCGGCGTTCTTTAAACCGAAGGGCATCACCTTGTAGCAGAATATACCCAAAGGAGTCCTGAAGGCGGTGTGCTTCTGGTCTTCGGGATGCATCTTTATTTGATTATACCCTGATGAGCCGTCCATAAAGGAGAAAACCTCATGAGTGGACGTATTGTCTATCATCGGTTCGGTTACTGGCACTGGGAAATCGTCTTTCGGGCAAGCTTTATTGAGATCCCGGAAGTCTACGCATATGCGCACCGTTCCATTTTTCTTCATCACTGGGTCGATATTAGCAATCCATTCAGGGTATTGAACCTCCTGGATAAAGCCAGAGTCTATCAGCTTTTTGACTTCAGCGTTGATACTCATCTCGAGCTCAAGCCGCATTCTTCTCGGCGCTTGTTTAACTGGCTTGACACTCGGGGATATCTCCAGTCTATGTACCGCAACTTCTGGATCAAGTCCTGGCATCTCGGAATAGTTCCATGCGAAGCAATCTTTATGCTGTACAAGGACGTCCTTTAACGCAGCCACCTTTTCTTCAGACAACAGCTCGCTGACAAATGTCGGTCGCGGATCGTTTACCGTCCCCAACTCAATCTTCTTAAGGTTATCTGCAGTGATATGGATTCCATCCTCCAGCTCTTTAGGCGCTGGTGGGAATTCTGAGATTATCTCGTCGCTGCTGTTTTCGAAGCACCAAAGGAGCTCATCTATGTCCTCGGGCTCTTCTTTTAATATTGTAATCATGTGACAGGTGCGAATTCGCTTCCAATCCTAATATGGAACTGGTTCCTCTTTCGTGGCCTTGGGCTCATGCTTTTGTGGTGGCGTTACCCTCCAGTTGTCGGACAGAGCGAACTTGCCAAGCTGATACTGATCTTCGACCCAATTCTTGAAGGTAAAGCAATCTTCAAGAGGATGACCTACTACTCGATGGTAAGAGCAATAGTCCGGGTGTGAGGCTTCGCCTGTTTGTTTAGGGTGATTAGTCTCCGGTAGTGTAAGCATCTGATGTTTTAGAGCAAGGTCAGGTATCTTCTTCGTCTTGTCCCGAGGAAATGAGTATGCTCGTCCCATTTTCTTCATAAGGGATAGATCAGTAACGCTCGACTCCCGTTTGCGTGGCTTCTTAGCCCTGCTTTGTTGTTGTTGAGCGCCTTTTTGGCCTTTCGACTTATTTCTGCTTTTGAGCTGAGCCTTCTTTATAACGGGTTGACAAGGAGCGGTATTTTCATCCTTTACGGCCTGTTGGAGAAGGCGTTGCGTCTTGGCTTTCTCGTAGATGGCCGTCTCACGGTTGTGATCATCTTGGACTTTTTGACCAGCTTTCTTTATAAGTCTGTCCATTTGTTTCTCGAACGACGGACCGGGCTCTTTTGCATCTGGAACTTTCACTGGCTTAGGATTAGCGTCCTCCCATTGAGCATCCGCTTCTTCATTAAGGTCATACACGACGTAGCAGCCGGGTAGTAACTCTCGTTTCTTTGATCGGATGTATCCAAGCCCTCTTGTTTCCATTCTCCCGTTAGGCAGTTTGTGTTGAGTCCCGGGAACGTTCCAGACCCTGTCATAGAATTTGGCCTCTCTAACGGTCTGTTTGAAGGATATCCCCTGGCGTTTCAGCAGCTTCTTCAAACCCTCTGTATAATATCTGGGAAGACGGATAGGCTGAAGCCTGTCGAGCGCAGGATCTGCGCCATGCCAGATTTCTTTTTTCATCTTGGTTTCTTCAGAGCGGTAAAACAGAATTGCTTTCTCGTTTTCTCGCCTGGGAGGGATATAGAATGTCCGCAGCTCTTCTACACTGTAGATATTAAGTGCGTCCAGTTCTTTATGATGTTTAGGCGGCACCATGGCGACTTGCAGACTTTGCTCTTCATCAGTGGAAGCCTGTATTGAAGGTCGAGCAGAGAATACGACATGGACCTCGTCCTCCGAATCGCTACCAAAGACCAATGTAGGAGTGGACGGTCCTGGCTTGTTATGTTGGGGCAGACCCGAATACACTATCTCTTCTTCTTCCTCCGTGTCACTGCCGAAGACAGGGATGGTGGCATTAGTTTTATTCTCTGGCTTGTGACACTTCTCCGTGTCTTCGAAATCCGGCAAGAAGTATTTGGCATCTTCATATTTGCGGACCTCGTTCACAGAGAACGGGTTCAGTTCTCCTGTCACGGTATACTCGAAACCATCCTTAAAATACTTTATACACTGATGTTGTGTAGAAGGGATGATGTTGTACTCGTGTAACCATGGTCGGCCGAGCAAAGCGTTGTAACATGTCTTGGCGTCTATGACGTGGAACTTAATGTCCGTGACGAGTAGCCCGAAGCGTAGCGTCAGTATCACAGATCCAAGAGTCTTTGACGATTGGGAGTCGAACCCGGAGATGGTGATCTTGTCACGAGCAAGGTGCTGGACGCTCATGCAGATTTCTTTCAACACCCGCACGTTGAGTAGGTTAACAGACGACCCATTATCAATCAGGATTTTGCCTATCTTTATATCATGGCAGTATCCCGAGACATAGAGAGGGCGATTGTGTTCGCACGTCCCAAGTAGAAGGTCTTCATCGCCAAAAGTGACATCGGCCGTGTGCACTTCCTCCAATTCATCCTTCATCTTTTCCTCGGCCAAGCATGCTTGGAATTGTTCCGGATCTTGGAGCGCCTTAATCAACGAATCTCTCGCCTCTTTTGATAGCAAAAGGGCATCAAGAATGCTGAGCTGTGAGGGCAGCTTCCTTAGATGTGCTAAGACGTTGTAATCCACCTTATTCTTCTTTGGCGGGTCCTTGGCGGCTACCTCTTCCACCACTTGGTCATCTAAGACGATATCTTCAGAGACCTTTTCTTTCCCTTTATCTTTTCTGTTCAAGGGTCCGAGGTTCTTTTCAGGCAGCGTCCGATTCCGCTGCCAGATATTTTTGCAGACGTTCGGTTCTTCTTCTTTTCCTGAAGCGGACTCTTTAAAGAGAGGGGCAAGTTCTAGCTCTTCATCAGAATCACTCCCGAATGTAGGCACTTGTGATCCACCGGTGTTAACCATGCAACAATCGCCAGCAGTTCTTTTAAGCCCTTCGGCCGTATTTCTTTGCTCCCGACGAGTTTTACGTTTTTCCCGCTTAAAGCGTTGTCGATGAGCAACATATCCTTGCCACCATCTATCGAAAGCTTTGCATTCTTCAGTGGGGTGCGAAATCCTCCGATGATATAAGCAATACGAGGGGTGCGTTTCCACTTCACCGGCGATGTTTCCTTTAGAGGATGGTAGCTTCATGCCCATTGATATGGCCTTAGCGAACTTTTTCCTCATCTTGAATTGGCTTTTGTCGGTAGCGGAGATGTTTTGCTCCAGCGGGATCGTCTCAGCTCCTTTATCAAGTCGCTGGCGCTTGGCCCTTTCAAATATAGCCACCTCGCGCTCCCGATCAGCTTTACTTTTCAACCGAGCTTCATTAAGGAATGCGTCTATTATTTCCTCTGGTGGCCCCAGAACTTTTGGTTCGGGATCTGCCCCCAGCTTTTCGGTGCAAGGAGTCTCCTCATCGTTCGTGATCGAATGGGAAATCATATGACAGCTCGCCACATATTCCTCGGATTCATCCGATGAACTTTCTCCTTCATCTTCTTCTTGAAAGACATGATTGAGGAACTCTTGGAATGTAATGGGAGTCCGCACCTTTTGGTTGTATTCTTCCAACACGTCAATTTGCTTTTGTAAGTCCGTACGTTTGCCGCCAGGCTTCACGGGCTTCGTAGATTTCTTCTTTTTCTTTTTCGAAGATTTCAACGACTGGTTGCGAGTGCTTGAGCCACCACCATCGGTCTTTAGAGTTGGACGCGGTTTCAACATCCCTTCAATGACCTGCGGTTCCAACGGGTTCTTCCACTCGATCGCTGGACATGTCTGAAGATCGTTTAGCATCCTCTTTGTCTTGGCTGATAATACAACCTCCCAAGGAGCTTCTTCAATGACAGAGCATGTTGCCCCCGGCGTATTCGTCCCCTTAGAGGTGTGGGGCTGCGGGGGATTCACCTTCGATTTGTCAGATAACGCGAATTTACCCTGTCGGTACTGGTTTTCAAGCCAATTTTTGAAAACGTAACAATCCTCTATCAGATGACCCAGTACTCTATGATAAGGACAGTAGTTGGGCTCGTTGACATCACTTGGTTGCAGCGGACGTTTTGGATCCGGCAGATTTATGAGTCTGTTGCGCAACGCCAGCTCGAATAACCTCCTCGTTTTATCACGGGGAAAGGAATAAGGACGTCCCATCCTGTCCTCAAGGGGTACGTACGGTCGCGTATTATTTTGACGAGCAACCGGCTTCAAGTCGCTCAGTTGTTGTTGAGCATTAGCGACGACGATCGCTTTTCCCTTCCCTTTGTCATTTCGGGTGTCTGGCCTTGGAAGAGGGGGTTTATGGCCCATTTGATCCATCTGCGCTAGTTTGTCAATCAAAGCCTGGAAGGTTGTCGGCTTGAAGAACATCATAAATTGCGAAATGGTTGCTTGTGGATCGAGGGTTCCCACAAACATACCCACCGCGGGAACTTCGTCAATACGCTGTTCGCACTTCGACCATAGGTTACGCCATCGTATAGCATACTGAACCCACGTCTCGCCGGGTTTTACCCTGGCGTTAATCAGTGCTGTCATCGGGATACGTTCACTAGCGCTTGCAAAACGCTGAGTAAACAACAGCTCCATCTCCGTGAAGGTTTTAATAGAGTCATTCGGGAGCTCAGAGTACCATTCGAACGCCGTATCCGATAAGCTTCCAACAAATTGGAGAAGTAAAAGCTTGTCATCTCCACCGGTATTGCCGCAGAGTGCCCTGAACTGGGCAACATGCTGGTGAGGATTGCCCGTCCCCTTGTAGACATGGAACTTGGGAATCGTATATCCTGGAGGGTATTTGATTTGATCGTACCAACTCGGATATGGTCTCCCCGTTTTCACGACCTGGCCGGCTGTTTCGGTTGCATGATGAACCCGTATTTGCTGGGCGATGTATTCATCCAAATCAGCTTTGGAGATTGTATCCTCTTTAGCTGTGGACAGAACTGGTGGAGGATTCGATGTCTCTCCCCTATCGTCTTCAAGAATGATTGGGGGATCTTCAGCAGGTGGATCTTGTTGAATCATCATACCCACCATATCCTGGAACAGGAGGGCCATTTTCTTTATGTTGGCTGCCTGCTCGGCGGCCTCTTTGTCCTTTTTCTCTAATATTCGGCGAAGGAACTCGGCGTCAGTCTCTTGTTCTTGACGCTCGTCCGAGGATGTTTCAGGGGTTTCTTTTGGCCCTGTAAGTGCGGCCATAGCGTTCATCATTTCTTGGAGCTTCTGCTGCTGCTCCTGAGCCTTGGTCACTGACCTCGTGTGCGGTCTATGACCTGTTGATATGCGGCTATCTTCTTTTCGCGATGCCATGTAAACCGTATGAACTGTTATGCCTCCTGGCTTAGGGCGTTTAGGTTCACTATTTTTAACTTTTGCCGCTGACGCGGGAGTTTTCTCTGGCCTCCTTCTTTTGTGGGTCGTTGAGGTTGAAGGAACCATCAAAGTGGGCATCCTAGCAGCTGCTGTCCCCCGCTGTTTAATGGGACGGTCCTTGTCTTTTTCCACCTTCGCCCTTTTCTGGTGACGAGAGTGACCGGGGTCAATCACGGAGTCTTGAACCCTCCGCCAAACTTTATAAATTCTTGAGGACAGCCGTCGAGGGGGCTGTTCTTGCTTCGTTTCCGTAACTCTCTCCGCAGGTGGAGGAGATCTTTTTAAGGTAGCGGTTGGAGAGTTCTTACGCACCCTCCTCAGCAGTTCAAAGCTGTTCCCAGTTGGAACAGCAATGTTGACTTTCATCATTGGAGCAGAAGGAGTTAGCCCTGAGGGGGAGTTGCCCCCTGCCTTCCTTACTTGTTGCCAATGGCGACGTCGAGCACGGCGAGCCGTTGGGATTGGCTCAGAGATTGAGATAGTTTCTTTCTGCCCCCTGTCTGAATGAGGCGTCGCCGGTGTTAACCTCTTAAAGACTGAGGTTGTCTTTTGAGGGGTGATATTCAACCTGTCGAAGACGGATCCTCGAGTAGGGGCAGGAGCAGGAATCGTCAGTCTTGAAAAGACTGACTCTTTGACAGGGGAAGCCGCCTTGACGACTTCTTGAGCAGCAGTTATTGCCTTCCTCGAGACAGCCAATTTAGAGTCCTGATTTAACCTGGTGAAAACAGAGGCTGTCGGTTTGGTAGTGGGCGACCCGTTGACAGGGGTCGTCGTAGCAGTGAGCCGGTCGAAGACCGACTTCTTGTCCACTTCCGGTGCAGGTATTGGCGTAGGGAAGCTTGTAGGTGGGATCATGGTCCCAAAGAACAGACCAGTGGTGGCTTGGGTCACCTGGTCTACTGGCAAAGTGAGGAAGGAAGCCGCTTGGGGCCCATATGCTACACCTCCCAGTGAGGTGGAGCGTTCGTTGCATTGGCACTTCGAGCAGTTGATGCAATTAGAGGCCACTGAACCTTGAGTTCTGCGCCAGACAAAAGACCAAATCTTAGTAACTTGAAATCCGAAGGCAACCATTTAACAAACCGCGATTGGTTCGCGAGGACGACACACGGAGTGTGGAGTGGAAAGAGGAAGAGGTCCCACCGGGCGTGCCAGAATCTGTTCCCCTCCGAAAGGCGGCGCGCAGGACCGCGATGTCCTGACGCTGAGATTTGGGGCAGATGCTATTTGGTTTTATCCGTCCACCTCTCCGAAGATGCCAAGTTGATTTATGGCACCGTGTATCGGAGGTTTAGACGGATGCGGCCGATGTAGCAGACTTCGTCAGATTCCCCCTCGCTTGAGGGGTTTTGATTGTGGGGACGCTCTTCCCTGCAGGCGCAAGCCTCTGCAGTTAATTACGCTACCGCATCGCGGAAACAACTTTCTCCTTCTCCAGAATTTCACTTCGTATCTTGTGTGTTTGTTTTGTTTGTGGTTGCCCATGGATTGTATACGGAGACTGAGTAATGCCGTCGCCCGTAGGACGTGGATTAGTCCAAATCCATATTTACTTAGATTTAGGTTTGGTGTTTTTAGTTTAAGGATGCATTAGTCGCGTTGCGGCTAAGATCAACTTAAACGTTCGTTAAGGATACGATAGTCCTGTTTGAGACTAAGATCAACTTAACGTGATAATCCATTTAATATCTGGCCATCGGGACTCGTCACCTCTCTAACGTCGTTGAAGGATTACAACGGCAGATGTCAGAGGAGTTCAGAGATGTACCCTTGAACCAAGGTTGATTTGGAGTTTTATAGTCCCTTTGAATGTTTAAGGATACGTTAGCCTTGTTTGGGGGCTAAGATCAACTTAAACGGGATCGTTTAGATCCGGCAAAAGAGTATTTGGAGGCTCTATTGTTCCAGTTTAGGGACGTAGTGGTCCATAGGTATTTTAGGAACGTTGCGGTCCATGCTCCAGTTTAGAGACGTGGTGGTCCATGCTCCAGTTTAGGGACGTGGTGGTCCATGTTCCAGTTTAGGGACGTGGTGGTCCATGCTCCAGTTTAGGGACGTGGTGGTCCATGTTCCAGTTTAGGGACGTGGTGGTCCGACATTAGTTTAAGGATGTTTCGGTCCGACATTAATTTAAGGACGTTTCGGTCCGACATTAGTTTAAGGACGTTTCGGTCCAACATTAGTTTAAAGATGTTCTGGTCCACGAGTTTAAGGACCCCGCAGTCCATATTGATGTGTGGTCGTCGGGACCCGTCACCTCTCTGACGTCGTTGAAGGATTACAACGATGGGTGTCAGAGGAGTTCGGAGATGTACCCTCAAACCGGATATAAATTAATTTAAGAGAACAGCTGTGCTCAGTCAATTTAATTTGAGGACTTACGGCCAAAATTGGGCTAAATCCAGTTGAAAATGTTCAACACCCTTAATTATTTTTGTTCTATTAGACCTGTGCTAGGGCTTTGCCCACACTTAAATAATGCATTGCATTACTTCTATTTTTTTTGTTTGGGCTCTGCCAATAAAAGATGCAGAGCATCAATTTCACTTGGGCTCTGCCCCCTTTTTATTGCTTTGCAATTTATTTTGTCCTGCTAGGTCTTTTTGATTTGGGCCTGGCCCTTTAAGAAATGCATTGCATTTGTCAGACGCTTTACGCCAATCAGGGAGCGCAAGCGCTTGTAGTGTTGACACGTGTCGCGCAAGCGCAGTGCGCTGAGCTAATGCGCTGCGCCTGCGCTGCTGACACGTGGCGCGCTCTGGTGGCTTGCACCAATCCAGGAGCGCAACAGCGCAATTTGCAAGTGCAAGGCACTATGATTTAAGAATCTTTTAGATTCAAGAACCAATGGTTCACAAAAGAAGTGCAAAGCACTGTTCGTTTCCTTGATCTAATTTAGATCAAAGAAAAACAAGTTTTTCTTTTTATTTCAGGAACCAAAGGTTCATAAAAGTGCAAAGCACTATTTTTTTTATTTTGTTTTTTCTTGTTTTAAAGAACCAGTGGTTCATAAGAAGTGCAAAGCACTGTTTATTATGTGAAGATCATTGATCTGGTTTTTAGATCAATGATCTATTAGAAGAAATTTCTTCTCTCTTGTGAAGGTTTTTACCTTTTTCTTGAAATTTTTCTCAGAGTTCTCTCTGTTTGAAGCTCTTGATTTTTTTTCAAGAAATGTTGATCCCCCCTTTTTTTATTTTAGAAAGAAGGATCATTGGTCGTTGGGACCCACCACCTCTTCGACGACACTGAGAGATTACAGTGCCATATATCGAAGGTGTGGAGGGATGTACCCTTTGAACCATGTCTCACTCATTAGGGGGGAAGAACAGGCTGGAGCTTAAGCTTCTCGCTACTAAAAAAGGCTTCTTTGCGTTCGCGCACGTGCGTCGCACGTGTGTCGCACGTGTTGGGCGCTCATATTTGCACGTAGCACACATGGATCTTGCGCATATGCGCATTATGGGGGGAGCAAGCTCCTATGGAGAACGAGTCTCCTTTGAATATTCTCAAGCGGTGTGCACGTGCGTTGCATGTGGTGCGCACGTGGCGGGCACACGTGCATTGCACGTGGCGCACATGCGGATTATGAGGAGAAGCAGAGCTTCTATATATGGAGAACAAGCTCCTTTTAATATTATTAAATGTTCACGTGTGGTGCGCACGTGCGTTGCACGTGGTGCCAAATGGCCGGCACACGTGCGTTGCACGTGGCGCACATGCGCATTATGAGGAGAAGCAGAGCTTCTATATATGAAGAACAAGCTCCTTTTAATATTATTAAATGTTCTCATGTGGTGCACACGTGCGTTGCACGTGGTGCCGCATGGCGTGCACACGTGCGTTGCACGTGACGCACATGCGCATTATGAGGAGAAGCAAAGCTTCTATATATGGAGAACAAGCTCCTTTTAATATTATTAAATGTTCTCATGTGGTGCGCACGTGCGTTGCACGTGGTGCCGCATGGCGGGCACACATGCGCATTATGAGGAGAAGCAAAGCTTCTATATATGGAGAACAAGCTCCTTTTAATATTATTAAATATTCTCATGTGGTGCGCACGTGCGTTGCACGTGGTGCCGCATGGCGGGCACGCGTGCGTTGCACGTGGCGCACATGCGCATTATGAGGAGAAGCAAAGATTCTATATATGGAGAACAAGCTCCTTTTAAAATTATTAAATATTCTCATGTGGTGCGCACGTGCGTTGCACGTAGTGCCGCATGGCGGGCACACGTGCGTTGCACGTAGCGCACATGGCGCTTGCGCATATGCGCATTATGGAGGAGCATGCTCTTATCTTGGAGAACTAAGCTCCTTTGAGTATTGAATCCTTTGAGGATTTAACTCTACCTTTCTAAGAGATATCCCCTCTTATTTATATGGGAGTGGTAAAGAAGCCATCTCTCCTTTTTCCGATGTGGGACTAAAAAATGCATTCCCCATGTAGTGGAGCATTACTATAGATTACACGTGTATAACACATTTGCTCATAACTTTTGATCCCGGATGAATTATGAGGCCCATAGTATATCAAATCGATGGTCTTTTTGAGATGCTTTCAATATCATCAGAATTTAGCTGTTTTTCGTTCCGGAGTTTGTCAAAATACAGCTCGGAAAATACTGGTTCGCATTTTCTTCCTTAGATCACATGTGCATAGATATTTGCTCATAACTTTTGATCCCGGATGAATTATGAGGCCCATAATATATCAAATCGAAGGTATTTTCAAGATGCTTTCAATACCATCAGATTTTAGCTGTTTCTCATTCTGGAGTTTGTCAAAATAAAGCTCGGAAAATACTGGTTCGCATCTTCTTTCTTAGATCACATGTGCATAACACATTTGCTCATAACTTTTGATCCCGGATGAATTATGAGGCCCATAATATATCAAATCGAAGGTTTTTTCGAGATGATTTCAACACCATCATAAGTTAACAGTTTCTCATTGGGGAGTTTATCAAAATACAGGCCGGAAGATACTGGTTCGCATTTTCTTAAGCGTATCGCTGCCATTTGATACCTTGGACTCTTTTGCGCAGAAATTTTTGTCGGGAACAGAATCTATCTCCCCGGTGATGGTGGAAACCAAGGAAGCCGTCATGGTTAGTGGCTCTCCAGACACCGCTATGGTCTCTGCCCCGTTAGGTATTCCTTTTATTATTTCTCTTGGGTTCTCAATCTTGCTAAATATATTCACCGATATCTCTTTTATTCCGAATATAGGTGCGGTAGACCCCGGCGCTATGCTGATTGAAGAATCACTATTAGCCGTTGCCACGACTGTCATTGTTCCACCTCTCTTTTTTGTGCCCACCGGGTTCTCTCGGATTTAATGACAGAAGGTAAAGATTTTTCAATTCCTTATTTCAATATAGATATTATTTCTTGGATTAATTTCTTTACTATATATTGTTGCAATCCTATAGGAGTGCTTTTTGACCGGTTATGCCAAATGCTAAGCTCGCACTTCGCTTTCCAATCAGAATTCGTTCCTCCTTCGGATATTGGTTAGTATATTCTTAATCTCTTATTTCATCTTATCACAAGTAATCTTTCTATTGCTAAGCTTTTCTCGTATTAGCCACAGTCTTACAGTTCGAGGGAGAGAACGAAGGAATAGCAGAGCCTCCTAAGCTTCCTGATTTTCCACTTTCGACTATCGGTATATTAGATCTCATTCATCATCCTCCTTTTTAATTCTTAGGTTGAAATCTGACCCTTCTTTATGCGTGTTTTATTCTATAGCAGCCACACTGGCTTTGTCTCCTCTTGAGTCTCGCATATCTATGCCCACGGGGCCGTTCGCTAAGCGTCAGTCCTCCAAGGTGCGGCAAATAGTAGGTGGATGCTAAGTGAATTCATAGAAGACCTTAACATCGAAGCTCTTACTTCTGCTGCGGACTTTGCGGACGAGGTCAACCCTATGCTGGCGACACTTGTGACTTTCCACAACGAAGACTTCGTCGGCATTTGGGTTGACTATTGTAGGTGAATTGAGGCTTGTCTCCACTAGATCTAGCACAAGCGTCTTACACCTGAAGCATTAACCTCGAAGGCTCAACTGATCGCATGGATCGAGCAAAGTTACGCTTCCATTCAATACTTTGAGCAGAAGTTGACCCTGAGGCAAAAAGAACATAAGACAGCTTCTGGAGAATCTAGCCAATTGCGCACCCAGGTCGAAGTGAACGCCACGCAGCTGCAAATTATTTTTGGGAATCTCCAACAATGCGTTTATAAGGGAATGGCGCTAAGGCAGCACCTCGACTCTACAGAGCGGGAAATGCGGGCGAAGTGGCTAAGCAGGAAATTGCTGAGAAGCTTTCATCATGCTTGCAACTGAAAGTGTATATTAGCACTACCACTAGGTTTTACTAGCATCAAGCATTCCGTTTTAAAAAATTTAGGGTGCTAATCTACACTAACCAAGATCTTAAACTAGATGATTAGGGTTTAACTTGATATCAAAAACTTTACACTAAGAGATGGATGGCTACAACCTTTATAGACCGTGTCCTTCTCTTCTAAAGCTCCGGGTTGTAGTCCACGCGACTCCACTAGGCTCCACTTGAAGGTTGAACGAACTTCCTTCGATGACCTTCATGCCGAAGATGATCCATTCGATTTATGCTAATCCAAGCTATCTCTTCACTGAACTCTTTATTGAAGTAAACACACTACACCAAAGTGCTAATCTAGTGTAGGATGGTGAAGTAGGGGTGTTGTTTGCTCACTAGGGTTCTTACAAGCTCAAGGGTTCACAACTTATGTGAGGGATTGAGCTTGGAGGTAGAGGTGAAGAAGATGGAGAGAGCTAGAGAGCAACTCATCACATGAGCTCTCAACTCAAGAAAAATAACTAAGTGTAGAATGGGGTGTAGTATGGCTCATCCAAAACCCACCCAATATTGAAGCATGCAGTTTTTAACACTTAAAAAATTGTAGCCATGCTTCAATAGTGCAAGAAAATGAATATAATATAGAATAAGCCATGCTATACCCATGCCTCCAAAGTCTCCTCATTTATCATCTCAATTTCTATTTTCTAAAAATAGAAAAAGCATGCCATGCTTCATATTATATATATATATATATATATATATATATATATCACATATATATCAATATATATATATATATATATATATATTGATATATATGTGATATATAAAGATAAGCATATAATTAGTGAGCAATAATATTAGTCAACATACAACTATATCAAATATAAATATATATCATATTATTAAATCAACACTTGATTTAATAATCCAGTTATATCACATATAACCGACTAATATCATTTATCTGTATATCACATTATCAAATCAACACTTGATTCAATTATCCGGTTATATCACATATAACCTAACCGATAACAAATAACCGCAAGATTACAATACGGTATCTCATACTCGTATTTAATCAGGCCCCCACATATATCATCATATGTGCCCTACTTAGTTTCGCTTGAACCAGGAAACTTCTATGTGGGACTCTAAGGACTCGTCAACACGCCAGCAGTAGGTGATGATCACATCAGTCACCCACAAGCCGTCAGCTGTACTAGCTAGACGTAACGGTTGCCCAGGTATTGAGCGAATAGAAGATCAACAAGGAAGCCTGTCCAAACTCCCATGAAGCCTGTAGGTAACACTTACCGTACAGTCCGGTCTCTTCGTCTGATATGTCGCATATCGAGTCTGGGGGTGGAATCATCAGACTCCAATAACTTGATAAGTCATGCCGATGTAAGGCTCATAACGGTTTGAGAAACTACTAATAATACTTACCAGTAAATCTCATCAACAGCCGGTGCCAGGGACTTACTGTTATAGCCAATCGAGCATAGTGCAATATCAACTCCCAATACCAGGAGAGATGAAACCCCTCCTATCACTCATTGCCTCCATGTGACTCGGGACTGTACCCAAAATCCACCTGTTTGCACGACTCCTTTGAGCCATGGTAGGGAGGAAATCAAAGCACAGTGGGAGCCACGCAAGACTCTATGAAGATCTCGGGTTTACAGACTAAGCTGTACCAGTGCCACCAGAGAACTGCTATCTGACGATAGTTATAGTACCATCTAGGAGTTCTCGGCGAGTCATGTTCGGTGTACCCATTCTCTAATGAGCACCTGTGTACAATCTTTGATATCAAACACCAATGGATATGGGATCAACCATCGTCCCATACAGGGTCAAGAAACGTACACACTAGTCTACTATGGAATATCGATGCCCTGTCTCGATATTCCCTCGACTAGGAACAATTGAAGGATGTGCTTATGGACTACCTAGGTCCCAGTAGTATGATCTACATCATAGTCCTGGTAGTCAAGCTAACATCCTAAGGGGTTTATCAATATATATATGAGAGAAGGTATAATAATACCAGTGAACATATTAAGATAAAGGAAACCAGATAGCATACTATCATGCCGAGCGAGAAAGTCCTCCATATATATGTCCAAGCATCCACTATAGCATACAATAATGGCCTCTAGGGCATATATATCACTAACAATCTCCCACTTTCACTCAGGCCAGTTGTTGTAGTATCTCATACCCAACATCCCAAAAATTCTCTCGATTAGCATCTGGGGGAGGGCCTTGGTGAGTGGATCCTCTGTGTTATCCTCTGTGTCAACTCTCCTAATCTCGATCTCTCGGCGATCTACTATCTTCCTGATCAGGTGATACCACCTAAGAATATATCTGGATCACTGATGGGACCGGGGTTCCTTGGCCAAAACCACAACTCCATTGTTATCACAATACACAAGTATTGGATGCTCAATGGATGGAACCTCACCAAGTTCATCTTATGAACTTCTTCATCCATATAGCCTCTTTGGCAGTATCGTTGGTAGCGATGTATTTAGCGTTCATCATCGAGTTTGCTACGGTATCTACCTTGGAACTCTTCCAACATACCGCCCCTCCACTGACGGTGAAGACAAAACCCGAGACCGGCTTACTGTCTTCCTTATCACTCTGGAAGCTCGAATCGGTAAAGGACTCCACCTGGAGTTCACCGTTACCATACACCAAGAACATCTCTTTATTCCTTCTCAAGTACTTAAGAATGTTCTTCATAGCTGTACAGTATTTCTCCCCAGGATCTGATTGATACCTACTCACTGTACCTAGTGAGTAAGCTACATCTGGTCTGGTATATAACATCGCATACATGATTGACCCGACTGCCGAAGCATAGGGTATCTCTTACATGCGAGCCCTCTCTAAATCAATCTTGGGAGACATCTCTTTGGAGAGAGTGATTCCTGAACAAGCGGGTACATTACCACGCTTAGAATCTTCCATACTAAACCTCTTTAGTATGGTGTCTATGTACCTGGATTGGGATCATCCCAACATCCATTTAGATCTATCTCTATAGATCTTTATCCCCAAGATGTAGGAGGTATCACCTGGATCTATCATTGAGAACTTGTGTGATAAGAAGAGCTTGACCGAGTGTAGCATAGGAACATCGTTTCCTATCAAGAGTATGACATACACGTACAATACGAGGAAGAAAACCTTACTCTCTACAACCTTCTTATATATACATGGTTCATCTACATTTTTGATGAAGTCAAACTCTTTGACAGCTTCATCAAAACAGATATTCCAGCTCCGCGATGCCTGTTTTAATCCGTAGATTGATTTAAGCAGCTTGCACACGCTTCCGCTGCTCCCACTGTCTACGAAGCCCTCTGGCCGTGTCATGTACACGATCTCTTCTAAATCACCATTTAGAAAAGCGGTCTTGACATCCAACTTCCAGATTTCATAGTCATGGCATGCAACAATTGCAACTAGGATCCTGATGGACTTTAGCATAGCCACTGGAGAAAAGGTTCCATCATAGTTGACACCTGGTCGTTGATGAAAACCTTTTGTTACAAGTCTAGCTTTGAAAGTCTCAACTTTTCCATCTACACCAATTATCTTCTCAAGATCCACTTACTCCCAATGGGTTTTATCCCTTCAGGAGCAACTTTCAAAGTCCATACTTTGTTGGTGTATATAGATTCCATCTCAGATCGCATAGCATTTAGCCATTTCACAGAGTCTCCATTTGTGATGGCCTGCTCGAAACTAGTTGGGTCATCATCTTCCATGACGCAATCCTTGCTCTCACCTTCTATGAGAAAACCGTAGTATCTCTCAGGTGGATGAGGAACCCAACTAGATCTGCGGAGTTGTTGAGGTTCGTCGGGGACTATTGAATCCTCCGGTTCCACCAAATCGTCAGTAATAGTTTGTGTTGCTGGAACTTCTTCCAGTTCTACCTCATTACCACTAATCTCTTTGACAAGAAATTCATTTTCTAAAAAGGTGGAATGTCGATAAATAAACACCTTTTGTTCCTCGGTGTGGTAGAAGATATACCCTCGCGAATGTTTAGGATATCCTACAAACTTGCACAGACCTTGCCTTGAGCTTGTCTGAATTTTCCTTTTAAACATAGGCCAGACAACCCCATATCTTAACTCGTTTAAGAGACGGTCTCTTCCCATTCCATATCTCATATGAAGTGGTAGGCAACAGATTTGGATGGAACTCTATTCAATAGGCATGCAGCTATCTCAAGTGCATAACCCCAAAAGGAAATAGGCAACTCAACATTACTCATCATAGAGCGCACTGTATCTAATAGGGTGCGATTCCTCTGCTCTGATACTCCGTTGTGCTATAGTGTATACGGAGGAGTAAGCTGAGAGAGAATTCCATTCTCTTTTAAGTAGTCTCTGAATCCCGTGCTCAAGTATTCTCCTTCCCGATCAGATCGAAGGATTTTAATACTTTTACCCGTCTAGTTCTCAACTTCGTACTTATATTCCTTGAATTTCTCAAAAGATTCAGGTTTGTGTTTCAACAGGAACACAAGTCCATATCTTGAGAGATCATTGGTAAATGTAATAAAGTACCGTCACGACCCGAATGTGGCACGTGACCGGCACTTAAATCATGTGATATCTAAAGATATCGATGCGGTCCAAGTAAGCCGAAACCCAGAATCTAAACCCTTTTTTTGAAAATATTGGAGGTGAAGTTTAAAATAGTCATCAGATGGAATTGGTTTAAAATAAACATTTAAGTTTAACTAAGTATGTTTGAAAAAGCATCTATGACGTTTTGAAATTCGAAAACACCTCCTTTGTAATTTTTGAATAAAACATGATACAAGCGCAATTATATAAAGCATCCCGACGGGAGCTAGCTTCCACGCCCAAAAGACGGAGCAACCAAGCAAACAATATACGACGCACAATGGCGAAGAAAAGAAAAGCGAAACAACATCAACAATATAAAAAGGTCGACTCCAATGAGTGCGGCGCCCACAAACACACAACTCTAAGTCTCGCTTCTAAGTCCATAATATACAAGTTCTAAGTCGATAGAGTTTCACTAGATACAAGAATATATAAAAATAGAAGTGTGGGTACGAACAACAGTAGCTCACCTACCAGAGCAATCACTGAGAAGAAGGGTGTTCCGCAATCTGCCAAAAATCCGAGCGATAAAACCTGCAAGAAACTGTGGCATAACGGGGGTGAGTTGCCAACTCAGTGAATAAAAGTACATCACAAGGTAGGAATCGAAATGCACAACGATACCTAGGTCATAAGTATAGTACTATCATATCCTATACTAATATAACATTTGATATGCATATGTATCATAAATGCAACTCTATCCATCACATGAATTCCAAAATAGAATATATCATGCAAATGACCTGTATCTAGGTATAAGCCTATAAGTAGCCGAAAATATATATGTAAAACCTCTTCTTTAAAATAGCCGTGGACTACATATATCACGGCATAAAAGCAGACGTGATAGTATGAAATATAATCGGTATCTTATTTAAGATATACGTCTTGCTGTTTTAATGAAGAATGTTAAGAGGTTTACAATTTAAAAGATCCAAGTGTCATATCAGACACGTCAAATAATGAGGCGATAGCTCGATTTTGAAATCCTTTTTATATGCAAAAATCAGTAAAAAAGGTTATTCAGGTACTGTCCCCCGTATTAGTCCCGGTCGGCTACAATAACTCATAACATAACTGTATACCTCATATGATAGCAACATATCAACCTCTGAATGTTCAGCATCGACACCCGAAATCAGAAATCCCTCGTGTCCATCACCGACACGCAAATCCTCAAATCTCTCATATCCATCACCGACACACAAATGCAGATATCGTCGACACCATCTCAACAGATGATCGCCACCCGATATCCCTGGCCCCGGATGGTATCCCCTGGATATCCGTCGTGCCCAAATTGAGCCCCAGTCAGTATCCCCTGGATATCTGCCGTGCTCATCTCTATCTCCGGTATCGAGTGTCCTCGCTAGGCTCCCCGCCTCTAATGCGGCTTTCTTGCCCTTCGGTCTCGACCAGGTCCACAATGTATCCATATGTATACTCCCCCACTCAGTCCGGATAAGTAGCAAGTCTGGAACCGTATATCTCCCCCACTTGGTTCGGAATGAAACAATCAGAAAAATATCAAGATCATGGTGGACGTCAACTCATCGTATCCAGAAATATCAAGTAAAGAATAAGAATACTTGCATAGATCATTCTGATGATATATTATATATATACATATATAGCAGCGTCCTATACCACTGATATATATCATCAAAAGTATAACATCCTGAAAACTCATAAGAGTCAAATATGAAATATCATGGTACTAGTATTCGCAATGCTTAACAGGTAATAAAGGTAAAGTACGTAAATAAAGTCATACAAGCAATAAACGTAATAGTCCTACTGTGTCATGGTAATACTAATGATGTGTAGTGTAGCATACACGTCTGTGCTGGTGCAACATGGCAATCATTAGTATTTGTGCAAGTGTTCTAAATTTGCAATGAGATTGCATACCTTCTATGAGATAGTTGGATCCCGATACCCGCTGCGAGTAAGAGTTACTCCTGGGAGAGTTTTACACTTTACAATTAGCCGATCTAGTAGGTGTCTAGAAAGGTGTCAACGGGGTTACGCCTCTGGAAAAATGAGGTTTACATTAATTAGGTTCGTGCGAAAGCATGGGGGACCTCCCTCAAAGTACCGACACTGGCCTGGCTGAAAGATTGGTGAACTTGTAGTGTGTAATTAATCCCGGCTAGTCTTTCCTTTTAGGGTTTGAAGGAAGATTTGATAAAAACAGTGGGAGCCATCCTGATTAGATAAAATAATAACCAATCTATTCTTGCAAGAGCGCACGCTGAGTGTTTTTTTCTCTCTCTCTCCAGGTAGCGACCATTTCACACCTTAATCAAGATAATAATACGGATGTATTGACCGAACCCGCTTGTTATACTGAGTTAGGGAACGTTGGTCCCGCTCCAACTTATAAAAGTTATAAGACAGAGCAGGAAATTGGGGATTACCAGAATTCCCGTGCCGCCCAAACGAAGAAAGTGCATATGATGCATCTCCTTCGGGTGTGTTAGTTACAAAGGACTGTTTCTCTTTATCCTCTATGTCCTCGGTATATGATACCGGATCAGGATCCCAGATATGTAATCTGTTACATAGGGCTACAGAAAGGTAGAGAACTGAGAACGGGTGACAAGTTTCATGAGACAGAAAACGGTGCAAGTGTTGCAGCCAAATCTGTTGGTCACTGTCACCCTGTATTACAAATACGTTGATTCTGAACAAATGTTATTATATACCGAACCTGATATACAAAATCATATCAATCTCTTTATTCATTAAAGAAGGATATAATTTTGTATTGTTGGATAATGTTTTGAACGTTTCCTATATCAAAAGTTGATCGGTTCAGGCAAGTTATCTAAAAGCATTGATGTTCTAAATCAAACTACAGTTCTTAGTATACGGAACACACACAAGAGAAAGAGTTCAGAAATGAACGGATCCTTCTTGAGGTATTGTAGACTAGGTCATATCAATGCGACCCGACTGGCTGAAGTTACATTTAGATGCATATTTAAATTAGTTTGAATTTACATCTTATGAAACTTGCCAGTCATGTCACAAAGATTAGATAACCATAGCTCTGTTTATTGGAAACAGAGAAAGAGTTAGTGAACTCTTGGGACTGATACATGATGATGTATGTAATGTCCCCTGTCTGCACATGCCAGGACTGGTTCTTTGTACTTCATTACGTTCTCTGATGATCTCTCAAGATTCAGACATATGTTCCTGTTGAAACATGAGTCCGAAACTTTTGAGATATTCACAGAATATAAATTACAAGTAGAGAACCAATACGGGTATAAGTATTATGTCCTTTGATGAGATCAAGGAAGAGAATACTTGTGCATAGAATTCCTGGACTGTTCTAAAGAAGAATGAGATTCTCTCTCATCATTACTTCTCCGCATACACCACAGCACGTCGGTGTATCGGGGCGGAGCAATTGCACCCTATATGATATGGTGTGCTCTAGATGAGTACTACTGAGTTTCCAATTTCCTTTTGGGAGTTATGCACTTGAGAAGCTGCATACCTATTGAATAGGGTTCAAATCAAATCAGTTGCGTACCACTTCATATGTGTATGGAAAAGGAAGAGCCCATATCTTAAGTTAGTTAAGATTTGGGGTTGTCCGGCCTATGTCTAAAAGCAAAATCCGGACAAGCTCGAGGCAAGGTCTGTTATGTAGAACTGGAAAGGTTCCAGCTATACAAACTACAGCAGATGATTTGATAAAACCAAAGGATTCAATAGTTACCAACGAACCTCAGCCTCTCCGCCGATCTAGTAGGGTTCCTCACCCACCTGAGAGATACTTCGGTTTCTCTATGACAGTGGGAGCGAGGATTGCATCATGAGATGATGACCCAACTAGTTTCGAGCTGGCCATCAGGAGTAAGACTCTGTAAGAATGGCTAGATGCTTAGTGATCTGAGATGGAATCCTTATACACCAACAAAGTATGGACTTTGGTTGCTTTATCTGAAAGGTTAAATCCCCATCAGGAGCAAGTATATCTTGAGAAGATTACTTGGTGTACATGGAAAAGTTGAGACTTTCAAAGCTAGACTTGTTAAAGGTTTGCATCATTGACCATGTATGGATTATATTGAAACCTTTTCTAAGGATCTATGTTTAAGTCCTTCCAGATCCTACTTGCCATGGCTACATACCATGACTACGATATCTGGTGGTTGGGTGTCATGACTGCTTTTCTAAATGATGTTTTGGAAGAGAAAGTCTATAAGTACACAGTCAGAGGGCTTCGTAGACAGTGGGAGCAGCGAAAACGTGTACAAGATGCTTTATAGGATAAAGCATGCATCGCGGAGTTGGAACATCTGTTTTGATGTAGTAGTCAAATAGTTTGACTTCATCAAAATGGTAGATGAACCTTGTATATACAAAAAGGTAGTAGAGAGTATGGTGGTGATCCTCGTAGAGTACGTGGATGACATACTCTTGATAAGAAAGGAGTTTCCTATGCTACGCTCGATCAATCTCCGTTTATCACAATGATTCTCCATATAGGATCAAAATGATACCTCCTAAATCCTGATTTTGGATCTATGAGATAGATCTAAATGGATGTTAGGATTCTCACTAGATGTAGTGAGCTGGTATCAATCGATCCTGGGGAGAATCACTGGAAGTGTTCCAGGATGATAAGGACGATTGAATGTCAGTCACAGGCATTGTCTTTACCCTCTATGGAGGGACGGTATGTTGGAAGAGTTCCAAGCTAGATACCGTGACATACTAGACGATAAAGGTTGGATACATCGCTACTTAAGATGCTACCAAAGAGGAAGTTTGGGTGTATATTAGTTCATGAGATGAACTTCGTTCCTCACATTGTGTGACAATGGAGTTGTGGCTTATGCCAAGGAACGTCTGTCCCATCAGTGATCTAGACATATTCTAAGGCAGTGTCACCTGATCATGGAGATGGTTGATCTCCAGGGGATCGAGGTCAAGAGAGTAGACTCAGAGGACAACACGGCGGATCTACTCACAAAGGCCTTTTCCCAGAGAGAGAGACTTTTATGGGATGGTTGAGTATGAGATACTACAACCACTGCTATCAGATGACCCTAGTGCAAGTGGGAGATTGTTAGTTATATGTATGCCCTAGAGGCCATTACTATACATAGGATGTATATTGTAGTGGATGCTTGGACATATATAGGGAGGACTTTCTTGCTCGAGATGATGGTATGCTATCTGGTTGCTCTTTACCTTAACGTGTACACTGATTGTCTCTTTGTTACATGTTGGTAAAGCCCTTAGGATGTGTACTTGACTACCTGGACTATGATGCGGATCATACTAGTGGGGACATGGTAGTCCATAAGTACATCCTTCAAGGTTCCTAGTCGTGGGTGTATCGAGACGGGGCATCGATATACCAGAGTAGACTAGCGTATACCTTCTCGACCCATATAGATGGGCGATGGATGATCCCATATCCATTGGTGTTTGATATCAGAGATGATATACGGGTGCTCAGTGGAGACTGGGTACACTGGACGGACTCGCCGAGAACTCCCAGATGGTATTATACCTTACGTCAGATGGCAGTTCTCTGGTGACACTGGTACAGGTTAGTCTGTAGACCCGAGATCATCATAGAGTCTTGCGTGATTCCCATTGTACTTTGATTTCCACCTTACCACGTCCAAGAGGGCGTGTAAAATGGTGGGTTTTGGGTACAGTCCCGAGTCACATGGAGGCAATGAGCGATAGGAGGGGATTCGTCTCTCCCGGTATAGGGAGTTGATGTTGCGCTGTGTTCGATTGGCTATAACCGGAAATCCCTGGCCAGGGTTGCTGAGATTTACTGGTATGTGTTACCAGTAGTTTCTCGAACTGTTATAGACCTCATATCGACACGACTTATCGAGCTATTGGGGTCTGACGTTTACCACCCCTAGGCAAGATATGCGACATATCAGACGACGAGACCGGACTGTATGGTAAGTGTTACTGGTTGGATTCACAGGAGTGTGAGCGGGCTTGCTCGTCGATCTTCTGATCGTTCAATACCCGGGTGGCCGTTACGTTTAGTAGACCGCTTGCGGCTTGTGGGTGTTTGATATGATCATCACCTGCTGCCGGCGTATTGACGAGTCTTTAGAGTCCTACACAGAGGTTTCCTAGCTCAAGCGAAACGAAATAGGAGCGCATATGAGATATGTGCGGGACCGAGAATAATACCAGTATGTGATACTGTATTCTATTCTCGCGATTTGTATCATTGGACGGTTATATATGATATAGCCGGGATACCGAATCAAGTGTTGATTCGATACGTTGATACACTTGATATTAGTCGGTTATATGCGATATGACCGGATCATTAAATCGAGTGTTGATTTAATGATTTAATATATAATTATATATTTGATATATTACTTTACATTAACTAGTATTGGTTCACTTAAGATTGATTATCTCACTTGATTGTGAACATTGTATATATGATATAGTTTTGTGCACTAGATTGTATCATGTTTGATGATACATGCAAATTTGGGTGTATGTTTACTTTAAACCATGTTTAAGTGAATGGTTAGGGTTTTGTTATCATTTCTTGATTATTTATTTTATTTATTTATTCATTTAAGCAAGAAAAGAAACGGTTGCTTCTTTTGTTTTTCCTTGAAGCTTCAAGAAACTTTGACCATTTTTGTTTCTTTTGCTTAACCTAACCATTCACCTAACCATAGTTTATTCTCTACACTCAACCATGGTTGCATTATGATAGATATCACTTGGATTTTCTTTTTGGAATAATTCTTTTTCTTTCTTCTTCTTCATCTTCTTCATGAAGAGAAGAAACCATGGCTAGAAAATTCTAAGTGATGATTCCAAGTGAGAAATCCAAATCCAAAGTGAACCCACTTCCTATTTCTTCATCCTCTACCACTTGCTATGTAGTATAGGGTGTTTTCTTCACAAGTTTGATGACTTGGTGAAGGTGGAGCTTGAGCTTGAGTTGCCTCGACGTAGATCATCTTCGGCGTCGAAGTCGACGACCTAGCCCGATCATTTCTTCGACGAAACCATCGCTAAAGTCCGGGATCCGATGATCGCAGTGGAGGGACGTCAACACGGAGCCAAGGAAGTGGAGGACTGGATCTACAAAGGTTGTATTTTCGTTCACTTAGTAGTTAAGATGTTAACCTGCTTGATGTTTCGCCTATCCTCTAGTAATCGATCTTACATTAGGGTTTCTCGGCACAAGAAAAATTTGATTTTGGAATGGTTGATGCCTTGTGGAACCTCCTTAGTGTGCCTAGGAACCCTACAAAAACTTAACCAAATTTTTTTGGCTAAATGATATGACAATTATATACAACTTTTTAGTTTTAACCATTAGCTAATTATCAATAGAGAGTCATCAAAAAAATTCAAAACCCCTAACATGTCACTGATACTCAGCCAGCAAGTAAAACTTACTATCACTTCAAAATTTAAAAGCAAGATGATATTTACCTATATGGAATGAGAACAAAGAAATTCTAATCTCATAAAGTGTAGGCTTAAATCATCTTGAATTGGTGTTGGCCTTAGCTTGATGATATGCTCAAATTTGATGAAGGGACCATGGTTTTTCTCTTTTGGTTTGGTGAATACTTAGAATTTTTGGTGTTGGAGTTTGAAAGAATGTGTTTGTTCAGTTTGGAAAGCTCAAGAATAACCTAAGGTTAAATAAGAATAAGGTGGAGGTGTCATGGTTGAAAGAGGAGGTGGAGGGAGGAGAGCATGGGTGAGGGTATGCTAGAGGTGAGGGTTTTATCCTAGACTAACAGATACCCAACCATAAAAAGAAATACAAATATAACAATTCTTTTTAAATAAGTGAAACTCAATACATTTTATAAATAATTACCCCTTGCACATAAATACCTTTATGTTACCACAAATCTAAACTCTTTATT
This sequence comes from Agapanthus africanus, assembly GCA_030015575.1. NCBI lineage: Eukaryota > Viridiplantae > Streptophyta > Magnoliopsida > Asparagales > Amaryllidaceae > Agapanthus > Agapanthus africanus. The sequence goes on along the minus strand of JASDDO010000019.1, from coordinate 386,057,690 downwards.
TTAAATGAATAAAAATACTTATCATAATACTTTAAATATCATTATCTAAATGTAATATATCATGTCATGTTAAAATATCATTTTTATGATATCACCCATTTTCTCCATTTTTACCAAAATAAGTACATTTTTGCGGATATAAATCCGATACCAAAACTCATATACGATATCATTTTTGTAAACTCATTATCTTCATATTTAAAATTATAAATTAATATTTATATTTTTCCAAAATGTTACAAGTACAAGAAACCATTACTGGCATGTGTAGACATAGGACCACATACATCACTATGTATATGTCCAAGAGTTGAGTAGCTCTTTCTCCGTGTCTAGTAAATGGAGATTTAGTCATCTAGCTTTTGAGACATGACTGGCAAGTTTCATAAGATATAAATTCGAACGGATTCAAATATGCATCCTTATGCAACTCAGCTAGTATTGTTGCATTGATATAATCTAGTCTATAATGCCACAAGAAAGCTTCATTCATTTCTGAAATGTTCCTCTTGTGTGTGTTCTGTATACTTAGAACTGTGTTATGATTTAGAACGTATTTACCATTATAAAACGTACCATACCCAATCAACACTTTATTTAGGAAAATATTCACAATATTTTTGGTATGAAATAACAGTCGCTCAGAATCATTGTGTTATCACTTGGTAATACAAGGTGATATTCGCCAACTGTTTTGGCTGCAACAATTGCACCATCCCTTTCTCTGAGGGACATATCACCCTTTCCTAGTTCTTTACCTCTCTTTAGCCCATGTAATAAGTTACATATGTGGAATCCTGATCCGGTATCCAATACCCAGGATGTAGAGCAAACTGAGAAACAGTTCTCGGTTATGAACACACCCGAAGATAATGTATCAACATGCTTTTTCTTCGTTCGGGTTGCGTGGGAATCCTGATATTCCCCTATTCCTTGCTCAGACTTATGGCAGTCATAAGATAGAGCGGAACCTAGCCCAGTATAATAAGTGGGTTCGGTCAATACATCCATATTATTATCTTGATTAAGGCGTGTCAATGGTCGCTACCAGGAGAGAGAGAAGGATAATCACTTTGCATGCGCTCTTTGCAAGATTAGATTGGTTATTATTTTATCTAATCAGGATGGCTCCTACTGTTTTTTCAAATCTTCCTTCAAACCTTAAAAGATAAGATTAGCTGGGATTTATTATACCCTACAAGTTCGCCAATAGTTTGGCCAGGAAGGTATTGGTACTCCGAGGGAGTCTCCCCATGCTTTCGCATGGAACTAATTAAATAACCTCATTTTCGCAGGGGCATCACCCAGTTAACACATTTCTTAGACATCTAATGGATCGGCTAATTGTAAAGGGGAAATCTCTCCCAGGAGTAACTCTTACTCCCAGTGGGTATCGGGATCCAACTATCATATAGAAGGTATGCAATCTCATTACAAATTTCAACATTTGAAATTCCCAATAATCATTTTTACCCCTAGCAACTTATGACCTTGGCTATGGTCAACAAATCATAAGCGCTAGCCAAGTTCAACCCGTCATTTCTTGATTGAATTAAACCCACCCGTACGACCCTTGGCTAAGGTCAAAAAACTGTATGACTACCCTAATCCAATCGCATCACATGCTGCAGATAAGCACTAATTAGCTACCGCACACTACGCCTTGGCTATGGTCAACAAATGTAGCACGAATACTAAATAGTGCTTATCTGAAATAACGGAGGGCTACGGCTGGTTTTTAAGAAAACTTTTAACGTAATGAACTTGATATTGTTGTAAAATCTAGTGATTTTGAAAAGGAGTGGTTTAAGCTCCGCTTTTAAAATTGAGTAGTTTTCAAAAACGAACCGAATAGCTTTTACTAGTTTTTGCTAAAGATGTCACTCCCGGTGAAGGGATCAAGGCTCTTTCCTCATCGAATGAGGTGCTTGATATCTATCAAGGAATACCACTATGCAAAGCAAGAACAACAGAAGCTATGATGATAAACCGAATGGGTTGTAGCATTTGCTAGTTTTGCTAAAGAGGTCACTCCCGGTGAAGGGATCTCGGCTCTTTCTTCATCGAATGAGGTGCTAGATATTCATCAAGGAATACCACTATGCAAAGCAAGAACTAGAGCTACCTTTTTAAAAACTTTTGATTCTACAACATTTTTAGGTTTCTTTTCTTTTCATTAATCTCATTAATGAAGTCCCATCATTTAATTTTTCCTAAACACCACAGAAAATGAAACGAAAATAGAACGTACGCTTATGCCATCCGCATTCACCACGGGGCCCGTCATACACCGTTAGGTTACTTAACTAATGGCAGAGCGAGGGCTGGACTAGCGTGAGTGCAAAACATAAGCAACGTTTATTATATATCATATATATATAAAGCATTCGTCTCACGCAGTTATATGATCACATCACAGAACCAAGCAGCAGAATTCAACATATGAAATATTTGATATACTGTTAGTTATATGTATTCCCTATAGGCCATTACTGTACTTGCGATGTATATTGTAGTGGATGCTTGGACATATATAGGGAGGACTTTCTTGCTCGACATGATAGTATGCTATCTGGCTGCTCTTTATCTTAACATGTACACTTATTGTCTCTCTATTACATGTTGATAAAGCCCTTAGGATGAGTACTTGACTACCAAGATTATGATGCAGATCATACTAGTAGGGCAGAGATAGTCGGTAAGTACATCCTTCAAATATTCCTAGTCGTGGGAGTATCGAGACGGGGCATCGATATTCCAGAGTAGACTAGCGTATACGCTTCTTGACCCATATGATGGGCGATGGATGATCCCATATCCATTGGTGTTTGACATCAGAGATGGTATACGGGTGCTCAGTAGAGACTGAGTACACTGAACAAACTCGCCGAGAACTCCTAGATAGTATTATACCTATCGTCAGATAGCAGTTCTCTAGTGACACTGGTACAGGTTAGTCTTTCGACCCGAGATCGTCATAAAGTCTTGTGTGATTCCCACTATGCTTTGATTTCCACCTTACCACGTTCAAGAGATCGTGCAAAACGGTGGTTTTTGGGTACAGTCCCGAGTCACATGGAGGCAACGAGCGATACGAGGGGATTCGTCTCTCCAGATATTCGGGGTTGATGTTGCGCTATGCTCGATTGGCCATAACAGGAAATCCCTGGACAGGGTTGCTAAGATATACTGGTAAGTGTTATCAGTAGTTTCTTGAACCGTTATGGACCTTGCATCGACATAACTTATCAGGCTATTGGGGTCTGACATTATAGCACCCCCAGGCTGTGATATATGACATATTCGACGAGGAGACCGGACTGTACGGTAGTGTTACTGATTGGATTCGCAGGAGCATGAGTAGGCTTGCTTGTGGATCTTTTGATCGCTAAATACCCGGGTGGCTGTTACATTTAGCAAACTGCTTGCGGCTTGTGGGTGTTTGATATGATCATCACCTACTGCGGGCGTATTGACGAGTCTTTAGAGTCCTACATAGGGGTTTCCTGGTTCATGCGAAACGAAGTAGGCGCGCATATGTGATATGTGCAGGACCGAGATTAATGCGCGTATGTGATACCAAATTCTATTCTCGCAATATGTGATATCGGTCGGTTATATGAGATATAGCCGGGTTATTGGATCAAGCGTTGATTCGATAAGATGTTACATATGATATTAGTCGGTTGTATGTGATATAGCCGGATTATTAAATCAAGTGTTGATTTGATAATTTAATGTATAATTATATATTTGATATATTGATTTACATTAACTAATATTACCCAACTTAAACATTTCTTTTTCTCACTTGTATGCATATAGTATATATGTGATATATAATAATGTACATTTAATTACTGTCATGCTTGATGCCACATGCTTCATGGGTGTATGAGACTCATACCATGCTTGATATAATGAATGGTTTTATTTATTTAAAGTTAATCAACATTAGATGGAAATTGGTTTAATGGTTGAAGCTTGGAGAAGCTTGTGGAACCATTGACCAAGTCCACTAATTTTGTTTTACTTATAGATATTTATTAACCTGACCATTATTGTTTAGCCATGGTTTATTGTTTACATGAGTTAGTGTATGACACTAACTCATCCATGGTCGCTATTCTCACCTAACGAGTTTCATTCTCATCTCCACTTCATCTCCTTCTTCCTCATGAGAAAGCTTGTTAGCTTTTCTAAAAGTGAGAAAATATTGTGAGAAAGCTTGCTAGCTTTTCTAAAAGTGAGGAAATATTGTGAGAAAAATAAATCTAAAGTGAGCCCAATTCCTACTTCATCATCCTCTACTATATTAGCCATTTAGTTTAGGGCGTTTGCTTCACTAATCTACCATTAGTAAAGAGGTAGCATGAGCTTGAGTCTTCTCGACGTAAATCATTTTCGGCCTCGAAGACTTTGAGCAGGCTTGTTCCTTTCTTCATATGAACCCTTACTAGAGTTTTGGTGCTCACTACTTGGAGCGAAGGGACTACTATACGGAGCTTTAGAAGTGAAGGATCGGTCTACAAAGGTTGTATTCCTCATTCACATAGTATGTAAAGTTGTTTACATATTGTATTTTCTAAATCTCTAGTTAAGATTCTAGGGTTACGGTTCTTTAGTACGGCGAAAAAATTTGAAAACGGCATGGACGATGCCTCCCGAAACCTTGCTTTCGTTCTAGGTAACCCTATAGTGGTATCAGAGCCAAGATAGAGAAGTAGACGATGTTTATTAGATTACGAAACCGAAACTACTCCGAAACTTGCAACGCTAAAACTAGTTTCTGTCGATTTTTAAATGGCCTCTAAAATTTTTTTAAGTAACTGCAGAATATTGTATGTGATATAACATGAACACCATACAAATTTGAAGCAAGACCACCTTATTTTGGCCATCCACAAGGCCACAATTTCCGAGCTCACCGGTTCTTCTAGGGCATTTTGGCTACAAATTTCTGTGGTGTTCCAGTCTCTGGGTTTTGGTGTTTCAGGTGTTGCTTGTTTTTTCTGAAATTGCATAAGATGTTAACTTTCTGTAAAGGCAATTCGGAGTGTTTCGTAGTCATAATTATAACATCCATTCGGGTTATTTAGACGACGTTAAAAAGTTCGAACGGATATCAATAACCCATATTTTCCCTCGATGGAAATTTTCCAAGAGTTGGATTTTTTCCATGTTTAAAATCTTCATAAAATCATGCAAGCGATTCTGTGGACCCTTGTAACATTTCGAAATAATAAAAATATTATTTTTAGGGAATATTTATAATTTAATATTATTTTATTTAATATTTTAATAATTCGGTATAATTAAATACAAATAAATGGGGAAATTTTTTGGAAAATTATGGAAAATTCTAAAATAGAGTAAATTAGAGAATTATGTCATTTCTAAGTTCAATTGGTTAGTTATATGCTAATTTAGTGCTAATCGCGATTAAAAATCGCTAATCGGTTTTTCTAGCTTTTTGTGCAAAACATGCACATATCACTTTTCACACTCATGAATTTTCTTGCCATGGTTCACTTTGGGTTTACTATTCTTGGGAGAAGGATTTTGAGAGAATAAGAAAAAGAAAACGAAAAGAAATGGGAAAAGAATAAAGAAATGAGGTATGGTGAGAGAGAGAAAGGTATGGATTTTCTTTGACTTTGGACTTAGCCATCTCCTTCATTCCCTTCACTCATTTCTCTCCCTCTCCTTCAAATTGCTGCTGCTGCTCCTGCTCCTCATCCCACCTCCCCTCTTCAAGCCTCAAATCATCTCAAAAACAATTCCAAAACCCAATCTCCATTTCATTAAAAGTGTGCACAAGCTCTAGATCTACACATTGGACTAAAGAAGCAAGGATTTTGGCCACTAGGGGCAACTCAAGAAAATTATTGAGTTGCCAAATGAGATAATTTCTGGATCATTAACTTAGTTTTAGCATTTCCTTTACCCCCATGTTTAGATTGAACCGATTTTGTGTGATATTGTGGAGTTAAGGAAAACCTAGTTAGGGTTTGAGGAAATTATGAGTTGTAATATGAAATTGAGTTCAGTAGAGGCTACACCAACACCCTAGTGCATGAATTGAGACCCTAACCTGAGAGTTGAAACCCGAAATACGGATTTAGAAACCGATATCGGAGAATTTGTGGAATCTGTGAAGGGTATATTGAATCTGCTATCACCCGAGACATCCTAAATTAAAATTGATTGGACAGTGACATGTGCAGACACCCAGGAAGCTAACCCCAAGACCCTAGCCCCTACCTCCTATACCCGGCCGCAGATTTATCCATTCTGGCCGCAATTTGCGGCCAGACCATGGTGGATTTGCCTCGTTTTGGTTTTGGTGTTCCCTTATCTGTAGATTAGGCCCTTGGTATATATAGATTTGTCTACTTTGACCTATGGTGGAATCTGGAGCCTATTTCCTAAGTTGTTGTTTTGGATTCGTGTTTCCGTATTCCGTATTTTTAGTTCTAAATTGTACATTGTGATTTACCTCTACTATTTGGCGTTTATACGACGATATCGAGGATTTGTTGATGGTTTTGAAGGCGTGCCCATAGGTTCTAACCTATAGGCCCCTTATCGTATCGTTTTGGGTTTCGTGTGCCGTGTTAGCTTGGATTTGGTTTTAATACGCATTACGATACTTTGACGTGTAGGTACCTATGAAGACTTCGGGATGACGAGCGAGCGCGTGGCGACGTCGACGAATGAAGACGCAAGGTGAGTAGATTATATCTACTGAGGGAAGTCGGGTGGATGGCGTATAGCACCCCCGCAGTCCGTAGTTGGTATATTATATATTATGTTTGATAGTTATAGTGTATCATGGATATTGTGTTAGGTGTAGTATGGTTAGCTTAGGGTTAGCAATAAACTAATATAGTTCATAGTCACGAACCCTGGAATAGGTTTACACCACACGTGCACCTTTGCATATTCACTATACTTACACATTGTTGATGATGATATTGGATGACATTGGAGATGAGTCTATGATTTTGGGCATTGTGCCGTGAGATCGGTGATGTGATGTGATTTGTACTTGCGGTACGACATGTGATCTTAGCGGGCCGTTGGGCATGTGTTTTACCCCCGCTTTCATACTTATATAGATGGTATTGATTTGTACTAGACTTAGATCTATACCCCAGATTATGTGATATGATGATAATGATACCTGATATTTGATGAGAGGAATATGATACAGACCCGTACCCAGCTATTGGGATGACGTACGACGATTTACCGTATGAGCTTTCTATTGATGTTAGATTCGCTCTCATGACTCGAGGATGTTAAATGATATACCGTGTCGTGCGTGATACTATTGAGGTGAGATCACCGACTAGTGTATATATATATTTGTATATCGACTCAGATTTAGGTGGTTTCCATACCCCTCCCGATTGACTTGATACTTAGATCTGTAGTTTGCATAGTAGATGTTAAACTGGACCCGAGTCATTCTTATTTCAAATGGCAGAACTGCATGACATATACATATGGGTGTGGATTCTTTACTGTTGCGTTGATTATTCTATTTCTGCATATTTATGTTATTCACATTGCTTTGCATATGTTTATTGTTATATTACTATCATGTTGCTAGGACACTAGCACCATTATCGATGATGCGTATGTTCCACGCACACTTGCTTGCCGGCTCACACACTTCATCATCGATAATTACCATGTCACTACACAGTAGCATTATTGCATCAGGATATAACCTTGTATGTGCATACTATTATTTCCGTATTGTATGATATACTGTTATACTTGCATTTCCTTTATATGTCACATACTCATACTTGTACACATACATTGATACCTTCATACTTGCTTAGATTACGCATTGAGATATGTTGTTTCCATATTTATTTCTGGATTTGGGGAACCGTGGATATTTCAAAGAAAATAGTTAATTATTTAAAAACCCGGTTTCCATTGATATGATATTTCGGTGCGTCCACCATGTGTTTTCTCGGTGCGAGAGTGATATGTGTGAACCCGAATCGAGGAGTTGGATGAGGCCGATTACGGGTACATGGTGGACCCGGTATGGTACCCCGGGGTGAGAACGGTTTCGCTGTGTAGTAGACGGTGAGCCTGGCAGAGGGACTACTACCTACCGGTGATTGGTTGGACATGGCAGTTATCCGGAGGATACTGACCAGAGTCGATAGATGGATATGGGCGTACTGCCGGGGCCGAGGGCCGATTCCGCAGACATAGCCCGTGGGCTGATCCGGACTGACGGAGCCCGATAGATGAGGATTTACGTGTCGATGCTAGGCACGGGTTTCATGATGTTTTCCATGATTTATTTATATCCTCACATTTACATGCATGATGCTTATTGTCATTGGGTGACGGGTGGACAGGTTCTACGTTTATACAGACATTGATTACATACAGACCTTGACTACATTGATCATACTTCATTTGTATATATAACAGGGTACGAGGGTGCTGTTATATATACCCTTACACCAGTATTAGTGGAATGGGACACCAATATATGTGTATTGATATCCATTTGATACTTCATCATATTTACTTCATGCAGACATACCTTACATTTATGACATGTTATTATATGAGGCACTGGCACGAGTACTTGGCACTACCTACATGATTAGATATTACACTGCCACATTTTCATGCTTCAGACTTACTCTCGAGGGTTATATTATATACTGATTGTATTGACTTAGGATTATATCTTGCATTCGATTTCTGCTTGTAGATATTTTCTATTCACGAGTTGGCAACTCACCCCCGTTGTGCCACAGTTCTTGCAGGGCTTGCCATACAGGTTCCGTAGCGGCACTTCTGGCACACAGCTTTCCTTTGCGGGTGATATGCTTGGTAGGTGGGTTCTTTGTATCAGAACCGCCGTAGTACTTGTATTATTCATTGTATCTAGAAATTACATCAACCAAAAATTTGTATATTGTTTCAGACTCAGACACTAGTGATGTATTATTTCGACCTTAGAGTCGCGCTTAGTAGTGTTGTAGTTTTCATGCTTATCTGGGTTTCTTTTAAATTTTGATCCTCGCCATTCGGCGTTGTATAGTATATTGGTTGTTGTTTATTTATCCTTAAAATGGTTTTAGATTTCTGGGCTTTTGGCTTACTTGGATCAGATGGAGTCCTATGGACTTCATATGGTTCAAGGGCCAGTCACGTGCTCTTTCGGGTCGTGACAAAGTTGGTATCAAAGCGCTAGGTTGACCTTGGTTCGAGTCTAAGTTTGACTATGTGGAGCCTAGGGCGTCTATATATATACGGAACTTAGGCTTGACCTTACGAAACTTAGACTTAGTCGAGGGGTATTAGACCCGAACTTTCGTCGCGTAGGATGACCCTTGGTTGATGGAATAGGTGACTAAAGTAGAGTGACGTACCATGGGTATGTTCCGCGGCATACTTACGACACGCCACTCTGCTTAAGGAACCTTAGGATGTACATATTTTCGAGATCAGTGATTCTCTTCATATCCTTGATTATACATCCATTTGAGATCCTCGATACTATTAGTTTCATGATCATACCTTCATTGATGCTGTTCCTTCTTATGATCATGTATCCACTCTGGATCTGCTGTTCTCTTTCTTGCCATTGATCTGCTCTCTTCGATACTCGATTGAGGTTCCTGTCGCCATGTTTGAGCGCAGTTTGGGGCTGCTGCTAGGGTTACGGTCGGTGCGAGCTCGTCTGGTACGAGGGCCGACCATTGTGTTTTCTGGTGACATGGGAACGTCTCGAGTTAGTATTGGTGACTGTGACCTCTAGTGGAGGCGAGTGCTTGGTCTTGCACCGGATGATCGGGCCATTGTTAGAGCTTCCAGTTGAGAGAGGACTGTTGATGTACAGCATACCTCAGAGATTATGATGTCACCTACCGTGCAGACAGATGGACCAGCTGTTGCTGAGATTGACAGGATGTCGCTTCCGGAGCTTACGAGCTGAGATTGCCGGAGCTTCCAGGCAGATATGAGACAGATGATAGCTAGTCTACCCGATTTGAGAGACGAAGGTGATTCGTCCGATTTATGTGCCGGAGCGGGCCTAGGGGAGTTGAAGATTTCCAGTGTGGAGAGTCTTACTCAGATCTAGAGCAGACCGATTCAGAGATGACCGCCAATGTATCGCCTTTCCTGGAGGATTGAGGCGTTGTTCGGCGTACAGGCGAATGAGCCAGTTGTTGCTGCAAATGACGAGATATCGCCCAGATGGTTGGAGCTACTGCAGCATGAGCATATACTTAGAGATATAATGGACGGTCGCTAGTCACCTGAGGATGAATGACTAGGACATGTGGTTCATTCGTTTACCGATGCGAGGTCATCAGATAGATTGTTTCCAGCTAGAGACGACTTCACGCAGGTTCGTTGAGAGTCGATAGAGACGATCGAATGTCAGGAGCCCATTTTCCATGTTTAAAGTATACGGAAAGACATGCAGGTGATTCTATGGACCCTCTAGAAGAATGAAACCCTAACTCGACTTAATGACCGTGTGAAAGCCTTTGAACCTTAGGGTTTGCGGCAGTTCCGCGGCGTCATTAGTGAGGCTTGGGTTTGCCCTTCTACGGCTGGACCACCGACGCTGTGGCATGTACTCGATACTATTAAACTGTACTCAAGATGTTGATCTCTTGGGGAATTTTAAGGTTCTGACGAGTCGATCGAATGTTTCGACATCATTCGGATATCATGTGATGGGATGCTTTGCTTGGGAGACTCCAGATACGAGTATAGCCATTGGAGCACAGTCCATGCAGCCACGATGAGATGAGTCCGAATCAGTCGACATTGAGGCAGAGTGAAGTAAAGAGTTCGCAAGAGATTTCAACGAGATGACGTCCCACTCCGCTGACATCAGAGATGTGATACGCACCCAGAGGCGTTGTATATGGATATATCTTCCAGAAAGAGGCGCGATAAGTACGCAGCCGTTCCGGAATAAGAATTATCTTCAGCAATAGATGACGACTTCCGGGCAATTCGGCAGGAATGAGATTTGAGAGAGAAACCTAGACAGGACCTTTCTGGAATACGATACGAGAAGACCTAGACCCAGGAGTGGTCATATTGCGCACACCTAGCAGGCCAGAGTTCGGCATCGTCGACAAAGTAGTTGACCAGGTTCGGATAAAGGACCTTACCCAGATGCGTTGCGAATTGATCAAGGATGGACGAGTATTGAGTATTCCTCCGATGGTTGGGACGTGTTCCCGAGGAACTGTTCGGCCAGACATCTTCTATAGAATGGTGAAGCTACAGAGTACGCGATTTCGAGTCCGTGCGAGAGACTTCGGATTGACTGTGGCCGAGAACAGTGCAGTGCGTAGATAGCATAGCGTGACGCCATAGTGGACGACGATAGAGACAAGTGGAACCAGAGGTTCGTGCGAGACGCTGACGAGCTGTCATTACTTCTCGTCGAGACTAGAGACCTGATATGCTTACAGAGGCATTGGGATGCGACCAATTTCTGAGAAAATGTTGTGCTGAGGACACAGATGTCCATCGAGTGAGAAGAGATTATGCAAGAGAGACAGCCTCCGTACAGTTCGGCATAGGCAAGATCGGAAGAGACCTTGAGCAGGATTCCTTCCAGGACATTGCTGCAATGATGTTTGCACTCAGGATCAGATGTGTGATGTGCATTCAGAGAGGCAGAGGCCGACGCCAGTGACATGCTGCTTTACGAGTGGTCGTGAGGATTGACCGAGAGATGACCAGATAAGTGCCAGAACGGAATCGTCCCCGTTAGCACACCTGACAGGGCCGATGAGCCGATCGATTGTGAAATTGGTAATCCACAGAGAAGATAAGGACCCAGAGACAGAAGACGCCAGACCGTGAGTAAGGTACAAGTAGATATCTTGCGCTACTAGCATTGGATGCACTGGAACCTTCTCCATTTTGAAGGAGGGACTACCGACGACGATATTGACGATTGGTGATTTTGTGATTCGATTATCACGTATCCGACAACTTGGATTTTGACTGAATGTTTTGTAGTTGGGGGTTTAAATTTAAATTCGGGGACCGAATTTATTTAAGGGGGGGTGATTGTAACATTTCGAAATAATAAAAATATTATTTTTAGGGAATATTTATAATTTAATATTATTTTATTGAATATTTTAATAATTCGGTATAATTAAATACAAATAAATGGGGAAATTTTTTGGAAAATTATGGAAAATTCTAAAATAGAGTAAATTAGAGAATTATGCCATTTCTAAGTTTAATTGGTTAGTTATATGCTAATTTAGTGCTAATCGCGATTAAAAATCGCTAATCGGTTTTTCTAGCTTTTTGTGCAAAACATGCACATATCACTTTTCACACTTGTGCATTTTCTTGCCATGGTTCACTTTGGGTTTACTCTTCTTGGGAGAAGGATTTTGAGAGAATAAGAAAAAGAAAAGGAAAAGAAATGGGAAAAGAATAAAGAAATGAGGTATGGTGAGAGAGAGAAAGGTATGGGTTTTCTTTGATTTTGGACTTAGCCATCTCCTTCATTCCCTTCACTCATTTCTCTCCCTCTCCTTCAAGTTGCTGATGCTGCTCCTGCTCCTCATCCCACCTCCCCTCTTCAAGCCTCAATCATCTCAAAAACAATTCCAAAACCCAATCTCCATTTCATTAAAAGTGTGCACAAGCTCTAGATCTACACATTGGACTAAAGAAGCAAGGATTTTGGCCACTAGGGGCAACTCAAGAAAATTATTGAGTTGCCAAATGAGATAATTTCTGGATCATTAACTTAGTTTTAGCATTTCTTTTACCCCCATGTTTAGATTGAACCGATTTTGTGTGATATTGTGGAGTTAAGGAAAACCTAGTTAGGGTTTGAGGAAATTATGAGTTGTAATATGAAATTGAGTTCAGTAGAGGCTACACCAACACCCTAGTGCATGAATTGAGACCCTAACCTAAGAGTTGAAACCCGAAATACGGATTTAGAAACCGATATCAGAGAATTTGTGGAATCTGTGAAGGGTATATTGAATCTTCTATCACCCGAGACATCCTAAATTAAAATTGATTGGACAGTGACATGTGCAGGCACCCAGGAAGCTAACCCCAAGACCCTAGCCCCTACCTCCTATACCCGGCCGCAGATTTATCCATTCTGGCCTTAATTTGCGGCCAGACCATGGTGGATTTGCCTCGTTTTGGTTTTGGTGTTCCCTTATCTGTAGATTAGGCCCCTGGTATATATAGATTTGTCTAATTTGACCTATGGTGGAATCTGGAGCCTATTTCCTAAGTTGCTGTTTTGGATTCGTGTTTCCGTATTCCGTATTTTTAGTTCTGAATTGTGCATTGTGATTTACCTCTACCATTTGGCCTTTATACGACGATATCGAGAATTTGTTGATGGTTTTGAAGGCGTGCCCATAGGTTCTAACATATAGGCCCCTTATCGTATCGTTTTGGGTTTCGTGTGCCGTGTTAGCTTGGATTTGATTTTAATACGCATTACGATACTTTGACGTGTAGGTACCTATGAAGACTTCGGGATGACGAGGAGCGCGTGGCGACGTCGACGAATGAAGACGCAAGGTGAGTGGATTATATCTACTTGGGGAAGTCGGGTGGATGGCGTATAGCACCCCCGCAGTCCGTAGTTGGTATACTATATATTATGTTTGATAGTTATAGTGTGTCATGGATATTGTGTTAGGTGTAGTATGGTTAGCTTAGGGTTAGCAATAAACTAGTATAGTTCATAGTCACGAAACCTAGAATAGGTTTACACCATAAGCGCACTCTTGCATATTCACTATACTTACACAGTGTTGATGATGATATTGGATGATATTGGAGATGAGTCGATGATTTTGGGCATTGTGCCGTGAGATCGGTGATGTGATGTGATTTGTACTTGCGGTACGACATGTGATCTTAGCGGGCCGTTGGGCATGTGTTTTACCCCCGCTTTCATACTTATATAGATGGTATTGATTTGTACTAGACTTAGATCTATACCCCAGATTATGTGATATGATGATAATGATACCTGATATTTCATGAGAGGAATGTGATACAGACCCGTACCCAGCTATTGGGATGCCGTATGACGATTTACCGTACGAGCTTTCTATTGATGTTAGATCCGCTCTCATGACTCGAGGATGTTAAATGATATACCGTGTCGTGCGTGATACTATTGAGGCGAGATCACCGACTAGTGTATATATATATTTGTATATCGACTCAGATTTAGGTGGTTTCCATACCCCTCCCGATTGACTTGATACTTAGATCTGTAGTTTGCATAGTAGATGTTAAACTGGACCCGAGTCATTCTTATTTCAAATGGCAGAACTGCATGACATATACATATGGGTGTGGATTCTTTACTGTTGCGTTGATTATTCTATTTCCGCATATTCATGCTATTCACATTGTTTTGCATATGTTTATTGTTATATTACTATCATGTTGCTAGGACACTAGCACCATTATCGATGATGCGTATGTTCCACGCACACTTGCTTGCCGGCTCACACACTTCATCATCGATAATTGCCATGTCACTACACAGTAGCATTATTGCATCAGGATATGACCTTGTATGTGCATACTATTATTTCCGTGTTGTATGATATACTGTTATACTTGCATTTCCTTTATATGTCACATACTCATACTTGTACACATACATTGATACCTTCATACTTGCTTAGATTACGCATTGAGATATGTTGTTTCCATGTTTATTTCTGGATTTGGGGAACCGTGGATATTTCAAAGAAAATAGTTAATTATTTAAAAACCCGGTTTCTATTGATATGATATTTCGGTGCGTCCACCATGTGTTTTCTCGGTACGAGAGTGATATGTGTGAACCCGAATCGAGGAGTTGGATGAGGCCGATTACGGGTACATGGTAGACCCGGTATGGTACCCCGGGGCGAGAATGGTTTCGCTGTGTAGTAGACGGTGAGCCTGGCAGAGGGACTACTACCTACCGGTGATTGGTTGGACATGGCAGTTATCCGGAGGATACTGACCAGAGTCGATAGATGGATATGGGCGTACTGCCGGGGCCGAGGGCCGATTCCGCAGACATAGCCCGTGGGCTGATCCGGACTGACGGAGCCCGATAGATGAGGATTTACGTGTCGATGCTAGGCACGGGTTTCATGATGTTTTCCATGATTTGATTATATCCTCACATTTGCATGCATGATGCTTATTGTCATTGGGTGACGGGTGGACGGGTTCCACGTTTATACAGACATTGATTACATACAGACCTTGACTACATTGATCATACTTCATTTGTATATATAACAGGGTACGAGGGCGCTGTTATATATACCCTTACACCAGTATTAGTGGAATGGGACGCTAATATATGTGTATTGATATCCATTTGATACTTCATCATATTTACTTCATGCAGACATACCTTACATTTATGGCATGTTATTATCTGAGGCACTGGCACGAGTACTTGGCAGTACCTACATGATTAGATGTTACACTGCCACATTTTCATGCTTCAGACTTACTCTCGAGGGTTATATTATATACTGATTGTATTGACTTAGGATTATGTCTTGCGTTCGATTTCTGCTTGTAGATATTTTCTATTCACGAGTTGGCAACTCACCCCCATTGTGCCACAGTTCTTGCAGGGCTTGCCGTACAGGTTCCATAGCGGCACTTCTGGCACACAGCTTTCCTTTGCGGGTGATTTGCTTGGTAGGTGGGTTCTTTGTATCAGAACCGCCGTAGTACTTGTATTATTCATTGTATCTAGAAATTCTATCAACCAAAAACTTGTATATTGTTTCAGACTCAGACACTAGTGATGTATTATTTCGACCTTAGAGTCGCGCTTAGTAGTGTTGCAGTTTTCATGCTTATCTGGGTTTCTTTTAAATTTTGACCCTCGCCATTCGGCGTTGTATAGTATATTGCTTGTTGTTTATTTATCCTTAAAATGGTTTTAGATTTCTGGGCTTTTGGCTTATTTGGATCAGATGGAGTCCTATGGACTTCATATGGTTCAAGGGCCAGTCACGTGCTCTTTCGGGTCGTGATAACCCTCTAGAAGAACGATACCCAAACTCAACTTTTGGATCACGGAACCGCGCTCATACCTTAGGGTTTGCGGTAGTTTCGTGGCGACATGAGTGAGGCATGAGTCGGCCCTTCTACGGATGGTTCATAGATGATGTGGCATATTCTGGATACTTTTTTAAACTCCGCTCAAGTGTTGAGCTCTTTGGGAAATTTTGTGTGTTTATTTATTCGATCGAAAAGTTTAACATCATCTAGTTATCTATGATTGTGATACAATATCTGGAATCCACAATAATTAGTTATGTGATAACTAGTTTGAATTTTATAAATCTAGCAATTCAGTCTTATTTGATCGGTTGCCACAGAATTTTGATGTGGATCAAAAGTCCGTCGCAATTATGTAGTGTACGTGGATACTCGTCGGGTAACCTTACTAGATAGCCACGCCCCATAGCCCCGACCAAGTGACTGTAGGAGAACCCCATCGCCAAAAGCATCCGTTCGGATGCTCGCGGCCGCGGTGTTCCGCCTTAGTGCACTTCGTCGACGGCAACGGGGGTGCGGCCGTCTATTAATGTTTCCGACGAGCATTCGATCAGATTATCGGGAATCTTATTGAATTACCCGACTGGTTATTGGAAAGTGTTTTCAATGTCGATACTAAAATGCGGGGTTTATAATTGTTAGGCATATGATGTCTAAGAAATTCATTTGGTTGGGCATGAAATCCAAAGTATGTGATACATTGGGTTTATGGTGTCTAAGGTGGTTGCGGATTCCAATTGTTGTAGTTTTTCATTTTCTTTTCTGCGACCATAAGTGTAATATGTGGTGTATCGCCGGTTTCGTTGCTATATGTCAACGACAATTGGGATGCGCATATTTACTTACGTTGATGACATGTGATGTTATGTGTTGCTGTGATATTTTATATTGGATCGTCGTTTTTTGAATAGCCAGGGGTTTTTATGTGAGATGAGAGTTTTTCATTTTCATTCATGTAAAAGCTTGTATGCAATATTCTTTTATTGGGGCACTTCCGGGTTGAGGATGATGTCACAATTGATATATATTATTTACTTTTCCGCATTAGGATAGACCTAAGACGGGGAGCACAAGTAACCGGGTTCTAGGGTACAGTGGGAGGCCATCTCGAGGAGTCGAGACCGGGTCTCCTAACTCTAGAATTGGGAGGGTTGCTTGCCGCTCTCATAGGAGTCTAGGGATGTGGGTTTGGCTATTCATCATGACCGTGGAATCCGTATTTTATACTGGCTTAATTTAAAACACAGAATTCCAAGTATATCCAATATTTCATATGTGTTCTTCTGCTGCTGATATTCTGTGATGTGATCACTTGATTGAGACGATTGCTTATATTATATATATGATGATATATAGTGAATATTGCTGCTTTCGTTTCTTCTATGATGCTTATGAAGCATAATTGATGGGACTTCATTATTGAGATTAATGAAATAAAAGAAACCTAAAGATATTGTAGAAACTTGTTTTAAAAAAAAAGGTAGCTCTAGTTCTTTCTTTGCATAGCGGTATTCCTTGTAGAATATCCAGCAACTTATTCGATAACGAAAGAGCCGAGATCCCTTCACCGGGAGTGACCTCTTTAGCGAAACTGGCAGATGCTACAACCCACTCGGTTTGTCTTTTGATTGCTTCTATAGTTTTTGCTTTGCATAGTGGTATTTGTGAAATATCCTGCACCTTATTCAATAAGGAAAGAGCCGAGATCCCTTCACCGGGAGTGACCTCTTTAACAAAACTAGTAAAAGCCTCAAAGACACTCCTTTTCAAAAATCACTCGATTCTACAACGATATCAAGTTCATTACGCAAAAGGTTTTCTTAAAAAAAACATGTCGTAGCCCTCCATCATTTCAGATAAGTAATATTTAGTATTCGTGCTACGTTTGTTGACTATGTTAAGGCGTAGTGTGTGGTAGCTGATTAGTGCTTATCTGCTTAAGCATATGATGTGATTGGATTAGGGTAGTCGTACAACTTTGTTGACATGTTAAGGGTCGTGTGGGTGGGTTTAATTCAATCAAGAAATGAAAGGTTGAACTTGGCTAGCGCTTATGATTTGTTGACCTTTTTAAGGTCATAAGTTGCTAGGGGAAAAATATTATCGGAAATTTCAAGTGTTGAAATTTGCAATGAGATTGCATACCTTCTATGAGATAGTTGGATCCCGATATCCACAGCGAGTAAGAGTTACTCCTGGGAGAGTTTTACACATTACAATTAGCCGATCAAATAGGTATCTAGAAAGGTGTTAACGGGTTACGCCCCTGGGAAAACAAGGTTTATTTTAATTAGGCCGTGCGAAAGCACGGGGAACCTCCCTCAAAGTACCGACACGGGCCTAGCCGAAAGATTGGCGAACTTGTAGGGTGTAATTAATCCCGGCTAGTCTTACCTTTTAGGGTTTGAAGGAAGATTTGATAAAAATAGTGGGAGCCATCTTGATTAGATAAAATAATAACCAATCTGATCTTGCAAGACCATGCGCTGAGTGTTTTCTTCTCTCTCTCTCCTGGTAGAGACCATGTCACGCCTTAATCAAGATAATAATATAGATGCATTGACGAACCTGCTTATTATACTGAGCTGGGGAACGTTGGTTCTGCTCTATCTTATAATTGTTATAAGTCCGAGCAGGAAATAGGGGAATATCCGTATTCCCATGCCACCAAATCGAAGAATGAGCATGTTGATGCATATTCTTCGGGTGTGTTCATTACCAAGAACTGTTTCTCAGTATCATCTACGTCCT
The DNA here is from genome assembly GCA_030015575.1 of Agapanthus africanus. Classification (NCBI taxonomy): domain Eukaryota; kingdom Viridiplantae; phylum Streptophyta; class Magnoliopsida; order Asparagales; family Amaryllidaceae; genus Agapanthus; species Agapanthus africanus. The sequence continues at coordinate 386,038,817 of JASDDO010000019.1, read as the reverse complement.
AGGTATGAGATACCGGATTAGGATCCCACTAATGTAATCTGTTACATGGGCCATAGAAAAGTAGAGAACTAGGAATGGGTGATATGTCTCTAAGTGTTAGAGAATGGTGCAATTGTTGCAGCCAAATTAGTTGGCAGATATCGCCCTGTATTACCAAATAATAAATACATTGATTCTGAACAAATGGTATTAGATAACGAACATGATATACAACATTACATCAGATTCTTTATTAAGTTAAAGAAAGATATAATTCTGTATTGGAGGATAATGTTGTGAACATTTTCCTGAATCAAGAGTTGATTGGGTCAAGCACGTTATATAATAGTATATACGTGCTAAATCAAACCACAGTTCAAAGTATGTAGAACACACATAAGAGGAGTAGTTCAAAAATGAACGAATCCTACTTGTGGCATTGTAGACTAGGTCATATCAATGTGACATGACTAGCTAAGTTACATAAGGATGAATATGAGAATCTGTTCGAATTTTCATCTTATGATACTTGCCAGTCTTGTCTCAAAGGTAAAATGACCAATACTCCGTTTACTGGAAAGAGTTACTGAACTCTTGGGACGGATACATGATGATGTATTCGGTCCTATGTATACAAATATCAGGGTTGGTTCTTTGTACTTCATTATATTCACTGATGATCTCTCAAGATTCGGACACATGTTCCTGTGGAAACACAAGTCTGAAACTTTTGAGAAATTCAAGGAATATAAGCTTGAAGTTGAGAACCAAACGGGTTGAAGTATTAAAGTCCTACGATGTGATCGAGAAGGAGAATACTTGCGCATGGAGTTCCTGGAGTTTCTAAAAAGATAATGAGATTCTCTCTTAGCTTACTCCTTCGTATACACCACAGCACAATTGGGGTATCGGGACGGAGGTATCACACCCTATGAGATATGGTGTGCTCTATGATGAGTATTGCTGAGTTGCCTATTTCCTTTTAGGAGTTATGAACTTGAGAAGCTGCATACCTATTGAATGGGGTTTCAGCCAAATCAGTGCCTACCACTCCATATGAGATATGGAATGGGAAGAGAACGTGTCTTAAACGAGTTAAGATGTGGGGTTGTCCGGCCTATGTTGAAAAGCAAAATCCGGACAAACTCGAGGCAAGGTCAGTTATGCATAAGTTTGTTAGGATATCTCAAACATTTGCGAGGAAATATCTTCTACCAAATTGAGGATCAAAAGGTGTTTTGTTTCTCAGCATGCCACGTTTTTAGAAAAGGAATTTCTTGTGAAGAAATTTATAGTCATGAGGTAGAACTGGAAGGAGTTCCAGCTGGACAAACTAACAGCTAATGATTTGGTGAAACCAAAGGATTCAATAGTTTCGAATGAACCTCAGCCTCTCCGCGAATCTAGTAGGGTTCCTCATCCACTTGATAGATACTACGGTCTTCTCGGTAATAGTGGGAGCGAGGATTGCATCATGGATGATGATGGCCCAACTAGGTTCAGGCAGGCCATCATAAGTGGAGACTTTGTGAAATGGCTGGATGCTATGCAATTAAAGATGGAATCCATGTACACCAACAAAGTATGACTTTGAATATTGCACCTAAAGGGGTAAAACCCATAGGGAGCAAATTGGATCTTGAGAAAATTCTTGGTGTAAATGAAAAAGTTGAGACTTTCAAAGCTATGCTTAAGTCCATCAGGATTAAAGCAAGCATCGTGGAGTTGGAACATTTGTTTTGATGTGGCAGTTAAAGAGTTTGACTTCATCAAAATGGTAGATGAACCTTGTATATACAAGAAGGTTGTAGAGAGTGAGGTTGTCTTACACGTATTGTACGTAAATGACATACTCTTGATAGGAAATGGTTTCCTATGCTACACTCGATCAAGCTCCTCTTATCACGAGGATTCTCCATAGAAGATCTGGATGATACCTGCTATATCTTGTGCATAATGATCTATGGTGATTGATCTAAGTGGATGTTGGGAGTGTCCCAAATCCACGTACATTAACACCATACTAAAGGGGTTTAGTATGGAGGATTCTAAGCGTGGTGGTTCATCCACTTACTCAGGAATCACTCTCTCCAAAAAGATATCTCCCGAGACTGATTTGGAGAAAGCTCGCGTGCAAGGGATACCCTATACTTCGGCAGTAGGCTCTATCATGTATGCGATATTAAGTACCGGATCAGATGTAGATGACTTACTAGATGTAGTGATCAGGAATCAATCGGATCTTGGGAGAATCACTAGACAGCTATGGAGGACATTCTTAAGTACTTGAGAAGCACTAAATGAATGTTCTTGGTTCGAGCTTCCAGAGTGATAAGGTTGACTGAAAGTCAGTCACAGGCATTGTCTTTACCCTCAGTGGAGGGACGGTATGTTGGAAGAGTTCCAAGCTATATACCATGGCAAACTAGACGATAAAGGATAGATACATTGCTTCCAACGATGCTACCTAAGTGGATGTCTGGATAATTCTTGTTCATGAGATGAACATGGTTCCTACCATTGAGCGTCCAATAATTGTTATTATGACAACAATGGAGTTGTGGCTTTGGCCTAGGAACTCCGGTCCCATCAGTGATCCAGACATATTCTGAGGACAGTATCACATGATCAGGGAGATGGTTGATCTCAAGGGGATCGAGGTCAGGAGAGTTGACGCGAAGGATAACACGGTGGATCCACTCACAAAGGCCTTTCCCTTGAAAGACTTCTATAGGACGTTGAGTATGAGATACTACAACAAATGTCCTTAGTGCAAGTGGGAGATTGTTAGTTATATGTATGCCCTATAGGCTATTACTGTACATGCGATGTATATTGTAGTGGATGCTTGGACATATATAGGGAGGACATTCTTGCTCGACATGATAGTATATTATCTGATTGCTCTTTATTTTAACATGTACACTTATTGTCTCTCTATTACATGTTGATAAAGCCCTTAGGATGAGTACTTGACTACCAGGATTATGATGCAGATCATACTAGTGGGGTAGAGGTAGTCGGTAAGTATAACCTTCAAATGTTCCTAGTCGTGGGAGTATTGAGACGGGGCATCGATATTCCAGAGTAGACTAGCGTATACGCTTCTCGACCCATATGATGGGCGATGGATGATCCCATATCTATTGGTGTTTGATATTAGGGATGGTATACGGGTGCTCAGTGGAGACTGGATACACTGAACGAACTCGCCGAGAACTCCTAGATGGTATTATACCTATCGTCAGATAGCAGTTCCCTGGTGATACTGGTTCAGGTTAGTCTATCGATCCGAGATCGTCATAGAGTCTTGTGTGATTCCCACTGTGCTTTGATTTCCACCTTACCACGTTCAAGAGATCGTACAAAACGGTGGTTTTTGGGTACAGTCCCGAGTCACATGGAGGCAATGAGCGATAGGAGAGGATTCGTCTCTCCCGGTATTGGGGGTTGATATTGTGCTATGCTCGATTGGCCATAACTGGAAATCCCTGGCCAGGGTTACTGAGATCTGGTAAGTGTTATGAGTAATTTCTCGAACCGTTATGGATCTTGCATCGACATGACTTATCAGGCTATTGGGGTCTGACGTTATACCACCCCCAGGCTATGATATGCGACATATCTGACGAAGAGACCGAACTGTACGGTAGTGTTACTGATTGGATTCGCAGTAGTATGAGCAGGCTTGCTTGTTGATCTTCTGATCTCTCAATACTTAGGTGGCCGTTATGTTTAGCAGACCGCTTGCGGCTTATGGGTGTTTAATATGATCATCACCTACTGTCGGCGTATTGACGAGTCTTTAGAGTCCTACACAGGGGTTTCCTGGTTCATGCGAAACGAAGTAGGAGCACATATGTGATATGTGCGGGACCGAGATTAATGCGCGTATGTGATACCGCATTCTATTCTCACGACATGTGATATCAATCGATTATATGAGATATAGCCGGGTTATCGGATCAAGTGTTGATTCGATAAGATGTTACATATGATATTAGTCGGTTGTATGTGATATAACCGGATTATTAAATCAAGTGTTGATTTGATAATTTAATGTATAATTATATATTTGATATATTGATTTACATTAACTAATATTAGCTCACTTAAACATTTCTTTTTCTCACTTGTGTGCATATAGTATATATGTGATATATATTAATGTACATTTAATTAGTGTCAATGCTTGATGCCACATGCTTCATGGGTGTATGAGACTCACACCATGATTGATATAATGAATGGTTTTATTTATTTAAAGTTAATCAAAATTAGATGGAAATTGGTTTAATGGTTGAAGCTTAGAGAAGCTTGTGGAACCATTGACCAAGTCCACTAATTTTGTTTTAATTATAGATATTTATTAACCTAACCATAATTGTTTAGCCATGGTTTATTCTCTACATGAGTTAGTGTATGACACTAACTCACCCATGGTTGCTATTCTCACCTAATGAGTTTCATTCTCATCTCCACTTCATCTTCTTCTTCCTCATGAGAAAGCTTGCTAACTTTTCTAAAAGTGAGAAAATATTGTGAGGAAAATAAATCTAAAGTGAGCCCAATTCCTACTTCATCATCCTCTACTATATTAGCCATTTAGTTTAGAGTGTTTGCTTCACTAATCTACCATTAGTGAAGATGTAGCATGAGCTTGAGTCTCCTCGACATAGATCATCTTCGGCCTCGAAGATTTCGAGCAAGCTTGTTCATTTTTTCATATGAACCCTTACTAGAGTTCGGGTGTTCACTACTTGGAGCGAAGGGACTGCTACACGGAGCTTTAGAAGTGAAGGACCGGTCTACAAAGGTTATATTCCTAATTCACTTAGTGTGTAAAGTTGTTTATATATTGTATTGTCTAAATATCTAGTTAAGATTCTAGGGTTAGGGTTCTTTAGTACGGCAAAAAAATTTGAAAACGGCATGGACGATGCCTCCCGAAACCCTGCTATCGTGCTAGGTAACCCTACATATATTAGGAGGTCCGTGTTTTAAATTAAGCCACTAATGAAAACACGGATTCCACGGTCGTGATGAATAGACAAACCCACATCCCTAGACCCGAACTCTAGTATATCACATATCAAACTTAAACCTGAAATGATGTTAAAATAACGACTACGAAACACTTCAAGTTGACATAGCAAAAAAGTTAACATCACATGCAAACTTGGCCAATCAAACATGACCTGAAACCCTAAAATCAAGAGCTAAGAATACCATACAAACACCAAACCCCAACACATTAGAAAAACCGGCCATGCCGGTTTTTTTGGTCCATTTGGCCGGCCAAAATGAAAAATTGGGGTTCATTTTCGTAGGGTGTTCTAATTATATCATATGTAACACTCTGTACTTGTTTTAAAAAAATTTAGAGTCCATTTGAAAATCGACAGAGAGTAGGTTTTTGGGTTTCGGTTTTCTGAGTTGTTTCGGTTTCGCAATTCTACTAACATCGTATAATCTTCTAGCTTTGTCTCTGATACCATGAACGAGTATGTTAGCACCACCACTAGGTTTTACTAGTATCAAGCATGTCATTTTTAAAAAATTTAGGGCGTTAATCTACACTAACCAAGATCTTAAACTAGATGATTAGGGTTTAACTTGATATCAAAAACTTTACACTAAGAGATGGATGGCTACAACTTTTGTAGACCATGTCCTTCTCTTCTAAAGCTCCAGGTTGTAGTACATGCGACTCCGCTAGGTTTCACTTGAAGGTTGAACAAACTTCCTTCGACGACCTTCGTGTCGAAGATGATCCACCCGAAGTCCGCTAATCAAAGCTACCTCTTCACTAAACTCTTTTGTGAAGTAAACACACTACACCAAAGAGCTAATCTAGTGTAGGATAGTGAAATAGGGGTGTTGTTTGCTCACTAGGGTTCTTACAAGCTCAAGAGTTCACAACTCATGTGAGGCATTGAGCTTGGAGGTGGAGGTGAAGAAGACGGAGAGAGCTAGAGAGCAACTCATCATATGAGCTCTCAACTCAAGAAAAATAACTAAGTGTGGAATGGAGTGTAGTATGGCTCACCCAAAACTCACCCATTATTGAAGCATACAATTTTTAACACTTAAAAAATTGTAGCCATGCTTCAATAGTGTAAGCAATGAATATAATATAGAATAAACCATGTTATGCCTCAAAAGTCTCCCCGTTTATCATCTCAATTTTTATTTTCTAAAAATAGAAAAAACCATGCCATGCTTCATATATATATATATATATATATATTATATATATATATATCACATATTTATCAATATATATATATATAAATAAAGATAAGCATATAGTTAGTCACGAGCCGGAAATAGCACGTGACTGGCGTTTGAATCATGTGAAGTCTATAGGACCCCACCTAATTCAAGTAAGCCAAAATCCCAGAAATCTAAACCATTTTAAAGAAGAAGTGAAGAAAACTTATTTTAAAGCAAGTGGTTTTAATAAATAATTGGCATTAAACATTTAAAAGCAACGTTATATTTTCCCGAAAATTTCGGCAGAGTCTCCTTTGTAAATACTGGCCCCAAATGGGTACAACATGAATAATATGTAAAAGATGAATAAAGGCATCCCCAAGTGGGAGCTAGCTCTTCGTCAATTAGCGGTCACAACCACGCAACAATATAATATACAACGCCGAAGGGCGAGGATCAAAACTCAGAAGAAAACCAAAGGAAAACCATAATAATACAAGCGCGACCCTGAGGTCGAAAGAATATACACTGGTCTTCTAAGTCTATAAATATACAAGTCTGGTTGATGGAGTTTCTAGATACAACTGAAATAATAAAAGTACAATGGTGGTCACGATACGAGTGAACCCACCAACCAAAGCAATTGTTGGAGATAGTGCCCTCAGAGTCAATTATTGGATCACAGGCACGTGATTGCGATGATTGAGGGAGGACCTATCCCGGTAGGACAGTCTTACTCAAGATGATAGTATGCTATTTGGTTTATCTTTATTATCGTGTACTGCTTTAGGTGACCTTACGAGTCGCTATTACACGTTGATAGAGCCCCTAGAATTCTTGCTTGACTTCCAGCAGTATGAGGGCGATCATATACGTGAGAGCTGGAGTCTATAAGCACGTCCTTAAAAGGTCCCTAGTCGTGGGAGTTTCGAGACAGGGCATCGATACTCCGGAGTAGACTAGTGTATACAGTCGAGACCCCGACGAGGGGCGGTGGTCGGTATCACAAGCCACTGGTGTCAGTTGGTTCACCTAAGATGTATACAGGTGCTCATTGGGTTATGAGTACACCGGACAGGACTCGCCGGGAACCTGCTAGTTGGTATTATACCTGACGTCAGATAGAAGTTCCTAGGTGACATGTGTACAGGTTAGTTCATCGACCTGAGATCGTCATCTGTCTCGTGTAAGTTCCCATTGTGCTTTGATTACTACCCTACCACGGCTCAAAGGAGTCGTGCAAACAGGTTTTAGTTGGGTACAGTCCCGAGCCACATGGAGGCAGTGAGTGGATCTGCAGGGGTTCGTCTCTCCCGGTATTGGGAGTGAGGTCGCGCTGTGTCTAGGAGAGCCAGTACATGAAAAGTCCTTGGCCAAGGCAGGAGATTTGCTGGTAGGTATTCCAGTAGTATCTCAGGGTGTTCTGGGCTACACTCCGACACGACTTGTACCGCTATTGGGGGTCTGACTTTTACCAACCCCCTAGGCCAGCCATGCGATGCTCATAGACGAACGGACCGGACTGTACGGATATTGTCACTGACAGGCTCAGTAGGGTGTCAGGATGAGTTCGCTCATCGACGTCCCTTTTAGTCAGTAGCTGGTGGCCCGTCACGTATGGCTGATACCTCTGACGTGCTAGTGGTTAAATCCACAACCATAGTATTGACGAGTCTTTAGAGTCCACCACACACAGTTACTCAGGTTTCGGGCGAAACGCTGTAGAGGCCGTATGGAGATATGGCAGGGTTCGATCAGATACGTGCGGTATTGCACGGATCGTGATCGGACGGTTTTTACTAGCCGGCTTTGGTTTAAGCCGGATCCTAGTATTAGTCAGTGTTGTTCTGTCTCTTTGCATTTGTGTTCAGTGGGAATACAAATGCGGGCATGTATTTGCAGTAGCGGGGTTTTCCTGAAATTTATTACGGGATCAGTTTTCTGAAGTTGCCTGTTTGCATTCCGTTCCGGCCGGTTTTCTTTTATTCCTTCTCGACCGGACTTTCGATGGAGGGGGTTATTTGCACATTTGCAAATAACATTTGTGGAGGGGTTTTCTTGCTTAAGTGAGGCATCATGAGTGCTCTTATCATCATGAGATTCCACTATGGTCTTTTCATTGCTTTTCATGAGATGGGTATGGAGTTGATTTGGAAAAGAAATGGTTGACCATTTCTTTTCTTTTTAGCTTATTCTCTTTCTTTTCTTGATTAATTAATTCCCACCACCATTTTGAAGGGCCGGCCACTTGATTGAGGAGAGTGAGAGAGGTTCCTTTTGTGATGTGGTTTTATTCTTCATCTCATCTTCCTTGCAAATTTGAGAGCACCTTTTTCCTTCATAGCCTTTTCTCTCTTTACCTCCATCAAAGGCAACTTCACATACCCCAAATGAGACAACGATTCTACACTGGTCTACAGCAACCCTTGGACGCGTCGGCGTGCCAACTTCGCGCTCGAGTTGCCTCGGTCAAGAGGTGGGAGCCCGTAAAAGATTCCGGCTACGTGGTGCCCTTTCCGACGAGGAGGTGATGGACGGAGTTTCCGCGGGAGATCGGAGTGGAGACGAAGACCGAAGGACACGGATCGCTTGGTATAGCTTCTCTACCCTTTTCTTGTTTGCTAGTTGCTAGGTTAATGGCCCGATCCAGGTGAAAAGTGCGCGGTGGTGCCGGTTTGCTAGTTTGTGAAAGTTTTTGTTTCCGCGTTTCCGGCGTCGGTTCGACGGCCAGGGCGCCCCCGCGGACTTACATTGGTATCAGAGCCACGCCATTAACCATGCCTAGCTTGCTCTAATATGTTTAAAACCCGATCGAACAAAAATCGCAAAAACCGTATTTCTAGTGCATGTGTTCTCTGTTGAAATTTTTCCAGCTCCAAAAATTTTTTTCAGGTCATTGCAGAAAGACATGCAAGAAATTCTAAGAATTCTGGGAAAATACGATTCATTGATTCCTTACTATGACCGCGGAAACGCGGCCAAACCCCTGGTTTGGCCGCGGTTCCGCGGTGGGTAAGTGGAATCGTTGAACCAAATTTTTCCAGTGAGCTTTTGAATAGGAAATAGGGGTTTGGGGATATTATTTTTGGGCCCAGATTTTCTGTAAGTGCTACAGTACTGCTTGGGGCCCACTTGATAAAATTTGTTCGATCGGATTTTTTAAACATGCCAGTTCACAGTATTTACATTATATCTGCGACCGTGAATGTCACTTGATCGGTAAATCCCGTCTAACTGCTATAGCCCGGTTAGACGGATTTGCGAACGTGACATTCACGTTGATGTTCTGTGTGTTGCTGTGATGTTGCGGATCGGTCGTGGGGGATAGCCTGGATGCAATATTAGTACAGTTTTGTTTTATATGTACATTTGATATTGCGGGGCGAGCGTCCGACATGTGGACTGCCGTCACTGCCTGTTTGTATTATTATTTTGGGGCACGACCAGGTTGCGGTCGATGTACCCGTTGTATGTATATTCAACTTTCTGTACTAGGATTACCCCGCGGAGGGGTGCACGGATAGCCGGGTTCTAGAGGGCAACGAGCCCGCATCTCATGGCGTTGAGACGGAGGGGGCTTTACTCTAGAATTGGCGGGCTATTCGCCGCACTCGTACGGGGTATAGGATTGACCCAGGAGGGGTGCCCAAGTTACCGGATTCCGTGAAGTGCTGGGTGGTCCATTCACGTTGCTGAAGGGGGCTGCCTCGCTTCAGGTTTTGGCGGGTGACTTGCCGCGCCCGTAGGGGTCTAGGATTTCATTGCACAGGCTATCCACACGACCAGGGGAACGTCGGGTTTCAGTAGCGGCTCTGTGAAACCCAGGGATCCCAGATATCTGTATTGTTCTGTGATGCTGTATATTTCTGTGATGTTGCATTTTATCACGCCTTGAGCGAAAATTATATATTATATATATACTAGTAGATGTTGTATATGTTTTGCATCCGCGCTAGTCCAGTCCCCGCTCTGTCGTTAGTTAAGTAACCTAACGGGTGATGACAGGACCCAGTGGCGAATGCGGATGGCATATACGTACATCATTATTTTCGTTCTTTTTGTGGTGTGATCAATTGATGGGACTGCGTTGATTCGGATCAATGCAAGTTAAACAAGTCTATTCTGATGTTGTTGGAACATTTTTTCAAAAAGCTGTTATTGCAAGGGCGTTCTCTTTTGTTTTGCATCGTGGTATTCAGTTGGAATATCCTGCTCCTCAGTCGACGAGGCAAGGGCCGAGATCCCTTCACCGGGAGTGACCCCTTGGACAGAAGTTTGCGTCAGGGCAATAACTTCACTATAGCCGATTGCTTTTGCTTTACATCATGGTATTCAGTTGGAATATCCTGCACCTCATTCTACGGGGAAAGAGCCGAGATCCCTTCACCGGGAGTGACCTCTTTAGCAAAGGTTTTCGTCACTATATTTTTATAAAGCTATCCGTTCCTTCAACGATATCAAGTTCATTACGTTAAAGGTTTTCGCCAGAAACCATTCGTAGCCCTCCGTCGTTTCATATGGATAGTCAATAGTATTCAAGTTGTGTATGTTGGCCAAAGTCAAGGCACAGTGTTTGGTAGCTGTTGGGTATTCATATGCAGCATAGATAGATGCGTTGGTTTGGGACAGTCATACTGCCATTTTGGCCAAAGTCAAGAGTAGGTACGGGTGGGTTCAAATTAACCTGGATAATGACGGGAAGAACTTGACATGTGACTTATGATATGTTGGCCAAAGTCAAGGTCATAACAGCATGGGGCAAAAATCCACATCGGGAGTTTCAAAAGAACTGAAACTTGCCAGATATGCGCATACCTTCTGGAGTGTGATAGCGTGAGCGGATTCTGTCACGTTACCATGCGATGATAGTTGGATCCTGATTCCCACTGATGAGTTGGTTTACTCCTCGGGTGATCCCGGCTAATTCTTCTTTTAGGTTTGGGGAAGAATTTGACGTTACAGTGGGAGGTTTCCAGATTAGATAAAGTGATAACCATTCTGATCTAGGTTAGAGTGCACGCTGAGTGTTTCTTTTCTCTCTCTCTTTGGCAGCGACCATTGACCCGACCCTAGACTAGGACTCAGTGACCAAGTTGACCGAACCTTCTTAACACTGGCTTTTGGATTGTCAGAGTTGCAAACCTCATTGCCACTCCTACTTTTACCCTTTTCTCCAGGACACCCCGTATTACTACGAACGTCCACTTCCATTGGACAAAACCATCGTATGGTTATATACGAACTCGAAGGAATTCGAGGATGGTTTCTGGTTCTGGAGAAAACGAATAGGACTATTCAGTTGTCTTTTCTTTTCACCTTCTCTCAGGTTGCAAGTACTCCTTGGTTTAGGAGTAGCACACCTATTACGCAAATTGGATAGTCTTCTTCCAAACCTTAGGCTGGTGCTGAACGTGTTAGTGTATATGCCCTAGAGGCCATTACTGTATCATACTAGTTTGTATATTACTTGATGGAAGCTTGGGATATTCACCTTGTATAAACAATCTTGCTCAATATAGTAGTATGCTACTTGGTTTGTTTCTACTTCAATGTGTACTTGTGTTTATTTCAGTATATCACTTATACGCATTAGTGGAGCCCTTAGGATCTTTGCTTGATTACCAGCGTTGTGATGGCAGTCACACTAGTGGGGGCTGGGTAATCTATAAGCACATCCTTATACAGGTCCCTAGTCGTAGGACTATCGAGACAGGGCATCGATACTCCGGAGTAGACTAGCGTATGCGCTTCTCATCCCAGTGTGGGAGATGGTCTGTCCCACAGCCATCAGTACGTCGTACTGGAGATAGTATACGGGTGCTCGTTGGGTTACGAGTACACTGGACAGGACTCGTTGGGAACTGACAGGTTGGTATTATACCTATCGTCAGTTATCAGTTCCCAGGTGACATGAGTACAGCTTAGTCCGCTGACTTGACACTGGCACTTCGCCTCGAGTGTGTTCCCACTGCACTTTGATCACTACCCTACCACGGCTCAAAGGAGTCGTGCAAACAGGTGGTGGTTGGGTGCAGTCCCGAAGCACTTGGAGGCAGTGACGGTTAGACAGGATTCGTCTCTCCCGGTATTGGGGGTTGACATCGCGCTGTGTCTAGGAGAGCCATTACACGAGTAGTCCCTGGCCAGGGCAAGCGAGATATACTGGTAGGTTCCAGTGTTATCTCAGGGTGTTTTGGGCTTCACTCCGACACGACTTGTACCGCTATTGGGGGACTGACGTTTTACCGCCCCCTAGGCCCAACATGCGATGTATCAGACGAACAGACCGGACTGTACGGAGACTGTCACATTCAGACTCAGTAGGAGTACAGATGGGGTTTCACCTCGTCAGCTTTCTTGTCGACATCTACCTGGGGACCGTTACGCACAGCTAGTGCCGCTTGCGGTCTGTGGTTAGACCCACTGCCAGCGTAGTGTCGAGTCTTTAGAGTCCCACACAGAGGGTATTCGCCTCTGGGCAAAACAGAGTAGAGGTCGCATGGTTTTGCGACAGGGTTCGTTTTCATCCGCGCACTTGTGCACGTTTGGAGTCCGGACGGATATTACTGGCTGGCTCTGGTTTGAGTCAGATGCTGGTATATGATTTGGGGTTGCTTTTATCTCTCAGTATTCATGTTCCTCGGAACAAGGATGCAGGTGTGTATGCACGGTTATTTGAGGAAGAGGAAGAGGGCTTTCATTAGGGTTTCGGAACGGGTGCGTATGCACAGTTGACAGTCGTCTTTTTCCAAACCCTAATGGATTTGTATTATATCAATTAATAATATATAATAAAATGAAATTGTGTCATGGTTGGTTTTTGTTGACTTGTTGACCATGGTTGAAGTTTTGACCATCATCATTACAAAAGAAAGATGCTCTTTGATTCTAGCAAATTCATTTAATGTTTGAAATGATAATGGTCATTCTAAAACTTTCCATCAACCTTTTCATTTTCATAATTATTATTGATAATTCTTTTTCTTTTGCATTATGGTTGCAAGAAAGAAAAATGATAGCTCATTCTATCATATTCATTCTCTCTCTTCACTTCATCTTCTTCTTCCTCTAGCTAAAGAGAAACCTTCTCATGTGTTGAGAATCCTTCTCTTTAAAAAGAAAAGCACCCCTTAGACTCTCTCTACTCATTCTAGGTTCAAGGTTTAGCAAGCCGGAAACCCTAGTTCACTCAAAGATCGAGGAAGAGCCCAAAGGTCGAACCTTCGAGATGGATCCATCTTCGACGGAAGAAGGCGACAAGAAGAGAACCATCAACCTCTACAATAGTTTGAAGAAGAAGGAGTTCAAGTTTAGGTATAACCATCCTCATCCGAGTAGCTAACTTTCTTTAGCTTGTATGCTAGTTTTAGTTTAGTTAAAGATCCCGACATTGTTTTAGTCCATGTTGCCTCTTGCGATAAAAATTTGTTTTTTATACCGTTTCCGCCTCCCCGTAAGCACCGGGGGTCGCAATATGGACTTACAGTGGTATCAGAGCCTAACTAAACTTAAACTAGCTTGGTAGTGAAGTGTAACGAAGTTCGGAACCGAAAAAATCACAAAACCGGAAAAACAAAACCCTAAGTTTCTGTTGAATTTTTTTCTGCTCTAAATGAAAAACTTTATACTTGTAAATTCGGCTCAGGGTTTTGTGTGAACACCCAAGAAAAACGTTGCCCTAATTCATTCAAACCGCCGCGCTTCCGCCGCACGAGGTAGGCATGTGCCGCGGAAGCGCCGCCGTTTGTCGTCTTCTGTGCATCGTTTCTCGTGCAGTGTTCTTCTGTGTTGGTTTTGGGATTTTTAAAATATATTATATGTACCCAGATTTTCCAGAACAGAAATTCACTTTTGGGGTCCTATAATTCCGTATTTTTTCCGAACTTCACTGCACTTTGACTATGATGGTTATATCTGTGATGTTTGCATGTATTGAACGTCGGCTAATCGCTATAGGTCGATTAGTCGGGGTTATACATGATCTGTGTTTGATATTGGATTGTGTATATGAATGTGTTGGACTGTCGCGGGTGAATAGCCGGGGTGGATGTGAGATGAGCTTTTGTTTTTCTTTCATTCATTGTAAATGTAAATTGATGTAATAAATATTATTTGTTTGGCCGCACAACCGGGTCGGGGTTGTAGCCGTCATTGTATAATTCTTTTTACTGTTTTTGCTCCTAGGATAGACCCATGGAGGGGTGCACAAACTACCGGGAACTTGGCGGGTAGTTTGCCGCACCCGTAGGGGTCTTGGGTGGGGTATTTGGCTATTCACCGCGACCGTGTAATCCGCTTTTCGTTGCAGGCTCGAAAGGATTGCGGATTGCTAGTATATCCAATGTATTCATCTGTGATCTGTAATGTCTATCATTGCTTTCTATTTAGGCGTTGCTTATGTTTTACAGCCGCGCTAGCCCAGCCCCCGCTCTGTCGTTAGTTAAGTAACCTAACGAGTGATGACGGGACCCCGTAGCGAATGCGAATGGCATAAGCGTACGTCATATTTTGGTTGTTTTCTGCAATGGTAGGATTAAATGATGGGACGCATTAAAAGAACTAATGCAAGAATATCACGCATTAAAAGAACTAATGCAAGATAATAAACCAAGCTAAAGTCGTTGGAACACTTTCGAAAAACCACTCGGTTCTTTTCAAAACTAACTTTTAAATGCGGAGCTTGAGCCACTCCTTCTAAAAGCTATCTCGTTCCATCGATTATATCAAGTTCACTACGTTCATGGTTTCGCCAAAACCATTCGTAGCCCTCCGTCGTTTCGTATAAATATTCAATAGTATTCAAGCTATATTTGTTGACCTTCGTCAAGACATAGAGATTGGTAGCTGTTGGGTGTTCATATGTAGCATAGATAGATGCATTGGTTTGGGACAGTCGTATTACCTTGTTGACCTTCGTCAAGGGTATATACGGGTGGGTTCAAATTAACCTGGATAATGACGGGCAGAACTTGACATGTGACTTATGATTTGTTGACCTTCGTCAAGGTCATAAGAGCATGGGGCAAAAATCCACATCGGGAGTTTCATAAGTACTGAAACTTGCTAGATTTGCATACCATTTAGAGTGTGATGATTATGGTAGGATTCCTTCATTTTCGTCACACGATGATATTTGGATCCCGATCCTACTGTGAGTATATGCTACTCCTCGGGAAATTTCTCACTAAACGATCAATGCTATAAACCTAGTAGGTGCCTAGAAAGGTGTTAGCGGGGCTACGCCCTCAGGGAAAAGAGGTTCTTAAATTAAGGAACTTCGCGAAAGCGTTGGAAAACCTCCCTCGAAGTACCAACACTAGCCTGGCTGAACGGTTAAGCAAGTATTGTGCGGTGGGATTGATCCCGACTAATTCTTCCTTTATGGTTTGAGGAGGGATTCGAGAGACAGTAGGAGCCATCCTGTTTAGACAAATTAAAAACCATTCTAAACTTGCAAGAGTATCGTGCTAAAGTGTTTCTTCTCTCCCCCCTGCAGCGACCAAAATCGAAATGACTGGACTTAAGTTACTTCTAGATAAAAACATACTGACAGGGCCAAACTACAAAGATTGGCTCAGGAATGTCAAATTGGCAATCGCTTACGACAAGCTGGGGTATCTTCTTACCACCAAAGCTCCCCCCGTCCCAGGTCCCACCTCCAGCGTCGCGGATAAGGAAATCCGTAAGACTTGGGAGATTGATTGCGCGAAGGCCAGGTGCCTCGTGCTTGCCTCTATGGACAACGAACATCAGAGGAGGCATGAGAATATGGACCTCGAGTCCATATTTCTCCATACAAAAGAACTGTATGGAGAGCAGTCTCGTATCGCAAGATACGAAGTGTCGAAGAAGTTGTTTTCGACAAAGTTGGCCGTCGGATCATCGGTAGCGGACCACGTGCTTAAGATGATTGGCTACACTGAGGAGCTCGCAGAACTTGGGACCACGTTGGATAGTGAACTCTATACGGATTTAATTCTCCAGTCCCTTCCATCCACTTACGCCCAGTTTATACTGAACTTCAACTTACAAGAAAAGGAAGTTGAACTTTCAGAACTCCTCAACCTGCTGAGGAGCGCAGAGGGCACCCTACAGAAGGGTAGGGAAACACCCGCTTTGTTTGTAGGAGGATCTTCTTCCTCTAGGTCCAAGGCGAAAGCCAAGGGAAAGAGGAAGAAAGCCCCCGCCAAACCAAGAGGCGGTGTTAGTAAAGTGGGTACAAAGGGAAAGGAAAAGGCAACAAAAATTGCGGGGAAGCTTGTTGGAAAGGAAGAATGCTTCTATTGTCATAAGAGTGGACACTGGAAGAAAGATTGCAGGGCTTGGAAGGCCAGGACACAGGAACTGAAGCAGGTTGCAGCTTCAGCTTCAGGTGTGTATGTTATTGAAAACTGTCTTTCTATAAACTCTACTTCCTGGGTATTGGATACCGGATCAGGATCTCATATCTGTAATTCTTTGCAGGCGTTGAGAAACCGTAGGTTTTTGAAGGAAGGTGACATGACCCTCAGAGTTGCGAACGGAGCTAGCATGGATGCTAAAGCCGTGGGGGACTATCACCTGGGAATGTCAGATGGGCATGTTTTGGTTTTGCGTAATTGCTTTTTTGTACCCAACGCAACTTGTAATATCATTTCTGTATCTTTGGTTTCTAAAGAAGGTTATGAATTTGCGTTTGTAAGTAATGTTGTAAACATTCACCTTAATCAAGTTCTGATTGGGTCAGGTACATTGAGCAATGGTATATACGTATTAAACCAACCACAGATTTTCAATGTCCAGAATACACACAAAAGAAAGTCTCCAGATATTAATCAGGCTTTCTTATGGCATTGTAGACTGGGTCACATCAATGAGACACGGTTGACTAAGTTACATAAAGAAGGATACTTGGATCCGTTCGAGTATCAATCTTATGCCACTTGTGAATCTTGTCTCATGGGAAAGATGACAAAGACTCCGTTCACTGGACACGGAGAAAGAGCGAGCGAGCTCTTGGGACTCATACACAGTGACGTGTGTGGTCCAATGTCTACACATGCGCGAAGCGGTTATTCATACTTCATTACTTTCACAGACGATTTCTCTAGGTATGGACATGTCTTCTTAATGAAGCACAAATCCGAGGCCTTTGAGAAATTTTGGGATTACAAGAATGAAGTTGAAAAACAAACAGGCAAAAGTATTAAGATTCTAAGATCGGATCGAGGTGGTGAATACTTAAGTGCCGAGTTCCTGGATTATTTAAAAGAGAATGGAATTCTCTCTCAGCGTACTCCTCCATACACTCCGCAACATAACGGTGTATCGGAAAGGAGTAATCGAACCCTATTGGATATGGTTCGTTCCATGATGAGTAAGACTGAGTTACCGCGATCTTTCTGGGGCTATGCACTAGAAGCAGCTGCATATCTCTTGAACAAGGCTCCTACCAAGACTGTGCCTACCACTCCATATCAGATGTGGAGTGGGAAGAAACCCTGTCTTAAGTACCTTAAGATATGGGGATGTCCAGCTTTTGTAAAAAAGCAGCATGCGGACAAGCTCGAGGCACGTTCAGTACAATGTAAGTTTGTGGGATACCCAAAGAACTCCAGGGGGTATCTGTTCTATTCCGCTGAGGAACAAAAAGTTTTTGTTTCTCAACATGCCCGCTTCTTGGAAACTGAGTTTTTGGAAACCCAGATAAGTGGGAACGCAATAGAACTGGAAGAGATTCCAGAACCACAAGCTATTACTGAAGACTTGGAAGAACCAATAAGTTCAAAAGAACAGGACATTCCTACGCCGCTCCGCAGAAGTAGTAGGCAGTCTCATCCGCCCGAGAGATACTACGGTTTTCTCATAGACGGGGATAGAGAGGATTGCATCATAGACTATGATGAGCCTACTAGCTTCCAGCAGGCCGTTCAGAGCGTTGACTCGGTAAAATGGCTGGATGCAATGCGGACCGAAATGGAGTCCATGTACACCAACAAAGTATGGACGTTGGACATTGCTCCAGACGGGGTAAAACCCGTAGGATGCAAGTGGATCTTCAAAAGGAAGATTGGTGTAGATGGACAGGTTGAGACCTATAAAGCTAGACTTGTAGCAAAGGGTTTCCGTCAAAGACCTGGCTTGGACTATGACGAAACCTTTTCTCCAGTGGCTATGCTGAAATCCATTCGGATCCTTCTTGCCATTGCTGCCTTCCACGATTATGAGATTTGGCAGATGGACGTAAAAACCGCTTTTCTAAATGGAAGTTTAGAGGAGTGTGTCTATATGGATCAGCCAGAGGGTTTCATTCAGAGTGGGAGCAGCGGAAAGGTGTGCAAGTTGCTTAAGTCCATCTATGGACTAAAGCAGGCATCGCGGAGTTGGAACATCTGTTTTGATGAGACGGTCAAGGAATTTGACTTTATCAAAAATCCAGATGAACCATGCATCTATAGTAGATTTGTAGCGAGAACTGTAGTATTCCTTGTTTTATACGTGGATGACATTCTCTTAATAGGAAATGACATTCCTATGCTACAATCTGTCAAGGGTTTCTTGTCACACAGGTTCTCCATGAAAGACCTGGGTGATGCCTCTTACATCCTGGGGATCCGGATCCATCGTGATAGATCCAAGAGGATATTAGGACTTTCACAGTCCAGGTACATTGACACCGTACTGAAAAGATTCAGTATGGAAGATTCCAAGCGCGGTAACCTACCGGCTTGTCACGGGATCACCCTCTCTAAAGAGATGTCTCCCAAGACTGATTTGGAGAGGGATCACATGTCTATTATACCCTACGCTTCTGCGGTAGGCTCTATAATGTATGCGATGTTGTGTACCAGACCGGATGTAGCTTATGCACTGAGTGTAGTAAGCCGGTATCAGTCAAACCCTGGGGAGAAACATTGGATAGCAGTAAAGAACATTCTCAAGTACCTGAGAAGGACTAAGGAGATGTTCTTGGTGTATGGCGGAAAAGACCTCCAGATCGAGGCCTTTGCTGACTCCAGCTTCCAGAGTGACAAGGATGATTCCAAGTCCATGTCGGGTTTTGTCTTTACCCTCAATGGAGGGGCGGTGTGTTGGAAGAGTTCCAAACAGGAAACCGTTGCAGACTCGACTATGGAAGCGGAATACATCGCTGCATCTGATGCCGCAAAAGAAGCTGTCTGGATGAGGAAGTTCTTGAAAGAACTTCAGGTGGTTCCGTCCATTGTTGACCCAATACCTCTGTATTGCGACAACAACGGGGCTATAGCTTTAGCGAAGGAACCCAGGTCCCATCAGAGATCCAGGCACATCTTGAGGCGGTATCACCTGATCAGGGAGATCGTGGATCGCAAGGAGATCGAGATTCGGAGGGTTGCTTCAGAAGAAAACACTGCAGATCCATTCACCAAGGCCTTACCCCAGACTCAGTTCGAGCGGCTGATCGAGATGATAGGTCTTCGGTACGCCAGTTCATGGCCTTAGTGCAAGTGGGAGATTGTTAGTGTATATGCCCTAGAGGCCATTACTGTATCATACTAGTTTGTATATTACTTGATGGAAGCTTGGGATATTCACCTTGTATAAACAATCTTGCTCAATATAGTAGTATGCTACTTGGTTTGTTTCTACTTCAATGTGTACTTGTGTTTATTTCAGTATATCACTTATACGCATTAGTGGAGCCCTTAGGATCTTTGCTTGATTACCAGCGTTGTGATGGCAGTCACACTAGTGGGGGCTGGGTAATCTATAAGCACATCCTTATACAGGTCCCTAGTCGTAGGACTATCGAGACAGGGCATCGATACTCCGGAGTAGACTAGCGTATGCGCTTCTCATCCCAGTGTGGGAGATGGTCTGTCCCACAGCCATCAGTACGTCGTACTGGAGATAGTATACGGGTGCTCGTTGGGTTACGAGTACACTGGACAGGACTCATTGGGAACTGACAGGTTGGTATTATACCTATCGTCAGTTATCAGTTCCTAGGTGACATGAGTACAGCTTAGTCCGCTGACTTGACACTGGCACTTCGCCTCGAGTGTGTTCCCACTGCACTTTGATCACTACCCTACCACGGCTCAAAGGAGTCGTGCAAACAGGTGGTGGTTGGGTGCAGTCCCGAAGCACTTGGAGGCAGTGACGGTTAGACAGGATTCGTCTCTCCCGGTATTGGGGGTTGACATCGCGCTGTGTCTAGGAGAGCCATTACACGAGTAGTCCCTGGCCAGGGCAAGCGAGATATACTGGTAGGTTCCAGTGTTATCTCAGGGTGTTTTGGGCTTCACTCCGACACGACTTGTACCGCTATTGGGGGACTGACGTTTTACCGCCCCCTAGGCCCGACATGCGATGTATCAGACGAACAGACCGGACTGTACGGAGACTGTCACATTCAGACTCAGTAGGAGTACAGATGGGGTTTCACCTCGTCAGCTTTCTTGTCGACATCTACCTGGGGACCGTTACGCACAGCTAGTGCCGCTTGCGGTCTGTGGTTAGACCCACTGCCAGCGTAGTGTCGAGTCTTTAGAGTCCCACACAGAGGGTATTCGCCTCTGGGCAAAACAGAGTAGAGGTCGCATGGTTTTGCGACAGGGTTCGTTTTCATCCGCGCACTTGTGCACGTTTGGAGTCCGGACGGATATTACTGGCTGGCTCTGGTTTGAGTCAGATGCTGGTATATGATTTGGGGTTACTTTTATCTCTCAGTATTCATGTTCCTCGGAACAAGGATGCAGGTGTGTATGCACGGTTATTTGAGGAAGAGGAAGAGGGCTTTCATTAGGGTTTCGGAACGGGTGCGTATGCACAGTTGACAGTCGTCTTTTTCCAAACCCTAATGGATTTGTATTATATCAATTAATAATATATAATAAAATGAAATTGTGTCATGGTTGGTTTTTGTTGACTTGTTGACCATGGTTGACTTGTTGACCATGGTTGAAGTTTTGACCATCATCATTACAAAAGAAAGATGCTCTTTGATTCTAGCAAATTCATTTAATGTTTGAAATGATAATGGTCATTCTAAAACTTTCCATCAACCTTTTCATTTTCATAATTATTATTGATAATTCTTTTTCTTTTGCATTATGGTTGCAAGAAAGAAAAAGGATAGCTCATTCTATCATATTCATTCTCTCTCTTCACTTCATCTTCTTCTTCCTCTAGCTAAAGAGAAACCTTCTCATGTGTTGAGAATCCTTCTCTTTAAAAAGAAAAGCACCCCTTAGACTCTCTCTACTCATTCTAGGTTCAAGGTTTAGCAAGCCGGAAACCCTAGTTCACTCAAAGATCGAGGAAGAGCCTAAAGGTCGAACCTTCGAGGTGGATCCATCTTCGACGGAAGAAGGCGACAAGAAGAGAACCATCAACCTCTACAAAAGTTTGAAGAAGAAGGAGTTCAAGTTTAGGTATAACCATCCTCATCCGAGTAGCTAACTTTCTTTAGCTTGTATGCTAGTTTTAGTTTAGTTAAAGATCCCGACATTGTTTTAGTCCATGTTGCCTCTTGCGATAAAAAATTGTTTTTTATACCGTTTCCGCCTCCCCGTAAGCACCGGGGGTCGCAATATGGACTTACAGAACGGTAGGGAATGAAGAAAACCAATTAGCCTAAACGGTGTACAGAAGGTATTAAGTTAAGACAAAGCAAGGGATTAGTAAGAGGGCAAAGTAAATTGCGACTGCTATTCACGACCAAACCAAGTTTTTCTTCGCCAATCTAAATCACCTTTGTATTTCTCCAGGACACTCCGTATCACTACGAAGATCCCAAGTTTATTGGATAATCCATCGTATGGTTATATACGAACTCGAAAGGAACTTGTTCCAGTTCGGGGATGGATCCTGGTTCAGGAGAAATAGGAATAAAGTTCATTCAGGTATCTTTTATCTTCACCTTCTCTCGCGTTGCGAGTGCTCCTAGGATTAGGACAGTACACCCATTATGCTTATTGGATAGTCTTCTTCCAAACCATAGGCTGGTGCCGAACGGTAGGGAAGGAAGAAAACCATTTGGCCTAAAGGGGTGTACAGAAGGTAATGACTAAAGACATATAAAGGGATTTGGAGAGGTGGCAAAGAATTATACGGTTACAGTTGTGAATCTCGATAATGGAAGAGGCATTACTAGGAATACCAGGATACCCCATCGAAACATTTCAATGTTTCAGTTTCACTGTGTACTGTTAAAAGAAAACTGATTTCCCAGTTAGACACTTGCTCCAGGGTATGTATTTACCAGGTATAATTCTCACATCTGTATGGTTTTACAGATGATGAGTGGGAGTAAGTTATTGGGAATTGGGTGATCATCCTCATTATATCGGGATTCGTTGTAATCGGTGATATTTGAGGAAGTCACTTGGGTTGTTTGCCGGTCGGCAAATATTTGGTTTTGAATATCCGTTGTTATGCACCAATTTCAAATTGATATATCTGTACGTCTATTTTTATAGAGTGAGACATACCTTTTTTGAAATTATGTCTATGACATTTACCTATATCAGTGGATGGTTAGGTAAGGAGCATTGAACAGCGGTGTAATTCTTCTTAACCATAAGTACAGTTTTCGACCTACGACACACAGTGAATGAGCTGTAAGACTCAGCGGACTTATACAGAGTTTTGTGTATAGTCCAGTGTCCATTAGGATAGAGGGGTAGGTACTCATACTATATTCTGTTTATTTATAACTTCTCTAGTTCTTAGACAGGTGTTTCGTAGAAACACAAGGTCGAAGTTTTGAGAAGTTATAGGTATATGAGTAAAGTAGAGAACCAGGTATTGCAAGTATCAGGATTCTTCAAGGAGATAGAAGATGTAGATACTTGTGTATGGTATTCAGTTGATAGTAATGTTTAAGAGAACTTGCTTCTCTTTCAGGTTACACATAATTGGAAGCACTCCTAAGTTGAGTAACGCTGATCGGCCTCCTTCCATTTAGTAGACATGCACTGGTGACAGCTGCATGATTTGAATCTGGTTCAATTAAATCAATACCTCTGTTTCTATATTGGATATAGAACAGTTCATATCTTAACATTGTTAAGGTACAGGGAGTTGTCCAGCTTATGCTTAAAACCAGACTCTGGATAACTCAAGGCACGTTTCTGTAATGGCTGTTTGTGGGTTGACCCAGGCTATGACGAGGGTTGATATTCTACCATCTGGAAGATCAACAGTGATATTGTTCTAGACTCGCCACAGTTTTATTAAAAATGGATTTTTTCAGAAAAACAGTAGTGGGAGTATGGTAGAACTGGAGGTGATTCCAGAACCACAAACGATTACTGAAGATTTGATAAGAACCTAAAGATTCAATATGGTTTGACATTCCATTGGCCACTCCGCAGATATGGTGGGTAACCTCAGGCACTCGAGAGGTACTTCGGTATGCTCAAGGACGGTGGCAGGGAGGTTCTTGTTTACCCAGACTTGCCATTGCTGTTGTTCCAGACTGTGAGACCCGGCAGGAGGATGAGTGTAGCGTCGTTCTAAACTAGCTTTAGAGGTGTACGTCTATATGACTCTGCCAGAGGGTTGTCGTAGTCAGTGGGAGCAGCGGAAGCATTGGTGGACATCAGGCTTATGTCTATTTATAGACTAAAGCAGATATAGCGGAGATAGATCATCTATTTCTGACGTGACAGTCATAGGTTTGACTTCATCAGAATAGGGGATGGATCTGTTAAGAAGGTAGTAGGGTGTGATGTCCTGGTATTTGATGACATACACAGAGTAGGAAGTAATATTCCTATACTACGATCGGTTATACTTTGGTCGTCACACAGTAGTTTCTCTACAAATGAATTGGATCTTATATCGTACATTCTGGTTACTAGATCTATGGTTTTAGATCTAGATTTGGGTGGTTTCCCAATCTGGGTACTTAGACAGCATTCTAAGAGTATTTAGAATGGACGACCCCTGGCACGGTAGTGTACCTGCAGGTGATGGAGTCACCCTCTCTGAAAGTGTCTTACAGACTAAAGGGGATAGGGATGTGCATGATTGGCAGATCACTTGCTTAGGCAATTGAGTCAATCATGAGATGTCAAGTACCACACCAGATGTTGTTCTTGCAGTAGGTGCAATAAGTTGATATTAATCCAATCCTGGAGAAATAGTCGGAAGCAGTTTTAGAACATAAGTGGATGTTCTAGAGATATAATAACGACACTCTCTTTCGGGAGACAGTTATCATTCCAGGCTTCCGAGGTGACCTGGATGACAGAGAGTTTGTCAGAGTTATAGTTTTCCCTCTGACAAGGGGAAGTATTTTGGACAGATGGTCCAGGTGGATACTGAGGGAGGTATGGCGCAGGATACTGATTAAGTTCAGTTGACGATACAGTCTAAGAAGTTTGGATTTGGAGTTCATTTATGAGCTAGGTCCCATCAGACATCCATACATTCCAAGACAGGTATTGCTCATTTCGGGAGATGGCTTTCTCCGCGAACTTGAGATAAAGAGAGGCATAGAAAGAAACATCAGAGCGGATCCACTCACTGAGGCTATTCCTCGAACGCAATAGTTTCGCAAACGAGCTTTATGAGACTTACTAGTAGAGGAGTTGGGTGTTCGGTATCACACGGGCTGTGAGTATGCGACATCGCAATAATTAGCCTTGAGTGCAAGTGGGAGATTGTTGGAGATAGTGCCCTCAGAGTCAATTATTGGATCACAGGCATGTGATTGCGATGATTGAGGGAGGACCTATCCCGGTAGGACAGTCTTACTCAAGATGATAGTATGCTATCTGGTTTATCTTTATCATCGTGTACTGCTTTAGGTGACCTTACGAGTCGCTATTACACATTGATAGAGCCTCTAGGATTCTTGCTTGACTTCCAGCAGTATGAGGGCGATCATATACGTGAGAGCTGGAGTCTATAAGCACATCCTTAAAAGGTCCCTAGTCATGGGAGTTTCGAGACAGGGCATCGATACTCCGGAGTAGACTAGTGTATACAGTAGAGACCCTGACGAGGGGCGGTGGCCGGTCTTACAAGCCACTGGTGTCAGTTGGTTCACCTAAGATGTATACAGGTGCTCATTGGGTTATGAGTACACCGGACAGGACTCGCTGGGAACCTGCTAGTTGGTATTATACCTGACGTCAGATAGAAGTTCCTAGGTGACATGTGTACAGGTTAGTTCATCGACCTGAGATCGTCATTTGTCTCGTGTGAATTCCCACTGTGCTTTGATTACTACCCTACCACGGCTCAAAGGAATCGTGCAAACAGGTTTTAGTTGGATACAGTCCCGAGCCACATGGAGGCAGTGAGCGGATCTGCAGGGGTTCGTCTCTCCCGGTATTGGGGGTGAGGTCGCGCTGTGTCTAGGAGAGCCAGTACATGAAAAGTCCTTGGCCAAGGCAGGAGATTTGCTGGTAGGTATTCCAGTAGTATCTCAGGGTGTTCTGGGATACACTCCGACACGACTTGTACCGCTATTGGGGGTCTGACTTTTACCAACCCCCTAGGCCCGCCATGCGATGCTCATAGACGAACGGACCGGACTGTACGGATATTGTCACTGACAGGCTCAGTAGGGTGTCAGGATGAGTTTGCTCATCGACGTCCCATTTAGTCAGTAGCTGGTGGCCCATCACGTATGGCTGATACCTCTGACGTGCTAGTGGTTAAATCCACAACCATAGTATTGACGAGTCTTTAGAGTCCACCACACACAGTTACTCAGGTTTCGGGCGAAACGCTGTAGAGGCCATATGGAGATATGGCAGGGTTCGATCAGATACGTGCGGTATTGCACGGATCGTGATCGGACGGTTTTTACTAGCCAGCTTTGGTTTAAGCCGGATCCTAGTATTAGTCAGTGTAGTTCTGTCTCTTTGCATTTGTGTTCAGTGGGAATATAAATGCGGGCATGTATTTGCAGTAGCGGGGTTTTCATGTAATTTATTACGGGATCAGTTTTCTGAAGTTACCAGTTTGCATTCCGTTCCGGCCGGTTTTCTTTTATTCCTTCTCGACCGGACTTTCGATGGAGGGAGTTATTTGCACGTTTGCAAATAACATTTGTGAAGGGGTTTTCTTGCTTAAGTGAGGCATCATGAGTGCTCT
The DNA here is from genome assembly GCA_030015575.1 of Agapanthus africanus. NCBI lineage: Eukaryota > Viridiplantae > Streptophyta > Magnoliopsida > Asparagales > Amaryllidaceae > Agapanthus > Agapanthus africanus. The sequence goes on along the minus strand of JASDDO010000019.1, from coordinate 386,012,546 downwards.
TATCATCATGAGATTCCATTATGGTCTTTTCATTGCTTTTCATGAGATGGGTATGGAGTTGATTTGGAAAAGAAATGGTTGTGACCATTTCTTTTCTTTTTAGCTTATTCTCTTTCTTCTCTTGATTAATTAATTCCCACCACCATTTTGAAGGGCCGGCCACTTGATTGAGGAGAGTGAGAGAGGTTCCTTTTGTGATGTGGTTTTATTCTTCATCTCATCTTCCTTGCAAATTTGAGAGCACCTTTTTCCTTCATAGACTTTTCTCTCTTTACCTCCATCAAAGGCAACTTCACATACCCTAAATGAGACAACGATTCTACACTGGTCTACAGCAACACTTGGACGCGTCGGCTTGCCAACTTCGCGCTCGAGTTGCCTCGGTCAAGAGGTGGGAGCCCGTAAAAGATTCCGGCTACGTGGTGCCCTTTCCGACGAGGAGGTGATGGACGGAGTTTCCACGGGAGATCGGAGTGGAGACGAAGACCGAAGGACACGGATCGCTTGGTATAGCTTCTCTACCCTTTTCTTGTTTGATAGTTGCTAGGTTAATGGCCCGATCCGGGTGAAAAGTGCGCGGTGATGCCGGTTTGCTAGTTTGTGAAAGTTTTTGTTTCCGCGTTTCCGGCGTCGGTTCGACTGCCGGGGCGCCCCCGCGGACTTACAGCAATCACCCGGAAGGAAGTAGTGTGCCAGCAAAGCCGCCAAGAAAACCTGTACGGCAAACCTGCAAGAAACTGTTGCACAACGGGGTGAGTTGCCAACTCGTGAGTAGAAAACATCACCGAGCAGAAATCGCATGCATGACTCAATCCGAGGTCATACGATAATAATATATCCTCAATATAATATCCTAAACCATCTATACATAAGTGTAATACCATGTTCTCGTGTCAGTGCCTCAGATAGCAACATATCATATATATGATGCATGAATGCAATACGAATGAAAACAGAATATATCATGAATAAGAAAGCCGTTTTCTTAAATTAGTAAGATTTCTGTATATATAAATCGAGGTATCATTAATGAAATCAACATAAAATCCGAGTCAAGTATCGACACAAAACATAAATCCAAATATCCAATATCTCGGGCTCCGGCTATCCGGACAGACCCATATCATATAGTCTCAATACCTCAAAGTCTCAATATCTCAGGCTCCGGCTATCTGGACTGGCCCCTGAGCTCCGGCTATCCGGACTGGCCCCTCATCAAATCTCACGACTGCGTCGGTATCCTCCGGATATCCGCTACGTCACAAATAAGCTGTCAGTAGTGCTCCCCTGCCAGGCTCAACGCCATCATCTGCGACCATCTTGCCCTGGGATACCGCACCGGGTCCACCATGCACCCACAGACAGTTCCTCCTCCTCGAATCGGGTGTATGATATCGCTCAAGAGCCGAGAAAACTCATGGTTGACATATCTCATATCATATCACGAGAAAACCGCAACTTGCATTTTAAAATGATAATCGGTCTTTATAAAATCCTTGTTGTTTCTCTAAATCCAGAAATCTCATGGAAAATCCGAAATCTCAAAATGAAAGGTCAATAACAGTGAATACCGGGCTCCGGCAATCCGGACTGGCCCATAATATCGCATGGCAAATGAATATATAAATATGCATGGAAAATCACAGTAATAAATGCAATATCTAAATTAGCATATAAAGGCATGCGCACTAGTATTTTGTCGAAACTATCAGCTAGCAATTTATACTAATGAAGTAGTATTTTCTAATGTGTACGTGACATAACAATTACCGATAAAGATGTGTGTGAGCCGACAAGTAGGTGTACGTGTAGCATACGCATCATCGGTAATGGTGCTGGTGTCCTGGCAGCATGGTTTCATAATAATAATAAAAGTACATTTAAACATGCAATGCGATGCGATAGGAACAACATGAATATACAGAGATGAATAGTAAATGCAACAATAAAGAATCTACATTAGATATACGAGTCATACAGTTTGTCATTTGAAACAACATGAATCGCGGTGTTTAGAAAATATGGGTTACAGTGTTTTTAAGAAAGATACGTCCTTTGAAGTATCTGTAGTACCCCTTGGCCTATTTTTATAGTATTCACGATTCGTTGGTTTTGGAAATAAGTATGACTCGAGCCCACTCTAATATCTACTAAGTAAACTATAGGACTAAACTATCAGACTAATCGAAAGGGTAAGGAAAACCACCTAAGTCAGAGTCGATAAATATATATAGTAGTCGGTGATCCCGCTTCAATAGCATCACATACAATAAAAATATAATACGACATCCTCGAATCATGAGTGCGGATCTATCACCATATTTATATCTCGCACGGTAAATCCATCGTACGGCATCCCAAAATCGGGGTACGGGTCGTCTATCACATATACATCAATATCCGTATGGTATCATTATCACTATATCATGAACAGGGTACTGGTCTAAGTCTAGTACATACCGATACCATCAATATATATCTGCGTGTGTATGAAAACACATCGCCCACCAATCCGCTAATATAATATGTTGTATCTCATAACACGACCCAATCACATCACCGATCTCACGGCATCATGCCCAATCACATTGACTCATCTCCAAGTATCATATACTATCCTAATTATCCATGTATACGTATACATATATATATATATACATACTCACATACATATATGTATATATATATATACACATATACATACATATATATCCCCATATACGCATAAGTAAAACAAATGTATGCATGTGGGTGTGCGTGTGTGCAAAACTTTACTCTAGGGTTTCGCGACTAAGAAGCTAAACTAAGTTACTTCTAATGCACTAAAACTAACCCATGAACATCTAAAACCTTTCTGATAATCAGCCACGTATCACAATATGCATATATATATATATATATATATAATATAACGTATTCGTATTTTGCACTACGAAACTGCGGGGGTGCTATACGCCATCCACCCGACTTCCCCCGTAGATATATATCTACTCACCTTGATCCTTGCTTACCAAAGTCGACATCACCATGCTCGTCCTTATCGTCCGAAGTCCACGCGAGAGTGCCTACACATATAAACACAAAGTATCATAAACCGAAATCGTGCACGAAAACCAAAACGGCCCACGTATCACACATAGGTTAAAACCTATGATTTACTCACGCAAAAGAGCCCAAAAACCCTCGACATCGGTGTACAAACGCCAATTGATCGAGATAAAACCAAATATCAAAACTTCATGTCATAAAAAGTTACAAAAAAAATACAGAAACTCATAAAAACATGCTCCAGAATTTAATTCAGGTGAAATAGGGATAAACAAACAGTACTGGGGTGTGGTATATAGGGTATATGAGCTACAGAACCAATTTCAACACGATCCTTCACAATTTGGCCGGCCACATAATCCCAAAATCCGGCCACCTCGGTTTGGATTGCTCCGTTCTGGTTCGTACTTGTAGGGTGGTCTCCTAGTGGTCCATCTAGGTTAGTGGTGTTGTTTGTTTTTCCAGTAAATCTCCCGGTTCACTCTAGATTCCCTGCATGCCTCAATTTCTCACAAAATTGACACGGAAGTTTTAAGTTTCAAGTTCAGGGTTCAGTTCAGGCTGGGTCTGGGTTTCTAACACTATGGGGGGTTTAAGGTCACCACTAAAGCTCAATAGCACCAACACAACTCAAGAATCCCTCAAAGCTCATCTAGGAATTTTCAAAGCTCACAAAACCTCACTAAAACACTTCTAAACATGTATATATGCTAAAGGAAGTCAATTACTACACTATGGTGAAGAAAGTATCTCATTTGACAACTCAAGAATTTTCTTGAGTAGCCCAAGTCTTCAAATCCAATTTTTCTTGATCTCTCATGCTTGTAGTGAGCTTGTGCATATTTTTTGTGAAGAGAGTGCAAGGTTTAGATGTGGTTTTTGTGGGGAAGTGAAGAGGTAGAGGGGGGTGGAGGAGAGGGCAGCCATGGGGAAAATGGGAAAAGGAAAATGATGAAAGAGAGAATGAGGGAACAAGGAGGCATGGTTCATTTGACCCCTCATCCCCCCCCTCTCTCTCTCTCTCTGTGTCTCTTGCCCATACCTTATTCTTTATTCCTTTTCTTTTCTTTCTCATTTTAAAACAAAACCATGCATGAAAAATAAAGAAAAAAGCCATGGTAGAAATGTAACAAATGTGTAATATGACATGGTGCATGTCATGTGTACAAATCAAGCTTAATGTATAATTAGTGATATTCAATCATGCTTAGGCATAAACTTGAATATATTTAATTGTATGAAATTTATAAATTGTCTAAATCTCACAATTTCTTTAAAATCATCATTCAAGGTATTTTTTCCAAATATTTCCCAATTTACCGGTATTTAATTATACCGTATCATAAAAAAATATTCATAATATTTATTATTTAATTATATAAATTCCCAAAATAATATTTTATTTCTCTGAAATGTTATAATGTTCCCGCTTATATAAATTCGGTCTCCGAATTTAAATTTAAACCCCTCAAATACTAAAACATTTCAGTAAAAATATCAAGTCGTCGTGGCTCTGAAATCATAAATACATAAAACACATCGTAGCGCAGTGCATGCACATGAAAAATGAATATATAAACCAAAATCTAAACTCCGTCAAGCATCCCACAATCATCGGAGTTATGGTAAAGACACCAATGTCAAAGCCCAATACGAAAACCAACATGATATACATTAAACTATACATGTACGCATCGTTAAAACATCTGAAAGAAATGCATGCCAAACTCTTTTTCCAATCACTGTGCAATGCGCGTATCACGGCACATGTAGCGGACGTTTATTGTAAGAAAATAACTATATATATATATATATATATATATATATATATCCTTTGTTTAATATACACGTCCCGCCGTTTGAAAATAACTTAGAAGGGTTTCCCTTGTAAAAAATTTCGTGTCATCTCGGACACATAGGTAAATACTGAGACTATAGCTCCTTTTTGGAAATCACTTCGGTAACTATCGATGCATGCAAAAACATATTCAGGTACTGTCCTCTGACTAGTCCTGCTCAGTCACTATACCAAATAGTAAATATTATAAAACATACTGCTCCAAGAAACCAATCTCAAATGAGTATAAGAATGCCACGTGCGTCTGGTGCGCACGGAAATCGAAATCAATGAATGTGCCATACATGTGTACAGAAAAAAATCTAAGTGCAACGGGTGTGCACGAAACACCTGTCAAAGGCAATGGGTGTGCCTGACAGCAATATCAGGTGCATCTGATATGCACGAAGAATCCCGATTTAGTACATCTGGCATGCACCAAAATTGCATCAAGCGCGTCAAGTATGCGCAAAAATCCAAATCAAGTGCACAAGGTGCACGAAAACAATATCGAATATCATAATCGAAATCAACGGTATACAACAAACCTCAATCCAAATCAGGTATACCATGGTATATAATCTCGCAACCATGAGCATCAGTATGCACAAAATCGAATCAAAATACTAAAAGTGCGTGAAAACTATGCCGAAATCACAAGTCAAATCACATGCATACCATAGGCATGAAATCCAAATCAATATCTCGAATGATATCAAATCGATGTCAAATGCAACTGTGGTGTACAAAATCTCAATCATGCAAATAAATCGCCCAAATTACCGAAATCCGAAGTAACAGACACGTGATATTCGAATCACCAAATAGCAAATCGTAACCACTGTCGTCAATATGTCCTTCCTTCGAAGTCGAGAAGGTGTCGGTGCATCCAAAGCTAGCAGAGCAAGATATCTACTCGCTTCCTGTTCATGATCTGGCGCCTGGTGCCTTTAGGCTCTCGTCTCTCACTGTTAATTGCCAGTTACATAACTCTTCGGTTCAACGGTTCAATATTGAAACGATGACGGAAAAAGTACCGCTCTGGCACATCCTCTAAAGATCTCTGGCCAACTATCATGGTCGCTCATAACATATCTCATCAATGATGCCGAACTTTGGCCTACTGGGTGTGCGTAATACGCCCGATCCTGGGTCCAAGTCTTCTCGTGAAGTATCCCATCATATGATATCCGGACGACGTTGAACTTTTCGATCGATTCATCAAAGTCCCATAATTTCCCTAGAGCTCAACACTCGTGCACAGTTTAATAATATCCAGTACATGCCACAGTACCTATGGACTAGCCGTAGAAGGGCAAAGCCTCACTAATGGCACCGCGGAACTGCCGCCAACCTTAAGGTTCAAAAGCGTTCCCATGGTCATTATGTCGAGTTAGGGTTTCATTCTTCTAGAGGGTCTACAGAATTACTTGCATGTTTTTCCGAATACTTTAAACTTGGAAAAATTGGTTTTTGACATTCGTTCATTTCTATCGACTCTCAACCTATCTGCATGAAGTCTTCTCTAGCTGGAATCAATCAATTTGATGATCTCACATCGGGGTATGCAAATAACCACATGTCCTAGTCGTTCCTCCTTGGGTGACTAGCGATCTTCTATCATATCTCTAATTGCAACTCGTGCTGCAATAGCTTCAAACATATAGAGCGATATCTTGTCAGTCGCCGCTCATTCGTCTGCACGGTAAACAGTGTCCCATTCATAAAGAATAGACAATACATTAACGGTCATCACATTCAAGCCAGCCTCTAGCAGTGGCCCGATCCTCTGGTGCTGATATGCACGCTCGTGTCCACGAGAAAACATAGTAAAACGACATATCAAAATGCTCATATCGCGAATAACACAATAAAACGACATATCTAAGTAATCATGTGTCACCGAAATTACGCCATGGTCAGTCCTCATCTAAGACGAGCTCATGCTGACCGCCACTCTAGCCGCAACTCTCTCTGCCAATGCAACCGTGGTAACAAAACCACAAACCGATATCGATGAGGATAGATCAATGAACGAATAGAATACTTTGCAAAAAAATGTACATCCAAAGGCTTCTTAAGCGGAGTAGCGCATCGTAAGTATGCCGCGGAACGTATACACAGTACGTCACTCTACTTAAGTCACCTACTCCATCAACCAAGGTCAACCTATGCGACGAAAGTTCGGGTCTAATACCCCCTCGACCAAGTCTAAGTTCTATAAGGTCAAGCCTAGGTTCCGAATATAAATACACCCTAGACTCCGCATAGTCAAACATAGACTCGAACCAAGGTTAAACCTAGCGCTCTGATACCAACTTTGTCACGACCCGGAAATAGCACGTGACTGACACTTGAATCATGTGAAGTCTATAGGACCCCACCTAATTCAAGTAAGCTAAAAGCCCAGAAATCTACACCATTTTAAAGAAGAAGTGAAGAAAACTTATTTTAAAGCACGTGGTTTTAATAAATAATTGGCATTAAACATTTAAAAGCAGCGATATATTTTCCCGAAAATTTCGGCAGAGTCTCCTTTGTAAATACTGGCCCCAAACGGGTACAACATGAATAATATGTAAAAGATGAATAAAGACATCCCCAAGCGGGAGCTAGCTCTTCGCCAATTGGCGGTCATAACCACGCAACAATATAATATACAACGCCGAAGGGCAAGGATCAAAAATCAGAAGAAAACAAAAGGAAAACCATAATAATACAAGTGCGACCCTAAGGTCGAAAGAATATACACTGGTCTTCTAAATCTATAAATATAAAAGTCTGGTTGATGGAGTTTCTAGATACAACTGAAATAATAAAAGTACAATGGTGGTCATGATACGAGTGAACCCACCTACCAAAGCAATCACCCGGAAGGAAGTAGTGTGCCAGCAAAGCCACAAAGGAAACCTGTACGGCAAACCTGCAAGAAACTGTGGCACAACGGGGGTGAGTTGCCAACTCGTGAGTAGAAAATATCACCGAGCAGAAATCGCATGTATGACTCAATCCTAGGTCATACGATAATAATATATCCTCAATATAATATCCTGAACCATCTACACATAAGTGTAATACCACGTGCTCGTGTCAGTGCCTCAAATAGCAACATATCATATATATGATGCATGAATGCAATACGAATGAAAACAGAATACATCATGAATAAGAAAGCTTTTTTCTTAAATTAGTAAGATTTTTGTATATATAAATCGAGGTATCGTCAATGAAATCAACATAAAATCCGTGTCAAGTATCGACACAAAACATAAATCCAAATATCCAATATCTTGGGCTCCGGCTATCCGGACTGACCCATATCATATAGTCTCAATACCTCAAAGTCTCAATATCTCGGGCTCCGGCTATCCGGACTGTCCCCTGGGCTCCGGCTATTCAGACTGGCCCCTCATCAAATCTCATGACTACGTCGGTATCCTCCGGATATCCGCCGCGTCATAAATAACCGGTCGGTAGTGCTCCCCTGCCAGGCTGCCGTCATCTGCGACCATCTTGTCCTGCGGTACCGCACCGGATCAACCATGCACCCACAGACGGTTCCTCCTCCTCGAATCGGGTGTGTGATATCGCTCAAGAGCCGAGAAAACTCATGGTGGACATATCTCATATCATATCACGAGAAAACCACAACTTGCATTTTAAAATGATAATCAGTCTTTATAAAATCCTTGCGGTTTCTCCAAATCCAGAAATCTCATGGAAAATCCGAAATCTCAAAATGAAAGGTCAATAACAGTGAATACCGGGCTCCAGCAATCCAGACTGGCCCATAATATCGCATGGCAAATGAATATATAAATATGCATGGAAAATCACAGTAATAAATGCAATATCTAAATTAGCATATAAAGGCATGCGCACTAGTATTATGTCGAAACTATCAGCTAGCAGTTTATACTAATGAAGTAGTATTTTCTAATGTGTATGTGACATAACAATTACCGATGAAGATGTATGTGAGCCGGCAAGCAGGTGTACGTGTAGCATATGCATCATCGGTAATGGTGTTGGTGTCCTGACAACATGGTTTCATAATAATAATAAAAGTACATTTAAACATGCAATGCGATGCGATAGGAACAACATGAATATACAGAGATGAATAGTAAATGCAACAATAAAGAATCTACATTATATATACGAGTCATACAGTTTGTCATTTGAAATAACACAAATCGCGATGTTTAGAAAATAGTGGCTACGGTGTTTTTAAGAAAGATACGTCCTTTGAAGTATCCGTAGTACCCCTTGGCCTGTTTTTATAGTATTCACGATTCGTTGGTTTTGGAAATAAGTATGACTCGAGCCCAGTCTAATATCTACTAAGTAAACCACAGAACTAAACTATCAGACTAATTGAAAGGGTAAGGAAAACCACCTAAGTCTGAGTCGATAAATATATATAGTAGTCGGTGATCCCGCCTCAATAGAGTCACATACAATAAAAATATAATACGACATCCTTGAATCATGAGTGCAGATCTATCACCATATTTATATCTCGTACGGTAAATCCATCGTATGGCGTCCCAAAATCGGGGTACGGGTCGCCTATCACATATACATCAATATCCGTATAGTATCATTATTACTGTGTCATGAACAGGGTACTGATCTATGTCTAGTACATACCGATACCATCAACATATATCTACGTGTGTATGAAAACACATCATCCACCAATCCGCTAATATAATATGTCGTATCTCATAACACGACCCAATCACATCACCGATCTCACGGCATCATGCCCAATCACATCGACTCATCTCCAAGTATCATATATTATCCTCATTATCCATGTATATACATACATACATACATACATACATATATATATACACACACTCACATACATATATGTATATATATATATATCCCCATATACGCATAAGTAAAACAAATGTATGCGTGTGTGTGTGCGTGCAAAACTTTACTCTAGAGTTTCGCAACTAAGAAGCTAAACTATGTTACTTTTAATACACTAAAACTAACCCATGAACATCTAAAACCTGTCTGATAATCATCCACGTATCACAATACACAAATCTATATATATATAATATAACATATTCATATTTTGCACTACAAAACTCCGGGGGTGCTATACGCCATCCACCCGACTTCCCCCTTAGATATATATCTACTCACCTTGATCCTTGCTTGCCGAAGTTGATGTCGCCATGCTCGTCCTTATCGTTCGAAGTCCACGCGAGTGTGCCTACACATATAAACAAAAAGTATCGTAAACTGAATCGTGCACGAAAACCAAAACGGCGCATGTATCACACATAGGTTAAAACCTATGATCTACTCACGCAGAAGAGCCCAAAAACCCTCGACATCGGTATACAAATGCCAATTGATCGAGATAGGGGGTGTTAGTTGTATGTATGCCCTAAAGGCCAGTATTGTACAGATAATGTATATTATATTGGATGCTTGGACATATATAGAGATTACTTTCTTGCTCGATATGATAGTATGCTATCTGGTTGCTCTTTATCTTAACATGTGCACTTGTCTCTTTAAACTGTCTTATAGTTACATGTTGATAAAGCCCTTAGGATGTGTACTTGACTGCCTGGACTATGATGCAGATCATACTAGTGGGGACATGGTAGTCCATAAGTACATCCTTCAAGGTCCCTAGTCGTGGGTGTATCGAGACGGGGCATCGATATACCAGAGTAGACTAGCGTATACGCTTCTCGACCCATGAGATGGGCGATGGATGATCCCATATCCATTGGTGTTTGAAATCAGAGATGGTATACGGGTGCTCAGTGGAGACTGGGTACACTGGACGGACTCGCCGAGAACTCCCAGATGGTATTATACCTCACGTCAGATGGCAGTTCTCAGGTGACACTTGTACAGGTTAGTCTGTAGACCCGAGATCGTCATAGAGTCTTGTGTGATTCCCAGTGTGCTTTGATCTCCACCTTACCACGTCCATGAGGGCGTGCAAAACGGTGGTCTTTGGGTACAGTCCCGAGTCACATGGAGGCAATGAGCGATAGGAGGGGTTTCGTCTCTCCCGGTATTGAGGGTTGATGTTGCGCTGTGCTCGATTGGCCGTAACAGGGAAGTCCCTGGCCAGGGCTGATCAGAGATTTACTGGTAAGTGTTACCAGTAGTTTCTCGACCCGTTATGAGCCTCACATCGGCACGACTTATCGGTTATTGGGGTCTGACGTTTACCACCCGTAGACTTGATATGCGACATATCAGACGAACAGACCGGACTGTACGGTAAGTGTTACTGGTTGGATTCACAGGAGTGTGAGCGGGCTAGCTCGTCGATCTTCTGATCGCTCAATACCCGGATGGACGTTATGTTTAGCAGACCGCTTGCGGCTTGTGGGTGCTTGATATGATCATCATCTGCTACCGGCGTATTGACGAGTCTTTAGAGTCCTATACAGAGGTTTCCTGGCTCAAGCGAAACAAAATAGGAGTGCATATGAGATATGTGCAGGACCGAGAATGATGCATGTATGTGATACCGTATTCCATTCTCGCGATGGTTGTATCGATTGGTTATATTCGATATAACCTAGATATCGAATCAAGGATTGATTCGATAAGCCGATACATAGGATACTAGTCGGTTATATGCGATATGACCGGATAATTAAATCAAGTGTTGATTTAATGATTTAATGTATAATTATATATTTGATATATTACTTTGCATTAACTAGTATTGGTTCACTTTAAATGGATTTTCTCACTTGATGTGCAAGAAGTATATGTGATATACTTTTGTGCACATATTTGTATCATGTTTGATGATACTTGATCATGTGGTTAAGTGTAAAGGATTAAACCATGGTTAAGAGATAATTAGGGTTTTGCTTTTTCATTTATTTATTTGTTTATTTATTTGGAAAAGATTTAGATAAGAATGGTGGCTATGTTTGTTTCTAGTTGAAGCTTCATGAAGCTTTGACTTCTTAACCATTCTTGTCTTCATGCTTAACCCTAACCCATCCAAGTAACCATGGTCTATTCTCTACACTCTACCCTAGTTAGTTTATGATAAGTATTGATTTATTATTCATTTTAACTCAACACTTATCATAATTCTAGCTTCATCTTCTTCTTCATCTTCAAGAATGAAAACTTGATGCCATCAATGGCAACTTGAGCAAAAGTGAGAGAAATCCAATTCTAAAGTGAACTCACCTCCTATTTCTTCACCTTCTATCTCTTGCCAAGTTGTTTTGGGTGTTTTCTTCACAAGTTTCACAAATTTGTGAAGTCGGAGCTTGAACTTGTGATGCCTCGACGTAGATCATCTTCGGCACGAAGCCGACGACCTAGTCCGCCCATTTTTCCGATCAAGCCGACGATTGAGTCCGGGATTCGAGATGGACAGCGAGAGTACACCTACGTGGAGCTAAGGAAGTGGAGAACCGGATCTACAAAGGTTGTAGCCTCTCTCCTTTAGTTAAGTTGTTAACTAGATTCGTATTTCGCCTAAATTTCTAGTCGACGATCCGTATTAGGGTTTCTCGGCACCCATAAAATTTGAAATTGGCATGGTTGATGCCTTGTGAGACCTCTATAGTGTGCCTAGGAACCCTACAGTGGTATCAGAGCCTAGCTAGAGCCTTAGGCGAAGTGTCGACGGAGTTTGAAGTCCGATTGAACCGAAACCCTAATATCAAAGTTGCTCTCTGTACATTTTTTAAAAACTGGGTTTTTTCCAAATTAAAAATATGCAGAAAATTCAGCAGGACTTTCTAAGAGTTACTGTGAAATTCTACAACCCAATTCCATCAACCCACCGCGGAACCGCGGCAGAAGCATGGCTTCTGCGGCGGTTCCGCGGCCGTATGGTCACAATACCCTATAATTTTTTCACAGTAATTCCTCTTTTCTCATGCTGGATTTTCTGGGAATTTTTAAATATCACTCAAGAGTTGAGTTTTCTGGGTTGCATTAGGGACTCGGTATTTCGATCGGATTATCAGACTTTGTCAATATGGCTTTCCGGATGTTTTGGAATATGTTAAAAAGTCCGACCGGATATAAATACCCACTTTTTCCCCTGTCGGGAAATTTCCAAGTGTTGGATCTTTCCGTGGTTTAAAGACGTTCTGAGTAGTGCAAGTAACGTGATGGTCCCTCTAGAAGACAACAAACCTTAACTCGATTATGTGACCGTCTTGAACTGCCCTTTGAACCTTCGGGTTTGGGGCAGTACGGCGTGCCACATGTGAGGCGTTGTCTTGACCCTTCTACGGCTGGACCGTTGGTACTGAGGCATGAAGTGAATGTCTTTGAACTTATTTCATATGTTGATCGGTTTCGGGAAAACTTGGGTGTTCGAATGTTCGATCGGAAAGTTTAATATATTCTATTTATCCGGAATGGGATACAATAATTGGAATTCACAAACAGTTATGAGATAACTGAATGAATGTTATAAATCTAGAGGTTTAGTCTCATTTGATATTGAAAAGAGTTTTCGATAATGGGACTAAAATGCGGGGTTTATAACTGTTAGGCATATGATGTCTAAGTATTTCATTTGATTAGGCATGTGATGTCTAAAGAGGTTGCGGATTCCAACTGTTGTAGTTTTACACTTTCTTTTCTGTGACCGTAAGTGTAATATGTGATATCGCCGGTTTCGTTGCTATATGTCAACGACAATTGGGATGCGCATATTTACTTACGTTGATGACATGTGATGTTATGTGTTGCTGGATATGTTATATTGGATCGTCGTGTTTGAATAGCCGGGGGTTTTTATGTGAGATGAGTGTTTTTCATTTTCATTCATATAAAAACTTGAATGTAATATTCTTTTATTTGGGGCACTTCCAGGTTGCGGAAGTCGTCACCTTTTGTATATTATTTTCTTTTCCGCATTAGGATAGACCCAAGGAGGGGAACACAAGTAACCGGGTTCTGGGGTCCAGTGGGAGACCAACTCGAGGAGTCGAGTCCGGGTCTCCTAACCCTAGAATTGGCAGGGTTGCTTGCCGCTCTCGTAGGGGTCTAGGGGTGTGGGATTGGCTATTCATCACGACCGTGGAATCCGTGTTTTATACTGGCTCGTATTGAAAACACGGACGTCCTAGTATATCCAATGTTTCATATGTTTTTTCTGCTGCGATATCTGTGATGAGATCATGTGATGTTCTGTGATAGATACTTTATATAGTATATATGATATATTATATAGATGTTACTTATGTTTTGCACCCGCACTAGCCCTGCCCTGCTATGTCGTTAGTTACCTAACCTAACGGTGCATGAGGGGACATCGAGGCGAAAGCGGATGGCATAAGTGTACGTCGTATTTATCTGTGATGTTTAGGTATTTAAATGATGGGACTTCATTAATATGATTAATGAAAGAAAAGAAACCTAAGGTGTTGTAGAATCAAATTTTAAATAAAACAGGTAGCTACAGTTCTTGCTTTACATAGCGGTATATATGATATACCCTGCACCTTATTCGATGAGGAAAGGACCGAGATCCCTTCACCGGGAGTGACTCCTTTAGCGATAACTGGCAGATGCTACACACTCGGTCTGCTTTTGATTGCTTCTATAGTTTCTGCTTTGCACAGTGATATATATGATATATCCTGCACCTCATTCGACGAGGAAAGGGCCGACGATCCCTTCACCGGGAGTGACCCCTTTAGCAAAACTAGAAAAGCCTCAAAATCACTCCATTTCAAAACTTCATTTGATCCTACAACGATATCAAGTTCATTACGCAATAGGTTTTCTGAAAACCTGCATAGCCCTCCGTCATTTCAGATAAGTACTATTTAGTATTCGTGCTACGGTAGTTTGGCATTCGTCAAGGCGTAGTGTACGGTAGCTAACTAGTATTTATCTGCTTATGCATATGATGCAGATTGGATTAGGGTATTCGTACGGCATTGTTTGGCATTCATCAAGGGTCGTGCGGGTGGGTTTAATTCAATCAAGAAATGTACGGGTTGAACTTGACTAGTGGACTATGGGTTGTTTGGCATTCGTCAAGGTCATAGAACACTAGGGTAAAATATTATTGGGAATTTCAAGTGTTGAAATTTGCAATGAGATTGCATACCTTCTATGAGATAGTTGGATCCTGATACCCACTGCGAGTAAGAGTTACTCCTGGGAGAGTTTTACACATTGCAATTAGCTAATCAAGTAGGTGTCTAGAAAAGTGTCAACGGGGTTACGCCTCTGGGAAAACGAGGTTTACATTAATTAGGTTCGTGCGAAAGCACGGGGGACCTCCCTCAAAGTACCGACACTGGCCTGGCTGAAAGATTGGCGAACTTGTAGTGTGTAATTAATCCCGGCTAGTCTTTCCTTTTAGGGTTTGAAGGAAGATTTGATAAAAACCAGTGGGAGCCATCCTGATTAGATAAGATAATAACCAATCTGATCTTGCACGAGCATACGCTAAAGTGTTTTCTTCTCTCTCTCTCTAGGTAGCGACCATTTCATGCCTTAATCAAGATAATAATATGGATGTATTGACTGAACCCGCATGTTATACTGTGCAGGGGAACGTTGGACCCGTTCTTTCTTATAAGAGTTATAAGACTGAATAGGGAATAGCAGAATATCTAGATTCTCAAGCCGCCCAAAAGAACATGCATGTTGATGCATCTTCTACAGGTGTGTTAGTTATTGAGAACTGTTTCTCAGTTCACCCTACGTCCTGGGTATTAGATACCGGATCAGGATCCCATATATGTAAACAGTTACATGGGCTACGAAAAGGTAGAGAACTGGGAAAAGGTGATCATTCCGTTCAAGTTGGAAACGGTGCAAATGATGCAGCCAAAGCAGTTGGCGAATATCACCTAGTATTACCATGTGGTGATACAATGATTCTGAATGAGTGCTATTATATACCGAACATTATGTGCAACATTATATCAGTTTCTTTATTGAGTAAAGAAGGATATAATTTTGTAGTAAAGGATAATATTATGAATATATTCCTAGATCAAAAGTTGATTGCATCAGGCTCGCTACATAATGGCATATTCATTCTAAATCAAAATACAGTCCTCAATATACAAAACACACACAAGAGGAAAAATTCAGAAATGAACGAATCCTTCTTGTGGCATTGTAGACTTGGTCATATCAATGCGACATGACTGGCTAAGTTACATAAGGATGGTTATTTAAATCCGTTCGAATTATCATCTTATGATATTTGCCATTCATGTCTCAAAGGAAAAATGACCAAAGCTCCGTTTAGTGGACACGGAGAAAGAGTTACTGAACTCTTAGGACTGGTACATAGTGATGTATGCGGTCCCATGTCTACCCTTGCCAAGAACGATTCTTCCTACTTCATTACATTTACTGACGATCTCTCTAGATACGGGCATATGTTCCTATTGAAACACAAGTCTGAAGCTTTTGAGAAATTCAGAGAATATAAGCACGAAGTAGAGAACCAAACGGGCAAAAGTATTAAGATCCTTCGATCTGATCGAGGAGGAGAATACTTGAGCAATGAGTTCCAAGATTATCTAAAAGAGAATGGGATTCTCTCTCAGCTTACTCCACCTTATACACCACAGCACAACGGTGTATCGGAACGAAGGAATCGCACCCTATTAGATATGGTGCGTTCAATGATGAATACAGCTGAGTTACCTATTTCCTTCTGGGGGTATGCGCTTGAGACAGCCATACACCTATTGAATATGGTTCCTACCAAATCAGTGCCTACCACTCCATATGAGATATGGAAAGGGAAGAGACCATCTCTTAAGTATGTTAAGATATGGGGTTGTCCAGCCTATGTCAAAAGACAAAATCCGGACAAACTCTAGGCAAGATCAGTCTTATGTAAGTTTGTAGGATATCCTAAAAATTCACAAGGGTATATCTTCTACCACCCCGAGGAACAAAATGTGTTTGTTTCTCGACATGCCACTTTCTTAGAAAAAGGTTTTCTTATGAAACAGATTAGTGGCATTGAGGTAGAACTGGAAGAGGTTCCAGCAACACAAACTATAACTGAAGATTTAGTAGAACCAGAGGATTCAGTAGTACCCGACGAACCCCAGCCTCTCCGCCGATCTAGCAGGGTTTCTCGTCCACCTGAGAGATACTACGGTTTTCTCATTGACGGTGGAAGCGAAGATTGCATCATGGAGGATGATGACCCAACTAGCTTCGAGCAGGCCATCACGAGTAGGGACTCAGTGAAATGGCTGGATGCTATTCGGTCCGAGATGGAATCCATGTACACCAACAAAGTATGGACTTTGGAAGTTGCTCCTGAAGGGGTAAAACCCATTGGGAGCAAGTGGATCTTCAAGAAAAAACTTGGTGTAGATGGGAAAGTGGAGACTTTCAAAGCTAGACTTGTAGCAAAAGGTTTTCGTCAAAGACCAGGTGTGGACTATGACGAAACCTTTTCTCCAGTGGCTATGCTTAAATCCATCCGGATCATGCTTGCCATCGCTGCATATCATGATTACGAAATCTGGCAAATGGATGTTAAGACCGCCTTTCTAAATGGTGATTTAGAAGAGTGCGTGTACATGACTCAGCCAGAGGGCTTCGTAGACAGTGGGAGCAGCGGGAAGGTGTGCAAGCTGCTTAAATCTATTTATGGATTAAAGCAAGCATCGCGGAGTTGGAACATCTGCTTTGACGTCGTTATCAAAGAGTTTGATTTCGTCAAAAACCCAGATGAACCTTGTATTTACAAGAAGGTGGCAGGGAGTAAGGTTGTCTTCCTCGTATTGTACGTGGACGACATACTCTTGATAGGAAATGATATTCCTATGCTGCAATCGGTCAAGCTTTTCTTATCACAAAGATTCTCAATAAAAGATCTTGGTGATGCCTCCTGCATATTAGGGATCAGGATCTATAGAGATAGATCCAAACGAATACTGGGATTGTCCCAATCCAGGTACATTGACACCATACTAAAGAGGTTTAGTATGGAAGAATCCAAGCGTGGGAACTTGCCCACGATCTCTGGAGTCACTCTCTCCAAAGAGATGTCTCCCAAGACTAATTTGGAGAGAGCTCGCATGCAAGGGATACCCTATGCTTCGGCAGTAGGCTCTATCATGTACGCGATGCTATGTACCAGACCCGATGTAGCATACTCACTAAGTGTAGTGAGCAGGTATCAAGCCGATCCTGGAGAGAATCACTGGACAGCTGTGAAGAGCATTCTCAAGTACTTGCGAAGGACTAAAGAGATGCTCTTGGTGTATGGTAACGGAGAACTCCAAGTGGAGTCCTTTACCGATTCGAGCTTCCAGAGTGATAAGGACGACTCTAAGTCGCAGTCGGACTTTGTCTTTACCCTTTACGGGGGGCGGTTAGCTGGAAGAGTTCCAAGCAGGAAACCGTGGCAGACTCGACGATGGAGGCTGAATACATCGCTGCCAACGATGCTGCCAAAGAGGCTGTCTGGATCAAGAAGTTCATTACTGAACTTGAATTGGTTCCATCCATTGAGCATCCAATACCTTTGTATTGGGATAACAATGGAGCGGTGGCTTTGGCCAAGGAACCCAGGTCCCATCAGCGATCCAGGCATATTCTGAGGCGGTATCACCTGATCGCCGGGAGATCGAGGTCAGGAGGGTTGACACGAAGAACAACACGGCAGATCCACTCACGAAGGCCATTCCCCAGATACAGTTTGAGAGACTCTTCGGGATGCTCGGTATGCGATACTACAGCAGCTGGCCCTAGTGCAAATGGGAGATTGTTAGTTGTATGTATGCCCTAGAGGCCAATATTGTACAGATGATGTATATTATATTGGATGCTTGGACATATATAGAGATGACTTTCTTGCTCGATATGATAGTATGCTATCTGGTTGCTCTTTATCTTAACATGTACACTTGTCTCTTTAAACTGTCTTATAGTTACATGTTGATAAAGCCCTTAGGATGTGTACTTGACTGCCTGGACTATGATGCAGATCATACTAGTGAGGACATGGTAGTCCATAAGTACATCCTTCAAGGTCCCTAGTCGTGGGTGTATCGAGACGGGGCATCGATATACCAGAGTAGACTAGCGTATACGCTTCTCGACCCATGAGATGGGCGATGGATGATCCCATATCCATTGGTGTTTGATATCAGAGATGGTATACGGGTGCTCAGTGGAGACTGGGTACACTGGACGGACTCGCCGAGAACTCCCAGATGGTATTATACCTCACGTCAGATGGCAGTTCTCAGGTGACACTTGTACAGGTTAGTCTGTAGACCCGAGATCGTCATAGTGTCTTGTGTGATTCCCAGTGTGCTTTGATCTCCACCTTACCACGTCCATGAGGGCGTGCAAAACGGTGGTCTTTGGGTACAGTCCCGAGTCACATGGAGGCAATGAGCGATAGGAGGGGTTTCGTCTCTCCCGGTATTGGGGGTTGATGTTGCGCTGTGCTCGATTGGCCGTAACAGGGAAGTCCCTGGCCAGGGCTGATCAGAGATTTGCTGGTAAGTGTTACCAGTAGTTTCTCGACCCGTTATAAGCCTCATATCGGCACGACTTATCGGTTATTGGGGTCTGACGTTTACCACCCTTAGACCTGATATGCGACATATCAGACGAACAGACCGGACTGTACGGTAAGTGTTACTGGTTGGATTCACAGGATTGTGAGCGGGCTAGCTCGTCGATCTTCTGATCGCTCAATACCCGGATGGCCGTTATGTTTAGCAGACCGCTTGCGGCTTGTGGGTGCTTGATATGATCATCATCTGCTACCGGCGTATTGACGAGTCTTTAGAGTCCTACACAGAGGTTTCCTGGCTCAAGCGAAACGAAATAGGAGTGCATATGAGATATGTGCAGGACCGAGAATGATGCATGTATGTGATACCGTATTCCATTCTCACGATGGTTGTATCGATTGGTTATATTCGATATAACCTAGATATCGAATCAAGGATTGATTCGATAAGCCGATACATAGGATACTAGTCGGTTATATGCGATATAACCGGATCGTTAAATCAAGTGTTGATTTAATGATTTAATGCATAATTATATATTTGATATATTACTTTGCATTAACTAGTATTGGTTCACTTTAAATGGATTTTCTCACTTGATGTGCAAGAAGTATATGTGATATACTTTTGTGCACATATTTGTATCATGTTTGATGATACTTGATCATGTGGTTAAGTGTAAAGGATTAAACCATGGTTAAGAGATAATTAGGGTTTTGCTTTTTCATTTATTTATTTGTTTATTTATTTGGAAAAGATTTAGATAAGAATGGTGGCTATGTTTGTTTCTAGTTGAAGCTTCATGAAGCTTTGACTTCTTAACCATTCTTGTCTTCATGCTTAACCCTAACCCATCCAAGTAACCATGGTCTATTCTCTACACTCTACCCTAGTTAGTTTATGATAAGTATTGATTTATTATTCATTTTAACTCAACACTTATCATAATTCTAGCTTCATCTTCTTCTTCATCTTCAAGAATGAAAACTTGATGCCATCAATGGCAACATGAGCAAAAGTGAGAGAAATCCAATTCTAAAGTGAACCCACCTCCTATTTCTTCACCCTTTACCTCTTGCCAAGTTGTTTTGGGTGTTTTCTTCACAAGTTTCACAAATTTGTGAAGTCGGAGCTTGAACTTGTGATGCCTTGACGTAGATCATCTTCGGCACGAAGCCGACGACCTAGTCCGCCCATTTCTCCGATCAAGCCGACGATTGAGTCCGGGATTCAAGATGGACAGCGAGAGGACGCCTACGTGGAGCTAAGGAAGTGGAGAACCGGATCTACAAAGGTTGTAGCCTCTCTCCTTTAGTTAAGTTGTTAACTAGATTCGTATTTCGCCTAAATTTCTAGTCGACGATCCGTATTAGGGTTTCTCGGCACCCATAAAATTTGAAATTGGCATGGTTGATGCCTCGTGAGACCTCTATAGTGTGCCTAGGAATCCTACAGGGAGGGCGGCCCCACCCTGAAACAAAGGTGTACAAAAGCAAATATAAAAACTTCATGTCATGAAAAGTTACAAAAACAATACAGCAACTCATGAAAACATGCTCCAGATTTTAATTCAAGTGAAATAGGGATAAACAAACAGTATTGGGGTGTAGTATATAGAGTATATGAGCTACAGAACCAATTTCAACACGATCCCTCACAGTTTGTCCGGCCACATAATCCTAAAATCCGGACACCTTAGTTTGGATTGCTCCGTTCTGGTTTGAACTTGCAGGGTGGTCTCCTAGTGGTCCATCTAGGTTAGTGGTGTTGTTTGTTTTTCCAGTAAAACTCCAGATTCCCTGCATGCCTCAATTTCTCACAAAACCGACACGGAAGTTTTAAGTTTCAAGTTCAGGGTTCAGTTTGGGTTGGGTTTGAGTTTCTAACACTATGGGGGGTTTAAGGTCACCACTAAAGCTCAATAGCACCAACACAACTCAAGAATCCCTCAAACCTCATTTAGGAATTTTCAAAGCTCACAAAACCTCACTAAAACACTTCTAAACTTGTATATATGCTAAAGGAAGTGGATTACTACACTAATAGTGAAGAAAGTACCTCATTTGGCAACTCAAGAATTTTCTTGAGTTGCCCCAAGTCTTCAAAGTCCAATTTTTCTTGATCTCCCATGCTTGCAGTGAGCTTGTGCACATTTTTTATGAAGAGAGTGCAAGGTTTTGATGTGGTTTTTGTGGGGAAGTGAAGAGGTAGAGGGGGGTGGAGGAGAGGGCAGCCATGGGGAAAATGGGAAAAGGAAAATGATGAAGGAGAGAATGAGGGAACAAGGAGGCATGGTTCATATGACCCCTCACCCTCTCTCTCTCTCTTGCCCATACTTTATTCTTTATTCCTTTTCTTTTCTTTTCTTTTCTTTTTAATTTTAAAACAAAACCATACATGAAAAATAAAGAAAAAGCCGTGGTAGAAATGTAACAAATGTGTAATATGACATAGTGCATGTCATGTGCACAAATCAAGCTTAATGCATGATTAGTGATATTTAATCACGCTTAGGCATAAACTTGAATATATTTAATTGTATGAAATTTATAAATTGTCTAAATGTCACAATTTCTTTAAAATCAACATTCAAGGTAATTTTTTCAAATATTTCCCAATTTACTAGTATTTAATTATACCGTATCATAAAAAAATATTCATAATATTTATTATTTAATTATATAAATTCCTAAAATAATATTTTATTTTTCTGAAATGTTACATAATTAGTGAGTAATAATATTAGTCAACATACAATTATATCAAATATAAATATATATATCATATTATTAAATCAACACTTGATTTAATAATCCGGTTATATTACATATAACCAACTAATATCATTTATCTGTATATCAAATTATCAAATCAACACTTGATTCAATAATCCGGTTATATCATATATAACCTAACCGATAACAAATAACCGCCAGATTACAATACGGCATCTCATACTCGTATTTAATCAAGCCCCCGCACATATCATCATATGTGACCTACTTCATTTCACTTGAACCAGGAAACTTCTATGTGGGACTCTAAAGACCTATCAACACGCTAGCAGTAGGTGATGATCACATCAGTCACCCACAAGCCGTCAGCGGTACTAGCTGGACGTAACGGCTGCCCAGGTATTGAGCGAATAGAAGATCAACAAGAAAGCTGTTGGAATGAGAAGAACGTCGGGGTTGTATATGTACCGTCAAGACTTGGAGCTAGGATTTTTCCATGACCCTATTTTTGTTTTGACCCTTGGGTCTTTTGTTGACATTGCGTCTGCATCCTGCTGGAATGAGAAGAACGCCAGGGTGATCTCTAGGCTTTAGATGTTGCCATTAAGACCTGGAGTTAGGATTTTATCGTCACTTCACTTTTATTTGATTGCTGTGTCTGTCCCTGCTGGAATGAGGAAGGAGGGGACACAGGGATAGTCTCTAGGTTGTATACGTACCGTCAAGACTTAGAGCTAGGATTTTGCCATGGCTCTATTTTTTCTTTGACCTTGGGTCTTTCTTTTTTTTTTTTGATGATGACGTTGCATCTGCATCCTGCTGGAATGAGAAGAAATGTCGGGACAGTCTCTAGGTTGTATATGTACCGTCAAGACTTGGAGCTAGGATTTTGCCATCACTCCTCTTTTATTCGACCCTTGGGTCTTTTTTGACGTCGCGTCTACACCCCACTGGAATAAGAAGCACGTCGAGTCGATCTTTAGGCTATAGATATTGCCATAAAGAACTGGCTCTCTCCTTTGACGGAGCATGGTGGGAAAATATGGCTCCCTTTCTTTCATTTGTGTTAATGGATTGTATACGGGGGTCGGTGTGGACCTACCTGCAGGGTATAAAAGTTTCATTTTCATTTTTTTTCCACGATGCTCTATCTTTTCAGCTTTTATGTCGTGAAAGTCGCGATTACCCAATCATTTAGGCTATTTATCGTGGTACCCAATCATTTCGACTGTTTTTGGTTTTACTCGCTGCTTTTTATTGCGAGTTGCCCTATCATTTCGGTTCTCTTTTTTTAAGGGATTTGAATTATGATATCAATCCTGGCATCAGCATTGCTACCACTGGAATATTTCCATGAGCGAATCATCATTTGCCTTTGCGAGAACTTGAAATTTGATACCTATTTAGGCACAGCATCACTACAACTGAGATATTTCCAAGAGCAAATCATCATTTTCCTTTGTCGATTTGAACAAAGGTTGCTTAGCAAACAGGGTTAGGATCATGTCGACTAAGGCTTTTTGACTTTATCAGCCGTAAAGGTCTCATAAAGGTATTTCTCCCTACGAGTAGAGAGGATCTCGTAGGTGTACGTTTTCCTTAGAAGTCGTGAGGACTCCTAAGTGGTGTTTTTCCTTGCAACTCGTAAGGATCTTACAAGTGTGTTTTCTCCTTATAAGCCGAGAGGACTTATAAATGTCGTTCACCATATGGGATATTTATCGCCATTGGTGGAACTTGGTGGGGAATTATTTATTCATACCCGTGGATTGTTTATAAGGGCCAATATTAGACCGCCTGTAGGGCAACTTGTGGGATATGATGGCTTAAGAACAGGTTTAGATCCCTGTAACCTAAGACTTTCGAATTCTATGAACCGTGAGGGTTTCATAGGGGGAATTCTCCTTACGAGTCATGAGGATCTTGTAAGTGTATTTTCTCCTTAGAAATCGTATGGATTTCTAAGTATGTTGCTCCTTTGTGAGTCGTAAGGATCTCACGCAGATATTTTCTCCTCACAAGATCGAAAAGACCCTGCAAGTGTATTTTATTTATTTTATTTTTTATTTATATAAATATATTTTATGAGATTAAGCCCTTCCGGGTTTTCACAAGTTCGCCGACAGTCCTGATGTTTTT
The DNA here is from genome assembly GCA_030015575.1 of Agapanthus africanus. Taxonomy (NCBI): domain Eukaryota; kingdom Viridiplantae; phylum Streptophyta; class Magnoliopsida; order Asparagales; family Amaryllidaceae; genus Agapanthus; species Agapanthus africanus. The sequence continues at coordinate 385,988,268 of JASDDO010000019.1, read as the reverse complement.
ACTCACAACGCCCTTTCGGGTTTTCATCCGTGCCCATTTCGCTTGTGGACATACCCTTTTTTTGAATGTCGAAACTCTTGAAAGTAGCTTCCTCGCAGGCGACCTACCTGTTTACCTGTAGGATTTGGGGGTGGTTTCATCGCTGGAGTAGCTGTGTAGCCAGTGGGACTTGAGTTGCAACCTTCGCCATTAGGACTTCGATTGCAATATAGATCTCAATGGTGCACATCTCGGTCCGTTGCGCCATGTTTGAAGCGAAGTTTTAGTTTGGGGACATCTCGGTCCATTGTTAGTTTAGGGACATCCTGGTCTGTTGTTGCCGTTTTTGGAGCGACGGGGCTTTTTGGATATTACTCTCAGAGTCCTAACTCAGGAAGATAGCGAGTGGACACAAGCGTCGTCATCTATCATTGACCTAAGTCGTGACTCGTCAAGCGTAGTAATTTTTTGAGGAATCGGCTATTTATTGGACGGAAGGGTCTTTTGCCATGAATATCCATAAGCACGTAGGCTCCAACTTGGTAGACTTCGTTTATAATGTACGGGCCTTTATAGTTCGGCTCGAACTTCCTCCGTTTTGCACGATTGGGAATCATGGGTCTTTTGACGACTAGCACGAGTTCGCCTTGGTAGAATGTTTTCAGCCTGATCAGTTTTTCGTATGACCGTGTAATCCTTGACTTATAAACCTCTAGATTTTGCTGTGCTATAAGGCAAGTTTTATCGAGGGCATCAAGCTCTTCAAGTCGAAGATGAGCGTTTTCTTCATCTGTCAGCTCGTATCGGACCGCTACTCGTAGAGAAGGGAGTTCTATTTCCAGAGAAAGCATTGCTTCCGTGCCGAATACCGACGCGTATGGTGTAGTATTCGTGGGCGTTTTGAACGTTGTTCGGTACGCCCAGAGAGCTTTGTGCAGCCTTTCATGCCAGTCTTTTTTGTTTCTGGACACCTTTTTTTATAATCTTTGTCAAGGTCTTTTGGAAAGTTTCAGCTAGACCGTTGGCCCGAGAGTTATAGACTGAAGAGTATCTCCAATCTATTTTATGTTGTTGTACGAAGCGGCTAATTTTATGACTTCTATAAGCTGGACCATTATTCGAGATAATTTGTCGCGGAGTGCCGAACCGATAGATGACATGTGTCCTGAAGAAATGGAGGATGTTCTCCGTCTTCACCTCCCTCAGCGGTACCGCTTCTGCCCACTTAGAGAAGTAGTCTGTCGTTGCCAGTAACCAATGTCCTTTGGACGACACCGGTTCAATGGGGCCAATTATATCAGTTCCCCACATTTCGAACGGCCAGCTATCTACTGTTGGGTGTAGTCGATTTGGATGTCGGTGGATGAAGTCCCCGTGGATTTGGCATGAGTGACACTGCTTCGTATATTTGAGGTAGTCCTGAATCATTGTGGGCCAATATTAGCCCATTCTTTTTATCTTCAGCTTCATCTTTGGCCCGGCTTGATGAAAACCGCAGAGTCCGTCGTGGGTTTCTTAAACAACTCTCTTCGCTTCTTCTAGTCCCAGGCAGCTTAGCCACAGACAGTCAAACGATCTCTTATATAGAGTATCATTGACGAAGACGAAGAAAAAGCTTGTTTCATGAGCTAATGTATAGACGACACATTTTTGGGCGTTAGTTGGGATTTGAAATCGTCTATGAAGACTTCCCTCCAGTCCTTGACCTTTCCTTCGTCCTCTATTTGAAGGGCTACTTGTTCGGTCATTTCTTTTCTTTCGGATGGCTCTCTCAGGTCTTCCGAAGATATATCTGTTGGCGTGAGAATCCTGCGGCTTTGCAAAATGATCTTTACATCATCAAGGTCTTCATCGGCCAGATCTTTAGCCAATTTGGCCAATGCATCTGCCTTGCTGTTTTCTGCACGCGGTATAATCTCCAAGATGTAGGAAAGGATTTGTGTCAGCAGTTGCTGCACTCTTTTTCCATACTTTATCAGCTTTGGTTTGCATGTTGATTGGTTGTCAAAAACTGTATTTACCGCAATCAAGAAACGGCGTCGCTTCGCAGCTAGCCGGTGAGTGCGGGTCGATCCACAGAGACGGGTAAATTCCTTTTATGTGTTTTAACGAGTTGATTCAATTTGTCGTTTTGGTTGGTTTATGAAAATCTAGATCTATCACTAAACTTAATTAATTTAATTTAAATTCTTGCTAGGGTTAGGCTTAGGGGAAGTTTTGGAGATTGACGTTTTCCTCACCGCTTTCATTGCCATATTTTAGATCTGTTAGATGTTATGATAATTTTCAATAAAGTGGATCCGAATCTTTTGGGAAGATGTTTCTTCCTCTAGATTCGCATCCTTCCTTTGTTGATAATTACCCTAACCCCCATGGAAAACACACGCAACTGGCCCTTTATACTACGGTTCATCGTTACCTCGAGGGGTAGGATGCCGTAGGGAGCGGTTGTGTGTGTATGCATGGAGTGCTAACTCTTTAGTTTAATATGGCATTGAAAGGGGTGAGAGATTTCATCTCTCAACCCTTTCCCTAAGGCTAACCCAAACAAGCGAGGAGACTACTCGCTCATTAGGGGATGATAAAACATTGAAAGAATAGAAAAAAAACACTTACTAATTTGACGGCTCCCTCCAAGCGATAAAGAACAGATCTGAATAATTATTCCCAGAAATTCTGAACTTTTATTTATTGAAAAGAGGCATAGGTTTTACAATTTTGAGATTACAATTTATAAGTAAACAGGAGAATTAGGGTTTCAGAGTCTCGCACATGCGCAATTACTTATTTGCCCCCTAAGAATCCCAACACCCGCACCGACGCCCAAGCTCAGAAAAACTCCACCGACATGCGCACTATATGGCCGCGGATCCGCGGCATTTGTTGGCTTGGGCCGCGGATCCGCGGCCCTTTAGTGGTCTTGGGCCACCAACTTTCTGTGGTTGGTTTTTCTTCTCTTGGGCTTCCTAGTTTCATTGTTCTTTTCTCTGTTGGGCTTCTTAGTGTTCTCCAGATCCTTAGTGAAAACTTGTTCGTATCTTTTGACCGTTCACTTGACATTTTTGGACCTTGTACTGTTCTTTGACTAGGCTTGACCAGGGTCCGTCTACTTGTTTATCAAAAGTCACTTTTCTGTATCAGCTTTCGTCTTTTTCACTGTATCTGCATCCAAGCCCTGTATCCTGTAACATGCAACAAACGTGTGTCAAGAGTACCTATTTACTTATAAAAAGGATAAGAATAGAGGGATGAAAAATGCAATATTATAGTCTGAACAAATACCCCCAAACTTACCTTTTGCTCGTCCTCGAGCAAACTTATTATTTTATTCACTAAAATCCTAACCACACTTTCGCAGGGAAACGCGATTGCACTGATCACGTGCAACAAGCCGTTAAACCTCTAGGTGTCCCTAGTAGGAGGAGTGTTGTCTCCTGAGGGTTTTTAGCGGATTACACCCACAAAATCCTATCAACTCGGCCCATTGACTTTTGTTTTCCAATTAAGTTTTCTAACAAGGAATTCTATTATCTTTTGACTCGCAAATTATCCACCCACATTCTTCACACTCCTCATTATTTAACTTAAGATTATATATGTTATGTAGACCTACTTAGCTTTCGGCATCTCTTACGTCTTCCTTCTAGGGTTTGATCTCTACTTAGGAATTTTCTATCAACTCCATTAAAGATACAAATTTTATCTTTCATTCCTCTCTCTTATCTAAATTCCAATCACATACCCCTACGTGTGTGTATAGATCACCCCTACACTTGGAAATTCAATTCAAGCAATCATGCCCTTGTCCGTTGTCCAAAGTACTAATTAGTTGGTGAATGAAATTTGCTTACACATCCTTCATGCGACCGTTAATACTTCTTGAGGTACCAAACGACCGATTACAAAATGCGTTTGCACTTTAAAGCGTACTTCCTAGTCTTTGCAACACCCAAGGCTTTAGCAGTGACTCCCAAACCAGTTGGTCTAAGGCACTAGGTGATGAAGCACCCTCGCTAAATATTTTTCTATTTTTACAGCCTTAAGTAACCACAAAAACCAGTGTCCATTTTTTTTTCTTTATTCACTTTTTTTTCTTTTTATTTTCATTGTACTAAGGACTTTAGACAAGAGCATTTCAAGGTCTCTTCTACTATTCCAAGTTTCAAGGTGCGTGAATGTGCAAATTGTAGGGAATACATTTTCAGAATTTAGACTTAAGGTAGGAACTATTTTTCAAACTTATACTCTAATAAGAACATCAATACTCTTCCCTTGTTTCGACTTAGCCCAAGAAGTGAACCCAAAATTTGCCTATTTCTAAATAAACTACAAGGCATATATTTTCTACCGTTAAACTTTAAGGAATGTTATTTTTAGGGTTTTTAATTCACTAAGTCTAAGATCTAGTTGTTCCTAACCAGTTAACTTATTTATCAAACTCTAGTCAATTAGCCAAAATTGAATACATTAATTTTTATAATTTTAAATTGTTTCAAATTTTTATGGGTTTTCAAATAAATATGCAAATGCAAAAATATATACAAATGAATGCGAAGGAAGAAGACGTACCGAGCATACCCCCAAACTTGAACTTGACAGTGTCCTCACTGTCAAGCTAAACTAAGAGGGTCAAAATACCGGCACTTCCCTGTTTATTTATTTACAACCTTTTTTTTATTGTTAAGAAAAACAAAGAATATATACAAAAAGGCCCTCCCCCAAACTTCATTTAAACCATGTTAGACATTACTGCCAAACTTTGCCTAGACCAAACGTCAACACCAACCAGTTGAAAAATTTATCAGTAAAGAATATTGGGTGGTGGAAAAATAAGTTGTGGTGGTCCGCAAAGAATTGGGGAAGATAGAAGTAGTGGTATGGAAGGTGTGGAGGTAAATATACAGGTGATGGTGATGCATCGAAACGAGAATGTAAATGATCAGCAATCAGTGGAGTGTTGGCATTCTCGTACCTTATTAAAAGAAATGGGGGTATTTCAACTTCTAAGGGAGGAGGTTGACTCACCACAATACCCCCAAGATATTCCTGTGGGTCCTCTATTGACATGGCATCATCCATCAATTGTGTATGATATTCACTTATGAGGGAACTTATCTCCTCGATGTCCGCCATAGTCCAACCGACAACTTGCCGCCTATCTTGTAAGACCGTTAAGAGGGCGTTCTCTTGCTCGATGGCTAGAGAGGCCGATATGATAATGGGAAAGGTCTCATTCTCACCTATGTAGGCATATCTAAGGTGAGACGGCAAGGGCGTAAGTTTGAGTTTCGGAGGTGAAAGAATCATTGAGGAATCTACCTCGAACTCAAAGGACTCCAACACAGGTTCAAAATCACTGCAAACAACCGATTCGGATGGCTCGACTGACTCATCCAAAAATTCAAACGACTCATATTCGGGCTGTGAGTCGTCGTCATCCGAAAAGGTGAAACATTCATAATCAATTTCGGTTGTGTCAACGGTAGTAGGCTCAAGGAGGGACGCACTAGTGGCGTCAAAACTGTTTTCATCAAATAGAAATCTTTCAAGCTCCCAGTCCTCCTGCGTGATTTCGTGAATAGAGCAAACTTCTCGTGTACTAGTTTTGGGTACGGGGGGCAGGCTTCCCATCTTATAAATATTGAACTCGCTAGACCTCTTTCCGAAGGATAGAGTCATGGAGCCATTGCGACAATTTATTACAGCATTGGAAGTGGCCAAAAATGGTCGACCAAGAATCACCGGAATTTGGTTTCTTGGGTTAGCAACAGGTTGTGTATCCATAACGATAAAATCAACGGGGAATATGAATTCCCCGACTTTGATCAACACATACTCTAGTTGACCCCTTGGATAGGTGATTGATCGATCAGCCATTTGGAGAGTGCAACGAGTGGGTTTCAACTCTCCAACCCCTAATTGTTCGTACACGGAGTAAGGAATCAGGTTAACACTAGACCCAAGATCTAAAAGTGCTCGATTAATTTTCTTATCCCCAATTGTAATGGAAATCGTAGGACAGCCGGGGTCCTTTCATTTTTGGGGTAAGGTTTGATGGTGGTTAATAGCATTGCTCACTGCACTAGCCACTAGCACTTTCTTGGGTACTTGAGATGCTTTTCTCTTTGAAGTGCATAATCCCTTTAAGATTTTCGCGTATGAAGGGACTTGTTGGATAGCATCCAAGAGAGGTATATTTATGCTAACCTGCTTAAACAATTCCATAATCTTTTCCACTTGTGCAGTTGGTTTATTGGGACTCAACCTGTTTGGAAATGGTGCATTTTGAAAATTTGTTGAGTCACATGTCTGTGGAGTAGACTGTGGATTAGGAACGGATCCCGGTGTAGATGTGTTTGTGTTGTGAGAAATGGGTCCGTTAGAGTTAGAAGAAGTAGAGCCATGTGAAGGGTGGAGAATAGGCTCTAAAGAAAAAGGTGAAGAAGGAAGTGAAGAAAATGAAGAAGGGGAAGAAGAACCACCGGCGGGGATGTCATCACTAGTTTCCACATTATTTTGCAACTCTCTTCCGGATCTCAACGTGGTCACCGCATTTACATTGTGATTGTGATATGCGTTTTGTGTGTGACCGGGATTGGGCAATGGTTGAGATGGAAGCTTTCCCTTTTCTCTCTCGCTCAACGCAGCAGTTAATTGTGCAACTTGTGCCTCAATAGATTTGATACTTTGATCGTGTGAGGCATTGTTATTCATCAAAGATTGAACATAACTTTCAAATCTTGCTGCGAATTCTGTAGATTGCTTGAGAAATGCTTCTAGACTCTTCTCGAGCGAGCTAACCTTATCATCATTTGGTTGAACTAAGTTGTTCGTTTGATTTGTATAAGGTTGTTGTTGGAAAGGTTGCTGGTTTTGAGTTTGTGAGGGTGCTTGTTGTTGTTGTGGAGGAGGTCTTTGAAAATTATTATTCCCTTGGAACTGTTGATTTGGGTGACTCCTCCACCCCTGATTGTATGTCGAAGAGTACGGATCATTTCCTTGTCGTTGCTGAAATGCAGCATTGACTTGATCCTGTCCTTGAATGGGTGTATTATAAGGACACTCTTCGGTTAGGTGCGACGGGTTCGAACAACAAGCACAAACAGTTCGTGTGGGTAGAGTAGGGGCAGGAGAAGACGATGAGATTTTGGTCTCAATGGCTTCTATCTTTTTCATAAGTGAGGCCATCTCGGCCTTCATAGCAATCGACATATCTATTTGATGTATGCCTGCCCTAGATTGACCAACTGAAGAAGATGATGTGGTCTTGGTACTCTCCCACTGAATTGTTTGCTCACTTAGGTCCTCAAGAAACTGCCAAGCTTCGTCGCTAGACTTGGAGAGAAAATGACCTTGACATATTGTTTCTAGCAACTGCTTCGTTGCTGCGTTCAATCCCTCGTATAATGTTTAGCAAAGTTGCCAATTTTCTATCCCATGATGAGGGCATTGAACAAGTAGGTCTTTAAATCTCTCGAAGCACTTCCAAAATGGTTCGGAAGGAAGCTGTGAAAATTGTATAATCTCGTTTCGGATTCTAGCAGTTTTATGATGAGGGTAGAACTTTTTCAGAAAAGCTCTCACAAACTCGTCCCAATTTCTAATGGAATGTGATGCGGTGCTGTATAGCCATTTCTCGGCTAGGTCACATAAGGTAAAAGGAATGACCCTTAGCCTTATTGCGTCATCACTTAATTGGGTTGTCTTCATCATGGCGCAAACGTTTTGGAATTTATTAATGAAAATATATGCATCTTCGGATTCCAAACCATGAAACTTAGGCAGTATATTGATGAAGTGTGGTTTTATTTCAAAGTTATCCCCATTTGCCGGTGGGGATGAAAGACATGTGGGTAAAGAAGTGCGGACGGGGTAGAAGAGATCCTGGAGCGCAACTCGTGCGGGCGCTACAACAGGCGGAAGATTCGGGTTATTCGCACCTGGCGGAGGTGGAATCATTCCCGTCGGTAAGGTATCGTTGGGGTTGCATCCCGACATACCTTCGAAAGAAGAATTTAAAGGTGGAGGTAAGGAAATGGAGGGAATTTCGACGAAGGGTTCGCCGAAGGGTTCGTTGGTCGGTACCAACGAAACACGGACTAATCGGGCGTTAGTATCCCTAGTCCAAAATGACATACACTAAAGGGTAGTGCAGTCAGAAAAAAAGAGAAAAACAGAATGTGGGGGTAAGATAACGTTAGTGAGAAGAAGTGGTGGAAGTGAGTTTGCAAGTTTTCTTTAGCGGCAAGTTGCAAGTTTTTAAAAGATTTTTCTTTTTCTTTTTCTTTTATTTATGTGAAGGTTTTGCAAAGAGGTTTTAGGAAAGGGACTCGTGACACCAATGTGTCAACCACACATGCACAATCAGGCCTAGATCTAGGGTCGCCTAGGTCTGCTAGACAGCTCCTAACTAGGGCTAGAAATAGACCTCAAACCGCCTCTTCACGGACAAGTACGGCCAGGTAAGTGGGAAGGAACCACCACTACAGTGGGCCTAATTAATAACCACTAGCCTAGACACCGTAATGTCGGTTTGGATAAACGGCTGATGCCTACCCTAGTCCTTTTCCTATTGAGCTTGCTGTCCTTAGGTCTGAGTCTAATCTTTTTTTAATTAATTGTGGTCGATGCAAAATGCTTTAGGTGTTTTCTGGGGTCCTGGGAAGGGTGATGAAATCCCCACCCAATCTGAGTTTGGTCAATTAGCCCCTTAGAGTCCGATTAAATTATGCAAAACAAATAAAATCACTTGCAATCAATTTTAGCGCGGCGCAAAGAAACCTGCAGAAATATGTTATTTAGAAGGGGAAGAAAGACTTTTTACGCAAAGAATTCCTGCAGAAAATTTTTACAGTGGAGATATGGAGGTTACAGAGGAGAGGGAGAGAAAACAAACCACACAAATTTCTAGGGCTGACGTGGCAATGAAAGCGCGGAACAGCGGCCATGGACCCTTATTTGCGGCGGAAGCGCGGCTGAGAAGAGGGATCGGGCTCTGGAAATTTTTGTACTGTTCTGCGCTTACAATTTCTCTCTGTTCTTATGCTCCTTCTTCTGTTTTGACCTTCTGTAAAACTCCAGATCCAAAAGTCTTTGCTGTTCCTGCAAGATTCAAATAGCAAACCCTTCAAACAGATCAAAGTTGATATTTTTTTATATTTTCAGATTTTTATAATTTTTAAAATTTATATCAACCCGAAAATTCACAAAAAGAAAGATTACGCCGTCCCCGGCAACGGCGCCATTTGATTGGTTGTCAAAAACTGTATTTACCGCAATCAAGAAACGGCGTCGCTTCGCAGCTAGCCGGTGAGTGCGGGTCGATCCACAGAGACGGGTAAATTCCTTTTATGTGTTTTAACGAGTTGATTCAATTTGTCGTTTTGGTTGGTTTATGAAAATCTAGATCTATCACTAAACTTAATTAATTTAATTTAAATTCTTGCTAGGGTTAGGCTTCGGGGAAGTTTTGGAGATTGACGTTTTCCTCACCGCTTTCATTGCCATATTTTAGATCTGTTAGATGTTATGATAATTTTCAATAAAGTGGATCCGAATCTTTTGGGAAGATGTTTCTTCCTCTAGATTCGCATCCTTCCTTTGTTGATAATTACCCTAACCCTCATGGAAAACACACGCAACCGGCCCTTTATACTACGGTTCATCGTTACCTCGAGGGGTAGGATGCCGTAGGGAGCGGTTGTGTGTGTATGCATGGAGTGCTAACTCTTTAGTTTAATATGGCATTGAAAGGGGTGAGAGATTTCATCTCTCAACCCTTTCCCTAAGGCTAACCCTAACAAGCGAGGAGACTACTCGCTCATTAGGGGATGATAAAACATTGAAAGAATAGAAAAAAAACACTTACTAATTTGACGGCTCCCTCCAAGCGATAAAGAACAGATCTGAATAATTATTCCCAGAAATTCTGAACTTTTATTTATTGAAAAGAGGCATAGGTTTTACAATTTTGAGATTACAATTTATAAGTAAACAGGAGAATTAGGGTTTCAGAGTCTCGCACATGCGCAATTACTTATTTGCCCCCTAAGAATCCCAACACCCGCACCGACGCCCAAGCTCAGAAAAACTCCACCGACATGCGCACTATATGGCCGCGGATCCGCGGCATTTGTTGGCTTGGGCCGCGGATCCGCGGCCCTTTAGTGGTCTTGGGCCACCAACTTTCTGTGGTTGGTTTTTCTTCTCTTGGGCTTCCTAGTTTCATTGTTCTTTTCTCTGTTGGGCTTCTTAGTGTTCTCCAGATCCTTAGTGAAAACTTGTTCGTATCTTTTGACCGTTCACTTGACATTTTTGGACCTTGTACTGTTCTTTGACTAGGCTTGACCAGGGTCCGTCTACTTGTTTATCAAAAGTCACTTTTCTGTATCAGCTTTCGTCTTTTTCACTGTATCTGCATCCAAGCCCTGTATCCTGTAACATGCAACAAACGTGCGTCAAGAGTACCTATTTACTTATAAAAAGGATAAGAATAGAGGGATGAAAAATGCAATATTATGGTTTGAACACATGTCTGATAGTCGCCATTTACTTGGCTAACGATCAACTGGTTGTCTCCATATACGAGGAGGTCTTTGATTCCCATGTCGATAGCGATCTCGAGATCTGCTATTAAAGCTTCATATTCAGCTTCATTGTTAGTCCTTGGCTCTGTTAAGGAGAGGGCATAATGCAATATCCCTCCTTGCGGAGTTATGAAGATAAGGCCCACCCCGGCCCTGATTATGGGCGTGTTTCTATTTTGTTGCTTCATGGAAGATGCTCAATCAAAGTAGAGTTCCTATTGGGAATTGTTTTCTTCTTTCTTTTATTCGATTGCGTCGAATGCATATTCGTCTGGCAATTCGCAATTTGACGTGGAGTCGGCTGGTATCGGATGCTCCGCAAGAAAGTCAACTATGTCCTGACCTTTTATAGCTTTAAGGAGTTGATACGTGACTGAGAACTCCATCAGGAGGAGGGCCCATTTGGCAAGCCTTCCTGTTAGTATGGCCCTTGACATCAGGTATTTGAGAGGATCCACCTTTGATATGAGATGGATCTCATGTGCCAAGGCGTAATGTCTGAGCTTCGTTGAAAAATCTGGCTTATCCTAACCGGTTCACGTAGGAATGGACGTAGAATACCAAAGGGAGTTTTTCATGTTCAAGCAAGTTTCAACAATACCATTGTGTCTGTTACAGATGTACGAGGTCAGGTGGTTTCTTGGTCCTCCGAAGGAGCAAGTGAAATTACTGCAGAATTGCTTAGACTAGCTGGACTTAGCGGACTGACCCCCTCTTGCTTTGTCTGCCTCCCTGTTTACCCCCGCAGCTTCGTCTAAAGCCGGCTTTAGATCAGCTAAGACGGATTTCGGTGAGTTAACAGAAGCGGTTTCAACCAACTAAGCTAGAAATGCGGAAAGGATCAGTGCCAGGCAATGCTTTTCGATAGGGGAGTAGTTGTTTTCTGCCCCAAGAGAACTTGACTCAAATAGTATAGAGCTCTCTCCTTTCCCTAATCGTTCTCTTGCGCCCATAGCGCACCTAAAGAACCCTTAAGGGTTGTTGTATATAGGATAAGGGGTTTTCCCTTAATCGGAGCGGTCAATACCGGCGGATTTTGCAAGTATTGCTTGATTTCGTCTAGTGCATTTTGGCACTTTAGATCCCAGACGAACGGGGTCCCCTTCTTCATTAAATGACTGTAGGGACGTCATTTTCAAGAGAGGTTGGTGTTCATATCATAATATTGCAATTTATATTTCCCAATTCTTATTCGTTTTATAATTAAACAGGTGCTTTTGACGCATGTCTGCTGCATGTTACAAGATACAGGTTCTTGGAGCGAATACAGTGAAAATGACAAAAAAACGATACAAAAGAGTGACTTTTGACCAACAAGTAGAAGGGTCCTAGTCAAGCCTAGATGAAGAACAGTGCAAGGTCCAAAATGTCAAAGGAAACAGTCAAAAGATCATTACAAGTTTTCACTGAAGATCTGGAGAAGACCCAGAAGTCAAATGGAGAAAAGAAGTGGAAAAATAGAAAGCCCAAGAAGCCAAGAAGAAAGCCCAGAATTTTCATGTCCTAAATCCCTTCTTTGGCCGCGGAACCGCGGCCAAACCTAGGCTGGCGCCGCGGTTCCGCGGCCATTCAAAGCCCGTGTCGGTGCAAACTTAGGGTGTCGGTGCGTCGGTGCAGATGTTGGGATTTTCCGTGGGCAAATCTGTAATTGTACATGTGCGAGAGTCTGTAACCCTAGTTTTCCTGTTTTCCTATAAATTGTAATCACAGATCTGTAAAACTCATGCCTCTTTTCAATAAACAAATTCAGATCTGTTCTGTATTATTGCTTAGAGGGAGCCATCAAATTAGTAAGTTAATTTTATTTCTTCGCTTTTAATTCTTTATTAATTAGAATGTCTTTTAATCCCCTAATGAGCGAGTAATCTCCTCGCTTGTTAGGGTTAGCCTTAGGGAAAGGTTTGAGAGATGAGATCTCTCACCCCTTTCATGCCCTTTCACAACTAAGAATTAGAACTCCATGCATGCACGCACAACTGCCCCCTACGGCACCCTACCCCTCGAGGTAACGGTGACACTGTAGTATAAAGGACCGGTTGCGCGTGTTTTCCATGGAGGTTAGGGAAATTATCGATAAAGGAAGGATAAGAATCTAGAGGAAGAAACATCTTCCCAAAAGACTCTAATCCACTTTATTGATAATTACCGTAACATCTAATAGATCAAAAAATAAGGTATTGAAAGCGGTGAGGAAACCTTTAATCTCCAAACTTCCCCTAAGCCTAACCCTAGCAAGACTTTAATTTAGATTAATTTAGTTTAGTGATAGATCTAGGTTTTAGATTTAATCAATCCAAACAACATTTGGAATCAACTCGTAAAAACACATTAAGAAAATTACACATCTCTGTGGATCGACCCGTATTCACCGGCTAGCTGCAAAGTGACGCCGTTTCTGATTACGGTTAACAAGTACATATATCTTTGCACTAATCAAATGGCGCCGTTGCCGGGGATGGCGTAAAATTTCTTTCTGTGTAATTTCGGGTTGATATAAATTTTAAAAAATTATAAAAATCTGAAAATAAAAAAAAAAGAAATAAAAAAAATTATCAATTTTGATCTGTTTGAAGGGTTATCTTTTGAATTTTGCAGGAATAGCGAAGATTCTCGAATCTGGAAATTTACAAAAGGCTGAACAGAAAAGTACATATCAGAACAGAGGAGAATTGGTGAACAGGAGCGATACAAATTTTTTCAGAGTCTGAACCCACTACTAGACCGCGGAACCGCGGCCAAGGAGCACTCCAGACCGCGGAACCGCGGCCCTTTTGCCTCTTCAGCACCTCAAATTTAGCTGGTTTGTTTTCTGTACCCCTCCTCTGCAACCTCCATATATCTCTCTGTAAAAACTTTCTGCAGGAATTCTTTGCGCTAAAAATTCTTTCTCCCCTTTCTAAATAACAGATTTTCTGCAGGTTTCTTTGCGCCGCGCTAAAAATTTGATTGCAAGTGAATTTATTGTTTTGCATAATTTAATCGGACTTTAAGGGGCTAATTGACCAAACTCAGATTGGGTGGGGATTTCATCACCCTTCCCAGGACCCCAGAAAACACCTAAAGCATTTGCATTGACCACAATTAATTAAAAAATATTAGACTCAGCCCTAAGGACATCGAGCTCAATAGGAAAAGGACTAGTATAGGCATCAGCCGTTTATCCTAACCTGACCTTGCGGTTTCTAGGCAAGTGTTTCTAGGCTAGTGGTTATTAATTAGGCCCACTATTGTGGTTCCTTCCCACTTACCTGGCACTTACCTGGCCGTACTTGTCGGTGAAGAGGCGGTTTGAGGTCCTATTTCTAGCTCTAGTTAGGAGCTGTCTAGCAGACCTAGGTGACCCTAGATCTAGGCCTGATTGTGCATGTGTGGTTGATACATTTGTGTCACAAGTCTCTTTTCAAAAAACTTCTTTGCAAAACTCTCACATAAAAAAAAAGAAAAAAAAGGGAAAATCTTTTCAAAACTTGCAACTTATCGCTCAAGGAACTTGCTACCTCACTTCCACCATTTCTTCTCATTGACGTTATCTTACCTCCACATTCTGTTTTTTTTTCTTTTTTCTGACTACACTACCCCTTTAGTGTATGTCACTTTGGACTAGGGATACTAACGCCCGATTAGTCCGTGTTTCGTTGGTACCGACCGACGAACCTTTCGACACCGAAGTCGAAATTCGCTCCATTTCCTTACCTCCACCTTCAAATTCTTCTTTCGAAAGTATGTCGGGATTCAACCCCAACGATACCTTACCGACAGGAATGATTCCACCTCCGTTAAGTACGAATAACCCGAATCTTCCGCCTGTTGTAGCGCCCACACGAATTGCGCTCCAGGATCTCTTTTACCCCGTCAGCACTTCTTTACCTACATGTCTTTCACCCCCACCGGCAAATGGGGATAATTTTGAAATAAAACCACATTTCATCAATATGCTGCCAAAATTTCATGGTTTGGAATCTGAAGATGCATATATCTTTATCAATAAATTCCAAAATGTGTGCGCTATGATGAAAACGACCCAATTAAGTGATGACGCTATAAGGCTAAGGGTCATTCCTTTTACCTTATGTGACCTAGCCGAAAAGTGGCTATACAGCACCGCATCACATTCCATTAGAAATTGGGACGAGTTTGTGAGAGCTTTTCTGAAAAAGTTCTATCCTCATCACAAAACTGCTAGAATCCGTAACGAGATTATACAATTTTCACAGCTTCCTTCCGAACCATTTTGGAAGTGCTTCGAGAGATTTAAAGACCTACTCGTTCAATGCCCTCATCATGGGATCGAAAGTTGGCAACTTTGCCAAACATTATACGAGGGATTGGACTCGGCAACGAAGCAGTTGCTAGAAACCATATGTCAAGGTCATTTTCTCTCCAAGTCTAGCGACGAAGCGTGGCAGTTTCTTAAGAATCTTAGTGAGCAAACAATTCAGTGGGAGAGTACCAAGACCACATCATCTTCTTCTGTTGGTCAATCTAGGGCAGGCATACATCAAGTAGATATGTCGATTGCTATGAAGGCCGAGATGGCCGCACTTATGAAAAAGCTAGAAGCCATTGAGACCAAAATCTCATCGCCTTCTCCTGCCCCTGCTTTACCTACACGAACTGTTTGTGCTTGTTGTGCGGATCCATCGCATCTAATCGAAGAGTGTCCTTATAATGCATCTACTCAAGGACAGGATCAAGTCAATGCTGCATTTCAGCAACGACAAAGAAACGATCCTTACTCTTCGACATATAATCCGGGGTGGAGGAGTCACCCAAATTTCGCTTGGAACCAAAATCAACAAGTCCAAGGAAATAACAATTTTCAAAGACCTCCTCCTCCACAACAACAACAAGCACCTCCACAAACTCAAAACCAGCAACCTTTCCAACAACAACCTTATACAAATCAAACGAACAATTTGGTTCAACCAAATGATGATAAGGTTATCTCGCTAGAAAAAAGTCTAGATGCATTCCTCAAGCAATCTACAGAATTCGCAGCAAGATTTGAAAATTATGTTCAGTCTTTGATGCATAACAATGCCTCACACGATCAAAATATCAAATCTATTGAGGCACAAATTGCACAATTAACTGCTGCGTTGAGCGAGAGAGAAAAGGGAAAGCTTCCATATCAACCATTGCTAAATCCCGGTCACACACAAAACGCATATCACAATCACAATGTAAATGCGGTGACCACATTGAGATCCGGAAGAGTGTTGCAAAATAATGTGGGTATTAGTGATGACATCCCCGCCGGTGGTTCTTCTTCTTCTTCTTCTTCTCCATCGTCATCTTCCCCTTCTTCATTTTCTTCACTTTCTTCTTCACCTTTTTCTTTAGAGCCTAATCTCCACCCTTCACACGGCTCTACTTCTTCTAACTCGAACGGACCCATTTCTCACAACACGAACACATCCACACTGGGATCCATTCCTACTCCACATTCTACTCCACAGACATTTGACTCAACAAATTTTTAAAATGCTCCATTTCCAAACAGGTTGAGTCCCAATAAACCAACTGCACAAGTGGAGAAGATTGTGGAGTTATTTAAGCAGGTTAGCATAAATATACCTCTCTTGGATGCAATCCAACAAGTCCCTTCATACGCGAAAATCTTAAAGGGCTTATGCACCTCGAAGAGAAAGGCATCTCAAGTACCCAAGAAAGTGCTAGTGGCTAGTGTAGTGAGCAATGCTATTAACCACCATCAAACCTTACCCCAAAAACGAAAGGACCCCGGCTGTCCTACGATTTCAATCACAATTGGGGATAAGAAAATTAATCGAGCACTTTTAGATCTTGGGTCTAGTGTTAACCTGCTTCCCTACTCCGTGTACGAACAATTAGGGGTTGGAGAGTTGAAACCCACTCGTTGTACTCTCCAAATGGCTGATCGATCAATCACCCATCCAAGGGGTGAGCTAGAGGATGTGTTGATCAAAGTTGGGGAGTTTATATTCCCCGTCGATTTTATTGTTATGGATACAAAACCTGTTGCTAACCCACGGAACCAAATTCCGGTGATCCTCGGTCGACCATTTTTGGCTACTTCCAATGCTGTAATAAACTGTCGCAATGGCTCCATGACTCTATCCTTTGGGAAGATGTCTAGTGAGTTCAATATTTATAAGATGGGAAGTCTGCCCCCCGTGCCTAAAACTAGTACACGAGAAGTTTGCTCTGTTCATGAAATCACGCAGGAGGATTGCGAGCTTGAAAGATTTTTATTTGATGAAAACAGTTTTGACGCCACTAGTGCGTCCCTCCTTGAGCCTACCACCGTTGACACAACCGATATGGATTATGAATGTTTCACTTTTTCGGATGATGACGACTCACAGCCCGAATATGAGTCTTTTGAATTTTTGGATGAGTTAGTCGAACCATCCGAATCGGTTGTTTGCAGTGATTTCGAACCTGTGTTGGAGTCCTTTGAGTTCGAGTTAGATTCCGCAATGATTCTTTCGCCTCCGAAACTCGAACTCATGTCCTTACCGCCCCACCTTAAATATGCTTACATAAGTGAGAATGAGACTTTTCCCATTATAATATCAGCCTCTCTAGCCCTCGAGCAAGAGAACGCTATTTTAAAAGTCTTACAAGATAGGCGGCAAGTTTTCGGTAGGACTATGGCGGACATCGAGGAGATCAGTTCCATTATAATTGAATATCATATGCAATTGATGGATGATGCCAAGTCAATAGAGGACCCACAGAAACATTTTGGGGGTATTGTGGTTAGTCAACCTCCTCCTTTAGAAGTTGAACCACCCCTATTTCTTTTAAGAAGCTACGAGAATGCCAACATTCCACTGATTGCTGATCATTCACATTCTCATTTAGATGCATCACCACCTTCTGTATATTCACCTCCACACCTTCCATACCACCACTTCTATCTTCCCCAATTCTTTGTGAATCGCTACAACTTATTCTTCCACCAACCAATACTCTTTACTGATAAATTTTTCAACTGGTTGGTATTGACGTTTGGTCTATGCAAAGTTTGGCAGTAATGTATAACATAGTTTAAACGAAGTTTGGGGGAGGGCCTTTTTTTATATATTTTTGTTTTTCTTAACAATAAAAAAAATTTGTAAATAAATAAACAGGGAAGTGCCGGTATTTTGACCCTCTAGGTTTAGTATGACAGTGAGGACACTGTCAAGTTCAAGTTTGGGGGTATGCTCGGTACGTCTTCTTCCTTCGCATTCATTTGTACATATTTTTGCATTTGCATACTTATTTGAAAACCCATAAATATCTGAAAAATTTCAAAAATTATAAAAATTGTTGTATTCAATTTTGGCCATATTTGATTTGAGTTTGACAGATAGGTTAACTGGTTAGGAACAACTAGATCTTAGACTTAGTGAATTAAAAACCCTAAAAATAACATTCCTTAAAGTTTAACAGTAGAAAGTATATGCCTTGTAGTTTATTTAGAAATAGGCAAATTTTGGGTTCACTTCTTGGGTTAAGTTAAAATGAGGAAAGAGTATTGATGTTCTTATTAGAGTATAAGTTTGAAAAATGGTTCTTAACTTAAGTCTAGATTCTGAAAACGTATACCCTACAACTTGCACAATCACGCATCTTGAAACTTGGAATAGTAGAAGAGACCTTGAAATGCTCTTGTCTAAAGTCCTTAGTACGAAGAAAATAAAAAAAAAGTGTGAATAAAGAATAAAAAAATGGACACTGGTTTTTGTGATTACTTAAGGCTGCAAAAATAGAAAAATATTTAGCGAGGGTGCTTCATCACCTAATGCCTTAGACCAACTGGTTTGGGAGTCACTGCTAAAGCCTTGGGTGTTGCAAAACTAGGAAGTATGCTTTAAAGTGCTAACGCATCTTGTAATCGGTCGTTGGTACCTCAAGAAGTATTAATGGTCGCATGAAGGATGTGTAAGCGAAATTCAATTAAAAATTCACCTACTGATAAGTACTTTGGACAACGGACAAGAGCATGATTGCTTGATTTGAATTTCCAAGTGTAGGGGTGATCTATACATACACGTGGGGATATGTGATTAGAGTTTAGATAAGAGAAAGGGATGAAGAATAGAACTTATATCTTTAATAGAGTTGATAGAAATTCCTAAGTAGAGATGAAACCCTAGAAGGAAGACTTAAGAGATGCCGAAAGCTAAGTAGGTCTACATAACATATATAATCTTAAGTTAGATGATTAGGAAGTGTGAAGAATGTGGGTGGATGATTCGCGAGTCAAAAGATAATAGAATTCCATCTTAGAAAACCTAATTGGAGAACAAAAGTCAATGGGCTGAGTTGATAGGATTTTGTGGGTGTAATCCGCTGAAAACCCTCAGGAGACAACACTCCTCCTACTAGGGACACCTAGAGGTTTAACGGCTTGTTGCACGAGCTCAGTGCAATCGCGTTTCCCTGCGAAAGTGCGGTTAGGATTTTAGTGAATAAAAATAAGTTTGCTCGAGGACGAGCAAAAGATAAGTTTGGGGGTATTTGTTCATATCATAATATTGCAATTTATATTTCCCAATTCTTATTCGTTTTATAATTAAACAGGTGCTTTTGACGCATGTCTGCTGCATGTTACAGGATACAGGTTCTTGGAGCGAATACAGTGAAAAAGACAAAAAAACGATACAAAAGAGTGACTTTTGACCAACAAGTAGAAGGGTCCTAGTCAAGCCTAGATGAAGAACAGTGGAAGGTCCAAAATGTCAAAGGAAACAGTCAAAAGATCATTACAAGTTTTCACTGAAGATCTGGAGAAGACCCAGAAGTCAAATGGAGAAAAGAAGTGGAAAAATAGAAAGCCCAAGAAGCCAAGAAGAAAGCCCAGAATTTTCATGTCCTAAATCCCTTCTTTGGCCGCGGAACCGCGGCCAAACCTAGGCTGGCGCCGCGGTTCCGCGGCCATTCAAAGCCCGTGTCGGTGCAAACTTAGGGTGTCGGTGCGTCGGTGCAGATGTTGGGATTTTCCGTGGGCAAATCTGTAATTGCACATGTGCGAGAGTCTGTAACCCTAGTTTTCCCGTTTTCCTATAAATTGTAATCACAGATCTGTAAAACTCATGCCTCTTTTCAATAAACAAATTCAGATCTGTTCTGTATTATTGCTTGGAGGGAGCCATCAAATTAGTAAGTTAATTTTATTTCTTCGCTTTTAATTCTTTATTAATTAGAATGTCTTTTAATCCCCTAATGAGCGAGTAATCTCCTCTCTTGTTAGGGTTAGCCTTAGGGAAAGGTTTGAGAGATGAGATCTTTCACCCCTTTCATGCCCTTTCACAACTAAGAATTAGAACTCCATGCATGCACGCACAACCGCCCCCTACGGCATCCTACCCCTCGAGGTAACGGTGACACCGTAGTATAAAGGACCGGTTGCGCGTGTTTTCCATGGAGGTTAGGGAAATTATCGATAAAGGAAGGATAAGAATCTAGAGGAAGAAACATCTTCCCAAAAGACTCTAATCCACTTTATTGATAATTACCGTAACATCTAATAGATCAAAAAATAAGGTATTGAAAGCGGTGAGGAAACCTTTAATCTCCAAACTTCCCCTAAGCCTAACTCTAGCAAGACTTTAATTTAGATTAATTTAGTTTAGTGATAGATCTAGGTTTTAGATTTAATCAATCCAAACAACATTTGGAATCAACTCGTAAAAACACATTAAGAAAATTACACATCTCTGTGGATCGACCCGTATTCACCGGCTAGCT
The DNA here is from genome assembly GCA_030015575.1 of Agapanthus africanus. NCBI lineage: Eukaryota > Viridiplantae > Streptophyta > Magnoliopsida > Asparagales > Amaryllidaceae > Agapanthus > Agapanthus africanus. The sequence continues at coordinate 385,967,980 of JASDDO010000019.1, read as the reverse complement.
GCAAAGTGACGCCGTTTCTGATTACGGTTAACAAGTATATAATTTTTGGACAAATCAGTTGGCTATGGACCACCAGATATATACGAGCTTTCTTGAAGAGATCACAACTGTTTGAGAATTCTTAGCGTGGGTATTTCCATAATCGCCTTGATCTTTGAGGGATCGATTTTGATACCCCGGTTCTGCATGATGGATCCTAGGAATTTGCCTGAGGAGACTCCAAACGCGCATTTTAGAGGATCCATCTTCAGATATACTTCTAAAGACGTCGGAACACTATTTTTAGATATTCCCAATGCTCCCCGTGAGATCTGCTCTTTACCACAAGGTCGTCAATGTAGCATTCGACGATCTCCTGTATGAGGTCATCGAAGATCTTCGTGATGGCCCTTATAGCAGAATATGCCAGCGTTTTTTAAACCGAAGGGCATCACCTTATAGCAGAATATGCCCAGCGGAGTCCGGAAGGCGGTATGTTTTTGGTCTTCAGGATGAATTTTTATTTGATTGTATCGTGAAGATCCATCCATGAAGGAGAAGACTTCGTAGGTAGAAGTGTTATCGATCATCAGCTTAGTAACAGGTACTGGAAAGTCATCCTTCGGGAAAGCTTTGTTGAGGTCCCGAAAGTCCACGTAAATGCGCACCGTCCCATTCTTCTTCATTAATGGAACGATGTTAGCGATCCAGTCGGGATATTGAACTTCTTGGATGAAGCCGGATCGATTAGTTTCTTGAATTCAGCGTTGATACTCATCTCAAGTTCGAGTCGCATTCTTCTTGGCACCTGTTTTACTGGCTTTATATCTGGAGATAAAGCCAGTTTATGTACTGCCACCTTTAGATCTAGACCTGGCATTTCGGAATAGTTCCACGCGAAGCAGACTTTATATTGCATGAGAACGTCTTTTAATGTGGCTACCTGTTTTTCATATAGTAGCTCATTGACGAAAGTCGGCCTCAGAACATTTTCTTTCTTTATGTCAATCTTTCTTAGGTTGTCTGTCGTAGTGTGTATCCCATCATCCAGCTCTTTTGGTGCTGGTGGAAACTCGGAGATCACCCCATCTTCGTCTTCATTTGTGAAGCACATGTGGAAGTCATCCATAGTCTCATGCCCTCCCTCTTTTGAGAGTGAAACGACTCTGAAATCTCAATACGGAAATTCTTCTGTTGCTATACAGAAAAGAGTTTGACAGCTTGTGTATGAGTTATAAGTCACTTTTTCTAAATAAAAGAAAGAAGACACTTGTAGCTCACTGGTAAATCCTTTGTACTGTTGTGACGTAGCCTGTGTGTTCGATTCCCGTCAGACACAATTTTTTCTGATTTTTCATTTTAACTTTTTAGAAGCCCAAAATATTGCACGTGCAATACACAGGAAAATGAAAAGTTCAGAAAAATCAAACATGTGGAAAATGGTGTAAATATTGAGTTTATCAGATAGCGCGAATCTCGAGGCAAATGCTTCAAGATCGGCCGGCCAAACTTGCCCATGGGTCGGCACCGACGGTTTAGATGGGGCGAAAATGCTCCGTGCTTTGCACACATGACTCTTCACCTCCTCTTAACTCCTCTGCACTGTTTGATTTCTCTGCAACCAAACAGAGACCCTTCATTTCACAATTTAACACCATTTTAATGCATTTTAATCCACAATTTTAATTGCCAAACCCTAATTCTCCACTATAAATACCACTCCACACTTTAGCTCAGCACCATTCTGAAAATTCTAGCCAAAACTCTTTAAAAAGTTCCTAAGTGCAAGTGGAGTTAGCGAGTAAGTTGGTTCCGGCGAAGATCGAAACCAATTCCGGAGCTTCCGCGACGCCCCGAAGCATCCCTCTTCTTCCTCACTCTTTCTTTGAAATTTCTAAACTGTAAGTCCCTCCCAATTCTCCTCCTTTTCATTGATACTCATTTTAAATCAAATATCGGTAAAAGTGGAGTTATTACCGATATCATCTTTTCTAAAACCTATAACTCCATTTTCTTTTATCATTTGGTCAAACCAATTTTACCACTTCACTTGTAATCTTAATACTAATGTTTAGAATCAAGTTTAACCAAGAATCTCATGTGAAACAACCATAATTGAACTTTTACATTAAAATACCTTGAACTTTGTTATCACACATTTTCGACTAATCGTTTAAATAATACCTTTATGAAAAACTTCACAGGGTAACGACCTACCCCACACGCACACTTGGTTTCATAGCGTGATGCCTAATTGTAAGTATTTTTGGTTCGAAAATAGTATTTATAATAAAATACTACATAATTTAAAACTGGGTTTCTTTTAAAACAGTATTTTAAACTCTTTTGCAATTATGCATCTACAACCCTCTTTAGGGGACCCGCTAATGGATGGTGTGGATTATCGCACATCCTGGGGATAGTAGAGCGAGATGCAGCTCCTCACGGAGCATTCAATCTCAAAAGGATATAAATACGGTTTTTAAGAAAAACGAATTTCTAAATAAAACTAATTTTAAAAATTATATAAAATTATAAATCCATATTGTCAAATTATAATAAACCTATATTTTTTCTAAAAATGAAAGATTAACAAATGTTAATAAAATACCATTAAGTTATAAAAAAGACTAGTTTTCAATAAAATACCATAAACTTTCAAAAACTAGGTCTTCATCATTAAAATACCTTAATACTTAAAACACATGCTCATGAAAACCCTAAGTAATATAAAAACCCCTCGGGGTTTTATTTTTAATCTATATTAATATATTTTTTCATAAAACCCCCTTGAAATATATAAAACACTATTTTAAGGACTTTAGTAAATATAGGTTTAAGCGGGATCAATTCTCTTGAGCCCTAGGGAGCCGGAGAAAGTGGGTGCTTTCCTATTTAAGGTAGACAACTTAACGGTGCTATCAATGGTAATTGTCTTGAAAAAAACACAAATCCTTCCATCCATGTGCAGCAGTTGCTGATAATTCTCAAACCTAAGAATTCAAGAGTTAAATCAATACATGTGTCGGACTCAGTCTGAGTCCAACCACAAACCTGAATCCAAAATCAAACACAAATACTTGATCATGAACTTGAACACTCGAAATCAACATCAAGTTCAGACATGCATACTTTGACTTGAACTTAACATGAATACCAGAACACAATGGTTGCTACTGAAACTGACTTGACTCGAACCATGAATACAACTTAACATGAATACATGAACACTTGACACGAATACTTGATATTGATATGAACTCAATCTTGCTACTTGATGTATTCATGGATTCGAGAAAGTCTAGTAAATTTAATTGTAACGTAGAATACGGGGTGTTGGGGTAGTTCATGTGTGAATCCAACGAAATCTCAGGAGTCCCCTAGATCATGAATCGATTTCTACTAACACAAGAAAGTTATCATGAGAGCCCGTATTTCCTTTCTCCTGAATTATAGCCTGTTGAGTTTGGAATACTTCAACACTAGGTGGAGTCCCGTTACTAACACTTGATTCGGGTCCGTGGTTCCTTACCCCTGGATTACAGCCTGTTAGGTTCGAGAGTACTCTTGAAATTAGTTTACATTCATCCTTGAACTTACGTTACATTAGTTTACCCATGTAAAGACCTTTTAGGACACTTACATTCACTTCATATCCACTATACTTACACCACACGACCATGCTATACTATGCCCATGTTATTTTTCCATGATATATATAGAGAACTGCATGTTAAATTGAATTGCCATGCTTACAGTAAATAACATGTTTAAACAACATATCTCCTAGTCCATTAATTCATGATATACATTTTTATCATTATTCTTTATACTTCATACCTATTTCTTGGGGACTTACCAAGCAAAAGTTCGCTGACGGGCATTCCACCCATCTTTGTTTCTTGGAATGTTCGTCAGATACTGTGGAGACTGAGGAAGTGGACACCACCGAGGAGGAGCACGATCAGATCACGATTCAGGACTAGACTATTTATCTTCTCTTTTAGTTTATGTATGCCACCTATTTAGGCATTTCTCTTCTTGTATTTTCTTTCAGTTGAACTCATGTATTGTAAATGTATCAAGTTGAATGTGGATAAAGTTGTTGAAGTTTAATCTCATGTTTATTTCTTGTCATCTTATATTTCTCATTTTACGCTTAGCGTATTTATTCTGGGAAATGACCTTCTCTAAATAAATACATCGCGGGCTTGCCACGTCACTGTTTCTGTCTATTGGGAAGCGGGGCGTGACAGGTTTTGTTGATAGCCCATGCAGAGAAGTTCTGCATGAAGTCTTAAGCAATGTATCACAAGATATATGAAATTCAACAACTTTACATTCCTTGTAATTGAATTTCCGTTAAATCTATCATAATCTTTCTTCTCTATCTAAGGTGATGGATTCTCCCAACAACCCTAACACCAACGTCAATAGAAATACACCACTACAACCTACCTTTACCGTTCTACCACCTCCACCTATCGTAGCCGCTCCACTCACAGAACAGACGATACTTTTAGAGGCTACAAAAGCCCACTTTAGGGTCAGCAGGCTCAAAGCATGATTTTATAGGAGCAGACTGTTCTCCTTCAACAGAGTTTCATCCGCTCTGAAGCAGAAGCACCGGGAGTGAAACAATTTAGAGCATTACATCCGAAGAACTTCTCAGGGAAAGAAAAACCGCTTGAAGCCGAGGAATGGGTTCAGAGCATAGAAGACGACCTATCCGCAGCCCAAGTTCCAAAGGTGGCTTAGGTCAGAATAGCAAAACTCCAGCTTACTGACAATACCAAAGTCTGGTGGAAGGTCGAGGAGAGTTGTCTTGATCATCCGATCTAGTGGAATACTTTCCGTGATCTCTTTGATGCCATGTTCATTCACCTACAACAAGGATTCATGTGGGATAAGTAAGTGGATGGGTATGATGCAGAATTCACCATGCTCAGGAGATTCGCCACCCATCTAATTCCTACTGCAGAAATCAGAGCCAGGCGCTTCCAGCAAGGATTAGACCATGAGGTTCAGGCTGCCTTAGCAACGGGAGAATACTTAACATATGAAGCAGCTTTGAAGTCAGCCTGTCGCTATGAAGCTGTCATTAAGAAAAAGGGAAGACCACAGACGGTCGGTATGAAACGTCCCGACAACTAGATTACTGGAGGAGCCTCTTCTAGGCTAACTCTCCAAGCACCAACTATGAGGCCAGGAGGATCATTTTCCAAGACTGAACCAAACTTCTGTATCTATTGTAAGAGACCGGACACCAAGTCAAGGATTGTGGTCGAGCAAATGGTCTTTGTTTAATATATGGATCACCCTCACACGCTGTATAAACTTGCCCACACAATCAAACTGGCCAGCCCCCGCAGCTAGACCAACTATTCAAGCTCCACCTACTCGGTTAGCTCTTCATGCACCACCTCCACACGAACCACCTTTACCTCGTCAGCCATCGATGTACCAGCATGCACAGAAAAATATGTAAAGACGTCAGGCTTTCACTTTGGCGGCTATAGAGGCCGAAGCTATAGGTCTAGATAACACTGGTAAATCTCATTCCATCTTTTCAGCCTTTTCAAATTCTTGCATCCTTTCGTTCTTTCATCTACCCAAACATTTTCATGAACTTTCGGTACAATATCAGTAGTTCCTTCAACCACTGCTTTAATCATATATTTCTTGAACCTGTTACAACATCCTTGTATAAATTTCGAGGACGAAATTTTTCAAGAAGGGTAGAATGTAACGACTCTGAAATCTCTGTACGGAAATTCTTCTGTTGCGATACAGAAAAGAGTTTGACAGCCTGTGTATGAGTTATAAGTCACTTTTGCTAAATAAAAGCAAGAAGCCACTTGTAGCTCATTGGTAAAGCCTTTGCACTATTGTGACGTAGCTTGTGTGTTTGATTCACGTCAGACACAATTTTTTTCTGATTTTTCTTTTTAACTTTTTTGAAGCCCAAAATATTGCACGTGCAATACACGAGGAAATGAAAAGTTCAGAAAAATCAAACATGTGGAAAATGGAGTAAATATTGAGTTTATCTGATGGCACGAATCTCGAGGCAAATGCCTCAAGATCGACCAGCCAAACTTGCACATGGGTCAGCGCCGACGGTTTAGATGGGGCCAAAATACTCCATGCTTTGCACACATGACTCTTCATCTCCTCTTAACTCCTCTGCACCATTTGATTTCCCTACAATCAAACAGAGACCCTTCATTTCACAATTTAACACCATTTTAATGATTTTTAATCCACAATTTTAATTGCCAAACCCTAATTCTCCACTATAAATACCACCCCACACTTTGGCTCAGCACCATTCTAAAAATTCTACCTAAAACTCTCTAAAAAGTTCCTAAGTACAAGTGGAGTTAGCGAGCAAGTTGGTTCCGGCGAAGATTGAAGCCAGTTCCGGAGTTTCCGCAATGCCCTGAAGCATCCCTCTTCTTCCTCACTCTTTCCTTGAAATTTCTAAACCGTAAGTCCCTCCCAATTCTCCTCCTTTTCATTGATACTCATTTTAAATCAAATATCGGTAAAAGTGGAGTTATTATCGATATCATCTTTTCTAAAACCTATAACTCAATTTTCTATTATCATTTGGTCAAACCAATTTTACTACTTCACTTGCAATCTTAATACTAATGTTTAGAATCAAGTTTAACTAAGAATCTCATGTGAAACAACGATAATAGAACTTTTACATTAAAATACCTTGAACTTTGTTATCATACCTTTTCGACTAATCATTTAAACAATACCTTTAGGGAAAACTGCAAGGTTACCTGAGACGGCAACAAGGTTTTGGGAGGTATCGTCCATGCCAAATTCAAAAATTTGTCATTCTAGCTAACCCTAACATCAAATCGTTAACTAGAAATCGACGGAAAAACATATGCAAACACTTTGCAAGTCTAATGAGCAAGGAATACAACCTTTGTAGACCGGTCCTTCACTTCAATAGCTCCGTGTAGTAGTCCCCTTCGCAGCGATCGTGAACTCCAGACTCTAGAAAGGCTCCCTTGAAGAAACGAACATGCTTTCTTTGAAGACTTCGAGGCTGAAGATGATCTACGTCGAGGAGACAATAACCCAAGCTATCTCTTCACTAATTACGGAATTAGTGAAGCAAACACCCTATACTAAATGGCAAGTAGTAGAGGATGATGAATTAGGAAGTGGGCTCACTTTAGATTTGATTTTCTCACACTTTTTCTCATACCTCCATTGAAGCTAGAAAGCTTTTTGAGAGGAAGAAGAAGAAGAAGAAGCAACTCATCAAGTGAGTATGAATTGAGTGAGGTTAGAATTGCAACCATGGTGAGTTAGTGTCATGCCTAATTCATGTAGAGAATAAACCATAGCTATGAGTTAAGGATTGGGTTAACAAATATCTTAAGGTGGACAAACAAGTGGACTTAGTCAATGAAACCTACAAGCTTCTACAAGCTTTGAACCATGACTCATTATCCATATGTTTAAAATCCTTAAGACAAATAAAACCCTAATTTAACCAAGCATGGTTTGTGTCTCATACTAACTATGTTGCAAGTGTAACCTAGCATGACACACTTATATATATCACATATATTTTGTGCCAAAAAGAAAATAATACATATATCACATATATGTAAAGTATATCTAATATGAGAAAAAAAATCATAAGTGAGCTAATACCAGTTAATGTAATGTAATATATCAAATATATAATTATACATTAGATTATCAAATCAACTCTTGATTTAATAATCCGGCTATATCACCTATAACCGACTAATATCATATGAATCAACTTATCGAATCAACACTTGATCCGATAACCCGGCTATATCATATATAATCAACCGACATCTCATATCGCGAGAATAGAATACGATATCTCATATCGTATCAATCTCGGTCCTGCACATATCACATATGTGCTCCTACTCCGTTTCGCTTGAGCCAGGAAACTCCTGTGTAGGACTCTAAAGACTCGTCAATACGCCGGCAGCAGGTGATGATCATATCAAAGACCCATAAGCTGCAAGCGGTCTGCTAAACGTAACGGCCACCCGGGTATTGAGCGATCAGAAGATCAACAAGCAAGCCTTCTCACACTCCTGCGAATCCAATCAGTAACACTACCGTACAGTCCGGTCTCTTCATCTGATATATCGCATATCTCATATAGGGGTGGTAAACGTCAGATCCCAGTAACTCCATAAGTCGTGTCGATATGAGGCTCATAACGGGTCGAGAAACTACTGATAACACTTACCAGTAGATTTCTGAAGCAGCCTTGGCCAAGGACTTCCTGTTATAGCCAATCGAGCACAGCGCAACATCAACTCCCAATACTGGGAGAGACAAAACCCCTCCTATCGCTCATTGCCTCCATGTGACTCGGGACTGTACCCAAAAGCCACCGTTTTGCACGTTCTCTTGAACGTGGAAAAGTGGAAATCAAAGCACAGTGGGAATCACACAAGACTCTATGACGATCTCGGGTCTACAGACTAACCTGTACCAGTGTCACCAAAGAACTGCCATCTGACGTTAGGTATAATACCATCTGGGAGTTCTCGGCGAGTCAGTTCAGTGTACCCAATCTCCACTGAGCACTCGTATACTGTCTCTGATGTCAAACACCAATGGATATGGGATCATCCATCGCCCATCTATATGGGTCGAGAAGCTATACGCTAGTCTACTCTGGTATATCGATGCCCTGTCTCGATACACCTACGACTAGGAACATTTGAAGGATGTACTTAGCGACTACACTGTCCCCACCAGTATGATCTGCATCATAGTCCTGGTAGTCAAGTACTCATCCTAAGGGTTTTATCAACATGTAACATAGAGACAATCAGTGTACATGTTAAGATAAAGAGCAACCAGATAGCATACTATCATGTCGAGCAAAAAAGTCCTCCATGTATATGTCCAAGCATCCACTACAATATACATCGTATGCACAGTAATGGCCTCTAGGGCATACATATAACTAACAATCTCCCACTTGCACTAGGGCCATATGTTGTAGTATCCAATACCCAACAATCAGCGGTGGTTGAAGTATCTTATACTTAACCATCCCATAAAAGTCTCTCCTGGGAATAGGCCTTTGTGAGTGGATCCGCTGTGTTGTCCTCTGTAATCTACTCTCCTATCCTCGATCTCCTTGGAGATCATCCATCTCCATGATCAGGTGATACTGCCTAAGAATATGTCTGGATCACAGATGGGATGGGGGTTCCTAGGCCTAAGCCACAACTCCATTGTCACACAATGGTGGGAATGAAGTTCATCTCATGAACTTTTATACATCCAGATTACCTCTTTGGTAGCATCCTTGGTAGCAATGTATCCAGCCTTTATCGTCTAGTATGTCACGGTATCTAGCTATGAACTCTTCCAACATACCGTCCCTCCACTTAGGATAAAGACAATGCCTGTGACTGACATTCAGTCGAGCTTACCACCCTGAAATCTATCCAGTGATTCTCCCCAGGTTCGATTGATACCATCTCACTACACCTAGTGAGAATCCTAACATCCGCTTAGATCTATCTCATAGATCCAAACCCCAGGATTTAGGAGGTATCACCTTGATCCTATATGGAGAATCTTTATGATAAGAGGAGATTGACCGATTGTAGCATAGGAAACTCCTTTCCTATCAAGAGTATGTCATCTACGTACAATACGAGGATCACCACCATACTCCCTAGTACCTTTTTGTATATACAAGGTTCATCTACCATTTTGATAAAGTCAAACACTTTGACTACTACAACAAAACAGATGTTCCAACTCCGCGATGCATGTTTTATCCTATAAAGCAACTTGCACACGTTTCCGCTGCTCCCACTGTCTAAGAGGACCTCTGGCTGTGTACTTATAGACGCACTCTTCTAAATCACCATTTAGAAAAGCAGTCATGACACCCAACTGCCAGATATCGTAGTCATGGTATGTAGCAATGGCAAGTAGGATCTGGATGGACTTGAGCATAGGGTCTAGAAAAGGCTTCATCATTATCTACATCTGGTCGATGACGAGAACCTTTTGCAACAAGTCTTAGCTTTGAAAGTCTTAACTTTTCCATGTACACCAAGTAATCTTCTCAAGATATACTTGCTCCTGATGGGGATTTAACCATTCAGATAAAGCAACCAAAGTCCATACTTTGTTGGTGTAAATGGATTCCATCTCAGATCACTTAGCATTCAGCCATTCTCACAGAGTCCCCACTCCTGATGGCCTGCTCGAAACTAGTTGGGTCATCATCTCATGATGCAATCCTCACTCCCACTGTCATAGAGAAAACCAAAGTATCTCTCAGGTGGGTGAGGAACCTTACCAGATCAGCGGAGAGGCTGAAGTTCGTTGGGATCTATTAAATCCTCCGGTTCTACCAAATCATCAGCTGTAGTTTGTATAGCTGGAACTCCTTCTAGTTCTACCTCATGACCACTAATTTCTTCACAAGAAATTCCCTTTCCAAAAGATGGCATGCTGAGAAACAAAACACCTTTTGCTCCTCAGTATGGTAGAAAATATTCCCTTGTGAATGCTTGGGATATCCAACAAACTTCCACAAAACTGACCTTGCCTCGAGCTTGTCCGTATTTTTCTTTTAGACATAGGCCGGACAGCCCAAAATCTTAACATCCTTAAGAGATGGGCTCTTCCCATACCATATCACATATGGAGTGGTAGGCACCTGATTTGATTGGAACCCTATTCAATAGGTATGCAACTTCTCAAGTGCATAACCCCCAAAAAGAAATAGGCAACTCAGTAGTACTCATCATAGAGCACACCATATCACATAGGGTGCAATTGCTCCACCCCGACACACCGACGTGCTGTGGTGTATACAAAGGAGTAATGCTGAGAGAGAATCTCATTCTCCTTTAAAATAGTCCAGGAATTCCGTGCTCAAATATACTCCTCCCTGGTCACATCAAAGGACATAATACTTATACCCGTTTTGGTTCTCTACTTCTAACTTATATTCTTTGAATTTCTCAAAAGGTTCAGACTTGTGTTTCAACAGGAATATATGTCTGAATCTTGTGAGATCATCAGTGAATGTAATGAAGTACAAAGAACCAGTCCTGGTATGTGTAGACAGGGGACTTACATACATCATCATGTATCAATCCCAAGAGTTCACTAACTCTTTCTCTGTTTCCAATAAACGGAGCTATGGTCATTTTATCCTTGTGACATGACTGACAAATTTCACAAGATGTAAATTCAAACAGATTTAAATATGCATCGTTATGTAACTTAGCTAGTCGGGTCGCATTGATATGACCTAATCTACAATACCTCAAGAAGGATTTGTTCATTTCTGAACTCTTCCTCTTGTGTGTGTTCTGTATGTTAAGAACTGTGGTTTGATTTAGAACGTATATACTTTTAGATAACGTGCCTGAACCGATCAACTCTTGATACAGGAAATGTTCAAAACATTATCCAAGAATACAATATTATATCCTTCTTTACTAAATAACGAGACTGATATGATGTTGTATATCAGGTTCGGTATCTAATAACATTCATTCAGAATCAATGTATTTGGTAATACAGGGTGATAACTGCCAACATACTTGGCTGCAACACTTTCACCGTTTCCAACTCTTGAAACTTATCACCCGTTCTCAGTTCTCTACCTATCTGTAGCCCATGTAACAGATTACATATATGAGACCTAATCCGGTATCTCATACCCAGGACGTAAAGGATACTGAGAAACAGTTCTCGGTAATGAACACACCCGAAGAAGATGCATCAGCATGAATTTTCTTCATTTGGGCGGCACGGGAATCCTGGTAATCCCCTACTCGGTCTTATAACAATTATAAGATGGAGCGGGACCAACGTTCCCCAACTCAGTATAACAAGCGGGTTCGGTTAATACATTCGTATTATTATCTTGATTAAGGCGTCACATGGTCGCTACCAGGAGAGAGAGAGAAGAAAACACTCAGCGTATACTCTTACAAGATTAGATTGGTTATTAATATATCTAATCAGGATGGCTCCCACAGTTTTAGTCAAATCTTCCTTCAAACCCTAAAAGGAAAGACTAGCCGGAATTAATTACACCCTACAAGTTCGCCAATCTTTCGGCCAGTCCAGTGCCGGTATTTTGAGGGAGGTTCCCCGTGCTTTCGCACGGACCTAATTAAAATAAATCTCATTTTCCCAGGGGCGTAACCCCGTTAACACCTTTCTAGACACCTACTTGATCGGCTAATTGTAATGTGTAAAACTCTCACAGGAGTAACTCTTACTCGCAGTGCGTATCGGGATCCAACTATCTCATAGAAGGTACGCAATCTCATTGCAAATTTCAACACTTGAAATTCCCGATAATATTTTGCCCCTAGCGTCCTATGACCTTGACGCAGGCCAACAAACCATAGTCCGCTAGTCAAGTTCAACCCATACATTTCCCGATTGAATTAAACTCACCCACACGACTCTTGACGCGGGCCAACAAAGTCATACGACTACCCTAACTCAATCGCATCATATGCTTTAGCAGATAAGCAAAAATAGCTACCGCACACTACGCCTTGACGCAGGCCAACAAACGTAGCACAAATACTATGAAGTACTTATCTGAAATGACGGAGGGCTACGACAGGTTTTTAAGAAAACCTTTTACGTAATGAACTTGATATCGTCGTCGAATCGAGTGATTTTGAAAAAGGAGTGCTTTTGACGCTTTTAATAGTTTTGCTAAAGAGGTCACTCCCGGTGAAGGGATCTCGGCTCTTTCCTTATCGAATAAGGTACAGGATATTTCACAAATACCACTATGCAAAGCAAAAACTATAAAAGAAATCAAAAGACAAACCGAGTTTGTAGCATCTGCTAGTTTCGCTAAAGAGGTCACTCCCAGTGAAGGGATCTCGGTTCTTTCCTTATCGAATAAGGTGCTGGATATTCTACAAGGAATACCGCTATGCAAAGCAAGATCTAGAGCTACCAGTTTTTAAAACAAGTTTCTACAATATCTTTTAGGTTTCTTTTATTTCATTAATCTCATTAATGAAGTCCCATTTATTATGCTTCCCAAGCATCACATATGAAACGAAAGCAACAATATATAATTATATCTCATATATATATATATAATATAGGCATTCATCTCAGAATATAATTAATGATCACATCACAGAATATCGCAGCAAAACACAACATATGAAATATTGGATATACTAGGATTTCCGGGTTTTATTGTAAGCCTGTATAAAACACGGATTCCACGGTCGTGATGAATAGCCAATCCCACACCCCTAGACCCCCTACGAGAGCGGCAAGCAACCCTGTCAATTCTAGAGTTAGGAGACCCAGTCTCGACTCCTCGAGATGGTCTCCCACTGGACCCTAGAACCCGGTTACTTGTGCTCCCCGCCTTGGGTCTATCCTAATACAGAAAAGTAAATAATATACAATGGTGATATCATCCTCAACCCGGAATTGCCCCAATAAAAGAATATTACATACAATGAATTTTACATGAATGAAAATAAAAAAACTCTCATCTCACATAAAACCCCCGGCTATTCAAAACACGACGATCCAATATAACATATCACAGCAACGCATAGCATCACATGTCATCAACGTAAGTAAATATGCGTATCCCAATTGCCGTTGACATATAGTACCGAAACCGGTGATACACCACATATTACACTTACGGTCACAGAAAAGAAAGTGAATAACTACAACAGTTAGAATCCGCAACCACCTTAGACATCATAAATCTAACGTATCACATACTTTGGATTTCATGCCTAACCAAATGAATTCCTTAGACATCGCATGCTTAACAATTATAAACCCCGCATTTTAGTCTCGATATTCAAAACACCTTTTAATATCCGGTCGGGCAATTCAACAAGATTCCCGACATCCTAATCGAATGCTCGTCGGAAACTTTAGTAGACGGCCGCACCCCCCGATGCCGTCGACGAAGTGCACTTAGGCGGAACACCGCTGCCGTGAGCACCCTAACGGATGCTTTTGGCGACGAGGTTCTCTTACAGTCACTTGGTCGGAGCTATGTGGCATGGTTATCTATTATGTTTACCCGGCAAGTATCCGCGTACACTACATGATTGTGACGGACTTTTGATCACATCAAAATCCCGTAGCAACCGATCAAATGAGACTAAACTGCTAGATTTATAACATTCAAATTAATTATCTCATAACTACTTGTGAATTCCAAATATTGTATCCCATCACATAATATCCGGACAACGTTAAACTTTTCGATCGAGTCATCAAAATACCACAATTTCCCGACAGCTCAACACTTGAGCACAGTTTTAGTAGTACCCAGAATATGCCACAGTACCTATACACCAGCCGTAGAAGGGCAGACCCATGCCTCACTCATGTTGCCACGGAACTACGGCAAACCCTAGAGTTTGACCGCGGTTTCACGATCCAAAAAGTCGAGTTAGGGTTTCATTCTTCTAGAGGGTTCATAGAATCACTTGCATGTTTTTCCGAATACGTTAAACTTGGAAAAAATCGGTTTTTGACATTAGATCGAACTTTTTAACTTCGTCTAGACAACATGCGAATAACCCGAAACAATGTTAAAACTACAAATATGAAACACTCCGAATTGCTTATAGTGTAAAATTACATCACATGCAAAATTAGCAAAAAAAAACAACACCTAAAACACCAAAACCCAGATTCTGGAACACACCAAAAAATTCAACCCAATCCTCCACTAAATGGCCGGCGAGCTCGGAAACCCTAGCCATGTGTTCGGCCCAATTCCGGCGAGAGGGGGTGAAATTTCTTGTGTGTTCATGTTGCATCTCATACAACAATCTGTACTTGTTTAAATAATTTTTTGAAAGATTTTAAAAATCGACAGAAAGTGGAGTTTCGTGTTTCAATTTACGGAGTATTTTGGTTTCGTAATCATAACAAAATCCGTATAAATTTCTAGCATGGCCCTGATACTACTGCAGGATTACCTAAGACAGCAACAAGGTTTCGGGAGGCATCGTCCATGCCCAATTCAAAAATTTGTTGTTCTAGCTGACCCTAACATCGAATCGTTAACTAGAAATCGACGGAAAAACATATGCAAACACTTTGCAAGTCCAGTGAGCAAGGAATACAACCTTTGTAAACCGATCCTTCACTTCAATAGCTCCGTGCAGTAGTCCCCTTCGTTGCGATCGTGAACTCCGGACTCTAGAAAGGCTTCCTTGAAGAAATGAACATGCTTTCTTCGAAGACTTCGAGGCCGAAGATGATCTACGTCGAGGAGACAATAACCCAAGCTATCTCTTCACTAATTACGGAATTAGTGAAGCAAACACCCTATACTAAATGGCAAGTAATAGAGGATGATGAATTAGGAAGTGGGCTCACTTTAGATTTGATTTTCTCACACTTTTTCTCATACCTCCATTGAAGCTAGAAAGCTTTTTGAGAGGAAGAAGAAGAAGAAGCAACTCATCAAGTGAGAATGAATTGAGTGAGGTTAGAATTGCAACCATGGTGAGTTAGTGTCATGCCTAACTCATGTAGAGAATAAATCATAGTTATGAGTTAAGGATTGGGTTAACAAATATCTTAAGGTGGACAAACAAGTGGACTTAGTCAATGAAACCTATAAGCTTCTACAAGCTTTGAACCATGACTCATTATCCATATGTTTAAAATCCTTAAGATAAATAAAACCCTAACTTAACCAAGCATGGTTTGTGTCTCATACTAACTAAGTTGCAAGTGTAACCTAGCATGACACACTTATATATATCACATATATATTTTGTGCCAAAAATAAAACAATACATATATCACATATATGTAAAGTATATCTAATGTGAGAAAAGTAATCATAAGTGAGCTAATACTAGTTAATGTAATGTAATATATCAAATATATAATTATAAATTAGATTATCAAATCAACTCTTGATTTAATAATCCGGCTCTATCACCTATAACCGACTAATATCATATGAATCAACTTATCGAATCAACACTTGATCCGATAACCCGGCTATATCATATATAACCGACCGATATCTCATATCGCGAGAATAGAATACGGTATCTCATATCATATCAATCTCGGTCCCGCACATATTACATATGTGCTCCTACTCCGTTTCGCTGGAGCCAGGAAACCCCTGTGTAGGACTCTAAAGACTCGTCAATACGCCGGCAGTAGGTGATGATCATATCAAACACCCACAAGCCGCAAACGGTCTACTAAACGTAACGGCCACCCGAGTATTAAGCGATCAGAAGATCAACAAGCAAGCATGCTCACACTCCTGTGAATCCAATCAGTAACACTACCGTACAGTCCGGTCTCTTCGTCTGATATGACGCATATCTCGTCTAGGGGTAGTAAACGTCAGACCCCAGTAACTCGATAAGTCGTGTCGATATGAGTCTCATAACAGGTCGAGAAACTACTGATAACACTTACCAGTAGATCTCTGAAGTATCCTTGGCCAAGGACTTTCTATTATAGCCAATCAAGCACAACGCAACATCAACTCCCAATACTGGGAGAGACGAAACCCCTGTTATCGCTCATTGCCTCCATGCGACTCGGGACGAAATTTCCAAAAACCGCGTTTCCAATTGTTCAGTTTCTGTTGATTTTATTTTGTGCTCTAAAAATTTTTTTGGCCATGTCAGAAAATCAGGCAGGGTTTTTTACGAGAACTGAGAAAATTTGGTGGGCTGATTTCACTGTAGTGCGCCGGATCCGCGGCCATACCCACGTTTTGGCCGCGGATCCGCGGCCGTACTGTAGCCACAGTGCACCAAATTTCTTCTGTAGTTCTCTGTAACATTTCAAAAAATAAAATATTATTTTTGGGAATTTTCATAATTTAATATTAAATTTTAATGAATATTTTAATAGTCGGTATAATTAAATACCGATAAATGGTGAAAATTCCAGAGAAAATTTTGGAAAATTCTAAAATAGGGTATTTTGTGGAAATATGTCATTTTTAAGCTTTTATGGTTACGTAAATGCTATTTTGGTGTTAACCGCGATTAAAAATCGCTTATTGGGATTTTTGGCTTTTTGTGCAAAAATATGCACACAACATCTTCCACACTTGTTTCATGTTATGGACTCATGATGGCTTAGGGTTGAACCATATTGAGATGACTATGGTGGGTTGAACCATTTGATTAGGTTAATTGGGTTAATTAGTGTTTTGGTTTTGGTTAAGGGTGATTAGGATTAGGTTGACTTGTGGCTAGAGAGAGAGAGAGAGGAGGCATGATGGATGTGCCATGACATTTAAGGTTGAGTGAGGGTGATGGGAGTTAACCTCATTACACTTCAAAACTTTTTGTGGCCTCTCCAACACTCATTGCAATTCTTTCTCACCTCACATCTCTCCCCCTCACTCTCACACATCACCCCTTTGCAAACACCAGCAGCAGCTGCATCAGCACCCTACACCCACACACCAGCCACCCTAGCTGCTGCTACAAGCTGCAACATCAGCTACATCAGCCCCCCATCAGCACATTTCAGCCCCTGACCAACATCAGTTCAGCCTTTTCATCAGCATTAGCAGCTGCAACAACTGCTGTGAAAACAGCCACAACAGCAGCAACTTCTTTCAAAACAACACCACACCATTATAAATCAGCTAAGGCAGCATCAGCAGCTGCTACGCCATTCAATACAACAGCCCCAACATACAACTTCAGCCCCTATTTGCATCAGCTACTACTACAGCCACAGCAACAACCTCAGCCCCAATTTCATCACATCAGCAGTAGCATCATCAGCACCTATCAGCCTAGACCTCTGCTGCCTCAGCAGCAACCCCATCAACAACACCAACCCAACATCATATACTACAACCCACACCCCAACATCAGATACTTCAACTTCACCACAAATACCACCCCCCTTCACTGCTGCAGCTGCTACTGCAACACAAGAAAAAGAAAAAGAAAGAAAAGCAGAAGAGAAATGGCAAGCAGCAGCAGCCCAAACTAAACCCTACAACATCACCCTCCCACTTCACCAAAGCAACAACAGCAGCCTCAACCCAAACCAACAGCAACAAACTGCTGTTAAAAACAGCAACAGCATCAGTTGCAAAAGCCACACCAGCAGCTGTAGGAGCAACTCAGTAGTCCACCAACAGCCCTTCTTCATCCTCCTTCCCTTCTTCTACATCCCAGGACCCTCTTGAGGTATAATCTTGCAACCCAACTCCTATCTTGTCAAGTTATAGTTGTTAAAACTGAAATTTAGCGTCTATATTGTGGTCTAGTGCTAGTTTTAGGTGATTTGAGTGAGAGTTAGCCAAGGGATGGTTTTGAATGTTAGTATAGCCTTACTAGGTGCTGTTAAGACCAGTTGAAACAAAATTTGTCCCAGGTTTCACCAAAATACCAGATAGTTTAGACTCGGTGTAAATTAGCAACTTTGTCGATTTTGTGACCCTTCTGGAAACTGCTACAACCCGAGGAACCCTAAAATGAAATTGACTTGGCAGTAAGCTGTGCAGGAACCCTGGAACCATCCCACAAAACCCTAGCCCCTACCTCAATTTCTTGGCCGCAGATATATTCCTTTTGCGGCCAGAGCAGTAGGGAACCCCCTCGTTTTGCGTGCATGGCTCTTTTACCTGTAAACTTGACCCCTGGTATGTCTAGTTTTGACTGATTCCAGTTAGGATAGAATCTGAGTTGATTTTCTTGAGTTGGCGCATGATTTACGACTTGTTTTCGTATGGATTTTAGTATTCGATGATTCGTTTTTGTCGGGTGGCATTTGAACATCAACGACAAATGGATATTGGCTGTGTTTGCACGCGAGACTATAGGTTTTTACTTATAGACGTAGCGTGCACCGTTTTTGGTTTCCGACATGGTTTTCATGTGTTTTAGCATTTGTGATATCCTTGTAGGTACCCCACGTAGCGTCGAAGCGTTGGAGATGCAAATGGCGACATCGACACCGGCACGCATAAAACAAGGTGAGTAGATTTATATCTACGGGGAGAAGTCGGGTGGATGGCATATAGCACCCCCGCAATTCGTCGTGATGTATACGGATGCGTACACACACATATAGTTATCTTATGTTGTTTTGGAGATTATTGATGATTAAAGATGGATATTGGTGTATTGGATTGGTGAAAGGTTACGAAACCCTAGAGTAGTGGGTGCACTACACATACATATACACACATACATACTTGCATACATCCTTATTTCATATGTGGTTATGGGATTCTATATAGATATGTGTTCACATGGGTATAGGACTATGTGTTCACATACGGATTTAAGGATGATACATGGGATTGAGATGAGTCGATGAGTTCGATCTGAAGTTATGATATCAGTGATATGATAAAATTCATAATTGAGATACGTCTTGATACTTTAGAGGATTTTAGGGATAATGATGCCATAGGAATGGTGACATATATATTAAATTGTCGACTTATGATTACGTTACGAGATATGACATGATATGATATGACAAGATTAGTATGATAGGCCGCATTCGGCGATGTATACTCCTTGAGATGATATGTGATGATGATATCGATTTATACGAGACTGTCGATCAGTAGTCAGATCATAATTATAGTGATGATATTAGCATTGTATTAGACGTAGGTCAGTACCCGGATTATGATATTGATTAAAGAGAATACCAGATGAATGATATGACGAATGTGATATTGACCCGTACCCAGATTTTAGGATGCCGTACGACGGATTTGCGTACGAGCTATATTTGATGTTTGATCCGCCCTCTTGATTTGGGAATAACCGATTATAGAGATATTATATCGGATGTGATATGATTGAGGCGGGATCACCGACTGTATATATATATATATATATATATGTATCGACTCAGAGGTTAGGCGGTTTCCCTTACCTACTGTTAGCTTTAGCTCAGCCTTATAATGGGGTAGCTATATGACTCTTATGATATTAGGTGCAGTTCAGCCATCATTGTGTTGGTATTCAGCTCCCGCACTTTATTATTGTTGCTCTGCACCGCATACTGTTGTGATTCATAATCCATTATTGATATCCTGCTGTTAGGACACCAGCACCATTACCGATGATGCGTATGTACCACGTACACTTATTTTCCGGCTCACACACATCTTCATCGGTAATTGCCATGTCACAAACACTTAGAAAATATTGTTGCTTGATTTAGCTTGTTAGCTAGTAGTGACATGATATTAGTATGCTTTCCTTATATGCCAGCTTGACATTGTAGTTATTACTTGTCACTTCATGCATACTGTTATTCATTATATGCTGCATTCATGGATTCTCATGCTTATACTCATGATTTCACATGCTGTTGACGATTTGGATTCGGGTTTCCATGAGATTTTCTGGATTTGGGGGAAAACCGCAAAACATATATATAAACTGCTTTCTCTTTTTAATAAAAATGCGGTTTTCCCATGATGTATGAGTCGTCCACCATGAGTTATGCTGATGGATTTCGAGACCCGATTCGAGGAGGCGGATGAACCGTTTCGGGTACATGGTGGGCCCGGTGCGGTACCCCGGGGCAAAATATCGCAGGAGATAGCATTGAGCCTGTGCAGGGGGGCACGACCGACCGGTGATTTTACCCGACGTGTCGGATATCCTGAGGATACCATCGTGGTCTTGAGATGGATGGTAGGGGCCGATCTGGACTGACGGCGTCCTAGATATTGTGATTGAGACATTGAGATTCTGAGATATTGAGGTACAGAGATTGTGATACAGAGATATCGAGATATTGGGATTTGTGTTTTGTGCCGATGCTAGGCACTGTTTATACTGATTTCATTTATGATACCCCATTTAAAAAATGCAGAAATCTCACAAATTTATGAAAGCAGTTTTCTTCAGTACATGCATTCTGTTTTATGCATTCATACATCATCCATATGATACACTGCTACCTGATGCACTGACACGGGCACATGGGATTATGCTGGGTTTAGATATTTACCCTAGTCATTGTTATAGACTGCTGGTTTTATATTTGAGGATTATATATTATGATCGTATGACCTAGGATTGCGTCATACATGCGATTTTCTGTTCGTAGATCTTTTTCTACTCACGAGTTGGCAACTCACCCCTGTTGTGCCCCAGTTTCTTGCAGGTCTGCCGTACAAGTTTCATTACGGCTTTGCGGGCACTGTTCCTTTCGGGTGACTTGCTAGTAGGTGGGTTTATTGTATTGTACCCATCATTATACATTGTATACTTTATTCAGTTGTATCTAGAAGTTCCATCAACCAAACTTGTATTTATTTGAGATAGAGACCAGTGGTGTTTATTCTTTCGACCTTAGAGTCGCACGTTATATTTCTCTGGGTTTCATGCTGTTGAGTTCCTTTTCTGTTGTGTTCCTCGCCTTTAGGCGTTGTATATTATGTTGTAACTGGACAATTTAAAATGGTTTTTCCTACACTCTACTACTTTTCTTGGTTTGGATTTCTGGGCTCGGCTTACTCAGAGCACGTACGCCTTGAGACGCTCGTAGCCTAAGTGCCGGCCATGTTTCGTACTTTCGGGTCGTGACAAAGTTGGTATCAAAGCGTTAGGTTTTACCTTCGGAGCATAGGATGACCCTTGGTTGATGGAATAGGTGACTAAAGTAGAGTGACGTACCGTGGGTATGTTCCGCGGCATATTTACGACACGCCACTCCACTTAAGAAACCTTAGGATGTACATTTCTTTGCTCAGTATCATATTCATTCCTAATCTAGCCTCATCGGTACCGGTTATGGTTTTGCTGCCACGATTACGGGCAGGGAGAGTTACGGCTAAGAGTTGCGGTCAGCACGAGCTTGTTACGAACGAGGACGGACTAGGGCATAATTCCAGCGACACACGATTGCAGAGATGTGTCTTTTGATTGGGTTTTACGCCACGAGCGTTGGATGGATCGCTGTATAAGATTACTCGGACGTGCAGATTAGCATCAGAGGATTGATCCACTGACAGAGGCCATCCAGATTTTGATGACCGTTGGTGTATTGCTTACTCATGATGATTGAGGCACTGTCCAGCGTGCAGACGAGTAAGCCAGTTATTTCTGAGAACGACGAGATATCGCCCCAGATGTTGGAGCTATTGCAGTACAAGTGTACTAGGAGATGATAGAAGGTCGCTAGTCACCGAGGATGAATGACTACGACAGGTGGTTCGTTCGCCTACCCCGATGCGAGGTCATCAGATAGATTGATTCCAGCTAAAGACGACTTCACATGGAGACGTTGAGAGTCGACAGAGACGATCGAATGTCAGGGACCTATTATTCCAAGTTTAAAGTATTCGGAAAGACATGCAGGCAATTCTATGGTCCCTCTAGAAAAATGAAACCCTAACTCGACTTAATGACCGTGTGAAAGCCTTTGAACCTTAGGGTTTGCGGCAGTTCTGCGACGCCATTAGTGAGGCTTGGGTTTGCCCTTCTACGGCTAGACCACCGATGCTGTGGTATGTACTCGATACTATTATACTGTACCCAAGATATTGACCTCTTGGGGGAAATATGGGGTTTTGACGAATCGATCGAATGGTTCAACTTAATTCGGATGCTAGGTGGTGAGATGCACTTCTTGGGAGACTCCAGATACGAGGATAGCCGTTGGAGCTCAGTCCATGCAGCCACGACGAGACGAGTCCGAAGCAGTCGACATTAGAGAAAAATGGAGTAAGAGGTTCGTACAAGATCTGGATATGATGACGTTCCACTCCGCCGACATCAGAGATGCGATGCGCATACCGAGGCATAGTATTGGATATACCTTCCAGAAGGAGTCGCGGTGGGTGTGCAGCCGCTCTGGAACAAGAAACGGATATAGTAAAGGACGATGACTCCCGGACAATTGGCAGAGATGAGATTTGGAAGAGACCTTGAGCATGATTCCTTCCAGGACGCTGCTGCAATGATATTTGCACCCAGGATCAGATGTGTCACGTGCAGTCAGAGAGTCGAAGGCAGATGCCGGTGACATGCTGCTTGCGAGTGGTCGAGATGATTGACCGAGAGATGACCAGAGAAGTGCTAGAACGAAATCATCCCCGTTAGCACGTCTGACAAGGCCGATGAGCCAATGGATCGTGAGATTGGTAATCCAAAGGGAAGACTTGGACCCAGGAGTGGTCATGTTACGCACACCAGTAGGCCAGAGTTCATGATCGTCGACGAGATCTCCTATGAGTGACCGCGACAGTTGGCCAGAGATTCTTGGGGGATGCGCTTGAGCAGAACTATTCCGCCATACTTGTTTCCGATGTTTTGGGCGATCTATTCGCATGACTAATTTGATGATTGGGTTTCATGATATTTGTTTTCATGCACCATGATTGCACCTAGTGAGTATTTACGATTTTTGCACAGTGTTGCACTTGATATTGTTTTCGTGCCTTGGTTTCACATGTTTATGATTTCATGGGTTTCATACATTTGAGATGATTTCGTGCGTATGCACGCACACGATTTGGGTTTTGCACTCTGTATAGTTTACATATGCTTGCAGTGCAGTGACATGTATTTTGTGCACTTGGATGCACTGGACTTCGATTTCGATGGTGATGTTCGATATTGGTTTTGTGCACTTTATGCACCTGATTGGATTTGCACGTGTTCGGCGCTTGATATTGGATTTCATGATTTCGTGCATGATGGATGCACCGGATTTGGATTTTTAGCGCATGTTGGGCGCATGTTATGAGATGAGATTTGGTGCACACCAGATACACTAAATCGGGATTTTTCGTGCATGTCAGATGCGCCTGTTTTTGCTGTCAGGCACACACGTTGCCCTTGACAGATCCTTCGTGCACACCCGTTGCACCTTGATGTTGTTTCTGTGCATATGTATGGCACATTCATGGATTTTGATTTCCATGCGCACCAGACGCACGTAGTATTCATATGCATATTTTGGGATTGATTTCTTATGGAGCAGTACGTTTTTGTGAGGTTTCATCATTGTTTTCGTACTGAGCGGGACTAGTCAGATGACAGTGCCTGGATATATTTTGCATGCACTGATAGATTTCAAAGGGATTTCCAAAAGCGAGCTATGGTCTCATTATTTACATACGTGTCCGATATGACACGAAACGTTTAAAACAGAGAACCCTTCTAAATTGTTTTCAAAACGGCGGATCGTGCATACTAAACAAAAGATATATACGTATATGGCTATTTCCTCATAGAGACGTCCGCCACTATGCAGTGTTATGCGCATTGCACATCGACTTTAAAGAATCTTGGCATGCATTTCCTTCATATATTTACATGTATAGTTCCGATTTCTAGCATATCGGTTTTGCCTTGGATTTGGCATTCGTGTTTTCACCTCGACTCCGATAATTGCAAGATGCTTGACGTAGTTTTGTTTTCGAGTTATCTGCTCGTTACGCATGCGCATGTATTGCGCTACGATGCGTTCTATGGATTGATGATTTCGGAGCCCCGTTGACTTGGACATTTTATTGAAATGTTTTAGAATTTGGGGGTTTAAATTTAAATTCGAAGACCGAATTTCTTTAAGGGGGGAAGACTGTAACATTTCAAAAAATAAAATATTATTTTTGGGAATTTTCATAATTTAATATTAAATTTTAATGAATATTTTAATAGTCGGTATAATTAAATACCGATAAAAGGTGAAAATTCCGGAGAAAATTTTGGAAAATTCTAAAATAGGGTATTTTGTGGAAATATGTCATTTTTAAGCTTTTATGGTTACGTAAATGCTATTTTGGTGTTAACCGCGATTGAAAATCGCTAATTGGGATTTTTGGCTTTTTGTGCAAAAATATGCACACAACATCTTCCACACTTATTTCATGTTATGGACTCATGATGGCTTAGGGTTGAACCATGTTGAGATGACTATGGTGGGTTGAACCATTTGATTAGGTTAATTGGGTTAATTAGTGTTTTGGTTTTGGTTAAGGGTGGTTAGGATTAGGTTGACTTGTGGCTAGAGAGAGAGAGAGAGAGGAGGCATGATGGATGTGCCATGACATTTAAGGTTGAGTGAGGGTGGTGGGAGTTAACCTCATTACACTTCAAAACTTTTTGTGGCCTCTCCAACACTCATTGCAATTCTTTCTCACCTCGCATCTCTCCCCCTCACTCTCACACATCACCCCTTTGCAAACACCAGCAGCAGCTGCATCAGCACCCTACACCCACACACCAGCCACCCTAGCTGCTGCTACAAGCTACAACATCAGCTACATCAGCCCCCCATCAGCACATTTCAGCCCCTGACCAACATCAGTTCAGCCTTTTCATCAGCATTAGCAGCTTCAACAACTGCTGTGAAAACAGCCACAACAGCAGCAACTTCTTTCAAAACAACACCACACCATTATACATCAGCTAAGGCAGCATCAGCAGCTGCTACACCATTCAATACAACAGCCCAACACATAACTTCAGCCCCCATTTGCATCAGCTGCTACTACAGCCACAGCAACAACCTCGGCCCCAATTTCATCACATCAGCAGTAGAATCATCAGCACCTATCAACCTAGACCTCTACTGCCTCAGCAGCAACCCCATCAACAACACTAACCCAACATCATATACTACAACCCACACCCCAACATCAGATACTTCAACTTCACCACAAATACCACCCCCCTTCACTGCTGCAGCTGCTACTGCAACACAAGAAAAAGAAAAAGAAAGAAAAGCAGAAGAGAAATGGCAAGCAGCAGCAGCCCAAACTAAACCCTACAACATCACCCTCCCACTTCACCAAAGCAACAACAGCAGCCTCAACCCAAACCAACAGCAACAAACTGCTGTTAAAAACAGCAACAGCATCAGTTGCAAAAGCCACACCAGCAGCTGTAGGAGTAACTCAGCAGTCCACCAACAGCCTTTCTTCATTCTCCTTCCCTTCTCCTACATCCTAGGATCCTCTTGAGGTATAATCTTGCAACCCAACTCCTATCTTGTCAAGTTATAGTTGTTAAAACTGAAATTTAGCGTCTATATTGTGGTCTAGTTCTAGTTTTAGGTGATTTGAGTGAGAGTTAGCCAAGGGATGGTTTTGAATGTTAGTATAGCCTTACTGTAGGGTTCCTAAGCACACTAATGAGGTCTCACAAGGCATCAACCATGCCAATTTCAAATTTTACAAGTGCCGAGAAACCCTAATACGGATCGTTAACTAGAATTTTAGGCGAAACAGGAAGCTAGTTAACAATTTAACTAAGTGAACGGAAATACAACCTTTGTAGATCCGGTTCACCACCTCCATGGCTCCATGATGAAGTCCCCTTGCTGTCCAAATCCAATCCCGGGCTCTAGCGTCGGCTTCATCGGAGAAATGGGAGGGCTAGGTCATCGACTACGATGCCGAAGATGATCTACGTCGAGGCATCACAAGATCAAGCTCCCACTTCACCAAGTCATGAAACTTGTGACGAAAACACCCTATACTACTTGGCAAGAGGTAGAGGATGAAGAAATAGGAAGTGGGTTCACTTTAGAATTGGATTTCTCACTCTTTTCATCAAATCACCATTGATGGAAGTAAGGTTTTCTTCTTCTTGAAAAAGGAGAAGAAGAAGAAGATGATATAATATTATGATAAGTTAATTAATCCAAAAGAAAATCAATCCTTATCATAATATGAACCATGGTTATATGTAGAGAATTGACTAAGGTTAGATGAATGGTTAGGGTTAAGGATGAAGACAAAATGGTCACTTTGGTCAAAGCTTCATGAAGCTTCAACAAGCTTCAAGAATGAAAGCAACCATTTTTTTTTCTTATCCCATTTCTTTTTAATCCAATTAAAAAGATAAATTAATGAATAACTAAATAAAAACCCTAACCATTTACTTAACCAAGGTTTAATTCTTTACACAAACCCTAGCATACATGTATCATCAAACATGATACATCCAAGTGCACAAAAGTATATCACATATACAACTTGTGCAATGCAAGTGAGAAAATCCATTTAAAGTGAACCAATACTAGTTAATGCAAAGTAATATATCAAATATATAATTATACATTAAATCATTAAATCAACACTTGATTTAACGATCCGGTCATATCGCATATGACCGACTAATATTCAATGTATCGGCTTATCGAATCAATCCTCGATTCGATAACTAGGTTATATCGCATACAACCAATCGACACATTCATCGCGAGAATGGAATACGGTATCACATACACGCATTATTCTCGTTCCCGCACATATCTCATATGCGCTCCTATTTCGTTTCGCTTGAGCCAGGAAACCTCTGTGTAGGACTCTAAAGACTCGTCAATACGCCGGCAGCAGATGATGATCATATCAAGCATCCACAAGCCGCAAGCGGTCTGCTAAACGTAACGACCACCCGGGTATTGAGCGATCAGAAGATCGACGAGCAAGCCCGCTCATACTCCTGTGAATCCAACCAGTAACACTTACCGTACAGTCCGGTCTCGTCGTCTGATATGTCGCATATCTCGCCTAGGGGTGGTAAACGTCAGACCCCAATAGCTCGATAAGTCGTGTCGATATGAGGTCTATAACAGTTTGAGAAACTACTGGCAACACTTACCAGTAAATCTCAGCAACCCTGGCCAGGGATTTCAGGTTATAGCCAATCGAACACAGCGCAACATCAACTCCCTATACCGGGAGAGACGAATCCCCTCCTATCGCTCATTGCCTCCATGTGATTCGGGACTGTATCCAAAAACCACCGTTTTGCATGCCCTCTTGGACGTGGTAAGGTGGAAATCAAAGCACAGTGGGAATCACACAAGACTTTATGACGATCTCGGGTCAACAGACTACTCTGTACCAGTGTCACCAGAGAACTGCCATCTGACGTAAGGTATAATACCATCTGGGAGTTCTCGGCGAGTCCGTCCAGTGTACCCAGTCTCCACTGAGCACCCGTATATCATCTCTGATGTCAAACACCAATGGATATGGGATCATCCATCGCCCATCTGTATGGGTCGAGAAGGTATACGCTAGTCTACTCTGGTATATCGATGCCCCGTCTCGATACACCCACGAATAGGGACCTTGAAGGATGTACTTATGGACTACCATGTCCCCACTAGTATGATCTGCATCATAGTCCAGGTAGTCAAGTACACATCCTAAGGGCATTACCAACATGTAACAGAGAGACAATCAGTATACACGTTAAGATAAAGAGCAACCAGATAGCGTACTATCATGTCGAGCAAGAAAGTCCTACCTATATATGTCCCAGCATCCACTACAATATACATCCAATGTACAGTAATGGCCTCTAGGGCATACATATAACTAACAATCTCCCACTTGCACTAGGGCCATCTGTAGCAGTAGTTGTAGTATCTGATACTCAACCATCCCCTAAAAGTCTCTCTCTGGGAAAAGGCCTTTGTGAGTGGATTCGCCGTGTTGTCCTCTGAGTCTGTTCTCCTAACCTCGATCACCCTGGAGATCAACCATCTCCATGATCAGGTGATACTGCCTTAGAATATGTCTGGATCACTGATGGGACGGACGTTCCTTGGCAAAGGCCACAACTCCATTGTCACACAATGGGAGGAACTAAGTTCATCTCATGAACAAATATACATCCAGACTGCCTCTTTGGTAGCATCTTGAGTAGCGATGTATCCTGCCTTTATCGTCTAGTTAGCCACGGTATCTAGCTTGGAACTCTTCCAACATACCGTCGCTTTACTGAGGGTAAAGACAATGCCTGTGACTGACTTTCAGTCGTCCTTATCACCCTGGAACCCTTCCAGTGATTATCCCCAGGATCGGTTGATACCATCTCACTACAACTAGTGAGAATCCTAACATCCAATTAGATCTATCTCATAGATCCAAAACCCAGAATTTAGGAGGTATCACTTTGATCCTATATGGAGAATCATTGTGATAAGCGGAGATTGACCGAGCGTAGCATAGGAAATTCCTTCCCTATCAAGAGCATGTCATCTACGTACTTTACGAGGAACGTCACTATACTCCCTACTACCTTTTTGTTTATACAAGGTTCATCTACCATTTTGATGAAGTCAAACTTTTTGACAACTACATCAAAACAGACGTTCCAACTCCGCGATGTCTGCTTTATCCTATAAAGCATCTTGTACACGTTTCCGCTGCTCCCACTGTCTAAGAAGCCCTCTGGCTGTGTACTTATAGACGCACTCTTCTAAAACACCATCTAGAAAAGCAGTCATGGTACCCAACCGCTAGATATCGTAGTCATGGTATGTAGCCGTGGCAAGTAGGATCTAGATGGACTTAAACATAGCCACTGGAAAAGGTTTCATCATTATCCACGCCTGGTTGATGACGAAAGCCTTTAACAAGTCTTGCTTTGAAAGTCTCAACTTTTCCACCTACACCAAGTAATCTTCTCAAGATATACTTGCTCCTGATGGGGATTTAACCCTTCAGATATAGCAACCAAAGTCCATACTTTGTTGGTGTATAAGGTTTCCATCTCAGATCACATAGCATCCAACCATTCTTACAGAGTCCCACTCCTGATGGCCAGCTCGAAACTAGTTGGGTCATCATCTCATGATGCAATCCTCACTCCCACTGTTATAGAGGAACAGTAGTATCTCTCAGGTGGGTGAGGAACCCTACTAGATCGGCGGCGAGGCTGAGGTTCGTTGGTAACTATTGAATCCTTTGGTTTTATCAAATCATCTGCTGTAGTTTGTATAGCTGGAACCTTTCCAGTTGTACATAACAGACCTTGCCTCGAGCTTGTCCGGATTATGCTTTTAGACATAGCCCGGACAACCCTAAATCTTAACTAGCTTAAGACATGGGCTCTTCCCATACCATATCTCATATGGAGTGGTAGGCTGTGATCTGATTCGAACCCTATTCAATAGGTATGCAGCTTCTCAAGCGCATAACTCCCAAAAGGAAATAGGAAACACAGTAGTACTCATCATAGAGCACACCATATCACATAGGGTGCTATTGCTCCGCCCCGATATACCATCTCGCTATGGTGTATACGGAGGAGTAATGCTGAGAGAGAATCTCATTCTCCTTTAGAATAATCCAGGATTTCCATGCTCAAGTATTCTCCTCCTCGATCTCATCAAAGGACATAATACTTATACTCGTATTTTGGTTCTCTACTTCTAACTTATATTCTGTGAATATCTCAAAAGGTTCGGACTTGTGTTTCAACAGGAACATATGTCTGAATCTTGAGAGATCATCAGAGAACGTAATGAAGTATAAAGAACCAGTCTTGGCATGTGTAGACAGGGGACCTTTATACATCAACATGTATCATCCCAAGAGTTCATTAACTCTTTCTCTGTTTCCAATAAACGGAGCTATGGTCATCTTATCTTTGTGACATGACTGGCAAGTTTCACAAGATGTAAATTCAAACTAATTTAAATATGCATCTTTATGTAACTTCAACTAGTCGGGTTGCATTGATATGACCCGGTCTATAATGCCTCAAGAAGGATCCGTTCATTTCTGAACTCTTCCTCTTGTGTGTGTTCCGTATACTAAGAACTGTAGTTTGATTTAGAACGTCAATACTTTTAGATAACGTGCCTGAACCGATCAACTTTTGATATAGGAAATGTTCAAAACATTATCCATCAATACAGAATTTTATCATTTCTTTACTAATAAAGAGACTGACATGATTTTGTATATCAGGTTCGGTATCTAATAGCATTTGTTCAAAATCAATGTATTGGTAATACAGGGTGACAGTGACCAACAGACTTGGCTGCAACACTTGCCCCGTTTTCTGCCTCATGAAACTTATCACCCGTTCTCAGTTCTTTACTTATCTGTAGCCCATGTAACAAATTACATATGCAGGATCCTGATCTGGTATCACATACCCAGGACGTAAAGAATACTGAGAAACAGTTCTGTATAATGAACACACTCGAAGATGATGCATCAGCATGCACTCTCTTCGTTTGGGCGGCATGGGAATTCTGGTAATCCCCAGTTTCCTGCTCTGTCTTATAACAATTATAAGTTGGAGCGGGACCAACGTTCCCCAGCTTAGAATAACAAGCGGGTTCGGTCAAATATCCATATTATTATCTTGATTAAGGCGTGATATGGTCGCTACCTGGAGAGAGATAGAGAAGAAAACACTCAGCGTGCGCTCTTGCAAGATCAGATTGGTGTTATTTTATCTAATCAGGATGGCTCCCACTGCTTTTTATCAAATCTTCCTTCAAACCCTAAAAGGAAAGACCAGCCGGGATTAATTACACACTACAAGTTCGCCAATCTTTCAGCCAGGCCAGTGTCGGTACTTTGAGGGAGGTCCCCCGTGCTTTCGCACGAACCTAATTAATGTAAACCTCGTTTTCCCAGAGGCGTAACCCCGTTGACACCTTTCTAGACACCTACTTGATCGGCTAATTGTAATGTGTAAAACTCTCCCAGGAGTAACTCTTACTCGCAGCGGGTATCGGGATCCAACTATCTCATAGAAGGTATGCAATCTCATTGCAAATTTCAACACTTGAAATTCCCGATAATATTTTGCCCCGAACGATCTATGACCTTGACAAGGTCAACAAACCATAGACCGCAAGTCAAGTTCAACCCGTCATTTCTTGATTGAATCAAACCCACCCGCACGACCCTTGACAAGGTCAACAAGGCCGCACGACTACCCTAACCCAATCTGCATCATATGCATAAGCAGATAAATACTGGTTAGCTACCGCACACTGCGCCTTGACAAGGTCAACAAACGCAGCGCGAATACTAAACATGACTTATCTGAAATGACGGAGGGCTACGACAGGTTTCTCTGAAAACCTATTGCATAATGAACTTGATATCGTTGTAGAATCAAATGTTGTTGAAATGGAGTGTTTTTTAGGCTTTTCTAGTTTTGCTAAAGGGGTCACTCCCGGTGAAGGGATCGTCGGCCCTTTCCTCGTCGAATGAGGTACGGGATATATCATATATATCACTGTGCAAAGCAAAAACTTTTAAATGCAATCAAAAGACAAACCGAGTGTGTAGCATCTGCCAATTATTGCTAAAGGAGTCACTCCCGGTGAAGGGATCTCGGTCCTTTCCTTATCGAATAAGGTGCAGGATATATCATATATACCGCTGTGCAAAGCAAGAACTGTAGCTACCTGTTTTATTTTGAAATTCAATTCTACAACATCTTTAGGTTTCTTTTTCTTTCATTAATCATATTAATGAAGTCCCATCATTTAAGTACCTAAACATCACAGATAAATACGACGTACACTTATGCCATCCGCATTCGCCTCGATGTCCCCTCGTGCACCGTTAGGTTAGGTAACTAACGGCAGAGCGGGGTAGGGTTAGCGCGGGTGTAAAATATAAGTAACGCCTATATAATATATCATATATACTATATAAAGTATCCATCACAGAACATATCACATGATCACATCACAGATATCGCAGCAGAAGAATCATATGAAATATTGGATATACTAGGACGTCCGTGTTTTCAATACGAGCCAGTATAAAACACGGATTCCACGGTCGTGATGAATAGCCAAACCCACACCCCTAGACCCCTACGAGAGCGGCAAGCAACCCTACCAATTCTAAGGTTAGGAGACCCGGACTCGACTCCTCGAGTTGGTCTCCCACTGGACCCTAGAACCCGGTTACTTGTGCTCCCCTCCTTGGGTCTATCCTAGTGCGGAAAAGTAAATAATATACAAACGGTGACATCTTCCGCAACCTGGAAGTGCCCCAATAAAAGAATATTACATACAAGTTTTTACATGAATGAAAATGAAAAACACTCATCTCACATAAAAAAACCCGGCTATTCAAACACGACGATCCAATATAACATATCCAGCAACACATAACATCACATGTCATCAACGTAA
This sequence comes from Agapanthus africanus, assembly GCA_030015575.1. Taxonomy (NCBI): domain Eukaryota; kingdom Viridiplantae; phylum Streptophyta; class Magnoliopsida; order Asparagales; family Amaryllidaceae; genus Agapanthus; species Agapanthus africanus. The sequence continues at coordinate 385,935,037 of JASDDO010000019.1, read as the reverse complement.
GTAAATATGCGCATCCCAATTGTCGTTGACATATAGCAACGAAACCGGCGATATCACATATTACACTTACGGTCACAGAAAAGAAAGTGTAAAACTACAACAGTTGGAATCCGCAACCTCCTCAGACATCGCATGCCTGACCATATGAATTCCTTAGACATCATATGCCTAATAATTATAAACCCCGCATTTTAGTCTCATTATGGAAAACACTTTTCAATATCATGTCGGACAATTCAACAAGATTCCCGACATCTGATCGAATGCTCGTCGCAAACTTTAGTAGGCGGCCGCACCCCCGATGCCGCTGACGAAGTGCACCAAGGCGGAACACCGCTGCCGTGAGCACCCGGACGGATGCTTTCGGCGACGGGGTTCTCCTACAGTCACTTGGTCGGGGCTATGGAGTGAGGCTGTCTATTAAGTTTACCCGGCGAGTATCCGCGTACGCTACGTGATTGCGACGGACTTTTGATCACATCAAAATTCCGTGGCAACCGATCAAGTGAGACTAAACTGCTATGTTTATAACATTCATTCAGTTATCTCATAACTTCTTGTGAATTCCAATTATTGTATCACATTCCGAATAAGATAAAAAATGTTAAACTTTCCGATCAAACAATCGAACACCCAAGTTTTCCCGAAACAGCTCAACTCATGAAATAAGTTCAAAGACATTCACTTCGTGCCTCAGTACCAACGGTCCAGCCATAGAAGGGTCAAGCCAACGCCTCACATGTGGCACGCCGTACTGCCCCAAACCCGAAGGTTCAAAGGGCAGTTCAAGAAGGTCACATAATCGAGTTAAGGTTTGTTGTCTTCTAGAGGGACCATCGCGTTACTTGCACTACTTAGAACGTCTTTAAACCTTGGAAAAATCCAACACTTGGAAATTTTCCGACAGGGGAAAAGTTGGGTATTTATATCCGGTCGAACTTTTTATCATATTCAAAAATTATCCGGAATCCACATAGACAAAATCTGATAATCCGATCGAATCATCGAATCCCCAAAACAACCCCAGAAAATTCAACTCTTGAATAAATGTTAAAAATTCCCATAAAACTCAGCACTGTGAAAGAGGAATTACTGTGCAAATATGGAGGGCTGACGTCACCAGAGAGCCGCGGAACCGCCGCAGAAGCTAGGCTTCTGCCGCGGTTCCGCCGCATGTTTGAGGTATCAATGGACAAATTTTGCACCGTAATTCTTATAATTCCCTGCTGAATTTTTTAAGCATTTTAAATCTGGAAAAAACCCAGTTTTTGAAAAAAGTCCAGAGAGCGTGAAATTTTAGGGTTTCGGGTTCGTTCGGGTTTCAAACTTCGTCTACCCATCGCCTAAGGCTCTAGCTAGGCTCTGATACCACTGTAAGGTTCCTAGGCACACTAATGAGGTCTCACAAGGCATCAACCATTCCAATTTCAAATTTTACAAGTGCCGAGAAACCCTAATACGGATCGTTAACTAGAATTTTAGGCGAAACAGGAAGCTAGTTAACAATTTAACTAAGTGAACGGAAATACAACCTTTGTAGATCCAGTTCTCCACCTCCATGGCTCCATGATGAAGTCCCCTTGCTGTCCAAATCCAATCCCGAGCTCTAGCGTCGGCTTCATCGGAGAAATGGGCGGGCTAAGTCATCGACTACGATGCCGAAGATGATCTACGTCGAGGTATCACAAGATCAAGCTCCCACTTCACCAAGTCATGAAACTTGTGAAGAAAACACCCTATACTACTTGGCAAGAGGTAGAGGATGAAGAAATAGGAAGTGGGTTCACTTTAGAATTGGATTTCTCACTCTTTTCATCAAATCACCATTGATGGAAGCAAGGTTTTCTTCTTCTTGAAGAAGGAGAAGAAGAAGAAGAAGATGATATAATATTATGATAAGTTAATTAATCCAAAAGAAAATCAATCCTTATCATAATATGAACCATGGTTATATGTAGAGAATTGACTAAGGTTAGATGAATGGTTAGGGTTAAGGATGAAGACAAAATGGTCACTTTGGTCAAAGCTTCATGAAGCTTCAACAAGCTTCAAGAATGAAAGCAACCATTTTGTTTTCTTATCCCATTTCTTTTTAATCCAATTAAAAAGATAAATTAATGAATAACTAAATAAAAACCCTAACCATTTACTTAACCAAGGTTTAATTCTTTACACAAACCCTAGCATACATGTATCATCAAACATGATACATCCAAGTGCACAAAAGTATATCACATATACAACCTGTGCAATGCAAGTGAGAAAATCCATTTAAAGTGAACCAATACTAGTTAATGCAAAGTAATATATCAAATATATAATTATACATTAAATCATTAAATCAACACTTAATTTAACGATCCAGTCATATCGCATATGACCGACTAATATTCAATGTATCGGCTTATCGAATCAATCCTCGATTCGATAACTAGGTTATATCGCATACAACCAATCGACACATTCATCGCGAGAATGGAATACGGTATCACATATACGCATTATTCTCGGTCCCACACATATCTCATATGCGCTCCTATTTCGTTTCGCTTGAGCCAGGAAACCTCCGTGTAGGACTCTAAAGACTCGTCAATACGCCGGCAACAGATGATGATCATATCAAGCATCCACAAGCCGCAAGCGGTCTGCTAAACGTAACGGCCACCCGGGTATTGAGCGATCAGAAGATAGACGAGCAAGCCCGCTCATACTCCTGTGAATCCAACCAGTAACACTTACCGTACAGTCCGGTCTCGTCGTCTGATATGTCGCATATCTCGCCTAGGGGTGGTAAACGTCAGACCCCAATAGCTCGATAAGTCGTGTCGATATGAGGTCTATAACAGTTTGAGAAACTACTGGCAACACTTACCAGTAAATCTCAGCAACCCTGGCCAGGGATTTCAGGTTATAGCCAATCGAACACAGCGCAACATCAACTCCCTATACCGGGAGAGACGAATCCCCTCCTATCGCTCATTGCCTCCATGTGATTCGGGACTGTACCCAAAAACCACCGTTTTGCATGCCCTCTTGGACGTGGTAAGGTGGAAATCAAAGCACAGTGGGAATCACACAAGACTCTATGACGATCTCGGGTCAACAGACTACTCTGTACCAGTGTCACCAGAGAACTGCCATCTGACGTAAGGTATAATACCATCTGGGAGTTCTCGGCGAGTCCGTCCAGTGTACCCAGTCTCCACTGAGCACCCGTATATCATCTCTGATGTCAAACACCAATGGATATGGGATCATCCATCGTCCATCTGTATGGGTCGAGAAGGTATACGCTAGTCTACTCTGGTATATCGATGCCCCGTTTCGATACACCCACGACTAGGGACCTTGAAGGATGTACTTTTAGACTACCATGTTCCCACTAGTATGATCTGCATCATAGTCCAGGTAGTCAAGTACACATCCTAAGGGCATTACCAACATGTAACAGAGAGACAATCAGTATACACGTTAAGGTAAAGAGCAACCAGATAGCATACTATCATGTCGAGCAAGAAAGTCCTCCCTATATACGTCCCAGCATCCACTACAATATACATCCTATGTATAGTAATGGCCTCTAGGGCATACATATAACTAACACTTACTAGGTGCTGTTAAGACCAGTTGAAACAAAATTTGTCCCAGGTTTCACCAAAATACCAGATAGTTTAGATTCGGTGTAAATTAGGAACTTTGTCGATTTTGTGACCCTTCTGGAAACTGCTACAACCCGAGAAACCCTAAAATGAAATTGACTTGGCAGTAAACTGTGCAGGAACCCTGGAACCATCCCATAAAACCCTAGCCCCCACCTCAATTTCTTGGCCGCAGATATATTCCTTTTGCGGCCAGAGCAGTAGGGAACCCCCTCGTTTTGCGTGCACGGCTCTTTTACCTGTAAACTTGACCCCAGGTATGTCTAGTTTTGACTGATTCCAGTTAGGATAGAATCTGGGTTGATTTTCTTGAGTTGGCGCATGATTTACGACTTGTTTTCGTATGGATTTTGGTATTCGATGATTCGTTTCTGTCGGGTGGCGTTTGAACGTCAACGACAAATGGATATTGGCTGTGTTTGCACGCGAGACTATAGGTTTTTACTTATAGACGTAGCGTGCACCGTTTTTGGTTTCCGACATGGTTTTCATGTATTTTAGCGTTTGTGATATCCTTGTAAGTACCCCACGTGGCGTCGAAGCGTTGGAGATTCAAATGGCAATATCGACACCGGCACGCATAAAACAAGGTGAGTAGATTTATATCTACAGGGAGAAGTCGGGTGGATGGCGTATAGCACCCCCGCAATTCGTCGTGATGTATACGGATGTATACACACACATATAGTTATCTTATGTTGTTTTGGAGATTATTGATGATTAAAGATGGATATTGGTGTGTTGGATTGGTGAAAGGTTATGAAACCCTAGAGTAGTGGGTGCACTACACATACATATACACACATACATACTTGCATACATCCTTATTTCATATGTGGTTATGGGATTCTATATAGATATGCGTTCACATGGGTATGGGACTATATGTTCACATACGGATTTAAGGATGATACATGGGATTGAGATGAGTCGATGAGTTCGATCTGAGGTTATGATATATGTGATATGATAAAATTCATAATTGAGATACGTCTTGATGCTTTAAAGGATTTTAGGGATAATGATGCCATAGGAATGGTGACATATATATTAAATGGTCGACTTGTGATTACGTTACGAGATATGACATGATATGTTATGAAAAGATTAGTATGATAGGCCGCATTCGGCGATGTATACTCCTTGAGATGATATGTGATGATGATATCGATTTATACGAGACTGTCGATCAGTAGTCAGATCATAATTATAGTGATGATATTAGCATTGTACTAGACGTAGGTCGGTACCCAGATTATGATATTGATTAAAGAGAATACCAGATGAATGATATGACGAATGTGATATTGACCCGTACCCAGATTTTGGGATGCCGTATGACGGATTTGCATACGAGCTATATTTGATGTTTGATCCGCCCTCTTGACTTGGGAATAACCGATTATAGAGATATTATATCGGATGTGATATAATTGAGGCGGGATCACCGACTGTATATATATATATATGTATATATATATATATGTATATATATATATGTGTATATATATATATGTATCGACTTAGAGTTTAGGCGGTTTCCTTTACCTACTGTTAGCTTTAGCTCAGCCTTATAATGGGGTAGCTATATGACTCTTATGACATTAGATGCAGTTCAGCCATCATTGTGTTGGTATTCAGCTCCCGCACTTTATTATTGTTGCTCTGCACCGCATACTGTTGTGATTCATAATCCATTATTGATATCCTGCTGTTAGGACACCAGCACCATTACCGATGATGCGTATGTACCACGTACACTTATTTGCCGGCTGACACACATCTTCATCGGTAATTGCCATGTCACAAACACTTAGAAAATATTATTGCTTGATTTAGCTTGTTAGCTAGTAGTGACATGATATTAGTATGCTTTCCTTATATGCCAGCTTGACATTGTAGTTATTACTTATCACTTCATGCATACTGTTATTCATTATATGCTGCATTCATGGATTCTCATGCTTATACTCATGATTTCACATGCTGTTGACGATTTGGATTCGGGTTTCCATGAGATTTTCTGGATTTGGGGGAAAACCGCAAAACATATATATAAACTGCTTTCTCTTTTTAATAAAAATGCGGTTTTCCCATGATGTATGAGTCGTCCACCATGAGTTTTGCTGATGGATTTCGAGACCCGATTCGAGGAGGCGGATGAACCGTTTCGGGTACATGGTGGGCCCGGTGCGGTACCCCGGGGCAAGAAGATCGCAGGAGATGGCATTGAGCCTGTGCAGGGGGGCACGACCGACCGGTGATTTTACCCGACGCGTCGGATATCCGGAGGATACCGTCGTGGTCTTGAGATGGATGGTAGGGGCCGATCTGGACTGACGGCGCCCTAGATATTGTGATTGAGACATTGAGATTCTGATATATTGAGGTACAGAGATTGTGATACAGAGATATCAAGATATTGGGATTTGTGTTTTGTGCCGATGCTAGGCACTGTTTATGCTGATTTCATTTATGATACCCCATTTTAAAAATACAGAAATCTCACAAATTTATGAAAGCAGTTTTCTTTAGTACATGCATTCTGTTTTATGCATTCATACATCATCCATATGATACACTGCTACCTGATGCACTGACACGGGCACATGGGATTATGCTTGGTTTAGATATTTACCCTAGTCATTGTTATAAACTGCTGGTTTTATATTTGAGGATTATATATTATGATCGTATGACCTAGGATTGCGTCATACATGCGATTTTCTGTTCGTAGATCTTTTTCTACTCACGAGTTGGCAACTCACCCCCGTTGTGCCCCAGTTTCTTGCAGGTCTGCCGTACAGCTTTCATTACGGCTTTGCGGGCACTGTTCCTTTCGGGTGACTTGCTAGTATGTGGGTTTATTGTATCGTACCCATCATTATACATTGTATACTTTATTCAGTTGTATCTAGAAGTTCCATCAACCAAACTTGTATTTATTTGAGATAGAGACCAGTGATGTTTATTCTTTCGACCTTAGAGTCGCATTTTATATTTCTCTGGGTTTCATGCTGTTGAGTTCCTTTTCTGTTGTGATCCTCGCCTTTAGGCGTTGTATATTATGTTGTAACTGGACAATTTAAAATGGTTTTTCCTACACTCTACTACTTTTCTTGGTTTGGATTTCTGGGCTCGGCTTACTTAGAGCACGTACGCCTTGAGACGTTCGTAGTCTAAGTGCCGGTCATGTTCCGTACTTTCGGGTCGTGACAGTCTCTGACTTGGAAAAGGGGTTTCTGTTAATTTTATTTTGGGCCCAGATTTATTTGAGTAATGGATATTGTGCTTGGGGCCCACTTCGGGAAATTTTGTCGATCAAAAATTTTAAACATGTTAGTTCACAGTATTTACATTATATCTGCGACCGTGAATGTCATTTGATCGGTAAATCCTGTCTAATTGCTATAGCTCTTTTAGATGGATTTACGAACGTGACATTCACGTTGATGTTCTGTGTTGTGCTGTGATGTTGCGGATTTGTCGTGGTGGATAGCCTGGATGCAATGTTAGTACAGTTTGGTTGTATTTATACATTTGATATTGCGGGGCGAGCGTCCGACATGTGGACTGCCGTCACTGCCTGTTTGTATATTATTCTTTTGGGGCACAACCGGGCTGAGGTCGATGTACCCGTTGTATATTTTACTTTCTATACTAGGATTACCCCGCGGTGGGGTGCACGGATAGCCGGGTTCTAGAGGGCAACGGGCCCGCATCTCATGGCTTTGAGACGGAGGGGGCTTTACTCTAGAATTGGCGGGCTATTCGCCACACTCGTAGGGGTTACAGGTTGACCCAAGGAGGGGTGCTCAAGTTACCGGATTCCGTGAAGTGCTGGGTGGTCCATTCACGTTGTTGAAGGGGGCTGCCTCGCTTCAGGTTTTGGCGAGTAACTTGTCGCGCCCGTAGGGGTCTAGGATTTCATTGCACAGGCTATCCACACGACCAGAGGAACGTCGGGTTTCAGTAGCGGCTCTATGAAACCCGGGGATCCCAGATTATCTGTATTGTTCCGTGATGCTTATTACATTTCTGTGATGTTGCATTTTATCACGCCTAGAGCGAATATTATATATTGATATATATACTAGTAGATGTTGTATATGTTTTACACCCGCGCTAGTCCAGTCCCCGCTCTGTCGTTAGTTAAGTAACCTAACGGGTGATGACGGGACCCAGTGGCGAATGCAGATGGCATATACGTACATCGTATTTTCATTCTTTATTGGTGTGATCAATTGATGGGACTGCATTGATTCGGATCAATGCAAGCTAAACAAACCTATTCTGATGTTGTTGGAACAATTTTCAAAAAAAACTGTTATTGCAAGAACGTTCTCTTTTGTTTTGCATAGTGGTATTCGGTTATGAATATCCAGCACCTCAGTCGACGAGGCAAGGGCAGAGATCCCTTCATCGGGAGTGACCCCTTGGACAGAAGTTTGCGTCAGGGTAATAACTTCACTATAGCCGATTGCCTTTTTGCTTTGCATCGTGGTATTCAGTTGGAATATCCTGCACCTCATTCTACGGGGAAAGAGCCGAGATCCCTTCACCGGGAGTGACCTCTTTAGCAAAGGTTTTCGCCACTATATTTTTATAAAAAGTTATTCGGTTCCTTCAACGATATCAAGTTCATTACGGTAAAAGGTTTTTCGCCAAAAACCATTCGTAGCCCTCCGTCATTTCAGATTAGTATTGCTTAGTATTCGTGCTACGTATGTCGTGCATTGCCGAGGCGTAGTGTTCGGTAGCTCTGTAATGCTTTTCTGTCGTATGGATATGTGGATTGGTTAGGACAGTCGTACGGTTATGTTGGCATTGTCAAGGACTCATACGGGTGGGTTTAACGAAATCAAGATAATGACGGGTTGAACTCGACTGAGACTCTTTGATATGTTGGCATTGTTAACGTCACTTGGGTCCTAGGGGTAAAATCACACATCAGAAGTTTCTAAAGAAACTGAAACTTGCCAGGCATGCGCATACCTTCTGGAGTGTGATAACGTGAGTGGATTCCGTCACGTTATCATGCGATGATAGTTGGATCCCGATTCCCACTAATGAGTTGGTTTACTCCTCGGGTGATCCCGACTAATTCTTCTTTCAGGTTTGGAGGAGAATTTGAGGATACAGTAGGAGGTTTCCTGATTAGATAAAGTGATAACCATTCTGATCTAGGTTAGAGTGCACGCAGAATGTTTCTTTTCTCTCTCTCTCTCTTTGGCAGCGATCATGACCCGACCCTGGACTTTGACTCAGTAACCAAGTTGACCGAACCTTCTTATAACACTGGCTTTTGGATTGTCAGAGTTGCATATCTCATTGCCACTCCTACTTTTACCCTTTTCTCCAGAACACCCCATATTACTACGAACGTCCACTTCCATTGGATAAAACCATCGTATGGTTATATACGAACTCGAAGGAACTTGTTCCAGATTTGAGGATGGTTTCCGGTTCTGGAGAAAATGAATAGGACTATTCAGTTGTCTTTTCCTTTTACCTTCTCTCAAGTTGTGAGTGCTCCTTGGATTAGGACGGTACACCTATTACGCAAAGTGGATAGTCTTCTTCCAAACCATAGGCAGGTGCCGAATGGTGGGGAATGAAGAAAACCAATTAGCCTAACGATGGTGTACAGAAGGTAATAAGTTAAGACAAATAAATGGATTAGAAAGAGGGCAAAGTAAATTGAGACTGCTATTCATGACCAAACCAAGTATTTCATCGCCACTCCTACATCACCTTTGTAATTCTCCAGAACACTCCGTATCACTACGAAGATCCACAGTTATTTGGATACTCCATCGTATGGTTATATACGAACTCGAAGGAATTTGTTCCAGTTCGGGGATAGATTCTGGTTCAGGAGAAATAGGAATAAGGTTTATTCAGTTGTCTTTTATCTTTACCTTCTCTTGGGTTGCGAGTGCTCCTAAGATTAGGACAGCACACCCATTATGCTTATTGGATAGTCTTCTTCCAAACCATAGGCTGGTGCCGAACGGTAGGGAAAGAAGAAAACTATTTAGCCTAAGAGGGTGTACAGAAGGTAATGACTAAAGACATATAAAGGGATTTGGAGAGATGGCAAAGAAACATACGGTTACAGTTGTGAATCTGGATAATGGAAGAGGCATTACTAGAAATACCAGGATACCCCTATGATACATTTACATGTTTCAGTTTCACTGTGTATTGTTAAAAGAAAACTGATTTCCCAATTAGACACTTGCTCCAGGGTATGTATTTACCAGGTTTGATTCTCACATCTGTATGGTTTTACAGATGATGAGTGGGAGCAAGTTATTGGGAATTGGGTGATCATCCTCATTATATCGGGATTCGTTGTAATTGATGATATTTGAGGAAATCACCTGGGTTGTTTGCCGGACGGCAAATATTTGGTTTTGAATATCCGTTGTAATGCACCAATTTCAAAACTATATATCTGTACGTTTATTTTTGTAAAGTGAGATATAACTTTTTGAAATTATGTCTATGACATTTACCTATATCAGTGGATGGTTAGGTAAGGAGCATTAAACAGCGGTATAATTCTTCGTAACCATAAGTACAGTTTTCAACCTACGACACACAGGGAATGAGTTATTAGACTCAAGGGACTTATACAGAATATAGTATGTTGTCCAGTGTCCATTCGGACAGAGGGGTTGGTCCTCGTACTATATTCGGTTTACTTATGACTTCTCTAGTTTTTAGACAAGTGTTTCGTAGAAACACAAGGTCCAAGTTTTGAGAAGTTATAGGTATATGAATAAAGTAGAGAACCAGGTGTTGCAAGTATCGGGATTCTTCAAGGTGATCGAAGATGTAGATACTTGTGTATGGTATTCAGTTGATAGTAATGGTTTTGAGAACTTGCTTCTCCTTCAGGTTACTCATATCTGGATGTATTCCTAAGTTGAGTAATGATGATCGGCCTCTCTCCATTTAGTTGACATGCACTGGAGACAGCTGCATGATTTGAATCTGGTTCCAATTAAATCAGTGCCTCTGTTTCTATATTGGATATAGAATGGTTCATATCTTAACAATGTTAAGGTACGGGGAGTTGTCCGGCTTATGCTTAAAACCAGACTCTGGATAACTCAAGGCACGTTTCTGTAATGGCTGTTTGTGGGTTCACCCGGGCTATGACGAGGGTTAATTTTCTACCATCTGGACAATCAATAGTGATATTGTTCTTGACTCGCCACAGTTTTAGTAAAATGGATTTTTTCAGAAAACAGTAGTGGGAGTATGGTAGAACTGGAAGTGATTCCAGAACCGCAAACGATTACTGAAAATTTGTTAAGAACCTAAAGATTCAATCTGGTTTGACATTCCATTGGCCACTCCGCAGATATGGTGGGTAACCTCAAGCACCCGAGAGGTACTCCGGTATGCTCAAAGACGATGACAGGGAGGTTCTTGTTTACCCAGACTTGCCATTGCTGTTGTTCCAGACTATGAGACTGTAGGGTTCCTAGGCACCCTAATGAGGTCTCACAAGGCATCGATCATGCCAAATTAAAATTTTCTAGGTGCCGAGAGACCCGACTACGGATCGTTGGCTAGATTTTTAGGCGAAAAGATAACTAGTTAACACTTAACTAAGGGAATACGGAAATACAACCTTTGTAGATCCGGTGCTCCACCTCCATAGCTCCGCAACGAAGTCCTCTCCGCTGTCCAAATCAAATCCGGGCTCTAGCGTCGGCTTCGTCGGAGAATGGGCAAGCTAGGTCGTCGATGTCCATGCCGAAGATGATCTACGTCGAGGCATCGCTAAATCAAGCTCTCACTTCACCAAGTCATGAAACTTGTGAAGAAAACACACTCTACTACTTGGCAAAAGGTATAGGATGAAGAAATAGGAAGTGGGTAGACTTTAGATTTGGATTTCTCACTTGTTTCATCAATCCACCATTGATGAAGAGAAGCTTTCTTCATTGAAGAAGATGAAGAAGAAGAAGCTAGTTCTTATGATAAGTTATTTTAAAATCAATAGAAAATCAAAACTTATCATAATGTTAACTATAGTCAAGTGTAGAGAATGAATCATGGTTAGTGGGAATGGTTAGGGTTAAGGATGAGATAAGAATGGTTGACTTGATCAAAGCTTCATGAAGCTTCAACTAAACTCCAAAACTAACAACCATTCTTTTCTCTCCTTTTCCAAAATGAATAAACAAATAAATAAATGAAAAGAAAACCCTAATCATTAGTTTAACCATGGCTTAATCCATTACACTTAACTATAGTTAAACATGTATCATCAATCATGATACAATCAAGTGTACAAAAGTATATCACATATACAATGTGCACAAACCATGTGAGAAAATCCGTTTAAAGTGAACCAATACTAGTTAATGCAAAGTAATATATCAAATACATAATTATACATTAAATCATTAAATCAACACTTGATTCAATGATCCGGTCATGTCGCACACAACCGACTAGTATTCAATGTATCGGCTTATCGAATCAACCCTTGATTCGATAACTAGGTTATATCGCATACAACCTTTCGATACATTCATCGCGAGAATGGAATACGGTATCACATACACGCATTATTCTCGGTCCCGCACATATCTCATATGCGCTCCTATTTCGTTTCGCTTGAGCCAAGAAACCTCTGTGTAGGACTCTAAAGACTCGTCAATACGCCGGCAGCAGATGATGATCATATCAAACACCCACAAGCCGCAAGCGGTCTACTAAACGTAACGGCCACCCGGGTATTGAGCGATCTGAAGATCGACGAGCAAGCCCGCTCACACTCCAGTGAATCCGACCAGTAACACTACCGTACAGTCCGGTCTGATCGTCTGATATGTCGCATATCTCGCCTAGGGGTGTTAAACGTCAGACCCCAATAGCTCGATAAGTCGTGTCGATATGAGGTCTATAACTATTCGAGAAACTACTGGTAACACTTACCAGTAAATCTCAACAACCCTGGCTAGGGATTTCCTGTTATAGCCAATCGAACACAGCGCAACATCAACCCCCTATACCGGGAGAGACGAATCCCCTCTTATCGCTCATTGCCTCCATGTGACTCGGGACTGTACCCAAAAACCACCGTTTTGCACGCCCTCTTGGACGTGGTAAGATGGAAATCAAAGCACAGTGGGAACCACACAAGACTCTATGACGATCTCGGGTCAACAGACTACTCTGTACCAGTGTCACCAGAGAACTGCCATCTGACGTGAGGTATAATACCATCTGGGAGTTCTCGGCGAGTCCGTCCAGTGTACCCAGTCTCTACTGAGCACCCGTATATCATCTCCGATGTCAAACACCAATGGATATGGGATCATCCATCGCCCATCTGTATGGGTCGAGAAGGTATATGCTAGTCTACTCTGGTATATCGATGCCCCGTCTCGATACACCCACGACTAGGGACTCTGAAGGATGTACTTATGGACTACCATGTCCCCACTAGTATGATCCGCATCATAGTCCAGGTAGTTAAGCACACATCCTAAGGGCTTTACCAACATGTAACAGAGAGACAAACAGTATACACGTTAAGGTAAAGATCAACCAGATAGCATACTATCATGTCGAGCAAGAAAGTCCTCCCTATATATGTCCAAGAATCCACTACAATATACATCCTATGTATAGTAATGGCCTCTAGGGCATACATATAACTAACAATCTCCCACTTGCACTAGGGCCATCTGATAGCAGTGGTTGCAGTATCTCATACTCAACCATCCCATAAAAGTCTCTCTCTGGGAACAGGCCTTTGTGAGTGGATCCGCTGTGTTGTCCTCTGAGTCTACTCTCCAAACCTCGATCACCCTGGAGATCAACCATCTCCATGATCAAGTGATACTGCCTTAGAATATGTCTGGATCACTGATGGGACCGGCGTTCCTTGGCATAAGCCACAACTCCATTGTCTCACAATGGGAGGAACATAGTTCATCTCATGAACCAATATACATCCAAACAGCCTCTTTGGTAGCATCTTAAGTAGCGATGTATCTTGCCTTTATCGTCTAGTTTGTCACGGTAGCTTGGAACTCTTCCAACATACCGTCCCTTTACTGAGGGAAAAGACAATGCCTGCGACTGACATTCAGTCGCCTTTATCACCCTGGAACCTTTCCAGTGATTCTCCCCAGGATCGATTGATATCATCTCACTACAACTAGTGAGAATCCTAACATCCAATTAAATCTATCTCATAGATCCAAAACTCAGGATTTAGGAGGTATCATTTTGATCCTATATGGAGAATCATAGTGATAAGCGGAGATTGATCGAGCGTAGCATAGGAAACTCTTTCCCTATCAAGAGTATGTCATCCACGTACTCTACGAGGATCGTCACCATACTCCCTACTACCTTTTTGTTTATACAAGGTTCATCTACCATTTTGATGATGTCAAACTCTTTGACTAACTCATCAAAACTGATGTTCCAACTCCGCGATGCCTGCTTTATCCTATAAAGCATCTTGCACACGTTTCCGCTGCTCCCACTGTCTACGAAGCCCTCTGGCTGTGTACTTATAGATGCTCTCTTCTAAATCATTATTTAGAAAAGCAGTCAAGACACCCAACCACCAGATATCGCAGTCATGGTATGTAGCCGTGACAAGTAGGATCTGGATGGACTTAAGCATAGCTACTTAGAAAAGGTTTCATCATCATCCACGCCTGGTCGATGACGAAAAGCTTTAACAAGTCTAGCTTTGAAAGTCTCAACTTTTCCATCTACACCAAGTAATCTTCTCAAGATATACTTGCTCCTGATGGGGATTTAACCTTTCAGATATAGCAACCAAAGTCCATACTTTGTTGGTGTATAAGGATTCCATCTCAGATCACTAAGCATCCAGCCATTCTTACAGAGTCGTCACTCTCGATGGCCTGCTCGAAACTAGTTGGGTCATCATCTCATGATGCAATCCTCGCTCCCACTGTCATAGAGAAACAGGAGTATCTCTCAGGCGGGTGAGGAACCCTACTAGATCGGCGGAGAGGCTAAGGTTCGTTGGAATCTACTGAATCCTTTGGTTCTACCAAATCATTTGCTGCAGTTTATATAGCTGGAACATTTCCAGTTGTACATAACTGACCTTGCCTCGAGCTTGTCCGGATTTTGCTTTTCAGACATAGGCTGGACAACCCCAAATCTCAACTAACTTGAGAGATGGGCTCTTCCCTTATCATATCAAATATGAAACGTGTAGGCAATGATTTGATTCGAACCTTATTCAATAGGTATACAACTTCTCAAGTGCATAACACCCAAAAGGAAACAGGTAACTCAGTAGTACTCATCATAGAGCACACCTTATCATATAGGGTGTGATTGCTCCGCCCCGATATACCATCGTGCTATGGTGTATACAGAGGAGTAATGCTGAGAGAGAATCTCATTCTCCTTTAGAATAGTCCAGAAATTCCATGCACAAGTATTCTCCTCCCTGATCTCATCATAGGACATAATACTTATACCCTTATTGGTTCTCTACTTCTAACTTATTTTCTGTGAATATCTCAAAAGGTTCGGACTTGTGTTTCAACAGGAAGTCTGAATCTTGAGAGATTTATCAGAGAATGTAATGAAGTACAAAGAACCGGTCTTGGCATGTGTAGACAGGGGACCTACATACATCAACATGTATCATCCCAAGAGTTCATTAACTCTTTCTCTGTTTCCAATAAACGGAGCTATGGTCATCGTATCTTTGTGACATGACTGGCAAGTTTCACAAGATGTAAATTCAAACTGATTTAAATATGCATCTAAATGTAACTTCAGCCAGTCGGATCGCATTGATATGACCTAGTCTACAATGCCTGAAGAAGGATCCGTTCAGTTCTGAACTCTTCCTCTTGTGTGTGTTCCGTATACTAAGAACTGTAGTTTGATTTAGAACGTCAATGCTTTTAGATAACGTGCCTGAACCGATCAACTTTTGATATAGGAAATGTTCAAAACATTATCCATCAATACAAAATTATATCCTTTCTTTTCTAACAAAGAGAGTGATATGATTTGGTATATCAGGTTCGGTATCTAATAACATTCGTTCAGAATCAATGTATTGTAATACAGGGTGACAGTGACCAACAGACTTGGCTGCAACACTTGCCCCATTTTCTGCCTCATGAAACTTATCACCCGTTCTCAGTTCTCTACCTTTCTGTAGCCCTATGTAACAGATTACATATCTGGGATCCTGATCTGGTATCACATACCCAGGACGTAAAGGACACTGAGAAACAGTTCTATATAATGAACACACCCGAAGATGATGCATCATCATGCACTCTCCTCGTTTGGGCGGCACGGGAAATCTGGTATTCCCCAATTTCCTGCTCTGTCTTATAACAATTATAAGTTGGAGCGGGACCAACGTTCCCCAGCTCAGTATAACAAGCGGGTTCGGTCAATATTCCGTTTTATTATCTTGATTAAGGCATGATATGGTCGCTACCTGGAGAGAGAGAGAAGAAAACACTCAGCGTGCGCTCTGCAAGAATAGATTGGTTATTATTTTATCTAATCAGGATGGCTCCCACTGCTTTTTATCAAATCTTCCTTCAAACCCTAAAAGGAAAGACTAGCCGGGATTAATTACACACTACAAGTTCGCCAATCTTTCAGCCAGGCCAGTGTCGGTACTTTGAGGGAGGTCCCCCGTGCTTTCGCACGAACCTAATTAATGTAAACCTCGTTTTCCCAGAGGCATAACCTCGTTAACACCTTTCTAGACACCTACTTGATCGGCTAATTGTAACGTATAAAACTCTCCCAGGAGTAACTCTTACTCGCAGCGGGTATCGGGATCCAACTATCTCATAGAAGGTATGCAATCTCATTGCAAATTTCAACACTTGAAATTCCCGATAATATTTTGCCCCGAACGATCTATGACCTTGACAAGGTCAACAAACCATAGACCGCAAGTCAAGTTCAACCCGTCATTTCTTGATTGAATCAAACCCACCCGCACGACCCTTGACAAGGTCAACAAGGCCGCACGACTACCCTAACCCAATCTGCATCATATGCATAAGCAGATAAATACTGGTTAGCTACCGCACACTGCGTCTTGACAAGGTCAACAAACGCAGTACGAATACTAAACAGGATTTATCTGAAATGACGGAGGGCTACGACAGGTTTTTCTGAAAACCTATTGCGTAATGAACTTGATATCGTTGTAGGATCGAATGAATTTTGAAATGGAGTGTTTTTGAAGCTTTTCTAGTTTTGCTAAAGGAGTCACTCCCGGTGAAGGGATCGTCGGTCCTTTCCTCGTCGAATGAGGTGCGGGATATATCATATATATCACTGTGCAAAGCAAAAACACTTAAAAGCAATCAAAAGACAAACCGAGTGTGTAGCATCTGCCAGTTATTGCTAAAGGAGTCACTCCCGGTGAAGGGATCTCGGTCCTTTCCTCATCGAATAAGGTGCAGGATATATCATATATACCACTGTGCAAAGCAAAAACACTTAAAAGCAATCAAAAGACAAACCGAGTGTGTAGCATCTGCCAGTTATTGCTAAAGGAGTCACTCCCGGTGAAGGGATCTCGGTCCTTTCCTCATCGAATAAGGTGCAGGATATATCGTATATACCGCTGTGCAAAGCAAGAACTGTAGCTACCTGTTTTATTTTGAAATTCGATTCTACAATATCTTAGGTTTCTTTTATTTCATTAATCACATTAATGAAGTCCCATCATTTAAGTACCTAATCATCACAGATAAATACGACGTACACTTATGCCATCCGCATTCGCCCCGATGTCCCCTCGTGCACCGTTAGGTTAGGTAACTAATGGCAGAGCAGGGCAGGGCTAGCGCGGGTGTAAAACATAAGTAACGTCTATATAATATATCATATATACTATATACAGTATCTATCAAAGAACATCACATGATCACATCACAGATATCGCAGCAGAAGAATCATATGAAATATTGGATATACTAGGACGTCCGTGTTTTCAATACGAGCCAGTATAAAACACGGATTCCACGGTCGCGATGAATAGCCAAACCCACACCCCTAGACCCCTACGAGAGCGGCAAGCAACCTTACCAATTCTAGAGTTAGGAGACCCGGACTCAACTCCTCGAGTTGGTCTCCCACTGGACTCCAGAACCCGGTTACTTGTGCCCTCCTCCTTGGGTCTATCCTAGTGCGGAAAAGTAAATAATATACAAAAGGTGACTACTTCCGCAACCTGGAAGCACCCCAATAAAAGAATATTACATACAAGTTTTTACATGAATGAAAATGAAAAACACTCATCTCACATAAAAACCCCCGGCTATTCAAACACGACGATCCAATATAACATATCCAGCAACACATAACATCACATGTCATCAACGTAAGTAAATATGTCCATCCCAATTGTCGTTGACATATAGCAACGAAACCGGCGATATCACATATTACACTTACGGTCACAGAAAAGAAAGTGTAAAACTACAACAGTTGGAATCCGCAACCACCTCAGACATCGCATGCATGACCAAATGAATTACTTAGACATCGCATGCCTAATAATTATAAACCCCGCATTTTAGTCTCATCATCGAAAACACTTTTCAATACCAAGTCGGGTAATTCAACAAGATTCCCGACATTTTGATCGAATACTCGTCGCAAACTTTAGTAGACGGCCGCACCCCCGATACCGTCGACGAAGTGCACCAAGGCGGAACACCGCTACCGCGAGCACCCGAACGGATGCTTTCGGCGACGGGGTTCTCCTACAGTCACTTGGTCGGGGCTATGGAGTGAGGCTGTCTATTAAGTTTACCGGCGAGTATCCGCGTACGCTACGTGATTGCGACGGACTTTTGATCACATCAAAATTCCGTGGCAACAGATCAAGTGAGACTAAACAGCTATGTTTATAACATTCATTCAGTTATCTCATAACTTATTGTGAATTCCAATTATTGTATCACATTCCAGATAAATAGAAAATGTTAAACTTTCCGATCGAACAATCGAACACCCAAGTTTTCCCGATACAGCTCAATACATGAAATAAGTCTAACAACATTCAGTTCGTGCCTCAGTACCAACGGTCCAGCCGTAGAAGGGTCAAGCCAACGCCTCACATGTGGCACGCCGTACTGCCCCAAACCCGAAGGTTCAAAGGGCAGTTCAAGACGGTCACATAATCGAGTTAAGGTTTGTTGTCTTCTAGAGGGACCATCGCGTTACTTGTACTACTTAGAACGTCGTTAAACAACGGAAAAATCCAACACTTGGAAATTTCCCGACAGGGGAAAAATTGGGTATTTATATCCGGTCGAACTTTTTAACATATTCTAATATTTATCCGGAAAGCCACACAGACAAAATTTGATAATCCGATCGAACATTCGAATCCCCAAAACAACTCAGAAAATTCAACTCTTGAAAAACAATTAAAAATTCCCAGGAAAACCAGCATTGCAAAAGAGGCATTACTGTACAAAATTAGATGCGCAAAACGACAAATTCGCCGCGGAACCGCCGCATGAGCACGCTCATGCCGCGGATCCGCGCTCACTTTATGGAATCATGGCATCGAATTTTACAGTAACCCTTATAATCCCCTGCTGATTTTTCTGCATATTTTTAATTTAGGAAAATCCCAGAATTTGGAAAAAGTCCAGAGAGCTATTTTGGGAATGGGTTTTCGGTTCGTCCGGCTTTCAAATTCCGTCTAGACTTCGCCTAAGGCTCTAGCTAGGCTCTGATACCACTGTAGGGTTCCTAGGCACCCTAATGAGGTCTCACAAGGCATCGATCATGCCAAATTAAAATTTTCTAGGTGCCGAGAGACCCGACTACGGATCGTTGGATAGATTTTTAGGCGAAAAGATAACTAGTTAACACTTAACTAAGGGAATACGGAAATACAACCTTTGTAGATCCAGTGCTCCACCTCCATAGCTCCGCAACGAAGTCCTTTCCGCTGTCCAAATCAAATCCGGGCTCTAGCGTCGGCTTCGTCGGAGAATGGGCAAGCTAGGTCGTCGATGTCCATGCCGAAGATGATCTACGTCGAGGCATCGCTAAATCAAGCTCTCACTTCACCAAGTCATGAAACTTGTGAAGAAAACACACTCTACTACTTGGCAAGAGGTAGAGGATGAAGAAATAGGAAGTGGGTAGACTTTAGATTTGGATTTCTCACTTGTTTCATCAATCCACCATTGATGAAGAGAAGCTTTCTTCATTGAAGAAGATGAAGAAGAAGAAGCTAGTTCTTATGATAAGTTATTTTAAAATCAATAGAAAATCAAAACTTATCATAATGTTAACTATAGTCAAGTGTAGAGAATGAATCATGGTTAGTGGGAATGGTTAGGGTTAAGGATGAGATAAGAATGGTTGACTTGATCAAAGCTTCATGAAGCTTCAACTAAACTCCAAAACTAGCAACCATTCTTTTCTCTCCTTTTCCAAAATGAATAAACAAATAAATAAATGAAAAGAAAACCCTAATCATTAGTTTAACCATGGCTTAATCCATTACACTTAACTATAGTTAAACATGTATCATCAATCATGATACAATCAAGTGTACAAAAGTATATCACATATACAATGTGCACAAACCAAGTGAGAAAATCCGTTTAAAGTGAACCAATACTAGTTAATGCAAAGTAATATATCAAATACATAATTATACATTAAATCATTAAATCAACACTTGATTCAATGATCCGGTCATGTCGCACACAACCGACTAGTATTCAATGTATCGGCTTATCGAATCAACCCTTGATTCGATAACTAGGTTATATCGCATACAACCTTTCAATACATTCATCGCGAGAATGGAATACGGTATCACATACACGCATTATTCTCGGTCCTGCACATATCTCATATGCGCTCCTATTTCGTTTCGCTTGAGCCAGGAAACCTCTGTGTAGGACTCTAAAGACTCGTCAATACGCCGGCAGCAGATGATGATCATATCAAACACCCACAAGCCGCAAGCGGTCTGCTAAACGTAACGGCCACCCGGGTATTGAGTGATCTGAAGATCGACGAGCAAGCCCGCTCACACTCCAGTGAATCCGACCAGTAACACTACCGTACAGTCCGGTCTGATCGTCTGATATGTCGCATATCTCGCCTAGGGGTGGTAAACGTCAGACCCCAATAGCTCGATAAGTCGTGTCGATATGAGGTCTATAACTATTCGAGAAACTACTGGTAACACTTACCAGTAAATCTCGACAACCCTGGCCAGGGATTTCCTGTTATAGCCAATCGAACACAGCGCAACATCAACCCCCTATACCGGGAGAGACGAATCCACTCTTATCGCTCATTGCCTCCATGTGACTCGGGACTGTACCCAAAAACCACCGTTTTGCACGCCCTCTTGGACGTGGTAAGATGGAAATCAAAGCACAGTGGGAACCACACAAGACTCTATGACGATCTCGGGTCAACAGACTACTCTGTACCAGTGTCACCAGAGAACTGCCATCTGACGTGAGGTATAATACCATCTGGGAGTTCTCGGCGAGTCCGTCCAGTGTACCCAGTCTCTACTGAGCACCCGTATATCATCTCCGATGTCAAACACCAATGGATATGGGATCATCCATCGTCCATCTGTATGGGTCGAGAAGGTATATGCTAGTCTACTCTGGTATATCGATGCCCCGTCTCGATACACCCACGACTAGGGACTTTGAAGGATGTACTTATGGACTACCATGTCCCCACTAGTATGATCCGCATCATAGTCCAGGTAGTTAAGCACACATCCTAAGGGCTTTACCAACATGTAACAGAGAGACAAACAGTATACACGTTAAGGTAAAGATCAACCAGATAGCATACTATCATGTCGAGCAAGAAAGTCCTCCCTATATATGTCTAAGAATCCACTACAATATACATCCTATGTATAGTAATGGCCTCTAGGGCATACATATAACTAACAGAGACCCGGCAGGAGGATAAGTATAGCGTCGTTCTGAACTGGCTTTAGAAGTGCACGTGTATATTATTCTGCCAGAGGGTTGTCGTAGTCAGTGGGAGCAGCGGAAGCATTGGTGGACAAGGAGCTTGTGTCTATGGACTAAAGCAGATATAGCGGAAATAGATCATCTATTTCTGATGTGACAGTCATAGGTTTGACTTCATCAGAATAGGGGATGGATCTGTTAAGAAGGTAGTAGGGTATGATGTCCTAGTATTTGGATGACATACACATAGTAGGAAGTGATATTCCTATACTACGATCGGTTATACTTTGGTTGTCACACAGTGGTTTCTCCACATAGGACTTGGATATCATATCAGACATTCTGGTTACTAGATCTATGGTTTTAGATCTAGATTTGGGTAGTTTCCCAATCAGGGTACTTAGACAGCATTCTAAAGGTGTTTTAGAATGGATGACTCCTGGCATGGTGGTGTACCTGCAGGTGATGGAGTCACCCTCTCTAAAGGTATCTTACAGACTAAAGAGGAGAGGGATGTGCATGATTGGCAGATCACTTGCTTAGGCAATTGAGTTGATCATGAAATGTCAAGTACCACACCAGATGCTGTTTTTGCACGACATGCAGTAAGTTGATATTAATCCTATCCTGGAGAAACGTTCGGAAGCAGTTTTAGAACATAAGTGGATGTTCTAGGGATATGATAACAACAGCCTCTTTTAGGAGACTGTTATCATTCCAGGCTTCCATGGTGACATGGATGACAGAGTGACTGTCAGAGTTATAGTTTTCCCTCTGACGAGGGGCAGTATTTTGGACTGGTGGTCCAAGCGGATACTGAGAGAGGCATGGCGCAGGATACTGATTGGTTTCAGTTGACGATACAGTCTAAGAAGTTTGAATTTGGAGTTCATTTATGAACTAGGTCCCATCAGATATCCAGACATATTTTAAGACAGGTATTGCTCATTTCGGGAGATGGCTTTCTCCGCGAACTTGAGATAAATAGAGACATAGAAAGAAACATTAGGGCGGATCCACTAGCTGAGGCTATTTCTCGAACACAATAGTTTCGCAAACGGGTTTTGTCAGACTGATTAGTAGAGGAGTTGGGTGTTCGGTATCACACGGGCTGTGAGTATGGGACATCGCAATAATTAGTCTTGAGTGCAAGTGGGAGATTGTTGGATATAGTGCCCTCAGAGTCAATTATTGGATCGCAGGCACATGATTGCAATGATTGAGGGAGGACCTATACCAGTAGGACAATCTTACTCAGGATGATTGTATACTATCTGGTTTGTCTCTATCATCGTGTACATGTTTTAAGTGACATTGTGGTTCACTATTAAACATTGATGGAGAATTGTATGCTACCATGGTTTGTCTTTATCATCGTGTACTGCTTTAGGTGACCTTACAGGTCGCTATTACACGTTGATAGAGCCCTTAGGATTCTTGCTTGATTACCAGCAGTATGATGGCGATCATATACGTGGGAGCTGGGGTCTATAAGCACATCCTTAAAAGGTCCCTAGTCATGGGAGTTTCGAGACAGGGCATCGATACTCCAGAGTAGAATAGTGTATACAGTCGAGACCCCGACGAGGGGCGGTGGCCGGTCTCACAAGCCACTGGTGTCAGTTGGTTCACCTAAGATGTATACATGTGCTTATTGGGTTATGAGTACATCGGACAGGACTCGCCGGGAACATGATAGTTGGGATTATACCAGACGTCATATAGCAGTTCCCTGGTGACATGTGTACAGGTTAGTTCATCGACCTGAGATCGTCATTTGTCTCGTGTGAGTTCCCACTGTGCTTTGATTACTACCCTACCACGGCTCAAAGGAGTCGTGCAAACAGGTTTTAGTTGGGTACAGTCCCGAGCCACATGGAGGCAGTGAGCGGATCGACAGGGGTTTCGTCTCTCCCGGTTTTGGGGGTGAGGTCGCGCTGTGTCTAGGAGAGCCATTACACATAGCCCTCGGCCGAGGCAGGAAATTTACTGGTAGGTATTCCAGTAGTATCTCAGGGTGTTCTGGGCTACACTCCGACACGACTTGTACCGCTTTTGGGGGTCTGACTTTTACCAACCCCGTAGGCCCGCCATGCGATGCTCATAGACGAACGGACCGGACTGTATGGATATTGTCACTGACAGGCTCAGTAGGGTGTCAGGATGAGTTCACTCATCGACCTCCCTTTTGGTCAATACCTGGTAGCCCGTTACGTACGGCTAGTACCTCTGACGTGCTAGGGGTTAAATCCACAGTCAAAGTATTGACGAGTCTTTAGAGTCCCCCACAGAAAGCTTCTCAAGTTTCGGGAGAAACGTTGTAGAGGCCGTATAATATATGGCAGGGTTCGATCATATGCGTGCGGTATTGCACGGATCATGATCGGACGGATCATACTAGTGGGCTTTGGTTTAAGCAGGATCCTAGTATTAGATTTGTTGGATTGCTTTAGTCTCATCTCATTCGCATTCAGTCGGAATGCGGATGCAGGTATGTATATACAGGTGAGGGGTATCCTTGTGATCCGTCACGAGTTTACTTTAGATATTGCCGTATCTTTTTGTTGTGGCAAACATTTGGATTAATGTTTTCTTATGGAAATAATAAGCTAGAATTCATCATGGAATGCATTAAATGTGACATAGACATGTATCATGACTCATGGTCTCTTTTTTAGCAAATATGTCACATTTGATGTTTGATTGGTGTTGACATGATGAGAAGAGAGAGAGGGGCTGCCATGATGAGCTAGCTCTCATATTATTGCTCTCACTCTCTCTCATTCTATGATAACATCACAAGAAAAGAAAAGAAAAGAAGAGAAAGTCTTCTCTTCTTCTTCTTCCTCCTCTAGCTCAAAGTCTCCATTAATGGCATCATCTTTAACTTCCATTCAAGCCATGGATGCAAGAGACAAAGTGATCACAAACATTCTCTACATCACTTTGGACACGTCGGCTAGCACACTTCGTGCCCGAGTTACTTCGGATGAAGCGGGAGCCCGTAAAAAGAATCGACGATGTGGTGCCCTTTCCGACGAGGAGATCGAGACCGGAGACGCCGCGAGGAGCTTGGGATGGTGGCCAAAGACCGAAAGATACGGATCGATCGGTATAGCTTTCCAACCCTCTCTCTAGTTTACTAGTAGTAGGTTAATGGTTCGATCCGGGTTTTAAGCATACGATAGCGCCGGTTTTCAAGTTAAGAAAAAATTTCATTTCCGCATTTTGGCCTCGGAAAGACGGCCAGGGCGCTACCGTAGTCTTACACATAACGGGTCGAGAAACTACTGATAACACTTACCAGTAGATCTCTGAAGTATCCTTGGCCAAGGACTTTCTGTTATAGCCAATTGAGCACAGCGCAACATCAACTCCCAATACTGGGAGAGACGAAACCCTTGTTATTGCTCATTGCCTCCATGTGACTCGGGACTGTACCCAAAAGCCACCGTTTTGCACGTTCTCTTGAACGTGGTAAGGTGGAAATCAAAGCACAGTGGGAATCACACAAGACTCTATGACGATCTCGGGTCTACAAACTAACCTGCACCAGTGTCACCAGAGAACTGCCATCTGACGTTAGGTATAATACCATCTGGGAGTTCTCGGCGAGTCCGTTCAGTGTACTCAGTCTCCACTGAGCACCCGTATACTGTCTCTGATGTCAAACACCAATGGATATGGGATCATTCATCTCCCATCTATATGGGTCGAGAAGCTATACGCTAGTCTAATCTGGTATATCGATGCCCTGTCTCGATACACCTACGACTAGGAATATTTGAAGGATGTACTTAGCGACTACACTGTCCCCACTAGTATGATCTGTGTCATAGTCCTGGTAGTCAAGTACTCATCCTAAGGGCTTTATCAACATGTAACATAGAGACAATCAGTGTACATGTTAAGATAAAGAGCAACCAGATAGCATACTATCATGTCGAGCAAGAAATTCCTCCATGTATATGTCCAAGCATCCACTACAATATACATCTTATGTACAGTAATGGCCTCTAGGTTATATATATAACTAACAAAAACTTCACGGGGTAACGACATACCCCACACACACACTTGGTTTCATAGCACGATGCCTAATTGTATGTATTTTTGGTTCGAAGATAGTTTTTATAATAAAATACCCCATAATTTAAAACCGGGTTTCTTTTAAAACAATATTTCATTCTCCTTGTTGGGGTCAAAAATTACATCCCGATTGACCAAGTCAAAGTCAAAGTCAAACTCAACCCCAAACCAGGTGGGCATAAGTCAAGTTCAAGTAGGCCCAAGCTCAAGTCAAAGGGACCGGCCCCATGACAAAAGGAATGAAGCCATAAATTGGTTTAATGTAATTCTTATATATATATATATATATATATATGTATGTATAGAAATAAATGTATGTAAAATAAGCAAAAAGCCAAAATTTTGTAAACCCTATGGCTTATGTGCAAAAAGAGATAAGCACATAAGGCATGTGGTGACATAAGTGCCATTTGGCAAAGCCTAAGGGGCTATATGTAAAGTGTGCAGCCTATAAAGGAAAACATGATGAAAATATCTATGATAACTTTTTCCATTCTCAAAACTTCTAGGGTTTGTGCCTCCTTCTCCTTCCTTAAGGTTCTAAACATTTTTCCCCCTTTTGAATTAAATCAAGAGTTTTACTCTTCCTTTCCCAAAAATAAATAGTTTTTCACCACAAAACCCACAAAGGGGAGCTCAACTCTTCCATTAGATCTCAAAAATGGAAGATTTTTAAATCTCGCCCCTTTTCTCCAAGATCCGGCCAACCGAGAGTAAGAAGAAGGAGACCTATCTCCAAAAATCCCATCTTGGGAAGATCCAGGGCCAAAGGGGAGAGAAACAAAGGGGCCCACTTTAATCATTTCTAAAGATTTCTAGGAGTTTAACTCCATTCAAGATCTGTTGGAGTTCAACTCTATAAATTAATCTCTTTCTAGGAGTTTAATTCCAGAAGTCAAATCGGGAGCACAGCTCCCAGTATAGAGACAAAGTCCTTTTTCCTGCTGACGCCCAACGCCCGCGTGCCAAGCACGTGGGGCGCTGGCACCCGCGTGCCAAGCACATGGGGCGCCGGCGCACAGAGCAAGTGCCGGCGCCCAGCGTCCGCGTGCTAGGCACGTGGGGCGCTGGCGCTCACGTGTCCTTTGGATGCCATTTCCCCCCTCATTTTATATACACTCCACACTAAAAATACCTCCCTCGTTAGAAATTTAAAATTTCTAACGGGGCGTTGCCCCGCACCCCGTAAGGGGGCTGCTAGCCCCTTAACCCCCAGCCCGCTATACGGATAGCGGGACCCCCGTAAAAACTCTGCGGGGCCCTCGATATATCCAAAACCCATTCAAAACGCACGCACACGGCACATTGAGTTTGCATGATCGGTTTGACCCATCAATCGGAGGTTCCCTTGCTCCGAAGGCGAGGGGTAATTAACAACAGCTTAGTCCGTGGCCGTCGGAGATTAGGATACCCACAATCAATAAACCCCCACCTATCCTAGGTAGGGGGAATCTGTAGTACGCCTGACAAGCGCACCCGTATTCCCATCTCAATGGGGTGACAAAAAACACCCTACAGATTCTGGCACGCCTAGTGAGACCTTGATCTCCTCTTATATCTCGGGTCAAGTGTTCATGCGAACTCATTTAGCATATATACCGATGTTTGTACTGAAGTAGTTTTCTTTTCATGCAGCAATCAACTTTCAACGAAGATGTCTTCTAACATGAATTCAGCTTCTGACGCGGCCCCGATCTCTTACGTGGTCAAGATCAATGCCCGCGTGGTTTTCCCTGCCAGTCTCAGCCGGCAATGGGAGGAGCCACCCAACAAATTTGGTTCTGTCATCATCTACCCTGTTGGAAGCGCTCATCTGATGGAGGTCCCGACAAACCAAGTGGCCAAACTGATCTCAAAGGGCAGGACGTCGAACGTCGTAGTCGCCGGAGCGTCCCACCACAAACGCAAATCAGCACGTCGCCAACTTTAAAACGTCGTCCGGAAACACAGAGGGCAATGATGCGCTCCTTCTTCGTCAGTTTGTCAACAGCCTGACCGGTGTTGCTTTCAACTGGTACACAAGCATACCAGACGGGTCCGTCATTACTTTGCCCAAATGTAGTCTCTATTTCGGAAAAGGTTCATGAGTGTCAGTGATAAAATCTCCATTGCTGACCTTGTGAGGACCAAGCCGGGGAAGAAAGAAAGCAACACCGACTTTATCACCCGATGGCGTAATCTCACGTTCAAGTGCGAACCGCCGCCGGAGCAGGACAAGTCCGTCAGCCTTCTCATTGGGAACCTCAGCAATTAGATGGTCTCATTCTTTTGTGTAAGTCGACGTTAGACACCCCACATGAAGCGGGGAGGCGGAATAGGTAAAACAATCATTTTGTTTGAGTTAACATCGACTAACTTTACGGATCTTTGCTAAACCGTAACTAACAACTATCTAGAAGTGATTAGCTACTATGATAGATGATTATACCTAATGATTCAAGTCCTTCTTGTTCTTGTAGTTCACCTCCTTGTCGGCCTCCTTAATGTGATAGAAGATCTACTCGAGAGCTCCTTCTCTAAGCTTTCACCTCTCACTTAAGGTAACTAGGTGGCTATGAGTGCTAATCAAAGTAACCTAGAGGATATAGAAGAGAATTAGGGATCTATTAGTCTTGCTAACCCTTGGATCTCAACACATGAGAGGATTAGGGTTAGTTCTTTGAAGAGAGAGAGCTTGAGGAGAGAGAATGTGAAAGTGAGAATGATATGAATTATAACTCATTTATGAATATATGAAGCATGATAATTATCTAAATGAATAACAAATGATAACATCAACCATGCTTCATTAACTTACTTTGGGTGAATCATCTCATGAGTCATTAAGCAATAAATGCTTCATTAACTCATTTGGATGAATCACTCCATGAGTCACTAATCCATTTAATGCAAATTCCACCTAAGCTCTCCACCTCATCTTTCTTCTAGAAGCTTCTCGACTAATTACGAGAATGCCCTTCCCATCCGTGAAAACACGGAAATACTGAGACTGTATAGATCCAATAATCCAATGCTAGAATCTGGCTTAAACTAAAGCCCGCTAGTAAAAACTGTCCGAACATCGTACGTGCATAAATACATGTATGTGTCCGAACCCTGTCGTAAAACCATACGACCTCTATATCGTTTCGCCTGAAGCAGGGAAACTCTCTGGTGGGACTCTAAAGACTCGACACTACGCTGGCAGTGGGATTAACCACAGGCCGCAAGCGGTACTAGCTATACGTAACGGTCTCCAGGTAGATGTCGATAAGAAGGCCGAAGAGGAAACCCATCCGAACTCCTACTGAGCCTGATGTGACAATCTCTGTACAATCCGGTCTGTTCGTCTAGGACTATCGTATATCGGGCCTAGAAGGGCGGCAAGCGTCATCCCCTAAAAGCGGTATAAGTCGTGTCGGAGTGAAGCCCATTACACCTTGAGAAGCTACTGGAAATCCTACCAGTAAATCTCGTTTGCCCTGGCCAGGGACTTTGCGTAATGGCTCTCCAAACACAGCGCGATATCAACTCCCAATACCGGGAGAGACGAATCCTATCTAACCGCCACTGCCTCCAAGTGCTTTGAGACTGCACCCAACTGCTACCTGTTTATACAACTCCTTTGAGCCGTGGTAGGGTAGCAATCTAAGAACAGTGGGAACACACTCGAGACGAAGCAACAGTGTCAAGTCTGCGGACTATGCTGTACTCATGTCACCTGGGAACTGTTAACTGACGATGGGCATAATACCAACCAACAGTTCCCTGCGAGTCCTGTCCGGTGTACCCGTAATCCAACGAGCACCTGTATACTATCTCCAGTACAACGTACTAATGGCTATGGGACAGACCATTTCCCCTACCGGGATGAGAAGCGTACACAATAGTCTACTGTGGAGTATCGATGCCCTGTCTCGATAATCCTACGACTAGGGACCTGAAAAAGGATGTTGCTTATAGACTATCCAACCTCCACTAGTGTGACTGCCATCACAACACTGGTAGTCAAGCAAGATCCTAAGAGCTCTATCAATATGTATTCGCGATATGCTAACATATACACATATTATGATAGATATAAACCAAGTAGCATACTACTATATTGAGTGAGACTGTTAATATAACTGTGAATATCCCAAGCTTCCATTAAGTAATATACAAGCTAGTATGATACAATAATGGCCCTTAGGGCATATACACTAACAATCTCCCACTTGCACTAGGGCCATGTACTGGCGTATCGAAGACCTATCATCTCGAGTAGCCTCTCGAACTGAATCTGAGGTAAGGCCTTTATGAATGGATCTGCAGTGTTCTCCTCTGTAGAAACTCTCCGGACCTCGATCTCTCGGCGATCTATGATGACCCTGATCAGGTGATACCACCTTAAGATGTGTCTGGACTTCTGATAGGACCTAGGTTCCTTCGCTAAAGCTATAGCCCCGCTGTTGTCACAATACAGAGGTATTGGAACAACAATGGATGGAACCACCTGAAGTTCTGTGAGGAACTTTTTCATCCAGACTGCTTCTTTTGCGGCATCGCAAGCAGCGATATACTTCGCTTCCATCGTCGAGTCAGCAACGGTGTCCTGCTTGGAACTTTTTCAGCACACCGCCCCTCCTTTGAGGGTAAAGACATAACCTGACATAGACTTGGAGTCATCCTTGTCACTCTGGAAGCTGGAGTCGGCAAAAGCCTCGATCTTGAGGTCTTTTCCGCCGTAAACCAAGAACATATCCTTTGTCCTTCTTAGGTACTTGAGAATGTTCTTTACTGCTATCCAGTGCTTCTCCCCTGGGTCTGACTGATACCGGCTTACCACGCTCAGTGTGTAAGCTATATCTGGTCTGGTGCACAATATCGCATACATTATAGAGCCTACCGCAGAAGCGTAGGGTATAACTGACATGCTATCCCTTTCCAAATCAGTCTTAGGAGACATCTCTTTGGAGAGGGCGATTCCATGACAAGCCGGTAAATTACCGCGCTTAGAATCTTTCATACTGAATCTTTTCAGTATAGTGTTGATATGCCTGGACTGCGAAAGTCCCAACATTCTCTTAGATCTATCACGACATATCCGGATCCCCAGAATGTAAGAGGCATCACCCAGGTCTTTCATGGAGAACCTGTGTGATAAGAATTCTTTGACAGATTGTAGCATAGGAATATCATTCCCTATCAAGAGAATGTCATCCACGTACAAGACGAGGAATACGATAGTTCGTGCTACAATTTTACTATATATACATGGTTCATCTGGATTTTTGATAAAGTCATATTCTTTGACCGTTTCATCAAAACAGATGTTCCAACTCCGCGATGCCTTCTTTAGTCCATAAATGGACTTAAGCAACTTGCACACTTTCCCGCTGCTCCCACTCTGATTGAAACCTTCTGGCTGATCCATATAGACGCACTCTTCTAAATTACCATTTAAAAAAGCCGACTTTACGTCCATCTGCCAGATCTCATAATCATGGAAGGCGGCAATGGCAAGAAGGATCCGAATGGATTTGAGTATAGCAACTGGAGAAAAGGTTTCGTCATAGTCCAAACCAGGTCTTTGACGAAAACCCTTTGCAACAAGTCTAGCCTTATAGATTTCCACCTGTCCATCTACACCAATCTTTTTCTTGAATATCCACTTGCATCCTATGGGTTTTACCCCATCTGGAGCAAAGTCCAAAGTCCATACTTTGTTGGTGTAAATGGACTTCATTTCGTTCCGCATTGCATCCAGCCATCTTACTGAGTCGCCGCTCTGGATGGCCTGCTGGAAGCTAGTAGGTTCATCATTATCAATGATGCAATCTTCTCTATCCCCGTCAATGAGAAAACCGTAGTATCTCTTAGGCGGATGAGACGGCCTACTACTCCTACGGAAGGGTGTGGGAATGTCCTGTTCTTCTTGAACTTCTGGTTCTACAAAACTTTCAGTAGTAGTTTGTGGTTCTGGAATTTCTTCTAGTTCTATTGCACTCCCACTTGTTTCCTTTTCTAAAAACTGTTGTTCTAGAAAATGGGCATTACGAGAAACAAAAATCTTTTGTTCCTTGCGTAATAGAAATAATACCCTTTGGAGTTCTTTGGATATCCCACAAACTGACATTGCACTGATCGTGCCTCGAGTTTGTCTGCATGCTGCTTTTTAACAAAAGCTGGACATCCCCATATCTTCAGATATTGAAGATAGGGTTTCTTCCCACTCCGCATCTGATATGGTGTGGTAGGCACAATCTTGGTAGGATCCCTGTTCAAAAGATATGTAGTTGATTCTAGCGCATAACCCCAGGAAGATCGCGGTAACTCAGCATTACTCATTATGGAACGTACCATATCCAATAGGGTTCGGTTCCGTCTTTCCGATACACCGTTACGCTGTGGAGTGTATGGAGGAGTAAGCTGAGAGAGAATTCCTTTCTCTTTTAGTAGCCCAGGAACTCGGCACTTAAGTATTCACCACCTCGATCAGATCTCAGTGTCTTGATACTTTTTCCGGTTTGGTTTTATACTTCATTCTTATATTCTTAGAATTTCTCAAAGGCCTCGGATTTATGTTTCATTAAGAAAATCAATTCATACCTAGAGTAATCATCCGTAAAAGTAATGAAATATGAAAAACCGTCTCTTGCATGTGTAGACATTGGACCACATACATCGCTGTGTATGAGTCCTAAGAGCTCGCTCGCTCTTACTCCATGTCCAATGAATGGAGTCTTTGTCATCTTTCCTTTGAGACATGATTGACAAGTGGCATAAGATTGATATTCGAACGGATCCAAATATCCTTCTCTATGTAACTTAGTTAACCTTGTCTCATTGATATGACCTAGTCTACAATGCCATAAGAAAGCCTGATTTATATCTGGAGACTTTCTTTTTAGTGTGTTCTGAACATTGAAAATCTGTAATTGGTTTAACACGTATATACCGTTATCCAGTGTACCGGACCTAATCAAAACATGATTAAGGTGGATGTTAACAACATCGCTTACAAACGTGAAATCATAACCTTCTTTTGATAACAACAATACTGATATGATATTACACGTTAAACTGGGTACACAAAAACAGTTGCGCAAAACCAAAATATGTCCACTCGTCAATCCAAGGTGATAATCCCCTATGGACACAGCATTTATGCTAGCTCCGTTAGCAACCTGGAGGGTCATATCACCAACCTTCAGCACTCTACGGTTTCTCAGTGCCTGCAATGAATTGCATATATGAGATCCTGATCCGGTATCCAATACCCAAGAAGTAGAGTTGATTGACAGACAATTTTCAATTACTAACACACCTGAAGTCAAAACCATAACTTGCTTCGGGTCCTGGTTCTTGGCAATCCAAGCTTTGCAATCTTTCTTCCAATGGCCTTTCCTACGACAGTGGAAGCACTCGTCCTTTGCCACTACTGGCACCACAACCTTTACCTTTCCCTTAACTCCCACCTTACCAACACCACCTCTTGGTTTGGTAGCAGCCTTCTTCTTCCTTCCTTTGGCCCTTGCCTTGGACCCGGAAGAGGAAGCACCGCAAATAAATATAATGGGTGTTTCCCTTGCTTTCTGTAAGGTGCCCTCTGCACTCCTCAACATGTTAAGGAGTTCTGGAAGTTCAACTTCTTTTCCTTGAATGTTGAAATTCAGAATAAACTGGGCGTAGGTGGAAGGAAGGGACTGAAGAACCAAGTCTATATATAGCTCGTTCTCTAATGTCGTCCCGAGGTCCGCGAGCTCTTCTATATAGCCAATCATCTTAAGGACATGTTCTCCTACAGATGATCCGATGGCCAACTTCGGCTGAAACAAGTTCTTCGAGGTCTCGTATCTAGCTATACGAGATTGCTCTCCATACAGTTCCTTGGTGTGGAGAAATATGGATTCAAGATCCATATTCTCATGCCTCCTCTGATGTTCATTATTCATAGAGGCAAGCACGATGCATTTAGCCTTCGCACAGTCAATCTCCTAGGTCTTGTGGATTTCCTTATCCGCGACACTGGATTCTGGACCAGGGACAGCAGGTGCCTTAGTAGTAAGGACATACCCCAATTTGTCATAAGTAATTGCTATCTTGACATTCCGGAACCAGTCTTTATAGTTTGGCCCTATCAAAATATTTTTATCTAATAGTAACTTAAGGCATGTCATGTTCTGGGTCGCTGCAATTGAGAGAGAGAAGGAACACTTTAGCATGATGTTCTTGCAAGTTTAGAGTGATTTTTAGTTTATCTAAATAGGATGGCTCCCACTGTTTCTTGAATCCCTCCTCAAACCAAAAAGGAAGAACTAGTCAGGACTATTCTTACCGTATAATACTTGCTTAACCGTTCAGCCAGGACGGTGTCGGTACTTCGAGGGAGGTTTTACGATACTTTCACGAAGTTCCTTAATTAAATAACCTCTTTTCTCTGGGGGCGTATCCCCGCTGACACCTTTCTCTACATCTACTTGGTTTATAGCATTGATCGTTAAGTGACGAATCTCCTGATGAGTAGCGGATACTCACAGTAGGATCGGGATCCAAATATCATCGTGTGATAAAGCTGAAGGAATCCTACCAAAATTATCACACTCCAAATGGTATGCAACTCTTAGCAAATTTCAGTTTCTTTAGAAATTCCCGATATAAATTTCTGCCCCATGCTTTTATGACCTTGGCGTTGGTCAAAATGTCATAAGTCATATGTCAAGTTCTACCCATCATTATCTTGTTAATTTGAACCCACCCGTACATACCCCTGACGTTGGCCAAATGGTAATACGACTGTCCCAAACCAACTCATCTATCTATGCAACAAATGAATACCCAGCAGCTACCAAACACTATGCCTTGGCGTTGGTCAAAATACATAGCTTGAATACTACTGAATACCCAAATGAAATGACGGAAGGCTACGAATGGTTTTGGCGCAACCATGAATGTAGTGAACTTGATATGATCGAATGAACCTGATAACTTTTTAAAAGGAGTGGTTTAAGCTCCACAATTAAAAAAATATCTTCTGTTTTAAAATAACCGAGTGGTTTGTTTTAAACTGTTCCAACGATTCAACTTTGGTTTATTTTCTTTGCATTAATATAATGTGTCCCATCAATTAACCTATCATTGCAGAAAACAACGAAAGTACACCGTCCTCTTATGCCATTCGCATTCGCCATTGGGCCCCGTCATTCACCTGTTAGGGTACTTAATTAACGACAGAGCGGGGGCTGGGCTAGCACAGGTGTAAAACATAAATGACGCCTAATAGATATCATATATAGATATTGTACATTCGTCAGACGCAATAATAGTCATTCCAGATCACAGATGAACATATTGGATTTTCTACGAATCTGCATTCCTTTTGAGCCTGCAAAGAAAGACGGATTACACAGTCGCGATGAATAGCCAAAACCCCACCCTAGACCCCTACAGGTACGGCAAACAACCCACCAAGTACCCGAAGTGAAGTGGTCTCCCTCAACGACGTGAGTAGGCCACTAAACACTTCAAAGTACCCGGTAGTTTGTGCACCCTACCTTGGGTCTATCCTAGGAGCAGAAAACAGTAAATGAAATAATACAACGGTGGCTACAACCTCAACCCGGATTGCCCTGCAAAAGAATATTACAACAAATTACAAATTTACATTTGAATGAAAGAAACACTCGTCTCACATCCCCGGCTATCCATTCATGACAATCCAACAAGTCCACATTCACAAACCAGTAAAAACCATTACAGAAATGTGCAACCCCCTACTAACAAACATACTAGCAGTTATGGGAGGTTTACGAACACATTAAACACAACACAGATATAATCAAGTTAGCCAAACATCATAGTATTTCGATCAAGCAACACAAATGAATCTACTCCAAACAATTCTCTGTGCACATAAAACCTGAGCAGAAACAAATCATCCCAGAAAACACAACATCAACACAGAAGAATAACTGAGCAAATTTGGGTTGACTCGGAATCAACTCGGCCGCAGATCCGTGGCGGATCGCTTGGATCGGTGGCGGTTCTGCGGCGGTATGGCCGATTCATGGTCCCAAATTTCTTCACAATTCTTAAAATTCTCTGCTTGTATTTTTAAGGGTCCCTGAAAAATTTTTAGCCCCCGTTTTAAAATCGGCAGAAACATGGTGAAAACGTCGTATTTTCGGGTTCGTTTTACGATCGAATTTCTAACAACTTTGCTAACATGTTGGTTATGGTTTAGCTAGGCTCTGATACCACTATAAGTCGACGTTAGACACCCCACATGAAGCGGGGAGGTGGAATAAGTAAAACAATCATTTTGTTTGAGTTAACATTGACTAATTTTACGGATCTTTGCTAAACCCTAACTAACAACTATCTAGAAGTGATTAGCTACTATGATAGATGATTATACCTAATGATTCAAGTCCTTCTTGTTCTTGTAGTTCACCTCCTCGTCGGCCTCCTCGATGTGATAGAAGATCCACCCGAGAGATCCTTC
The DNA here is from genome assembly GCA_030015575.1 of Agapanthus africanus. Lineage (NCBI taxonomy): Eukaryota > Viridiplantae > Streptophyta > Magnoliopsida > Asparagales > Amaryllidaceae > Agapanthus > Agapanthus africanus. The sequence goes on along the minus strand of JASDDO010000019.1, from coordinate 385,898,810 downwards.
TCCAAGCTTTCACCTCTCACTTAAGGTAACTAGGTGGCTATGAGTGCTAATCAAAGTAACCTAGAAGATTAGGGATCTATTAGTCTTGCTAACCCTTGGATCTCAACACATTAGAGGATTAGGGTTAGTTCTTTGAAGAGAGAGAGAGTTGAGGAGAGAGAATGTGAAAGTGAGAATGATATGAATTATAACTCATTTGTGAATATATGAAGCATGATAATTATCTAAATGAATAACAAATGATAATATCAACCATGCTTTATTAACTTACTTTGGGTGAATCATCTCATGAGTCATTAAGCAATAAATGCTTCATTAACTCATTTAGATGAATCACTCCATGAGTCACTAATCCATTTAATGCAAATTCCACCTAAGCTCTCCACCTCATCTTTCTTCTAGAAGCTTCTCGACTAATTACGAGAATGCCCCTCCCATCCGTGAAAACATGAAAATACTGAGACTGTATAGATCCAATAATCCAATACTAGAATCTGGCTTAAACTAAAGCCCGCTAGTAAAAACTGTCCGAACATCGTACGTGCATAAATACACGTATGTGTCCGAACCCTGTCATAAAACCATACGACCTCTATATCGTTTCGCTTGAAGCAGGGAAACCCTCTGTGCGGGACTCTAAAGACTCGACACTACGCTGGCAGTGGGTTTAACCACAGGTCGCAAGCGGTACTAGCTGTACGTAACGGTCCCCAGGTAGATGTCGATAAGAAGGCCGATGAGGAAACCCATCCGAACTCCTACTGAGCCTGATGTGACAATCTCCGTACAGTCCGGTCTGTTCGTCTAGGACTATCGCATATCGGGCCTAGGGGGCAGCAAGCGTCAGTCCCCTAAAAGCGGTATAAGTCGTGTCGGAGTGAGCCCATTACACCTTGAGAAGCTACTGGAAATCCTACCAGTAAATCTCGTTTGCCTTGGCCAAGGACTTTGCGTAATGGCTCTCCAAACACAGCGTGATATCAACTCCCAATACCGGGAGAGAAGAATCCTATCTAACTACCACTGCCTCCAAGTGCTTTGGGACTGCACCCAACTGCTACCTGTTTGCACGACTCCTTTGATCCGTGGTAGGGTAGCAATCTAAGAATAGTGGGAACACACTCGAGATAAAGCACGAGTGTCAAGTCTGCAGACTATGCTGTACTCATGTCACCTGGGAACTGTTAACTGATGACGGGTATAATACCAACCAACAGTTCCCTACGAGTCCTGTCCGGTGTACCCGTAACCCAACGATCACCTGTATACTATCTCCAGTACAACGTACTAATGGCTATGGGATAGACCATTTCCCCTGCTGGGATGAGAAGCGTACACACTAGTCTACTCCGGAGTATCGATGCCCTGTCTCGATAATCCTACGACTAGGGACCTGAAAAAGGATGTTGCTTGTAGACTACCCAGACCCCACTAATGTGACTGCCATCACAACGCTGGTAGTCAAGCAAGATCCTAAGGGCTCTATCAATATGTATTCGCGATATGCTAACATATACACATATTAAGATAGATATAAACCAAGCAGCATACTACTATGTTGAGCGAGACTGTTAATATAACTGTGAATATCCCAAGCTTCCATTAAGTAATATACAATCTAGTATGATACAATAATGGCCCCTAGGGCATTTACACTAACAATGTGTACAGCAGGCCTCAAGACGTTTCAGGAGCTAACCAAGAAATTCCAAATGCCGGAACGCTCAAAGTAAGAGTCTACCCCGGACTCTCAGAGAGACAAGACTTGGAAATGCAAGAGGGGGGACAACTGTAGAAGCGGGAATTCCAGCAGTACCAATGTCTTCAATACGTCCGACATTGAAGACAAGCGAAAGGCAGGCGATTCCAAAACCAACCGATCTCAAAAGCCATTGCTGGGAGGAGAAGGGCCTTCCCCAGAGGAGAAGAAGAACAAGTTTTACTCTTTCAGAAGGGACAAGGTCTGCAAGATATTCAAAGATGCCTTGAACAACGGTCTACAATTGCCGGAGTCGAAAAGACCGCATGAAGCAAAAATGACCGACAATCCCCTGTATTGCCCGTACCACAGAGTAGTGAGCCACGTGATCCAGGATTGCTATATTTTCAAAGACTGGGTCGAGAAGCAGTACAAGACTGGAGAGATCGAGCTGTCCAAGAGTGTGTTGGTAAACAACCAAGCTGCAACCACCAACATCATACAAACACAAGCTGAAGCCTTCTGGGAGCAGACAGCTGAACCCGCTGTCCTGAGAAATGAAACTGACTCACCGTAGCCTCCGTGGAGTACGCACATATCTAATATGACGAAGAAGATGCTAAATTTACTTCGGAAAGAGCCCAGAACAGAATGGGAAGGGCAGAAGAGGCCCACTATTCCAGCTGCCAATTCGGTTCAATCAGGCTCAAAATCCAAAAAGCTCAAGAAGAAGAAAAGTGCAGCTCGGCGTGAAAAGGAGTCTGCAGGGAGATCGACCAATCAAAAATATATCGATTCCCTCAAAGACTATGAACAAAAGGAAAGGACTCTAATTCAATTGAAGGAGTTCTTCCCTGTAGAAGTGGCTGAGATTCTGGAGGAGTTAGAAGAAGACTCCGATGAAGAGATTCTTATAGTGACCTACTACACCATCCATCTTGGCAGCGACTCTGAAGAGGAGCTCTGTTTTCCCGAAGAGGACGAGAAGCTCGTCATAAAGACCAACCAAATCCAGCTCAGAAGCGGCAAGGTTCTACCGCCGAATCAGGAAAACGCCCCAGAAGGAAAGGAAAAACAGGTGGCTAATGAGGAAGATGGCAGAGAACCGACTAATGAAAACTCAAGTCCTTCCTCAGTGGACTATAATGACTTGGCTCATCTCCGAAAGCTTCCGTCTCTCCTAAGCATCTACGATGCCTTGGTCCTATCTAAAGAGCTTAGAGATGTTCTCATTCACGCTCTACAAAACCCTGAGCGGTATCAGGCTCGCTTTGCGAAAATTAATATGAAAGAAGCCCAGTACGCTCTGCATGCCGCCGCAGTCACGTTTAAGGACGAAGACTTGCTCTTAGGAACGGCTGAGCATAATCGGCCGCTTTATGTGACCGGGTACAACGACGGAGATCGGATTAATCGCATATTGATTGATCCGGGATCCTCGATGAATATCATGAACTTGCAGACTCTGAAGAGTTTGTCAATGGACGTCCGAAACCTGTCAAGGGAAATGATTGTCATTCAAGGCTTCAATCAAAACTGCCAGCAAGTTCTAAGGTTTATAGCTCTACCAATCAAATTTGGGGATTTGCAAACCGAAGCTAAGATATACGTGATCGATGCTGACACGTCTTATAAAATTCTCTTGGGACGGCCGTGGCTCTACGATTACGGCATCGTTCTGTCAACTCTCCATCAATGCATGAAGTATACTAAAAATGGCGAAGAAAGATGCATTGACGGAGATATCCAGCCGTTCGGTATGCATGAAGTCCGATATGAAGATTCTCGGAACTTTGTGAACCTCCAAAGTGCTGAGCTACAGCTGACGAACGACAGAACGGCCCCGAAGCTCAAAAGAAAGTCTGTGCCGGCTGTTACTTTGAAAAGCAAAAAACCCCAAGTGCGTCCCCGTTTCGGCAGTGACACTGATGAGTCCGACGCTGGAAATCTGTCCTTCCATAAAACTCTCCCGCATTTCGGTAGCGATACTGATGAATATGATATTGAAGGCCCATCTGAATGCAAAATTCGCCCTCGTTTAGGCAGCGACACTGAAGAGTCGGAGGAAAAGGACCTGCCTTGCAACAGCTGTGCAGACTGGGCCCCCATGCAACAAGCGAAACTACGAGAGACCTTCGAAATTGCAGAAGGGTCCCTATCCATCACAAGGGTGCCGGAGCAGATGTGCAAAGAGCTCAATGCATTGTCAGTCTCTACCGTGGACCAGCTGAAAACTTTCTACATTCCTGGAAGGAAAAATGGATAGAAGGGCATCCTGTTTTACGGGTCAAATCCTGTTGTGCACCCGGACGATTTGCCTGCCGCGTGCCTTCCCTATGAGAGAAGCATAAGAGTCGTCCTCAATCCCAGATACTATGCGCCCGAGATGCGGAAATATTTCAAAAGGTGCGGATGCCGGTTATATCAAACAGGGTCCGAAGCAAAGTTTTATGAAGGGCTATGGCATCCGCCTCAGGTCCGAGCACTCATCGATGGACGAATTCCAGATAGACGGGGCATAGGTTTCATCCATCCTGATTCCAAGGCATGCTACATGATCCATGTTGGTGAAGCCAGCGAAAGATCAAATGACGATGACGAGCTAGCTAAGCCAGAAGAAGCTCCTCAAGAGCTCGAAGATGGCGGACAAGCAACCTTTTGACGAGCTAACCGAGATTGACTTAGGAACGCCCGATAATCCAAGGCCGACCTACATCAGCTCACTCTTGTCAGAGGAAATGAAAGAGCAGATAATCGCCCTATTGCATGAGTTCGTCAACTGCTTCGCGTGGACGTACAAAGAAATGCCTGGCCTTTCCCCCGAAGTTGCCATGCATAAGCTGGCTATATCTCCTGATGCTAAGCCAGTCAAACAAGCTCCTCGAAGAATAGGAAGGGAACTGGAAGAAAAGGTCATCGAGGAACCAAGAAACTCATCGATACCGGCTTCATCAGGGAAGAGAAATATGCGGACTGGATCCCATGCATAGTCCCAGTGAAGAAGAAAAATGGGCAAATCCGAGTTTGTGTCGATTTCAGGGACCTCAACAAAGCATGTCCTACAAATGACTTCTCGCTACCGGTCATGGAAATGATGGTCGATGACACCTGAAATTACGAGGTGTTCACCTTTATGGATGGCTCGTCTAGATATAATCAGATCAAGATGTCGCCTGAGGATGAGAAACACACAACATTTCGAACCCCGATCGGAATATACTGCTACAAAGTGATGTCGTTCGGACTGAAGAACGCAGGTGCTACATATCAAAGGGCAATGACCAATATCTTTGATGACCTAATCCATAAAGTCGTCGAATGCTATGTTGATGATCTGGTCGTCAAGACTAAAGCCAAGGCCGACCACATCCAAGATCTTAGGACCATTCTCACCAGACTGAGGGAATACAATCTGAAGATGAATCCTCTGAAGTAAGCTTTTGGCGTGTCATCGGGAAAATTCCTAGGCTTTATAGTCCGACATCGGGGGATCGAAGTTGACCCATCCAAGATAAAGGCCACCATGGAGATGCCCCCTCCGAAGAATCTGACGCAGCTAAGATCTTTTCAAAGCAAGCTTGCTTATATACAAAGATTTATCTTAAATTTATTGGGGAGATATAGGCCCTTCTCAAAACTCATGAAGAAAGGAGCTCCTTTTGTCTGGGATGTCGAATGTCAAGAACGGTCGAAAGCATCAAACAGTACTCGTTGCACCCTCCAATACTGGCCTCTCCCATTCCAAATAAACTGCTGATTCTCTACACTGCCGCGCTAGATGAATCACTCGGTGCGCTCCTTGCCCAGAACAACGAGGAGGGAAAAGAAAATGCCCTCTACTACCTCAGTCGAACTCTTGTCGTGGCGGAACACAACTATTCCCCAATTGAAAAGCAATGCATGGCTTTGATATTCGCTGTGAAAAAGCTGAGGCACTATCTGTTTGCTCATCGGATTATGCTGATCTCCAAGGTCGACCCGCTCAAACACTTAATGACCAAAGCAAGCCTAGCCGGTAGAATGGCGAGATGGGCCGTCATTCTGCTTGAATTTGACATAATTTATACTCCCCAGAGAGCTGTAAAAGGGAAAGCTCTTGCAGACTTCCTTGCTGCTCATCCCATACCAGAAGGGTCACTGCTCAATTGCGAGTTACCCGACGAACAAGTGCTGCACCTCCAGGAAGATGAGCCATGTTGGGAGCTCTACTTCGATGGAGCCTCATCAATGAGGAGCTCCGGCAAATCAAGCACCTCGCAGATAAAAGCAGAGATAGGATTGGTGTTCATCATGCCATCGATGGAAACCCTACAACGTTCTTTTTCTCTCACCGAGCCTCGCACAAACAATGAGGCTGAGTATGAAGCTCTGATAGCTGGTTTGGAGCTCGCCATAGAAATGGAAATCCTTCGGCTATGAGTCTACAGTGATTCCCAGCTTGTCGTCAACCAACTAAGCGGTGACTATAAGATATACAAACCCGAGTTAGCTCGATATATAAGCCGAGTGGTGGAAGTCATGAAACGGTTCACTCACATTGAACTAATGAAAGTCTCTAGAGCGTTGAACGGAAAAACTGACGTACTCACTCGCTTAGCTAAGGAGCTTGCTGATCCTGACATGGACAAAATTTTGATCACAGTCAGAAGCCGACAAATTCTGCCTCCAGTCTCTTTACATGAAGACGAAAGCGTGGAACAAGAGAACAATCCTGCCGATGAATCTTCGATCATTCAAGAGGAGCCCAATTGGAGAGAGCCCTTCATAGAGTACCTCCAATATGACAAGTTGTCTGAAGAAAAATCTGCGAGGGTTCAGCTGAAAAAGAGAGCTCTCCGATACGTGTTTGTAAATAATATGCTATACCACAGATCATATGACCAACTCTGGCCCAGGTGCCTGTCATCGACCGAAGCCCAAAAAGTCATGAAAGAAGTTCACTCGGGCGTCTGCGGGGCTCACCAGTCCGGCCCCAAAATGCGGCTTCAAATCAAACGGCTTGGATGTTACTGGCCCACCATAATAAGGGATTGCGAAGAGCATGCAAAGAAATGCCATCTCTGACAAATTCACGGTAATTTCATTCACAAGCATCCAAATCCGTTGCATCCTATGGTGGCGTCGTGGCCTTTCGAAGTTTGGGGTACCGACATAGTTTGCCCAATTGATCCTCCATCATCCAAAAGCCACCGGTTCATATTGGCTGCGACAGATTACTTCTCCAGATAGGCTGAAGCTGTCCCGTTAAAAGAAGTCAAGACAGAAAATATTCTAACATTCTTTCAGCATAATATCCTATACCGCTTCGGTACACCAAGAAGAATCATATCTGACAACGGGCTTTCTTTCAAGAGCTTCAAAATCTCAAGATTCGCTACTCAACACAAGATAGACTGGAGATATTCCTCCATCTATAATCCAAGAGCCAATAGGCTATCCGAAACCGTCAATAAAACTTTATGCAAGCTCCTGAGGAAAAATGCCTCAGCCAATAAACAAGACTGGGATCTCTAGCTCCACAAGGCATTGTGGGCATATTGTACCATGCACCGCACTCCAACTCAGTCCACTCCATACTCATTACTCTTCGGAGTGGAGGCGATCCTCCCCTTGGAAATCGAGGTTCCAAGCTTAAGAATGGCCATCCAACACGAGTTGACTGAAGGGGAAAACGTGCGTCTTCGGCTCGAAGAGCTTGACGCCCTCGAAGAAAAGAGGCTCACGGTGCAGCAAAATCTGGAGTTATATCGAGCCCAAATGACACGGGCCTATAACAAGATGACCCGTCTTCGCGCTTTCAAGAAAGGCGAATTGGTGTTGGTCCTCAAAAGGCCGATCATCCTCAATCGATATGCCAAAGGGAAATTCGAGCCAAATAGGGAAGGACCATATGTCATCGAGAAAGTGTTCGACGGAGGATCCTACCAACTAATAAATGCCGAAGGAGAAAGGCCCATGCCACCCATCAATGGCTGATATCTCAGGAAATACTACGTGTGAATGCTCCAAGTCGCAAGAGAATTGAGCACACTGGTCCTACGGTCTGGATCATACATCCTGCAAAGCCGTATACAATCCACAGGCGTAAAACGACCCCTATCTCTCCCAAAGTCCTACCGGCGAGATTACATTTAAAGTCCCACCGGCCTAAAAAAAGGTATGTCCACAAAAAAAACGGGCACGGATGAAAACTCGAAAGGACTCTGTGAGTAAAAATAGCAGGACTGCCGACGAGTTTGTGAAAACCCGAAAGGGCACAAACTCGTGAAAAGAGATAAAATACACTCGCAAAGTCCTCTCGACCTTGTGAGGAGAAAATCCCTGCATGAGATCCTTACGAATCACAAAGGAGCAACATACTTAGGAATCATCACGATTCCTAAGGAGAACATACACCTGCGAGATCCTCTCGACTTGTAGGGAGAAAATGCTTTTATGAGACCCTTACGGCTCATAAAATTGAAAAGCCTTAGGTGATAGGGATCTAAACCTGTCTTCTGAGCCATCGCTCCCCAATAGGCAACGGCAAATGATGAGTCGCTCCTGGCATTTCGCTTCAGTGTTAGCGGTGCTGATGCCGACCAAAAACCCAAATCCCAAGTTTTCCCAACGGCAAATGATGAGTCGCTCCTGGCATTACTTCAGTGTTAGCGATGCTGATGCCGACCCAAAAACCAAATCCCAAGTCTGCCCGGAGCAAATGATGAGTTGCTCCTGGCATTATTCCAGTGCAGCAATGCTGATGCCAAACAAGATCCAAATTCTAAGTCCCCAAACGGCGAATGATGAGTCACTCCTGATATCATATTCCAGTGCAGCGATACGGATGCCAACCAAAATCCAATCTCCCAAAATTCTTCCAACCCTACGGTTGGTCCCCAAGTTGACTACCATATACAATCCACGGGCTTAAATAATTCTCATCATACCCATGCCCCACCGTAATCACCAGTTACGCGGCTGGTCTCTGCCCTTGGAATTATGCTCCATTTGGGAAGACCCACTCATGTGTCCTCAGGATACATGAGGAGAACAAACTTACGGGATCCTCACGACTCGTAAGAAAACACCTTCGTGGGATCCTTACGACTCACAAAGGAAAAACACACTTGGGAGTGCCCACGACTCCTAAGGAGAAAGTACACCTACGATTCCTTTTGACTCGTAGGGAGAAAGTACATTTATGGGACCCTTACGGCTCATAAAATTGAAAAAGCCTTAGGTGATAAGGACCTAAACCTGTCTCCTAAGCCATCGTTCCCCCAGCAGGTAAAGGCAAATGATGAATTGCTCCTGGCACCTGTGTTTCAGTGTTAGCAACGCTGATGCTAACCCCGATCCCAAAATTCCAAACTTTCGACCCAATTGACCCCTATGTCGTTAAATTAGGAACAGATGACCCCTAAATCATTAAACTGGGAACAGATAACCCCTAAGTCGTTAAACTAGGAGCGATGGAAATCCCCTCACAATAAATGATGATTCGCTCCTGGTACCATATTCCAGTGCAGCGGTGCTGTTGCCAAACCAAAACCAAAATCCCTAAATCTACTCATGGCAGATGATGATTCGCTCCTGGTACCATAATCCAGTGTAGCGATGCTGATGTCAACCCAAATCATATCAAGTGAACAAGACAACCAACAACCTCCTTGGCAGAATCAAGCTGCACCTCGGAAACAAGTCAAATCCCGACACCGCAGAAAGTGGATCAAGTCAAATCAAAGAATCGACCGTCTACGTCGCTAAAAGGGCAGTATCGACCGTCCAAGTCGCAAAAAGGGAAGCATCGACTGTCCACGTCGCAAAAAGGGCAGCACCGACCGTCCAAGTCGCAAAAAGGGCAGCATCAACCGTCCACGTCGCAAAAAGGGTAGCACCAACTGTCCACGATGCAAAATGGGCAGCACCGACTGTCCAAGTCGCAAAAATGGAAGCACCGACCGTCCACGTCGCAAAAAAGGCAACATCGACCATCCAAGTCGCTAAAAGGGCAGCACCGACCGTCCAAGTCGCAAAAAGGGCAGCTCCGACCGTCCACGTCGCAAAAAGGGCAGCACCGACCGTCCAAGTCGCAAAAAGGGCAGAACCGACCGTCCAAGTCGCAAAATGGGCAGAACCGACAGTCAGGGTCGCAAAAAGGGCAGCACCGACCGTCCAAGTCGCTAAAATGGTAAAACCGACCGTCCACGTCGCAAAAAGGGCAGCATCGACCTCCACGTCGTCAAAACGGGAACCAAATTAAATCGATCTCCACGTGAAAAAAGATCCATCAATTTCATGCACACGACCCACATGTGCGGTGTGCATTTATTGATGGGGGCACTTTGTTGGGGTCAAAAATTACACCCCGGTTGACCAAGTAAAAGTCAAAGTCAACCCCAAACCAGGTGGACCCAAGCCCAGTTCATGTGGGCCCAAGCCCAGGTCAAAGGGACCGACCCCATGACAAAAGGAATGAAGCCATAAATTGGTTTAATGTAATTCTTATATATATATATAGAGAGAGAGAGAGAGAAATAAATGTATGTAAAATAAGCAAAAAGCCAAAATTTTGTAAACCCGATAGCTTATGTGCAAAAAGAGATAAGCAAATAAGGCATGGGGTGGCATAAGTGCCATTTGGCAAAGCCCAAAGGGCTATATGTAAAGTGTGTAGTCTATAAAGGCAAACATGATGAAAATATCTACGATAACTTTTTCCATTCTAAAAAATTCTAGGGTTTGTGCCTCTTTCTCCTTCTTCAAGGTTCTAAACCTTCTTCCCCTTTTTGAATTAAATCAAGAGTTTTACTGTTCCTTTCCCAAAAATAAAGAGTTTTTCACCACAAAACCCACAAAAGGGAGCTCAAATCTTCCATTAGATCTCAAAAAAGGAAGATTTTTAAATCTCACCCCCTTTCTCCAAGATCCGGCCAACCGAGAGAAAGAAGAAGGAGACCCATCTCCAAAAATCCCATCTTGGGAAGATTCAGGGCCAAAGGAGAGAGAAATAAAGGGGCCCCCTTTAATCATTTCTAAAGATTTCTAGGAGTTTAACTCCATTCAAGATCTGTTGGAATTCAACTCCATAAATTAATATCTTTCTAAGAGTTTAACTCTAGAAGTTAAATCGGGAGCACAGCTCCCAGTGCAGGGACAAAGTCCTTTTTCCTGCTAATGCCCAGCGCCCGCGTGCCAAGCATATGGGACGCCAGCACCCAGCGTCCGCGTGCTAAGCATGTAGGGTGTTGGCGCTCACGCGTCCTTTCGACGCCATTTCCCCCCTCATTTTATATACACTCCACACTAAAAATACCTCCCCCGTTAGAAAAATTTCTAACGGGGCGTTGCCCCACACCTCGTAAGGGGGCTGCTAGCCCCCTTGACCCCCAGCCCACTATCCGGATAGCAGGACCCCCGTAAAAACTCTGCGGGGCCCCCGATATATCCAAAACCCCTTCAAAACACACGCACACGGCACATTGAGTTCGTATGATCAGTTTGACCCGTCAATCGGAGGTTCCCTAGCTCCAAAAGCGAAGGGTAATTAAGAGCAGCTTAGTCCGCAGCCGCCGCTTAATCGGATACCCATAATCAATAAACCCCCGCCTACCCTAGGCAAGGGGAATCTGTAGTACGCCTGGCAAGCGCGTGCGTATTTCCATCTCAATAGGGTGACGAAAAACACCCTACACTCCTTTGCAATTATGCATATACAACCCTCTTTAGGGGACCCGCTAATGGATGGTACAGATTATTGCACATCCTGGGGATAGTAGAGCGAGATGCAGACCTCCTCACGGAGCATTCAATCTCAAAAGGATATAAATACGGTTTTTAAGAAAACCAATTTCTAAACAAAACCAATTTTTAAAATTATATAATATTATAAATCCGTATTCTCAAAATATAATAAACCTATATTTTTTCTAAAAATGAAAGATTAACAAATGTCAATAAAATACCATCAAGTTACTAAAAAAGACTAGTTTTCAATAAAATACCATAAACTTTCAAAAGCTAGGTCTTCATCATTAAAATATCTCAATACTTAAAACGCATGCTCATGAAAACCCTAAGTAATATAAAAAACCCCTCGAGGTTTTATTTTTAATCTATATTATTATATTTGTCATAAAACCCCCTCGAGATATATAAAACACTATTTTAAGGACTTTAGTAAATATTGGTTTAAACGGGATCAATTCTCTTAAGACACAGGGAGCCGAAGAAAGTGGGTGCTTGCCTATTTAAGATAGACAACTTAACGGTGTTATCAATGGAAATTATCTTGGAAAAAAACACAAATCCTGCCGTCCATATGCAGCTGTTGCCGATAATTCCCGAACCTAAGAATTCAAGAGTTAAATCAGTATAAGTGTCGGACTCAGTCTGAGTCCAACCACAAACCTGAATCCAAAATCAAACACGAATACTTGATCATGAACTTGAACACTCGAAATCAACATCAAATTCAGTCATGTATACTTTGACTTGAACTTAACATGAATACCATAATACAATGGTTGCTATTGAACCTGACTTGACTCGAACCATGAATACAACTTGACATGAATACATGAACACTTGACACGAATACTTGATATTGACATGAACTCAATCTTGCTACCTGATGTATTCATGGATTCGAGCAAGACTAGTAAATTTAATTGTAACATCGAATACATGGGGTGTTGGGGTAGTTCATGCGTGAATCTAATGAAATCTCAGGAGTCCCCCTAGATCATGAATCCATGTCTACTAACACAAGAAAGTTATCATGAGGGCCCATGTTTCCTTGCTCCTAAATTATAGCCAATTGAGTTTGGAATACTTCAACACTAGGTTCAAGTCCCGTTACTAACACTTGATTCAGGCCCGTGGTTCCTTACCCCTGGATTACAGCCTGTTGGGTTTGAGAACACTCTTGAGATTGGTTGACATTCACCCTTAAACTTACGTTACATTAGTTTACCCATATAAATACCTTTTAGGACACTTACATTCACTTCGTGTCCACTATACCTACACCACACGACCATGCTATACTATGCTCATGTTATTTTGCCATGATATATATAGATAACTGATGTTAAATAAAATTGTCATGCTTACAGTAAATGACATGTTTAAACAACATATCTCCTATTCCATTAATTCATGATATACATTTTTATCATTATACATTATACTTTATACTTCACACCCATTTCTTAGGGACTTACCGAGCGAAAGTTCGTTGACGGGCATTCTACCCATCTTTGTTTCTTGGAATGTTCGTCAGATACTGTGGAGACTGAGGAGGTGGACACCATCGAGGAGGAGCACGATCAGATCACGACTCAGGACTAAACTAGTTATCCCCTCTTTCAGTTTATATATGCCACCTGTTTAGGTATTTCTCTTCTTGTATTTTCTTTCAGTTGAACTCATGTATTGTAAATGTATCAAGTTGAATGTAAATAAAGTTGTTGAAGTTTAAATTTCTTGTTTATTTCTTGTCATCTTGTATTTCTCATTTTACGCTTAGTGTATTTATTTCGAAAAATGACCTTCTTGAAATAAATACGTCACGGGCTTGCCACATCACCGTTTCCGTCTATTGGGAAGCATGGCGTGATAGAGAGTATTATCATATGGTAGGTACGAGTTTGCTTCCACTTTTGATGTTGAGATGGTCCCATCCTCATGATACAGGTCCTCTTTAGCTCATGCTTTTGCGGCGGGGTTACCCTCCAGCTGTCGGATAGAGCGAACATTTCTTATTGATATTGGTCTTCTACCCAGTCTTTGAAGGTGAAGCAGTTTTTGACAGGACGACCTATTACTCCGTGATAGGAGCAATAATCTGGATGGTGGACCTCGTTTATTTGTTTGGGGTGCCGAGACTCCAGAAGTGTCATCATTTGGTGCTTCATGACAAGATTGAATATTTTGCTCTTCTTGTCTTGGGGGAAAGAGTATTCCCAACCCATCTTCTTTATAAAGGAAGGGTTCCAATCGACCTTTTCTCGATTGCACGGCTTCTTCGATCCGCTTCGTTGTTTTCGAACATTGTTTGCGTTCTTTGCCCTGGTTTTGCCTCTATTTCATGGATTTTCCCCTTTCGCGAGGACATATAGCGGGCCGGGGATGAAGAGCATTATAGCCTTCCTTCTCCGCAGATTCCTGATTGAGGCGCTGCGTCCTGGCCTTTTCATAAATGGCCATTTCGCAGCTGTGATTGTCTCGGCTCTTTCGACAAACTTCTTTTATTAGCTTGTCTATTTATTCTTCAAGTGACAGGCTTAACGTTCTTAGAGCGGGATTTCGCTCTATTTCAACGTCACGGCCATTTGGAAGAGCGTTTTCACATTTACTAGAGCTGTTTATGACGTGGTAACTATGGAACCACTCCCGTTTCTTGGACTGAACGTATCCGAGCCCGGTTGTCTCCATCTTCCTGTTGGGCTTCTTTCGCTGGGTCCCAAGAATATCCCAAACCTTTTTGTAGAATTGGGCTTGTCAGACAGCTTGTTCGAGGGGTACACCTTGGCATCTTAATAGTCTTTTCAATCCCTCCACGTAGTATCTTGGCAAACGGATAGGTTAAAGCATGTCAAGTGCGAAATCGGCATCATACCAGACTTCTTTTTCTACTTTATTTTCCGTAGATTGGTAGAAGAGGATCGCTTTTTCACCTCTTTGCCTGGAAGGTACGTAGAAAGCTTGCAGTTCTTATACGCTGTATGTATGGAGCCCATCAAGCTCCTTGTAATGCCGAGACGGATCTATTTTAATTTGTAGACCCTGATCTGCTTCGGTAAAAGTTTATATTGACGGGCAGATGGAGAACACTGTGTTGGCCTCGTCCTCTGAGTCGCTACCAAGGACCAAAATAGGAGTAGATGGTCCGGGCCTATTGTTTTCTTTCTAGTGTTTCCCCGAGTAGACTGTTTCTTCATCTTCCTCGGTATCGCTCCCAAAGATCAGGATAGTGGCGACGGACTTCTGTTTATCCTCCGGCTTATGACACCTTTCCGTATCCTCAAAGTCTGGTAAGAAGTACTTTACGTCTTCATATTTTCGGACCTCGTTTATGGAGAACGGATTTAGCTCCCCTGTGACGATGTATTCCAAGCTGTCTATGAAATACTTCATACATTGATGTTGTGTAGAAAGGATAGCATTGTACTCATGTAACCAAGGCATGCCGAGCAAAACGTTATAATAAGTCTTGGCATCAATGGCATGAAATTTGATGTCAGTGACAAGCAGCCTAAAGCATAACGTCGGTATTATGGACCCAAGCGTCCATGATGACTGTGAGTCGAATCCGGAGATGGTAATTTTGTCTCGAGCCAGGTGCTGAACGTTCATGCAAATCTCCTTCAGCACTCTCACGTTGAGAAGGTTGATGGAGGATCCGTTGTCAACAAGGATTTTCCCTATCTTGATGTCGTGGCAATACCCGGTGACGTATAACGGGCGATTATATTCGCACGTACCAAGGAAAAGATCTTCATCACTGAATGTAATGTCATCCATGTGGACTCTGCCAGTTCATCTTTCATCTTCTCTTCCACGAGAAAAGCTTGGAACTGATCGGGCTTTTGTAATGCCTTGATCAAAGAATCTCATGCCTCTTTGGACAGGAGGAGAGCATCCAATATGCTCAGTTGTGAAAGTATTTTTCTCAGATTTGCTAGGACATTGTAATCCACCTTGTTTTTCCTAGGCGGGTCCCTCACTGTGAGCTCTTTGACAACTGTATCATCGAGGGCAATTTCCTCAGGGATTTTTTCTTTCCCTTTGTCCTTTTTGCTTGAACCTTTGTTTATAGGTCCGAGGTTCTTTTTTAGATAGCGTGCGGTCCGAAGTCTTTGAAGAGAGGGCTAAGGGGTATTTCGTCCTCAAAATCTCTCCCGAGAGTAAGAACTTGGAGTTTTTCCGAACTTGTATCAACCAAATGATAGTTGCCAGTCGTTTTTTCATGCTCATCTATCGCACAATTTTGCCGTCGACGAGCTTCGCGCTTCATCCTCTTGAAGTGTTTTTGATGGGCAATGTATCCTTACCACCACTTCTTGAAGGCACCGCATTCCTCGGTGGGGTGGGTAACCCTCCGATGATATAGGTAGAAGTTTGGATGTGAATCCTCTCTGTCGAGGCATATGACCCAGGAGTGTTTCCTTCAAGAGGTAACAACTTCATTCCTATTGACAGGGCTTTGGCGAACCGCTTCTTTGTTTTGATCCTTCTTTTATTTGTCGCAAGTATGCTTTGGTTTGGTCGGGATACTTTACGATTCATCCTTATCGTAGCTTCTTCATCCTGACGCTGACGCTTAGCTTTTTTGTATATGGCTGTTTCGCATTCTCGGTCAACTTTGCTTTTTTGAAAGGATTCGTTTAACAGCCTATCGATCAAGTCTTCTGACAGTTCCGGGGATTTTACCGCCGATTCTGCACCCAGTTCCTCCACGTTGTTTTCTAACGCCGAGGGAGTTTCTTCGTCATTTAACAACGAATGGAAGACCATGTGGTAACTTGCTACACGGTCCCCGGTATCTCCTTATGAGTCATTTTCTTCATCGTTGTCACTATCTTCGTTCTCAAGAATATGCTTGAGGAACTCTTCGAACGTGACCGGTTTCTGTGCCTTCTGGTTGTATTCCTCTAGCACGTCAATGTACTTTTGTAGGTCTGTGCGCTTGTCGTCATACTCAGCAGGCTGCACAGGATTCTCACAGGATTCTTGGTCTTCTTCTTTTTCTTCGAAAACTTTGAAGGCTCTGTTAGTTATATGTATGCCCTAGAGGCCATTATTATACATGGGATGTATATTATACTGGATGCTTTGACATATACAGGGAGAACTTTTGGAACAACCGAGTTCATTTATACCAATTCCAGTTCCCGTATTTATATATCTATGGTATTTTATTGATTTATCGTGTTTGGTTGCGAATGGTATTTTACATTTTACATTGCATTCGACCCGACCGGCTTGCTTGAATTTGTTTGATTCTTATTTATGAATTACCCTGACTTGTTACGTAAACTGTGCATTTCAAGTATACTGCATACTGGAATTTTATCTGGCATTACATCTTTTACCATATAACATTTTAAGTCACGAAAAATATTTTAAAAATTTCATAGCATGGCTTGCATGATACCCGTGACCCCGTGGTAGTATCCGTGCATCTTGTTCTCATCCCGTTCAGTAGAACAGACTTGTTTGGATGGCTACGCGCACGTACGTGCATCCGTTCTTGGGGGTATGCATTTTCATGACCCGGATATCCAATTTTAATTTTGGTCGACATATATATTTCTCATATTTTAAAACTGGATTTTTAGACCCGACCCGGGCATGTTTTGGACTATTTTTGTATTAGCCAAATATCAAATATTTTATTAATATAATATTTATAAAATGCTACTAATTTAAATACGAATTAAAATTTGTTTTAAGTAAAGATTTTTTAAAACTAACGCAAACAGACAAATTTCTCTCTACATTATATATTATTAGTTATTATTTTTTTTCCTCTGAATCTCACAGCTCTCTCTCTCTCCCCCTACATATTATATTAATTCTTTTAAACCAATTATTTCTCTCTCTCTCTTCTCTCTCTCTCCCCCCCTCTTTCTCACACCTCTCGCATTCACTATTTCTCGATTCCCTTCACCTCCATTCTCTCCTCTAGCCTCACCTCCCTTCTCTTTTTCTTTCTTCTTCTTCTTTTAACCCCCGCGACGACGAATCCATCGCAAACCCTAACCCTAACCCATTCTTATCTTTCCTACACCGACTCACCCTCATCGCCATCACCATCTTTCTCTTTTTTCAACCGAGGCCAAGAACCCATCACCATGGATACCTCTTTCCTCGACCTTCGTAGCCGAGACTTCATCTGCAGCCATCTCCCCTACTCGACCACCGCCGCGTAGCCTTCATTCTTGTTGTCGTTTCCCTTCACCATCACCATCATTGCCTCACCATTGCCACCAACCTCATCTCGCCCGCACCCTCAACATCACCCTCCATCATCGGCCTCTCTCCTTTCTCTCTTCTCCTCCTTCTCCCTCGGCTGGACTATTAAGGTCGAGATTGCCGCCGCCTCCTTCTTCTGGCAGCAACCTCCCTTGCCTTAAGATGCTATCACCATTGCCCGAGCCATCGTCGCCGATCAATCTCCTTGAGAACCCATCGCCTTCTTCCCTGAGCAGCCCATCTACCACCTCTTTACCACTACAACCCACACCAAGCATCCTCACCGATCACCCTCAACCTCTATTGATCTCTACAAGCCACCATCTTCATCGTCTCCTTATCCTCACCAACGACTAGCCACCTCAACCCCATAACTGCACCCAACCTCGACCGAGATCCCTAAATTAAACCCAACACTTCATCTTCCTCGTGTTCATCTGAAGGTTTGGATGCAATCACTTGCTTGAGAGGTATGCCTCTGATGCATTCTTCGAAGATCCCTTGCTACCTAGCCGAGTTCATGTTCTGGTCGAAGTTCAAGTCTTGAGCTTGAATCACATTGGGTTCACATGTCTGTTGGAGATAGTGCCCTCAGAGTCAATTATTGGATCACAGGCACGTGATTGCAATGATTGAGGGAGGACCTATCCCGGTAGGACAGTCTTACTCGAGATGATAGTATGCTATCTGGTTCATCTTTATCATCGTGTACTGCTTTAGGTGACCTGACATGTCGCTATTACACGTTGATAGAGCCCCTAGGATTCTTGCTTGACTACCAGCAGTATGATGGCGATCATATACGTGGGAGCTGGTAGTCTATAAGCACATCCTTAAAAGGTCCCTAGTCGTAGGAGTTTCGAGACAGGGCATCGATACTCCATTAGTAGACTAGTGTATACAGTCGAGACCCCGACGAGGGGCGGTGGCCGGTCTCACAAGCCACTGGTGTCAGTTGGTTCACCTAAGATGTATACAGGTGCTCATTGGGTTATGAGTACACCGGACAGGACTCGCCGGGAACCTGCTAGTTGGGATTATACCAGACGTCAGATAGCAGTTCCCAGGTGACATGTGTACAGGTTAGTTCATCGACCTGAGATCGTCATTTGTCTCGTGTGAGTTCCCACTGTGCTTTGATTACTACCCTACCACGGCTCAAAGGAGTCGTGCAAACAGGTTTTAGTTGGGTACAGTCCCGAGCTACATGGAGGCAGTGAGCGGATCTGCAGGGGTTCGTCTCTCCCGGTATTGGGGGTGAGGTCGCGCTGTGTCTAGGAGAGCCATTACACAAAGCCTTCGGCCGAGGCAGGAGATTTACTGGTAGGTATTCCAGTAGTATCTCAGGGTGTTCTGGGCTTCACTCCGACACGACTTGTACCGCCTTTGGGGGTCTGACTTTTACCAACCCCCTAGGCCCGCCATGCGATGCTCATAGACGAACGGACCGGACTGTACGGATATTGTCACTGACAGGCTCAGTAGGGTGTCAGGATGAGTTCGCTCATCGACGTCCCTTTTGGTCAATAGCTGGTGGCCCGTTACGTATTGGCTTATACCTCTGACGTGCTAGTGGTTAAATCCACAGCCATAGTATTGACGAGTCTTTAGAGTCCACCACACTTTCAGTTACTCAGCTTTCGGGCGAAACGCTGTAGAGGCCGTATGGAGATATGGCAGGGTCTGATCAGATACGTGCGGTATTGCACGGATCAGGATCGGACGGTTTGTACTAGTGGCCGTATGGATATATGGCAGGGTTCAATCAGATATGTGGGGTATTGCACGGATCAGGATCGAACGGATTTTACTAGCCGGCTTTGGTTTAAGCCGGATCCTAGTATAGTACAGTGTAGATTTTGTCTCATTGCGTTTATATCCGGTAGGAATACTGATGCGGGTGTGTATGCACAGTATCGGGGTTTTCCTGTAATTTATTACGAGACCAGTTTTCTGGAGTTGCCAGTTTGCATTCCGTTCCGGCCGGTTTTCCTTTGTTCTTTCCCGGCCGAACCTTTTGATGGAGGGTGTTATTTGCAAGTTTGCAAATAACACATTGTGGAGGGGTTTCTTGCAAATGTATTGATTATGAAAGCATCTTTTTTATTCCTTTCTTTTCTATCATCATTTCTTGTAAAAGGTGATTAGGATTGATTTGTGTTTTGATGTGAGATTGTAATGATGATGTTTTGGATGTGGTCACCACTTGTGCTCCTACCATCACCTCCCTTCATGCTTCATATTCTTGGCTCCACCATTTTCTAAGATGATAAGTTTTTCGTACTTGAGAGAAGAAGAAGAGAGGATCATTTTCATTCTTGGAGAGGGAAAATTTGTTCATCTCATTTCATGCTAGAAAAATGCAAGCACCATTTTTCTTATCTTGATTCCTCCATCATCTACAAATGGCAACAGACCCCAAATGAGACATAGGTTCTACACTACACATTCTACAGCAAATCTTGGACGCGTCGACTCGCCAGCTTCGCGCCCGAGTTGCCTCGGTATTGAGGTGGGAGCCCGTAAAAGATGCAGGCGATGTGGTGCCCTTCCGGCGAAGAGGCGACAACGAGGAGATGACGGACGAAGCATCCGCGGGAGATCGGGATGATGAGGAGAAGATCGGAGGACTCGGATCATTGGTATACTTCTCTTCCCATCTCTTGTTAGCTAGCATTAGGTTAATGGTTAACGATCCGGGTTTTCATTGTCCGCGGTAGCGCCGGTTTCCAAGTAAGGAAAATTTTTGATTCCGCATTTTGGCCTCGGATAGACGGCCGGGGCGCTGCCGTGGCGCAACATGGTATCAGAGCCACGCCATTAACCTTGTCTAGCTTGTTCTAATGCGTTTTACTTATCCGATCGACCAAAATTCCAAAAACCGCGTTTTGTGTACATCAGTTTTCTGTCGATTTTTTCCGGGCTCGAAAAATTTTTCAGGTGATTATAGAATGATGTACAGAGAATTCTAAGAGATCTGGGAAAATTCGAGACATTGATCTCTCAGGTATAGCGCGGAACCGCGGCAAAAACCCCTTTGTTGCCGCGGTTCCGCCGCAGGTTTGAGGGATCAATTGGTCGAAATTTTCCAGTGGGCTTGTGGGCTGATTTTGGGGGTTTTGGAATATTAAACTTGGGCCCAGAATTTCTGTGAGTGCTACAGTATTGCTTGGGGGCCCACTTGTTAATTTTTGATCGATCGGATATTTTAAACACATTATTTCACAGTATTTACATTATATCTGCGACCGTGAATGTCACTCGATCGGTAAATCCGGTCTAACTGCTATAGCCCGGTTAGACGGATTTGCGAACGTGACTTTCACGTTGATGTTTTGTGATTTTGCTGTGATGTTGCGGATCGGTCGTGGGGATAGCCTGGATGCAATGCTAGTACAGTTTCTGTTGTATTATGTACATTTGATATTGCGGGGCGAGCGTCCGACATGTGGACTGCCGTCACTGCCTGTTTGTATTATTCTTTTGGGGCACGACCTGGTTGCGGTCGATGTACCTGGTGTATGTATATTTTTTACTTTCTGTACTAGGGTTGCCCCGCGGTGGGGTGCACGGATAGCCGGGTTCAAGAAGGCAACGGGCCCGCATCTCAGGGTATTGAGACGGAGGGGGCTTCACTCTAGGATTGGCGGGCTGTTCGCCGCACTCGTAGGGGGTACAGGTTGACCCAGGAGGGGTGCCCAAGTTACCGGATTCCGTGAAGTGCTGGGTGGTCCATTCACGGTGATGAAGGGGGCTGTCTCGCTTCAGGTTTTGGCGGGTGACTTGCCGCGCCCGTAGGGGTCTGGGATTTCATTGCACAGGCTATCCATACGACCAAGGGAACGTCGGGTTTCAGCAGCGGCTCTGTGAAACCCGGAGCTTCCAGATATCTGTATTGTTCTGTGATGCTGTACATTTCTGTGATGTTGCTTTTTATCACGCCTTTAGCGAAAATTATATATTGGTATATATATTAGTAGATGTTGTATATGTTTTTCATCCGCGCTAGTCCAGTCCCCGCTCTGCCGTTAGTTAGCTAACCTAACGGGTGATGACGGGACCCAGTGGCGAATGCGGATGGCATATACGTACGTCAGTATATTTTCGTTCTTTGTGGTGTGATCAATTGA
The DNA here is from genome assembly GCA_030015575.1 of Agapanthus africanus. NCBI lineage: Eukaryota > Viridiplantae > Streptophyta > Magnoliopsida > Asparagales > Amaryllidaceae > Agapanthus > Agapanthus africanus. The sequence goes on along the minus strand of JASDDO010000019.1, from coordinate 385,877,018 downwards.
TGGGACTGCGTTGATTCGGATCAATGCAAGAAAAACAAACCTATTCTGATGTTGTTGGAACACTTTTCAAAAAGCTGTTATTGCAAGGACGTTCACTTTTGTTTTGCATCGTGGTATTCATTTAGAATATCCTGCTCCTCAGTCGACGAGGCAAGGGCCGAGATCCCTTCACCGGGAGTGACCCCTTGGACAGAAGTTTGCGTCAGGGCATTAACTTCACTATAGCCGATTACTTTTGCTTTGCATCGTGGTATTCAGTTGGAATATCCTGCACCTCATTCTACGGGGAAAGAGCCGAGATCCCTTCACCGGGAGTGACCTCTTTAGTAAAGGTTTTCGTCACTATATTTTCTAAAAGGCTATGCAGTTCCTTCAACGATATCAAGTTCATTACGTTAAAGGTTTTTCGCCAAAAACCAGTCGTAGCCCTCCGTCATTTCCTATGGGTATTATTTAGTATTCGTGCTGCGTTTGTTGACTCCGACAAGGCGTAGTGTACGGTAGCTAAATGGTGCTTGTTTGTTGCATAAATGGGATTGGTTAGGACAGTCGTGCGGCCTTGTTGACTCCGTCAAGGGCACGTACGGGTGGGTTTAATGCAATCCAGATAATGACGGGTTGAACTTGACTAGGACTCTTTGATTTGTTGACTCCGTCAAGGTCACTTGAGTCCTAGGGGTAAAAACATCACATCGGGAGTTTCAAAAGAACTGAAACTTGCCAGATATGCGCATACCTTCTGGAGTGTGGTGACTTGAGTGGACTCCGTCAAGTTATCATGCGATGATAGTTGGATCCCGATTCCCACTGATGAGTTGGTTTACTCCTCGGGTGATCCCGACTAGTTCTTCTTTCAGGTTTGGAGGAGAATTTGACGGTACAGTGGGAGGTTTCCAGATTAGACAAAGTGATAACCATTCTGATCTAGGTTAGAGTGCACGCTGAGTGTTTCTTTTCTCTCTCTCTCTTTGGCAGCGACCATTGACCCGACCCTGGACTATGACTCAGTGACCAAGTTGACCGAACCTTCTTAACACTGGCTTTTGGATTGTCAGAGTTGCAGACCTCATTGCCACTCCTACTTTTACCCTTTTCTCCAGGACACCCCGTATTACTACGAACGTCCACTTCCATTGGACAAAACCATCGTATGGTTATATACGAACTCGAAGGACTTCGAGGATGGTTTCTGGTTCTGGAGAAAACGAATAGGATTATTCAGTTGTCTTTTCTTTTCACCTTCTCTCATTGTGAGTACTCCTTGGTTTAGGAGATAGTACACCTATTATGCAAATTGGATAGTCTTCTTCCAAACCTTAGGCAGGTGCCGAACGGTAGGGAATGAAGAAAACCAATTAGCATAACGATGGTGTACAGAAGGTATTAAGTTAAGACAAAGCAAGGGATTAGTAAGAGGGCAAAGTAAATTGCGACTGCTATTCACGACCGAACCAAGTATTTCTTCGCCAATCCTAAATCACCTTTGTATTTCTCCAGGACACTCCGTATCACTACGAAGATCCCAAGTTTATTGGATACTCCATCGTATGGTTATATACGAACTCGAAAGGAACTTGTTCCAGTTCGGGGATGGATTCTGGTTCAGGAGAAATAGGAATAAGGTTTATTCGGTTGTCTTTTATCTTCACCTTCTCTCGGATTGCGAGTGCTCCTAGGATTAGGACAGTACACCCATTATGCTTATTGGATAGTCTTCTTCCAAACCATAGGCTGGTGCCGAACGGTAGGGAAGGAAGAAAACCATTTGGCCTAAAGGGGTATGCAGACGGTATTGACTAAAGACATATAAAGGGATTTGGACAGGTGGCAAAGAATTATACGGTTATAGTTGTGAATCTGGATAATGGAAGAGGCATTACTAAGAATACCGGAATACCCCACCGAAACATTTCAATGTTTCAGTTTCACTGTGTAATGTTAAAAGAAAAACTGATTTCCCGATTAGATACTTACTCCAGGGTATGTATTTACCAGGTATGATTCTCACATCTGTATGGTTTTACAGATGATGAGTGGGAGTAAGTTATTGGGAATTAGGTGACCATCCTCATTATATCGGGATTCGTTGTAATTGGTGATATTTGAGGAAGCCACCTGGGTTGTTTGCCGGTCGGCAAATATTTGGTTTTGAATATCCGTTGTTATGCACCAATTTCAAATTGATATATCTGTACGTCTATTTTCATAGAGTGAGATATACCGTTTGATATTATGTCGATGACATTTACCTATATCAGTGGATGGTTAGGTAAGGAGCATCAAACAGCGGTGTAATTCTTCTTAACCATAAGTACAGTTTTCAACCTACGACGCACAGTGAAAGAGTTGTTAGACTCAGCGGACTTATACAGAGTATTGTATGTTGTCCAGTGTCCATTAGGACAGAGGGGTTGGTCCTCATACTATATTCTGTTTACTTTTAACTTCTTTAGTTCTTAGACATATGTTTCGTAGAAACACATGGTCTAAGTTTTGAGGAGTTATAGGTATTTGAATAGAGTAGAGAACCAGGTGTAGCAAGTATCGGGATTCTTCAAGGTGATCGAAGATGTAGAAACTTGTGTATGGTATTCAGTTGATAGTAATGATAAAGAGAAATTGCTTCTCTTTTAGGTTACTCATAATTGGAAGCATTCCTAAGTTGAGTAACGCTGATCGGCCTCCTTCCATTTAGTTGACATGCACTGGAGACAGCTGCATGATTTGAATCTGGTTCAATTAAATCAGTGCCTCTGTTTCTATATTGGATATAGAACAGTTCATATCTTGACATTGTTAAGGTACGGGGAGTTGTCCGGCTTATGATTAAAACCAGACACTGGACAACTCAAGGCACGTTTCTGTAATGGCTGTTTGTGGGTTGACCCAGGCTATGACGAGGGTTGACTTTCTACCATCTGGCAGATCAATAGAAATATTGTTCTAGACTCGCCACAGTTTTATTAAAAATGGATTTTTTCAAAAAACAGTAGTGGGAGTATGGTAGAACTGGAAGTGATTCCAGAACCGCAAACGATTACTGAAGATTTCATAAGAACCTAAAGATTCAATCTGGCTTGACATTCCATTGGCCACTCCGCAGATAAGGTGGGTAACATCAGGCACCCGAGAGGTACTCCGGTAGCCTCAAGGACGGTGACAGGGAAGTTCTTGTTTACCCACACTTGCCATTGTTGTTGTTCCAGGCTGCGAGACCCGGCAGGAGGATGAGTATAGCGTCGTTCTAAACTAGCTTTAGAAGTGCACGTCTATATGACTCTGCCAGAGGGTTGTCGTAGTCAGTGGGAGCAGCGGAAGCATTGGTGGACATCAGGCTTATGTCTATTTATAGACTAAAGCAGATATAGCGGAGATAGATCATCTATTTCTGATGTGGCAGTCATAGGTTTGACGTCATCAGAATAGGGGATGGATCTGTTAAAGAAGGTAGTAGGGTGTGATGTCCTGGTTTTGGATGACATACACAGAGTAGGAAAGGAAACTCCTATACTACGATCGGTTATACTTTGGTTGTCACACAGTGGTTTCTCCACACAGGACTTGGATATTATATCGTACATTCTGGCTACTAGATCTATGGTTTTAGATCTAGATTTGGGTGGTTTCCCAATCTGGGTACTTAGACAGCATTCTATTGTTGGAGATAGTGCCCTCAGAGTCAATTATTAGGTCACAGGTACGTGATTGCAATGATTGATGGAGGACCTATCCCGGTAGGACAGTCTTACTCGAGATGATAGTATGCTATCTGGTTTACCTTTATCATCGTGTACTGCTTTAAGTGACCTGACACGTCGCTATTACACGTTGATAGAGCCCATAGGATTCTTGCTTGACCACCAGCAGTATGAGGGCGATCATATACGTGGGAGCTGGCAGTCTATAAGCATATCCTTAAAAGGTCCCTAGTCGTGAGAGTTTCGAGACAGGGCATCGATTCTCCATAGTAGACTAGTGTATACAGTCGAGACCCCGACGAGGGGCGGTGGCCGGTCTCACAAGCCACTGGTGTCAGTTGGATCACCTAAGATGTATACAGGTGCTCATTGGGTTATGAGTACACCGGACAGGACTCGCCGGGAACATGCTAGTTGGTCATATACCAGACGTCAGATGGCAGTTCCCTGGTGACATGTGTGCAGGTTAGTTCATCGACCTGAGGATCGTCATTTGTCTCGTGTGAGTTCCCACTGTACTTTGATTACTACCCTACCACGGCTCAAAGGAGTCGTGCAAACAGGTTTTAGTTGGGTACAGTCCCGAGCCACATGGAGGCAGTGAGCGTATCTTCAGGGGTTCGTCTCTCCCGGTATTGGGGGTGAGGTCGTGCTGTGTCTAGGAGAGCCATTACACAAAGCCCTCGGCCGAGGCAAGGAGATTTACTGGTAGGTATTCCAGTAGTATCTCAGGGTGTTCTGGGCTACACTCCGACACGACTTGTACCGCTTTTGGGGGTCTGACTTTTACCAACCCCTTAGGCCCGCCATGCGATGCTCATAGACGAACGGACCGGACTGTACGGATATTGTCACTGACAGGCTCAGTAGGGTTGTCAGGCTGAGTTCACTCACAGACATCCCTTTTAGTCAATACCTGGTAGCCCGTTACGTATTGGCTTATACCTCTGACGTGCTAGTGGTTAAATCCACAACCAAGGTGTTGACGAGTCTTTAGAGTCCCCCACATTCAGTTACTCAGCTTTCGGGCGAAAGGCTGTAGAGGCCGTATGGAGATATGGCAGGGTTCGATCAGATACGTGCGGTATTGCACGGATCGTGATCGGACGGTTTTTACTAGCCGGCTTTGGCTTAAGCCGGATCTTAGTATTTGATAGTGTAGTTTTGTCTCATTGCATTTGTATTTCGGCCGAAATACAAATACGGGTGTGTATGCACAGTATCGGGGTTTTCCTGTAATTTATTACGGGACCAGTTTTCTGGAGTTGCCAGTTTGCTTTAGGTTTCGGCCAATTTCCTTTGTATCGTTCATTGGCCGAAGATTGGTGGAGGAGGGTTTATTTGTATTGTTGCAAATAGGCATTAGTGGAGGGGGTTCTTTGCATCTTGTTGCATCATGATGGCTTTCATGATGAGCACCATACCTTGACCTTTTTGACTTGATCACTTCATCATGGCTTGACTTTTAAAGTCATGATTGTTGATGATATGAGAGGGTATGGGTTTGATGTGAATTTGTGATGGTTATTTTGGTTTGGCCGGCCACTATATTGTATTGAGGAGGTGATAAATTAATTTATATTAATTTATTGCATGGTGGAGTTGGCAGGAGGTTCTTTTGGGTTGAGATGAGGGATTAATTAATATATATATGGTTTTTGGGCTAGGGGCTGATGGGTCTTCCAAGATTTTTGTTCTCCTTTTCTTTAGCCAAATCTCTACTTGCATTTTTGACAGAGCACAAAGTGGGGTGCAGGGGCTGATGTTTCTGGCCGAGCTCATAAAAGAGCATGCTCCATTCTTCCAACAGTTTTTCCATGGCTTCTTTTTTTGCACCAATTCCTCCATCATGGCAACTATCCTAAACCCCAAAGAGACAACGATTCTACATTATTCTACAGCAAATCTTGGGCGCGTCGGCCAGCCAACTTCGCGCCCGAGTTGCCTCGGCATTGAGGTGGGAGCCCGTAAAAGAAGTAGGCGATGTGGTGCACTTCCGGCGACGAGGAGGAGACGGGACATTCCGCAGGAGATCGGGACGACGACGAGAAGACCGGAGGACTCGGATCTGTCGGTATATCTCTCTTCCCTTTCTTGTAGATAGCTAGGACTAATTAATGGTTCGATCCGGGTATTAGTGCGCGGCGGTTTGCCAGTTCAAGAAAAATTAAAGTTTATCACCGCTTCCGCATTTGGCCGTCGGATTGACGGCCGGGACGCCGCCGTGCACTTACAGTGGTATCAGAGCCTCGCCATTAACTTAGTCTAGCTTCGTTTGATGTGTTTGCATTTCCGATCGATCAAAAGTTCCAAAACTGCATTTTTGCTTGCATCAGTTTTCTGTCGAAATGTTTTGAAGTCCAAAAATTTTTCAGGTGATTGCAGAATGATGTACAGAGTACCCTAAGACCACTGGAAAATTTTGGTTGCCTGAACCCTCCGTACGACCGCGGAACCGCGGCCATAACCCCTTGTTGGCCGCGGTTCCGCCGCAGGTATTTGGGTTCAGCTCACCAGTTTTTTCCAGAGGGCTTGTGGGCTTAAAATATGGGTTTTGGAATATTAAAATTGGGCCAATTATTTCTGTGAGTGCTATAGTATTATTTTGGGGCCCACTTGTTAAATTTTGATCGGTCGGATATTTTAAACACATTTTTCACAGTATTTACATTATATCTGCGACCGTGAATGTCACTTGATCGGTAAATCCGGTCTAACTGCTATAGCCCGGTTAGACGGATTTGCGAACGTGACTTTCACGTTGATGTTCTGTTTTTGCTGTGATGTTGCGGATCGGTCGTGGGGATAGCCTGGATGCAATGCTAGTACAGTTGTGATAGTATTATGTACATTTGATATTGCGGGGCGAGCGTCCGACATGTGGACTGCCGTCACTGCCTGTTTGTATTATTATTTTGGGGCACGACCTGGTTGCGGTCGATGTACCCGGTGTATGTATATTTTACTTTCTGTACTAGGATTACCCCGCGGAGGGGTGCACGGATAGCCGGGCTCTGGAGGGCAACAAGCCCGCATCTCATGGCATTGAGACGGAGGGGGCTTCACTCTGGGATTGGCGGGTTATTCGCCGCACTCGTAGGGGGTACAGGTTGACCCAGGAGGGGTGCCCATGTTACCGGATTCCGTGAAGTGCTGGGTGGTCCATTCACGGCGCTGAAGGGGGCTGCCTCGCTTCAGGTTTTGGCGGGTAACTTTCCGCGCCCGTAGGGGTCTAGGATTTCATTGCACAGGCTATCCACACGACCAGGGGAACGTCGGGTTTCGGTAGTGGCTCTGTGAAACCCGGGGATCCCAGATATCTGTATTGTTTCTGTGATGCTGTTCATTCTCTGTGATGTTGCATTTCTTTCACGCCTTGAGCGAATATAATATATTGGTATATATATTAGTAGATGTAGTATATGTTTTGCATCCGCGCTAGTCCAGTCCCCGCTCTGTCGTTAGTAAGCTAACCTAACGGGTAATGACGGGACCCAGTGGCAAATGCGGATGGCATATACGTACATCAGTATATTTTCGTTCTTTTTGGTGTGATCAATTGATGGGACTGCGTTGATTCGGATCAATGCAAGTTAAAAACAAACCTAATCTGATGTTGTTGGAACACTTTTCAAAAAGCTGTTATTGCAAGGACGTTCACTTTTGTTTTGCATCGCGGTATTCAGTTGGAATATCCTGCTCCTCAGTCGACGAGGCAAGGGCCGAGATCCCTTCACCGGGAGTGACCCCTTGGACAAAAGTTTGCGTCAGGGCATTAACTTCACTATAGCCGATTACTTTTGCTTTGCATCGCGATATTCATTTGGAATATCCTGCACCCCATTCTACGGGGAAAGAGCCGAGATCCCTTCACCGGGAGTGACCTCTTTAGCAACGGTTTTCGTCACTATATTTTTAAAAAGCTATCCGTTCCTTCGACGATATCAAGTTCTTTACGTTAAAGGTTTTCGCCAGAAACCATTCGTAGCCCTCCGTCGTTTCATATGGGTGGTCAATAGTATTCAAGCTGTGTATGTTGGCCAAAGTCAAGGCACAGTGATTGGTAGCTATTGGGGTATTCATATGCAGCATAGATAGATGCGTTGGTTTGGGACAGTCGTACTGCCATTTTGGCCAAAGTCAAGGGTATGTACGGGTGGATTCAAATTAACCTGGAGAATGACGGGTAGAACTTGACATGTGACTTATGATATGTTGGCCAAAGTCAAGGTCATAAGAGCATGGGGCAGAAATCACATCGGGAGTTTCAAAAGTACTGAAACTTGCCAAATATGCGCATACCTTCTGGAGTGTGATACCGTGAGCGGATTCCGTCACGTTGTCATGCGATGAGAGTTGGATCCCGATTCCCACTGATGAGTTAGTTTACTCCTCGGGTGACCCCGACTAATTCTTCTTTCAGGTTTGGAGGAGAATTTGACGGTACAGTGGGAGGTTTCCAGATTAGATAAATTGGTAACCATTCTGATCTAGGTTAGAGTGCACGCTGAGTGTTTCTTTTCTCTCTCTCTTTGGCAGCGACCATTGACCCGACCCTAAGACTATGACTCAGTGACCAAGTTGACCGAACCTTCTTAACACTGGCTTTTGGATTGTCAGAGTTGCAAACCTCATTGCCACTCCTACTTTTACCCTTTTCTCCAGGACACTCCGTATTACTACGAACGTCCACTTCCATTGGACAAAACCATCGTATGGTTAGATACGAACTCGAAGGAATTTATTCGAGGATGGTTTCAGGTTCTGGAGAAAACGGATAGGATTATTCAGTTGTCTTTTCCTTTTACCTTCTCTCAGGTTGCGAGTGCTCCTTGGTTTAGGAGATAGTACACCTATTACGCAAATTGGATAGTCTTCTTCCAAACCTTAGGCTGGTGCCGACCGGTAGGGAATGAAGAAAACCAATTAGCCTAACGATGGTGTACAGAAGGTATTAAGTTCAGACAAAGCAAGGGATTAGTAAGAGGGCAAAGTAAATTGCAACAGATATTCACGACCAAACCAAATATTTCGTTACCACTCCCACATCACCTTTGTATTTCTCCAGGACACTCCGTATCACTACGAAGATCCACAGTTTATTTGGATACTCCATCGTATGGTTATATACGAACTCGAATGGAACTTGTTCCAGTTCGGGGATGGATTCTGGTCCAGGAGAAATAGGAATAAGGTTTATTCGGTTGTCTTTTATCTTCACCCTCTCTCATTGCGAGTGTTCCTAGGATTGGGACAGTACACCCATTATGCTTATTGGATTGTCTTCTTCCAAACCATAGGCTGGTGCCGAACGGTAGGGAAGGAAGAAAACCATTTGGCCTAAAGGGGTGTACAGAAGGTAAAGACTAAAGACATATGAAGGGATTTGGAGAGGTGGCAAAGAACTATACGGTTACAGTCGTGAATCTGGAAGAGGCATTACTAGGAATACCAGAATACCCCATCGAAACATTTCAATGTTTCAGTTTCACTGTGTAGTGTTAAAAGAAAACTGATTTCCCGATTAGATACTTACTCCAGGGTATGTATTTACCAGGTACGATTCTCACATCTGTATGGTTTTACAGATGATGTGTGGGAGTAAGTTATTGGGAATTGGGTGGTCATCCTCATTATATCGGGATTCGTTGTAATCGGTGATATTTGAGGAAATCACCTGGGCTGTTTGCCGGTCGGCAAATATTTGGTTTTGAATATCCGCAGTTATGCACCAATTTCAAATTGATATATCTGTACGTCTATTTTCATAGAGTGAGATATACCTTTCTGAAATTATGTCTACGACATTTACCTATATCAGTGGATGGTTAGGTAAGGAGCATTAAACAGCGGTGTAATTCTTCTTAACCATAAGTACAGTTTTCAACCTACGACACACAGTGAATGAGTTATCAGACTCAAGGGACTTATACAGAGTATTGTATGTTGTCCAGGGTCCATCAGGACAGAGGGGTAGGTCCTCGTACTATATTCGGTTTACTTATGACTTCTCTAGTTTTTAGACAGGTGTTTCGTGGAAACACAGGGTCCGAATTTTGAGAAGTTATAGGTATTTGAATAGAGTAGAGAACCAAGTGTAGCAAGTATCGGGATTCTTCAAAGAGATCGAAGATGTAGATACTTGTGTACGGTATTCAGTTGATAGTAATGATTTAAGAGATCTTGCTTCTCTTTCAGGTTACTCATGATTGGAAGCATTCCTAAGTTGAGTAACGCTGATCGGCCTCCTTCCATTTAGTTGACATGCACTGGAGACAGTTGCATGATTTGGATCTGGTTCAGTTAAATCAGTGCCTCTGGTCCTATATGGGATATAGAACAGTTCGTATCTTAACGTTGTTAAGGTACGGGGAGTTGTCCGGCTTATGATTAAAACCAGACACTGGACAACTCAAGGCATGATTCTGTAATGGCTGTTTGTGGGTTGACCCAGGCTATGACGAGGGTTGACTTTCTACCATCTGGATGAACAATAGCAATATTGTTCTAGACTCGCCACAGTTTTATTAAAAATGGATTTTTTCAGAAAACAGTAGTGGGAGTATGGTAGAACTGGAAGTGATTCCAGAACCACAAACGATTACTGAAGATTTGATAAGAAACCTAAAGATTCAATCTGGTTTGACATTCCATTGGCCACTCCGCAGATATGGTGGGTAACTTCAGGCACCCGAGAGGTACTCCGGTAGCCTCAAGGACGGTGACAGGGAAGTTCTTGTTTACCCACAATTACCATTGCTGTTGTTCCAGGCTGCGAGACCCGGCGGGAGGATGACTATAGCGTTGTTCTAAACTAGTTTTAGAAGTGTACGTCTATATGACTCTGCCAGAGGGTTGTCGTAATCAGTGGGAGCAGCGGAAGCATTGGTGGACAGGTAGCTTATGTCTATTTATAGACTAAAGCAGATATAGCGGAGAAAGATCATCTATTTCTGACGTGACAGTCATAGGTTTGACTTCATCAGAATAGGGGATGGATCTGTTGAGAAGGCAGTAGTCTGTGATGTCCTGGTATTTGGATGACATACACAAAGTAGGAAGTGATATTCCTATACTACAATCGGTTACACTTTGGTCGTCACACAGTGGTTTCTCCACAAAGGAAATGGATTTTATATCAGACATACTGGTTACTAGATCTATGGTTTTAGATCTAGATTTGGGTGTTTTCCCAATCAGGGTACTTAGACAGCATTCTAAGAGTATTTAGAATGGACGACTCCTGGCACGGTAGTGTACCTGCAGGTAATGGAGTCACCCTCTCAAAAGGTGTCTTACAGACTAAAGGGGAGAGGGACGTGCATGATTGGCAGATCACTTGCTCAGGCAATTGAGTCAATCATGAGATGTCAAGTACCACACCAGATGTTGTTCTTGCACTAGATGCAATAAGTTGACATTGATCCAATCCAGAAGAAACAGTCGGAAGCAGTTTTAGAAAATAAGTGGATGTTCTAGGGATATGATAACGACAGCCTTATGTAGGAGACAGTTATCATTCCAGGCTTCCAAGGTGACATGGACGACAAGGAGGTTGTCAGAGCTATAGTTTTTCCTTCTGACGAGGGGCAGTATTTTGGACAGGTGATCCAAGGCAATACTGAGGGAGGCATGGCGCAGGATACTGATTAAGTTCAGTTGACGATACAGTCTAAGAAGTTTGGATTTGGAGTTCATTTATGAGCTATGTCCCATCAGACATCCAGACACGTTCTAAGACAAGTATTGCTCATTTCGGGAGATGGTTTTCTCCGCGAACTTGAGATATAGAGAGACATAGAAAGAAACATCAAGGCGGATCCACTCACTGAGGCTATTTCTCGAACGCAATAGTTTCGCAAACGAGCTTTGTGAGACTGACTAATAGAGGAGTTGGGTGTTCGGTATCACACGGGCTGTGAGTATGCGACATCGCAATAATTAGCCTTGAGTGCAAGTGGGAGATTGTTGGAGATAGTGCCCTCAGAGTCAATTATTAGGTCACAGGTACGTGATTGCAATGATTGATGGAGGACCTATCCCGGTAGGACAGTCTTACTCGAGATGATAGTATGCTATCTGGTTTACCTTTATCATCGTGTACTGCTTTAAGTGACCTGACACGTCGCTATTACACGTTGATAGAGCCCCTAGGATTCTTGCTTGACCACCAGCAGTATGAGGGCGATCATATACGTGGGAGCTGGCAGTCTATAAGCATATCCTTAAAAGGTCCCTAGTCGTGAGAGTTTCGAGACAGGGCATCGATTCTCCATAGTAGACTAGTGTATACAGTCGAGACCCCGACGAGGGGCGGTGGCCGGTCTCACAAGCCACTGGTGTCAGTTGGATCACCTAAGATGTATACAGGTGCTCATTGGGTTATGAGTACACCGGACAGGACTCGCCGGGAACATGCTAGTTGGTCATATACCAGACGTCAGATGGCAGTTCCCTGGTGACATGTGTGCAGGTTAGTTCATCGACCTGAGGATCGTCATTTGTCTCGTGTGAGTTCCCACTGTACTTTGATTACTACCCTACCACGGCTCAAAGGAGTCGTGCAAACAGGTTTTAGTTGGGTACAGTCCCGAGCCACATGGAGGCAGTGAGCGTATCTTCAGGGGTTCGTCTCTCCCGGTATTGGGGGTGAGGTCGTGCTGTGTCTAGGAGAGCCATTACACAAAGCCCTCGGCCGAGGCAAGGAGATTTACTGGTAGGTATTCCAGTAGTATCTCAGGGTGTTCTGGGCTACACTCCGACACGACTTGTACCGCTTTTGGGGGTCTGACTTTTACCAACCCCTTAGGCCCGCCATGCGATGCTCATAGACGAACGGACCGGACTGTATGGATATTGTCACTGACAGGCTCAGTAGGGTTGTCAGGCTGAGTTCACTCACAGACATCCCTTTTAGTCAATACCTGGTAGCCCGTTACGTATTGGCTTATACCTCTGACGTGCTAGTGGTTAAATCCACAACCAAGGTGTTGACGAGTCTTTAGAGTCCCCCACATTCAGTTACTCAGCTTTCGGGCGAAAGGCTGTAGAGGCCGTATGGAGATATAGCAGGGTTCGATCAGATACGTGCGGTATTGCACGGATCGTGATCGGACGGTTTTTACTAGCCGGCTTTGGCTTAAGCCGGATCTTAGTATTTGATAGTGTAGTTTTGTCTCATTGCATTTGTATTTCGGCCGAAATACAAATGCGGGTGTGTATGCACAGTATCGGGGTTTTCCTGTAATTTATTACGGGACCAGTTTTCTGGAGTTGCCAGTTTGCTTTAGGTTTCGGCCAATTTCCTTTGTATCGTTCATTGGCCGAAGATTGGTGGAGGAGGGTTTATTTGCATTGTTGCAAATAGGCATTAGTGGAGGGGGTTCTTTGCATCTTGTTGCATCATGATGGCTTTCATGATGAGCACCAGAGCACCATACCTTGACCTTTTTGACTTGATCACTTCATCATGGCTTGACTTTTAAAGTCATGATTGTTGATGATATGAGAGGGTATGGGTTTGATGTGAATTTGTGATGGTTATTTTGGTTTGGCCGGCCACTATATTGTATTGAGGAGGTGATAAATTAATTTATATTAATTTATTGCATGGTGGAGTTGGCAGGAGGTTCTTTTGGGTTGAGATGAGGGATTAATTAATATATATATGGTTTTTGGGCTAGGGGCTGATGGGTCTTCCAAGATTTTTGTTCTCCTTTTCTTTAGCCAAATCTCTACTTGCATTTTTGACAGAGCACAAAGTGGGGTGCAGGGGCTGATGTTTCTGGCCGAGCTCATAAAAGAGCATGCTCCATTCTTCCAACAGTTTTTCCATGGCTTCTTCTTTTGCACCAATTCCTCCATCATGGCAACTATCCTAAACCCCAAAGAGACAACGATTATACATTATTCTACAGCAAATCTTGGGCGCGTCGGCCAGCCAACTTCGCGCCCGAGTTGCCTCGGCATTGAGGTGGGAGCCCGTAAAAGAAGTAGGCGATGTGGTGCACTTCCGGCGACGAGGAGGAGACGGGACATTCCGCAGGAGATCGGGACGACGACGAGAAGACCGGAGGACTCGGATCTGTCGGTATATCTCTCTTCCCTTTCTTGTAGATAGCTAGGACTAATTAATGGTTCGATCCGGGTATTAGTGCGCGGCGGTTTGCCAGTTCAAGAAAAATTAAAGTTTATCACCGCTTCCGCATTTGGCCGTCGGATTGACGGCCGGGGCGCCGCCGTGCACTTACATCTATGAGTATTTAGAATGGACGACTCCTGGCACGGTAGTGTACCTGCAAGTGATGGAGTCACCCTCTCTAAAGGTGTCTTACAGACTAAAGGGGAGAGGGATACTCATGATTAGCAGATCACTTGCTTAGGCAATTGAGTCAATCATGATATGTCAAGTACCACACCAGATGTTGTTCTTGCAGTAGGTGCAATAAGTTGATATTAATCCAATCCTGGAGAAACAGTCGGAAGCAGTTTTAGAACATAAGTTGATGTTCTAGGGATATGATAACGACAGCCTCATTTGGGAGACAGTTATCATTCCAGGCTTCCAAGGTGACATGGACGACTAGGAGGTTGTCAGAGTTATATTTTTCATTCTGACGAGGGGCAGTATTTTGGACAGGTGGTCCAAGGCAATACTGAGGGTGGCATGGCGCAGGATACTGATTAAGTTCAGTAGACGATACAGTCTAAGAAGTTTGGATTTGGAGTTCATTTATGAACTGGGTCCCATCAGACATCCAGACATTCTAAGACAGGTATTGCTCATTTCGGGAGATGGCTTTCTCCGCGAACTTGAGATATAGAGAGACATAGAAAGAAACATCACAGCAGATCCACTCACTGAGGCTATTCCTTGAACGCAATAGTTTCGCAAACGAGCTTTGTGAGACTGACTAGTAGAGGAATTGGGTGTTCGGTATCACACGGGCTGTGAGTACGCGACATCGCAATAATTAGCCTTGAGTGCAAGTGGGAGATTGTTGGAGATAGTGCCCTCAGAGTCAATTATTGGATCACAGGCACGTGATTGCAATGATTGAGGGAGGACCTATCCCGGTAGGACAGTCTTACTCGAGATGATAGTATGCTATCTGGTTCATCTTTATCATCGTGTACTGCTTTAGGTGACCTGACATGTCGCTATTACACGTTGATAGAGCCCCTAGGATTCTTGCTTGACTACCAGCAGTATGATGGCGATCATATACGTGGGAGCTGGTAGTCTATAAGCACATCCTTAAAAGGTCCATAGTCGTAGGAGTTTCGAGACAGGGCATCGATACTCCATTAGTAGACTAGTGTATACAGTCGAGACCCCGACGAGGGGCGGTGGTCGGTCTCACAAGCCACTGGTGTCAGTTGGTTCACCTAAGATGTATACAGGTGCTCATTGGGTTATGAGTACACCGGACAGGACTCGCCGGGAACCTGCTAGTTGGGATTATACCAGACGTCAGATAGCAGTTCCCAGGTGACATGTGTACAGGTTAGTTCATCGACCTGAGATCGTCATTTTTCTCGTGTGAGTTCCCACTGTGCTTTGATTACTACCCTACCACGGCTCAAAGGAGTCATGCAAACAGGTTTTAGTTGGGTACAGTCCCGAGCCACATGGAGGCAGTGAGCGGATCTGCAGGGGTTCGTCTCTCCCGGTATTGGGGGTGAGGTCGCGCTGTGTCTAGGAGAGCCATTACACAAAGCCCTCGGCCGAGGCAGGAGATTTACTGGTAGGTATTCCAGTAGTATCTCAGGGTGTTCTGGGCTTCACTCCGACACGACTTGTACCGCCTTTGGGGTCTGACTTTTACCAACCCCCTAGGCCCGCCATGCGATGCTCATAGACGAACGGACCGGACTGTACGGATATTGTCACTGACAGGCTCAGTAGGGTGTCAGGATGAGTTCGCTCATCGACGTCCCTTTTGGTCAATAGCTGGTGGCCCGTTACGTATTAGCTTATACCTCTGACGTGCTAGTGGTTAAATCCACAGCCATAGTATTGACGAGTCTTTAGAGTCCACCACACTTTCAGTTACTCAGCTTTCGGGCGAAACGCTGTAGAGGCCGTATGGAGATATGGCAGGGTCTGATCAGATACGTGCGGTATTGCACGGATCAGGATCGGACGGTTTGTACTAGTGGCCGTATGGATATATGGCAGGGTTCGATCAGATACGTGCGGTATTGCACGGATCAGGATCGAACGGATTTTACTAGCCGGCTTTGGTTTAAGCCGGATCCTAGTATAGTACAGTGTAGATTTTGTCTCATTGCGTTTATATCCGGTAGGAATACTGATGCGGGTTTGTATGCACAGTATCGGGATTTTCCTGTAATTTATTACGGGACCAGTTTTCTGGAGTTGCCAGTTTGCATTCCGTTCCGGCCGGTTTTCCTTTGTTCTTTCCCGGCCGAACCTTTTGATGGAGGGTGTTATTTGCAAGTTTGCAAATAACACATTGTGGAGGGGTTTCTTGCAAATGTATTGATTATGAAAGCATCTTTTTTATTCCTTTCTTTTCTATCATCATTTCTTGTAAAAGGTGATTAGGATTGATTTGTGTTTTGATGTGAGATTGTAATGATGATGTTTTGGATGTGGTCACCACTTGTGCTCCTACCATCACCTCCCTTCATGCTTCATATTCTTGGCTCCACCATTTTCTAAGATGATAAGTTTTTCATACTTGAGAGAAGAAGAAGAGAGGATCATTTTCATTCTTGGAGAGGGAAAATTTGTTCATCTCATTTCATGCTAGAAAAATGCAAGCACCATTTTTCTTATCTTGATTCCTCCATCATCTACAAATGGCAACAGACCCCAAATGAGACATAGGTTCTACACTACACATTCTACAGCAAATCTTGGACGCGTCGACTCGCCAGCTTCGCGCCCGAGTTGCCTCGGTATTGAGGTGGGAGCCCGTAAAAGATGCAGGCGATGTGGTGCCCTTCCGACGAAGAGGCGACAACGAGGAGATGACGGACGAAGCATCCGCGGGAGATCGGGACGATGAGGAGAAGATCGGAGGACTCGGATCATTGGTATACTTCTCTTCCCATCTCTTGTTAGCTAGCATTAGGTTAATGGTTAACGATCCGGGTTTTCATTGTCCGCGGTAGCGCCGGTTTCCAAGTAAGGAAAATTTTTGATTCCGCATTTTGGCCTCGGATAGACGGCCGGGGCGCTGCTGTGGCGCAACAATGTCGTCGTGCTATGTTATTTCCATGACCGTTGTCTCCAGTGGACATCCCTATCCAACGTGGTCCATTCCTGCATTGATTGGTTCAGTCCCGTGTGCGCCACGTGTGCGTCGCGACATTTACCGACATCGTACGCCCGTACGCATCCCATCGTGAGATCTAATCGAGGCAAGTAAAACTTGCTACATGCTATTCGTATTATTTTATGCATATTTAAATGCATATTAAACCTGTAGTATACATCTAATACCACATGTTCCATTTTTAACATTTCGATGTTCCATTTATATCATTTTTAGATCTAGAACCTGAAATATATCATGTTGCATATTAGGTTACAATACATTGTACCCACGTCCATATTTATATCACATAGTGCTTGGTTGCATAGCCCATAATACCATTTTAATAGTTTATAACCTTTAGGACACCCGTTTGCATCCATTTAGCCTATTATATATACAATTGCATCCCTAGATCATTTAATACATAATAACGAGATTTTAACATTCCATATTTGATAAAGTGTATATAATTAGTGTTGGAACCATAACCCTAACTCAAATCGATAACCGTGCATCCATATGTTTTAATCTGTACCTATTTACATACCACATCACAATGTTCCATTTTTATTGTTCCATTAGTACCACATACTTGTTTTGTATACCCATACTTATTTTAGTTTGATTATGAGCACCCACGTGACATTTTTGTGCACCCCTGACATGACTTGATATACCATTACTTGACACGACGTGATACCGTGCACTTCTTGACATGACATGATACCTATATGTTATCTGACCTGACCTGTGGTACCATGGCTTTACCTGTTACCTGATCTTGTTACTAATGCCAACAAACTTGACCTGTTGTCCCTACGGACATTTCCTGTTGTCTATCCAGACAAACCTGTACCTGCTTGATCCTGTGTTGGCATTAGCTCCAGATTTATTAATACCTAACTTGAACATATATAACTTAGGGGTATGGGGAAATCAATGATGAAACCTGACTTGTAACTCGACAGTTCGATACCTTTACTGATCAGTCTTACGGGCTAGGCCAGCCCCTGGGTGATGCTGCTGACATCACTCATCATTACCTACTACCCTTTACTGCCTTGCGGCAGCACGTCTCGGATTCATCCCGAGAGTCATAGACCGTGATCCCGGGCACGCACGGGATACTATTGAGTTACATCGATGATTCATCAAATTGATTTTAAAGACTTGGGAGTAGTTAACCCAGTAGACCAGTTTAGATTACTCACTGCACATCACCTGTGCCTTACCCTTCACTGTCCTTGTTTATATTACTGTTAAACCTGTTTTAATGTTCATACACATACCTGTATGTCTTGCTATCCCTGTTTATTTTATTGCTTGATATTATGACGCACTGACATCTGGGTTTTGCATGGCCCAGATCCTCTACCTTTGTTGCAGACTGATCAGGAGTACTGCCGCTGTTAGACCGAGCGGTGAGGATCCTGTTGGTATCCAGTTTTACTTTCCAAGTGTTTTATTTATTGGATCTTTTGCTTCTGCATATTACATTATTTCTTGACTCATTTATTCTGGCTCATGGACATGTACTAGATAGTTTAGTTTACTTTCTTGTTCTTGATATCTCTACAGCCGTAATGTGACTGTGGAAGGATATTTCCTATCCACGGGTAGCATGGTTGGCTATGTCACGTGCCTATCTTAGCGTACTCTAGGAAGCGGGGCATGACATGGTTTGTTTGGTATCAGAGACATAGGATATAGGTTAATCGGGTTTGATTCTTTTTGTAGTTGGGTATTGGACCCAATACACGAATCAGAATACCCATAATTAGGAGCATGTCCTGCCGCATTGATATCATGATTCTTGAATCATATCTTTCTCTTTATCCTTTGCCTTGACGATATGCAAACCACTTTGCATCTCGGCTTGGAACCTTTGGTTCCCTATTGTTTCTCCATGTTCCTTTGATTCTGATACTAGGATTTGGGCGACTTGAATGGAGTTATGTGATTGTAACTATGAACTACAGCATGGTTACAATGCGATACTCAATTTAAGTAACTTGGAGTCCCGGTCTTGATTCACTTCCTTGTTTCATGGTCGTTATATTGCCTTGCTTCTTTTGCTTTCCAGTTCATGTGTTATCGCAAGCTTAAATCCTATTTACCGTGCTTAATCTTCTTCAGTGTTTGGCTTCAGGTGAAGTTGTTTCAGGCATCTTACTTGTTCATATTTTTCCCCGCATTAGAATTGTTCAATTCTGGTGCATCCCATTGTTTTATGTCGTCCAAGTTTATTGCTACACACTCGATTCCTTGCACGACCTTATCTTGTTGTTGGGGCATACACACTGGGAATAGGAAGATCATAGCTAGTAGAGAATGTAAAGATTGTTATATTATTGTTTGCGGACGGGAGTTGTTTACCGATTTCTTGGTGATTGTTACCGGCAATTATGAAGTTGTCTTGGGAATGGATTTTCTTGGCACTTTCCACGCTAACATTGATTATAGGGCAAGGAAAGTAATTTTCCAGATTCCCGGACATCCAGAGTTTATCCTTGCTGGAGGAAGCAGTTCTGTCGGGCCAGTCGAGTTTAGGGCTAGGTCGACAAATAGTGTTCTTTCGTCTATGAAGGTTGATAATGATGAAGTGCCAAATGTTGTCCGAGATTTCATGAACGGGTTCGAGGAAATCTCGGGTTTACCGCCAAAACGAGATGTGGAGTTCGCGATCGATCTTGTTCCTGGTGCATCGCCAATCTCAAAGGCGTACTGTCCAATGGCACCAGTGGAGTTGGAAGAAGTCAAGAAGCAGGTTACTGAATTACTTGAGAAGGAGTGGATTCGCAGCAGCAACTCACCTTGGAGAGCTCCAGTTCTTCTAGTAAGGAAGAAAGATGGCACAATGAGGATGTGCATCAATTATCGGGAATTAAACTGGGTGACTATTAAGAACAAGTACCCGATCTCTCGCATTGGCGAATTGTTCGAGCAGCTTAGTGGCGTGAGGGTATTCTCGAAGCTGGATTTGCGTTCCGGATATCATCAGGTCCGAGTTAAACCAGAAGATATTTGCAAGACTGCGTTCAAAACTCGGTATGGACATTACGAGTATTTAGTGATGCCCTTCGGAGTAACGAATGCACCGGCAATATTTATGGACTTGATGAACCGAATCTTTTCACCTTTCTTGGACCAGTTTATAGTGGTGTTCATTGATGATATTCTGGTTTACTCGAGGAGTATTGAAGAGCATGCAGAACACTTGAAGATCGCACTGCAGACATTGAGACAAGAAAGATTGTATGCAAAGATGAGCAAGTGCAAGTTTTGGTTTGAAGAAGTGAGGTTTTTGGGGCATGTCGTGTCCGGAGATGGAATCGCCATTGATCCCGAAAAGATTACAGCAGTTCGAGATTGGCCGATTCCGAAGAACGTTGCAGAGATCAGAAGCTTTCTTGGACTTGCTGGGTATTACAGAAGGTTCGTGGAGAATTTTGCGTTTGGCTGAGCCTTTGACCAAGCTTACGCGTAAGGAAGTACCATTTGTGTGGAAGGATAAGTGTGTGTCAGTTTTTGAGGCGTTGAAGCAGAGATTGATAACCGCTCCTATTTTGACCGTACCAGACAGTTCCGGAGGATTGGTGATTCACAACGACACATCTGGGAAAGGATTGGGATGTGTTTTGATGCAGCATGGGAAGGTTATAGCTTACGCATCAAGACAGTTGAAGACCAATGAGAAGAATTACCCAACTCATGACTTGGAGCTAGCAGCTGTGATTTTCGCTTTGAAGATTTGGAGACACTACTTATTGGGCGAAAGGGTCGAAGTTTTTCATTGATCACAAAAGTCTTAAGTACGTGTTCACGCAGAAAGAGCTTAACATGAGGCAGCATAGATGGTTGGAGCTGATGGCTGACTACGATCTTGATCTTAAATACCATCCGGGAAAAGTTAATGTTGTGCCGGATGCGCTTAGTCGATTGCCAGCAATTCGGATGTTCACTGCACAGAACGAGCTTATCGAAGACTTTTGGAGATTTGGTTTGGAGATCGTGCTACCGCATTCTTCAGGACAGTTGATGCAACTGCAAGTACAATCGTCGTTGATCGAGAATATTAATGCAGCGCGATTGCAGGACCCTAGATTGCAAAAGTTTCAAGAACAGGTTGAAGCTGGACTTCGAACGGACTTGTTGATTCATGAAAATGGTTCGTTGCGATATGGTAGCCGTTTGTGTGTGCCAAAAGGGAGATATTCGCGAAGAAGTTATGAAGGAGGCACACAGTTCCGCATATTCCGTACATCCAGGAGGCACGAAGATGTACCAAGATATAAGACTGCATTTCTGGTGGGAAGGCATGAAACGGGAGATTTCCGCTTTGTAGCGAAGTGTTTGGTGTGTCAGCAAGTTAAGGCTGAACATCAAAGGGTTGCTGGTTTATTGCAATCACTTCCGATTCCTCAGTGGAAGTGGGAACATATAACCATGGATTTCGTGACGGCTCAACCGCGGAGTCCAAAAGGCAACAGTGCAGTTTAGGTGATTGTCGATCGATTGACCAAGTCGGCTCATTTCATCCCATTTCGAGTTGGTCAATCAACGGAAGCTTTGGCAGAACGGTACATGTAGGAGATTATAAGGTTGCACGGAGTACCGGTGAGCATCATGTCCGACCGTGACACTCGTTTCTTATCACACTTTTGAAGGAGCTTACAGGATAGTTTGGGGACTCGATTGAAATTTAGCATAGCTTATCATCCTCAGACAGATGGCCAGTCGGAAAGAACGATCCAAACTTTTGAAGACATGTTGAGAGCTTGCATGTTAGATTTCAAGGGTTCATAGAAGGATTATCTACATTTGGTGGAGTTTTCTTACAATAATAGTTTCCAGGCGACTATTCAGATGGCTCCATTCGAAGCTTTATATGGTCGCAAGTGTCATTCATCTGTTTGTTGGGACGATATTGGAGAACGAAAATTGTTGGGACCAGATTTGGTCGTGCAGACAGTTGAGAAGGTTAATACTATCCGGAATCATATGAAAGCAGCACAAGAATGACAAAAGAGTTGGGCAGATACATCGAGAATACATCTAGAGTTCGCCGTTGGTGATTTGGTATTCTTGAAGATATCGCCGACTAGAGGGGTGATCCATTTCGGAAGTCGAGGAAAGCTCAGTCCTCGATTCGTTGGACCTTTTGAGATTTTGGAGCGTGTTGGAGAAGTGGCGTATCGATTGGCGTTATCTCAATCCTTGGCAAATGTTTATGACATGTTTCATGTATCTTAACCCCGTAAATATGTTCGAGATGAAACACACGTGCTGGATCATTCGGAGCTGACTGTCCGAGAAGATTTGATTTTTGAGGAGCGACCGATGTCAATTGTGGATCGAAGAGAAAAGGTTCTTAAGAACAAAGTTATCCTTCTTGTACTTGTTTCTTAGGGAAAACGCTCACATGGAGAATCAACTTAGGAACGAGAAGATGAAATCCGGCAGAAGTTTCCACATCTATTCTTGTAGTGTGTTGATTGTTTATCCTTTCTTGTTCTTGGAATTTCGAGGACGAAATTCTTTTGTAGTTGGGTATAATGTAACAACCGAGTTCATTTATACCAATTCCAGTTCCCGTATTTATATATCTGTGGTATTTTATTGATTTTTCGTGTTTGGTTGTGAATGGTATTTTACATTTTATATTGCATTCGACCTGACCGGCTTGCTTGAATTTGTTTGATTCTTATTTATGAATTACCCTGACTTGTTACGTAGACTGTGCATTTTATGTATACTGCATACTGGCATTTTATCTGGCATTGTATCTTTTACCATATAACATTTTAAGTCACGAAAAATATTTTAAAAATTTCATAGCATGGCTTGCATGATACCCCTGACCCCGTGGTAGCATCCGTGCATCTTGTTCTCGTCCCGTTCAGTGGAACGGACTTGTTTGGATGGCTACGCGCATGTACGTGCATCCGTTCTTGGGGGTATGCATTTTCATGACCCGGATATCCAATTTTAATTTTGGTCGACATGTATATTTCTCATATTTTAAAACTGGATTTTTAGACCCGACCCGGCCATGTTTTGGACTATTTTTGTATTAGCCAAATATCAAATATTTTATTAATATAATATTTATAAAACTATTACTAATTTAAATACGAATTAAAATTTGTTTTAAGTAAAGATTTTTTTAAACTAACGCAAACAGACAAATTTCTCTCTACATTATATATTATTAGTTATTATTTTTTTCCTCTGAATCTCACAACTCTCTCTCTCCTCTATATATTATATTAATTCTTTTAAACCAATTCTCTCTCTCTCCTCTCTCTCTCACTCCCCCTCTTTCTCACACCTCTCGCATTCACTGTTTCTCGATTCCACTCACCTCCCTTCTCTCCTCTAGCCTCACCTCCCTTCTCTTTTTCTTTCTTCTTCTTCTTTTAACCCCCGCGACGACGAATCCATCGCAAACCCAAACCCTAACCCATTCTCATCTTTCCTACACCGACTCATACTCATCGTCATCACCATCTTTCTCTTTTTTCAACCGAGGCCAAGAACCCATCACCATGGATACCTCTTTCCTCGACCTTCGTAGCCGAGACTTCATCTGCAGCCATCTCCCCTACTCGACCACCGCCGCCTAGCCTTCATTCTCGTCTTCGTCTCCCTTCACCATCACCATCATTGCCTCACCATTGCCAGCAACCTCATCTTGCCCGCACCCTCAACATCACCCTCCATCATCGGCCTCTCTCCTTTCTCTCTTCTCCTCCTTCTCCCTCGGCAGGACCATTAAGGTCGAGATTGTCGCCGCCTCCTTCTTCTGGCAGCAACCTCCCTTGCCTTAAGATGCTATCACCATTGCCCGAGCCATCGTCGCCGATCAATCTCCTTGAGAACCCATCGCCTTCTTCCCTTAGCAGCCCATCTACCACCTCTTTACCACTGCAACCCACACCAAGCATCATCACTGATCACCCTCAACCTCTATTGATCTCTATAAGCCACCATCTTCATCGTCTCCTCGTCCTCACCAACGATCAGCCACCTCAACCCCATAACCGCACCCAACCTCGACCGAGATCCCTAAATTAAACCCAACACTTCATCTTCCTCGTGTTCATCTGAAGGTTTGGATGCAATCACTTTCTTGAGAGGTATGCCTCTGATGCATTCTTCGAAGATCCCTTGCTACCTAGCCGAGTTCATGTTCTGGTCGAAGTTCAAGTCTTGAGCTTGCATCACATTGGGTTCATATGTCGTCGTGCTATGTTATTTCCATGACCGTTGCCTCCAGTGGACATCCCTATCCAGTGTGGTCCAATCCTGCATTGCTTGGTTCAGTCCCGTGTGCGCCACGTGTGCCTCGCGACATTTACCGACATCGTACGCCCGTACGCATCCCATCGTGAGATCCAATCGAGGCAAGTAAAACTTGCTACATGCTATTCATATAATTTTATGCTTATTTAAATGCATATTAAACCTGTAGTCTACATCTAATACCATATGTTCCATTTTTAACATTTCGATGTTCCATTTATATCATTTTTAGATCTAGAACCTGAAATATATCATGTTGCATATTAGGTTACAATACATTGTACCCACGTCCATATTTATATCACACAGTGCTTGGTTGCATAGCCCATAATACCATTTTAATAGTTTATAACCTTTAGGACACCCGTTTGCATCCATTTAGCCTATTATATACAATTGCATCCCTAGATCATTTAATACATAATTCCATATTTGATAAAGTGTATTTAATTAGTGTTGGAACCATAACCCTAACTCAAATCGATAACCGTGCATCCATATGTTTTAATCTGTACCTATTTGCATACCACATCACAATGTTCCATTTTTATTGTTCCATTAGTACCACATACTTGTTTTGTATACCCATGCTTATTTTAGTTTGATTATGAGCACCCACGTGACATTTTTGTGCACCCCTGATATGACTTGATATACCATTACTTGACACGACGTGATACCGTGCACTTCTTGACATGACATGATACCTATATGTTACCTAACCTGACCTGTGGTACCATGGCTTTACCTGTTACCTGATCTTGTTACTAATGCCAACAAACTTGACCTATTGGCCCTACGGACATTTCCTGTTGTCTATCCAGACAAACCTGTACCTGCTTGATCATGTGTTGGCATTAGCTCCAGATTTATTAATACCTGACTTGAACATATATAACTTAGGGGTATGGGGAAATTAATGATGAAACCTGACTTGTAACTCGACAGTTCGATACCTTTACTGATCAGTCTTACGGGCTAGGCCAGCCCCGGGGTGATGCTGCTGACATCACTCGTTATTACCTACTACCCTTTACTGCCTTGCGGCACGTCTTGGATTCATCCCGAGAGTCATAGACCGTGATCCCGGGCACGCACGGGATACTATTGAGTTACATCGATGATTCATCAAATTGATTTCAAAGACTTGAGAGTAGTTAACCCAGTAGACCAGTTTAGATTACTCACTGCACATCACTTATGCCTTACCCTTCACTGTCCTTGTATATATTACTGTTATACCTGTTTTAATGTTCATACACATACCTGTATGTCTTGCTATCCCTGTTTATTTTATTGCTTGATATTATGACACACTGACATCTGGGTTTTGCATGGCGCAGATCCTCTACCTTTGTTGCAGACTGATCAGGAGTACTGCCGCTGTTAGACCGAGCGGTGAGGATCCTGTTGGTATCCAGTTTTACTTTCCAGATGTTTTATTTATTGGATCTTTTGCTTCCGCATATGACATTATTTCTTGACTCATTTATTCTGGCTCATGGACATGTACTTGATAGTTTAGTTTACTTTCTTGTTCTTGATATCTCTACAGCCGTAATGTGACTGTGGAAGGATATTTCCTATCCACGGTAACATGGTTGGTTATGTCACGTGCCTATCTTAACGTACTCTGGGAAGCGGGGCGTGACAACTTTCTTGCTCGACATGATAGTATGCTATCTGGTTGCTCTTTATCTTAACATGTACACTTATTGTCTCTTTATTACATGTTGATAAAGCCCTTAGAATGAGTACTTGACTACCAGGATTATGATGCAGATCATACTGGTGGGGCAGAGGTAGTTGGTAAGTACATCCTTCAAATGTTCCTAGTCATGGGAGTATCGAGACGGGGCATCGATATTCCACAGTAGACTAGCGTATACACTTCTTGACCCATATGATGGGCGATGGATGATCCCATATCCATTGGTGTTTGACGTCAAAGATGGTATACGGGTGCTCAGTAGAGACTGGGTACACTGAATGAACTCGCCGAGAACTCCTAGATGGTATTATACCTATCATCAGATAGCAGTTCTCTGGTGACACTGGTACAGGTTAGTCTGTCGACCCGAGATCGTTATAGAGTCTTGTGTGATTCCCTCTGTGCTTTGATTTCCACCTTACCGCATTCAAGAGATCGTGCAAAACGGTGGTTTTTGGGTACAGCCCCAAGTCACATGGAGGCAATGAGCGATAGGAGGGGATTTCGTCTCTCCCGGTATTGGGGGTTGAAGTTGCGCTATGCTCGATTGGCCATAACAGGAAATCCCTGGCCAGGGTTGCTGAGATCTACTGGTAAGTGTTATCAGTAGTTTATCGAACCGTTATGAGCCTCACATCGGCATGACTTATCAAGCTATTGGGGTCTGACATTTACCACCACCAGACTGTGATATGAAACATATCTGACGAAGAGACCAGACTGTACGGTAGTGTTACTTATTGGATTCGCAAGAGTATGAGCAGGCATGCTTGTTGATCTTCTGATCGCTCAATATCCGGGTGGCCGTTATGTTTAGCAGACCGCTTGCGGCTTGTGGGTGACTGATATGATCACCACCTACTGCCGGCGTATTGATGAGTCTTTAGAGTACTACACAGAGATTTCCTGGCTCAAGAGAAACGAAGTAGGAGAACATATGTGATATGTGCGGGACCGAGATTAATACGTGTATGTGATACCATATTCTATTCTCGCGATATGTGATATCGGTCGGTTATATATGATATAGACGGGCTGTCGAATCAAGTGATGATTCAATAAGTTGATACATTTGATATTAGTCGGTTGTATGTGATATAGCCGAATCATTAAATTAAGTGTTGATTTAATAATTTAATGTATAATTATATATTTGATATATTAACTTACATTAACTAATATTAGCTCACTTAAGAATTCTTTTTCTCACTTGTGCATTTAGTATATATGTGATATATATTAATGTACATTTTATTATGTCATGCTAGATGCCACATGCTACATGAGTGTATGAGACTAACACCATGCAAATAATAATAATGGGTTTATTTATTTAAAGTAAATCAAAATTAGTTGAAAATTAGTCACATGGTTGATGCTTAGTGGAAGTTTGTACAACCCATTGGCTTAGTCCACTAATTTTGTCTCACCCTAGATATTTATTAACCTAACCATTATTGTTAGCCATGGTTTAGTCTCTACAAGAGTTAGTATGAGATATTATCTCACCCATGGTTGCTATTCTCACCACTTGATTTATTTTTACACTTGACTTTTTCCATGGTTGCTTTTCTTCATTTCCTTCCTCAAGCTCTCTTGCAATTTGGGAAGTGAAGAAAATGAGTGAGAAAAATATTTCTAATGTGAGCAAAATTCCTACTTCATCATCCTCTACTCAATTAGCCATTTATTTTAGAGTGTTTGCTTCACTAATTCCATATTAGTGAAAAGGTAACTTGAGTTGGTGTCTCCTCGACGTAGATCATCTTCGGCCCCGAAGAATTCAAGCAAGCTTATTCCTTTCATCTTGTGGAGCCTTTATAGAGTCCGGGAGTTCACTACTTGGAGCGAAGGGACTACTACACGGAGCTATTAAAGTGAAGGACCGGTCTATAAAGATTGTATTCCTTGTTCACTTAGATGTAAAGATATTTACATTCTAGTTTCGTCTAATTCTCTAGTTAAGATTCTAGGTTAGGGTTCTTTAGCGTGCCAAATTTTTTAAAATGTCATGGACGATGCCTCCCAAAACCAGCGGCGACCCTAGGGAACCCTATAGGCTCGACTTGGGAGTTTTTCCCTTTGTCAACAATCTTCGGTGCGGGACGTGGTTTCAATATCTCTTCGATGATTTCGGGTTCAAGTGGACTTTTCCACCTGACTGCAGGACATGCCTGTAGATCCTTCAGTATTCTTTTGGTTTTTGCAGAAAGAACGACTTCCCATGGAGTTTCTTCCACGAGTGAGCATGATGCCTCCAACTTTTTGGGAGCGTGCTTCTGTGATCGTTTTACCCTCCAGTTATTAGATAGCATGAATTTCCCCTGTTGTCACGCCCCGCTTCCCAGTATACGGAGAAGTAGACGTGACGGTCAGTGGCGTATTTACTCAGAAGTAAACACGTTAAGCGTAAATAAGTAATATAAAAGTAAAGCATAAGAATAACAAGAGATGTAATGAAACAACAACTTTTATTTATATTAATTCTTTACATACAACTGGAAAGTAAAGTACAATAATGGAATGTGATGCCTAAACAATGGAATATGAACTGAAAGTAAAGTAAGTACAAGTAGAAACTAGAACTCTGACTCCTCTATGAAATGCTCCAAGTCGTCTTGGCTGGGTTCGATCTCCTGAGAGTCGGGTCCTCCTGACAACATTCCAAAGAAAGAAAAAATAGGAATGTCGTCAACGAACAATCGCTAAGTAAATCCTAAGAGAGAGATATGAATAGATCAAGTAAATGGAATAGGTCAGGTAATTTATCTGTTTTTGTTACACTAACGTAATTGTTTGTAACTTGGTACAAAATGCATCAGTGTATACGAGAGGAGTCCAATTATCCGTGGACTAAGGTATACGGAGTACACGGCCCCGTCAAGCCACAGGACAACAGCACGAATATTCAGGTTAGGTGTATTCTAGTGATCGTCTCGTGCCACTTTTAATACTTTCTGTACCAATCTACCCCGTTAAACCCCATAATGCATATTGTATTGATTGTATTGATTTGTTGTATAAGACTTGCTGAAACCATGGTATAAGTTGTTCATGTAAACAGTTCGGATGTAAACGGATAGTCATGCAGTTAAGTTCAAAATATACCCATGGTTCGGTCCAGTCAAGTCATGTTGCATGTTTGTATTGTTCGGTATTCATGTTCAAGTTCAAGTGTTCATGCTTGATACATTGGATTCATGTTGCATTAGATATATGGTTGGATTCATGTTTGGATTGTATTCAGACTAGATTGAGACTCAGATTGAGTCAGACACTTAACAGATTGAGTCCTGAATTAAGTTTAAGAGTTATCGGTAACTGCTGCACATGGACGGCAAGATTTGTGACTTTTTCCAAGCCAATTACCATTGATAACCCCGTTTTAGTTTTTTTACCTTAAATAGGCAAGCACCAACTTTCTCCGGCTCCCTGAGACTCAAGAGAATTGGTCCTGCTTAAACCTATATTTATTAGGGTCCTTAATGTAAATTAATATAACTTGAGGGGATTTTATGAAAAATATTTTACATATACTTCCAAAATAATCCTCAAGTATTTATTTATATTCTTTAGGGTTTTCATGGATGTAATTTTTTTTAAAGTGAGGTATTCTAGTGAATAAATAACTAGCTTGAATAATACAAGGTATTTTAGTGTAAAGTTGACTTGTATGGATTCTTGATGGTATCTTCATGAAACTTGTAATTCATTTCCTTTGTTTAGAAAAACATGGAATTTATTATATATTTAAAATTGATGGTTCGATAATATTTATATATAATTATTAAAATAAAATTTATTTATTAAATAGAAAATCACGTTTTTCTTAAAAAATGTATTAAAAATTGCATTGAGATCGTATGCTCCGTGAGGAGGTCTGCATCTCGCTCTACTAGTCCTGAGAATGTGCGATAACCCGCACCATCCCGATCGAGTTCCCCAAAATGGGTTGTAGAGGCATAATTGCAAGGAATGTAATCACACAATTTAAAGAAATACGGCTTTTAATAGTTTATAGTATTTTGATGTAAAAGTCGTATTTGCCACAAAATTGTTATTCAAGGGAATTGTGTTATGTCAAGGTGCGTGTTTGTGAAAGATAGGTCATTACCTCATTAGGTTTTCTAAAGGTAATATAAGCAAGAATGATTAAACGATGCCATATGTAACTTCATGGTATTTAAGCGTAAAAGCTTAATAAAAGTTATTTTACATGAAATTTTAAAATGAAACTTGTTTCTAAAAATTAGTTAATGTTTAACAAGCAAGATATAATGATATGGTTAAGTGGTTCTTAAGAGAAAATTGAAATTTAAAAGAGAATAGAATTAAGGGTCGGTATAACTCCACTTACCGACGTGATTTGAAAAGAGGACATTTTAAGTTAAGAAGAGGAGGAGAGAAGTGGGACTTACAAGTTAAAAAATAGTAGGGAGGTTGAGGAGAGGAATGATGGCCTTCTTGCAGTCGTGCGGTCACCAGAAGTATTTCGAATCCTTACCGGAAAAGGAACTTGGGCCAACTCCACTTGTACTCTTCTTTGACTTGGAAATTTTTGACAATAGATTTCAGAATGAGGAGGGCTATAGGATAATGTTGTATTTATAGGGTAAAATTAGGGTTTTGAGAATTGAAGAAAGAATTAAAATGTGTTAAAGTTTGGATTAAAGGGTGGATTTAAGTTCTTTGTTAAATTACAGAGAAATCAAACAGCATGGGGGTAGTGGAGGTAGGCCAAAAAACTAGTGTGCAGAGTTTGGGGACCATTACCTACTGTCCAACCGTCGGCGCCGGTTGTTTTCCCGGTCTCACCGGCCCATGTGGTGAGATGAGGGGTGGGATTTGGGCCACGTGTCCAAGGCTGTATAAATACCCTTTTGCATATGTTTATTTTATCTGACTTTTCATTTTTACGTGTATTGCACATGTAACTCTTGGACTTCAAAAATGTTTAAAAGAAAAATCATTAAAAATAATATGTGGCTGATGGGATTCGAACACAGGGGCTACGTCACAGCAGTGCAAGGCTTTACCAATGAGCTATAAGTTATTTCTTGCTATTCTTAAACAATTTTAATTTATAACTTGTGCTCAGGCTTGGAACTCTATTCTGTACATTAATTTAAAAAATTTTGTACAATGAAATTGGAGTCGTTACATTCTACCCACCTTGCAAAAATTTCATCCTCGAAATTGACAATTATTTGAGGATTGGTTTACAAACAAGTAAGGGTATCTTGCATACATGTCGTCCTCGCGTTCCCATGTTGATTCTCCTGGTGAATCTTTTCTCTAGATCACTCAGACCAAGTTTACTTCCTTGTTCCTAAATGACTTTACTTTTCTGTGCAGGATCTCAACGGGTTGTTGCTCACAAGATAGATCTATCTGTACAATGAGCTCGGAGTGATCAAGAATGTGGCTGGGGTCGCTGACATATCTTCGAAGCTGGGTTTTGTGGAATACGTTGTGCACTCCTTCCAATGAGGGTGGAAGTGCCTAACGATATGCCACTTCTCCGACTCGTTCAAGTATGTCGAAAGGTCTAATAAATCTCAGACTAAGCTTACCCCTCTTGCCAAAATGAATTACTCCACAGTTTGGAGAGATCTTCAAGAACACATGATTACCCGGCTAGAACTCTAGGTGTCGGCGCTTTGCATCAGCCCAGTGTTTCTGTCAGTCTTGGGCTATGCGCATTCTTTCTCTGATCGTGCGAACTATATCCACAGTTGCCACGATCATCTCTAGTCCAAGTAGTTCCCTATCTCCGATGTCGTCCCAACTTAATGGTGAATGACACTTCCTTCCATAGAGAGTTGCAAAGGGTGCCATTCCAATACTTGCTTGGTGGTTGTTGTTGGATCTGAATCGTTCGCTCAGACTGTCCATCTGTTTGTGGATGGTAAGCTGTGTTGAAGTTCAGACTCGTTCCCAAGCTAGTTTGCAGACTCTGCCAAAACTGCGATCGGAATCTGGTGCCACGATCGGAGACAATGCAAACCGGTACTCCATGTAATCTCACGATCTCCTGCATGAGTTCATGGGTATCAGAAATAGTACACTATGAAGAGTTAAATCTTACTTAGATTCAGACTTACTTCCACGTACTTCTTTGCTAGTTGTTTACCCCAATCAGAGCAAAGCTCTGTTCAAATTCCAAGGCGGGAGATGAAGTAACGCTTCATCTTTCCCCAATCAGAGCAAAGCTCTACTTTGAAAATTTAAACTTTAATAAAGGAAGCAACGTTTCAAATGACTTGCGCTCTGCGCTGCGCGACACGTCTCAGCGCAGGTACGCTAGCGCAGCTGCGCTGCGCTCTGCACTGCACGCCACGTGGCAGCGCAGTTGCGCTGCGCTCTGCGCTGCGCGCCAAGTGGCAGCGCAGTTGCGCTGCGCTCTGCGCTGCGCTCTGCGCTGGCGCGTTTGCGCCAAACAGAATTAAATTATAGAAAGATCTTTCTGTTCTTATTAAAACAAGAAGATTGTCTTCTGTAAAACAGAAGCCCTTGGATCAAAGATCCAACGGTGGGGAAAATTCCCCAAATCACTCAAAGAAAGATCTTTTTAAATTATTTAACTAATTTATAGGCACTATATAAAGGACCCTAGACCTCAATTCAAAAAGGACATCATCATCAACATCATCATTGAGAATTCTGAAGAATTGGAGAGAATTCCTCAAGAACAAAAAAGGTAAAAACCTTTAGAAAAAGAGAAAATTCTCTTATGAACAGATCATTGATCTGAGAACAAGATCAATGATCTTTAAAGAAAAATAAATAATAATAGTGCCTTGCACTTTCTTATGAACCATTGGTTCTTTGAAAACAAGAAAAACTTGTTTTCTTTGATTTAAAGTCGATCAAAAGATAAAACAGTGCTCTACACTTGCAAAAAATTGCACTGTTGCGCTCCTGTGTTGGCGCAAGCCACCAGGGAGCGCCACGTATCAGCAGCGCACTGACACAGCGCACTGCGCTGTTGCGCTTGCGCTCATCAGAGCGTGACACGTGTCACCACCATATGAGTTTGTGCCTTGCGCTCCTCAATTGGCGCAAAGCGCCTGACAAGCCACGTGGGGCATTGTCAGAACATTGAATGCAATGCATTACTGAAATGGCAGAGCCCAATAAAGGGTCTATCAGACCAAAATAAAATGCTATGCATTATTTAAAGGGCAGAGCCCAAATAAAAACAGATGCTCTGCATCATAAATAAAGGGACAGAGCCCAAATCAAAAAAGCCTAGCAGGCCAGAATAAAATGCAGTGCATTATTAAAAAGGGGCAAAGCCCTAGCACAGGCCTAATAGGCCAAAGGCAAATAAAAATGTTGAACATTTTTCTAACTGGACTTAGCCCAATCATGGCCGTAAGTCCTCAAATTAAATTGACTGAGCATAGCTGCTCTATTAAATCAATTCACACCTGGTTCAAGGGTACATCTCTGAACTCCTCTGACACCTGTCGTTGTAATCCTTCAACGTCGTCAGAGAGGTGATGGGTCCCGACGGCCATACATGACAGACCGCAATGTCTTTAAACTACCAATGGAGCCCCATGTCCTTAAACTGGAACATGGACCACTACGTCCCTAAACTGGAACAATAGAGCCCTCAAATGCTCTTTTGCCGGATCTAAACGATCCCGTTTAAGTTGATCTTAGCCTAAAGCCTGACTAACGTATCCTTAAACATCCCCAATCAACTTTGGTTCAAGGGTACATCTCTGAACTCCTCTGACCCCTATCGTTGTAATCCTTCAACGACGTCAGAGAGGTGACGGGTCCCGACAACCACGCATCGATATGGACTGCGGGGTCTTTAAACTCGTGAACCGAAACGTCCTTAAACTAATGTTCGTCCCAAATGGGAATGTTGGACCACCACGTCCCTAAACTGGAACATAGACCACCATGTCCCTAAACTAGAAATCGACCGCAACGTCATTAAACTAAACAATAGAGCCAATTGCTCTTTTGTTGGATCTAAACAATCCCGTTAAGTTGATCTTAGTCTGGAGATTAGGCTAACGTATCCTTAACAAAAGTTTAAGTCGATCTTAGCCTCAATATGGCTAACGTATCCTTAAACTAAAACACCAAACCCAAATCTAAGTAAATACGGATTTGGACTAATCCACGTCCTACGGGCGATAGCATAACCTAGTCTCCGTATACAATCCACGGGCAACCACAAATAAAACAAACACACACGACACGAAGTGAAATTCTGGAGAAGGAGAAAGTTGTTACCGCGACGCGGTAGCGTAATTAACTGCAGGGCTTGCGCCTGCAGGGAGGAGCGTCCCCACAATCAAAAACCCCTCAGGCGAGGGGGAATCTGACGAAGTCTGCTAAATCGGCCGCATCCGTCTAAACCTCCGGTACACGGTGCCATAAATCAACTTGGCATCTTCGGAGAGGTGGATGGATAAAACCAATTAGCATCTGCCCCGAATTTCAGGCTAGACGCCTCTACGTCGTCTCGGCCGTCGTTCGGAGGGGAACAGATTCTGGCACGCCCGGTGGGAACTTTTCCTCTTTCCACTCCACATTTTATGTGTCGTGTTCGCGAACGAATCGCAGTTTGTTAATGGTTGCCTTTGGATTTCAAGTTACTAATATTTGGTCTTTTGCCTAGCGCAGAAATCAAGCATCAACGGCCTCTAACTGCTCGAACTGCTCGAAGTGCCAATGCAGCCGACGCTCCACCTCACCTGGAGGTGTAGCATATAGGCCTCAAGCGGCCTCCATCCTTGCCCTGCCGGTAGAACAGGTGACCCAGGCCACCACTGGCCTGTTTTTCGGGACCATGATCCCGCCGGCAAGCTTCACCCTGCCAATACCCGTACCGGAAGCTTCGAAGAAGTCGATCTTTGATCGACTTGCTACTCCCACGGCCCCCACCAACGGGTCGTCCAACTCCTCTGTCTTCACCAGACTGAGTCTGAACTCCAAAGGGCTCGCCAAAAAGCCCATGATACCCGAGAAGGCCATCCCAGAGAAGACGGCCGCTCCCGAAGTCGCCAAGGCGGCTTCTCCTGTCAAAGAGTCAGTCTTTTCAAGGTTGACTATTCCTGCTCCTGCCACTGCTCGAGGATCTGTCTTTGACAGATTGAATATCACCCCTCAAAGAACAACTTCAGTCTTTAAAAGGTTAACACCAGCAGCGCCTCATCCGGATAGGGGGCAAAAAGAAGCTGTCTCTATCGCTGAGCCAGTCCCAGCGGCTCGTCATGCTCGACGTCGCCATTGGCGACGAGTGAGGAAAGCAGGGGAAACTCCCCCTCAGGGCTAACTCCACCTGCTCCAGTGGTGGAAGTCAATACTGCTATTCCAACTGGGAACAGCTTTGAACCACTTAGGAGGGTACGTAAGAACTCTCCAACCGCTACACTGAAGAGATCTCCTCCACCAGCGGAGAGAGTTCCGGAAACGAAGCAAGAGCAGCCCCCTCAACGGCTGTCCTCAAAAATTTATAGAGTTTGGCGGAGAGTTCAAGACTCCGTAATTGACCCAGATCACTCTCGTCAACAGAAAAAGGCGAAGGTGCAAGAAGAAAAGGGCCGTCCTATTAAACAATAAAGGACAGCAACCGCCAGGGTGCCCACTACAACGGCCCCTTCAACTTCAACGGCCCACAAAAGAAGAAGGCCGGAGAAAATCCCCGCGCCCGCGGCAAATGCCAAAGGTAGTGAGCCTAAACACCCTAAGTCTGGGGGCATAATAGTTCATACTGTAAGGTTTGTGTAGCACCCTATGAAGAGTTTTGAAGCATCACATGACCCAAAGTTTAAATTTTTATGGTGCTAAACGAACATGCAAAGGAATCGATCCTAGAAAATTAGGGTTTCAAAATATAAAGCGAACTAGTCTAGGGTTTCAAGACTACAACCTTTGTAGCTCCCTTTCGCTGGACTCCTTGGTCTCTAGGGTGTTGAACGGAGGTCCTCTTGAAGTCCTCTTGTGTCCACGATGATCCACCACGGAGATCTCCGTCCAAGCTCGCAACTTCGTAAAACCGAAGAGAACACTCTAAACAAAACGGCTAAGCTTGTGTAGAATGAAGTTGTGGTTAAGTTTCTCACTTCAAAAACCTATCTTTAAGTGGTATTTGCTCACTAGAAAAAACTAGAGAGCAAAAGAGCAAGAGGAAGAAGATGGTGGCAATTTTTAACAAGAAGTAAAAAAGATAACTCATGAGAAGAAAAAGAAATATATCAATATATATTTTATTTCTTCTCACTATGAACCATGGTTAAAGTGATGGAGACATTATTTAACTTGAGTTTTAAATGATAAAGAGAAGGATGACCCTAGATTAGTGGTAGTTGAGCATGGTTAGGTCAAAGGAAGAATGTAGAAGCAAGAATGATTATCCTTTCCTTTTCATTTTCTTTTAAATCCAAAATCAAATAATAATCCATAATATAATCCATGGTGTGAGTCTTATATTGCCACCATTTCCATATGCTAACAACCATGATGGATGAGTGTATGTATGTGTGCATGTATGCACATCCACATGTGCATGAAACTAGCATGAAAGAAAGAAAGAAAAGCACACATCCATGCACACATCCATCATCCAAGAAAAGGTTTTAAGTGAGAAAACTAATGGTTAAATGATAAATCAACACTTGATTTATCAATCCGGTCAAATCTCATATGACCCCACCAAAAGTAGTTCACCCGATCAATGTTCGGTATCATATACGCACATTTCAATCGGGTGCATGCGCATATCGCATACGCGCACCACAACGTTTCGCCTGGACTGGGTAACTCCTTTGTGGGACTCTAAGACTCGTCAATACGCCGGCAGAGGGTGATGATCATATCAAGTACCCTCAAGCCGCAAGCGGTCAGCTAAACGTAACGGCCACCCGGGTATTGAGCGATCAGAAGACAACAAGCGAACCTGCTACAACTCCCGTCGAGCCATCCGGCAACACTACCGTACAGTCCGGTCTCTTCGTCAGATATGCTGCATATCGAGCCTAGGGATGGTCACGTCGACCCCAATAACTCAATAAGTCGTGCCGGTGAATGGTCTATAACAGATCGAGAAACTACTGATAACACTTATCAGCAAATCTCAGCAGCCCTGGCCAGGGACTTGCTGTTATAACCAGTCGGGCACAGCACAGCATCTACTCCTAATACCAGGAGAGACGAAACCCCTCCTATCGCTCATCGTCTTCGTGTGTCTCGGGACTGTACCCAACGGCCACCTGTTTGCACGACTCAGTAGAGCCGTGGTAGGGTGGCAATCAAAGTACAGTGGGAGAACACACAAGACTCCATGACGATCTCGGGTCTACAGACTAACCTGTACCAGTGTCACCTGAGAACTGCTATCCAACGATAGATATAATTCCATATAGGAGTTCTCGGTGAGTCCGTCCAGTGTACTCAGTCACCACTGAGCACCCGTATGTGATCTTGATGTCAAACATCGATGAATGTGGGAACATCCATCGCCCATCGTATGGGTCTAGTATCATATACGCTAGTCTACTCTGGTATATCAATGCCCCATCTCGATATACCTACGACTAGGG
Source organism: Agapanthus africanus (assembly GCA_030015575.1). Lineage (NCBI taxonomy): Eukaryota > Viridiplantae > Streptophyta > Magnoliopsida > Asparagales > Amaryllidaceae > Agapanthus > Agapanthus africanus. The sequence goes on along the minus strand of JASDDO010000019.1, from coordinate 385,839,445 downwards.
ACGTTCCAGGATATGCTTATAGACTACAGATGTCCCACTAGTATGATCTCCATCATAATCAGAGTAGTCAAGCTGATATCCTCAGGGCTTTATCAGCATGTATGAATGAATAAAAGCATGATCAAATCAACATGTCAGATAAAGAAGAACCAGATAGCATACTATCATGTCGAGCAAGAATGCAAACTGAATATATATACATGTATAGATACATCCACTATCACATAATGGCCTCTAGGGCATACATATATCCAACAATCTCCCACTTGCACTAAGGCCAGTTATTGGCGTATCTCATACCCAACATCTCAAAAAGTCGCTCATGCTGCGGCTGAGGGAGGGCCTTGGTGAATGGATCCGCGGCGTTGTTCTTTGTGTCTACTCTCTTAATCTCGATCTCGCGGCGATCTACAATCTCCCGGATCAAATGAAAGCGTCTCGGGATGTGTCTGGACCGCTGATGGGATCTGGGCTCCTTGGCTAACGCCATCGCCCCATTATTGTCACAATACAAAGGTATTGGATCAATAATGGTTGGAACTACTCCTAGCTCCGAGACGAACTTCTTCATCCAAACGGCTTCCTTGGTGGCATCATTTGCAGCAATGTACTCAGCTTCCATCGTAGAGTCTGCAACGGTATCCTGTTTGGAACTCTTCCAACTTACCGCCCCTCCATTGAGGGTAAATACAAACCCTGAGATAGATTTGCTGTCATCCTTATCGCTCTGGAAGCTCGAATCGGTAAAGGCCTCCATTTGGAGATCTCTATTACCATACACCAAGAACAATTCTTTAGTCCTTCGTAAGTACTTAAGAATGTTCTTCACAGCTATCCAGTGGTTCTCCCCTGGGTTGGATTGATACTTGCTTACAACACTAAGTGCATAAGCTACATCTGGGCGTGTACATAACATCGCATACATTATAGATCCTACTGCCGAAGCATAAGGTATAATGCTCATGCGAGCTCTCTCTTCATCGGTCTTTGGACAAGAATCCTTGGAGAGAGTGACTCCATGGCAAGCGGGCAAGGCACCTCGCTTGGAGTCTTCCATACTAAACCTTTTTAGAATGGTGTTAATGTACCTGGTTTGGGACAATCCCAATAACTTTTTGGATCTATCCCTATAGATCCTTATGCCCAGGATGTATGTGGCATCACCCAGGTCCTTCATGGAGAACCTTAGTGATAAGAATGATTTGACCGACTGTAGCATAGGAATATCATTTCCTATCAGAAGAATATCATCCACGTACAATACGAGGAATGTGACAGCTCTTCCTACAGCCTTCTTATAAACACAAGGTTCATCTGGATTTTTGATGAAATCAAACTCTTTGATAACATCATCGAAACAGATGTTCCAACTCCGAGATGCCTGATTTAACCCATATATGGATTTAAGCAATCTACATGCTTTCTCGCTGCTCCCACTGTCAATGAAGCCCTCTGGCTGATCCATATAAACGCATTCTTCTAAATCTCCATTTAGAAATGCTGTTTTAACGTCCATCTGCCAGATTTCATAGTCGTAGTGAGCAGCAATAGCAAGTAGGATCCGAATGGATTTAAGCATGGCTACGGGCGAAAAAGTTTCGTCATAGTCCAAACCTGGTCTTTGACGAAAACCTTTCGCCACAAGTCTTGCCTTATAGGTCTCTACCTACCCATCCACACCAATCTTTCTTTTAAAGATCCATTTGCACCCTACAGGTTTTACCCCAGGGGGTACAACGTCCAAAGTCCATACTTTGTTGGTGTACATAGACTCCATTTCGGATCTCATGGCATCCAGCCACTTCACAGAGTCACCACTCGTGATAGCTTGCTGAAAACTGGTAGGATCATCATCATCCATGATGCAATCTTCTCCGTTACCATCAATGAGGAAACCGTAGTACCTCTCCGGTGGGCAAGAAGTCCTACCAGACTTACGGAGTGGTCGAGGTTCTTCAGTTTCTGTTGCAACAGCCGGTTCAACCAAATCGTCATTTGTAGTTTGTGTCTCCAGAACCTCTTCTAGATCTACCACCTTGCCATCATCTTTATCTGTGAAAAACTCTTTTTCCAAGAATGTGGCATACTGAGAAACAAACACTTTTTGTTCCTCTTTGTGGTAGAACAGATATCCATAAGAATTCTTTGGATATCCCACAAAGTTACACATGACTGACCGTGTCTCGAGTTTGTCCAGATTCTGCTTTTTAACATAGGCCGGGCAACCCCAAATCTTAATTCTCTTAAGAGATGGTCTCTTCCCATTCCATATCTCATATGGCGTGGTAGACACGGCTTTGGTTGGAACCCTGTTTAGCAGAAACGCTGCAGTCTCCAATGCATGCCCCCAAAACGAGACTGGTAACTCAGCGTCACTCATCATGGACCGGACCATATCTAATAGGGTCCTATTCCGTCGTTCTGACACACCGTTGTGCTGTGGTGTGTAAGGAGGAGTGAGCTGAGAGAGAATCCCATTCTCTTTTAGGAAGTTTGCAAATTCTGTACTGAGATACTCTCCACCTCGATCTGATCGAAGCATCTTAATACTCAAGCCGGTTTGTTTTTCTACTTCTTGTTTATATTCAACGAATTTCTCGAAAGCGTCGGACTTGTGCTTTAATAAAAATACATGACCGAATCTTGAGAAATCGTCGGTGAATGTAATGAAGTATGAAAAACCGCCTCTAGCCTGTGTAGACATTGGCCCACATACATCACTATGTATGAGGCCAAGGAGCTGAGTAGCTCTTTCTCCGTGTCCGGCAAACGGAGTTTTGGTCATTTTACCCTTGATACAAGACTGGCAAGTCGCATAAGATTTATATTCAAAAGAGTTTAAATATCCATTTTTATGTAACTTGTTTAGTCTTGTTTCGTTAATATGACCAAGTCTACAATGCTAAAGAAAAGCTTCATTTAATTCTGAAAGTTTTCTTTTATTAGTGTGTTGTATACTAAAAACTGTGTGTTGATTTAGGACATATATTCCGTTATTAAGCGTACCATACCCAACCAACATTTGATTTAGGTGAATGTTCATAACATTGTTCTGCAACACAAAATTATATCCTTCATTGTCCAACAAAGAAATGGATATTATATTACATAGCATACTTGGTACAAAATAACATGGATTCAAAATCAAAATATATCCAGATGGCAACCCCAAGTGATACTCTCCCACTGCGACTGTATGTACATTGGAACCATTTCCAACGCGGAGAGTATGGTCACCTGTCTTCAAAACCTTGCTATTTCTCAGCCCCTGTATAGAATTGCAAATGTGAGAACCTGAACCGGTATCCAATACCCAGGAAGCAGAGTTTATAGAAAAACAGTTTTCAGTCACAAACGCACCTGAAGCAGAAGCATCACCATGCTTCTTCTTGAGACTTAGGTACTCCGTGCAATTGCGCTTCCAGTGTCCTGTCTTGTGGCAATGGAAACATTCGCCCTTCCCAGAGTCTCCAGCCTTGGACTTTCCCTTTCCCTTCACCTTTTTAACTCCCCCTTTAGGATTAGTGGGTTTCTTCTTTTTCTTTCCCTTGGCCTTGGCTTTCGGACGAGAAGAGGAAGACTGTCCAATAGTCATAACGGGAGTTTTTGCTAACTTCATAGTGCTCTCTGCACTCCTTAACATATTAAGGAGTTCAGGGAGGTCCTTCTCCATGCCATGCATGTTGAAGTTCACTATGAACTGAGCAAAGGTGGAGGGGAGGGACTGCAGAATAATATCTATATATTGTTCATTGTCCATCGTCCATCCAAGGTCCTCAAGCTCTTCTATAAGAGCTATCATCTTCAGAACATGGTATCCTACTGGTGTGCTAGGGGCCAAACGCATCTGAAACAATTTCTTTGATGCTTCGTATCGTAATACGCGGGATTGCTCCCCATACAACTCCTTTGTATGGAGCAATATACCGTGAATGTCCATGTCCTCGTGCTGCTTTTGATGTGTGTTATCCATCGATGCAAGCGCGAGGCATGTGGCCGTGGCACAGTCAGCGTCCCATGTCTTGCGGACTTCAATGTCCGCAACTGAGGATTTTGGACCAGGGACGGGCGGGGCTGAAGCCGTGAGGACATATGATACTTTATCATAAGTCAAGGTGATTTTCAGATTCCTCAGCCAGTCTTTATAGTTGGTCCCATTCAGTTTGTTTTTATCTAGTAGAAGCTTAAGTCCAGTCATTGGTATCTGCCATTAAGAGAGAGAAAAGAATACACTCAGCGAAAGCTCTTGCACAGATTAGATTGGTTTATTATCTTGTCTAATCGATGTTTCCCACTGCTTTTTATCAAGTTTTTCTTTCAAACCTTAAAAAGAAAAACTAGCCAGGATTAATTACAGTCTACAACTTCGCTAACCGTTCAGCCAGGCCAGTGTCGGTACTTTGAGGGAGGTTCCCCGTGCTTTCGCACGGACCTAATTAGAGTAAACCTCATTTTCCCAGAGGCGGAGCCCCGTTAACACCTTTCTAGACACCTAATGAGTTAGCTAATTGTAAACTGTAAAACTCTCCTAGGAGCAACTATTGCCCACAGTGGGATCGGGATCCAACCATCACATGGAAGGTATGCAATCTCATTGCAAATTTCAACACTTGAAATTCCCGATGTAATTTTTACCCCTAGTACTTATGACCTTAACTATGGTCAACAAATCATAAGTACCAGTCAAGTTCTAACTGTCATTTCTTGATCAATTAGACCCACCCATATGACCCTTAACTATGGTCAACAAAGTCGCATGAATGTCCTAATTGATCTGCATCATATGCAGTGTAGGAAGACATCACTTAGCTACCGTACACTACGCCTTAACTAAAGTCAACAAACGTAGCACGAATACTAAGTACTCTACTTCCTAAAATGACGGAGGGTTGCGAATGATTTTTAAGAAAATCTTTAACGCTTTGAACTTGATATCGTTGTAGAATCAAACAGTTTTCAAAAGGAGTGGCTTAAGCTCCGCAGTTTTGAAATGTAGCTTTTTCATAAATAGCCGAGTAGTTTTCAAATCCGATTCTACAACATCTTTTTAGGTTTATTTTCTTTACATTAATCACATTAATGTAATCCCATCATTTAAGTCCTTAAGCCAATCACAGAAAAGAAACGAAAATAACACGTACGCTTATGCCATCCGCATTCGCCGCAATGTTCCGTTATGCACCGTTAGGTTACTTAACTAACGGCATACCGGGACGGGACTAGCGCGGGTGTAAAACATAAGCAACGTCTACTATATATCATATATATAATATGTCATTCGTCTCAGATATCACAGAACACAGGCAGCAGAAACATAGATATAACGTGGGATATCCTAGGACGTCCGTATTTAGTATTTAGCCAGAATAGAAAATACGGATTCCACAGTCGCGATGAATAGCCAAGCCCACACCCTGGACCCCTACGAGAGCCGCAAGTGACCCTACCAATCCTGGAGTTTAGGAGACCCGGTCTCGACTCCTCGAGATGGCCTCCCACTGAAACTCCAGAACCCGGTCACCCGTGCTCCCCTCTTTGGGTCCATCCTAATGCGGAAAAGTTAATAATATACAACACTGGTGACACAACCTCAACCTGGAAGTGCCCCAAATAAAAGAATATTACATTACATTTGAATTTACATGAATGAAAATATAAAACTCTCATCTCACAAAAACCCCCCGGCTATTCGATCGCGACAATCCTGCACATCATATCTCAGCAACACATAATATCACATATCATCAACGTAAGTAAGTATGCGTACCCCGATTGTCGTTGATGTATAGCAACGAAACCGGCGATATCATACATACTACACTTACGGTCACAGAAAAGAAAGTGTAAAACTACAATATTTGGAATCCAGATTCTCTTTAGACATCATAAATGCGAAATATCACATATTTCGTATTTCATGCCTAAACTATATGAATTCCACATATTGTATCACATTCCAGACAAACAGACAGTATTAAAGTTTTCGAACGAACGATCAAATACCTAAGATTCACTAAAGCTCAACACTTAAGCAGGGTTCAAAAATCCGGAGTGTGACACAGTAGTAGCGGTCCAGCCGTAGAAGGGTCAAGCCAACGCCTCACATGTGGCACGCCGTACTGCCCCAAACCCTAAGGTTCAAAGGGCAGTTCGAGACGGTCACATAATCGAGTTAAGGTTTGTTGTCTTCTAAAGGGACCACCGCAAAAAGACTTGCACGTACTCCAAAGTATTTAAACCTCGTGAATAGTGAGTAAATGATACTCGTTCAAACACTTCAATACTTTCTAATTTACCCGGAAAAGCTACGAAATAAAAATCCCGATCGAAATGACGAGTCCAAAACCATCTCCAGAATTTTTCATAACCAAATACAGATTAAAAATATCCAAAAATTTATACAAGCAGATTAATGAATTACTGTACAAAAAGTATTCATCAATTCATATATACGGCCGCGGAACCGCGGTCTAAGCAAGCTTAAGCCGCGTTTCCGCGGCGGGAATCACTGTTCATGGAATAATTTTTGTACCGTAACCCGTATTTTTTCCTGCTGTATTTTTTACATATTTTTAATTCTGAAAAATGTCAATTTTTAGAAAATTTCCAGAGAGCACCCTAAAAAGTCGTATTTCGGTTCGATCGGAGTTTTAACTTCGTAAAAAGGTCGCCTAATGTTCTAGGTCGGCTCTGATACCAATGTAAGGTTTGTGTAGCACCCTATGAAGAGTTTTGAAGCATCACATGACCCAAAGTTTAAATTTTTATGGTGCTAAACGAACATGCAAAGGAATCGATCCTAGAAAATTAGGGTTTCGAAATATAAAGCGAATTAGTCTAGGGTTTCAAGACTACAACCTTTGTAGCTCCCTTTCGCTGGACTCCTTGGTCTCTAGGGTGTTGAACGGAGGTCCTCTTGAAGTCCTCTTGTGTCCACGATGATCCACCACGGAGATCTCCGTCCAAGCTCGTAACTTCGTAAAACCGAAGAGAACACTCTAAACAAAACGGCTAAGCTTGTGTAGAATGAAGTTGTGGTTAAGTTTCTCACTTCAAAAACCTATCTTTAAGTGGTATTTGCCCCCTAGAAAAAACTAGAGAGCAAAAGAGCAAGAGGAAGAAGATGGTGGCAATTTTTAACAAGAGGTAAAAAAGATAACTCATGAGAAGAATAAGAAATATATCAATATATATTTTATTTCTTCTCACTATGAACCATGGTTAAAGTGATGGAGACATTATTTAACTTGAGTTTTAAATGATAAAGAGAAGGATAACCCTAGGTTAGTGGTAGTTGAGCATGGTTAGGTCAAAGGAAGAATGTAGAAGCAAGAATGATTATCCTTTCCTTTTCATTTTCTTTTAAATCCAAAATCAAATAATAATCCAGAATATAATCCATGGTGTGAGTCTTATATTGCCACCATTTCCATATGCTAACAACCATGATAGATGAGTGTATGTATGTGTGCATGTATGCACATCCACATGTGCATGAAACTAGCATGAAAGAAAGAAAGAAAAGCACACATGCATGCACACATCCATCATCCAAGAAAAGGTTTTAAGTGAGAAAACTAATGGTTAAATGATAAATCAACACTTGATTTATCAATCCGGTCAAATCTCATATGACCCCACCAAAAGTAGTTCACCCGATCAATGTTCGGTATCATATACGCACATTTCAATCGGGTGCATGCGCATATCGCATACGCGGACCACAACGTTTCGCCTGGACTGGGTAACTCCTTTGTGGGACTCTAAGACTCGTCAATACGCCGGCAGAGGGTGATGATCATATCAAGTACCCTCAAGCCGCAAGCGGTCAGCTAAACGTAACGGCCACCCGGGTATTGAGCGATCAGAAGACAACAAGCGAACCTGCTACAACTCCCGTCGAGCCATCCGGCAACACTACCGTACAGTCCGGTCTCTTCGTCAGATATACTGCATATCGAGCCTAGGGATGGTCACGTAGACCCCAATAACTCAATAAGTCGTGCCGGTGAATGGTCTATAACAGATCGAGAAACTACTGATAACACTTATCAGCAAATCTCAGCAGCCCTGGCCAGGGACTTGATGTTATAACCAGTCGGGCACAGCACAGCATCTACTCCCAATACCGGGAGAGACGAAACCCCTCCTATCGCTCATCGTCTTCGTGTGTCTCGGGACTGTACCCAACGGCCACCTGTTTGCACGACTCAGTAGAGCCGTGGTAGGGTGGCAATCAAAGTACAGTGGGAGAACACACAAGACTCCATGACGATCTCGGGTCTACAGACTAACCTGTACCAGTGTCACCTGAGAACTGCTATCCGACGATAGATATAATTCCATATAGGAGTTCTCGGTGAGTCCGTCCAGTGTACTCAGTCACCACTGAGCACCCGTATGTTATCTTGATGTCAAACATCGATGAATGTGGGAACATCCATCGCCCATCGTATGGGTCTAGTATCATATACGCTAGTCTACTCTGGTATATCAATGCCCCGTCTCGATATACCTACGACTAGGGACGTTCCAGGATATGCTTATAGACTACAGATGTCCCACTAGTATGATCTCCATCATAATCAGAGTAGTCAAGCTGATATCCTCAGGGCTTTATCAGCATGTATGAATGAATAAAAGCATGATCAAATCAACATGTCAGATAAAGAAGAACCAGATAGCATACTATCATGTCGAGCAAGAATGCAAACTGAATATATATACATGTATAGATACATCCACTATCACATAATGGCCTCTAGGGCATACATATATCCAACACATACAGTGTACATGGCGTTGGGAAAGGAGGACAGCCATGCATCCACAGGTCATAGACCGCTTACACGGTCAGTGACCAAAGCTCAGGAGCAACAGCAAAAGCTCCAGGAGATGATGAACGCGATGGCCGCACTCACTGGGCCAAAAGAAAGCCCTGAAACGTCCTCGGATGAACGTCAGGAACAAGAAACGGACGCTGAATTCCTTCGCCGGATATTGGAGAAGAAGGATAAAGAGGCTGCTGAACAAGCAGCCAACATAAAGCAAATGGCCCTCCTGTTCCAAGACATGGTGGGGATGATGATCCAACAAGATCCTCCGGCCAAAGATCCCCCGATCGTCCTTGAAGACGATAGGGGAGAAACGTCAAATCCTCCACCGGCTCTGTCAACAGCCAAGGAGGAGGCAATCTCCAAATCTGACCTGGACGAATATATAGCCCAACAGATACGGGTCCATCATGCGACTGAAGCAGCCGGTGTCGTAAAAACGGGGCGGCCGTATCCGAGATGGTATGACCAGATCAAGTACCCGCCAGGCTATGCAATACCAAAGTTCCATGTCTATAAAGAGATGGGCAATCCCCACCAGCATGTTTTCCAGTTCAGGGCACTCTGCGGTAACACCGGCGGTGACGACAAATTGTTGCTTCGCCAGTTCGTTGGCAGCTTATCAGACACAGCGTTCAAGTGGTACTCTGAGCTCCCGAATGACTCTATCAAGACCTTCGCGGAGATGGAGCTGTTGTTTACCCAGCGTTTTGCAAGCGCCAGTGAACGCACCCCGATGACGGCACTGATTAACGCCAGAGTGAAGCCGGGCGAGACATGGGTCCAATATGCTATACGGTGGCGGAACTTATGGTCAAAATGCGAGCAACGCATTGAAGAAGCACCAGCAGTGGGTATGTTTGTGGGAACCCTCGATCCGCATGCAACCATCTCGCAATTTATGATGTTCTTCAAACCGACTACCTTCCAGGCCCTGATCGACAAGCTGACTCAAATGGACCAGATGGGTCATAGACCACCCCCTCCAAAGCCGGACTCCCGAAATGAGAAGGGGAAGGGGAAAGCGATCGTTGTCGCTAATGCTCAACAACTGCCGAGCAACTCGAAACCGGCTGTTCGTCAAAATAATATGCGTCCGCACGTACCCCTTAAGGAGAGGTTAGGACGTCCTTACTCGTTTCCCCGAGATAAAACGAGAAGATTATTCGAGCTGGCGTTGCGCAACCGACTCATAAATCTGCCGGATCCAAAATGTCCGTCGCAACCAAATGATGTCAACGATCCCAACTACTGTCCCTATCACCGAGTACTGGGTCATCCGATCGAAGATTGCTACGTCTTCAAAAATTGGCTTGAAAACCAGTACCAACAGGGCAAGTTCGCACTATCCGATAGATGGAAGGTGAATCCGCCGCAACCTCACGCCTCTAAGAGGATGAATATGCCGGGGGCAACGTGCTCTCTCGTCAAAGAAGCCCCATGGGAGGTTGTGCTGTCAGCTAAGACAAAGAGAATGCTGAACAATTTTTGGGCATGCCCAGCGATCAAATGGAAGAACCCGTTAGAACCTCAGATCATTGAGGGAATGTTGAAGCCGCGTCCAACTCCAAAGACCGATGGCGGTGGCCCAAGCACTCACAACCAGCCATCAAAATCTTCGAAGAAGAAGAAAAAGAAATCAAAGAAGCCCGTAAAGCCGGGCGACAAGCGAACGGACTTACAAAGATAGATTGATGCGCTGGAGGAATATAACCAGAAAGCACGGACTCCCATCACACTCCAGGAGTTCCTCAACCACGTCTTTCAAGAGGAAGATGAGGGGAAGAGTTCGTCGGATGAATCCGAGGAACACGTGGCGAGCTGTCATATGATTTCCCATTCGTTCACAGACGATGAGGAAATTCCTTGCTCTGAAAAGCTGGAGGTGCACCCTGAACCAGAAACTCTACGGCCGTCAGATGAGATGATCGATGCCTTCCTGAATGAGATTCGTCTGGAAGTTAAAGCCAATCAAGAGCGTGAAATGGCCATACTGGAAGGAGCTAAACACCGCCGACTGGACGAAAGAGTCGAGGCACTCCCATCAAATCAAAATACATCCACTGCCGATAAAAACAAATTCAAGACGAGGAAAAGGTTTGCTAAAGCCCTATCATTAGGAATGAAGCTACCACCCTCTAAAGAAAACACTCTCGGTAGAATAGAGATGTATCCTAATTATTGCCTATATCATCAGAAGATCGCACACGCTACTGAAGACTGTGACTCCTTTAAGTGTTGGTGGCAAGGGTATGTCACTCGTAGGCATTACGTCAACAGAACAAAGCGGGAAGCTCGTAGACGGCCGAAAAATACGACAGATGAGCATAAAAGAGTCACCGGCAATTGCCACAGCAACGACCCCGATGAAAAAACAGCCTTCAACCCTCTCTTCGAGGAATCCATCTCTGAAAAATTGAAGGATCATGAAAACATTCATCCGTGCGAGGGCATACTACCCGAAAAGAATCGCGGACCCGCAAACGACGGAGCGAACAAAAAGGATAAAGGAAAGGGAAAAATGACCTTCGTCGCCAATACTCAACAACAGCCGAGCAACTCAAAATCGGTTGTTCACCAAAATAACATGCGTCCACGCCCATCACTCGAGGAAAGACTGGGACGTCCTTACTCGTTTCCCCAAGAAAAAACGAGGAAATTGTTTGAACTAACAGTACGCAACGGATTCGTCAATCTGCCGAATCCGAAACGTCCGCTACAGCCAGGAGATGTTAACGATCCTAATTACTGCCCCTACCATCGAGCAGTAAGTCATCCGATCGAGGACTGCTTCATTTTCAAAAATTGGATTGAAGACCAGTACCAACAGGGCAAACTCGCGCTGTCCGAAAACTAGAAGGTGAGCCCGCCACAACCACATGCTCCGAAAAAGATGGATATGCCGGGGGCATCATGCTCATTCATGAAGAAAGCCCAATGGACCACTGCGTCCTAAAACTGGATGACGGACCACTGCGTCCTAAAACTGGATAACGGACCGAAACGTCCTTAAACTAATGACGGACCGAAACGTCCTTAAACAAATGACGGACCGAAACGTCCTTAAACTACTACCGCAGCATCCTTAGGCTGACGATATGAATAAAAGAATAGAGGAATAAAAAAATAATAATAAAATAATAATAAACGGTATGTCCATAAGCAAAATGGGCACGGATGAAAACCCGAAAGGGCTCCGTGAGTAAAAACAGCAGGACTGTCGGCGAGTGTTCGTGAAAACCCGAAAGGGCGCGACCTCGTAAAAAAAAGAATAAAAAGAATAAAAAAAACGGTACGTCCATAAGCAAAATGGGCACGGATGAAAACCCGAAAGGGCTCCGTGAGTAAAAACAGCAGGACTACCGGCGAGTGTTTGTGAAAACCTGAAAGGGCGCAACCTCGTTAAAGGACACTTACAGGATCCTCTCGACCTTGTAAGGAGAAACCACCCGCGTGAGATCCTTACGACTCACAAGGGAGCAACACACTTAGGAATCCCCACGATTCCTAAGGAGAAAATACACTCGTGAGATCCTCACGACTCGTGAGGAGAACTCTCTTATGAGACCCTCATGGCTCATAAGATTTGAAAGTCTTAAGTTAAAGAGACCTAAACCTGTGCTTAAGCAAACCCCCCACAACCTTCGATATTGCCCTACAAGCGGCTCAATGCTGACCCTTGTATACAATCCACGGGCGTGAATAAACATTTCCCTAACCAAGTCCCATCCGTGACTAGGGATATGTACGTATGATGAACAACCCTTGTAGGTCCCCTCGATTTACAAGGAGAAAACCCTCTTGTAGGATCCTTACGATTTACGGAGGAACATACACTTAGGGATCCTCACGATTCCTAAGGAGAAAATACGCCTACAAGATCCTCACAACTTATAGGGAGAAATACCTTTGTGAGACCCTTACGGCTCATGAAGTTAAAAGCCTTAGTCGACAGGACCTTAACCCTGTTCACTAAGCTACCTTTGGTCGACATCGACAGAGGCAGATGATGATTCGCTCCTGGCAATATCCCAGTTGTAGCGGTGCTGATGCCGAAATCGGTGTCTAATTCTAGGCTTACAGCGAAAAGCCAGTAGGCCGCACATGCATACGAAATAGCCGAAATGATGGGGCAGCTTGCAATAAAAAACAGCAAGTAAAAACGTATGCATGCAAAATAGCCGAAATGATTGGGCAACTCGCAATAAAAAGCAGCGAGTAAAAATAAAATAAATAGCCGAAATGATTGGGCACCGCGAAAAATAGCCGAAATGATTGGGAAACGCGACCTTCGCGATATAAAAGCTAAAATGATAGAGCATCACGGAAATAAAACAATAAAAAGAAATATATGAAACCTTTTACCCTACAGTTAAGATTACATCAATCCCTGTATACAATCCAAGGGCATAAACATAGAGGGAACCACACCTTCCCAACAGGCTCTGCCATAAAGCTAAGCCAAATCTCGACGATTCACCAACAACCTGGAGACCAACAGCGACGTTCCTCCTCATTCCAGCAGGACACGTACGTGACATCACCAATCGGAGCTACGGCAAAGTCCCCAGTTCCAAGACACTGTGGTTCACAGACAACCTAGAGTCAGCCAATGACCTCCGTCTCGGAAACAAGTCAGCTAATGACCTCCGCCTCGGAAACAAGTCAGCCAATGACTTCCGTCACGGAAACAAGTCAACCAATGACCTCCGTTGCGGAAACAAGTCAGCCGATGACCTCCGTCTCGGAAACAAGTCAACCAACGACTTCCGTCATGGAAACAAGTCAGCAAATGACCTCCGTCGCGGAAACAAGTCGACCAACGACCTCCGTCTCGGAAACAAATCAGCCAACGACCTCCGTCGCGGAAACAAGTCAGCCAACGACCTCCGTCGCGGAAACAAGTCAACCAACGACCTCCGTCTCGGAAACAAGTCAACCAATGACCTTCGTCTCGGAAACAAGTCAGCAAATGACCTTCGTCTCGGAAACAAGTCAACCAACGACCTCCGTCGCGGAAACAAGTCAGCCAACGACCTCCGTCGCGGAAACAAGTCAGCCAACGACCTCCGTCGTGGAAACAAGTCAGCAAACGACCTCCATCGCGGAAACAAGTCAGCCAACGACCTCCGTCGCGGAAACAAGTCAGCCAATGACCTCCGTCGCGGAAACAAGTCAGCCAATGACCTTCGTCTCGGAAACAAGTCAGCAAATGACCTCCGTCTCGGAAACAAGTCAGCCAACGACCTCCGTCGCGGAAACAAGTCAACCAATGACCTCCGTCGCAGAAACAAGTCAACCAATGACCTTCGTCTCGGAAGCAAGTCAGCAAATGACATCCGTCTCGGAAACAAGTCAGCAAATGACCTCCGTCACGGAAACAAGTCAACCAATGACCTCCGTCGTGGAAACAAGTCAGCCAACGACCTCCGTCACGGAAACAAGTCAGCCAACGACCTCCGTCGTGGAAACAAGTCAGCCAATGACCTCCGTCTCAGAAACAAGTCAGCCAACGACCTCCCCGTCGGAGCAATACTTCGACTCGGAAACAAGTCAACTCACCAACCGCTTACGGGTCCTCTCGACTCGTAAGAAGGAAAATTCTCTTATAGGATCCTTACGACTTATAAAAGAAAACGCACTTAGGAATCCTCACGATTCCTAAGGAGAAAATACACCTACGAGATCCTCTCGATCCGTAGGGAGAAAAGTCTAGATAAGACCATCACGGCTCATAGAGTTGAAAAGTCTTAAGCGGCAGATCTGAACCTGCAGCCTAAGCCATCGCTATCTCTCGAAGAAGCCAAGATGCCTACCCTATTATCTTTCAATCATGTTGTTAAGGCAGCATACTGATATTAAAAGAAAGAAGAAAGCGACAGAAAGAACATCCGATGGGCATTCGATCAAGCATTTGAGACACATTCATTCATGAATGTGCGAAAGACTCAGAACGAGAAATCAGACAAGCTGAAATAGAAATTCTCCATTCATATTGCAAAGGGTTCTTACAAGCATAAAGACGATAAACAAAAACATTATTCAAATAATTACAACGGCAAAACCTCAGATCCTGGACAGGGATTGAGGAATTCGAAAGTGACCCTGTCCAAAACTTTCCAAGCTTGGCGAACCATCCTGGTGTGCTTCCTTTCGCGAGCACGGGCGTCGAGATCCCCACTGATGTCCTCCACCCTCCGATAGGCAGTAAGAATAGCGGACTGTTGAAAGGCTTCGTGCAAGAGATCGATGAGATTGTCTCGCCGTCTCTTCGAGATTAAGTTCATCAGGTACACTGAGTGCACCTTGTTCTCAGCGGCGTCCAATGCTCTAAGCGGCACGCCGGTAAAGAATAGGGAAAGCGCTTCCCAGATGGCTCCCACAATAAGCTTCAACAGAGGGGAGCGCCGTGGAAGCAGTTGACCGTTGTACGCGTCGAAGCGACTCATGATCTCTGCACATTCGGCATTGGTAAATTCTCGATTTTGGGAACGGCCGAGTCGGCGGATGTCCCCGTAGGAGATAATCTCGTTGAGATCGTACATGTCGGCGTCCATCACTCCTATAAAAGAAGATCGACAAAATTAGCAACTCGTAAGAGTTTTTCTATATGATTTAAAAAGGAGCAAAGCCCCATCAATGAATCAAGAAGTTATAAATAAAATCCTCTTAGAAGAACAGAACTTTATTAATGGAACTCTAATAGAGTTCCCCCTTAGTTCTCTTTAGACCCCTTTAGAGCAAAGCTCTGCTAAGTGAAACCCTAAATGGGTCTTCTTTAGATCAGGGATCTATTGAGAGCAAGGCTCTTAAAATTGATTTAATTTAACCCAAATTAATTTTTTACCTAAAATTCTCTAAAGTTTGAACGTTTAAAAGTGTTAAACAAAAGAGCGGGGCTCTGAGATTCTGAAAATAAAATTCTTGGAGATGATGATCATCTGTGAAGGACCAAAGGTCCTATTTATAAGCATCAAGTGCCCTTTCAACTTCCAAAAGTTGCCGCAACGGTTGGAATTCTGTCACCGTTGCGCTCGCGTTTGGGGCTACGTGAGCGCAACGGTGGGGGGGCATTTGTTTACCCCAATCAGAGCAAAGCTCTGTTCAAATTCCAAGGCGGGAGATGAAGCAACGCTTCATCTTTCCCCAATCAGAGCAAAGCTCTACTTTAAAAATTTAAACTTTAATAAAGGAAGCAACGCTTCAGATGACTTGCGCTCTGCGCTGCGCTACACGTGGCAGCGCAGTTGCGATGCGCTCTGCGCTGCGCGACACGTGTCAGCGCAGTTACGCTAGCACAGTTGCGCTGCGCTCTCCGCTGCGCGCCACGTGGCAGCGCAGTTGCGCTGCGCTCTGCGCTGCGCGACACGTGTCAAGCGCTGGGGCGTTTGCGCCAAACAGAATTAAATTCTAGAAAGATCTTTATGTTCTTGTTAAAACAAGAAGATTGTCTTCTGTAAAACAGAAGCCCTCTTGGAGATGATGATCATCTGTGAAGGACCAAAGGATCTATTTATAAGCATCAAGTGCCCTTTCAACTTCCAAAAGTTGCCGCAACGGTTGGAATTCTGTCACCGTTGCGCTCGCGTTTGGGGCTACGTGAGCGCAACGGTGGGGGGGCATTTGTTTACCCCAATCAGAGCAAAGCTCTGTTCAAATTCCAAGGCGGGAGATGAAGCAACGCTTCATCTTTCTCCAATCAGAGCAAAGCTCTACTTTGAAAATTTAAACTTTAATAAAGGAAGCAACGCTTCAGATGACTTGCGCTCTGCGCTGCGCTACACGTGGCAGCGCAGTTGCGATGCGCTCTGCGCTGCGCGACACGTGTCAGCGCAGTTACGCTAGCACAGTTGCGCTGCGCTCTGCGCTGCGCGCCACGTGGCAGCGCAGTTGCGCTGCGCGACACGTGTCAAGCGCTGGGGCATTTGCGCCAAACAGAATTAAATTCTAGAAAGATCAGCGCAGTTGTGCTGCGCTCTGCGCTGCGCGCCACGTGGCAGCGCAGTTGCGCTGCGCTCTGCGCTGCGCGACACGTGTCAAGCGCTGGGACGTTTGCGCCAAACAAAATTAAATTCTAGAAAGATCTTTATGTTCTTGTTAAAACAAGAAGATTGTCTTCTGTAAAACAGAAGCCCTTGGATCAAAGATCCAACGGTGGGGAAAATTCCCCAAATCACTCAAAGAAAGATCTCTTTAACAAATTTAACTAATTTATGGGCACTATATAAAGGACCCTAGACCTCAATTCAAAAGGGACATCATCATCAACATCATCATTGAGAATTCTGAAGAATTGGAGAGAATTCCTCAAGAACAAAAAAGGTAAAAACCTTTAGAAAAAGAGAAAATTCTCTTATGAACAGATCATTGATCTGAGAACAAGATCAATGATCTTCAAAGAAAAATAAATAATAATAGTGCCTTGCACTTTCTTATGAACCATTGGTTCTTTGAAAACAAGAAAAACTTATTTTCTTTGATTTAAAATCGATCAAAAGATAAAACAGTGCTCTGCACTTGCAAAAAATTGCACTGTTGCGCTCCTGTGTTGGCGCAAGCCATCAGGGAGCGCCACGTGTCAGCAGCGCAACAGCGCAGCGCAACAGCGCAGCGCACTTACACAGCGCACTGCGCTGTTGCGCTTGCGCTCATCAGAGCGTGACACGTGTCACCACCATATGAGTTTGTGCCTTGCGCTCCTCAATTGGCGCAAAGCGCCTGACAAGACACGTGGGGCATTGTCAGAACATTGAATGCAATGCATTATTGAAAGGGCAGAGCCCAATAAAAGGGTTTATCAGACCAAAATAAAATGCTGTGCATTATTTAAAGGGCAGAGCCCAAATAAAAACAGATGCTCTGCATCATAAATAAAGAGACAGAGCCCAAATCAAAAAAGCCTAGCAGGCCAGAATAAAATGCAGTGCATTATTAAAAAGGGGCAAAGCCCTAGCACATGCCTAATAGGCCAAAGGCAAATAAAAATGTTGAACATTTTTCTAACTGGACTTAGCCCAATCATGGCCGTAAGTTCTCAAATTAAATTGACTGAGCATGGCTGCTCTATTAAATCAATTCACACCTGGTTCAAGGGTACATCTCTGAACTCCTCTGACACCTGTCGTTGTAATCCTTCAACGTCGTCAGAGAGGTGATGGATCCCGACGGCCATACATGACGGACCGCAATGTCTTTAAACTACCAATGGACCCCCACGTCCTTAAACTGGAACATGGACCACTACGTCCCTAAACTGGAACAATAGAGCCCTCAAATGCTCTTTTGCCGGATCTAAACGATCCTGTTTAAGTTGATCTTAGTCTAAAGCCTGAGTAACGTATCCTTAAACATCCCCAATCAACTTTGGTTCAAGGGTACATCTCTGAACTCCTCTGACCCCTATCGTTGTAATCCTTCAACGAAGTCAAAGAGGTGACGAGTCCCGACAACCACACATCGATATGGACTGCGGGATCCTTAAACTCGTGAACTGAAACGTCCTTAAACTAATGTTCGTCCCAAATGGGAATGTTGGACCACCACGTCCCTAAACTGGAACATGGACCACCATGTCCCTAAACTGGAAATCGACCGCAACGTCATTAAACTAAACAATAGAGCCAATTGCTCTTTTGTTGGATCTAAACGATCCCGTTAAGTTGATCTTAGTCTGGAGATTAGGCTAACGTATCCTTAACAAAAGTTTAAGTCGATCTTAGCCTCAATATGGCTAACGTATCCTTAAACTAAAACACCAAACCCAAATCTAAGTAAATGCGGATTTGGACTAATCCACGTCCTACGGGCGACGGCATAACCTAGTCTCCGTATACAATCCACGGGCAACCATAAATAAAACAAACACACACGACACGAAGTGAAATTTTGGAGAAGGAGAAAGTTGTTACCGCGACGCGGTAGCGTAATTAACTGCAGGGGCTTGCACCTGCAGGGAGGAGCGTCCCCACAAAAACCCCTCAGGCGAGGGGGAATCTGACGAAGTCTGCTAAATCGGTCGCATCCGTCTAAACCTCCGGTACACGGTGCCATAAATCAACTTGGCATCTTCGGAGAGGTGGACGGATAAAACCAATTAGCATCTGCCCCGAATTTCAGGCTAGACGTCTCTACGTCGTCTCGGCCGCCGTTCGGAGGGGAACACTAGTGTCTCGGTAGATTGGACAATTCCAAATGGGATGAAGTGAGCCGACTTTATGAGTCGATCCACAATAACCCATACCGCATCATTACCTTTCGTGATGGGAGGAAGTGCAGTCACGAAGTCTATGATGATGTGTTGCCATTTCCATTCTGGAATAGGTAATGGTTGAAGTAAACCAGCAGTCCTGTGATATTCAGCTTTTACTTGTTGACACACCAAGCATTTGGCTACGCTTCTGGCTACTTCATGCTTCATTCCATGCCACCAGTAATGTTGACGTAGATCTTTGTACATCTTTGTACCACCAGGGTGTACTGAGTATGGAGAGCTGTGAGCTTCTTTCATTAACTCTTCCTGAACAGGACCTTGTGGTATACACTATCTGCTTCTATATCTCAAATATCCGTCTTCATGGATGATGAAGTCTGTTCTAAGTCCACTTTCTACTTGTTCTCTGATCTTTTGCAACTTGGCATCACATGCTTGAGCTGCTTTGATCTGATTGACAATAGTAGACTAAACTTGTAAGTTCATCAACCTTGAAGTATTACCTGGTATAACCACTTCTATCTCCATCTTGTAAAATTCTTGTTGAAGCTTCCACTGTGCGGTGAGGTTCATTGATAGAGGCTGGCGACTAAGTGCATTAGGAACTACATTCATCTTCTTTGGATGATATTGTAGGTTGATGTCGAAGTCCGCCATAAGTTCTAGCCATCTTCTCTGCCGCATATTCAACTCTTTCTGAGTAAACACATACTTTAGACTTTTGTGGTCTGTGTATATATCTACTCATTCTCCAAGCAGATAATGACGCTAAATCTTCAGTGCAAATATAGCGGCCGCCAACTACAAATCATGTGTTGGATAATTGCACTCGTGAATCTTCAGCTGTCTTGATGCATAACCTACAACTTTTCCCTGCTAGTGTAGAACACATCCTAATCCCTTACCGGATGCATCGCAATGCATAATGAAACCTCCAGATTGGTCCGGTATTACAAGGATAGGAGCTGATGTCAATCTTGACTTAAGTTATTCAAAAGCTTGTTCAAATGCTTCTGACCACACGAATGCTTCATCTTTACGTGTGAGCTTAGTCAGGGGTGTTGCAGTCTTCGAAAAGCCTTATATGAATCTTCGGTAGTATCCTGCTAAACCCAAGAAATTTTGAATGCCCTTCACTATCTTTGGTGTCGGCCATTCGCTTACTGCTGATACTTTAGTTGGATCCACAGAGATTCTTTCGCCTGAAATGATATGTCCGAGAAATCCGACTTGATCTAGCCAAAATTCGCACTTGCTGTACTTGGCATAATGTTGATGTTGTCGCAAAGTCTTCAGGACAATTCATAAATGTTCAGCGTGCTCTTTCCGATTGTTTGAATATACCAGGATGTCGTTGATGAACATGACAACGAACCTGTCTAGGTACTCTCAAAAAACATGGTTCATTAAATTCATGAATATGACTGGTGCATTGGTCACTCCAAATGGCATCACGAGAAACTCATAATGACCATAGCGATTCCTGAATACCGTCTTTGACCTTCACCCGATGATAACCCGAACGAAGATCTAACTTTGAGAAAACACGAGACCCACTTAGCTGATTGAACAAATCATCGATACGCGATAGTGGATACTTGTTCTTTATCGTGACTTCGTTCAGAGCTCGGTAGTCTATGCACATTCTGTATGAACCTTCCTTCTTCTTCACAAGAAGAACTAAAGATCCCCAACTTGAGGTACTGAGACGAATCCATCCTTTCTTCAAAAGTTCGTCCAATTGAGTACGGATCTCCTTCAATCCTTTAGGACTTAAGCGGTATAGTGCTTTGATCACCGGTTGTGCACCAGGTGCTAAGTCAATACTGAATTCAAGAGCTCGATCGGGAAGCAAACATGAGATGTCTTCAGAAAATACATCTTCGAACTCTCAAACTACTTCTGGCATGTTTTCTTCAGCTTGTGTTGTTGCAATCACTGCCTTCTTTGGTTTAGCTTTGTAGGTGCTAGGCTCTAGTGTACAGTCTCCACTCTTGAAATAAAAGACCAGATGATCTAAAATCTCGAACACTGCCCTCCTTTGACGACAGTCGATGGTAGCATAGAAAGTTCCTAGCTAGTCCATTCCCAAGATTACATCAAAGTTCGGTATGTCCAGCACCTTGAAGTCAGTATAAAATTCTCTGCTGCAGACGACCACTGGACACAGGTCGTATCCCAAAGTTGCCTTTAGAACGCCGTTCCCTGAACTGATATTCCAACTGGATACAAGTGGCTTTACTGAAATCGCATGAGTTCGGACGAACCATTGTGACATAAAGCAATGTGATGCTCCAGTATCGAAAAGTTCTAGTGCAGGAAGTGAGGCTACTAAGATTGTACCTAAGTCGTGTGGAATATGTTTAGGTATAAGAAAAGATATATGGATGTAAACAAGTATTGAACAGATTTGAAAGATGGGAAGTTACCAGTGATGACTTGTCCAGTGGCTTCAGCTTCTTCTACAGTCATCGTGAAAGCCTGACGCCTAGGTACATTTCTCTTTGCCGGGGGAGCATTCCTCTGTTCGTTCCTCTGTCCTTAAGGTAGGTTCCTTTGTGCTTGATGGAACTAACGAGGAGGAGGTGCAGTAGGTCCACGAGGAGGTGGAGCTGGGAGAGCAAGTCGAGGAGCAGGTGCCTGAATAGTTGTCCGTTGCGGATAAGTGATGGTTGGTCTGTGAGCTAGGCTCGGATTGAGTCTACGAGGACATGCACTAATGTCGTGAGTGGATGAGCCGCAGACTAAGAACAGGCCATTTACATGCCTGCAGTCCTTTGCCAGGTGTCCATTCCTCCTACAGTAGGTGCAAAAGTCTGGAATGGGCCGGTTAAAAGTTACTCCCGGTCTCCTTGGTACAAAAGGTGGCCTGGAAGAAGCTCCGCCTACCATCTGAGTAGCAGGGCGCTTCATACCGGCAGATTGAGATCTGCCCTTCTTCTTCACAACTCCCTCATATATTCTGGCAGCCTTCAAAGCAAGGTCGTAGGTTGGGAAATCCCCTGTAGCTAGAGCAGGTTGGATCTCTGGGTCTAACTCTTGTTGAAATCATCTACCCCTGATCTCAGCAGTCGGTATAAGACGTGCTGCGAACCTGCTACGGTCTTGTGTTAGCTGTGAAGTATGTGATATTAGAAAATCGAATATTTGAGACATATTTTTCCTGCTCAGCATGCTGAATTCATCGTCATACTTATCCACAGATTTGGTCCACATCAAACCTTGTTGCGAGTGGATGAATTGCTGCTCCATGTCAAAACGGACAGTCTCGGGAAAATATTTCACATCGAACATGCCGCGAAATGTCTTCCATTCGATCGGCTGGGTAAGTTGGCTTTCTTCAGCCTTCCATCATACCCTGGTATTGTCAGTTAGTTGCAACTTCGCAACTCCTACCCAAGCAATCTCTGGGACTTGTGCTGCTGCAAGATCGTCCTCAATCGATTGAGCCCATTCTTCATCTTGTAGGGGGCTCTCTTTCCCTGAAAAGTGCTTCGGGTGTAAAGCCCGGAATTGCTTCACTCCGGGTGCCTCAGCTTCTAGGCGGTACAATAGGATAACAGTCTGCTGCTGCTGTCCCTCCAAGAGGCTCTTGATTGCCTCAAGCAATACCGTCTGCTCATTGATAAGAGCTGCTATGGTAGGTGTAAGTGGTAGAAGTAATGGTAGGGTGTTGCCATTAACGTTGGTGCTGGTGTTGTTCGGGAAATCCATAACCTTTGAAAGAAAAATAGGGTTAGGATAGTTTCAAGGAATATGTAAAGAATGTTTAGTTACTGATTCTTATAATTCTTGTGATATATTGCTTAGGTTTCCATACAGAACTTACCCTGCATGGTTATGTAGGTTTCCACGCAAAACTAAACTGCATTGGCCGCTAACAAAACCTGTCTCGGCCCGACTTGAATATGATTCAAGTATCAAACTTCAATACAACATGAATTTATGAATCCGTCTATTCAATCTATATCAAACTACATTGACTAAACCGAACCATGGATATATTCCATCACATAATCATCCATTATATCCGTTCCATTACTGATATCATGGTTTCGGCAAGTCATCCATCTATATACAATATACAATTCAAACAATACATCAATACAATTAAGACATCGCGGGGTTTATAAGGTGTAGATTGGTATGGAAGGTGTTAAAAGTGGCACGAGACTGTAACCATAATACACCTAACCTGAATTCAATTGTCGTTGTACCGTGGCTGAATGGTTCCTTGTGCTCCGTATACCTTAGTCTCCGGAATAGTGGGACTCCTCTCGTATACACTGGTATTCTTCTGTACCAAGCTACAAACAACAGCGTTAACATTAAATACAACATTATAACAATATACTCTCTATTCTGTCTATTTCATTCTTGTCTATTTACGGGACTTACCGAGCGATTTGTTTGCTGACGACATTCTCTTTCTTCTTCTTTGGAATGTCGTCAGATGATTCGGACTCACTGGAGATCGAGCCCACCAGCGAGGATTTGGACCAGCTAACTTTCGACCCGGAGCTCTAGTTACTTGTACATTTCACTTCAGTATTTTCCATTTCTGTTATGCCACTGTTTAGGCATTGCTTTCCATTCCATGTATTTACTTTTAGATGTATTGTAAAAAGAATGTTAATAAATAAAGTTGTTGTTCAATTATATCTATTGTCTTTGTCTCTTGTGCATTTTACTTATATTGCTTAGATATGCTTAGCGTGTTTACTTCAGAGTAAATACGTAGCGGCATCGTCGCGTCCTCTGCCCGTATACTGGGAAGCGGGGCGTGACAGGTTTTGTTGGTGCCCCATGCAGGTCAGAGCTGTATGGAACCCTACCATGCAGTTCAGTTCTGTGTGGACAATCTAAGCAATATAACACAAGAACCAGCAACTGAAAACATTCTTTACAATTCATACTTCTTGAAGCTTATACTATGAATCTGTCCTAACCCAAATTTTTCTTTCAAGGTTATGGATTCTCCAAACAACACCAGCACGAATGTCAACAACACTCCCCCACCACTACCACTCACACCTGCCGTCGCTGCTCCGATCAACGAGCAGACGGTTCTGCTTAAGGCAATCCGCAGCCTCCTAGAAGGACGGCAGCAGCAGACTACTATTCAGATGCACTGACCAGAGGCAGAAGCACCTGGGGTGAAGCAATTCAGGGCCTTACACCCCAAGCAATTCTCAGGAAAATAGAGCCTTCTGGAAGTGGAGAAATGGGCTCAAAGCATCGAAGATGATCTGGCAGCGGCACAAGTGCCAGAAATAGCTTGGGTCCGAGTTGCAAAGCTGCAGCTCACGGACAATGCACGGGTTTGGTGGAAGGCGAAAGCCGTCTTGATCAACCCATCGAATGGAAGACTTTCCGCAACATGTTCGACGCAAAGTACTTCCCAGAGACTGCCAGGTTCGACATGGAACAGCTGTTCATCCATCTGCAACAAGGTTCAATTTGGACCAAGTCAGTAGATGAATATGACGCTGAGTTCACCATACTCAGTCGGTAAGATATGTCTCAATAATTCGATTTTTTAGTAAATCACATACTACACAGCTGACACAATACTTTAACAAATTTGCGGCACACCTGATACCGACGGATGAGATCAGAGCACGTCGATTTCAACAAGGGTTAGATTTGGAGATCTAGGCTGCACTAGCCACAGGAGATTTTCCGACCCATGAATCGGCTCTGAAAGCTGCCCACCGTTATGAGGAAGTGGTAAAGATGAGGGGCAGATCTCAATCTACTGGATTTAAGCGCTCTGCCATCCAGATGGCAGGAGTAGCCTCATCAAGGCCACCATTTGTGCCCAGGAGACCGGGGAGTACCAATCAACTGGCCCAGCCCAGCCTTTTGTGCCTACTGCAAGAGAGATAGACACTTGGCGAAAGACTGACGGCGAGCCAACCGTCTTTGCTTAGTCTGCGGCTCATGAACTCATAATATTGGGTCTTGTCCCCGAAGACAACCCAATTGCTGCACCCAGGCCAGCAATCACTTACCAGCAGAGACCAGTTATTCAGGCACCTGCTCCAAGACTCGCTCTCCCTGCTCTACCACCTAGAAGACCACCGACTGCACCTCTTCCTCGTCAGTTCTATCAAGCTCAAAGGAACGTTCAGAGGAATGCTCCTCCAGCCAGGAGGAATGTACCATGGCGCGATGACCGTGGAAGAAGCTGAGGCCACTGGCCAAGTCATCACTGGTAACCTGTTCTTCTCAAACTTTTCTTTCAGTCTTAACACCTATCTACATACTTTTCCCTATAGCTAAAACATATCCCACATATACCTTAGGTACAATCTTAGTAGCCTCACTTCCTGCACTAGCACTCTTCGATACTGGAGCATCTTATTTCTTTATGTCGCAACGGTTCGTCCGAATTCATGTGATTCCAGTCACACCGCTTGTATCCAATTGGAATGTCAGTTCAGGAAATGGCATTCTAAAGGCAACAATGGGATACAGCTTGTGTCCAGTAGTCATCTGCAGCAGAGAATTCTATGCTGACTTCAAGGTGCTGGACATACCAAACTTCGATGTGGTTCTAGGTATGGATTGGCTCGGAACATTTTATACTACATTGACCGTCGTCCAAGTAGGGTAGTATTCGAGATTCCAGAGCATCCGGTCTTTTATTTTAAAAGTGGAGACCGTACCCTACAGCCAAGTACTTACAAAGCGAAACCAAAGAAGGCAGTGATTGCAGCAATTCAAGCGGAGGAAGGATCAAAGCCAGAAGTGGTTCGAGAGTTCGACGATGTGTTTCCTGACGATATATCAGGTTTGCCTCCTGATCGAGCTCTTGAATTCAGCATTGATTTAGTACCAGGAGCACAACCGGTGATCAAAGCACCTTATCGATTAAGTCCGGAAGGTTTGAAGGAAGTCCGAACTCAGTTGGACGAATTATTGGCAAAAGGATGGATTCGTCCCAGCACTTCAAGTTGGGGATCACCTGTACTGCTTGTGAAGAAGAAGAAAGGTTCATACAGAATGTGCATCGATTATAGAGTCTTGAACAAAGTAACGATAAAGAACAAGTATCCGCTACCACGTATCGACGATTTATTCGATCAGCTAAGTGGATCTTGTGTTTTCTCCAAATTAGATCTTCGTTCAGCTTATCATCAGGTGAAGGTCAAGAAAGCTGATATTCATAAAACAGTATTCAGAACTCGCTATGGTCATTACGAGTTTCTTGTGATGCCATTTGGAGTGACCAATGCACCAGCAATATTCATGAACCTGATGAATCAAGTTTTCCGGGAGTACTTAGACAGGTTCATTGCCATCTTTATCGACGACATCCTGGTGTATTCTAAGAGTCAGAAAGAACATGCTGAACATCTACGAATTGTCCTGGAAACTCTACGACAACATCAACTCTACGCCAAGTACAGCAAGTGCGAGTTTTGGCTAGATCAAGTTGGTTTTCTTGGAGATATTGTATCGGGCGAAGGAATCTCTGTGGATCCAGCGAAAGTTTCAACAGTAAGCGAAGGGCCAACACCAAAGTCAGTGAAGAACATTCGAAGTTTCTTGGGTTTAGCTGGATATTACAGAAGGTTCATTGAAGGCTTTTCGAAGATAGCAACACCCCTAACCAAGCTCACACGTAAAGATGAAGACTTTGTGTGGTCAGAAGCATGCGAACAAGCTTTCGTAATAATCAAGTCAAGGTTGACATCGGCGCCTATTCTCGTTATACCGGACCAATCTGGAGGTTTAGAAGTACATTGCGATGCATCCGGTAAGGGATTAGGATGTGTTCTACATCAGCACGGAAAGGTTGTGGCTTATGCTTCAAGACAGCTGAAGATTCATGAGCGCAATTATCCGACACATGATTTGGAATCGGCAGCCGTTATCTTTGCTCTTAAGATTTGGCGCCATTATCTTCTTGGTGAACGAGTGAACAAATACACAGATCACAAGAGTCTGAAATATGTGTTTACTTAGAAGGAGTTGAATATGCAGCAGAGACGATGGTTAGAAATCATGGCGGACTTTGACATCAACCTGCAATATCACCCAGGGAAGGTGAATGTGGTACCTGATGCCCTTAATCGCCAACCATTAGCAACGAATCTCACCACCCAGTGGAAGCTTCAACAGGAATTGCATCAGATGGAGATTGAAGTGGTCATGCCAGTAACGCTTCAAACTTAATGAATTTACAAGTTCAATCTACCATTGTCAATCAGATCAAAGCAGCTCAAGCAAGTGATGCTAAGTTGCAAAAGATCAAAGAACAAGTAGAGAATGGACTCAGAATAGACTTCATCATCCATGAAAACAGATCTTTGAGATACGGCAGCAGAATATGTGTATCAAAAGGTTCTATTCGGGAAAAGTTAACGAAAGAAGCTCACAGCTCTCCCTACTCAGTACACCCTGGAGGTACAAAGATATACAAAGATCTACGTCAGAATTACTGGTGGCATAGAATGAAGCGTGAAGTAGCCAGAAGCGTCGCTCAATGCTTGGTGTGTCAGCAAGTAAAGGCTGAACATCACAGGACTGCTGGATTACTTCAACCATTATCTATCCCAGAATGGAAGTGGCAACACATCACAATGGATTTTGTGACTGCCCTTCCTCCCAGCACAAAGGGTAATGATGCGGTATGAGTTATTGTGGATCGACTCACGAAGTCGGCTCACTTCATCTCATTTCGAGTTGACCAATCTACTAAGACATTAGCAAAGAAGTACATGGAGGAAATTGTGAGACTTCATGGAGTACCGGTCTGCATTGTCTCCGATCGTGACATTAGATTCCGATCACAATTTTGGCAAAGTCTGCAAGCGAGCTTGGGAACAAGTCTGAACTTCAGCACATCTTATCATCCACAAACAGATGGTCAGTCTGAGCGAACTATTCAGATCTTGGAGGATATGCTCATAGCGTGTATGTTAGACTTTGGAAGATCGTAGGAAGATCACCTACATCTTGTGAAGTTTTCATACAACAACAGCTACCAAGCAAGTATCGGAATGGCATATTTTGCAGCACTTTATGGAAGGAAGTGTTGATCGCCATTAAGTTGGGACGACATCGGTGATAGGGAACTTATTGGACCTGAGATGATAGTAGCAACTGTTGATGTGGTTCGTACTATCAGAGAAAGAATGCGCATAGCCCAAGATCGACAAAAGCACTGGGCTGATGCAAAGCTTCGTCATTTAGAGTTCCCGCCAGGAGATCATGTATTTCTGAAGATATCTCCAAATCGCGGAGTGATTCGATTTGGAAGACGGGGTAAGCTAAGTCCAAGGTACATTGGACCGTTCGACGTACTCGACGAGTCGGTGAAGTGGCATACCGCTTGGCACTTCCACCTTCATTAGAAGGAGTGCACAATGTGTTTCATATATCCTAACTCAAAAGGTATGTAAGTGACCCCAACCATATTCTCGATCATTCCGAGCTTACTGTACAGCCTGACTTATCTTGTGAGCAACAACCTATTGAGATCCTGGACAGGAAAGTGAAGTCACTCCGGAATAAGGAAGTCAACTTGGTTCGAGTGATGTGGAGAATAGACACTCCAGGAGAATCGACATGGGAAAGGGAAGATGAGATGCGTGCAAGATATCCCCACTTATTTGTAAACTAGTCCTTAAAATAAATTGTAAATTTCGAGAACGAAATTTTTGTAAGGAGGGCAGACTGTAACAACTCAAATTCTTGTGTACATAAAATTGATTAAAAGTTAATGTATAATTTGGGTATTTACATTTCCTGTGAGTACTATAAGTATTTGATTCAATTTTGAACATCAAAAAGGAGCTTGTAGCTCATTAGTAAGACGTTGCACTGCTGAACCAAAGCACCAGAGTTCAAATCCCATCAACCACATGTTGAAGTCAAAATTTACACCCCGATTGACCAAGTCAAAGTCAAGGTCAACCCCAAGCCAGGTGGGCCCAAGCCCAAGCAAGTGGGCCAATGCCCAGGTCGAGCCCGAACATGAAGCGTCCGGACTCCGCCATGCCAACAACAAAAATCATCCAACAAATAATTTTTTATGTAATTTTTGTGCATGAATGTATGCAAAAGGGGCATAAAGCCAATATTTTGTAAGCCCATGGCTTATGTGCAAAAATGAAATGGCACATGAGCCATGGGATGGCTAAAATGCCATTTTGCAAAGCCCAAGGGGCTATATGTAAATATGTAAGCCTATATAAGGCAAGATGATGATGAATAAAGGATACACTTTTCATTCCCCCAAAAACTAGGGTTCTTTGTGCCTCCTGCTCCTTCTCCAAGGTTCTAAACCTTCTCAATTCTTTTGAATTGAATTAAGAGTTTTACTCTTTCTTTTCCAAAACTAAGTAGTTTCCCACCACAAAACCCACAAAGGGGAACTCAGATCTCCCATCAGATCTCAAAAAAGGAGTGATTTTTAAAATCTCCTACTTCTTGATCTTCAAGATCCGGCCAAACAACAGAAGGAAGAAGAAGAACCCCCTTCATCAGCTTCAAAACATCCCAGGAGTTTAACTCCATACATATATACATAACAAATATTTCCTTTCTGAAGCACAGCTTCTGTTCTTAGGCTAAAAGCCACTTTTTCTCGCCAGCGCTCAAGCGCAGAGCGCCCGCGTGCCGACACGTGGCGCGCTTGCGCTCAAGCGCAAGCGCCCGAGCGCAAGTCGCCCCGGTGCCGACACGTGGCGCGCTTGCGCTCACGCACAAGCGCCCGAGCGCAAGTCGCCCCGGTGCCGACACGTGGCGCGCTTGCGTTCAAGCGCAAGCGCCCGAGCGCAAGCCGCCCCCGTGCCGACATGTGGCGCGCCTGCATTCAAGCGCAAGTCGCCCCCGTACCGACACGTGGCGCACTTGCGCTCAAGCGCAAGCGCTCGAGCGCAAGTCTCCCCCGTGCCGACACGTGGCGCGTGTAAGTGCACGGCGGCGCCCCGGTCGTCAATCCGACGGCCAGATGCGGAAACGGTGATAAACTTTAATTTTGCGAACTTTGCAAACCGGCACCACCGCGCACTAAACACCCGGATCGGACCATTAAACTAGTTCTAGCTAACTACAAGATGGGAAGAGATATACCGAGTGATCCGAGTCCTCCGGTCTTCTTGTCATCGTCCCGATCTCTCGCGGAAACTCCGGTCGTCGCCTCCTCGCCGGAAGGGCACCACGTCGCCTGCATCTTTTACGGGCTCCCGCCTCTATACCGAGGCAACTCGGGCATGAAGCTGGCAAGTCGACATGCCCAAGACTTGCTGTAGAATGTAGTGTAGAGTGCATGTCTCGCTTTGGGGTATTGGTTGCCTTTTGAAGATGGAGGAATGAAGGTATGAAAAATGGTGCTTTCATTTTTCCTTGTATCAAAAATGAGATGAATGAAATTTGCCACACCCAAAAATGAAACTCTCTCTCTTCCTCCAAAGAAGTGGCCGGCCATATATATGGTGAGAATGGTGGAGGGTGAACCAAAGATATGAAGGAAGGTGATTGTAGGATAAAGGTGGAAGGTGATCATATACAAACATCATCATAACCAAAACTCAAATCAACCTCAAATCCTTTCTTATCACCAAAAAGCAAGGAAAAGACTAAGAAAGCATCTCATGATTATGAACCATCATGAAGCCCCACAATTGCAAGAAAACCCCTCTACAAATACCAATTTGCACAATTGCAAATTAGTCCCTCCATCGGAAAAGTCCGGCCGGGAAAGAACAAAAGAAAACCGGCCGGAACGGAATGCAAACTGGCAACTCCAGAAAACTGGTCCCGTAATAAATTACAGGAAAACCCCCATACTGTGCATACACACCCGCATCTGTATTCCGACCGGATACAAATGCAATGAGACAAAATCTACACTGTACTATACTAGGATCCGGCTTAAACCAAAGCCGGCTAGTAATATCCGTTCGATCCTGATCCGTGCAATACCGCACGTATCTGATCGAACCCTGCCATATCACCATACGGCCACTAGTACAAACTGTCCGATCCTGATCCGTGCAATACCGCACGTATCTGATCGGATCCTGCCATATCTCCATACGGCCTCTACAGCGTTTCGCCCGAAAACTGAGTAACTGAAAATGTGGTGGACTCTAAAGACTCGTCAATACTATGGCTGTGGATTTAACCACTAGCACGTCAGAGGTATAAGCCAATACGTAACGGGCCACCAGCTATTGACTAAAAGGGACGTCGATGAGCGAACTCATCCTGACACCCTACTGAGCCTGTCAGTGACAATATCCGTACAGTCCGGTCCGTTCGTCTATGAGCATCGCATGTCGGGCCTAGGGGGTGGGTAAAAGTCAGACCCCCAAAAGCGGTACAAGTCGTGTCGGAGTGTAGCCCAGAACACCCTGAGATACTACTGGAATACCTACCAGTAAATCTCCTGCCTTGGCCAAGGACTTCATGTAATGGCTCTCCTAGACACAGCGCGACCTCACCCCCAATACCGGGAGAGACGAACCCCCGAAGATCCGCTCACTGCCTCCATGTGGCTCGGGACTGTACCCAACTAAAACCTGTTTGCATGACTCCTTTGAGCCGTGGTAGGGTAGTAATCAAAGCACAGTGGGAACTCACACGAGACAAATGACGATCCCCAGGTCGATGAACTAACCTGTACACATGTCACCTGGGAACTGCTATCTGACGTCAGGTATAAGACCAACTAGCATGTTCCCGGCGAGTCCTGTCCGGTGTACTCATAACCCAATGAGCACCTGTATACATCTTAGGTGAACCAACTGACACCAGTGGCTTGTGAGACCGGCCACCGCCCCTCGTCGGGGTCTCGACTGTATACACTAGTCTACTCTGGAGAATCGATGCCCTGTCTCGAAACTCCCACGACTAGGGACCTTTTAAGGATGTGCTTATAGACTCCAGCTCTCACTTATATGATCGCCCTCATACTGCTGGCAGTCAAGCAAGAATCCTAGGGGCTCTATCAACGTGCGATAGCGACCTGTCAGGTCGTCTAAAGCAGTACACGATGACAAAGATAAACCAGATAGCATACTATCATCTCGAGTAAGACTGTCGTCCCGGGATAGGTCCTCCCTCAATCATTGCAATCACGTGCCTGTGATCCAATAATTGACTCTGAGGGCACTATCTCCAACAATCTCCCACTTGCACTCAGGGCTAATTATTGCGATGTCGCATACTCACATCCCGTGTGATACCGAACACCCAACTCCTCTACTAGTCAGTCTCACAAAGCTCGTTTGCGAGACTATTGCGTTCGAGGAATAGCCTCAGCGAGTGGATCCGCCTAGAAGTTTCTTTCTATGTCTCTCTATATCTCAAGTTCGCGGAGAAAACCATCTCCCGAAATGAGCAATACCTGTCTTAGAATGTCTGGATGTCTGATGGGACCTAGTTCATAAATGAACTTCAAATCCAAACTTCTTAGACTGCATCGTCAACTGAACTTAATCAGTATCCTGCGCCATGCCACCTTCAGTATTGCCTTGGATCACCTGCCCAAAACACTGCCCCTCGTCAGAAGGAAAACTATAACTCTGACAACCTCCTTGTCGTCCATGTCACCTTGGAAGCCTGGAGTGATAACCGTCTCCTAAAGGAGGCAGCCGTTATCATATCCCTAGAACATTCACTTATGTTCTAAAAC
The DNA here is from genome assembly GCA_030015575.1 of Agapanthus africanus. Taxonomy (NCBI): domain Eukaryota; kingdom Viridiplantae; phylum Streptophyta; class Magnoliopsida; order Asparagales; family Amaryllidaceae; genus Agapanthus; species Agapanthus africanus. The sequence goes on along the minus strand of JASDDO010000019.1, from coordinate 385,806,747 downwards.
TGCTTCCGATTGTTTTTCCAGGATTGGATCAATATCATCTTATTGCATCTAGTGCAAGAACAACATCTGGTGTGGTACTTGACATCTCATGATTGACTCAATTGCCTAAGCAAGTGATCTGCCAATCATGCACATCCCTCTCTACTTTAGTCTATAAGACACCTTTAGAGAGGGTGACTCCATCACCTGCAGGTACACTACCGTGCTAGGAGTCGTCCATTCTAAATACTCTTAGAATGCTGTCAAAGTACCCTGATTGGGAAACCACCCAAATCTAGATCTAAAACCATAGATCTAGTAACCAGTATGTCTGATATAATGTCCAAGTCCCATGTGGAGAAACCACTGTGTGACGACCGAAGTAAAACCGACCGTAGTATAGGAGTTTCCTTTCCTACTTTGTGTATGTCATCCAAATACCATGACATCACACCCTACTACCTTCTCAACAGATCTATCCCCTATTCTGATGAAATCAAACTTATGACTGTCACGTCAGAAATAGATGATCTATCTCCGCTATATCTGCTTTAGTCTATAGACATAAGCCTGATATCCACCAATGCTTCCGCTGCTCCCACTGACTACGACAACCCTCTGGCAGAGTCATATAGACGTGCACTTCTAAAGCTAGTTTAGAACGACGCTATACTCATCCTCCCACCGGGTCTCGCAGCCTGGAACAACAGCAATGGCAAGTGTGGGTAAACAAGAACTTCCCTGTCACCGTCCTTGAGGCTACCGGAGTACCTCTCGGGTGCCTGAAGTTACCCACCTTATCTGCGGAGTGGCCAATGGAATGTCAAATCAGATTGAATCTTTAGGTTCCTTATCAAATCTTCAGTAATCGTTTGCGGTTCTGGAATCACTTCCAGTTCTACCATACTCCCACTACTGTTTTTGAAAAAATCCATTTTTATTAAAACTGTGGCGAGTCAAGAACAATATCACTATTGATCTTTCTTATGGTAGAAAGTCAACTCTCGTCATAGCCTGGGTCAACCCACAAACAGCCATTACAGAAACGTGCCTTGAGTTATCCAGAGTCTGGTTTTAATCATAAGCCGGACAGCTCCCCGTATCTTAACAATGTTAAGATATGAACTGTACTATATCCAATATAGAACCAGAGGCACTGATTTAATTGAACCAGATTCAAATCATGCAGCTGTCTCCAGTGCATGTCAACTAAATGGAGAGAGGCCGATCAGCGTTACTCAACTTAGGAATGCTTCCAATTATGAGTAACCTGAAAGAGAAGCAATTTCTCTTTATCATTACTATCAACTGAATACCATACACAAGTATCTACATCTTCGATCACTTTGAAAAATCCCGATACTTGCTACACCTGGTTCTCTACTCTATTCAAATACCTATAACTCCTCAAAACCTAGACTCTGTGTTTCTACGAAACACATGTCTAAGAACTAGAGAAGTTAAAAGTAAACAGAATATAGTATGAGGACCAACCCCTTTGTCCTAATGGACAATGGACAACATACAATACTCTGTATAAGTCCGCTGAGTCTAACAACTCTTTCACTGTGTGTCGTAGGTTGAAAACTGTACTTACGGTTAAGAAGAATTACACCGCTGTTTAATGCTCCTTTCCTAACCATCCACTGATATAGGTAAATGTCATCGACATAATATCAAAAGGTATATCTCACTCTATGAAAATAGACGTACAGATATATCAATTTGAAATTGGTGCACAACAGCGGATATTCAAAACCAAATATTTGCCGACCGGCAAACAGCCCAGGTGATCTCCTCAAATATCACCGATTACAACGAATCCCGATATAATGAGGATGATCACCCAATTCCCAATAACTTACTCCCACTCATCATCTGTAAAACCATACAGATGTGAGAATCATACCTGGTAAATACATACCCTGGAGTAAGTATCTAATCGGGAAATCAGTTTTCTTTTAACAGTACACAGTGAACTGAAACATTGAAATGTTTCGATGGGGTATCCTGGTATTCCTAGTAATGCCTATACCATTATCCAGATTCACAACTATAACCGCATAATTCTTTGCCACCTCTCCAAATCCCTTTATATGTCTTTAGTCGTTACCTTCTGCACACCCTTTAGGCCAAATGGTTTTCTTCCTTCCCTACCGTTCGGCACCAGCCTATGGTTTGGAAGAAGACTGTCCAATAAGCATAATGGGTGTACTGTCCTAGTCCTAGGAGCACTCGCAATGCGAGAGAAGGTGAAGATAAAAGACAACCGAATAAACCTTATTCCTATTTCTCCTGGACCAGAATCCATCCCCGAACTGGAACAAGTTCCTTTTGAGTTCGTATATAACCATACGATGGAATATCCAAATAACTGTGGATCTTCGTAGTGATACGGAGTGTCCTGGAGAAATACAAAGGTGATGTGGGAGTGGTAATGAAATACTTGGTTTGGTCGTGAATATCAGTCGCAATTTACTTTGCCCTCTTACTAATCCCTTACTTTGTCTTAATCTTAATACCTTCTGCACACCGTTTAGGCTAATTGGTTTTCTTCATTCCCTACCGGTCGGCACCAGCCTAAGGTTTGGAAGAAGACTATCCAATTTGCATAATAGGTGTACTATCTCCTAAACCAAGGAGTACTCACAACTTGAGAGAAGGTAAAAAGGAAAATGACAACTGAATAATCCTATCCGTTTTCTCCAGAACCGGAAACCATCCTCGAATTCCTTCGAGTTTGTATCTAACCATACGATGGTTTTGTCCAATGGAAGTGGACGTTCGTAGTAATACGGGGTGTCCTGGAGAAAAGGGTAAAAGTAGGAGTGGCAATGAGGTCTGCAACTCTGACAATCCAAAAGCCGGTGTAAAGAAGGTTCGGTTAACTTGGTCACTGAGTCATAGTCTTAGGGTCGGGTCAATGGTCGCTGCCAAAGAGAGAGAGAAAAGAAACACTCAGCGTGCACTCTAACCTAGATCAGAATGGTTACCAATTTATCTAATCTGGAAACCTCCCACTGTACCTCAAATTCTCCTCCAAACCTGAAAGAAGAATTAGTCGGGGTCACCCGAGGAGTAAACCAACTCATCAGTGGGAATCGGGATCCAACTCTCATCGCATGATAATGTGACGGAATCCGCTCACGGTACCACACTCCAGAAGGTATGCGCATATCTGGCAAGTTTCAGTTCTTTTGAAACTCCCGATGTGATTTCTACCCCATGCTCTTATGACCTTGGCGTGAGGTCAAAATATCATAAGTCACATGTCAAGTTCTACCCATCATTGTCCAGGTTAATTTGAACCCACCCGTACATACCCTTGACGTAGGCCAAAATAGTAGTACGACTGTCCCAAACCAACGCATCTATCTATGCAACAGATAAATACCCGGTAACTACCAAACACTATGCCTTGGCGTGAGGTCAAAATACATAGCTTGAATACTACCGAATATTTAACTGAAATGATGGAGGGCTACGAATGGTTTCAGGCGAAAACCTTTAACGTAATGAACTTGATATCGTTGAAGGAACTGATAGCTTTTTAGAAAATATAGTGACGAAAATCTTTACTGAAGAGGTCACTCCCGGTGAAGGGATCTCGGCTCTTTCCCCGTAGAATGGGGTGCAGGATATTCCAAATGAATACCACGGTGCAAAGCAAAAGTAATCGGCTATAGTGAAGTTAATGCCCTGACGCAAACTTCTGTCCAAGGGGTCACTCCCGGTGAAGGGATCTCGGCCCTTGCCTCGTCGACTGAGGAGCAGGATATTCCAAATGAATACCACGATGCAAAACAAAAGTGAACGTCCTTGCAATAACAGCTTTTTGAAAAGTGTTCCAACAACATCAGAATAGGTTTGTTTTAACTTGCATTGATCCGAATCAACGCAGTCCCATCAATTGATCACACCACAAAGAACGAAAATATACTGACGTACGTATATGCCATCCGCATTCGCCACTGGGTCCCGTCATCACCCGTTAGGTTAGCTAACTAACGGCAGAGCGGGGACTGGACTAGCGCGGATGAAAAACATATACAACATCTACTAATATATATACAAATATATAGTATTCGCTCAAGGCGTGATAAAAATGCAACATCACAGAAATGTACAGCATCACAGAACAATACAGATATCTGGGATCCCCGGGTTTCACAGAGCCACTGCTGAAACCCGACGTTCCCCTGGTCGTGTGGATAGCCTGTGCAATGAAATCCTAGACCCCTACGGGCGCGGCAAGTCACCCGCCAAAACCTGAAGCGAGGCAGCCCCCTTCAGCACCGTGAATGGACCACCCAGCACTTCACGGAATCCGGTAACTCGGGCACCCCTCCTGGGTCAACCTGTACCCCCTACGAGTGCGGCGAATAGCCCGCCAATCCTGGAGTGAAGCCCCTTCCGTCCCAATGCCATGAGATGCGGGCTTGTTGCCTTCTAGAACCCGGCTATCCGTGCACCCCTCCGCGGGGTAACCCTAGTACAGAAAGTAAAATATACATGCAACAGGTACATCGACCGCAACCAGGTCGTGCCCCAAAAGAATAATACAATCAGGCAGAGACGGCAGTCCACATGTCGAACGCTCGCCCCGCAAAATCAAATGTACATAATACAACAACACTGTACTAGCATTGCATCCAGGCTATCCCCCACGACCGATCCGCAACATCACAGCAAAACACATAACATCAACGTGAAAGTCACGTTCGCAAATCCGTCTAACCGGGCTATAGCAGTTAGACTAGATTTACCGATCAAGTGACATTCACGGTCGCAGATATAATGTAAATACTGTGAAATAATGTGTTTAAAATATCCGATCGATCAAAAATTAACAAGTGGGCCCCCAAGCAATACTGTAGCACTCACAGAAAAACTGGGCCCAATATTAATATTCCAAAACCCCTTAAATTAGCCCAGAAGCCCACTGGAAAAAATTGATGCAGTGACGACACTAATGTGCGGCGGAACCGCGGCCCAAGGGGGGGTTTGGCCGCGGTTCCACGCTTGAATAGTCGACTGACTGTGTCGAAATTTTCCAGTAGGCTTAGAATTTCCAGTACATCAATGTTTTACAACCTGAAAAAATTTTCGAGACCAAAAAATTTCAACAGAAACTGATGCTAACAAAAAAGTAGATTTTGGAATTTTTGTCGATCGGAAATGCAAAACACATCAAACGAAGCTAGACGAAGTTAATGGCGAGGCTCTGATACCACTGTAAGTGCACGGCGGCGTCCCGGTCGTCAATCCGACGGCCAGATGCGGAAACGGTGATAAACTTTAATTTTGCGAACTTTGCAAACCGGCACCACCGCGCACTAAACACCCGGATCGGACCATTAAACTAGTTCTAGCTAACTACAAGATGGGAAGAGATATACCGAGTGATCCGAGTCCTCCGGTCTTCTTGTCATCGTCCCGATCTCTCGCGGAAACTCCGGTCGTCGCCTCCTCGCCGGAAGGGCACCACGTCGCCTGCATCTTTTACGGGCTCCCGCCTCTATACCGAGGAAACTCGGGCATGAAGCTGGCAAGTCGACATGCCCAAGACTTGCTGTAGAATGTAGTGTAGAGTGCATGTCTCGCTTTGGGGTATTGGTTGCCTTTTGAAGATGGAGGAATGAAGGTATGAAAAATGGTGCTTTCATTTTTCCTTGTATCAAAAATGAGATGAATGAAATTTGCCACACCCAAAAATGAAACTCTCTCTCTTCCTCCAAAGAAGTGGCCGGCCATATATATGGTGAGAATGGTGGAGGGTGAACCAAAGATATGAAGGAAGGTGATTGTAGGATAAAGGTGGAAGGTGATCATATACAAACATCATCATAACCAAAACTCAAATCAACCTCAAATCCTTTCTTATCACCAAAAAGCAAGGAAAAGACTAAGAAAGCATATCATGATTATGAACCATCATGAAGCCCCACAATTGCAAGAAAACCCCTCTACAAATACCAATTTGCACAATTGCAAATTAGTCCCTCCATCGGAAAAGTCCGGCCGGGAAAGAACAAAAGAAAACCGGCCGGAACGGAATGCAAACTGGCAACTCCAGAAAACTGGTCCCGTAATAAATTACAGGAAAACCCCCATACTGTGCATACACACCCGCATCTGTATTCCGACCGGATACAAATGCAATGAGACAAAATCTATACTGTACTATACTAGGATCCGGCTTAAACCAAAGCCGGCTAGTAATATCCGTTCGATCCTGATCCGTGCAATACCGCACGTATCTGATCGAACCCTGCCATATCACCATACGGCCACTAGTACAAACTGTCCAATCCTAATCCGTGCAATACCGCACGTATCTGATCGGATCCTGCCATATCTCCATACGGCCTCTACAGCGTTTCGCCCGAAAACTGAGTAACTGAAAATGTGGTGGACTCTAAAGACTCGTCAATACTATGGCTGTGGATTTAACCACTAGCACGTCAGAGGTATAAGCCAATACGTAACGGGCCACCAGCTATTGACTAAAAGGGACGTCGATGAGCGATCTCATCCTGACACCCTACTGAGCCTTTCATTGACAATATCCGTACAGTCCGGTCCGTTCGTCTATGAGCATCGCATGTCGGGCCTAGGGGGTGGGTAAAAGTCAGACCCCCAAAAGCGGTACAAGTCGTGTCGGAGTGTAGCCCAGAACACCCTGAGATACTACTGGAATACCTACCAGTAAATCTCCTGCCTTGGCCAAGGACTTCGTGTAATGGCTCTCCTAGACACAGCGCGACCTCACCCCCAATACCGGGAGAGACGAACCCCCGAAGATCCGCTCACTGCCTCCATGTGGCTCGGGACTGTACCCAACTAAAACCTGTTTGCACGACTCCTTTGAGCCGTGGTAGGGTAGTAATCAAAGCACAGTGGGAACTCACACGAGACAAATGACGATCCCCAGGTCGATGAACTAACCTGTACACATGTCACCTGGGAACTGCTATCTGACGTCAGGTATAAGACCAACTAGCATGTTCCCGGCGAGTCCTGTCCGGTGTACTCATAACCCAATGAGCACCTGTATACATCTTAGGTGAACCAACTGACACCAGTGGCTTGTGAGACCGGCCACCGCCCCTCGTCGGGGTCTCGACTGTATACACTAGTCTACTCTGGAGAATCGATGCCCTGTCTCGAAACTCCCACGACTAGGGACCTTTTAAGGATGTGCTTATAGACTCCAGCTCTCACTTATATGATCGCCCTCATACTGCTGGCAGTCAAGTAAGAATCCTAGGGGCTCTATCAACGTGCAATAGCGACCTGTCAGGTCGCCTAAAGCAGTACACGATGACAAAGATAAACCAGATAGCATACTATCATCTCGAGTAAGACTGTCGTCCCGGGATAGGTCCTCCCTCAATCATTGCAATCACGTACCTGTGATCCAATAATTGACTCTGAGGGCACTATCTCCAACAGCGCGCTTGTGCTCAAGCGCAAGCGCTCAAGCGCAAAGCGCCTACGTGCCGACACGTGGCATGCTTGCGCTCAAGCGCAGAGCGCCCACATGCCGACACGTGGCACTCTAGCGCCTGAGCGCATAGCACCTAGGCGCACAGTGTAAGTGCACGGCGGCGCCCCGGCCGTCAATCCGACGCCGGAATGCGGAAGCGGTGAAAAACTTTAATTTTGCGGACTTAGCAAACCGGCACCACCGCGCACTAAACACCCGGATCGTAACCATTAACAAGTCTAAGCTAACTAGAAGATGGGTTAGAGATATACCGACGATCCAAGTCCTCCGGTCTTCTCGTCATGGTCCCGATCTCCTGCGGAAAAGTCCCGTCTCCTCCTCGTCGCCGGAAGTGCACCACATCGCCTGCTTTGTTTACGGGCTCCCACCTCAATGCCGAGGCAACTCGGGCACGAAGCCGGCTACTCGACGTGCCCAAGATTTGCTGTAGAATGTTTAGTAGAACTTGTGTCTCACTTTTGGGGTTATCGGAATCACCCTTTTGGTGGAGGGATGATACAAGAACAATGTGGAGGAACTTTGGGGATTTTGGGAACATGAAATGAACAAAAACCCCACACCCAAAAACTTGGACAGCCCCTATAGGGAAGTGGCCGGCCATTCCAATGAGGGTGAGTGAGAATGAGGGAGAGTATGATAGAAAAGGAGAGAGCCATCCCATAATGCAATGGAGAGAGAGAAGGCTATCATGCCAAAAAGGAAATGATCACAACAACAAACCCACACTCAACACCACCATCATCACCTCCCAAAGTCCAACCATGATGAGAAAAGAAAAGTCAATGATGGTGCACATCATGAAAACCATCATGATGCTACAATAAGCAAAGACCCCCTCCACAAAAGCCTATTTGCAACAATGCAAATAAACCCTCCTCCACCAAACTTCGGCCAATGAACGGAACAAAGGAAATTGGCCGAAACGGAAAGCAAACTGGCAACTCCAAAAACTGGTCCCGTAATAAATTACAGGAAAACCCCGATACTGTGCATACACACCCGCATCTGTATTCCGACCGAAATACAAATGCAATGAGACAAAATCTCCACTGTACTATACTAGGATCCGGCTTATACCAAAACCGGCTAGTAATATCTGTTCGATCCTGATCCGTGCAATACCGCACGTATCTGATCGAACCTGCCATATAACCATACGGCCTATAGTACAAACTGTCCGATCCTGATCCGTGCAATACCGCACGTATCTGATCGGACCTTGCCATATCTCCATACGGCCTCTACAACCTTTCGCCCGAAAGCTGAGTAACTGAATGTGGGGGACTCTAAATGTAAGTGCACGGCGGCGCCCCGGCCGTCAATCCGACGGCGGAATGCGGAAGCGGTGAATAACTTAAATTTTGCGGACTTAGCAAACCGGCACCACCGCGCACTAAACCCGGATCGAACCACTAACTAGTCCTAGCTAACAACAAGAAAGGGAATAGAGATATACCGACGATCCAAGTCCTCCGGTCTTCTCGTCATGGTCCCGATCTCCTGCGGAAAGTCCTGCCTCCTCCTCATCGCCGGAAATGCACCACATCGCCTACTTTGTTTACGGGCTCCCACCTCAATGCCGAGTCAACTCGGGCACGAAGCCGGCTACTCGACGTGCCCAAGATATGCTGTAGAATATCTAGAGAAGAAGTCTCATTTGGGGTTTTTGGAGCTTTGCCATTTTTGTGGAGGAAGAAGAACTTAGAGAGAGGTGAAGGAAAAATGTAGCATACATCAAAAAATAGTAACATTTTTCCACACCCTAAAGGAAATGAATCCCATTCCTCATCTTAGGAATGGCCGCCCCCCCCCCACCATGTGTGATTGGAGAGAGAAAGAGTAAGGTCAAGGGAGTGGGTGGAAGCAATGATGAAAAGAGATGATGAAAGAATCCAATGATCACAACCACAACCCACTCTCCAAAACAAGTAATCAACAACCATGATGGTTACTAAAAGTCAAGCCATCAAGAAGATATGAAGTCAAATGATGGGACAAGTATCATGACATGATAATATGCAAAGACCCCCTCCACAAATGCCTATTTGCAACAATGCAAATAAACCCTCCTCCACCAATCTTCGGCCAATGAACGGAACAATGGAAATTGGCCGAAACGGAAAGCAAACTGGCAACTCCAGAAAACTGGTCCCGTAATAAATTACAGGAAAACCCCGATACTGTGCATACACACCCGCATCTGTATTTCGACCGAAATACAAATGCAATGAGACAAAATCTATACTGTACTATACTAGGATCCGGCTTAAACCAAAGCCGGCTAGTAATATCTGTTCGATCCTGATCCGTGCAATACCGCACGTATCTGATCGAACCCTGCCATATAACCATACGGCCTATAGTACAAACTGTCCGATCCTGATCCGTGCAATACCACACGTATCTGATCGGACCTTGCCATATCTCCATACGGCCTCTACAACCTTTCGCCCGAAAGCTGAGTAACTGAATGTGGGGGACTCTAAAGACTCATCAACACCTTGGTTGTGGATTTAACCACTAGCACGTTAGAGGTATAAGCCAATACATAACGGGCTACCAGGTATTGACTAAAAGGGACGTCCGTGAGCGAACTCAGCCTGACACCCTACCGAGCCTGTCAGTGACAATATCCGTGCAGTCCGGTCCGTTCGTCTATGAGTATCGCATGGCGGGCCTAGGGGGTTGGTAAAAGTCAGACCCCCAAAAGCGGTACAAGTCGTGTCGGAGTGTAGCCCAGAACACCCTGAGATACTACTGGAATACCTACCAGTAAATCTCCTTGCCTTGGCCAAGGACTTTGTGTAATGGCTCTCCTAGACACAGCACGACCTCACCCCCAATACCGGGAGAGACGAACCCCTGAAGATACGCTCACTGCCTCCATGTGGCTCGGGACTGTACCCAACTAAAACCTGTTTGCACGACTCCTTTGAGCCGTGGTAGGGTAGTAATCAAAGTACAGTGGGAACTCACACGAGACAAATAACGATCCCCAGGTCGATGAACTAACCTGCACACATGTCACCAGGGAACTGCCATCTGACGTCTGGTATATGACCAACTAGCATGTTCCCGGCGAGTCCTGTCCGGTGTACTCATAACCCAATGAGCACCTGTATACATCTTAGGTGATCCAACTGACACCAGTGGCTTGTGAGACCGGCCACCGCCCCTCGTCGGGGTCTCGACTGTATACACTAGTCTACTAATGGAGTATCGATGCCCAGTCTCGAAACTCCCACGACTAGGGACCTTTTAAGGATAAGCTTATAGACCCCAGCTCCCACTTATATGATCGCCCTCATACTGCTGGTGGTCAAGCAAGAATCCTAGGGGCTCTATCAACGTGTAATAGCGACGTGTCAGGTCACCTAAAGCAGTACACGATGATAAAGGGTAAACCAGATAGCATACTATCATCTCGAGTAAGACTGTCCTACCGGGATAGGTCCTCCCTCAATCATTGCAATCACGTACCTGTGATCCAATAATTGACTCTGAGGGCACTACCTCCAACAATCTCCCACTTGCACTCAAGGCTAATTATTGCGATGTCGCATACTCACAGCCCGTGTGATACCGAACACCCAACTCCTCTACTAGTCAGTCTCACAAAGCTCGTTTGCGGAACTATTGCGTTCGAGGAATAGCCTCAGTGAGTGGATCCGCTTAGTTGTTTCTTTCTATGTCTCTCTATATCTCAAGTTCGCGGAGAAAGCCATCTCCCGAAAAGTGCAATACCTGTCTCAGAATATGTCTGGATGTCTGATGGGATCTAGCTCATAAATGAACTCCAAATCCAAACTTCTTAGACTGTATCGTCAACTGAACTTAATCAGTATCCTGCGCGCCATGCCTCCCTCAGTATTGCCTTGGACCACCTGTCCAAAATACTGCCCCTCATCAGAAGGAAAACTATAACTCTGACAACCTCCTTGTCGTCCATGTCACCTTGGAAGCCTGGAATGATAACTGTCTCCTGAATGAGGCTGTCGTTATCATCTCCCTAGAACATCCACTTATGTTCTAAAACTGCTTCCGACTGTTTCTCCAGGATTGGATTAATGTCAACTTATTGCATCTAGTGCAAGAACAACATCTGGTGTGGTACTTGATATCTCACGATTGACTCAATTGCCTGAGCAAGTGATCTGCCAATCATGCCCGTCCCTCTCCCCTTTAGTCTGTAAGACACCTTTGGAGAGGGTGACTCCATTACCTGCAGGTACACTACCGTGCCAGGAGTCGTCCATCCTAAATACTCTTAGAATGCTGTCAAGTACCCTGATTGGGAAACCACCCAAATCTAGATCTAAAACCATAGATCTAGTAACCAGTATGTCTGATATAAAATCCATTTCCTTTGTGGAGAAACAACTGTGTGATGACCAAAGTATAACCGATCGTAGTGTAGGAGTTTCTTTTCCTACTCTGTGTATATCATCCAAATACCAGGATATCACACCCTACTACCTTCTCAACAGATCCATCCCCTATTCTGATGAAGTCAAACCCATGACTGTCACGTCAGAAACAGATGATCTATCTCCGCTACATCTGCTTTAGTCTATAAATAGACATAAGCTACCTGTCCACCAATGCTTCCGCTGCTCCCACTGACTACGACAACCCTCTGGCAGAGTCATATAGACGTACACTTCTAAAACTGGTTTAGAACGACGCTATACTCATCCTCCCGCCGGGTCCCGTAACCTGGAACAACAGCAATGGCAATTGTGGGTAAACAAGAACTTCCCTGTCACCGTCCTTGAGGCTACCGTAGTGCCTCTCGGGTGCCTGAAGTTACCCACCTTATCTGCGGAGTGGCCAATGGAATGTCAATCCAGATTGAATCTTTAGGTTCCTTATCAAATCTTCAGTAATCGTTTGTGGTTCTGGAATCACTTCCAGTTCTACCATACTCCCACTACTGTTTTCTGAAAAAAAAATCCATCTTTAATAAAACTGTGGCGAGTCTAGAACAATATTGCTATTGTTCATCCAGCTGGTAGAAAATCAACCCGCGTCATAGCCTGGGTCAACCCATAAACAGCCATTACAGAAACGTGCCTTGAGTTGTCCAGAGTCTGGTTTTAATCATAAGCCGGACAACTCCCCGTACCTTAACATCGTTAAGATATGAACTGTTCTATATCCAATATAGAAACAGAGGCACTGATTTAATTGAACCAGATTCAAATCATGCAGCTGTCCCCAGCGCATGTCAACTAAATGGAAGAAGGCCTGATCAGCGTTACCCAACTTAGGAATACTTCCAATTATGAGTAACCTGAAAGAGAAGCAAGATCTCTTTATCATTACTAGCAACTGAATACCATTGACAAGTATCTACATCTTCGATCACTTTGAAGAATCCCGATACTTGCTATACCTGGTTCTCTACTCTATTCAAATACCCATAACTTCTCAAAATTCGGACCCTGTGTTTCCACGAAACACCTGTCTAAAAACCAGAGAAGTCATAAGTAAACCGAATATAGTACGAGGACCAACCCCTCTGTCCTGATGGACCCTGGACAACATACAATACTCTGTATAAGTCCCTTGAGTCTGATAACTCATTCACTGTGTGTCGTAGGTTGAAAACTGTACTTATGGTTAAGAAGAATTACACCGCTGTTTAATGCTCCTTACCTAACCATCCACTGATATAGGTAAATGTCGTAGACATAATTTCAGAAAGGTATATCTCACTCTATGAAAATAGACGTACAGATATATCAATTTGAAATTGGTGCATAACAGCGGATATTCAAAACCAAATATTTGCCGACCGGCAAACAGCCCAGGTGATTTCCTCAAATATCACCGATTACAACGAATCCCGATATAATGAGGATAATCACCCAATTCCCAATAACTTACTCCCACTCATCATCTGTAAAACCATACAGATGTGAGAATCGTACCTGGTAAATACATACCCTGGAGTAAGTATCTAATCGGGAAATCAGTTTTCCTTTAACATTACACAGTGAAACTGAAACATTGAAATGTTCCGATGGGGATTCTGGTATTCCTAGTAATGCCTCTTCCAGATTCACGACTGTAACCGTATAGTTCTTTGCCACCTCTCCAAATCCCTTCATATGCCTTTAGTCTTTACCTTCTGCACACCCTTTTAGGCCAAATGGTTTTCTTCCTTCCCTACCGTTCGGCACCAGCCTATGGTTTGGAAGAAGACTATCCAATAAGCATAATGGGTGTAATGTCCCAATCCTAGGAACACTCGCAATGCGAGAGAAGGTGAAGATAAAAGACACCTGAATAAATCTTATTCCTATTTCTCCTGAACCAGAATCCATCCCCGAACTGGAACAAGTTCCTTTCGAGTTCGTATATAACCATACGATGGAGTATCCAAATAAACTGTGGATCTTCGTAGTGATACGGAGTGTCCTGGAGAAATACAAAGGTGATGTGGGAGTGGTAACGAAATATTTGGTTTGGTCGTGAATATCTGTTGCAATTTACTTTGCCCTCTTACTAATCCCTTGCTTTGTCTGAACTTAATACCTTCTGCACACCATCGTTATGCTAATTGGTTTTCTTCATTCCCTACCGGTCGGCACCAGCCTAAGGTTTGGAAGAAGACAATCCAATTTGCGTAATAGGTGTACTACCCCTAAACCAAGGAGTACTCGTAACCTGAGAGAGGGTAAAAGGAAAAGACAACTGAATAATCCTATCCGTTTTCTCCAGAACCGGAAACCATCCTCGAATAAATTCTTTCGAGTTCGTATCTAACCATACGATGGTTTTGTCCAATGGAAGTGGACGTTCATAGTAATACGGGGTGTCCTGGAGAAAAGGGTAAAAGTAGGAGTGGCAATGAGGTTTGCAACTCTGACAATCCAAAAGCCGGAGTTAAAGAAGGTTCGGTCAACTTGGTCACTGAGTCATAGTCTTAGGGTCGGGTCAATGGTCGCTGCCAAAGAGAGAGAGAAGAAACACTCAGCGTGCACTCTAACCTAGATCAGAATGGTCACCAATTTATCTAGTCTGGAAACCTCCCACTGTACCTCAAATTCTCCTCCAAACCTGAAAGAAGAATTAGTCGGGGTCACCCGAGGAGTAAACTAACTCATCAGTGGGAATCGGGATCCAACTCTCATCGCATGACAACGTGACGGAATCCGCTCACGTCATCACACTCCAGATGGTATGCGCATATCTGGCAAGTTTCAGTTCTTTTGAAACTCCCGATGAGATTTCTGCCCCATGCTCTTATGACCTTGACTTTGGCCAACATATCATAAGTCACATGTCAAGTTCTACCCGTCATTCTCCAGGTTAATTTAAATCCACCCGTACATACCCTTGACTTTGGCCAAAATGGCAGTACGACTGTCCCAAACCAACGCATCTATCTATGCTGCATATGAATACCCCAATAGCTACCAATCACTGTGCCTTGACTTTGGCCAACATACACAGCTTGAATACTATTGACCACCCATATGAAACGACGGAGGGCTACGAATGGTTTCTGGCGAAAACCTTTAACGTAATGAACTTGATATCGTTGAAGGAACGGATAGCTTTTAAAAATATAGTGACGAAAACCGTTGCTAAAGAGGTCACTCCCTGTGAAGGGATCTCGGCTCTTTCCCCGTAGAATGGGGTGCAGGATATTCCAAATGAATACCGCGATGCAAAGCAAAAGTAATCGGCTATAGTGAAGTTAATGCCCTGACGCAAACTTCTGTCCAAGGGGTCACTCCCGGTGAAGGGATCTCGGCCCTTGCCTCGTCGACTGAGGAGCAGGATATTCCAATGAATACCACGATGCAAAACAAAAGTAAACGTCCTTGCAATAACAGCTTTTTGAAAAGTGTTCCAACAACATCAGATTAGGTTTGTTTTTAAACTTGCATTGATCCGAATCAATGCAGTCCCATCAATTGATCACACCAAAAAGAACGAAAATATACTGATGTACGTATATGCCATCCGCATTCGCCACTGGGTCCCGTCATTACCCGTTAGGTTAGCTAACTAACGACAGAGCGGGGACTGGACTAGCGCGGATGCAAAACATATACAACATCTACTAATATATATACCAATATATTATATTCGCTCAAGGCGTGAATAAAATGCAACATCACAGAGAATGAACAGCATCACAGAAACAATACAGATATCTGGGATCCCCGGGTTTCACAGAGCCACTGCTGAAACCCGACGTTCCCCTGGTCGTGTGGATAGCCTGTGCAATGAAATCCTAGACCCCTACGGGCGCGGCAAGTCACCCGCCAAAACATGAAGCGAGGCAGTCCCCTTCAGCTCCGTGAATGGACCACCCAGCACTTCACGGAATCCGGTAACTTGGGCATCCCTCCTGGGTCAACCTGTACCCCCTACGAGTGCGGCGAATAGCCCGCCAATCCTAGAGTGAAGCCCCCTCCGTCTCAATGCCATGAGATGCGGGCTTGTTGCCCTCCAGAACCCGGCTATCCGTGCACCCCTCCGCGGGGCAATCCTAGTACAGAAAGTAAAATATACATACAACGGGTACATCGACCGCAACCAGGTCGTGCCCCTAAATAATAATACAAACAGGCAGTGACGGCAGTCCACATATCGGACGCTCGCCCCGCAAAATCAAATGTACATAATACCACCACAACTGTACTAGCATTGCATCCAGGCTATCCCTACGACCGATCCGCAACAACACAGCAAATACATAGAACATCAACGTGAAAGTCACGTTCGCAAATCCGTCTAACCGGGCTATAGCAGTTAGACAGGATTTACCGATCAAGTGACATTCACGGTCGCAGATATAATGTAAATACTGTGAAAAATGTGTTTAAAATATCCGATCGATCAAAAATTAACAAGTGGGCCCCAAAACAATACTGTAGCAGTTACAGAAAATATGGGCCCAAAATTAATGTTCCAGAAACCCAAATTTAACCCCAGAGGCCCACTGGAAAATTTCCACACACTGTTCAATAACTACGGCGGCGGAAGAGCGGCAATAAGTGGGTACTTGCCGCGCTTCCGCGCTCCGATGGGAGAATCAGTGTCTCAAATTTCTCCACTGGTCTTAGATATTCGAGCACAGTACTTTTATGCAACCTGAAAAATTTTTGGAGACTGGAAAAATTCAACAGAAACTGTCGTGGGTGTATTTGGGTTTTCGGACATTTCGATCGATCGGAACTGAAAAACACATTACACCAAGCTAGACTAAGTTAATGGCGAGGCTCTGATACCACTGTAATTGCACGGCGGCGCCCCGGCCGTCAATCCGACGGCGGAATGCGGAAGCGGTGAATAACTTAAATTTTACGGACTTAGCAAACCGGCACCACCGCGCACTAAACCCGGATCGAACCACTAACTAGTCCTAGCTAACAACAAGAAAGGGAATAGAGATATACCGACGATCCAAGTCCTCCGGTCTTCTCGTCATGGTCCCGATCTCCTGCGGAAAGTCCTGCCTCCTCCTCGTCGCCGGAAATGCACCACATCGCCTACTTTGTTTACGGGCTCCCACCTCAATGCCGAGGCAACTCGGGCACGAAGCCGGCTACTCGACGTGCCCAAGATATGCTGTAGAATATCTAGAGAAGAAGTCTCATTTGGGGTTTTTGGAGCTTTGCCATTTTTGTGGAGGAAGAAGAACTTAGAGAGAGGTAAAGGAAAAATGTAGCATACATCAAAAAATAGTAACATTTTTCCACACCCTAAAGGAAATGAATCCCATTCCTCATCTTAGGAATGGCCGCCCCCCCCCCACCATGTGTGATTGGAGAGAGAAAGAGTAAGGTCAAGGGAGTGGGTGGAAGCAATGATGAAAAGAGATGATGAAAGAATCCAATGATCACAACCACAACCCACTCTCCAAAACAAGTAATCAACAACCATGATGGTTACTAAAAGTCAAGCCATCAAGAAGATATGAAGTTAAATGATGGGACAAGTATCATGACATGATAATATGCAAAGACCCCCTCCACAAATGCCTATTTGCAACAATGCAAATAAACCCTCCTCCACCAATCTTCGGCCAATGAACGGAACAATGGAAATTGGCCGAAACGGAAAGCAAACTGGCAACTCCAGAAAACTGGTCCCGTAATAAATTACAGGAAAACCCCGATACTGTGCATACACACCCGCATCTGTATTTCGACCGAAATACAAATGCAATGAGACAAAATCTACACTGTACTATACTAGGATCCGGCTTAAACCAAAGCCGGCTAGTAATATCTGTTCGATCCTGATCCGTGCAATACCGCACGTATCTGATCGAACCCTGCCATATAACCATACGGCCTATAGTACAAACTGTCCGATCCTGATCCGTGCAATACCGCACGTATCTGATCGGACCTTGCCATATCTCCATACGGCCTCTACAACCTTTCGCCCGAAAGCTGAGTAACTGAATGTGGGGGACTCTAAAGACTCATCAACACCTTGGTTGTGGATTTAACCACTAGCACGTTAGAGGTATAAGCCAATACATAACGGGCTACCAGGTATTGACTAAAAGGGACGTCCGTGAGCGAACTCAGCCTGACACCCTACCGAGCCTGTCAGTGACAATATCCGTGCAGTCCGGTCCGTTCGTCTATGAGTATCGCATGGCGGGCCTAGGGGGTTGGTAAAAGTCAGACCCCCAAAAGCGGTACAAGTCGTGTCGGAGTGTAGCCCAGAACACCCTGAGATACTACTGGAATACCTACCAGTAAATCTCCTTGCCTTGGCCAAGGACTTTGTGTAATGGCTCTCCTAGACACAGCACGACCTCACCCCCAATACCGGGAGAGACGAACCCCTGAAGATACGCTCACTGCCTCCATGTGGCTCGGGACTGTACCCAACTAAAACCTGTTTGCACGACTCCTTTGAGCCGTGGTAGGGTAGTAATCAAAGTACAGTGGGAACTCACACGAGACAAATGACGATCCCCAGGTCGATGAACTAACCTGCACACATGTCACCAGGGAACTGCCATCTGACGTCTGGTATATGACCAACTAGCATATTCCCGGCGAGTCCTGTCCGGTGTACTCATAACCCAATGAGCACCTGTATACATCTTAGGTGATCCAACTGACACCAGTGGCTTGTGAGACCGGCCACCGCCCCTCGTCGGGGTCTCGACTGTATACACTAGTCTACTAATGGAGTATCGATGCCCAGTCTCGAAACTCCCACGACTAGGGACCTTTTAAGGATAAGCTTATAGACCCCAGCTCCCACTTATATGATCGCCCTCATACTGCTGGTGGTCAAGCAAGAATCCTAGGGGCTCTATCAACGTGTAATAGCGACGTGTCAGGTCACCTAAAGCAGTACACGATGATAAAGGGTAAACCAGATAGCATACTATCATCTCGAGTAAGACTGTCCTACCGGGATAGGTCCTCCCTCAATCATTGCAATCACGTACCTGTGATCCAATAATTGACTCTGAGGGCACTACCTCCAACACTAAAGACTCGTCAACACCTCGGTTGTGGATTTAACCACTAGCACGTCAGAGGTATAAGCCAATACTTAACGAGCTACCAAGTATTGACTAAAAGGGACGTCTGTGAGTGAACTCAGCCTGACAACCCTACTGAGCCTGTCAGTGACAATATCCGTGCAGTCCGGTCCGTTCGTCTATGAGTATCGCATGGCGGGCCTAGGGGGTTGGAAAAAGTCAGACCCCCAAAAGCGGTACAAGTCGTGTCGGAGTGAAGCCCAGAACACCCTGAGATACTACTGGAATACCTACCAGTAAATCTCCTTGCCTTGGCCAAGGACTTTGTGTAATGGCTCTCCTAGACACAGCACGACCTCACCCCCAATACCGGGAGAGACGAACCCCTGAAGATACGCTCACTGCCTCCATGTGGCTCGGGACTGTACCCAACTAAAACCTGTTTGCACGACTCCTTTGAGCCGTGGTAGGGTAGTAATCAAAGTACAGTGGGAACTCACACGAGACAAATGACGATCCCCAGGTTGATGAACTAACCTGCACACATGTCACCAGGGAACTGCCATCTGACGTCTGATATATGACCAACTAGCATATTCCCGGCGAGTCCTGTCCGGTGTACTCATAACCCAATGAGCACCTGTATACATCTTAGGTGATCCAACTGACACCAGTGGCTTGTGAGACCGGCCACCGCCCCTCGTCGGGGTTTCGACTGTATACACTAGTCTACTAATGGAGTATCGATGCCCAGTCTCGAAACTCCCACGACTAGGGACCTTTTAAGGATAAGCTTATAGACCCCCAGCTCCCACTTATATGATCGCCCTCATACTGCTGGTGGTCAAGCAAGAATCCTAGGGGCTCTATCAACGTGTAATAGCGACGTGTCAGGTCACCTCAAGCAGTACACGATGATAAAGGTAAACCAGATAGCATACTATCATCTCGAGTAAGACTGTCCTACCGGGATAGGTCCTCCCTCAATCATTACAATCACGTACCTGTGACCTAATAATTGACTCTGAGGGCACTATCTCCAACAATCTCCCACTTGCACTCAAGGCTAATTATTGCGATGTCGCATACTCACAGCCCGTGTGATACCGAACACCCAACTCCTCTACTGGTCAGTCTCACAAAGCTCGTTTGCGAAACTATTGCGTTCGAGGAATAGCCTCAGTGAGTGGATCCGCTTAGTTGTTTCTTTCTATGTCTCTCTATATCTCAAGTTCGCGGAGAAAGCCATCTCCCGAAATGAGCAATACCTGTCTCAGAATATGTCTGGATGTCTGATGGGACCTAGCTCATAAATGAACTCCAAATCCAAACTTCTTAGACTGTATCGTCAACTGAACTTAATCAGTATCCTGCGCGCCATGCCTCCCTCAGTATTGCCTTGGACCACCTGTCCAAAATACTGCCCCTCATCAGAAGGAAAACTATAACTCTGAGAACCTCCTTGTCGTCCATGTCACCTTGGAAGCCTGGAATGATAACTGTCTCCTGAATGAGGCTGTCGTTATCATCTCCCTAGAACATCCACTTATGTTCTAAAACTGCTTCCGACTGTTTCTCCAGGATTGGATTAATGTCAACTTATTGCATCTAGTGCAAGAACAACATCTGGTGTGGTACTTGACATCTCACGATTGACTCAATTGCCTGAGCAAGTGATCTGCCAATCATGCCCGTCCCTCTCCCCTTTAGTCTGTAAGACACCTTTGGAGAGGGTGACTCCATTACCTGCAGGTACACTACCGTGCCAGGAGTCGTCCATCCTAAATACTCTTAGAATGCTGTCAAGTACCCTGATTGGGAAACCACCCAAATCTAGATCTAAGACCATAGATCTAGTAACCAGTATGTCTGATATAAAATCCATTTCCATTGTGGAGAAACAACTGTGTGACGACCAAAGTATAACCGATCGTAGTGTAGGAGTTTCTTTTCCTACTCTGTGTATATCATCCAAATACCAGGATATCACACCCTACTACCTTCTCAACAGATCCATCCTCTATTCTGATGAAGTCAAAACCCATGACTGTCACGTCAGAAATAGATGATCTATCTCCGCTACTTCTGCTCTAGTCTATAAATAGACAGAAGCAACCTGTCCACCAATGCTTCCGCTGCTCCCACTGACTACGACAACCCTCTGGCAGAGTCATATAGACGCACACTTCTAAAACTGGTTTAGAACGACGCTATACTCATCCTCCCGCCGGGTCTCGAAACCTGGAACAACAGCAATGGCAATTGTGGGTAAACAAGAACTTCCCTGTCACCGTCCTTGAGGCTACCGGAGTACCTCTCGGGTGCCTGAAGTTACCCACCGTATCTGCGGAGTGGCCAATGGAATGTCAATCCAGATTGAATCTTTAGGTTCCTTATCAAATCTTCAGTAATCGTTTGTGGTTCTGGAATCACTTCCAGTTCTACCATACTCCCACTACTGTTTTCTGAAAAAATCCATTTTTAATAAAACTGTGGCGAGTCTAGAACAATATTGCTATTGTTCATCCAGATAGTAGAAAATCAACCCTCGTCATAGCCTGGGTCAACCCACAAACAGCCATTACAGAAACGTGCCTTGAGTTGTCCAGTGTCTGGTTTTAATCATAAACCGGACAACTCCCCGTACCTTAACAACGTTAAGATATGAACTGTTCTATATCCAATATAGAAACAGAGGCACTGATTTAATTGAACCAGATTCAAATCATGCAGCTGTCTCCAGTGCATGTCAACTTAATGGAAGGAGGCCGATCAGCGTTACTCAACTTAGGAATACTTCCAATTATGAGTAATCTGAAAGAGAAGCAAGATCTCTTAATCATTACTGTCAACTGAATACCATTGACAAGTATCTACATCTTCGATCACTTTGAAGAATCCCGATACTTGCTACACCTGGTTCTCTACTCTATTCAAATACCTATAACTTCTCAACATTCAGACCATGTGTTTCCACGAAACACCTGTCTAAAAACTAGAGAAGTCATAAATAAACCGAATATAGTGCGAGGACCAACCCCTCTGTCCTAATGGACACTGGACAACATACAATACACTGTATAAGTCCCTTGAGTCTGACAACTCATTCCCTGTGTGTTGTAGGTTGAAAACTGTACCTTTGGTTATGAAGAATTACACCGCTGTTTAATGCTCCTTACCTAACCATCCGCTGATATAGGTAAATATCATAGACATAATTTCAAAAAGGTATATCTCACTCTATGAAAATAGACGTACAGATACATCGATT
Source organism: Agapanthus africanus (assembly GCA_030015575.1). Lineage (NCBI taxonomy): Eukaryota > Viridiplantae > Streptophyta > Magnoliopsida > Asparagales > Amaryllidaceae > Agapanthus > Agapanthus africanus. The sequence continues at coordinate 385,784,508 of JASDDO010000019.1, read as the reverse complement.
TGAAATTGGTGCATAACGGCGGATATTCAAAACCAAATACTTGCCGTCCGGCAAATAACCCAGGTGACTTCCTCAAATATCACCGATTACAACGAATCCCGATATAATGAGGACAATCACCTAATTCCCAATAGCTTACTCCCACTCATCATCTGTAAAACCATACAGATGTGAGAATCATACTTGGTAAATACATACCCTGGAGCAAGTGTCTAATCGGGAAATCAGTTTTCCTTTAACTGTGCACAGTGAAACTGAAACATTGAAATGTTTCGATGGGGTATCCTGGTATTCTTAGTAATGCCTCTTCCAGATTCACGACTGTAACCGTATAATTCTTTGCCACCTCTCCAAATCCCTTCATATGTCTTTAGTCTTTACCTTCTGTACACCCCTTTAGGCCAAATGGTTTTCTTCCTTCCCTACCGTTCGGCACCAGCCTATGGTTTAGAAGAAGACTATCCAATAAGCATAATGGGTGTACTGTCCCAATCCTAGGAACACTCGCAATGCGAGAGAAGGTGAAGATAAAAGACACCCGAATAAACCTTATTCCTATTTCTCCTGAACCAGAATCCATCCCCGAACTGGAACCAGTTCCATTCGAGTTCGTATATAACCATACGATGGAGTATCCAAATAAACTGTGGATCTTCGTAGTGATACGGAGTGTCCTGGAGAAATACAAAGGTGATGTGGGAGTGGTAACGAAATATTTGGTTTGGTCGTGAATATCTGTTGCAATTTACTTTGCCCTCTTACTAATCCCTTGCTTTGTCTGAACTTAATACCTTCTGCACACCATCGTTATGCTAATTGGTTTTCTTCATTCCCTACCGGTCGGCACCAGCCTAAGGTTTGGAAGAAGACAATCCAATTTGCGTAATAGGTGTACTACCCCTAAACCAAGGAGTACTCGTAACCTGAGAGAGGGTAAAAGGAAAAGACAACTGAATAATCCTATCCGTTTTCTCCAGAACCGGAAACCATCCTCGAATAAATTCTTTCGAGTTCGTATCTAACCATACGATGGTTTTGTCCAATGGAAGTGGACGTTCGTAGTAAAACGGGGTGTCCTGGAGAAAAGGGTAAAAGTAGGAGTGGCAATGAGGTTTGCAACTCTGACAATCCAAAAGCCGGTGTTTAAGAAGGTTCGGTCAACTTGGTCACTGAGTCAAAGTCTTAGGGTCGGGTCAATGGTCGCTGCCAAAGAGAGAGAGAAAAGAAACACTCAGCGTGCACTCTAACCTAGATCAGAATGGTCATCAATTTATCTAATCTGGAAACCTCCCACTGTACCTCAAATTCTCCTCCAAACCTGAAAGAAGAATTAGTCGGGGTCACCCGAGGAGTAAACTAACTCATCAGTGGGAATCGGGATCCAACTCTCATCGCATGACAACGTGACGGAATCCGCTCACGCTACCACACTCCAGAAGGTATGCGCATATCTGGCAAGTTTCAGTTCTTTTGAAACTCCCGATGTGATTTCTGCCCCATGCTCTTATGACCTTGACTTTGGCCAACAAATCATAAGTCACATGTCAAGTTCTACCCGTCATTCTCCAGGTTGATTCGAATCCACCCGCACAAGCCCTTGACTTTGGCCAACAAGGCTATACGACTGTCCCAAACCAACGCATCTATCTATGCTGCATATGAATAACCAACAGCTACCAAACACTGTGCCTTGACTTTGGCCAACAAACACAGCTTGAATACTATTGACTACCCATATGAAACGACGGAGGGCTACGAATGGTTTCTGGCGAAAACCTTTAACGTAAAGAACTTGATATCGTTGAAGGAACTGATAGCTTTTTGAAAATATAGTGACGAAAACCGTTGCTAAAGAGGTCACTCCCGGTGAAGGGATCTCGGCTCTTTCCCCGTAGAATGGGGTGCAGGATATTCTAACTGAATACCACGGTGCAAAGCAAAAGTAGTCGGCTATAGTGAAGTTAATGCCCTGACGCAAACTTCTGTCCAAGGGGTCACTCCCGGTGAAGGGATCTCGGCCCTTGCCTCGTCGACTGAAGAGCAGGATATTCCAAATGAATACCACGATGCTAAACAAAAGTGAACGTCCTTGCAATAACAGCTTTTTGAAAAGTGTTCCAACAACATCAGATTAGGTTTGTTTTTAACTTGCATTGATCCGAATCAATGCAGTCCCATCAATTGATCACACCACAAAGAACGAAAATATACTGATGTACGTATATGCCATCCGCATTCGCCACTGGGTCCCGTCATTACCCGTTAGGTTAGCTAACTAACGACAGAGCGGGGACTGGGCTAGCGCGGATGCAAAACATATACAACATCTACTAATATATATACCAATATATTATATTTCGCTCAAGGCGTGAATAAAATGCAACATCACAGAAAAGTACAGCATCACAGAAACAATACAGATATCTGGGATCCCCGGGTTTCACAGAGCCACTGCTGAAACCCGACGTTCCCCTGGTCGTGTGGATAGCCTGTGCAATGAAATCCTAGACCCCTACGGGCGCGGCAAGTTACCCGCCAAAACCTGAAGCGAGGCAGCCCCCTTCAGCAACGTGAATGGACCACCCAGCACTTCACGGAATCCGGTAACTTGGGCACCCCTCCTGGGTCAACCTGTACCCCCTACGAGTGCGGCGAATAGCCCGCCAATCCTAGAGTGAAGCCCCCTCCGTCTCAATGCCATGAGATGCGGGCTTGTTGCCCTCCAGAACCCGGCTATCCGTGCACCCCTCCGCGGGGCAATCCTAGTACAGAAAGTAAAATATACATACAACGGGTACATCGACCGCAACCAGGTCGTGCCCCAAAATAATAATACAATCAGGCAGTGACGGCAGTCCACATGTCGGACGCTCGCCCCGCAATATCAAATGTACATAATACAACAGAACTGTACTAGCATTGCATCCAGGCTATCCCCCACAACCGATCCGCAACATCACAGCAAAAACAAAACATCAACGTGAAAGTCACGTTCGCAAATCCGTCTAACCGGGCTATAGCAGTTAGACCGGATTTACCGATCAAGTGACATTCACGGTCGCAGATATAATGTAAATACTGTGAAAAATGTGTTTAAAATTTTCCGATTGATCAAACTTAACAAGTGGGCCCCCAAACCAATACTGCAGCACTCACAGAAAAACTGGGCCCAATTTTAATATTCCAAAACCCATATTTTAAGCCCAGAAGGCCTCTGTAAAAAATTGGTGAAGTGATCTCCACAGTGCGCGGCGAAAGGGCGGCGGGAAGGTGGTTTTCGCGGCGGTTCCGCGCTCCCACTGTGGAGTTACTTCGTCGAATTTTTACAGAGCTCTTAGATTTTCCAGTACATCAATATTTTACAACCTGAAAAATTTTTCGACACCAAAAATTTCCAACAGAAAACTGATGTGGGCAAATACGGGTTTTTGGACATTTCGATCGATCGGAACTAAAAAACACATTACAAAAAGCTAGACTAAGTTAATGGCGAGGCTCTGATACCACTGTAAGTGCACGGCGGCGCCCCGGCCGTCAATCCGACGCCGGAATGCGGAAGCGGTGAAAAACTTTAATTTTGCGGACTTAGCAAACCGGCACCACCGCGCACTAAACACCCGGATCGTAACCATTAACAAGTCTAAGCTAACTAGAAGATGGGTTAGAGATATACCGACGATCCAAGTCCTCCGGTCTTCTCGTCATGGTCCCGATCTCCTGCGGAAAAGTCCCGTCTCCTCCTCGTCGCCGGAAGTGCACCACATCGCCTGCTTTATTTACGGGCTCCCACCTCAATGCCGAGGCAACTCGGGCACGAAGCCGGCTACTCGACGTGCCCAAGATTTGCTGTAGAATGTTTAGTAGAACTTGTGTCTCACTTTTGGGGTTATCGGAATCACCCTTTTGGTGGAGGGATGATACAAGAACAATGTGGAGGAACTTTGGGGATTTTGGGAACATGAAATGAACAAAAACCCCACACCCAAAAACTTGGACAGCCCCTATAGGGAAGTGGCCGGCCATTCCAATGAGGGTGAGTGAGAATGAGGGAGAGTATGATAGAAAAGGAGAGAGCCATCCCATAATGCAATGGAGAGAGAGAAGGCTATCATGCCAAAAAGGAAATGATCACAACAACAAACCCACACTCAACACCACCATCATCACCTCCCAAAGTCCAACCATGATGAGAAAAGAAAAGTCAATGATGGTGCACATCATGAAAACCATCATGATGCTACAATAAGCAAAGACCCCCTCCACAAAAGCCTATTTGCAACAATGCAAATAAACCCTCCTCCACCAAACTTCGGCCAATGAACGGAACAAAGGAAATTGGCCGAAACGGAAAGCAAACTGGCAACTCCAAAAACTGGTCCCGTAATAAATTACAGGAAAACCCCGATACTGTGCATACACACCCGCATCTGTATTCCGACCGAAATACAAATGCAATGAGACAAAATCTCCACTGTACTATACTAGGATCCGGCTTATACCAAAACCGGCTAGTAATATCTGTTCGATCCTGATCCGTGCAATACCGCACGTATCTGATCGAACCCTGCCATATAACCATACGGCCTATAGTACAAACTGTCCGATCCTGATCCGTGCAATACCGCACGTATCTGATCGGACCTTGCCATATCTCCATACGGCCTCTACAACCTTTCGCCCGAAAGCTGAGTAACTGAATGTGGGGGACTCTAAAGACTCGTCAACACCTCGGTTGTGGATTTAACCACTAGCACGTCAGAGGTATAAGCCAATACGTAACGGGCTACCAAGTATTGACTAAAAGGGACGTCTGTGAGTGAACTCAGCCTGACAACCCTACTGAGCCTGTCAGTGACAATATCCGTGCAGTCCGGTCCGTTCGTCTATGAGTATCGCATGGCGGGCCTAGGGGGTTGGAAAAAGTCAGACCCCCAAAAGCGGTACAAGTCGTGTCGGAGTGAAGCCCAGAACACCCTGAGATACTACTGGAATACCTACCAGTAAATCTCCTTGCCTTGGCCAAGGACTTTGTGTAATGGCTCTCCTAGACACAGCACGACCTCACCCCCAATACCGGGAGAGACGAACCCCTGAAGATACGCTCACTGCCTCCATGTGGCTCGGGACTGTACCCAACTAAAACCTGTTTGCACGACTCCTTTGAGCCGTGGTAGGGTAGTAATCAAAGTACAGTGGGAACTCACACGAGACAAATGACGATCCCCAGGTCGATGAACTAACCTGCACACATGTCACCAGGGAACTGCCATCTGACGTCTGATATATGACCAACTAGCATATTCCCGGCGAGTCCTGTCCGGTGTACTCATAACCCAATGAGCACCTGTATACATCTTAGGTGATCCAACTGACACCAGTGGCTTGTGAGACCGGCCACCGCCCCTCGTCGGGGTCTCGACTGTATACACTAGTCTACTAATGGAGTATCGATGCCCAGTCTCGAAACTCCCACGACTAGGGACCTTTTAAGGATAAGCTTATAGACCCCCAGCTCCCACTTATATGATCGCCCTCATACTGCTGGTGGTCAAGAAAGAATCCTAGGGGCTCTATCAACGTGTAATAGCGACGTGTCAGGTCACCTCAAGCAGTACACGATGATAAAGGTAAACCAGATAGCATACTATCATCTCGAGTAAGACTGTCCTACCGGGATAGGTCCTCCCTCAATCATTACAATCACGTACCTGTGACCTAATAATTGACTCTGAGGGCACTATCTCCAACACACAGCGCCCAAGGTGCTGCCCCCACACATCTTTTGGATGCCTTTTCCCCCTCTTTCTTTTATATATATACATATATACATATATATATATACATATGTATACATATTTACATACACACATACTCTACGACACTGTCCCTGTTAGAAAAAAATTTCTAACGGGGCGCTGCCCCGCACCCCGTAAGGGGGCTGCTAGCCCCCTTGACCCCCAGCCCGCTATCCGGGTAGCGGGACCCCCTTCAAAACACAACACGCGTACACTGCACATCGAGTTCGCATGACCAGTTTAACCTGTCAATCGGAGGTTCCCTCGCTCCAAAGGCGAGGGGTAATTAACGGCAGCTTAGTCCGCGGCTGCCGGAGATTCGGATCCCCACAATCAATAAACCCCCGCCTACCCTAGGCAGGGGGAATCTGTAGTACGCTTGACAAGCGCGCGCGTATTCCCATCTCAATGGGGTGACGGAAAACACCCTACACCACACATTTTTTTAATTAAATTCTTTTAATCTTTAAGAAGCCCAAAAGTCTACACGTGCACTACACGTAATAGGATAAGTTACAGAATAAACAAATAGGTCCATAAGTCAAGACGAAATGACGGGGACACGTGGCAAGGAGACGCGGACCGACTCGGGCTGGCAACTCGCTCGACTCGGCCGGCGCCGCCGGTCTGACTCAGCCAAAACCCTAATTTTCTTTGCCTTTTGCGACCTTTGAACTCCTCCCATAACCCCTGTATTATTTAAATTCCCTGCACATTTACAGAGCAAATTAAAACACACATTTAATCCATTTTAATACAAAATTTTAATACACCCTTTCATTACCCTAAACCCTAATTTTTCCTATAAATACCACACCTAAAATCACCCCTCCTCACTCCCAAATCCCTGCCCAAACTCTCAAGAAAATTCCCAAGTCTTTTGTGTGCAAGTGGAGTTAGCAAAGGGCGAAACTCCGACGAACTTCCGACGACAATCCGAGGAGATTCCGACGACAAAACGATGCACCGGCACCTCCTACCACTTCTTCCTTCTCCCTTCTTGTCAAATAACCCGTAAGTCCCTACTTCTTCCTCTTTTCTTTATTCTAAAAACATTTAAAACTAAAACCCGACGGAAGTAGAGTTAATCCGACTTCCGATTCAGTTTTCCTTAAAAAGTTCTATTTTTCTTAAACACAATAATACCAAACTCTTATGTTATGACCATTAAATATTAACTAAGATAATATAACAAGTTTGACATCAAAATAATAATCGTAGCAAGTTTTATTCCACTTTTACATTAAAATACCCTTATGTTTCATTTCGACATACTTGAAATTTCTAAACTGTATTACCTTAGAAAACTCATAAATTAATGACCTACCTCCTCACAACACTCATATGTAATATAGCACGATGGAATTTGGGAATATAGATCTGGGAAAAATACGACTTTACACATAATCACCTCCGACTTATAAAAACCTTTTTCTACAAGATGTGTATTTCAATAAATCTTTGCAAATGCGCCTCTCCAACCCATTTCGGGGAACCCGTTCAGGATGGTGTGGATTATCGCACATCCTCGGACTTAGTAGAGCGAGATGCAGACCTCCGCAAGGAGCATACGATCTCAAAAGATTTAAAATACAATTTTCTTTAGAAAATGTGATTTCTATTATAAATAAAACTTATATTTTTAATAAATAAATATATGTATAATTAATATCAAAATATCTATTTTTAATATTTATAATATTCCACATTTCCAAAATTCAAGAAAAATATCTCATTTACAAGAAAATACCATACAATTCCAACATTACAAATAAATACCATATATTATGAAATTATGTTTTATTCACTAGAAATGTCACATTAAGAAAATATACATCAATGAAAACTTTAAAGATGATAATAAAATACTTGAGGTGTATTTTGAAAATTATACAAAATTATTCTTACATAAAACCCCCTCAAGTTATACTAAATTACAATAAGGACCCTAGTAAATATAGATTTAAGTGGGACCAGTCTCTTGAGCCTCAGGGAGCCGGAGATATGGGTGCTTGCCTATTTAAGGTAGAAAACTTAACAAATGGTGTTATCAACACGGTAATTGTCTTTGAAAAAGACATAAATCCTGTCATCCATGTGCAGCAGTTATCGATAACACCAAAACATAATTCAGGATTCAAATTCTTTTCTAATTGTCTGACTTGGACTGAGTCTCAATATAATCAATCTGACATGAATATGATTCAAGTATCAAACTTCAATACAACATGGATCTATGAATCCGTCTATTCAATCTATATCAAACTACATTGACTGAACCGAACCATGGATATATTCCATTTACATGATCATCCATTATATCCGTTCCATTACTGATATCATGGTTTCGGCAAGTCATCCATCTATATACAATATACAATTCAAACAATACATCAATACAATCAAGACATCGCGGGGTTTATAAGGGATAGATTGGTACGGAAAGTGTTAAAAGTGGCATGAGACTGTAACCATAATACACCTAATCTGAATTCAATTGCCGTTGTACCGTGGCTGAACGGTTCTTTGTGCTCCATATACCTTAGTCTCCGGAATAGTGAGACTCCTCTCGTATACACTGGCATTCTTCTGTACCAAGCTACAAACAACAGCGTTAACATTAAATACAACATTATAACAATATACTCTCTATTCTGTCTATTCCATTCTTGACTATTTATGGGACTTACCGAGCCATTTTTTCGCTGACGACATTCTTTTTCTTCTTCTTTAGAATGTCGTCAGGTGATTCGGACTCACTAGAGATCAAGCCCACCAGCGAGGATTTGGACCAGCTAGCTTTCGACCCGGAGCTCTAGTTACCTGTACATTTCATTTCAGTATTTTCCATTTCTGTTATGCCACTGTTTAGGCAATGCTTTCCATTCCATGTATTCACTTTCAGATGTATTGTAAAAAAAATGTCAATAAATAAAGTTGTTGTTCAATTATATCTATTGTCTGTCTCTTGTGCATTTTACTTATATTGCTTAGATACGCTTAGCGTATTTACTTCAGAGTAAATGCGTAGCGGCCTCGTCGCGTCCTCTGCCCGTACACTGGGAAGCGGGGCGTGACACTTGCCAAAACCATAGTATAAGTTGTTCATGTAAACGGTTCAGATGTAAACTGATAGTCATGGAGTCAAGTTCAAAATATACCTATGGTTCGGTCCAGTCAAGTCATGTTGCATGTTTGTATTGTTCGGTATTCATGTTCAAGTTCAAGTGTTCATGCTGATATATTGGATTCATGTTGCATTAGATATATGGTTGGATTCATATTTGGATTGTATTCAGATTAGATTGAGACTCGGATTGAGTCGGACACTTAACAGATTGAGTCCTGAATTAGGTTTAGGAGTTATCGGTAACTGCTGCACATGGACTGCTGGATTTGTGACTTTTTCTAAGCCAATTACTATTGATAACCCCGTTTTAGTTTTCTACCTTAAATAGGCAAGCACCCACTTTCTCCGGATCCCTGAAGCTCAAGAGAATGGTTCCCGCTTAAACTTATATTTACTAGGGTCCTTAATGTAAATTAATATAACTTGAGGGGGTTTTATGAAAAATATTTTACATATACTTCCAAAATAATTCTCAAGTATTTATTTATATTTTTTAGGGTTTTCATGGATGTAATTATTTTAAAAGTGAGGTATTCTAGTAAATAAATACCTACCTTGAATAATACAAGGCATTTTAGTGTAAAGTTGACTTGTATGGATTCTTGATGGTATTTTCATGAAACTTGTAATTCTTTTCCTTTATTTAGAAAAACATGGAATTTATTATATATTTAAAATAGATGGTTTGATAATATTTATATATAATTATTAAAAATAAAATTTATTTATTAAATAGAAAATCACGTTTTTTCTTAAAAATTGCATTAAAATTTCCATTGAGATCGTATGCTCCGTGTGGAGGCCTGCATCTCACTCTACTAATCCTGAGGATGTGCGATAACCCGCACTATCCCGATCGGGTTCCCTAAAATGGGTTGTAGAGATATAATTGCAAGGAATGTAATTATACAATTTAAAGAAATGTGGCTTTTAATAGTTTATGATATTTTGATGTAAAAGTCGTATTTGCCACAAAATTGTTATTCAAAGGAATCGTGCTATGAAAGGTTCGTGTTTGTGATAGGTAGGTCATTACCTCATGAGGTTTTCTAAAGGTAATCTAAGCAAGAATGATTAAACGTTGTCATTTGTAACTTCATGGTATTTAAGCGTAAAAGCTTAATAAAAGTTATTTCACATGAAATTTTAAAATGAAACTTGTTTCTAAAAATTATTTAATGTTTAACAAGCAAGATGTAATGGTATAGTTAAGTGATTCTTAAGAGAAAATTGAAATTTAAAAGAGAATAGAATTAAGGATCGGTATAACTCCACTTACCGACGTGATTTGAAAAGAGAACGTTTTAAGTTAAGAAGAGAAGGAGAGAAGTGGGAATTACAAGTTAAAAAGATAGAAGGGAGGTTGAGGAGAGGAATGATGGCCTTCTTGTAATCGTGGGGTCACCGGAAGTGCTTCGAATCCTTGCCGGAAAAGGAACTTGGGCTAACTCCACTTGTACTCTTCTTTGACTTGGAAATTTTTGAGAATTTTTTACAATAGATTTCAAAATGAGGAGGGCTAGGGGATGATATTGTATTTATAAGATAAAATTAGGGTTTTGAGAATTGAAGAGAGAATTAAAATTTATTAAAGTTTGGATTAAAGGGTGGATTTAAGTTCTCTGTTAAATTATAGAGAAATCAAACAGCATGGGGGTAGTGGGGGTAGGCCAAAAGAACAAGTGTGCAGAGTTTGGGGACCATTACCTACGGTCCAACCGTCGGCGCCGATCGTTTTCCCGGTCTCGTCTGCCCATGTGGTGAGATGAGGGGTGGGATTTGGGCCACGTGTTCAAGGCTGTATAAATACCATTTTGCACATGTTTATTTTATCTGACTTTTCATTTTTACGTGTATTGCACGTGTAAACTCTTGGGCTTCCAAAAAGTTTAAAAGAAAAATCATTAAAATAATATGTGGCTGATGGGATTCGAACACAGGGGCTACGTCACAGCAGTGCAAAGCTTTACCAATAAGCTACAAGTTATTTCTTGCTATTCTTAAACAATTTTAATTTATAACTTGCGCTCAGACTTGAAACTCTACTTTGTACATTAATTTGAAAATTTTTGTAGAATGAAGTTGGAGTCGTTACACCTGTTGATACTGGTCCTCGACCCAATTTTTGAAGACGTAGCAATCTTCAATTGGGTAGCTCACCATTCTGTTGTAGGAGCAGTAATTTGGATTATTGACGTCACCGGGTTGCGGTGGACCCCATGGGTCCGGCAATGTGATGAGTTTGTTATGCACTGCCAATTCGAATAGTCTCCTCGTCTTATCACGGGGAAATGAGTAAGGGCGTCCTAGTCTTTCCTCCAAGGATGGGCGCGGACGCGTATTGTTTTGGCGAGCAGCCGGTTTTGGGCTGCTCGGTTGTTGTTGCATGTTGGCAACGAAGGCCGCTTTCCCTTTACCCTTATTATTTCGAGGGTCCTTATTTAAGGAGGAAGGCTCGTGGCCCATTTGGTCCATTTTGGCCAGTTTATCATCAGAGCCGTGAAGGTCGTTGGTTTGAAGAATGTCATGAACTGGGCCACAGTAGTTTGAGGATCTAGGGTCCCGATGAACATGCCCACGGTAGGGGATTCTTCAATGCGCTGTTCGCACATAGACCATAGGTTCCACCACCAGATCATGCATTGGACTCAAGTTTTTCCTAGCCTTACCCTGGCATTGATTAATTCCGTAATTGGAGTGCACTCACTTGTGCTGGCGAAACGCTGTGTGAACATCAGCTCCATCTCTGTGAATATTTTTATGGAGTCATTTGGGAGCTCCGAGTACCATTCAAAGGCCATTTCTGACAGGCTGCCAACGAACTGGCGCAGCAACAGTTTGTCGTTACCTCCAGTGTTGCCGCACAGAACTCTGAACTGCTCGACATGCTGGTGAGGATTGCCTGTCCCTTTGTACATATGGAACTTGGGGATCGTATATCCCGACGGGTACTTGATTTGGACATACCAACCTGGATACGGTCGCCCAGTTCTGACGATTTGGCCAGCAGCTTCATGGGCTTGATGGGCTCTTATTTGCTGAGCGATGTAGTCATCTAGGGCCGCCTTGGAGTTTGTTTCCTCCATAGCTGCCGGTAAGGCTGGAAAAGGATTTGATGTTTCCCCTCTGTCATCCTCGATGATTATCGGCGGATCTTCAGCTAGGGGTTTTGGTTAGATCATCATTCCAACCATGTCCTGAAACAAGAGCGACATCTGCTTTATGTTAGTAGCTTGTTCGGCAGCTTCTTTATTTTTTCTTTCAAGCACCCTTCGCAGGAACTCTGTATCGGTCTCCGTTTACCGCCGAATTCTCCGTAGTTGAATTTGGCGGCAGATGCTATTTGGGTTTATCCGTCCACCTCTCCAAAGATACCAAGTTGATTTATGGTACCGTATATCGGAGGTTTGGACAGATGCGGCCGTTGTAGCAGACTTCGTCAGATTCCCCCTCGTTTGCTAGGGTTTTTTATTGTGGGGACGCTCTTACCTGCAGGCGCAAGCCCCTGCAGTTAATTACGTTACCGCATCACGGTAACCACTTTCTCCGGCTCCGGAAGTTCACTTTGTAAGTCCACGTTGCGACCCCCGGTTCTTACAGGGAGGCGGAAACGGTATAAAAAACAAATTTTTAGCGCATGGGGCAACATGGACTAACAAAGTCGGGATCTTTTCCTAAACTAAAGCTAGCAAACAAGCTAAAGAGAGTTAGGTACTCGGAAAGATGGTTATACCTAAACTTGAACTCCTTCTTCTTGAAACCTTGTAGAGGTTGATGGTTCTCTTCTCGTCGCCTTCTTCCGTCGAAGATGGATCCACCTGAGGGTTCAACCTTCGGGCTCTTTCTCGAACTTTGAGTGAACTAGAATCTCCGGCTTGCTAAACCCTTGATCCTAGAGTGAGTAGAGAGTGTCTAAGGGGTGCTTTTCTTTTAAGGAGAGGGATTCTCAACACATGAGAAGGATTCTCCTTTGGCTAGAGGAAGAAGAAGATGAAGTGAGGAGAGAGAATGATTATGATAGAATGAGCTCTTTTCTTTTGCAACCATAACTAAAAGAAAAGGAATTATCTAATTAATAATAATAATTGAAATGAGAATAGTTGATGGTTGTTTTGGAATGACCACTATCATACTTTCAATAAATGAGTGTAAGCATGAATCAAGGAGTATCCTTTCAAAGCATGATGGTGGTCAACATTCAACCATGGTCAACAAGTCAACCATGGTCAACAAGTCAAAAAAATCAACCATAACAAAATTTCATTTAATTACTATTATTAATTGATATTTCATAAATCTATTAGGGTTTGGAAAATGACGACTGTCAACTGTGCATACGCACCCGTTCCGAAACCCTAATGAAATACCTCATCCTCCGCCTCAAGCAACTATGCATACACACCTGCATTCTCGTTCCGAGGAACAAGAATACCAAGATATAAAAGCAACCCCAAAACATATACCAGTATCTGGCTCAAACCAGAGCCCGCCAGTATAATCCGTCCGGACTCCAAACGTGCACAAGTGCGCGGATGAGAACGAACCCTGCCGCAAAACCATGCGACCTCTACTCTGTTTTGCCCAGAGGCGAATACCCTCTGTGTGGGACTCTAAAGACTCGACACTACGCTGGCAGTGGGTTTAACCACAGACCGCAAGCGGCACTAGCTGTGCGTAACGGTTCCCAGGTAGATGCCGACAAGAAGGCTGACGAGGTGAACCCCATCTGAACTCCTACTGAGTCTGAATGTGACATTCTCCGTACAGTCCGGTCTGTTCGTCTGATACATCGCATGTCGGGCCTAGGGGGCGGTAAAACGTCAGTCCCCCAATAGCGGTACAAGTCGTGTCGGAGTGAAGCCCAAAACACCCTGAGATAACACTGGAAGCCTACCAGTATATCTCGCTTGCCCTGGCCAGGGACTACTCGTGTAATGGCTCTCCTAGACACTGCGCGATGTCAACCCCCAATACCGGGAGAGACGAATCCTGTCTAACCGTCACTGCCTCCAAGTGCTTCAGGACTGCACCCAACCACTACCTGTTTGCACGACTCCTTTGAGCCGTGGTAGGGTAGTAGTCAAAGTACAGTGGGAACACACTCGAGGCGAAGTGCCAGTGTCAAGTCAGCGGACTAAGCTGTACTCATGTCACCTGGGAACTGATAACTGACGATAGGTATAATACCAACCTGTCAGTTCCCGACGAGTCATGTCCAGTGTACTCGTAACCCAACGAGCACCCGTATACTATCTCCAGTACGACGTACTGATGGCTGTGGGACAGACCATCTCCCACACTGGGATGAGAAGCGCATACGCCAGTCTACTCCGGAGTATCGATGCCCTGTCTCGATAGTCCTGCGACTAGGGACCTGTATAAGGATGTGCTTATAGACTACCCAGCCCCCACTAGTGTGACTGCCATCACAACGCTGGTAATCAAGCAAAGATCCTAAGGGCTCCACTAATGCGTATAGGTGATATCGCAAAATAAACACATGTACACATTGAAGTAGAAACAAACCAAGTAGCATACTACTATATTGAGCAAGATTGTTTATACAAGGTGAATATCCCAAGCTTCCATTAAGTAATATACAAACTAGTATGATACAGTAATGGCCTCTAGGGCATATACACTAACAATCTCCCACTTGCACTAAGGCCATGTACTGGCGTATCGAAGACCTATCATCTCGATCAGCCACTCGAACTGAGTCTGGGGTAGGGCCTTGGTGAATGGATCTGCAGTGTTTTCTTCTGAAGCAACCCTCCGAACTTCGATCTCCTTGCGATCCACGATCTCCCTGATCAGGTGATACCGCCTCAAGATGTGCCTGGATCTCTGATGGGACCTGGGTTCCTTCGCTAAAGCTATAGCCCCGTTGTTGTCGCAATACAGAGGTATTGGGTCAACAATGGACGGAACCACCTGAAGTTCTTTCAAGAACTTCCTTATCTAGACAGCTTCTTTTGCGGCATCAGATGCAGCGATGTATTCCGCTTCCATCGTCGAGTCTGCAACGGTTTCCTGTTTGGAACTCTTCCAACACACCGCCCCTCCATTGAGGGTAAAGACAAAACCCGACATGGACTTGGAATCATCCTTGTCACTCTGGAAGCTGGAGTCAGCAAAGGCCTCGATCTGGAGGTCTTTTCCGCCATACACCAAGAACATCTCCTTAGTCCTTCTTAGGTACTTGAGAATGTTCTTTACTGCTATCCAGTGTTTCTCCCCAGGGTTTGACTGATACCGGCTTACTACACTCAGTGCATAAGCTACATCCGGTCTGGTACACAACATCGCATACATTATAGAGCCTACCGCAGAAGCGTAGGGTATAATAGACATGCGATCCCTCTCCAAATCAGTCTTGGCAGACATCTCTTTAGAGAGGGTGATCCCGTGACAAGCCGGTAGGTTACCGCGCTTGGAATCTTCCATACTGAATCTTTTCAGTACGGTGTCGATGTACCTGGACTGTGAAAGTCCTAATATCCTCTTGGATCTATCACGATGGATCCGGATCCCCAGGATGTACGAAGCATCACCCAGGTCTTTCATGGAGAACCTTTGTGACAAGAACCCTTTGACAGATTGTAGCATAGGAACGTCATTTCCTATTAAGAGAATGTCATCCACGTATAAAACGAGGAATACTACAGTTCTCGCTACAAATCTACTATAGATGCATGGTTCATCTGGATTTTTGATAAAGCCAAATTCCTTGACCGTCTCATCAAAATAGATGTTCCAACTCCGCGATGCCTGCTTTAGTCCATAAATGGACTTAAGCAACTTGCACACCTTTTCGCTGCTCCCACTCTGAATGAAACCCTCTGGCTGATCCATATAGACACACTCCTCTAAATTTCCATTTAGAAAAGCAGTTTTTACGTCCATCTGCCAAATCTCATAATCGTGGAAGGCAGCAATGGCAAGAAGGATCCGAATGGATTTCAGCATAGCCACTGGAGAAAAGGTTTCGTCATAGTCCAAGCCAGGTCTTTGACGGAAACCCTTTGCTACAAGTCTAGCTTTATAGGTCTCAACCTGTCCATCTACACCAATCTTCCTTTTGAAGATCCACTTGCATCCTACGGGTTTTACCCCGTCTGGAGCAATGTCCAACGTCCATACTTTGTTGGTGTACATGGACTCCATTTCGGTCCGCATTGCATCCAGCCATTTTACCGAGTCAATGCTCTGAACGGCCTGCTGGAAGCTAGTTGGCTCATCATAGTCTATGATGCAATCCTCTCTATCCCCGTCTATGAGAAAACCGTAGTATCTCTCGGGCGGATGAGACTGCCTACTACTCCTGCGGAGTGGCGTAGGAATGTCCTGTTATTTCGAACCCTCTGGTTCCACTAAGCTTTCAGTAATAGTCTGAGGTTCTGGAATTTCTTCCAGTTCTACTGTGCTCCCACTTATCTGGTTTTCCAAAAACTCAGTTTCCAAGAAGTAGGCATGACGAGAAACAAGAACTTTTTGTTCCTCTTCACAGTAGAAGAAATATCCCTTGGAGTTCTTTGGATATCCCACAAACTTGCACTGTACTGAGCGTGCCTCGAGCTTGTCCGCATGCTGCTTTTTAACAAAAGCTGGACATCCCCAAGTCTTAATGTGACTGAGATGGGGCCTCTTCCCACACCACATCTCATATGGTGTAGTAGGCACAGTCTTAGTAGGAACTCGGTTCAAAAGGTACGCAGCTGATTCTAGCGCATACCCCCAGAATGATCGCGGTAACTCAGCGTTACTCATCATGGACCGTACCATATCCAATAGGGTTCGGTTCCGTCTCTCCGATACACCGTTGTGTTGCGGAGTGTATGGAGGAGTAAGCTGAGAGAGAATTCCATTCTCTTTTAAGTAATTCAGGAACTCGGCACTTAAGTATTCTCCACCTTGATCCGATCTTAGAATCTTGATACTTTTGCCGGTCTATTTTTCCACTTCATTCTTATATTCCTGGAACTTTTCAAAAGCTTCGGACTTATGTTTCATTAAGAAGACATAACCGTATCTTGAAAAATCATCCGTAAAAGTAATGAAGTAAGAATAACCGCTTCGCGCATGTGTAGACATTGAACCGCACACATCGCTGTGTACGAGTCCCAAGAGCTCGCTCGCTCTTACTCCGTGTCCAGTGAACGGAGTCTTTGTCATCTTTCCTTTGAGACAGGATTGACAAGTGGCATATGATTGATATTCGAACGGATCCAAATATCCTTCTTTATGTAACTTAGTCAACCTTCTCTCATTGATGTGACCCAGTCTACAATGCCATAAGAAAGTCTGATTGATATCTGGAGACTTTCTTTTGTGTGTATTCTGGACATTGAAAATCTGTGGTTGGTTTAATACGTATATACCATTGCTCAGTGTACCTGACCCAATCAGAACTTGATTAAGGTGAATGTTTACAACATTACTTACAAACGCAAATTCATAACCTTCTTTAGAAACCAAAGATACAGAAATGATATTACAAGTTGCGTTGGGTACAAAAAAGCAATTACGCAAAACCAAAACATGCCCATCTGACATTCTCAGGTGATAGTCCCCCACGGCTTTAGCATCCATGCTAGCTCCGTTCGCAACTCTGAGGGTCATGTCACCTGCCTTCAAAAACCTACGGTTTCTCAACGCCTGCAAAGAATTACAGATATGAGATCCTGATCCGGTATCCAATACCCAGGAAGTAGAGTTTATAGAAAGACAGTTCTCAATAACATACACACCTGAAGCTGAAGCCGCAACCTGCTTCAGTTCCTGTGTCCTAGCCTTCCAAGCCCTGCAATCTTTCTTCCAGTGTCCACTCTTATGACAATAGAAGCATTCTTCCTTTCCAACAAGCTTCCCCGCAATCTTTGTTGCCTTTTCCTTTCCCTTCACACCCACTTTACTAACACCGCCTCTTGGTTTGGCGGGGGCTTTCTTCATCTTTCCCTTGGCTTTCGCCTTGGACCTAGAGGAAGAAGATCCTCCTACAAACAAAACGGGTGTTTCCCTACCCTTCTGTAGGGTGCCCTCTGCGCTCCTCAGCATGTTGAGGAGTTCTGAAAGTTCAACTTCCTTTTCTTGTAAGTTGAAGTTCAGTATAAACTGGGCGTAAGTGGGTGGAAGGGACTGGAGAACTAAGTCCGTATAGAGTTCACTATCCAACGTGGTCCCAAGTTCCGCGAGCTCCTCAATGTAGCCAATCATCTTAAGCACGTGGTCCGCTACCGATGATCCGACGGCCAACTTTGCCGAAAATAACTTCTTCGACACTTCGTATCTTGCGATACGAGACTGCTCTCCATACAGTTCTTTTGTATGAAGAAATATGGATTCCAAGTCCATATTCTCGTGCCTCCTCTGGTGATCGTTGTCCATAGAGGCAAGCACGAGGCACTTGGCCTTCGCTCAATCAATCTCCCAAGTCTTACGGATTTCCTTATCCGCGACGCTGGAGGTGGGACCTGGGACGGGGGGAGCTTTGGTGGTAAGAAGATACCCCAGCTTGTCGTAAGTGATTGCCATTTTGACATTCCTTAGCCAATCTTTGTAGTTTGGCCCTGTCAGTATGTTTTTATCTAGAAGTAACTTAAGTCCAGTCATTTCGATTTGGTCGCTGCAGGGGGAGAGAAGAAACACTTAGCACGATGCTCTTGCAAGTTTAGAATGGTTTTTAATTTGTCTAAACAGGATGGCTCCCACTGTCTCTCGAATCCCTCCTCAAACCACAAAGGAAGAATTAGCCGGGATCAATCCCACCGCACAATACTTGCTTAACCGTTCAGCCAGGCCACTGTCGGTACTTCGAGGGAGGTTTTCCAACGCTTTTGCGAAGTTCCTTAATTTAAGAACCTCTTTTCCCTGGGGGCGTAGCCCCGCTAACACCTTTCTAGGCACCTACTAGGTTTATAGCATTGATCGTTTAGTGAGAAATTTACCGAGGAGTAGCATATACTCACAGTAGGATCGGGATCCAAATATCATCGCGTGACGAAACTGAAGGAATCCTACCAGAATCATCACACTCCAAATGGTATGCAAATCTAGCAAGTTTCAGTACTTATGAAACTCCCGATGTGGATTTTTGCCCCATGCTCTTATGACCTTGACTTTGGCCAACAAATCATAAGTCACATGTCAAGTTCTTCCCGTCGTTCTCCAGGTTAATTTGAATCCACCCGTACATACCCTTGACTTTGGCCAACAAGGCAGTACGACTGTTCCAAATCAACTCATCTATCTATGCTGCACATGAATATCCAATAGCTACCAATCACTATGCCTTGACTTTGGCCAACAAACACAGCTTGAATACTATTGACTATTCATGTGAAACAACGGAGGGCTACGAATGGTTTTGGTAAAACCGTGAACGTAGTGAACTTGATATAATCGATGGAACGAGATAGCTTTTAGAAGGAGTGGCTCAAGCTCCGCATTTAAAAGTTAGTTTTGAAAAGAACCGAGTGGTTTTTCGAAAGTGTTCCAACGACTTTAACTTGGTTTATTATCTTGCATTAGTTCTTTTAATGCGTGATATTCTTGCATTAGTTCTTTTAATGCGTCCCATCAATTAATCCTACCATTGCAGAAAACAACCAAAATATGACGTACGCTTATGCCATTCGCATTCGCCACGGGGTCCCGTCATCACTCGTTAGGTTACTTAACTAACGACAGAGCGGGGGCTGGGCTAGCGCGGCTGTAAAACATAAGCAACGCCTAAATATAAAGCAATGATAGACATTACAGATCACAGATGAATACATTGGATATACTAGCAATCCGCAATCCGTTCGAGCCTGCAATGAAAAACGGATTACACGGTCGCGGTGAATAGCAAATACCCCACCCAAGACCCCTACGGGTGCGGCAAACTACCCGCCAAGAACCCGGTAGTTTGTGCACCCCTCCATGGGTCTATCCTAGGAGCAAAAACAGTAAAAAGAATTATACAATGACGGCTACAACCCCGACCCGGTTGTGCGGCCATACAAATAATATTATTACATCAATTTACATTTACAAATGAATGAAAGAAAAACAAAAGCTCATCTCACATCCACCCCGGCTATTCACCCGCGACAGTCCAACACATTCATATACACATTCCAATATCAAACACAGATCACAGAGATGTATAACCCCAACTAATCGACTTATAGCGATTAGCCGACATTCAATACATGCAAACATCACAGATATATCCATCATAGTCAAAGTGCAGTGAAGTTCGGAAAAAAAATACGGAATTATAGGACCCCAAAAGTAAATTTCTGTTCTGGAAAATCTGGGCACTTATAACATATTTTAAAAATCCCAAAACCAACACAGAGACACACTGCATGAAACCCGATCACCAGAAGACTCCAAACGGCGGCGGATCCGCGGCGCTAAGAATAGGTGAGGCCGCGGATCCGCGGCGGTTTGAATGAATTAGGGGATCGTTTTTCTTGGGTGTTCACACAAAACCCTGAGCCGAATTTAGGTGTATAACAAATCTTGTTTTGACCAGAAAAAATTTTAACAGAAACTAGGGTTTTGCAAAAGTTTGGTTTTTGGATTTTTTCGGTTCCGAACTTCGTTACACTTCACTACCAAGCTAGTTTAAGTTTAGTTAGGCTCTGATACCACTGTAAGTCCACGTTGCGACCCCCGGTTCTTACGAGGAGGCGGAAACGGTATAAAAAACAAATTTTTAGCGCATGGGGCAACATGGACTAACAAAGTCGGGATCTTTTCCTAAACTAAAGCTAGCAAACAAGCTAAAGAGAGTTAGCTACTCGGAAAGATGGTTATACCTAAACTTGAACTCCTTCTTCTTGAAACCTTGTAGAGGTTGATGGTTCTCTTCTCGTCGCCTTCTTCCGTCGAAGATGGATCCACCTGAGGGTTCAACCTTCGGGCTCTTTCTCGAACTTTGAGTGAACTAGAATCTCCGGCTTGCTAAACCCTTGATCCTAGAGTGAGTAGAGAGTGTCTAAGGGGTGCTTTTCTTTTAAGGAGAGGGATTCTCAACACATGAGAAGGATTCTCCTTTGGCTAGAGGAAGAAGAAGATGAAGTGAGGAGAGAGAATGATTATGATAGAATGAGCTCTTTTCTTTTGCAACCATAACTAAAAGAAAAGGAATTATCTAATTAATAATAATAATTGAAATGAGAATAGTTGATGGTTGTTTTGGAATGACCACTATCATACTTTCAATAAATGAGTGTAAGCATGAATCAAGGAGTATCCTTTCAAAGCATGATGGTGGTCAACATTCAACCATGGTCAACAAGTCAACCATGGTCAACAAGTCAACCATAACAAAATTTCATTTAATTACTATTATTAATTGATATTTCATAAATCTATTAGGGTTTGGAAAATGACGACTGTCAACTGTGCATACGCACCCGTTCCGAAACCCTAATGAAATACCTCATCCTCTGCCTCAAGCAACTGTGCATACACATCTGCATTCTCGTTCCGAGGAACAAGAATACCAAGATATAAAAGCAACCCCAAAACATATACCAGTATCTGGCTCAAACCAGAGCCCGCCAGTATAATCCGTCCGGACTCCAAACGTGCACAAGTGCGCGGATGAGAACGAACCCTGCCGCAAAACCATGCGACCTCTACTCTGTTTTGCCCAGAGGCGAATACCCTCTGTGTGGGACTCTAAAGACTCGACACTACGTGTCACGACCCGAAAGTACGGAACATGACCGGCACTTAGACTACGAACGTCTCAAGGCGTACGTATGCTAAGTAAGCCGAAACCCAGAAATCTAAACCAAGAGAAGTAGTAGAGTGTAGGAAAAACCATATGTGAATCAACCTGTAGCAACATAATATACAACGCCTAAAGGCGAGGATCGCAACAGAAAAGGGAACTCCAACCAGCATGAAATCCATAGAATATAACGCGCGACTCTATGGTCGAAAGAATAAACATCTCTGGTCTCTATCTCAAATAAGTACATGTTTGGTTGATGGAATTCTAGATACAACTGAATATAATATACAATGTATAATGATGGGTAAGATACAATAAACCCACCTACTAGCAAGTCACCCGAAAGGTACAGTGCCCGCGAAGCCGTAATGAAATCCGTACGGCAACACCTGCATGAAACTGGGGCACAACGGGGGTGAGTTGCCAACTCGTGAGTAGAAAAAGATCTACGAACAGAAAATCGCATGTATGACGCAACCTAGGTCATACGATCATAATATATAATCCTCAATTATATAACCAGTAATCTCTAACCCAAATGTAATCCCATATGTCCATGTCAGTGCATCAGGTAACAATGTATCATATAAATGATGTATGAATGCATAAAACAGAATGCATGTACTGAAGAAAACTGCTTTCATAATTTGTGAGATTTCTGTATTTTTAAAATGAGGTATCATAAATGAAATCAGCATAAACAGTGCCTAGCATCGGCACAAAACATAAGTCTCAGTATCTCGATACCTCTGTATCACAATCTCTGTACCTCAATATCTCGAAATCTCAATGTCTCAATCACAAAATCCAGGGCGTCGTCAGTCCAGATCGACCCCTACCATCCATCTCATGACTACGACGGTATCCTCCGGATATCCGACGTGTCGGGTAATATCACCGGTAGGTAGTGCTCCCCTGCACAGGCTCAACGCCATCATCTGCGATCTTCTTGCCCCGGGGTACCGCACCGGGTCCACCATGTACCCGCAATCGGTCTCATCCGCCTCCTCGATTCGGGTTTCACATGTCACTCTCAGCACCGAGAAAACACATGGTGAACGCACTGAAATATCATATCAAGGGTAACCGGGTTTTTAAAACATTTACATGATCTCTTTGAAATACCCACGGTTCCCAAATCCAGAAATAACATAGAAACAACATATCTCAATGCGTATAATCAGGAAGCATGATGTATGTGACATATAAATAGAATGCAAGTGTAACTGTATATCCTGCAACATGGAATAATAGTATGCACATACAAGGGTCATATCCTGATGCAATAATACTACTGTGTAGTGACATGGCAATTACCGATGAAGATGTGTGTGAACTGGCAAGTAAGTGTATGTGGAACATACGCATCATCGGTAATGGTGCTGGTGTCCTAACAGCATGATATCAATAATAGAATATGAATCATAACAGTATACGATGCAGAGAAACAATAATAATATGCAGGAGCTGAAATACTGAACACCATGATCGCTAAACTGCATCTAATGTCATAAAGGTCATATAGCTATGCCAACAATAAGGCTGAGCTAATAAGCTAACTGCGGGTAAGGAAAACCGCCTAACCTCTGAGTCGATACATATAAATATATATATAGTCGGTGATCCCGCCTCGATCATATCACATCCGATACCGTATCCCTATAATCGGTTATTCCCAAGTCAAATAGGCGGATCAAACATCAAAATATAGCTCGTACGTAAATCCGTCGTACGGCCTCCCAAATCTGGGTACGGGTCAATATCACATTTGTCATATCATTCATCGAGTATTCTCTTTATCAATTATCATCATCTAGGTACTGACCTATGTCTAGTACAATACTAACATCATTACTACAATCAAGATCTAACTACTGGTCGACAATCCCGTATAAATCGATATCATCAGCACATATCATCTCAAGGAGTATACCCTGCCCAAGGCGGCCTATTATAAATATCCTGTCATATCATATCATATCTCGTATCATAATCACATGTCGATCATTTACATATTTATATCACTATTCCTATGGCATCATTATCCCAAAATCTGCTAAGGCATCAAAACTTCTCTCGAATATGAATTTTACCATATCACCGATATCATACACCAGATCAACTCATCGACTCATATCAATCCCAGGTATCATCCTCAAATCCGTAATAAGCATATAAACCCAACCCATGTGAACACATATCCATAACGAATTCCATAACCATATATGAAGTGAGGATGTTTGCAAGTATGAATGTGTGAGTATGTATGTGTAGTGCACCCACTACCCTAAGGTTCCGTAACCAAAATCATCCAAGTCCACCAATTCCCATTTAAACATCAATAATTAATCCCAACGACAATATTATTTATAGGTGTGTATACGCATCCGTATACACCACCTCGGACTGCGGGGGTGCTATACGCCATCCACCCGACTTCTCCCCGTAGATATAAATCTACTCACCTAGTTATGTGTTCCGGTGCCGATGTCGTCATTTGCGTCTCCAACGCCTCGATGTCACGTGAGTACCTACAAGAATATCACATGCTAAAACACATAAAAATCACATCGGAAACCAAAATGGTGCACACTACGCCCATAGGTAAAAACCTGTGACCTTGTGGGCAAAAACAGCCAATATCCACTGTCGTCGACGTCCGAACGCCACCCGACAGATACGAATCATCGAATATCAAAATCCATACGAAAACACGTCGTAAATCATACGCCAACTCACGAAAATGAACCCAGATTTTATCCTAACAGGAACCAGTCAAAACTAGACATGCCGGGGGTCAATTTTACATGAAAAAGGGCCTTTGCACGCAAAACGAGGCATTTTTATACAGGTCTGGCCGCAAATTGCGGCCAGAATGAGGTAATTTGCGGCCGTAGTTTTGAATTAGTGGCTAAGGCTTTTGGTAGGGGTTCCAGGGTGCCTGCACAGCTCACTGACATGTCTACTTTTCTCTAGGAGGCCCCGGGTGAAAGCAGATTTCAGAAAAGCCTCAAAATCGACAAAAACGGTAAAATACGCCAAGTCGAATAACTCTGGTAAATACTTGGATTTTAGAGTAATATTGGTTACAATGGTCTCAAAAGTATCTAATAAGGTTATACTAACGATCAAAACCAATACTAGGTCAAGTTTCACTCAAAATTGCCTAAACTAGCACAATATCATACTAAAACAGTAAACTTTCAGATATTACACCAGAACTGAGCAAGAACTGAGTTGGGATGCGAGATTATACCTCGAGGGGGTCCTAGGAGGAAGGAGAATGGAAGATGAAGGAAGGAGGAGTGTTGTGCTGATGGGGAGATGCTCCATTGCTCCAAAGATGATGAAGTAGTTGATGCTGATGCTGTTTTCTTCAGCTGCTGCTTGCAACTCTCTCTCTCTTTTGGTTTTCTTTCTTTCTTTTCTTTTCCATGTGTTGCAGTAGCAGAAGTGTTGGGCTGTTGCTTATGAGGTTGGGGGTGTGTGGTGCTGAAGCTGCCGTGTTGGGGTTGAAATGTGGCTGATCTGTTGCCAGGAAATGGGGCTGAATTTGTGCTGAAGTAGCAACTGATGTGAGTGTGTAGGTGGCTGAAGTCCATCATTGTAGGCTGAAAAGATGATGATGAGAGTATAGGTGTGGGGCTATGGTTCTAGGGTGGTGGCTGAAGTTAGGCAGATATTGGCTGATGCAATGATGGTGCTGCTGATTGGTAGTAAAAGTCAGCCATTGTGCTGCTGATTGGTAGCAAAAGTCACCCATTAGGGGCTGAAAAAGATGATGGGAGAGTGTTATCAGCTAGGGGGCTGATAAGTCTCGATGGGGGGGGTGTTTGGTCAGCAATGGGGGGCTGAAATGTGTTAGGGGCTGATGTATATCAGTTATGGAGCTGATGTAACTGTTGATGTGAGAGAATGGGGGCTGATATGGTATATCAGGAGCTGATGTAAGGCTGTTGCAATGTTTCAGCACCTGCTACTGGTGGTTTTCCTTAAGGGGGTGTTATGTTGTGGGGAGAGATGTGAGAGAGGGTAACAAAACACAAGGAATAATGAAATGGGATGGATCATGGCACGTCCTAACCATCTCTCTCTTTCTCCAAAACAATGCTCACAAGACACCAAGCCACCATGGCTCA
Organism: Agapanthus africanus; assembly: GCA_030015575.1. NCBI lineage: Eukaryota > Viridiplantae > Streptophyta > Magnoliopsida > Asparagales > Amaryllidaceae > Agapanthus > Agapanthus africanus. The sequence goes on along the minus strand of JASDDO010000019.1, from coordinate 385,758,708 downwards.
CTTCTCCCTACACAGTCGACATAACCCCAGCTCTAATCAAATGGTTCAACCCACCATTGTCACCTAAACATGGTCCAACCCTAGGCTACCATGACCAAAACAAGAAACAGGTGTAGAAAATGTCATGTGCACATTTTTGCACAAAAAGCCAAAAATCCACTTAGCGATTGTCAATCGCGATTTACACCAAAATAACATATACGTAACCATAAAAGCTTAAAAATGACATACTTCCACAAAATACCCTATTTTAGAATTTCCAAAATTTTCTCCGGAATTTTCACCGTTTATCGGTATTTAATTACACCGACTATTAAAATATTCATTAAAAATTATGAAAATTCCCAAAAATAATATTTTTTTTTTTTGAAATGTTACACTACGCTGGCAGTGGGTTTAACCACAGACCGCAAGCGGCACTAGCTGTGCGTAATGGTCCCCAGGTAGATGCCGACAAGAAGGCTGACGAGGTGAACCCCATCTGAACTCCTACTGAGTCTGAATGTGACATTCTCCGTACAGTCCGGTCTGTTCGTCTGATACATCGCATGTCGGGCCTAGGGGGCGGTAAAACGTCAGTCCCCCAATAGCGGTACAAGTCGTGTCGGAGTGAAGCCCAAAACACCCTGAGATAACACTGGAAGCCTACCAGTATATCTCGCTTGCCCTGGCCAGGGACTACTCGTGTAATGGCTCTCCTAGACACTGCGCGATGTCAACCCCCAATACCGGGAGAGACGAATCCTGTCTAACCGTCACTGCCTCCAAGTGCTTCGGGACTGCACCCAACCACTACCTGTTTGCACGACTCTTTTGAGCCGTGGTAGGGTAGTAGTCAAAGTACAGTGGGAACACACTCGAGGCGAAGTGCCAGTGTCAAGTCAGCGGACTAAGCTGTACTCATGTCACCTGGGAACTGATAACTGACGATAGGTATAATACCAACCTTTCAGTTCCCGACGAGTCCTGTCCAGTGTACTCGTAACCCAACGAGCACCCGTATACTATCTCCAGTACGACGTACTGATGGCTGTGGGACAGACCATCTCCCACACTGGGATGAGAAGCGCATACGCCAGTCTACTCCGGAGTATCGATGCCCTGTCTCGATAGTCCTGTGACTAGGGACCTATATAAGGATGTGCTTATAGACTACCCAGCCCCCACTAGTGTGACTGCCATCACAACGCTGGTAATCAAGCAAAGATCCTAAGGGCTCCACTAATGCGTATAGGTGATATCGCAAAATAAACACATGTACACATTGAAGTAGAAACAAACCAAGTAGCATACTACTATATTGAGCAAGATTGTTTATACAAGGTGAATATCCCAAGCTTCCATTAAGTAATATACAAACTAGTATGATACAGTAATGGCCTCTAGGGCATACACACTAACACACTTCGTGTCGTGTGTGTTTGTTTTATTTTTGGTTGCCCGTGGATTGTATACGGAGACTAATTTGTGTCGTCGCCCGTAGGGAGCGATTAGTCCAAATCCGTATATTTTGGATTTTTATTTAAGGATCGTTAATCTAGTTTGAGATTAAGATCAACTTAAATTTTTATTAAAGATACGTTAGTCCAATTTTAGACTAAGATCTATTTAACAGGGTTTTAGGATCATTCAGATCCAACAAAAGAGCATTTAGGCTCTATTATTTTAGTTTAAGGACGTTACGGTTCGTTTTTAGTTTAAGGACGTTGCGGTCCGCAGATCACCATTTTTGAGGTGAGGGGTTAGTTTAAGAACGTTTCGGTCCGTAGCTAGTTTAAGGACGTTGTGGTCCGTATTAGGATGTGCCCATCGGTTTGGGAGTGCACCAAAGAGTTGTTGGTTGTCAGGACCCACCACCTCTCTGAAGACGTTGAAGAATTACAACGACATATATCATAGGTGTGGAGAGCTGTATCCTTGAACCAAATTCCAGATTGTAGAGAGATGTGGGATGAATATCCGTCGGAAGATCATTAGTGAGAGATCATCAGGCTAAGATTGGGTTTCTGTAATACCCAGGAGTGCTAAGCACTTAGATGCAAAGAGTGCTCACGTGTATATCGCATGAGGCGCTACAATAGTGCTAAGCACTAACTTTTGTGGTGCTCACGTGTGCTTCACATGAGGTGCTCCAATAGTTCTAAGCACTAACTTTTCCCGGTGCTCACGTGTGTTTCACGTGAGGCGCTATATAATTTGGCCTTGAGTGCTCACATTCTTTTCATGTGAACCGCCGAGTTCTTTTGGAAATTTAATCTCTGCTGATGTTTCTCTGTTAATGGTATTTTGATCACCAAGATCATTATTTTGAGGATCTTGAATCGGGTTCTTTAAGAAACTGAGTTCTTGATTTGAACTTCATCTTCTCCGTGAGGTTAAACCTCTTTCAATGGTGTTTTGACCATTAAGGATCACCAAAATCATTATTTTGAGGCTCTTGAATCAACTTTGAGTTCTTGATTTAAAGAAACTACGTTCTTGATTTGAACTCCATCTTCTCCGAGAGATTAAATCTCTGTTAATAGTATTTCGACCATTAACGATCACCAAGATCATTATTTTGAGGACCTTGAATCGGGTTCTTTAAAGAACTGAGTTCTTGATTTGAAGAAACTATATTCTTGATTTGAACTCCATCTTCTCCGAGAGATTAAATCTCTGTTAATGGTATTTCGTCCATTAACGATCACCAAGATCATTATTTTGAGGACCTTGAATCGGGTTCCTTAAAGAACGGAGTTCTTGAGTTGAAGAAACTATGTTCTTGATTTGAACTCCATCTTCTCAGAGAGATTAAATCTCTCTTAATGGTATTTCGACCATTAACGATGACCAAGATCATTATTATGAGGATCTTGAATCGAGTCCTTTATAGTACTAAGTTCTTGATTTGAAGAAACTAAGTTCTTGATTTGAACTCCATCTTCTTCCTTTTCAAATTTGTTCTTCCATGAATCTTTGATTCTCAAGAACAAGATCTTCCCGATGAGAATTAAATTCTCAACTTGTGGGAGATTTGTCTTGCGGATCTCAGATCTATAGAAAAAACTAAGTTCTTTATGAAAGTTAAACTCTTGGTTTGAGAATTAAATTCTCTTTTGTTTTGTGTGAGCTTTTGGGAGTCTTCTGTATATTTTTTTAGAAGCTTATGGGGTGGTCTCCTCTTCTTTGGATTTAACCTCCTTGCTCCTATTTATAGGAGAAGAGAAAAAATCAGTTTGTTGAAAGAATCTCTCATTGAGAGATCTTGATTGATTTCATGATCTTTTAGATCAATCGGTGAATTTTATCCACCATTGGATTTTTAATCCAAAGGCTTTCTGTTTAACAGAAAAGATTTCTTGTTTGTTTAACAAGATTATGAATATTTTGTTAGTTATAACAAGTTAGAATTTTATTCTATCAAATCTTTTTAGTTTAACAAGATCAGAAATATATTTTCTTAATATAGATATCTTGTTAACATAGAATTTTATTCTTGTCATGTGAATATTTTGTTAGTTTAACAAGGTTAAGAAAATATTTTCCTATGATAGAATTTTATTCTATCATATGATCACCGCTGGATTTTTTATCCAAGGGTTCTCTGTTTAACAGAGAAGATCTTTCTAGTTTGAGGAAGATCAAGAAAATATTTCCCAAATAGAATTTAATTCTAAAATTTGATAGAAGCATTTTAAATTGGGATGCTCACATGCTTTACATATGAGCGGCAAGAGAACTCACGTGTTTAACACGTGACCCTTGCTGTTGGTTTTAGCCTGTTTATGTTCAGCGCTCATATGCTTTGCATATGAATGCTCACGAGTTTAACATGTGAGGCATGTTTGGCCATTGGTTATTTATGTTCAGCGCTCATATGCTTTGCATATGAGTGTTCACGTGTCTTACACGTGAGGTCTGTTTGGCCTTTAGTTATTTTCTTTCGGCGCTTATATGCTTTGCATATAAGCGCTCACATGTTTTACGTGTGAGGCCTATTTGGGCCTTAGTTATTTTCTTTCAGCAAGCGTTCACGTGTTTAACACATGATATCCAACCGTGAACTCTTTTCCTCTTTCTTCTCTCCCCTTTTTTTATAAGGGTTATGAAGGAACAAATAGCTCTTGGCCGAAAATTTTGGCGGAACAAATGCCCCTCACTGCTTTGCCCACGTAAATATGTACGTGGGTGAAGTAGTGCAGAGTTATGCATGGCCATAGAATTGAGGGCTTAGGAGACAAGTTTAGAGTCCTTGTAGTTTAAGACTTTTTTCATCTTCATAAGCCGTAAGGGTCACAAGAAGGGGGGTTTTCTCTCTACAAGTCGAGAGGATCTCATAGGTGCATATTCTCCCTAAAAATCATAAGGATTTCTAAGCGTTCATCGCCTCCGTGAGTCATAAGCATCTCACTCAGGTATTTTTCCTTACAAATCGTGAGGATCCTTAAGTAGCTTCTTTATTTCATTGGCGAATGTGGCTTTGGCAAATGTGGCCCATAGATAGTCCATCTTGACCTCCTTGTAGGGAAACGAGGGCTTAGGAAACAGGTTTTGATCTGCTGCCTATGACTTTTCAACTTCATGAGCCATAAGGGTCTCATAAAGACCTTTTTCCCTACGAGTCGAGAGGATCCCGTGGGTGTATTTTCTCCTTAGGAGTCGTGGGGACTCCTAAGTGTGTTTTCTCTTGAGAGTCGTAAAGATCTCACAGGAGAATTTTTCCCTTTACAAGTCGAGAGGACTCGTAAGTGGGTTTTTCCCTCCTTGTCAATATTAGACTTTGGAGAGTGTGTCTCGTGGATAGTATACAATAGTCCATCTTGGACCTACTTGCAGGGCCCCAGTGCTTAGGAAACAGGTCCTTATCCCCGTTGCCTAAGGTTTTTCCCTACGAGTCGAGAAGTTCTCTCATGAACATTATTTTCCCCACGAGTCGAGACGAATCAAGAAGTTCTCGCAAGGATGTCCTAACGTCACAGTTAACTACTGCTAATAGAATTCCTTTAGGGTCTATGTGTAGGGTTCCTAGGCACTCTAATGAGGTCTCACAAGGCATCAACCATGCCAATTTCAAAAATTACAAGTGCCGAGAAACCCTAATATGGATCGTTAAGTAGATGTCTAGGCGAAAGATGCAACTAGTAAACTGCTTTACTAAGAGAACGGAAATACAACCTTTGTAGATCCGGTCCACCACCTCCATAGCTCCGCAATGAAGTCTCCTCGCTGTCCAAATGGAAACCCGGGCTCTAGCGTCGGCTTCATCGGAGAAATGGACGGGCAAGGTCGTCGGCTTCGTGCCGAAGATGATCTACGTCGAGGCATCACTAGATCAAGCTCCCTACTTCACCAAGTCATGAAACTTATGAAGAGAACACCCTATACTACTTGGCAAAAGGTAGAGGATGATGAAATAGGAAGTGGGTTCACTTTAGAATTGGATTTCTCACTCTTTTCATCAAGTTGCCATTAATGGAGGCAAGCTTCTTCATGTGAAGAAGAAGAAGAAGAAGAAGATGAAAATGTTATGATAAGTTATTTTCAAATAGAAAAGAATATGAATACTTATCATATCCAAACCATGGTTTAGTGTAGATATTTAACTAAGGTTAGATGGAGTGGTTAGGGTTAAGCATGAGACAAAATGGTCACTTAGTCAAAGCTTCATGAAGCTTCAAGATGCAAACAAAGAAAGCCACCATTTTTCTCATTATGCCATTTAATTTCCAAAAAGAATAAATAAATATGTAAATGAATAAGAAAAGAAAACCCTAACCATTTATATAACCATGGTTTAATCTTTACACAAACCCAGGTTAACATGTATCATCAAACATGATACAATCATTTGCACAAAAAGTATATCACATATACAACTTGTACATCCAAGTGAGAAAATCCATTTAAAGTGAACCAATACTAGTTAATGCAAAGTAATATATCAAATATATAATTATGCATTAAATCATTAAATCAACACTTGATTCAATGATCCGGTCATATCGCATATAACCGACTAGTATCCTATGTATCGGCTTATCGAATCAATCCTTGATTCGATAACTAGGTTATATCGCATACAACCTTTCGATACATTCATCGCAAGAATATAATACGGTATCACATACACGCATTATTCTCGGTTCCGCACATATCTCATATGCGCTCCTATTTCGTTTCGCTTGAGCCAGGAAACCTCTGTGTAGGACTCTAAAGACTCGTCAATACGCCGGCAGCAGGTGATGATCATATCAAACACCCACAAGCCGCAAGCGGTCTGCTAAACGTAACGGCCACCCGGGTATTGAGCGATCAGAAGATCGACGAGCAAGCCCGCTCACACTCCTGTGAATCCAACCAGTAACACTTACCGTACAGTCCGGTCTGATCGTCTGATATGTCGCATATCTCGCCTAGGGGTGGTAAACGTCAGACCCCAATAGCTCGATAAGTCGTGTCGATATGAGGTCTATAACAATTCGAGAAACTACTGGTAACACTTACCAGTAAATCTCAACAACCCTGGCCAGGGATTTCCTGTTATAGCCAATCGAACACAGCGCAACATCAACCCCCTATACCGGGAGAGACGAATCCCCTCCTATCGCTCATTGCCTCCATATGATTCGGGACTGTACCCAAAAACCACCGTTTTGCACGCCCTCTTGGACGTGGTAAGGTGGAAATCAAAGCACAGTGGGAACCACACAAGACTCTATGACGATCTCGGGTCAACAGACTACTCTGTACCAGTGTCACCAGAGAACTGCCATCTGACGTAAGGTATAATACCATCGGGAGTTCTCGACGAGTCCGTCCAGTGTACCCAGTCTCCACTGAGCACCCGTATATCATCTCTGATGTCAAACACCAATGGATATGGGATCATCCATCGCCCATCTGTATGGGTCGAGAAGGTATACGCTAGTCTACTCTGGTATATCGATGCCCCGTCTCGATACACCCACGACTAGGGACTTTGAAGGATGTACTTATGGACTACCATGTCCCCACTAGTATGATCCGCATCATAGTCCAGGTAGTTAAGTACACATCCTAAGGGCTTTATCAACATGTAACAGAGAGACAATCAGTGTACACGTTAAGGTAAAGAGCAACCAGATAGCATACTATCATGTCGAGCAAGAAAGTCCTCCCTATATATATCCCAGCATCCACTACAATGTACATCCAATGTACAGTAATGGCCTCTAGGGCATACATATAACTAACAATCTCCCACTTGAACTAGGGCCATCTGATAGCAGTGGTTGTAGTATCTCATACTCAACCATCCCATAAAAGTCTCTCTCTGGGAACAGGCCTTTGTGAGTGGATCCGCTGTGTTGTCCTCTGAGTCTACTCTCCAAACCTCGATCACCCTGGAGATCAACCATCTCCATGATCAGGTGACACTGCCTTAGAATATGTCTGGATCACTAATGGGACGGGTGTTCCTTGGCACAAGCCACAACTCCATTGTCACACAATGGGAGGAACTTAGTTCATCTCATGAACCAATAAACACCCAAACATCCTCTTTGGTAGCATCTTAAGTAGCGATGTATCCTGCCTTTATCGTCTAGTATGTCACAGTATCTAGCTTGGAACTCTTCCAACATACCGTCCCTCGATTGAGGGTAAAGACAATGCCTGTGACTGACACTCAGTCGTCTTTATCACCCTGGAACACTTCCAGTGATTTTCCCCAGGATCAACTGATACCTTCTCACTACAACTAGTGAGTATCCCAATATCCAACTAGATCTATCTCATAGATCCAAAGTCCAGGATTTAGTAGGTATCACTTTGATCCTATGTGGAGAATCATTGTGATAAGCGGAGATTGATCGATCGTAGCATAGGAAACTCCTTCCCTATCAAGAATATGTCATCCACGTACTCTACGAGGATCGTCACCATACTCCCTACTACCTTTTTGTTTATACAAGGTTCATCTACCATTTTGATGATGTCAACTTCTTTGACTAATCTATCAAAATAGATGTTCCAACTCCGCGATGCCTGCTTTATCCTATAAAGCATCTTGCACACGTTTCCGCTGCTCCCACTGTCTACGAAGCCCTCTAGCTGTGTACTTATAGACGCTCTCTTCCAAAACATCATTTAGAAAAGCAGTCATGACACCCAACCACCAGATATCGTAGTCATGGTATGTAGCCGTGGCAAGTAGGATCTGGATGGACTTAAGCATATGCTACTTGAAAAGGTTTCATCATTATCCACGCCTGGTTGATGACGAAAACCTTTAACAAGTCTAGCTTTGAAAGTCTCAACTTTTCCATCTACACCAAGTAATCTTCTCAAGATATACTTGCTCCTGATGGGGATTTAACCCTTCAGATATAGCAACCAAAGTCCATACTTTGCTGGTGTACATGGATTACATCTCAGATCGCTAAGCATCCAGCCATTCTTACAGAGTCCCACTCCTGATGGCCAGCTCGAAACTAGTTGGGTCATCATCTCATGATGCAATCCTCGCTCCCACTGTCATAGAGAAATCGAAATATCTCTCAGGTGGGTGAGGAACCCTACTAGATCGGCGGAGAGGCCGAGGTTCGTTGGTAACTATTGAATCCTTTGGTTCTTTCAAATCATCAGCTGCAGTTTGTATAGCTGGAACATTTCCAGTTCTACATAACTGACCTTGCCTTGAGCTTGTCCGGATTTTGCTTTTAGACATAGCCCGGACAACCCCAAATCTTAACCAACTTAAGATATGGGCTCTTCCCTTATCATATCACATATGAAGTGGTAGGCAACTGATTTGATCGGAACCCAATTCAATAGGTATACAGCTTCTCAAGTGCATAACTCCCAAAAGGAAATAGGAAACTCAGTAGTACTCATCATAGAGCACACCATATCATATAGGGTGTGATTGCTCCGCCCCGATATACCATCGTGCTATGGTGTATACGGAGGAGTAATGCTGAGAGAGAATCTCATTCTCCTTTAGAAAAGTCCAGGAATTCCATGCACAAGTATTCTCCTCCCTGATCTCATCATAGGACATAATACTTATACCCTTATTTTGATTCTCTACTTCTAACTTATATTCTGTGAATATCTCAAAAGGTTCGGACTTGTGTTTCAACAGGAACATAGGTCTGAATCTCGAAAGATCATCAGAGAATGTAATGAAGTACAAAGAACCGGTCTTGGCATGTGTAGACAGGGGACCTTACATACATCAACATGTATCATCCCAAGAGTTTACTAACTCTTTCTCTGTTTCCAATAAACAGAGCTGGTGTCATTATATCTTTGTGACATGACTGGCAAGTTTCACAAGATGTAGATTCAAACTGATTTAAATATGCATCTTCATGTAACTTCAGCTAGTCGGGTCGCATTAATATGACCTAGTCTACAATGCCTCAAGAAGTATTCGTTCATTTCTGAACTCTTCCTCTTGTGTGTGTTCCGTATACTAAGAACTGTAGTTTGATTTAGAACATCAACGCTTTTAGATAACGTGCCTGAACCGATCAACTTTTGATATAGGAAATGTTCAAAACATTATCCAACAATACAAAATTTTATCATTTCTTTACTAATAAAGAGACTGATATGATTTTGTATATCAAGTTCGGTATCTAATAACATTCGTTCAGAATCAATGTATTGATAATACAGGATGACAGTGACCAACAGACTTGGCTGCAACACTTGCCCCGTTTTCTGTCTCATGAAACTCATCACCCGTTCTCAGTTTTCTACCTATCTGTAGCCCTATGTAACAGATTACATATCTGGGATCCTGACCCAGTATCAAATACCCAGGACGTAGAGGATAGAGAGAAACAGTTCATTGTAACGAACACACCCGAAGATGATGCATCACATGCACTTTCTTCGTTTGGGCGGCACGGGAATTCTGGTAATCCCCAATTTCCTGCTCTGTCTTATAACAATTATAAGTTGGAGCGGGACCAACGTTCCCCAGCTCAGTATAACAAGCGGGTTCGGTCAAATATCCGTTTTATTATCTTGATTAAGGCGTGACATGGTCGCTACCAGGAGAGAGAGAGAAGAAAACACTCAGCGTGCGCTCTTGCAAGAATAGATTGGTTATTATTTTATCTAATCAGGATAGCTCCCACTGCTTTTTATCAAATCTTCCTTTAAACCTAAAAAGGAAAGACTAGCCGGGATTAATTACACACTACAAGTTCGCCAATCTTTCAGCCAGGCCAGTGTCGGTACTTTGAGGGAGGTCCCCTGTGCTTTCGCACGAACCTAATTAATGTAAACCTCGTTTTCCCAGAGGCGTAACCCCGTTGACACCTTTCTAGACACCTACTTGATCGGCTAATTGTAATGTATAAAACTCTCCCAGGAGTAACTCTTACTCGCAGCGGGTATCGGGATCCAACTATCTCATAGAAGGTATGCAATCTCATTGCAAATTTCAACACTTGAAATTCCCGATAATTTTGCCCCTAGCGTCCTATGACCTTGACGCAGGCCAACAAACCATAGTGCGCTAGTCAAGTTCAACCCGTCATTTCCTGATTGAATTAAACCCACCCGCACGACCCTTGACGCAGGCCAACAAAGTCGCACGACTACCCTAATCCAATCTGCATCATATGCATAAGCAGATAAATACTAGTTAGCTACCGCACACTACGCCTTGACGCAGGCCAACAAACGTAGCACGAATACTAACTACCACTTATCTGAAATGACGGAGGGCTACGACAGGTTTTTCTGAAAACCTATTGCGTAATGAACTTGATATCGTTGTAGAATCAAATGATTTTAAAATGGAGTGCTTTTGAGGCTTTTCTAGTTTTGCTAAAGGAGTCACTCCCGGTGAAGAGATCGTCGGTCCTTTCCTTGTCGAATGAGGTGCAGGATATATCATATATATCACTGTGCAAAGCAAAAACACTTAAAAGCAATCAAAAAACAAACCGAGTGTGTAGCATCTGCCAGTTATTGCTAAAGGAGTCACTCCCGGTGAAGGGATCTCGGTCCTTTCCTCATCGAATAAGGTGCAGGATATATCACATATACCGCTGTGCAAAGCAAGAACTGTAGCTACCTGTTTTATTTTGAAATTCGATTCTACAACATCTTAGGTTTCTTTTACTTTCATTAATCTTATTAATGAAGTCCCATCATTTAAGTACCTAAACATCACAGATAAATACGACGTACACTTATGCCATCCGCATTCGCCTCGATGTCCCCTCGAGCACCGTTAGGTTAGGTAACTAACGGCAGAGCGGGGCAGGGCTAGCGCGGGTGTAAAACATAAGTAACGTCTATATAATATATCATATATACTGTATACTGTATCTATCACAGAACATTTCACATGATCACATCACAGATATAGCAGCAGAAGAATATCATATGAAATATTGGATATACTAGGACGTCCGTGTTTTCAATACGAGCCAGTATAAAACACGGATTCCACGGTCGCGATGAATAGCCAAACCCACATCCCTAGACCCCTATGCGAGCGGCAAGAAACCCTACCAATTTTAGAGTTAGGAGACCCGGACTCGACTCCTCGAGTTGGTCTCCCACTGGACTCCAGAACCCGGTTACTTGTGCTCTCCTCCTTGGGTCTATCCTAGTGCGGAAAAGTAAATAATATACAAACGGTGACATCTTCCGCTACCTGGAAGTGCCCCAATAAAAGAATATTACATACAAGTTTTTACATGAATGAAAATGAAAAACACTCATCTCACATAAAAACCCCCGGCTATTCAAACACGACGATCCAATATAACATATCCAGCAACACATAACATCACATGTCATCAACGTAAGTAAATATGCGCATCCCAATTGTCGTTGACATATAGCAACGAAACCGGCGATATCACATATTACACTTACGGTCACAGAAAAGAAAGTGTAAAACTACAACAGTTGGAATCCGCAACCTCCATAGACATCGCATGCCTAATCAAATGAATTCCTTAGACATCGCATGCCTAACAATTATAAACCCCGCATTTTAGTCTCAAAATCGAAAACTCTTTTCAATACCAAGTCAGGTAATTCAACAAGATTCCCGACATCCTGATCGAATGCTCGTCCCAAACTTCAGTAGACGGCCGCACCCCCGATACCGTCGACGAAGTGCACCAAGGCGGAACACCGCTACCGCGAGCACCCGGACGGATGCTTTCGGCGACGGGGTTCTCTTACAGTCACTTGGTCGGGGCTATGGAGCGAGGCTGTCTATTAAGTTTACCCGGCGAGTATCCGCGTACGCTACGTGATTGCAACGGACTTTTGATCGCATCAAAATTCCGTAGCAACCGATCAAGTGAGACTAAATTGCTAGATTTATAACATTCATTTAGTTATCTCATAACTATTTGTGAATTCCAATTATTGTATCCAATTCCAGATAAATAGAAAATGTTAAACTCTCCGATCGAACAATCGAACACCCAAGTTTTCCCGATATAGCTCAACACATGAAATAAGTCTAAAAACATTCAGTTCGTGCCTCAGTACCAACGGTCCAGCCGTAGAAGGGTCAAGCCAACGCCTCACATGTGGCACGCCGTACTGTCCCAAACCCGAAGGTTCAAAGGGCAGTTCAAGACGGTCACATAATCGAGTTAAGGTTTGTTGTCTTCTAGAGGGACCATCGCGTTACTTGCACTACTTAGAACGTCGTTAAACTACGGAAAAATCCAACACTTGGAAATTTCCCGACAGGGGAAAAATTGGGTATTTATATCCGGTCGAACTTTTTAACATATTCAAAAATTATCCGGAAAGCCACATAGACAAAATCTGATACTCCGATCGAAACACCGAATCCCCAAAACAACCCCAGAAAATTCAACTCTTGAAAAATATTAAAAATTCCCAGGAAAACCAGCACTGCAAATTATGAATTACTGTGCCAAAACCAATGCAAGATACGACAAAATGGCCGCGGAACCGCCGCACAAGCCATGCTTGTGCCGCAGTTCCGCCGCGTTATAGTGGAATCATGGACACGTGTTGCACAGTAATTCTTAGGATTCCCTGCTGATATTTCTGCATATTTTTAATATACAAAAATCCACAAATTTGAAAAATGTACAGAGAGCTATTTTGGGGTTAGGTTTTCAGTTCGTCCGGGTTTCAAACTTCGTCTACGCATCGCCTAAGGCTCTAGCTAGGCTCTGATACCACTGTAGGGTTCCTAGGCACTCTAATGAGGTCTCACAAGGCATCAACCATGCCAATTTCAAAAATTACAAGTGCCGAGAAACCCTAATACGGATCGTTAAGTAGATGTCTAGGCGAAAGATGCAACTAGTAAACTACTTTACTAAGAGAACGGAAATACAACCTTTGTAGATCCGGTCCTCCACCTCCATAGCTCCACAATGAAGTCTCCTCGCTGTCCAAATGGAAACCCGGGCTCTAGCGTCGGCTTCATCGGAGAAATGGACGGGCAAGGTCGTCGGCTTCGTGCCGAAAATGATCTACGTCGAGGCATCACTAGATCAAGCTCCCTACTTCACCAAGTCATGAAACTTGTGAAGAGAACACCCTATACTACTTGGCAAGAGGTATAGGATGATGAAATAGGAAGTGGGTTCACTTTAGAATTGGATTTCTCACTCTTTTCATCAAGTTGCCATTAATGGAGGCAAGCTTCTTCATGTGAAGAAGAAGAAGAAGAAGATGAAAATGTTATGATAAGTTATTTTCAAATAGAAAAGAATATGAATACTTATCATATCCAAACCATGGTTTAGTGTAGATATTTAACTAAGGTTAGATGGAGTGGTTAGGGTTAAGCATGAGACAAAATGGTCACTTAGTCAAAGCTTCATGAAGCTTCAAGATGCAAACAAAGAAAGCCACCATTTTTCTCATTATGCCATTTAATTTCCAAAAAGAATAAATAAATATGTAAATGAATAAGAAAAGAAAACCCTAACCATTTATATAACCATGGTTTAATCTTTACACAAACCCAGGTTAACATGTATCATCAAACATGATACAATCATTTGCACAAAAAGTATATCACATATACAACTTGTACATCCAAGTGAGAAAATCCATTTAAAGTGAACCAATACTAGTTAATGCAAAGTAATATATCAAATATATAATTATGCATTAAATCATTAAATCAACACTTGATTCAATGATCCGGTCATATCGCATATAACCGACTAGTATCCTATGTATCGGCTTATCGAATCAATCCTTGATTCGATAACTAGGTTATATCGCATACAACCTTTCGATACATTCATCGCGAGAATATAATACGGTATCACATACACGCATTATTCTCGGTCCCGCACATATCTCATATGCGCTCCTATTTCGTTTCGCTTGAGCCAGGAAACCTCTGTGTAGGACTCTAAAGACTCGTCAATACGCCGGCAGCAGGTGATGATCATATCAAACACCCACAAGCCGCAAGCGGTCTGCTAAACGTAATGGCCACCCGGGTATTGAGCGATCAGAAGATCGACGAGCAAGCCCGCTCACACTCCTGTGAATCCAACCAGTAACACTTACCGTACAGTCCGGTCTGATCGTCTGATATGTCGCATATCTCGCCTAGGGGTGGTAAACGTCAGACCCCAATAGCTCGATAAGTCGTGTCGATATGAGGTCTATAACAATTTGAGAAACTACTGGTAACACTTACCAGTAAATCTCAGCAACCCTGGCCAGGGATTTCCTGTTATAGCCAATCGAACACAGCGCAACATCAACCCCCTATACCGGGAGAGACGAATCCCCTCCTATCGCTCATTGCCTCCATGTGATTCGGGACTGTACCCAAAAACCACCGTTTTGCACGCCCTCTTGGACGTGGTAAGGTGGAAATCAAAGCACAGTGGGAACCACACAAGACTCTATGACGATCTCGGGTCAACAGACTACTCTGTACCAGTGTCACCAGAGAACTGCCATCTGACGTAAGGTATAATACCATCTGGGAGTTCTCGGCGAGTCCGTCCAGTGTACCCAGTCTCCACTGAGCACCCGTATATCATCTCTGATGTCAAACACCAATGGATATGGGATCATCCATCGCCCATCTGTATGGGTCGAGAAGGTATACGCTAGTCTACTCTGGTATATCGATGCCCCGTCTCGATACACCCACGACTAGGGACCTTGAAGGATGTACTTATGGACTATCATGTCCCCACTAGTATGATCCGCATCATAGTCCAGGTAGTTAAGTATACATCCTAAGGGCTTTATCAACATGTAACAGAGAGACAATCAGTGTACACGTTAAGGTAAAGAGCAACCAGATAGCATACTATCATGTCGAGCAAGAAAGTCCTCCCTATAAATATCCCAGCATCCACTACAATGTACATCCAATGTACAGTAATGGCCTCTAGGGCATACATATAACTAACACTATGGTACTAGGGTTTTTTACCCATCGTACCGTCGCATTGGCCGATATATTCCTCGATACGCAATCTTGCAGTTCGAGTAGCCCCGCGACTGTCGTGTCTCTGATCCCTTCGGGGGCTGGATAAGACGTCTTCAAGTAATCTTCCAGGTGATATTACCTTTGGAAGAGCAAGTATTAGGGATATTCCATGCCGCTTTTTACTTGAGGTTAAGCTCAGTTTGGGAGCCCCATGAGTCATGACCACTCCGCGCTGGTGTGGGATGATCTCCGATAGTCTTTTTAGGTCTCATTTGAGTTTTCGTCAAGACCCTGAAGCCAGGGATCTTCCTTTGCTTCGTTTGTTGACATTGTGTCTGCAATATTGCGACGAATGTCGAGATTGTCTCTAGGTTGTCTGTGAACCGTCGAGATTTGGAACTAGGGACTTTACTATAGTTCCATTTGTTGATGTTGCGTCTACATTCTGCTGGCGTGAGGAAGAACGTTGTTGTTGATCTCTAGGCTGTAGATGTTACCGTCGAGACGTGGAACTAGGGACTCTGCCATGGCTCCGCTTTGTTGGCGTTGCGTCTGCATCCAGTTGGAGTGAGAAGAAACGCCGTTGTTGATCTCTAGGATGTCGATGAACCGTCGAGACTTGGAACTAGGGACTCTGCCATGGCTTCGCTTTGTTGGCGTTGCGTCTGCATCCGGTTGGAGTGAGAAGAAACGCCATTGTTGATCTCTAGGCTGTCGATGAACCGTCGAGACTTGGAACTAGGGACTCTGCCATGGCTCCGCTTTGTTGATGTTGTGTCTGCATTCGGTTGGAGTGAGAAGAAATGTCGTTGTTGATCTCTAGGCTGTCGATGAACCGTCGAGACTTGGAACTAGGGACTCTTCCATGGCTCTGCTTTGTTGATGTTGCGTCTGTATCCGGTTGGAATGAGAAAGTACGCCGGGTAGTCTTTAGGTTGCATGAGAACCGTCAAGACTTGGAGCTAGGAATTTGCCATGGCTCCACTTTGTTTCGACCCTAGGGTCGGTTGTTGATGTTACGTCTTCCACCTGCTGGACTGAGAAGGAACGCCAGGTTGGAGCTAGGGTTTTTCCATCACTCCTTGGAGCTTTGTTGACACCACGTCTACATTTTGTTGGAACGCCAAGCTGATCTTTAGGCTGTAGATATTGTCGTCGAGATCTGGCCCTCCTTCTGATAGAGCCTGGTGGGAAAATATGATTCCCTTTTCGTTTGTGCCCATGGATCGTATACAGGAGTTGATGCGGACTCACCTGCAGGGCAAAAGTTTCATTTCATTTTTCTTATTTCTTTTCGCGATGCTCTATTATTTCAGCTTTTTATATCGCGAAAGTCGCGATTGCCCAATCATTTCGTCTATTTTTCGCAGTGCCCAACCATTTCGGCTAATTATATTTTTACTCGCTGCTTTTTTATTGCGAGTTGCCCCATCATTTTGGCTATTTCATATGCATATATTTTTGGCTCGCTCATTTTTATTGCGAGTTGTCCCATCATTTCGGCTATTTCATATGCATTTTTTTGGCTCGCTGATTTTTTTTTGCGAGCATGGAACTTGAGATCTGATACCAATCTTAGCATCAGCATCACTGCAACTGGAATATGGCCAGGAGCGAATCATCATTTGCCTTGAGAGAACTTGGAATTTGCTACCAATTTAGGCATCAGCATCGCTACCACTGGAATATTGCCAGGAGCGAATCATCATTTGCCTTTACTGATTTGAACAAAGGTGTCTTAGCAAACAGGGTTAGGATCCTACCAACTAAGGCTTTTGACTTCATGAGCCGTAAGAGTATCATAAAGGTATTTCTTCTTACGAGTCGTGAGGATCTTGTAAGTATATTTTCTCCTTAGGAGTCATGAGGATTCCTAAGTGATATCTTTTCTTGTAAGTCGTAAGGATCTCACAAGAGTGTTTTCTCCTTGCAAGTCGAGAGGACCTACAAGTGTTCACCAAATGGGGAAATTTCGCACCATTGGTGCGATTGGGCGGGGGAACATTTATTTATGCCTGTGGATTGTATACAAGGGTCAATATTGACCGCCTATAGGTCGACTTGGGGAATGTGATGGCTTAAGAATATGTTCAGGTCCCTGTATCTTAAGGCTTTTGAATCCTATGAGCCGTGAGGGTCTCATAGGAGGAATTCTCCTTACGAGTCGTGAGAATCTCGTAAGTGTAATTTCTCCTTAGGAATCATAAGGATCCTAAAGTGTGTTGCTCCCTTGTGAGCCGTAAGGACCTCACACGGGTATTTTCTTCTAACAAGGTCGAGGGGACCTTGCAGGTGCTTTTATTTTAACGAGATTGCGCCCTTTCGGGTTTTCACAAACTCACCGGTAGCCCTGCCATTTTTACTCACAGAGCCCTTTCGGATTTTCATCTGTGCCTATTTCGCTTATGGACATACCTTTTTTTTAAAACGAGATTGCGCCCTTCCGGGTTTTCACAAACTCGTCGGTAATCCTGTTGTTTTTACTCACGGTGCTCTTACGGGTTTTCATCCGTGCCCATTTCGCTTGTGGATATACCGTTTTTTTTGCGAACGATGAAACTCTCAAAAATAATTTCGCCGCAGGTGACCCATCTGTTTGCCGGTGGGACTTTGGGATGGCTGCATTGCTGGAGTAACTATGTAGCCGGTAGGACTTGAGTTGCAACTTTTGTCGTTGGGACTTCAATTGCAATATAGATCTCAACAGAGGATATCACCGTATTTAGAGCGATGCGCCATTCTTAAGGCGACACACTAGTTTAGGGACGTTTCGGTCCATTATCACCATATTTGAGGTGAATTTCTAGTTTAAGGACTTTTCGGTCCAACATTCTCATTTGGTCGCGAAGTTGCATAACTCACCCCTTCCAACTCTTGTTTGCTGAGACGCTGCTGCTTGTCCTTTGTTTACATGGACAATTCATGCCGTAGACTATTTTTACCTTCTTGGACTTCTTTATCTATCATCGTGCCAATCGGGTTGTTTTGCAGGAAGTACTGAGCATTTTAAACAGCAGACGAACTATCAGAGAAGAAATATATCATTGTCTCCAGTTTTACCGCACATGGATTTAAATCGCACGATGTGCTGGTGAGAATTCCCGATTCCTTTGCATATGTGGAATCGGAAGTATGTATTTTGGCAGGTACTGTATTTGATCGTATCACGCCGGATACGGTCAACCAGTCTTGATTGGCTTATTTGATACTTCACTGGCATAGTGAGTTAAGACTTGCTGAGCTATATATGTGTCCAGCTTTTTTTTAGGAACCATTTTCTCCTCAGCCGTTGATGAGGTTTGCAGAGGATTTGAAATGGCATCCTTGTCTTTAAGACCGACTACCGGCGGTTCATCTGCCAGTGGTTCCGATTGAACCATCATTCCAACCATATTCTGAATCAGAAGGGCCATTTGGTATATTTTAATAGACATTTATGCCGCTTCTTCATCTCTCTTTTTCAGAGCGCGCTTTAGGAAATCAATATCCGACTCTTTTTCTACTCTTTCTTAGGGTGCGTCCTCGGGATTTTCCTTAGGCGACGGATTAGCGTTTGCTGCCGCCTGAGCGAGCATCTCCTGCAGTTTTTCACGTTGCAGTTGAACTTTTGTCAGGGACCGAGTTTGAGATCGGTGACTAGTAGAAGCTCGAACTTTGTCTTTGTAATTCACCACGTAGACTATGTGAACTACCATGCCCCCAGGCTTAGGGTGTTTGGAGTTTTGGCCTTTGGAGTCTGCTTCGGGCACTTGAGCTTTATTAGGCCTTTTTTTTGTGAAAAGCCGCTTTGGTTTTGGGAGGAACGCTATATCAGGATCCGTCTTAGGATGAATCCCCTTGTATTTGAAAGGGGATTTGTCAGAATTTGGCTGACGTTTAGAGAAAGTGCCGCAGACGAAGACTGAGTACTTCACCTTCTTCCACACCTTATATATAGATGAGGAAAGTTGTTATAGGGAGCAAACTGGTTTCTACTCTCGTGGGATCTCCATGGGCTGCGGAGATTTCTTCAATATTACGGTAGGAGAATTTTGTCTGACCCTTCGCAATAGTTTGAAGCTGTTCCCAATTGGAGCAACAACATTCACCACTGGGGTTGAAACAGGATCATACGGAGAACTGCCCCCAGCTCATTTTGTATGATGCCGATATTGACGTCGACCATTTCTTACAGCCGAGATTTGATTAGCCTCAGGATTTTGCCGAGCCTGCCCCCTGTTTCCTTTGAGAGCTTGAATATTCTGGCCCCTGCGTCGACCTTGGTCCTTGGCAGGTACCAGTTGTATGAAGACTGATTCCGTCGGCAAAGCTGCAGCTTGGGGAACCAGCCTGTGGAAGACAGACTTCCTCTGGGTTTCCTCCATCGGCGTTGAGGCACGGAGGGTGGGAGGTGGGAATATCGACCTAAAAAGAAGCCCGTTGATTTCTTGATGAGCCGGATTGCAGAGATTTGAGGTTGCAAGTGGCCCATACTTGACTCTACCAAATATGATAGAACCTGAGTTGCTATGGTGGGAGCAAACGCCATTCTTCATAGAGACGAAATGCCGGCTTCAGTATCCCATCACCCAAGAGCAACCAAAAACATATATACCGCGATTATTTAATCACGGAAAAACATGACACACGAAGTGCAGAGTGGAAAGAGGAAAAGGTCCCACCGGGCATGCCAGAATCTGTTTACCGCTGAATTCTCCATAGTCGAATTTGGGGGCAGATGATATTTGGGTTTATCCATCCACCTCTCCGAAAATGCCAAGTTGATTTATGCACCGTGTATCGGAGGTTTAGACGAATGCGGCTGTTGTAGCAGACTTCGTCAGATTCCCGCTCATTTGCAAGGGGTTTTTGATTGTGTGGACACTCTTCCTTGCAGGCGCAAGCCCCTGCAGTTAATTACGTTACCGCATCGCGGTAACCACTTTCTCCGGCTCCGAAAGTTCACTTCGTGTCGTGTGTGTTTATTTTATTTTTGGTTGCCCATGAATTGTATATGGAGACTAATTTTTGTCGACGACCGTAAGGCGCGATTAGTCCAAATCTGTATATTTTGGGTTTTTATTTAAGGATGGTTAATCTATTTTGAGATTAAGATCAACTTAAATTTTTGTTAAGAATACATTAGTCCAATTTTAGACTAAGATCTACTTAACAGGGTTTTAGGATCATTCAGATCCAACAAAAGAGCACTTGAGCTCTATTATTTTAGTTTAAGGACGTTACAGTCGGTTGTTAGTTTAAGGACGTTGCAGTCCGCAGATTACCATTTTTGAGATGAGGGGTTATTTTAAGGATGTTTCGGTCCATAGCTAGTTTAAGGACGGTGCGGTCCGTATTGGGATGTGCCTATCGGTTTGGGAGTGCACCAAAGAGTTGTTGGTTGTCGGGACCCGCCACTTCTCTAAAGACATTGAAGAATTACAACGACATGTATCAGAGGTGTGGAGAGATGTACCCTTGAACCAAATTCCAGATTGAGGAGAGATGTGGGATGAATATCCGTCGGAAGATCATTAGTGGGAGATCATCAGGCTAAGATTGGGTTTCTGTAATACCCATGAGTGTTAAACACTTAGCTGCATAGAGCGCTCACGTGTATATCGCATGAAGCGCTGCAATAGTGCTAAGCACTAACTTTTGTGGAACTCACGTGTGCTTCACATGAGGTGCTCCAATAGTGCTAAGCACTAACTTTTCTCGGTGCTCACGTGTGTTTCACGTGAGGCGCTATATAATTTGGCCTTGAGTGCTCACGTGCTTTAAATGTGAAGCGTCGAGTTCTTTTGGAAATTTAATCTCTGCTGATATTTCTCTGTTAATGGTATTTTGATCACCAAGATCATTATTTTGAGGATCTTGAATCGGGTTCTTTAAGAAACTGAGTTCTTGATTTGAACTTCATCTTCACTGTGAAACCTCTTTCAATGGTGTTTTGACCATTAAGGATCACCAAGATCATTATTTTGAGACTCTTGAATCAACTTTGAGTTCTTGATTTGAAGAAACTACGTTCTTGATTTGAACTCCATTTTCTTCAAGAGATTAAATCTCAGTTAATGGTATTTCGACCATTAACGATCACCAAGATCATTATTTTTAGGACCTTGAATCGGGTTATTTAAAGAACTGAGTTCTTGATTTGAAGAAACTATATTCTTGATTTGAACTCCATCTTCTCCGAGAGATTAAATCTCTGTTAATAGTATTTCGACCATTAACGATCACCAAGATCATTATTTTGAGGACCTTAAATCGGGTTCTTTAAAGAACCGAGTTCTTGAGTTGAAGAAACTATGTTCTTGATTTGAACTCCATCTTCTCTGAGAGATTAAATCTCTGTTAATGGTATTTCGACCATTAACGATCACCAAGAACATTATTTTGAGGATCTTTAATCGGGTCCTTTAAAGAACTAAGTTCTAGATTTGAAGAAACTAAGTTCTTGATTTGAACTCTATCTTCTTCCTTTTCAAATTCGTTCTTCTATGAATCTTTAATTCTCAAGAACAAGATCTTCCCGATAAGAATTAAATTCTCAACTTGTGGAAGATTTGTCTTGCGGATCTCAGATCCATAGAAAGAACTAAGTTCTTTGAGAAAGTTAAACTCTTGGTTTGATAATTAAATTCTCTTTTGTTTTGTGTGAGCTTTTGGGAGTCTTCTGTATATGTTTTTAGAAGCTTATGGTTGGTCTCCTCTTCTTTGGATTTAACCTCCTTACTCCTATTTATAGAAGAAGAGAAAAAATCAATTTGTTGAGAAAATCTCTCATTGAGAGATCTTGATTGATTTCATGATCTTTTAGATCAATCGGTGAATTTTATCTACCATTGGATTTTTAATCCAAAGGCTCTCTATTTAACAGAAATGATTTCTTGTTTGTTTAACAAGATTATGAATATTTTGTTAGTTTTAACAAGATTAGAATTTTATTCTATCAAATTTTTTTAGTTTAATAAGATCAGAAATATATTTTCTTAATATGGATATGTTGTTAACATAGAATTTTATTCTTATCATGTGAATATTTTGTTAGTTTAACAAGATTAGGAAAATATTTTCCTATGATAGAATTTTATTCTATCATATGATCACCGCTGGATTTTTGATCCAAGGATCCTCTGTTTAACAAAGAAGATCTTTCTAGTTTGAGAAAGATCAGGAAAATATTTCCCAAATAGAATTTAATTCTAAAATTTGATAGGAGAATTTTAAATTGGGGCGCTCATATACTTTACATGTGAGCAGCAAGAGAACTGACGTATTTAACACGTGACCCCTGCTGTGGGTTTTAGCCTGTTTATATTCAGCGCTCATATGTTTTGCATATGAATGCTCACGTGTTTAACATGTGAGGCATGTTTGTCCATTGGTTATTTATGTTCAGCGCTCATATGCTTTGCATATGAGTGCTCACGTGTTTTACACGTGAGGCATATTTGGCCTTTAGTTATTTTCTTTCAGCGCTTATATGCTTTGCGTATAAGCGCTCGCGTGTTTTACACGTGAGGCCTATTTGGCCCTTAGTTATTTTCTTTCACCAAGCGCTCTGATCAGTCGAAAATATTGCATTTTTAACACATCAATTTCCCTACTATTTGCACTCATCTATAAGTGTTCGGTTTTAATTTAGCACATATTAGCAAAACAGCCGTAAAATACCAAATAACATGTGTTATATATTAAAACCGACATTTTGAGGGAAATTGAGTGTTTATCATTGCATCGCATAATCTTTGTATAGCGCAACACTTGTCTCGAGAATCTGTGCAGGAAATTGCAGGAAAAGAGCCAAAACAGTTAAAAGTGCTGAGAAAAGTACGCCAAGTCCAAGACTTGAAATCTGGCAGTGAATTAGAGAGATTTATAAGAATACACACATCAGAAAACTGCTACAATGCCAGCACCAAAACACCCAGAAATTTCCAGGCACCAAGGCCACTAAAGCGCCGCGGATCCGCGGCTATTTAATGACATCATCATCCCAAATTCTCCCATGTGGCTTCCTGTAACGGCAACTGCTTCCAGAAGATTCCAGAAACACCACGTGGCTTCATCCAGAAGGCTCGGCCTAACAAACTCACCCAAGAATATTCCTCATTCTAGAATATTCCCTCCAACTAACTTCTTCTAGAAGCCTCTCTCTAACAAACTTTTTGGAGGGAAATTTGAATTTTGAATTTTAGATCTAGGGTTGAGATGGTTATAAAAGGAAACCTAGATCTAGGATTTTGGGTTATTCATTAAGGGGTTAATTAGTTCATTAAAGGGGTTGTTGATGCCTCCATCAATTCACCCACAAGTTGAGTGACACAACTTGTGCATTCAAACCCTAACCCTAATCCAATCACCAAAGCCAAATTCAAGATCACCGAGTACAATTCAAGCAAGAAGCCTTCAACCTTTTAGGAGCGAAGCCGATCTTCATCCGAGCAAGTGATCCAAGACGATCCGCGACTCACGAAGACGAGCGAAGCCAAATCGACGATCGAGTTCTTTCCTCATTGTAGATCTTGAGAGAATTGTAACAAAATTGTTGATAAATAAAAGGTGAAATTCTTTATCTTGCTTTCTTTACATTCTTGCATCATGATTAGATCTCAATTCTTGATTGTGTTCTTTGATATAATGTTTGAGTAAAACTCCGCTCGTGAAGGAGTCGAGAGAATCAATAGATGATAATGTTACAACTCCTGAAACGATTCTTAAGTCCTATGAGTTTTGTAAACTCTAGTAAATTGAAGAATCGACAATCTAGTTTCGAGCGATGCTTTCTTGATTGTGTTCGCTCTTAATTAGTGATCCACGATCGATTCTTGAATTTACTAGAGGCTAGAATGTGAATGAAATCAACGAAAGGACAAGGGATAGATGATGAAACCCTAGTTTCCGCAAGAAATCCCTAATTCTCGTTGATCATCATCGATCTAGCATCAAATCATCAATGGATAAGAAAACGTAATCACAAGTTTTCATCACTACTATCAATTCAATCGATTCCTACGAGCCTCATTACAAATCTTGATTACTATTTCAAATTGGACGATTCTTGATTCTTGATTTTTAGCATTCTTGATATTAGATCTAGATTTTAATAATTCTTGAAATTCACTTTTAAATCTTGAATCAATCTCTCTTTTCTTTTCTCTTTAATTTTCAATTCATCTAAATCAAATCCGCACTCGCTAACGAACCTACATCGACACCGTTATTGATTGCGGTTTACAAATTTCTTTGATTGTGATCTTTATACATTTTCAAAACACGACACACAAAGAATCATTCAATCATGCTCACGTGTTTAATACGTGATATCCAACCGTGAACTCTTTTCCTCTTTCTTCTCTCACCCTTTTTTTTATAAGGGTTATAGGGGAACAAATAGCTCTTGGCCGAAAATTTTGGCGGGAACAGTCTCCTGCTCCTGGTGCTGTTCGGCCGCTGGATCCGGACTGTCTTTCTGTTCGGTAAGCGCTGCCATTTTGGTCAGCATTTTCTGGAGCTTTTCTTGTTGCTCCTGAGCTTTTTTCAGCGACCGAGTTTGCGGTCAATGACCTATGGAAGCACGGTTTTCTTCTTTCCCGGAAGCCATGTGGACCATATGTACGATCATTCCCCCAGACTTGAAGCGTTTAGGTCCATCACCTTTGGGATTTGCCGCAGGCGATGGGATTTTCTCCAGCCTCGTCCTTTTGTGGGAGGTTGAAATTAAAGGAGCCATTGTGAAAGGCACCCGTATGGAAGAAGTATCTCGCTGTCTAACAAAGGAGTGGTCTTCCTCTTGCCAAGCCTTTGATTTCTTCGGTCGAAGAGAGTAGTTCTGGTCAATCAGAGAGTCCTGGACTTTTCACCAGACCCTACAAATTTAGGAGGAGAGCCGCTGATGGGGGCGCTCCAGTTTTGCCTGCGCAGTAACATCTGCAGGAGGGGGTGATTTCTTTAACACCACCATTGGAGAGTTCTTTCACACCCTCTTAAGAGGATTAAAGATGTTCCCGATTGGAACGGCAGCGTCAATTTCCACCATTGGAGCTGGTGGGGTAAGTCCAGAGGGGAAGTTACCCTCAGATTTTCTCACTCGACGCCAGTGGCGACGTCGAGCGTGCCTTCCAGAAGGGACCGCCTCAATTTTGGAAGCAGTTTCTTCATGTCCCCGGCTTTGCTGAGAGACTGTTGTTGGTGTCAGACTGTTGAAGACCGACGTCCTGATTGAAGTTTGGGGAGGGCTGGCCAATCTTTCGAAGACCGATTTCCTGATGTAGGAAGCACCTTTGACGGCTTTGCCCGTAGCAGGAGTTGGGAGGGCTATCCATTTTGGGGCAGCCCCTTCAGGTATCATGAGCCTCTTTGCGGGTCCGTTCGAGCTTTTGCTCGGCCTGTTGAAGACTGAGACATCAGATTTGGACGGCCCGTTGAGAGGGACCGTTGTGGTCGCCAGTCGATCGAAGACCGACATCTTAGGAGCTTCCAGCGCTGAGGCACCGAAGCTCACTGGTGGGAGCATGGTCCCAAAGAACAATCCAGTAGTGGCTCGTGTTATTTGCCCTACAGGCATTGAAAAGATAGAGGCCGCGTTGGGCCCGTAGGTCACTCCTCCAGTTGGGGTAGAGCGAGAGTTGCTGTTGCAAGAGGTGCGGTTGGAAACCATCGATTTTTTTTCTGCATAAGAGCAAGACACCAAATTTTAGTACCTCGAATCCAAGGGTAATCATAGTGGACCGCGATTTTGTTCGTGACACATGAAATGTGGAGTGGAAAGAGAAAAAGGTCCTACCGGGTGTGCCAGAATCTGTTCACCACCGAAAGACAGAGACCGAGACATTGGGACGTCTGGCCTGAGTTTTAGGGGCAGATACTATTTGGACTTCTCTATCCACCTCTCCGAAGATACCTAGTTGATTTATGGCACCATAAATCGGTGGAGAGATGCGACCGTTGTAGCAGACTATATCAAATTCCCCGTCATTTTATAAAGGGGTTTTTTATTGTGGAGATGCTTTTCCCTATAGGCGCAAGCCCCTGAAATTAATTACGTTACCTCATTGCGATAACCACTTTCTCCTTCTCCATCAGTTCACTTCATGTCGTGTGTGTTTTTTTTTTGGTTACCCGTGGATTGTATACGGAGACTAGTTTATGTCGTCGCCCGTAGGGCACGGATTAGTCCAAATCCGTATATTTTAGATTTGGGCTTGGGTCAAGGATTTGCTTGACGGGGTTTTGAACTTAGGTTGTATATTCCTACAGTTCAGAAATATTTTTTTTATTTAAGGACCGTTAATCTAGTTTGCGATTAAGATCAACTTAAATATATTTAGGCTCAGGTTGTTTTCGCTAAGGATACATTAGTCTTATTTGAAACTAAGATCAACTTAACAATATTTTAAGATCATTTTTACTTAAGATCTAGCAAAAGAGCATGTTGGCTCAGCCGTAAGAAAACTTCAGAGACTTCGCCAATTTGGGCTTAGTCTGCTTAGTCTTTTCTTTTCTTTTTACGTAAATGTGCAAAGCACTTATTTGGGCTCTGTTTCTTCAGCCCCATTGTTTTTTATAAAACGTACTAAGCACTTGTTTGAAGCTCGGGTGCTCACATGGGTATCATGTGAAGCAATCAGTTATGGACGCTACCCAATGAGTTTTGAACACTTTGGTCATTTTGACTAATCACGAAGTGCTAAGCACTTTTTATGGCCCCCGCGTGAGGAGCACGTGAGACACTGAGCGCTGCCCAATCAGTGCTAAGCACTCAGCCGTTTTGGCCGTATATGGAGAGCTAAGCACTTTTTATATAGCACCCGCGTAAGGAGCATGTGAGGTGCTGAGCGCTGCCCAATCAGTGCTAAGCACTCAACCATTTTGGCTGTATATGAAGTGCTAAGCACTTTTATTCAGCGCCCACGTATGTTTCACGTGAGGTGCTGGCCTTCTGTTTTGGACGCCTCACGTGTTTTTTATGTGAGGCGCTAGGCGCTGTTAAAAGGGCGTCCACGTGGGAAACACGTGAGGCGCTAGTCTTTTTTCCTATTTTAGAAATTAAATCTCTGTTAATGGCATTTTGACCATTAATGATCACTAAGATCTTTGTTTTTAAAGATCTGGGATCAGGTTCTTCTTTAAGAACTTATTTCTTTCATAGGTTCTTTTTTCTTTTATTTTTCTTCTGAATCTAATTCTTTTCTGAATCTTTGATTCTCAAGAACAAAATCTTCCCAATGAGAATTAAATTCATAACTTGTGGGAGAATTGACTTGTGGATCTCTGATTCAGAAAAATAATTAAGTTCTTTGAGAAGAGTTAAACCTTTAAAATAGGTAAAAGAGATATTTTGATCTCTGTGTTATCTTTATCTCGGTTCTCTTTTTGAAAGGGAAGCCTTCCTCTTTGAGAATTAAATTCCCTGTTGTTTTTAAAGTTTTCTGTATTTTTTCCAGAAGCTTATAAGGGTTTTTTTTATATGAGACTTGAAGTCTCGAGTCCTTTATATAGTGAAAACAAGTTTGTTAATTAATTTTGAGAAAATCTCTCATTAAGAGATTCCGATTGATTTAATTGGTCTCAAAATTGAGTTGGGGAATTTTACCCACCGTTGGATTTTTGATCCAAGGACTTCTATTTTACAGAATATGTTTTCTTATCTTTAACAAAATTGGGAAAATATTTTCCCATATACAAAATTTATTCTATAAAATGGTGATTTTTTAATCACCATTGGATTTTTAATCCAAGAGTTCTCTGTTTTACAGAGAGCAATATCTTTTTGTTTAAAAAGATTGAGAGAATATATTCGCAAAAATAGAATTTTATTCTATTATTGGATCATTGATCCAACCGAAAGTATCTTTCTTATTTAGAAAGATTTGGAAGATATTTTCTGCTAACAGAATTTAATTCTATATTTTGATGATTTATCATCTCCATTGGATTTTTGATCCAACGGCAGAGAGTATCCCAAATTCTTATGTAGAATTTAATTTTATTGATCTTGAGTTGGACGCTGGCGCTCACGTGTTGTGCACGTGGACATCGCTTAAGAATTTAATTCTTATGATGGGTACTCCTGTGCTTTGCACATTGGCGCCTGCGCGATGAGCACGTGCGGCGCCATATAAAAATTTAATTCTTACTCAGAAAGTGTTTCTATGCTTTGCACATTGGCGCCAGCGTGAGGAGTACGCGCGACGCCACAACAAATTGGTGCTGGTGCTGGTGCTGGTGCCATCGTGAGAAGAACGTGAAGCACTGCCCCATTAAATTTCAACAGAATTTTGCTCTTTTAATATGTTTAAATATTGGGGGAACAGCGGGTTTAAGCAATTGGAACTATACGTTGAAACTGAGATATAATATGACAATTAAAAGGTTGAAGTTTTTTGTTTATTTTCCAAAGGCAAGGGGATAAAACCTAAATTTTATATATTAAAAAATTTGTTACAAAATATATTAAACACAAACCACAAAATCAAGGCTATTATAAGTCAATAACTCAAAGCCTAATCATATCCTTTAAAAAAGAAGATAATGCACTCCAATTGCGAGCAATTGGTCCACTATTAACATCCGTAACATTAAAGAACTTAGCCACCTTAATAGAACTATCGTAGATAACGTCTCGAAAAACAATCTCTTCAGACCTGTAAAGAGATCTAAAATTTCTATAGTTGCGTTCTTTCTAAATATGCCAAACAATATCTGTAATAACGATACGAAGGAGTGTTTCGATTGGATTCTTACTAGAAATCCATTATGTTACATACATTACAGGGTGGATTAAAAGTGCCACAACCTGCTAATGATGCCCGGACAACCTAATTAAAGAAATGACACTACAAAAAAGATGTTTATGATTTTCGAGTTGTGATTTGCAAAGAATGCATTGTCCTCCTTCAATACCTCTTATTTGAAGTAGATTGAGAGTTTTTAATTTTTCAAGAGTGGCTTGCAATAAAAAAAGAGTTTTTAAGAATCGATCTGTGGAATCAAACAAACTTAGCCGAAGGATGTATCAAGATAGGTTGTTGAATCGTTTTTAAGGATTCTTATTAATATATTAAAAAATGATCTAGCTCTACAATGCTCATTAATAATCAAAATCAACATACATATATTTTCAGGTCATGCCAAATCTATTTTATTATTGTATATGACAAAAATAAAATTAAGATGTATTACTTAATATATCTGTAATAACTCGTTCCTTTTTGGACTTATCCATATTTAAATAAAATTCGATTTCTTTTCCTAATAAATTTTGTTCTATTTTTTTTCCTTTAAATTACTATCTTATTCCTAGATATTTTTCTCCAACTTTTAATTTAATTAAAACCCTAAACCCACAGCCTTAACCCAACCAGCCCGGCTCTATTCTCTTCTCTATCTTTTCTTTTCTACTTGGGCTTTGTCCCAGCCTAACATCATATACCTGACCCGATCCGGCCCCCCTCCATTTTCCCTCTTTTCCTTTTCTCTCTATCCTCCTTTCTTTCCTCCTCCTCTTTTGAAACAGCTGTCCAACGTTCGCCCATGGATCGCGCCCCCAACGTTCACCAATGATCTCCGCCGTCTCCTCCTCAACGTCTCTCTCCCTCTCTATAATATTTCCTCTCTCTCCCCCCTGACAATCATCCCCCCTCTCTCAAAACTTCCCGACCCAAAACCCACAGCCATCCTTCACTTCACCATCCCCGATCATTGCCTCCTCACCGTCGAGCTCACCTCCTGCACAAGCCACCACCGACGAGCACCTCCTCTCCCGCTCAAACCTAAGCTCCCTCACTGCCTCACCGCCATCACCACCACCGCACCTCGCTTCACCTTGACCTCGCCGCTGTTATCCATCACCGACGATCACACCGCCGTGCTACCATCGTCGAGATCTCCTCCCACTCACCCACAACACCAACACCCTCTGATGATGCTCGATATCGGCGATCTCCCAGATCGTGGCACATGGCAGATGACGTGTCTCAGAGCTCAGAAGAAAGGGCCTACAGGGGCCGACCAGGCCACCCCTGTGCCCGACCCGTAAGCACAAGCTGGCTCTCCTCAGAGCCCTCATGCAAAAATTGGCTTCCTCGGCCTCCCAGCTCGCCTCCGAGCTATCACAGGACCAAGATGCCTCGGCTCTCCCGCTCGCCCCCGAGCTCTCCCGCTGAGGCCATTATTCTCGGTCTCATCGACCAACCAACGGTACCACTCGCAGGCGTAACCGCTGCTCCGCGAATCTCGCCATGCGTGAGATCTCCGTCGGCCACATCCCACGTTCCACGCCATTACAATCCCCATTAACGAGCCTGTCTCGCCATTAATAGGAAGATCCGCTTATCACACGGGCATGACATCGGGAGCGTAACAGCCGACGTGATTCATGCGCCTGCCCCTGCATGCTGCCGCCGCTATATAAATCCCTCTCCAAGAGGGATCAAGTAAGCCATTTTTACTCCACTAAGCCGTTACTCTGCTCGGATCTTGTTGCAGACTTGATCGTCGGAGGGTCCTCGGTGGTACCAAACTATCCCGGGACTTCCTTGCAGGTATTCAGCGCAAATCTCCTCTAACCCATTGAGATCCACACATCGCAAGAGATCACACTCCAGATCAAATCCCAGCCGTCAATCGCAGCCGTCGGCAGATCAACGGGAGACAACATCTGAAGGAGACCGGGTACGGCCCCTCCATCACCCTCCCCACCGCCTTTTCTCCATCGACCTCCAACCTCTAGCTCCTCTATTGCACCGCCAACCGCACCGACCTCACGCCGCTGCCGCAGTGCCAGGCCACCATGCCCACTTCCCTGAACGACCGTGCCCGCTTCATGCCTACCTCCGCACCATCACCGCACCACCTGCGTGCGTACTTCGCACATGCCTACTGCCTGCACCCGAGCTCACATCGCCTGAGCTCTCATCTTACACGCCCCTTGGACCTCTGTTGCCTCTCCTAGCTCTCCTCGGTGCACCGTCGATCACTTCCAGTGGACCCATCACCTTCACCGCAGCACCAAAGCTAGCCCAAGTTTCAAACCAAGCCCCGGTCATTTCATCGAACACCTGTAACCATCGCGATCGTCAATGTTCTAGTCACTATCGTTGCTGTCCAAGTCGTGGCCACGGTCATGGTAACCATTAACACCGTCAATGTAATAGCCGTCGCAATGCTAGCGCAGGTCCATCACAGCCGTATCGTGTTCGAGTCTCACTCGCTCCGCGTCGCGTAGACGTCGTCTCGTGTGTCGAGGTGAATACGTTTCACGTCGTGTCACTTCTATATCAGCGATTAAGGCAAGTGAACTCTCTCACTTGCTAAATCATGCTATATATATATATTAATTTGCTTGATAAATGTTAATCGTAATTCCATATATATTCACTTGCTAAATCATGCTATATATATATATATATATATATATATAGATATTAATTTGCTTGATAAATGTTAATCGTAATTATATATATATATATATGGAATTACGATTAACATTTATCAAGCAAATTAATATATATATATATATAATCCAAGTGTCAGATGTGATTGTCGTAATCAAAACCTATTTTAAAATTCCAGAATTTATGACCAATGAATTCATTTACTGATAATGAATATCATGTAGCAATTTTAGTTAAAAATATTGATGTTTAGACCATGAAATGACGCCCCTATTTGGCGATATAAAAATCTGGAATTTACCGTATGGATCTTATTGAAAAATTCACATTAAATTGAATATGACTTGAATTGAAAAGTTCCAGGGCTCGTATCGAAACCAACTAAATAAACCTTAGCCCTCAGAGGATGGTTACTGAATACTGACATGTTGCGACAATGAAAATTGGTTAGAAATACGAAGCAGTATTTCCTGTCGATACCTGATTTAAGGCACTTGTATGGTCCTGTACACATCTGATAATATGTGGTGACCCATATCGTTACGTAAATAATCGAGTTATCTAACTTATGTGTTGATTTCATTTAATTCAAGTGTCAATTGATATTTTAAAAGTATTTTTTGGTGTCAACATGTCTAACTGTTTTCTGCCGTGACAGTTTGTATGTAGTGACCTTAAACAGAACATAACTCCTTATATACAATGGCTATTACTGATCCTTCTGTTGCGTTGAAAACTCAGCTGATAAAATTATATTTCACTGCAATGTAGCGACGCCTAATTCTGTACGTAACTAGTGGCAAAATGTGTTCAAAGTTGGACTTTTAGTTCTGAAACTGGGATTCCAACAGTGAACACATGTTTTAAAACGATCGTATCTCCCTAAGCAATACCCCGATTGAGTTGAAACCAATTTTAATGTTTATATAAATGATTGTACTTTTTATGATTTTTATATTGTTTCGCCTGATTCTATATAAATTACGGTGAATTTTCTAGCCTGAATGACATCGGCTGTCCTTATTTAATTGAAGTATATTTATTGCATTCTTTTCATATTATGTGACTGTTATACCCTCAGTGATTAGTGACTATTTACATGGATATACTAGTGAATGTATTGCATTATCGAGTGATAGTTGGTATCGATCGGATTGTGACAAGTACGTTAGCGAAAGTGATATAAGTGAAAGCGTAATTGAACAGTGAAAGTTATATGTACTTATACACAACCAATCTGTTACATGAACATATACTTTAATCTGGGATAAAAGTAGTTGGGTAATAAATGTGTGTCGTGGTATGAGAGTCCACTTAAAAATCACCTAACGTGAATCCCATGTGCCATTGTCCCATAGGGTTTACAGGGCCTTTTACTAAACGTGTCGTTTGTCGGACTACTCTCGTATACACGCATACTGTCATTATTGAAGTACAAACAAACACATTAGAATATAATTCCCAGACTCATGATACTTTGCCCTGACACATATGTGATACTGCCACATGATCGTATTGTTTCATGTCTTCGTATTATTGCTTTATGTAATACCCAGTTCCCTTTGTAACTTTTCCGTATTTTAATAAATTTTTCCAATATTTTATCTCCAATTTTTTCCCTACAAATTTTTCTAACTAAAACCCTAACCTTAACACCAACACCCCCCCCCTTCTTATTCATTTATTTTTTCCTAACCCAACCCAACTGGCCAGGCCCATAACCCAACTTCCCACTTCCTCCTTTTTTTCTTTTTCTTCTTTTCTCCTTATCATCCCACCACCGAGCCAACTCCCCCTCCTACTTCTTTTCCTTCTTCTTTTCTTTCCCATGATCAAGCCCTCGCACCAATGATCCCTGCTAGACCCGCTCAACCCATGACCGAGCTCGCCACCAACAAACTTCCCGAGATCCCAGCGCTCACCTCCCCAAATCTCTATCTCTATCTCTATCTCTCTCTCTCTCTCGCTCCCTATCTCTCTCAAAAACTCTCTCCCTCCCCCTCGAAGTCCAGCACCGCCCACCTCCTCTTAAGCAACCAAGGAGCCCATCGCCGACGAACCCTCCTAACACAGCAGCCCTCTTCTTCACTACACCACCACCGACAACACCGAGTTCCACCGAGCACCTCCATCCTTTCCCACAGCCGACCACCCAACCATCACCTAACCTCACTCCACCACCACTACAGCCTCCCCTGCTAACTCCTCTCGCCGACAAACCTCCACCGTCGACTCGCCGCAACACCACTGCACACCAAGCTCCTCATCAACTACTCTCGCAACCCATGTTCACTCTTCTGCCACCTCACCGATGAGTTGCACCATCGCTAATCGATCCCCAACTCCCCACTCAGCGACCGAGCACTTCTCCTACACCGCGCACCTAAGCCCTTTAACTTGTTGCACACCAGAACCCCGCTGCAACCCCCACTGGAGCCTAGAAACCGCCGCTCATCATCGCCACGTACAGAGCCCGAGCTCAAGCCTTTGTTGAGCCAAACTCTAGTTTTCACTGCCATGTCGTCCATCGTCGTCACAGGCAAGAGAAAACCCATCTCTTGCTAATCATGCCATTATATATATATATATATATATATATATATATATATATATATATATAAGTATATAAGTATATATATAAGTTAATTAATAATGTTAGATAAGTGTGTGTGTGTCTATCTTGCATTAAGTGATGATTGAATACTTGTACATTGAGCCATCGTGATTGGTTGTATTGAATCTAACCTAACTCGGGTCCATTAATCATATGGATATCATTTTAGAATTTACATGAATTAATTGTTGTCGACTGACACTCGTATACACATACAAGTGTTTGATGCAAAACCCTAAACCAAAACCCATTTAAAAATGGTGGAATTTATATCCAATGAAACCCTTTAATGATAATGAATATTGTGTAGGAATTTGAGTAAAAAATATTGACGTTATCACCATGAAATGATACCCCCATTTGGTTACGTCAAATCTGGATTCACTGCGCATGTCACGTTGAAAAATTTATATTAAATTAAATACAAATCAAAACGTGATGTTCTAGGGCTCATATCGAAGCCGACTAGATAAACCAGAAACCCTCTACAAATTACTATTTAATATTACCTTAATACGATAGTGAAAACTTGAGGGAAATACGGCTCTGGACTGCAGTCCAGAGCTGTATCTTCCGGCGACACCTGATTTTAAATACATGTACATCCCTGTATAAATATGAAAATATGCGGAGTCCTATATCGTTGCGTAGATACTCAAGTTATATAACTGATGGTGTTAGTTTCATTTAATTTAAGTATTGTTTGCCATTTTAAAAGTATTTTATAATATTGACATGTCTTGCAGTTTTCTGCGATAACAGTTTATACACACTGACTTTAAAATGAACATATCTCCCTATATACATTGGTTATTACTAATCCGTCTATTTCATTGGAAACATAACTGATAGTGATAGATTTTATTTAACTGTAGCGACGCCTAATTCAGAACACAACTAAGGGCAAAATGCGTTCTATGTTAGACTTCAAGTTCTGAAATTGAAATTCCAGCAATAAACATCTGTTTTAAAATGATCATATCTATTTAACCAATAACCCGATTGATATGAAACTAATTCTACTGCTTAGATAATCAAGTATAATTCCTATGCTTTTTATATTGTTTTGCCCGATTCTGCGCGTGTGATTTATTATGAATTTTACAAACTGAAAGACACTGGCTGCACTTAATTTATTGAATGCTTATTTAACACATTCCTACTATATCTTATGATTGCATTTGTAAGTCTACGGTAGCGCCCCGGCCGTCAATCCGAGGCCAAAAGCGGAACAAAACTTTTTACGAAACCGGCGCTATCGTGGTCTTTCACCCGGATCGAACCATTAACGCAAACTAGCTAACTAGAAAGATGATAGAAAGGCTATATCGATCGATCCGTGTCCTTCGGTCTTTAGCCACCATCCCTAACTCCTCATGGCATCTCCGATCTCCGGTCTTCTTGTTGGAAGGGCACCACGTCAAGAAGTCTTTTTACGGGCTCCCGCTTCAAACCGAAACAACTCGAACATAAAGCTTGCTAGCCGATATATCCAAGGTGATGTAGAGAATGTGTGTGATAATTTTGTCTCAAGCATCCATTGATTCTCAACACATAAGAGTGTATGGATGGAGGTTGAAGACGAAGCCATGGTGGAACTTGTGAGCTAGAGGAAGAAGAAGAAGAAGAGGTTTTTCTTTTCTACTGTGTTGAGATGAAAAATGAGAGCACCCATATCAATCCCAAGAGCTAGCCCAAGGCTAAGTGGCTGTCCACTCTCTCTCCACCTCTCATTTCAACACAATAATCAATCACTAATGTGACATTTGCACAAGAAATAAGACCATGAATGAAGCACATGTCTCATTTAATGCACAAAATCATCACTTCCACTCACAATTTCCACCATCCAAACATTAATCCAAATGTTTAGTCCAACAAAAAGATATGGCAACATCTAAAGTAAACTCGTGACGGATCACAAGGATACCCTTCACCTGTATATACATACCTGCATCCACATTCAGACTGAATGCAAATGCGATGAGACTAAAGTAATCCAACAAATCTAATACTAGGATCCGGCTTAAACCAAAGCCTACTAGTATGATCCGTCTGATCATGATCCGTGCACAAGTGCACATATATGATCGAACCCTGCCATAATACCATACGGCTTCTACAACATTTCGCCTGAAACTTGGGAAAACTTTCTGTGGGGGACTCTAAAGATTCATCAATACGCTGGCAATGGGTTTAACCACAAGCACGTCAGTGGTACTAGCTGTACGTAACAGCTACCCTTGTATTGACCAAAAGGGAAGCTGATGAGCGAACTCATCCAGAAACCCTACTGAGCCTGTCAGTGACAATATCCATACAGTTCGGTCCGTTCGTCTATGAATATCGCATGTCGGGCCTAGGGGCCGGTAAACGTTAGACCCCAAAAAGTGGTATAAGTCGTGTCGGAGTGTAGCCCAGAACACCCTGAGAAACTACTGAAATACCTACCATTAAATCTCACTTGCCTTGGCCAAGGACTTCGTGTAATGGCTCTCCTAGACACAGCGCGATCTCACCCCCAATACCGGGAGAGACGAATCCCCTGCCAATCTGCTCACTGCCTCCATGTGGCTCGGGACTGTACCCAACTAAAACCTGTTTGCACGACTCCTTTGAGCCGTGGTAGGGTAGTAATCAAAGCACAGTGGGAACTCACACGAGACAATGACGATCTCAGGTCGATAGACTACCCTGTATACATGTCACTAGGGAACTGCTATCTGACGTCAGGCATAATACCAACTAGCATATTCCCGGCGTATCCTGTCCGGTGTACTCATAACCCAATGAGCACCTGTATACATCTTAAGTGAACCAACTGACACCAATGGCTTGTGAGACCGGCCACCGCCCCTCGTCGGGGTCTCGACTGTATACACTAGTCTATTCTGGAGTATTGATGCCCAGTCTTGAAACTCCCACGACTATGGACACTTTAAGGATGTGCTTATGGACTACCCAACTCTCACGTATATGATCGCCATCATACTGCTGGTAGTCAAGCAAGAATCCTAAGGTCTCTATCAACGTGTAATAATGATCTGTAATATCACCTAAAGCATGTACACGATGACAAAGATAAACCAGATAGCATACTATCATCTTGAGTAAGACTGTCCTACCGGTATAGGTCCTCCCTCAATCATTGAAATCACGTGCCTGCGATCCAATAATTGACTTAAGGGCACTATATCCAACAGCATTATACCTTTTGATTAGCAATTGTTTACTGTAATACTCTAGTGATTGTTTTCATTGTTGATTGATAAGTGTCAGTGACTGGGTTGTGACAAGTACAATAGTGAACCAGTGAGTGAAAGCGATACTGATAAGCGTGATCGAATAGTGGAATTGACACGTACTTGTACACAATCGACGGAATCATATTTAGAACTCACTTGTATTGACTGTTAGTGATATATTCCATAAAGGCCATTATTTTATAGTACTGGATTGTATATTACATTTTGAAAGCTTGAGATATTCACAGATATAATAACATTCTTGCTCAATATGATAGTTAGCTATCCGGTTTGAGTCTATCTTAACATGTGTATATGTTTCTTTAACATATCGCCAATACATATTGATAGAGCTCTTAGGATATTTGCTTGACTACCAGCGTTGTGATGGCAGTCATATTAGTGGGGGCTGGGTAGTCTATAAGCACATCCTTAAACATTGTCCCTGGTCATAGGATTATCGAGACTGGGTATCGATACTTCATAGTAGACTAGTATATACACTTCTTATCCCCGGCAGGGGAGGTGGCATGTCCCGTAGCCATTGGTATACAGTACCAAAAATAGTATACAGGTGCCCATTGGGTTATGAGTTACACTGGATGAACTCACTGGGAACTGCTGGTTGGTATTATACCTATCATCAGTTAGCAGTTCCCCGGTGACATGAGTACAGGTTAGTCCGTTAAATTGACATCACTATTCATCTCGAGTGTGTTCCCACTGTACTTAGATCACTACCCTACCACGGCTCAAATTAGTCATGCAAACAGATAGTAGTTGGGTGCAGTTCCGAAGCACTTGAAGACGGTAGGGGTTAGAAGGGATTTGTCTCTCCCAGTATTTGGAGTTGATATCGCGCTGTGTACGGTTGGCCAATACACAAAATCCCTGGCCAGGGAAAGTGAGATTTACTGGTAGGTACACCAGTAGTTTCTCATGGTGTATTGGGTTCCATACCGACATGACTTATTGCGCTATTGGGGGTCTAACATTTACCACCCTCTAAGCCCAATATGCGAAACTCTTAGACGACCAGACCGAACTGTACGGAGATGTCACATATAGCCTCAGTAGGATTTTCGGACGAGTTATCGTGTCCTTTCGACAGATACCTGGGTAGCCGTTACGTATAGCTAGTGCCACTGTCGTGCTTGTGGTTAAATCCATTGCCAGCATATTGTCGAGTCTTTAGAGTCCCACATCGAGGGTTTCTCGGTTCAGGCAAAACAGTGTAGTTTGTGTATGGTTTTACGCAGGGGTGTTCAATTGAACATGTGTATTTATAAGCGTGTTTTAATCGAACGGTTTAGTAGTATTAGGAGATTTGAAAGATAGCTAGTTTTGATACTAGTATTATATTACTCTCTTTTGGATATTTGTATTTTAACACAAATACGGTATTTATACGAATACGTGTATTTGTATAAATACGGGTATTTTTGCTTTGATACAAATACATGTATTTCTTTCTAAATATGAATACACATATTTTGTATTTTCGGTACAAATACGGTATTCATATTTTGGTAGAAAAACGGTATACGTATTTATTATAAATACGGGTTTTGGTATACTTGATTATACACATACTGGTATTGTATGTGCATGTATATCATGGTGAGGTGGCTACACACTCTCTCTTCTTTTTTCTTCATGATAAATAAGGAAGTGTGTGGGCTTGTTACTCATCATAGTGAGTCACCAAGCCCACCCACTCCTTTATTTTGCATTGAAAGGATAAGTGAGAGTGAGGTGGGATGTTTTGTAATGGTTGTTGATTTTTATCAAGTGAGGAAATATCTCAAGTAGCCATTATCTTCTTCTACTTTCTCATTTTTTCACTTGAGTTCTTGAGGATTAAAAGAGAGCATCTTGTTCACAAACTACACCGCTCTAAGCATCTTGTCTTAACAAGACTTGATCTTTAGTTGCTTCGGACGAAGCTATCGCTTGAATCGATATTCTTGGGTGGATCGTCTTTCACGCGGAAGATCGACTTTGAGAGCTCGTTCCATCAACTCAAGGAGCTTGTGGAGTCTACCTTTCAAGACCCGAAGGACCGTCTGCAAAGATTGAAATCCCAACCTAGTAGCTAAAATTCTAGTTAAGGTTTGTTTAGTTTAGTGTTTGGGCTTGTAGCCTAGGGATTTTAGTGTATTGTGCTCAAGATTTTAAAGTTTTTTATTCCGCATAGCCGTAGTTTTCTTGGCAAGGAGCACATATACACTTACACCGGTATCAGAGCCTACCCAAACACTTAACTAATGGTTTAGATGAAGTCTAGAGGTTCAAAACCAAAATAACTCTGTATCGGTAAAACCTAAATCCAAGTTACTGTCAAATTTTTTAGAGCCTTTAAATTTTTTTTAAACAATTGCAGAGTGCTCTATATGATGTAACTAGAATACCAGAGAAGAATGAGACCATAATTCAAAAATTGAACCGCCATATTTCGTCAAAATCCCGTTTCTGGTGGTTTTACTGTAGCATCTGGTCTCGTGCTTCTTGTGGTGTTTTGTACTCTTGGATTTAGAATTTATGGTGTTGTTTGATTTTGCCCAGATTTCATCTAGTATTATCTTTATGCTTGAGCAATACGGAGTATTTCTAAGTTGAAATTTTAAAGTCGTTTATTCGCTTTAAGTTCGTATATGTGTTTCTAAATGTCGATTAATTGCTATACATCGATTAGTAGGGGCTGCACATATCTAGTATCTTGTTATTGTGGTTTGTGGATATGAAATATTGGATCATCGTGATTAAATAGCCAGGGATGTGAGAAGAGTGTTCTTTTCTTTCATTCATCTAATTTGTAAAAGTGTTGTAATATTCTTTTGCGGGGCACATCCAAGTTGAGATTGTAGCCACCATTGTATTATTGCATTTACTTTTTCTTGCACCTAGGATAAACCCAAGGTGGGATGCACAAACTACTGGGTTCTTGAAGTGCCGAATGGCCTACTCATTTCATTGAGAGAGCTTGCATCACTTCGAGAATTTGGCGGGTAGTTTGCCGCATCCGTAGGGGTCTAGGATGAGGGTTTGGCTATTCAACATGACCGTGAAATCCGTTTTTCGTTAAAGACTAAAACGAAACACGGAAATCTTAGTATATCCAATATATTCATATGTGTTGCTTGTGCTGTGATTTGTGATCTGGAATGGCTATTATTGCGTGAGATGAATAGCTAAATATATAAATAGATAATATATAATAAGCGTTGCTTATGTTTTGCACCCGCGCTAGCCCTGGCCCCACTCTGCCATTAGTTAAGTAACCTAACGGTGCATGACGAGACCCCTAGGCGAATACGGATGGAATATCGTTTCTTTCTGCAATGATAGGGTTAAATGATGGGACCGCATTAATTTTGATTAATGCAAAGAAAACAAACCAAACCTTAAATCATTGGAAAAAATTTTAAACCACTCGATTTTCTTTAAAAATAACTTTTAAATGCGAAGCCTAAACCACTCCTTTTAAAAGCTATTATGGTTACTTCAACTATATCAAGTTCATTATGTTCACAGTTTTTGCCAAAACCAGCCGTAGCCCTCCATCATTTCAGATTGGTATTCAGTAGTATTCAAGCTATGTATTTTGACCTTCGCCAAGACATGGTGATTGGTAGCTGCTGGGTATTTATCTGTTGTATAGATAGATGTATTAATTTAGGACAGGCATACTACTATTTTGGCCTTAGTCAAGGGTTTGTACTAATGGGTTTAGATTAATCTGGACAAGGATGTGTAGAACTTGACTTGCGTCTTATGATATTTTGGCCTTCGTCAAGGTCATAAGCGCCTGGGGAAAAATCCACATCCGGAGTTTCAAAGGAAAATGAAATTTGCTAGTTTTGCATACCATCTGAAGTGTTATGATTTTGGTAAGATTCCTTCAAAATTTTCACACAATGATAGTCGGATCCCGTTCCCACCATGAGTATTATTATTTCTCGAAAGAGATTTTCACTTTACAATCAATGCTATAAACCAAGTAGTTGTCTAGAATGGTGCTAGCGGGGCTACGCTTCCAGGGAAAATAGCTTATTTAATTAAGGAATTTTGCGAAAGCATTGTAAAACCTCCCTCGAAGAACTGACACTAGCCTGGTTGAAAGGTTAAGCAAGAATTGTAGGGTTCGATTAATCCTGACTAATTCTTTTTTATGGTTTGAAGAAGGATTCGAGAAAACAATGGGAGCCATCCTGTTTAGATAAACTAAAAATCAATCTAAACTTGCAAGAGTATCATGTTGAGTGTTTTCTTCTCTCTCTCCTAATTGCAACGACCAAGATGACAGGGCTTAAATTACTACTAGATAAAAATATATTGATGAGGCCAAACAATAAAGATTGGTTAAGGAATGTCCAGATGGTCATTACCTATGACAAGCTGGCCCAGCTCCTTACTACTAAAGCCTCCGCCGTTTCAGGTCCAGATTCCACCGTCGCGGATATTGAGATCCGTAAGACATAGGAAATAGACGGTGCGAAAACCAAGTGCCTCATGTTAGCCTCTATGGATAATGAACACCAAAGGCGACAGGAGAATATGGACCTTGCTTCCATATTCTTCCATACCAAAGATTTATATGGAGAGCAATCTCGTATCGCAAGATACGAAACCTCGAAGAAATTATTTCAGGCGAGGTTGGTTATCGGGTAATCTGTAGGGGACCATGTCCTTAAGATGATCGGCTATATTGAAGAGCTCGTGGACCTTGGGACCACGTTGGAGAACGAGTTGTACACGGACTTGATTCTACAGTCCCTTCCCTCTACCTATGCCCAGTTTATATTGAATTTCAATATACATAATAAGGAAGTTACACTTCCAGAGCTCCTTAACTTGTTGAGAAGTGCAGAGGGCACTCTGAAGAAATTCAGGGAGACACCCACTCTACTTATTGGGGAACCTTCTTCCTCTAGATCTAAGGCGAAAGCCAAGAGGAAGAAGAAGAAGGCCCCCACCAAACCGAAAGGCGGTGTCGGTAAGGTACAGGGAAAGGGCAAGGCAAAAGTTGGGGGGCGACAGGAGGGAAAGTGGAATGCTTTAATTGTCACAAGAAAGACCATTGGAAGAAAGACTGCAGAGCTTGGAAAGTTAGGACCCAGGATTCGAAGCAAGTTGTGGGTTTGGTTTCAGGTGTGTTTATGATTGAAAACTGTTTATCGACTCTACTTCCTGGGTATTGGATACCGGTTTAGAATCTGATTGATTTCTATGTGAGTGTGTAATAAGTAACCGTAATCAATAACGGTGTCGCGTGTAGCTGGCCGAGATGAGTACGGGTCGTCCTCAAGGATTCATAGAATCTTTTAATCTTACTTTAGACATGTTGATTAGAAAAGAGGAAGGAGAATAGAGAATAGTTGTCATGACCCAAATGTGGCACGTGACCGGCACTTTAATCACGTGGCATCTAAAGACGTCGACGCGGTTCAAGTAAACCGAACCCGGAATCTAAACCCTTTTAAAAAATATTGGAGGTGAGTTTAAAATAGTCATCAGATGGAATCAGTTTAAATAACATTTAAATTTAACTAAGTATGTATGGAAAGCATCTATGACGTCTTGAAATTCGACAGCACCTCCTTTGCATTTTTGTATAACCCGATACAACATAATAATATAAATAGCATCCCAACGGGAGCTAGCCTCCACGTACAAACGACGGAGCAGTCAAACAATCTATATCAGAAGTCGACTCCGATGAGTGCGACCTCACAATTTCTAAGTCTCGCTTCTAAGTCCACAATATACCATTACTAAGTTGATAGAGTTTTCACTAGATAAAAGAATATATGAAAAATCAAGGGTGAGTACGATACAATAGTAACCCACTTACCAATCAATCACCGAAAGGAATGTGTGCCCAAGCCACTGATAATTCAAGCGGTAAAACCTGCAAGAAATTGTGGCACAACGGGGATGAGTTGCCAACTCAGTGAATAAAATTACATCTAAAGGTAGAAATCGAAATGCACGACGATACCTAGGTCATAAATAAAGTACTATCATTATCTGTACCAATATAATATGATATACATATGTATCATAATGCAACACTAACTATCATGCAATCCCAAGTAGAATATATCAAATGCAAATGACCTGTATCTAGGTATAAGCCCAATGTAACCGAAAATATATATATATATATATATATATATATATATATATATATATATATATATATATATATATATATAAACCTCTTCTTTAAAATAGCCGCGGAATAGATATGTCACAGCATAAAGCAGACGTGATGGTATGAAATATAATAGATATCTTATATTAAGATATGCGTCCTGCTATTTTAATGAATAGTGTTAAGAGCTTTACAATTTAAAAGATTTAAGTGTCATATCAGACACGTTAAAATAATGAGGCTATAGCTCGATTTTGAAATCCCTTTTTGTGTACATGAATGCCCGTACGAATATATACAGGTACTGTCCCTCGGATCAGTCCTGGTCGGCTACAATAACTGTAACCTAACTGTGTACCTCATGATAGCAATCATA
This sequence comes from Agapanthus africanus, assembly GCA_030015575.1. Taxonomy (NCBI): domain Eukaryota; kingdom Viridiplantae; phylum Streptophyta; class Magnoliopsida; order Asparagales; family Amaryllidaceae; genus Agapanthus; species Agapanthus africanus. The sequence continues at coordinate 385,714,522 of JASDDO010000019.1, read as the reverse complement.
TCAATATATATGGATGTCCAGCAACGACACCCGAAATCAGAAATCTCTCATGTCCATCACCGACACGTAAAGGCAGATATCTTCGACACTATCTCAACAGATGATCGCCACCCGATATCCCTGGCCCCGGTCGGTATCCCCTGGATATCCGCCATGCCCAATCAAACCCCGATCAGTATCCCCTGGATATCTACCGTGCTCGTCTCTATCTCCGGTATCGAGTATCCTCGCTAGGCTCCCCGCCTATAATGCAGCTATCCTACCCCTCGGTCTCGATCCGGTTCCACCATGTATCCGACTGTATAGCCCCCCCCCACTCAGTCCGAATAATAACAAGTCTGAAACCGTATAGCCCCTCCCCCACTCGGTTCGGAATAAATACTCAGAAAACATAAAGCTCATGGTGGACACCAACTCATCATATACAAAGATATCAAGTAAAGAATGAGAATATTTGCATAAATCATTCTGATGATATATTATATATATATACATATATAACGATGTCACATACCGCTGATATATATCATCGGGAGTAAAATATCCAGAAAATCCATAAGAATCAAATACCACATCTATAGTACTGATATTCGTAATTTACCACAGGAAATAAAGAAAGACTGCTTAATTAAATCATATAGGCATAATGATATCAATTCTACTGTGTCATGGCACTACTAATGATGTGTAGTGTAGCATACGCGTCTGTGCTCGTGCAGCATGGCAATCATTAGTATTTGTGCAAATGTTCTAAAAGTGTAATAGCCTACTCATATTAACATATATATGCACGCATTATATAACAGAACGGTTCTACAGTGACATGGCAGTACCAATGAGGTGTAGTGTAACATATGTATATGTGCTTGTGCAACATAATACTCATTGGTAATTGTGCAGTGTTCTATCCAAGTGTTCGTATTACGGAAACGTATAATATCATTAACTATAACGCGAACTAATAAAGTAATTCTAAGCATAACTAATAAATGTAACTCGGTCGTTATTCGGCGTACGAAACTCTTCATCACCAATGCGGTATAATTCCTCATATAATGTCTTATATTATCACTATATCTCAAATCCTCTCTAGTACGGCCTGATCCTTCGTACCAATTTACCAAACCATCCGTAAACTATATGCAAATGAGTATCTTACTAGATGCAATTTAATTCAAATATCCATATCTTAACTAATTTCTAAAACTACTATATATCATTATACTATTTATAAGGTTGCGGGGGTACTATACGCCATCCACCCGACTTTCCCCGTAGATGTAAATCTACTCACCAACTGGATAAGCTTGCTGAAATCCACGCTACTATGTCCGCCAACTCTGTCTCGGAAATCTTCGCGATCGCATGTATAATCGTATTTGAAATCACATCGATATAAATATCATATTGAAAACCAAAATAACGAGCTAAGCACCTGTAGGTTAAAACCTACAGCTCACTTACCCCAAAGATGATCAAATGCCCCTGAACTTAACGTACGAACGTCAACGTTTCAGTTGCAGTACAGAAATACGGAAAATCATATCGAAATGTCGGAGACTTTAATAAAACCCAAACTAAATATTCCCAGATTTCTCTGTATGAATATTGGGACAAAACAAACAATACCATAGCTCATAACATACTCTATTAGAGTTACAGAAGAAAAATCAACACCAAAAACCTTATGGGGGCCGGCGAGCTTTGAAAATTGAGGGATGTCGTCAGATCAAATGTGGGATTTGGGGTTCGGGCTTTACATGAAGTCTTCTAGTGGTCTTATGCTACTTCTGGTGTTGCTAGATTTTCTAATAGTTACACCTAGTGGTTCCAGATTCAATATCAGTATGATAAATATCACAATTATCCTAGTTTATGATACTACACATACTAAACATGCTATGTGAGGATATTACGACTATCTAACACTTATACTAACCTAAGTTAACCCTTCGCTGTCCGTGACAGTAAAAACAGAATCGTGTTATGAAGCATCCGTGTCGTATTTTAGAATTTTTAACCCCAAAACTGATATTAGCTTCCAATTTTGTATATACTGGATAATTAACATAAACAAACAATACCAGACAACCCACAATATAAACAGAGAGCTACCTTGAAAACCCTAACACCTAACTCCCTAAGAAGACCGGCGAGCTCGAATTTTTGGCTAAATGTCGCCGGACAAAATCCGAGGAGATGGGTTCGTTTTCCCAGTGGTTATTCTAGGTCCAAATTACAATATGAAGGCACTGTTTGACTGTGTTAATTATTATCTAAACTATAGCAGATTCAAAACAGAGCCTAAACTTATCAAAATACGATATCCGATTTCTAAATAAAACAATACTGAACTTAAGTTGCAGGGTTGAAATTATACCTATAGAAAGATCACTGAAAAAAGTTTCCTCCAAAATGCACAAGCTCAAAGATTCTAGCTAGAGGGTGGTGGTAGTGATCTTTAGTACTCAGTCTCTCTTTTCTTTTCTTCTCTTTGTTGTTCTAGGATTTCTTTTTCATTTGAGCTAATTTTACTTGTTTCTAATTGATATATGAACTGAACAAGTTTAAAAAGATAAGGAGAATGAGTGATGACTTGTAGGAGGAGGTGTCATCTAGAAGAATGTGGTATATCCATGCAAGTAGGAGGTATAGCATGGAAGGTTCATGCAAGGAGGAGGTGTGGACTTGATATGCATCCTAAGGTGTGGTGTCTATGAGGTTTAATATACCTTAACCCTAATTCAACACATTTACATAATAACCCTGCCTAAAATTAATTTACATAAGGATGCTAACATTTCACTAAAACCCCTCATGACATTTCTTATTGTAAAAACAACTATTTCTTTACTAAACTATTCTACCACATATTTAAAAGGCCTTTTTATTACAAACAAAATTAAAATAAAATAATTTAATTAAATAAATAAAATAATTAGTTATCTAAAATATTTCAAAATGTTACAATATTCCCCTCTTAAGAAAATTCGGTCCCCGAATTTAAATTAAACCCCTTCTTAAAACATTTTTCTTAATCCAATCTGCTCGAATTCAAAACAATTCTCTGGGGTCCAATTTTTAAGAATATCTTAATGAATAATGTTAGTAATATTTGGTATTTTTTAGATATTGTCCTAACCATTATATATGATATTATATTTTGAGAATATTGGTTAAGGATATTTGATATGATATGCATATTTAAATTATAAAAATATTATATAAATATTATATGCATATATTTTTCTTCATAATGTTAATTATAATATATAAACATATGAAAATAGTATTTTGCAGATAAACCCCAAATATGTTTTATATTTATAATAAACGCCTTTTATTATTTAAGAATGGTAAGGAAAATATTATATCAAAAGTGCAGTTTTTTCAACTGAACAAATACCCCCAAACTTAATTTTGATCGTCCCGAGCAAAATAGTTATTCAAGAGAAGGAGAAAAAGAAAAAGAAAAACCTAAGTAGCACACTTTCGTAGGCAACACGATTGCACTGAGCACGTGCAACAAGCCGTTAAACCTCTAGGTGTCCCTAGTAGGAGGAGTGTTGTCTCCTGAGGGTTTTCAGCGGATTACACCCACAAAATCCCATAATAAAATAAAGATGGTGAAAGTTATATATAAAGATAAGAACTATAAAAGAAATAACTTGAAAATAAGAGTTTCCAACTATACCAGCTTTTTAGTTGCCATGAGCCCTATCTTAATGGTCGTGAAAAGATGTTAGAAATCACATCATCCCTTAATAAAACATCGTCTTTGGTTTTCCTCTCTATCTTTCTTCCAAACATTGATCATATACCTCTACGTGTGTGTAAAAGACATCCCTACACTTAGAGAATTCAATTCAAGCTATCATACTCTTGTCCATCTCCGTTAGTACTTTTTAGTTAGTGAATATTATCAGATGGAATTGCTAACACATCCTTCATGTGACCGTTAATACTTCTCGAGGTACTAACCAACCGATTACCAAATGGGCTCGCTCATTTAGGCGTAATTATCTTCGTCTTGCAACACCTAAGGCGTAGCAGCGGCTCCCAAACCAGTTGGTCTAAGGCACTAGGTGATAAAGCACCCTCGCTATATTTTTTTTAATGCTGCCTTAAGCAATTACAAAACCAGTGTTCATTTTTTTCTTCACCATTTTTTCCTTCATACCAAGGCTTTTAGACAAGAGAATTTCAAGGTATTCTCTACTATCCCAAGTTTCAAGATGTGTGCAAGTGCATATAGTAGGGTATCAACGTTCAAATGTTTGGCCTCAAGACTAGGGACTATTTTTCAGACTTATTTTTATCCTTAAATTAGTAATTTCCTTCATCTTACTAACCCTTGGGACAACGGCTCATAACTACTTATTACTTGCTTCATTTAAGAAAACATCTAATTTTCTTGCTTTTCTCAAACTATTCCTATCTTTCATGTGTAATTTTTCACTTTCAAACTTTCATTATCAAAAAAAAATTGTGCTTATATATATGATAATGCAAAATAATGCGTGAATAAGCACAAACCTCCCCCAAATCTGTTTGCAGCAGTGTCCTCACTGATATCATCTGTTAACCTTAAAAAAACCTGTAGACTTAAGAGGAAAAGTTAATAATGGGGACATGAATTAATGACAGGGAAATCCTCTCCCAAACTTATTTTTAGCTCATAATTTTATTAAAAAATTCTTTTCATGCAAGAGCCAAAATATTTTTCTCCCCCCAAGCTTGAGTAAAATAGTATTAAGAATTTAAAATTATGAGGGGGTTAAAATTATTGGTCTATGCAAAGCTTTACAAAGACCAAAGGTCAACACCAACCATTCAAATATTTTATCGATATAACGCACTGGTTGGTGGAAAATCAGAAATTTGAAGAAGTGGGGAGATAGGAGGCGGTATGGTTTATGTCTCGGTTGATAAAGACGAAACAATAATAGTGAACGAAAACAAGAATGTGAATGATTAGGAATAGGAAAAATAGTCACATTCTCGTATGGGATAAGAAGAAATGGTGGTGGTTCAACTTCTTCAGGTGGAAGTTGATTAATCAAAAAATCCGTGTCATTTAGGAATGTGAGTTCGTCGGTGAAAATATTTTCGAAACTTTTATCGATGGTCCGATTGAACGTTTCAATGTCAATAAGTATCGCGTCAGAATTTAACACGCTTGATTTGTCAAAAATTATGGAGGTATGAGACTCGAAAATCTCATCTACCTCATTCTCAAAAGAGTCTAAATCAAGTTGTCTTTCTAGAATTATCGAATTCGAAATATCGAATTGTGATTCATCAACACTCGCTAAAATTAAAAGAAGAATAGAAAATGAACTACAGAAAGTGGGAGATGAAATGGGTAAACAAATTGGTATGTCAAGTATTGCTGAACCAGATGTGGAAATGAAGGCTGAATTTCGTTCTGCTTTTCAGTCATACATTTATCATCAATTTCAAGACGCATATAGGGTTTGGGAAGAACAGTTAAAGGTTCGAGATGATGTCCACACAGAAGTGAAAGGACTGATTAATTGGTGGGACAAATTCATCCAAAATTTCGGGTTCATCATCCAATATATCCCTAACGTCAATCTCCTCAATCAAGTGAAGGTTAAAATTCTCAGACACCTCATCAAAAGCAGGGTTTTCAATCAATTGTGGTTCTAGAGTGGAGGTGTAGATATCATAAAGATTGGGTGTGGCTTCACTTGAAATGGACCCTTCACAATTGGGTAAATCAAACACTACAAAGTCACACAACCCATCAGACATTCTATCTTCAATTGGTGAATCATTTGGTGTACTCGATAGATCTGTGAAACTGGAGTTGTGGATTTCAATTTGTTATGGGGAGATTTGATTTGGAAGGGTGCACCACTCTCTCTCACTACCCGAATTCTCAATTTGTCCTATGGCCGTATCATACATTGAAAAATTTTGAGCTGGTTTGAAACCAATTACTCATTCGTTTTGTTGTATGAGGGCGGCTATGGACGCATTCAATTCCTCTATGGCGCGGCGTGACGCTATCCGATATTCTTCCACGGTACGTTCAAGAATAGACATAGGTCGGTAAGGAGTTTCAGCATAAGATTGAAATTCTTGTGGATAGATAAAACTCCCAAATGACTGATTAGGAGAAATGTCTAGAGAAGGTGTAAAAGTCGGGTAGGATTGATAGGAATCAAATGGTTGTGAAAATTGGGCAGGAGTGGGATCAACATTGTGATAAGAAGAATATTGATATTGGTTGGTTGGTTGGCGACTGTCAACAGATGCCATATACGTCGCAAAACGAGTAGCAAAATCTTCTTTAGAAAGTGGTGGTGTTTGTTGTCCTAACGGTTTGACCGGATTGAAACTTTAGCCGTTAGTCCTCGCTATATACTCAGCGATGGACATGCGTTTAGGAGTTCCCTTACACGTGTTAGATGGAGTATCAACAGAAGAAGATGTAGAATTTTGATGCGATTGATATGACCTGAAGTGAGGTGGCCAACTATTTCTTTTCGCTTGCTCTATCTGATCTCTTAAAGACATGGTAGAGTCGGAGGGTATACCGAAGCGATTACGAAAACAAGAAATATCTGGTTTTGGATAGCAAATCTCGGCAAGAGTTCGTCTATTTGGGTTACCCATTATAAAAGGGAAAGAGGAGGAAGGGTGAAAAGGGAAAATTTTAAGCTCTAGTTGGATTGTTTTGCTTTGAAAGTGAGACTTGAGGGTTGACTCGATAAATCACAAAATGCAGAAGAAAACCCTAAAACTAAGGTCACCTATGTCAAGCACTAGACCGCTCCTAGACTTCCAAAGGACAAGCCGCAGGATCAATCCTCTACCATCTTTTTATTACTCTTGTGGCCAAGTAAGTGCCAGGTAAGTGGGAGGTATCCGCTATACGAATCACCAAAAATAGCGGGCTTAATTAAGTAACCACTTGCCTTAGACACACTTGTCTTAGACACCACGTAAGTAATGTGGATAAGCGATAGATTACCCACGACCTTCCTCTATTCTTATTGAGCGCGACGATCCTTAGAGTCTTGGTCTAGATATTTTTTAATTAATATAGGGTTATGTGCATGCACGTTTAGTGATTTGTGTGGCTTAGGAAGGACGATGAAATCCCCACCTAATCTGAATTTGGTCTTGCCTCTTAAAGTCCGTATTAAAATATGCAAAAACAACCCGCAAAAAAAAACACGCAAAAAGATTTGTGAGCGGCGATATTTTGCAAAGAATCCTGCAGAAAAATATATTATTGGATTTTTCAGAGGAAAGAGAAGGAGATAGGAAAGTTACCAGAGAAGTTTGGAAGCACTATTCCCCAATTCCACCGCGGTTCCGCCGCAAATCTGGTGCTTTGGCCGCGGAAGCGCCGCATAAAGGAGGGTTCTCTTGAAACTTTTTGCTACGGTGGCCTCCCTTACTCCTATGGTCCTCTCAGAAAGTCTCTGAATCTTTATCTCCTCGCTATAGTGACTCCAGATATCCTCACACTAATCGTTAAATATGCAAGATGCGGTTTTGTTTTATATTTATGATATTAATCGAATAAGAATTCAATACGAATAGTAAGAAAAAAAATATTACGCACGTATCCCCGGCAACGGCGCCATTTAATTGATTTCTATGTAAGTGTGTAGTAAGTAACCGCAATCAATAACGGTGTCACGTGTAGCTAGCCGAGATGAGTACGGGTCGTCCTCAGTGATTCGTGGAATCTTGTAATCTTGCTTTAAACGTATTGATTATAAAAGAGGAAGGAGAATAGAGAATAGTAAAGAATAGATTCTAGATCTATGGTAAATACGGATGTAGTATATATATTTTTCAGATCTAGTTTAAATACGGATAAAGAATATATAAGTTGAGGCTTGTAGGGTTCGTTAGGATTTAGTAGTCATGGATGACTAATAAAGATTACTCCTTTTATCTATTGATAGATTTAAAACTAGATTGATAGTGATGAATGAGGATTAGGGTTCTTGGAAGAAACTAGAGTTTCCATACTATTAACCCTTGTCCTTTCATTAATATCTATTCATGTCTAGCCCTTAACAAAACAATTGTTAATCTGATCTCAAATCGCGGTCGAGACTAGCAATAAATTGGTAGCGCGCCCGATTAGGATGTTAACGATTCTTTTGCTAAAGTTTTAAACTTCATAAGACTTAAAAGAAGTTAAAGTATTTTCCCATCCATTATTCTACCCTAATCCTACGAACCCTATCAAGCAGAGAATTACTCACGCATGATGGAGATAGAAGAAAAACGGATAGAGATCATGATATAAATATAGAAAATAAATGCAAACTAATTAAACTAATGATCTACCTTTATTAGTCAACTTCACAAGTACAATTCTTCGAGTTTAGATTACAAGAGGAAGAAGAAGTTTCTCTCGATCTCTGTCTCGTAGGAAGTAGATGTTCCATCGAATCTCACGTCGCCTTATCACGTCGAATCGTGGACCTGTCGTGGATCACTTATTCTTTAACGGTGATTTGCTTCGTGTAAAAGATTGATGATTTCTAGGTTTAGCTCTCGGTCTTTTAAATAGTCCCAAAACCAGAAACTATAGATCCCAAGAATTAGGTATTGTTGTGAAAATCCAAACCACAAAATCCCAACTCCTAACTTGGTGAATCGACCGCGGATCCGCCGCCAGAAGCACATTATTGCCGCGGAAGGGCCGCACTTATGTGGGATCCGGTGATGAAATTTTCTGTGGTCTCTGGTGTTGACACTTGAAGATTGTTTTGATATCTGGAATGTTCATATCTTCTCTTAGTCTCTGCGGGTATTAATTCTTCGATTTTATCTAACTTTATCGGCAGATTTTTGATTCCCGACATCTCGATATCCCGATCTCATGGCCTGAGCTAAACTTTGCACAATATCTCAATGAATAATGTTTGTAATATTTGGTATTTTTTAGATATTATCCTAACCATTATATATGATATTATATTTTGAGAATATTGGTTAAGGATATTTGATATGATATGCATATTTAAATTATCAAAATATTATATAAATATTATATGCATATATTTTCCTTCATAATGTTAATTATAATATATAAACAGCCTGTGTAAAACTTAAAAGTTATTTCTATTAAATAAAAGAAAGAAACAACCTGTAGCTCACTGGTAAAGCCCTTGTACTGCTGTGACGTAGCATGTGTGTTCAATTCCCATCAAACACAATTATTTTTTTTCTGATTTTTCTTTTTAATTTCTAGAAGCCCAAGAGTTGCCCGTGTAATACACGAGGAAAGGAAAAGTTTCAGAAAAATCAAACATGCGGAAAATGTAGTAAATACAGAAAAACCCACATGGCACGAATCTCGAGGGCAGAACTCAAGATTCGACCGACCAAAATGACCCATGGGCCGGCGCCAACGGTCCTGATGCACCCAAATCGATCTTTTCTTTGCACACTTGACTCTTCAACTCCCCTCAACTCTTCTGCTTTGTTTGATTTCCCTGTAATCATATAAAGACCCTTCATTTCACCATTTAACATCTTTTAATGCTTTTTAATCCAAAATTTTAATTCACAAACCCTAATTCTTCACTATAAATACCATCACATGCTTAATCTCTTCACCATTCTGAAATTCTAGCAAAAATTCTCTCAAAAAGTTCCTAAATGCAAGTAGAGTCAAGTGGAGTTAGCAACCAAGCTTGTTCCGTCAAAGATAGAAGCCATTTCCAGAGCTCCCGCGATGCCACGAATCCCCTCACTTCTTCCTTACCTTTTTCTTGAGATTTCCAAACAGTAAGTCGCTCCCAACCCTTTTTCTTTTCATCGAAATTCATCCCCTAATCATATATCAGTAAAGTGGAGTTATTTCTGATATCTTTTCTTTTAAAACCTAGAACTCTTTTTTTCTTTATATCTTGATCAATGTTTTTTTACCACACTATTTTTAACTTTAATTACAAATGTTTAGATTCAAGTTTAACCAAAAATTTCATATGAAACGAACATAACGAACTTTTTCATTAAAATACCTCGAACTTTATTGTCATCTCTTCTCTATATTGTTAAAAATAATATCTTTAGGAAAACCTCATAGGATAATGACCTACCCCACACGCACACCTTGGTTTCATAGCACGATTTCTACATATATATATAATTGGTTCAAAGAATAACTTTACATTAAAATACCACATTTTTTAAAAACCGGATTTCATTTAAAGCGGTATTTTGTAATTCTTGGCAAATACGCCTCTACAACCCTCGTTAAGGGATCCGCTAATGGATAGTATGGATTATCGCACATCCTTAGAATAGTAGAGCGAGATGCAGAAATCCTCACGGAGTATTTGATCTTGAAAGTAAAATAAAATGCAATTTTTAAGAAAATGCGTTTCTAAATAAAACTAATTTTTGAAAATTGTATAAAAATTATAAATCCATATTTTCAATATATTATGAAACTATATTTTTCTAAAAATGAAAATATTAATAAAATACCATCAAATTACCAAAAAGGAGTAATTTTCAATAAAATACCATAAACTTTTGAAGGCTAAGTATTTATCATTAAAATACCCCAATAATTAAAACACATGATCATGAAAACCCTAAATGTTATCAATCACCCTCGAGGCTTATTTTTAATTTATCTTAAATATTTTTCATAAAACCCCCTCGAGATATACAAAACAATAATTTAAGGACTTTAGTAAATATAGGTTTAAGCGGGATCAATTCTCTTGAGCCCCAGAAAGCCGGAGAAAGTGAGTGCTTGCCTATTCAGGTTAGACAACTTAATGGAGTTATCAATGGCAGTTGTCTTGGAAAAAGACACAAATCCTGCGGTCCATATGCAGCAGCAGTTGCTAATTACTACCGAACCTAAGAATTCAAGAGTTAAATTCGTTCACAAGTGTCTGACTCAATCTGAATCCAAACTCAACCTGAATCCAAAATCAAACACGAACTTGAAAACTTGATCATGATCCTGAATACTCGAACTCAAACATCAAATTCAAACTTGTATACTTGACTCGACTTGACCGAACCATGGTTATAACGTGACATGAACTTGACATGATTACTTGAACACATGATTACATCCTAAACTTGAACCTGAACATTTTATATCCATGGTTTCTGTCAAGATCTGTAATCTTAATTCATACAATACAATACGCGAGGATAAAGGGGTAGATTGGTACGAAACGTATATCGTGGCACGAGAGGTCACTTAAAAGACACCTACATGAATTCACGTGTCGTTGTCTCATGGGTTATAACGGGGCCTTGTACTACATGTTACCATAGTCCACGGGGTAAGATGGACTCCTCTCGTATACATGAATACCTTCTTCATCAAACTACAAATAACCACGTTATAATAACTATCCTATACCTGTGAACGATCATATTCAACTTTATCTGTTCATTTTACATTACATCTATTGTTCTATTTCTTCTATTGAGACTTACCGAGCGCTGGTTCGCTGACGACAATCTTTTCTATTTTTTTCTTTGGAATGTTCGTCAGGAGGACCAGACTCTGAGGAGATAGAGCCGAGCCAGGAGGACTTGGACCAGCTTGTTGCACAGCCAGATTACTAGCTCCTTCCAGCCTGCATTTACTTTTTGTATGCCATTATTTAGGCATTGCTTTGTTTATTGGATCTTTTATTTTCAAACTGTTGTATGTAAAGTTGAATGTAAATAAAGTTGTTGTTTCATTTAATTACTCTTGTCATTCTTGTTTATTGTTATATTGCTTAATTACGCTTAACGTATTTATTTCATAGTAAATACGTTGTGGGCTTGCCACGTCACCGTTTCCCTCTACTGGGAAGCAGGGCGTAACAAGCGGAGACTCAGTAAAGTGGCTGGATGCAATGCGGACCGAAATGGAATCCATGTACACCAACAAAGTTTGAACTTTTGAAATTGCACATCAAGGGATAAAACCCGTAGGTTGCAAATGGATCTTCAGAAAGAACATTGGTGCAGATGGACAGGTTGAAACCTATAAGGCTAGACTTGTAGCAAAAGGTTTTCGTCAAAGACCTGACTTAAACTATGATGAAACCTTTTCTCCAGTGGCTATACTTAAATCCATTTGGATCCTACTTGCTGTTGCTGTCTTCCATGATTATGAAATTTGGCAGATGCACGTAAAGACCATTTTTCTAAATGAAAATTTGGAAGAGTGTGTTTATATGGATCAGCCGGAGGGTTTCATAGAGAGTGGGAGCAGCGGAAGAATGTGCAAATTGCTTAAATTCATTTATGGATTAAAGCAGACATCGCGGAGTTGGAACATCTGCTTTGATGAGACGGTCAAAGAATTTGACTTTATCAAAATTTCAAATGAACCATTCATTTATAGTAAAATTGTAGCGAGAACTGTAGTATTTCTCGACTTGTACGTGGATGACATTCCTATACTACAATCAGTCAAAAGATTCTTGTCACAGAAGTTCTCCATGAAAGACCTGGGTGATGCCTCCTATATTATAGGGATCCATATCTATCGTGATAGATCTAAGAGAATGTTGGGACTTTCACAGTCTAGGTACATTGACACCATACTGAAAAGATTTAGTATGGAAGATTCCAAGCGCAGTAATCTACCGGCTTGTCACAGAATCACCCTCTCCAAAGAGATGTCTCCAAAGACTGATTTAAAAAGAGATCGCATGAGTATTACACCCTATACTTCTGTGGTAGGATCTATAATGTATAAGATATTGTGTACCAGACCAGATGTGGCTTACGCACTGAGCGTGGTAAGAAGGTATTAGTTAAACCCTGGGGAGAAGCACTGGATAGCAGTTAAGAATATTCTCAAGTACCTGAGAAAGACTAAGGAGATGTTCTTGGTATACGGCAGTAAAGACCTCCAGATCGAGGCCTTCACTGACTTCAGCTTCCAGAGTGACAAAAATGACTCCAAATTCATGTCGGGTTATGTCTTCACTCTCAATGGAGGGGCGGTCTATTGGAAGAACTCCAAACAGGACGCCATTGCTGACTCGACGATGGAGGCAGAGTATATCGCTGCATGTGACGCCGTGAAAGAAGCAGCCTGGATGAGAAAGTTCATTACATAACTTCAGGTGGTTCCATCTATTATTGACCCAATACCTTTATATTATGACAACAAAGGGGCTATAGCTTTAGCGAAGGAACTAAGGTCCCATCAGAAGTCCAGACATATCTTAAGTCAGTATCACCTGATCAGAGAGATCGTGGATCGCCGGGAGATCAAGGTACGGAGAGTAGACATGGAGAACAACACTACAGATCCACTCATAAAGACCATCTCTCAAATGCAGTTTGAGAGGCTATTCGAGATGTTAGGTCTTGCGATATGCCAATACATGGCCTTAGTGCAAGTGGGAGATTGTTAGTGATATATGCCCTAGAGGCCATTATTGTATAGTACTGGATTGTATATTACATTTTGAAAGCTTGGGATATTCACAGATATAATAACAGTCTTACTCAATATGATAGTAAGTTATCTGGTTTGAGTCTATCTTAACATGTGTATATGTTTCTTTAACATATCGCTAATACATGTTGATAAAGCCCTTAGGATCTTTGCTTGACTACCAGCGTTGTGATGGCAGTCACACTAGTGGGAGCTGGATAGTTTATAAGCACATCCTTAAAAAAATCCCTGGTTGTAGGATTATCGAGACTGGTGTTTCCCCCCAATAAAAGAGCAAAGCTCTGTTCAAAATTTGAAAGAGGCAGCGCCTCACGTGCCTTGCACGAGGGCGCCGGCGCCAGAACTAAAAGTTCTCTGCCATTGGATCAAAGATCCAACGGAGATGATAAATCATCAAAATACAGAATTGAATTATATTGAGGAAATATTCCTCAAATCTTTCTAAACGAGAAAAATTACTCTCTGTAAAACAGAGCACCATTGGATTAAAAATCCCTGGTGATTAAAAATCACCAAGCTGCAGAATAAGCTCTGTATGGGAAATTATTTCCCCAGTCTTGTTAAAAATAAGAAAAATATCTTCTGTAAAACAAAAGTCCTTGGATTAAAGATCTAATGGTGGATAAAATCCCCAAATCAATTAAAGATCATTCAACGAGAGATTTTCTTAACTAAATCAACAAATCTGCCTCTACTATATAAGAACCCAAGATTTCATGTCTTGCACAGAGGAACCCCCCCCCCTAAACTTCAAGTTCAAAAAGAAGACCAGGAAAGAAAAAAGAGAAAGTTTTAAGAGAGAAGAAAGAAGAAGAACTTTCTTCAAGGTAAATAAAAGCAATAGAGATCAGAGTATCTCATCTGCATATCTAAGGGTTTAACCCTCATAAAAGAACATAGTTCTTTCTCCTGGATCTGAGATCCATGAGATAAGTCCCCTACAAATGAGAATTTAATTCTCGTGGGGATGAATTTGTTCTTGGAGATCGAAGATCTAAGGGAGAACAGAGAATTGAACTCTTCAGAAAAATGCACAAAGAAAGAAATAGTGCCAAGCGTCTCACGTGCCCCTCACGTGGGCGCTGCTCAAATAAAGAGTGCTTAGCACTCAATGGTTGGCGCTCAGTGCCAATGCTTCACGTGTCCCTCACGTGGGCGCTACTCAAATAAAAAATACTTAGCACTCAATGGTTGGTAGGGCTCTGCTCAAATAAAGAGTGCTTAGCACTCAAGGGTTGGCGCTCAGCGTCAAACGCCTCACGTGCCCCTCACGTGGGCACTGTCAAATAAAGAGTGCTTATCACTCAATGGTTGGCGCTCGGCGCCAAGCGCCTCACGTGCCCCTCATATAGGTGCTGCTCAAATAAAGAGTGCTTAGCACTCAATGGTTGGCGCTCGGCGCCAAGCGCCTCACGTGCCCATCACGTGGACGCTGCTCAAATAAAGAGTGCTTAGCATTCAATGGTTGGCGCTCAGCGCCAAGCACCTCACGTGCCCCTCACGTGGGCGCTGTTTAAGATAAAGTGCTCTGCACTCATCAAATAAAGCCCAGCGCCATAAAGAGTGTTCAACACCCTATAAAAAACAAAAAAACGGGGAAAAGTAAAGTAAAGTGTGAGTATCAGAACCCACATAAATGCTCAGCATTATTTGCATAGAAAAAGGACGGGGTCCAAGCAAGCGTTTAACACTTTATTTTAAAAAAAAGGAAATGACAAAGACTAAGTGGGCTAAGCCTAAGTTGGCCAAACTCCTAAGCAACCAAGCCCATGTGCTCTTTATTTTCCAAATTGGTCTTAGTCCTAAACAAGACTAACGATCTTCTAACGAACATTCATTGGTTCAAGGGTGCATCTCCCCACACCTTTGATATATGTCGTAATTCTTCAACGTCTTCAGAGAGCTGGCGGGTCCCGATAACCAACAATGCTATGGACCGCAACGTCCCTAAACTAGCTATAGACCGAAACGTCCTTAAACTAATAACGGATCGAAACGTTCTTAAACTAGCTACGGACCGTGACGTCCTTAAACTAAAACAATAGAGCCCAAATGCTCTTTTGTTGGATCTGAATGATCCTAAAAAAAGAATATGTTGAGTAGATCTTAGTCTAAAATTAGACTAACGTATCCTCAAAAAATACTTAAGTTGATCTTAATCTCAAACAAGATTAACGATCCTTAAATCAAACCAAACCCAAGAATATACGAATTTGGACTAATCCACGCCCTACGGGCGACGACATAAATTAGTCTCCGTATACAATCCACGGGCAACCAAAAATAAAACAAACATACATGATGCGAACTGAACTGCTGGAGCAGGAGAAAGTGTTTACCGCGATGCGGTAACGTAATTAACTGCAGGGGCTTATGCCTGCAGGGAAGAGCGTCCCCACAATCAAAAACCCCTCGCAAACGAGGGGGAATCTGACGAAGTCTGCTACAACGGCCGCATCCGTCCAGACCTCCAATACACGATGCCATAAATCAACTTGGCATCTTCGGAGAGGTGAACGGATAAACCCAAATAGCATCTGCCTCCAAATTCAGGCAAGACGTTTGTCTTCCCGGTTTTCGGCGGTAAACAGATTCTGGTACGCCCGATGGGACCTTTTCTTCTTTCCACTCCACACTTCGTGTGTCATGTTCATGAACGAATCACGGTTTAATATGGTTGCCCCTGGATTCGAGGTACTAAGATTTGGTGTCTTGCTCCTGTGCAGAGAAGAGAAATCGATGGCCTCCAACTGCACTAACTGCAACAGCAACTCTCACTCCGCCCCGACTGGAGGAGTGACTTATGGGCCCCAAGCGGCCTCCATCTTCGCAATGCCAGTGGAACAGGTGACTTAGGCCACCACTGGATTATTCTTCGGGACCATGCTCCCGCCAATGAGCTTTAGTGCTTCAGTGCCGTTACAGGAATCTCCGAAGAAGTCGGTCTTCGATCGACTTGCAACTACCATGGCCCCTCTTAACGGGTCGTCCAATTCTAACGCCTTAGTCTTCAACAGGCTGAGCCATAGCTCGAGTGGGCCCGCCAAGAGGCTCATGATACCTGAGGGGGTTATCCCGAAACAGATAGCCGTTCCAGCTCCAGCGAGAGAAGTCAGCAAAGGGGTGTCTCCTACTAAAGGCTCGGTCTTCACTAGATTGACCGTTCCAACTCTTGCTTCCGGTGAAGTTATCAAAATTGCTTCCCCTACCCGAAAGTCAGTCTTCAACAGGTTAGACGTTCCCTCTCAACGGACATCGATTTTCGACAGGCTAGCACCAACAGCAGCCTCTCATCAGAGCATGGGGCATGAAAAAGCCACTCCCATAACTGAACCAGTCCCATCTGCAAGGCATGCTCGACGTCACCATTGGTACCGAGTGAGTAAAGCCAGGGGCAACTCTCCCTCTGGACTTACTCCACCAGCTTCAACGGTGGAAGTTGATGCTGCTGTTCCAGTTGGGAACAGCTTTGAAGCGCTCAGGAGGGTGCGAAAGAACTCTCTAACCACTGTACTAAAGAAGTCTCCTCCGCCTGTTGAAAACACAACGCAGGAAAAACCGGAACAGCCTCCTCAACGGCTGTCCTCCAAGATCCACAGGGTCTGGCGAAGAGTCCAAGACTCTGTAATTGACAAAGACTACTCTCTTCGACTGAAGAAAACGAAAGCTCGGCAAAAGGAGGGCCATCCCCCCATCGTACCACGGAAGGTACCGTCTGCATGGATGCCTGCTATAATGGCTCCCTCAACTTCGACCTCCCACAAAAGAAGAAGGCCGGAGAAGATCCTCATGCCTACGGTAAATCTCAAAGGCAGTAGAATCAAACGCCCCAAGTCTGGAGGCATGGTAGTACACACGGTGTACATGGCTTCTGGGAAAGAAGAAAGCCGCACTTCTATGGGTCATCGGCCACTTACGCGGTCTGTAACAAAAGCTCAGGAGCAACAACAAAAGCTCCAGAAGATGCTAACAAAGATGACTGCACTCACGGGGCAGAAAGAAAGCCCAGATGCATCGTCTGAACAGCGCCAAGAGTAGGAGACCGATACGGAGTTCCTGCGAAGGGTGCTAGAGAGAAAGGATAAGGAGGCTGCGAAACAAGCCGCTAATATGAAGCAGATGGTGCTCCTATTCCAAGACATGGTCGAGATGATGATACAGCCGGATCCTCCAGCCGATGACCCTTCGATAATTATCGAAGACGACAGAGAGGAAACGTCAAATCCTCCACCGGCTTTCTCAGCAGCCAAGGAAGAACGATCTCTAAGGCTGCCCTTGACGATTACATAGCTCAACAAATATGAGCTCATCAGGCAAGCGAAGTAGCCGGCTAAGTCGTCGGAACAGGGCGACCCTATCCAGGATGGTACGATCAAATCAAGTACCCGCCAGGATATACGATCCCTAAGTTCCATATGTATAAAGGGACGGGGAATCCGCACCAGCACGTTGCTCAATTCATGGATTTGTGCGGTAATACCGGGGACGATGACAAACTGTTGCTTCTCCAATTTGTTGGAAGCTTATCGGAGACAACATTTGAATGGTATTCCGATCTCCCGAATGATTCTATCAAAACATTCACGGAGATGGAATTATTATTCACACAGCGGTTCGCGAGCGCAAGCAAGCGTACCCCGATCATGGCATTAATCAATGCCAGAGTGAAACCAGGAGAGACCTGGGTTCAATACGCAATTCGATGGCGTAACCTATGGTCAAAATGCGAACAACGCATAGAAGAAGCTCCTGCCATGGGCATGTTCGTGGGAACCCTTGATCCCCAAGCAACTATATCCCAGTTTATGATGTTCTTCAAGCCGACCACTTTTCAGGCCTTGATTGACAAACTGGCCCAAATAGAACAGATAGGCCATAGGTCATCTTCTTCAAAGACAGATCTTCAGAATGAAAAGGGCAAAGGGAAAGCGACCTTCGTCGCCAACGCTCAACAACAACAGAGTGACCCGAAACAGGTGGCTCGCCAAAACAACAAACCAAGATCCCTCGAAGAAAAGTTGAGACGTCTTTACTCGTTCCCCCGGGATAAAACGAGGAGACTATTCGAACTGGCGGTGCGCAACAGGCTCATCATTCTGCCGGATCCGAGACGCCCACTGCAACCTGGCGACGTCAACAATCCCAATTACTGCCCCTACCACCGAATAGTGGGCCATCCAATCGAAGATTGCTACGTCTTCAAAAACTAAGTTGAAGACCAGTACCAACAGGGCAAGTTCGCGCTATCCGAAAACTAGAAGGTAAACTCGCCACAGCAGCACGCTCCTAAAAAGGTGGATACGACGGAGGCATCATGCTCATTTGTAGAGGAAGCTCTGTAGGAAGTTGTCCTTTCGGCTAAAACTAAAAGAATGCTGAAGGATCTTCAAGCATGTCCAGCGATTAGGTGGAAAAGCCTGCTGGAGCCTGAGATTATTGACGGGATGCTGAAACCGCACCCAATGCCCAAAGTTGGTAACGATGGGCAAAACCTCCAGGCCAAGCCTCCGAAGTCTTCGAAGAAAAAGAAGAAGGCCAAGAAGCCCGTGCAGCTCGACGGGAATCGTACGAGTCTGCAAAAATACATCGACGCTCTGGAGGAATACAACCAAAAGGCACGGACCCCAGTCATACTGGAAGAATTCTTCAAGCATGTTCTTGAGAACGGAAACAGTGACATTGATGAAGAAGACGATTCGTCAGAAGAACCCGAGGATTATGTGGCAAGTTGCCACATGATCTCTCACTCGTCGATTAATGGCAAAGAAGCTCCTGATGTAGAGAAATTGGGGGCAGATCCAGAACCAAAATCCCTAGAACCGTCAGATGACCTGATCGACAAGCTGCTGAACGAAACCCTCCAAAAAAGAAAAGCTGACCGAGGACGTGAAACGGCCATATACAAAAAGGCCAAGCGTCGGCGTTAAGCTGAAGAAACTCCGGCAATGAGAAGTTATAAAGTATCCCAACCGGATCGAAGCGCGCCTGCCACCAGCAAGAGCAGAATCAAGATAGGGAAGCGGTTCGCCAAAACTCTATCAATGGAAATGAAGCTGACACCTTTCAAAAAAAAATACTTTCGAGAGTATGTGCCCCGACGAAGCGGATGTATATCCGAACTACTGCTTGTACCATCGAAGGGTCACACACCCTACAGAAGAGTGCAATGCATTCAAGAAATGGTGGCAGGGATACGTTGCCCATCAACAACACTTCAAGCGGATGAAGCGCAAAACCCGTCGGGAACAGAGAAGCGTGACAAATGAGCGTAAAGAAACAGCCGGTAACTGTCATATGGTTGATGCCATTTTGATAAAAGGAAAATCTTAAGTTCTAACCTTCGGGAGCGATACTGACGAAGAAATAGCTCTCGACCCTCTCTTCAAGGAATCCACCTCCGGAAACGAAGAAAAGACGAAGAACTGTGAGAACATTCAGCTGCGTAACCGTACGTTGCCTGAAAAGAATCTCGGACCCTCAAACAAAGGTTCGTGCAAGAAAGACAAGGGGAAGGAAAAAGTCTCTGAGGAGATTGCCCTCGATGATAGAGTCGCTGAAGAGCTCACAGCCAAGAACCCGCCCAAGAAGAACAAAGTGGATTACAATGTCCTGGCACATCTGAGGAAGATACCCTCACAATTGAGTATTTTGGATGCCCTTCTTCTGTCTAAAGAGGCACGAGATTCCCTGATCAAGGAGTTACAAGAGCCCGATCAGTTTCAAGCCTTCCTTACAGAAGAAAAGATGAAGGACGAGCTGGAAGAAGTCCACACGGCTGACATCACCTTCAGCGATGAAGACCTCCTTCTCGGAATGTGCAAGCACAACCGTCCGCTATATGTAACCGGGTATTGTCACAACATCAAGATAGGGAAGATCCTGGTCGACAACGGGTCCTCCGTCAACCTTCTCAATGTGAGAGTGTTAAATGAGATTTGCATGAACCTGCAGCACTTGGCTCGGGATAAAATTACCATCTCCGGTTTTGACTCCCAATCATCACAAACGCTCGGGTCTGTAATACTGACATTACGCTTCTGGCTGCTCATCACTGACATCAAGTTCCATGTTATTGACGCCAAGAATTGCTACAACGCTCTGCTCGGCAGGCCTTGGTTACATGTCATCCCTTCTACACAATATCAGTGTATGAAGTACTTCAAGGACGGCCTCGATTACACGGTTACAGGAGAGCTGAACCCATTCTCCATAAATGAAGTCTGCAAATATGAAGACGCCAAGTACTTCTTACCAGACTTCAAAGACATGGAAAGATGTCGCAAACCGGAGAATAAACAAAAATCCATCGCCACTATCCCGATCTTTGGGAGCGATACCGAGGAGGATGAAGAGATGGTCTACTCGGGATAACCCTAAGGCAACAAGCCAGGACCATCTACTCCTATTCTGGTCTTTGGCAGTGACTCCGAGAACGAGGCCAACGTAGTGTTCTCTGTCCGCCTGTCAATGCGGACCTTTGCTGGAGCTGACCAGAGTTTCCAAATTACCATGGTTCCGCAGCGACATTACAAATAACTTGATGCACTTGATACGTATAGCGTGCAAGAGCTGCAGACCTTCCACGTCCCTCCTAAGCAAAGAGGTGAAAAGGCGATCCTTTTCTACCTATCCACGGAGACTAAAGTGGAGAAAGAAGTCTGGCACGGTGCCGAACCTGCGCTCGACAGGTTTCAACCAATCCGTCTGCCCAGATACTACGCAGAGGGACTAAAAAGGCTATTGAGATGCCAAGGCGTACCCTTCAAACAGGCTGCTCGACAAGCCCAGTTCTATAATAAGATTTGGGACGTTCCCGGGACTCAACGAAAGATGCCCAACAAGAGAATGGAGACGACTGGTCTTGGATACGTTCGGTCCAAGAAGCGGGAGCGATTCCATGACTGCTATGTTATAAATGATTCCGGTGGAAAAGAGAATGCCCTTCCGGATAGCGCTGATATTGAAACAGAGTGAAATCCCGCCGTACGAATATCGAGTCCGTCATTCGAAGAGCAGATTAACAAGCTAATAAGGGAAGTGGGTCAAAAGGTTCGGGATGACCACGGCCGCGATATGGCCATTTACTAGAAAGCCAAGACACAGCGTCTCACTCAGCAGTCTATGGAGGATGATGATGCCCTTCGCCTTCAGCATGCTGTGCATTCTTCTGGCAAGGAAAACGCCCGACATAGCAGCAACAACAAAGTGAAGAGCGGGAATGACGTTCAAAAACAGCAAGGCGGAGCCAAGAAGCCACGCGATCGAGAAAAAGTCAGCTAGAAGCCGTCTTTAATGAAGATGGGTCGAGAATATTCATTCCCTCAAGACAAGACAAGAAAGATATTCAACCTTGTCATGAAGCATCAGATGATGACGCTCCCGAAGTCTCAGGGCCCCGAAAAAATAGACGATGTCCATCACCTGGCTTATTGCTCATATCAGCGAGCAATAGGACATCCTCTTGAAGACTGCTTTACCTTTAAAAATTGGGTTGAAAACCAGTATCAGCAAGGCAAGTTTGCTCTATCTGATAGTTGGAGGCTAACCCCGCCACAAAAGCATGAGCCAAAAGCAATCTATAGGGCGAGAATAGAACCAGAGCAACATCGGTCTTAGAAACGGACTCGTACCTGCCACATGATAACGTTCTCAAAGAAGAGAGAGCATGAGAATATAGATAACCCCTCCCAATGCTTCGCAAATGAAGATGAAGACGATGTGATCTCAGAATTTCCACCAGTACCAAAGGAGCTGGAAGACGGGATACATACCACAGCAGACAATCTGAGGAAAATCGACTTGGTGACGACAAACGATCCAAGGCCAACGTTCGTTAGTGAGCTGCTGTCTAAAGGGCAGCTGGCTACATTAAAAGACGTGCTTATGCGGTATAAAGACTATTTCGCATGAAACTATTCCGAGATGCCGGGATTAGATCCAGAGATTGCTGTGCATAAACTGGAGATATCACCGGACATCAAGCCAGCCAAACAGGCGCCAAGAAGAATGCGTCTCGAACTTGAAGTGAGCATCAACGCCGAAGTCAAGAAACTAATTGACTCTGGCTTCATCCAAGAAGTTCAATACCCCGACTGGATTGCCAATATTGTCCCTGTAATGAAGAAAAATGGGACTGTACGTGTCTGCGTAGACTTTCAGGACCTCAATAAAGCTTGCCCGAAGGATGACTTCCCAGTACCGCTTACCGAACTGATGATAGATAACACGTCCACTCATGAAGTCTTTTCCTTCATGGACGGATCCTCAGGATACAACAAAATCAAGATGTATCCTGAAGACCAAAAGCACACTGCTTTCCGGACTCCACTGGGCATATTCTGCTACAAAGTGATGCCCTTCAATCTGAAGAACGCTGGCGCACCTACCAGAGGGCCATGACAAATATCTTCGATGACCTCATACACGAGATTGTCGAATATTATATCGACGACCTCGTGGTGAAAAGCAAATCGTACGAGGAGCACTGGGAGCATCTGAAGATAATGTTCCAGCGCCTTTGGAAGTACAACCTGAAGATGAACCCTCTGAAATGCGCGTTTGGAGTTTCCTCAGAAAAATTCCTAGGATTCATCGTACGACACCGATGCATCGAAATAGACCCATCAAAGATTAAGGCGATTATGGAAATGTCCGCACCAAACACTCTCAAACAACTGCGGTCTCTTCAAGGAAAGCTCGCGTATATCCGGCGGTTCATAACTAACCCCTCCGTCAAATACCGCCCCTACAGTCATCTAATGAAGAAGCGGACCCCGTTCATTTGGTATTGTAAATGCCAAGGTGCACTGGACGAAATCAAGCAATATCTGCAGAACCCGCCGGTACTGACCGCTCCAGTCAAAGGAAAACCCCTCATTCTGTACACAACAGCCCTTGAAGGTTCTTTAGGCTCGCTATAGGCACAGGAGAACGATCATGGAAAGGAGAGAGCTCTCTACTATTTGAGTCAAGTTCTCCTGGGGACAGAAAACAACTACTCCCCAATCAAAAAGCATTGCCTGGCATTAATCTTCACGGTAACGAAGATCCGACATTACGCCTTGGCACATGAGGTCCATCTCATATCAAAGGTGGATCCTCTCAAATATTTGATGTCAAGAGCCATACTAACGGGAAGGCTTGCCAAATGGACCCTCCTCTTGATGGAATTCTCGATAATCTACCGACCTCTCAAGGCAGTAAAAGGCCAAGCCATTGCCGACTTTCTCGCAGAGCATCCGATACCCTCCGACTCTCCCTTGAACTGCGAGTTGCCGGACGAACACGCGTTTGACGCAATCGACCGGGAGAAAGAAGGGAGTAATACCCGATGGAAACTCTACTTCGATGGGGCATCGTCTATGAAAAGGCGGAAGCAAAGTACCCCCATAACCAAAGCCGGAGTAGGCCTTATCTTTGTGACTCCACAAGGAGGGATAATGCGTTTTTCTCTTTCCTCAACGGAGCCAAGAATAAACAACGAAGCGGAATATGAAGCTTTGATAGCAGGTCTTGAGATCGCCATTGACATGGGAATCGAGAACCTCCTCATATATGGAGACTCCCAGCTGGTCGTTAGCCAAGTAAAGGGCGACTATCAGACGTGTAAGCAAGAATTGGTGAAATATGACGAAAGAGTGCAACAACTGCTATCTCAAATCCCCTCCTACATCCTGGAAAGCATACCACGAGTGGAAAATAGCAAAGACGATGCGTTAGCCAAACTCGCTAAAAAACTGGCTGACGAAAACCTCGATGACGTAAGGATCATTGTACAAAACCGCCGGATTCTCGTGCTAGAAGAAATATCTCTGAAGTCGTCTGAAAGAAAGGGAGCGACTGAACAAGCGGTCTTCCAAATAGAGGAAGAAAAGGCTGAGGATTGGAGAGAATTCTTTATAAACTACCTCAATTCCCATCAAACGCCCGAAAATGCATCATCAAGACATCAGCTCATGAAGAGAGCTTTGTATTTCGCCTTCGTCAATGATACTCTATATAAGAGAGCATTCGATTGTTTGTGGTTAAGATGTCTAGGACCAGAAGAAGCAAGGAGAGTCATCCAAGAAACTCATGACGGACTCTGTGGTTCTCATCAAGCCGGGCCAAAGATGGAGCTGAAGATCAAAAGAATGGGTTACTATTGGCCCACGATGATTCAGGACTGCCTCGAATATGCGAAGCAGTGTCACTCGTGCCAAATTCATGGGGATTTCATCTACCAGCATCCAAATCCGCTACACCCAATATTGGCTAGCTGGCCATTCGAAATATGGGGAACCGATATAATCGGGCCCATCGAACCAGCATCATCCAAGGGACATTGGTTCATATTGGCGACAACCGATTACTTCTCTAAGTAGGTAGAAGAAGTACCGCTAAGGGATGTGAAAACAGAGAACATCCTCCATTTCTTCAAGACACATGTCATCTAACGGTTCGGCACTCCGCGACGGATCATCTCAGATAATGGGCCGGCCTACAAAAGCTATAAGATCAGCCGCTTCGCGCAACAACATAATATAGACTGGAGATACTCTTTAGTCTATAACCCCCGAGCTAACGGTCTAACAGAGGCTTTCAACAAGACCTTGATGAAGATCATAAAGAACACGATGTCTAGAAACAGAAAGGACTGGCATGATAGATTGCATGAAGCTCTCTGGGCTTATCGGACCACGTTCAAGACGGCCACGAATACAACGCCATTCGCGTTGGTATTCGGAACGGAAGCGGTTCTCCCCTTGGAGATAGAACTACCTTCTTTACGAGTGGCGGTCCGACATGAGCTGACGGATGAAGAAAATGCCCACCTTCGGCTTGAGGAGCTCGATGCCCTTGATGAAACTCGTCTCATGGCATAGAAAAACCTAGAAGCTTACAAAGAGAGGATGGCGCGCTCATACGAAAGACAAACTAGGCCAAGTGCATTCCGCCAAGGTGAACTCATGCTAGTTGTCAAAAGACCTATGATCCCCAACCGTGCCAAATGGGGGAAATTCGAGCCGAACTATGAGGTCCCATACGTCATAGACAAGGTTTATCAAGGTGGTGCCTACTTGCTCATGAATATGCATGGCGAAAGACCCTTCCGGCCAATAAACGGACGCTTCCTTAAGAAATACTACCCCTGATAAAGTCACAACTCAGGTTAACGATAGATGACGACGCTTGTGTCCGCTCGCTATTTTCCTGAGTCGAGCCTCTGTAAGTAGTATCTGGTAAAGCTTCGCCTCGTAAATACAGACCGCAACGTCCTTAAACTAGATTTGGACTGAAATGTCCCTAAACTAACAACAGACCGCAACGTCCTTAAACTAGCTTTGGACCGAAATGTCCCTAAAGTAACAATAGACCGCAACGTCCTTAAACTACCTGTGGACCAAGAAGTCCCTAAACTAACAATGGACCGAGATGTCTTTAAACTAAATACGTCGCCTCAAACACGGTGACAGTGGAATTCAGGTCTACAAGTCCCAGTGGCAAGGATTGCAACTCAAGTCCCGCTGGCTGCACAGCTGCCCCGGTGGCGAAGTCCCCCCTAAGTGCCATTGGAAAACGGAAGGGTAAAAAAAATGGTACGTCCACAAGCGAAAGGGGCACGGAAGAAAACCCGAAAGGGCGCCATGAGTAAAAACAGCAGGGCTACCAGCGAGCTTATGAAAACCTGAAAGGGCGCAATCTCGTTGTCAAAAAAAAGGTACGTTCACAAGCAAAATGGGCATGGATGAAAACCCAAAAGGGCTCCGTGAGTAAAAACAGCAGGACTGCCGGCGAGTTCGTGAAAACCCGAAAGGGCGCAGACTCGTAAGAAAAATCATGCGCACTTGCAAGGTCCTCTTGACCTTGTGAGGAGAAAACACCCGCGTGAGATCCTTACGACTCACAAAAGGGAGCAACACACTTAGGGATCCCCACGATTCCTAAGGAGAAATTACACTTACGAGATCCTCACGACTTGTAAGGAGAACTCCTCCTTATGAGACCCTCATGGCTCATAGGATTCAAAAACCTTAAGATACAGGGACCTGAACCTGTTCTTAAGCCATCACACTCCCCAAGTTGCCCTACAAGCGGTCCAATATTGGCCCATGTATACAATCCATGGGCACAAATAAACGTTCCCTCACCTAGTTCCACCAATGGCGCGAAATTTCCCCACTTGGTGAACAACACTTGTAGGTCCTCTCGACTTGCAAGGTGAAAATACTCTTATAAGATCCTTACAACTTATAAGAGAACACGCACTTGGGGATCCCCACGATCCCTAAGGAGAAAATACACCTACGAGATCCTCGTGACTTGTAGGGAGAGATACCTTTATGAGACCCTTACGGCTCGTAAAGTCAAAAAGCCTTAGTTAACAGGAGTTTAACTCTGCTTGCTAAGCCACCTTTGTTCAAATCGATAAAGGCAAATGATGATTCGCTGCTGGCAATATCTCAGTTATAGCGATACTGATGCCTAAATCGGTATCAAATTCTAAGTCTTTTCACGGCAAATGATGATTCGCTCCTGGAAATATTCCAGTCGCAGCGATGCTGATGCTAAGATTGGTATCAGATCTCGAGTTCCATACTCGCAATAAAAATCAGCAAGCTAAAAATGCATATGAGATAGCCGAAATGATGGGGCAACTCGCAATAAAAATCAGCGAGTATAATATATGCATATAAAAATAGTCGAAATGGTTGGGCACAGCGAAAAATAGCCGAAATGATTGGGAAATCGTGACTTTCACGATATGAAAAGCTGAAATGATAAAGCATCACGGAAAGAAATAAAGAAAAAAATGAAATGAAATTTTTGCCCTGCAGGTGAGATCACATCGACCCCTGTATACAATCCAGGGGCACAAACGAAAAGGGAACCATATTGTCCAACCAGACTTCGTTAAAGGGAAGCCAGATCTCGATGGCTACATCTACAGCCCCGAGATCAACGACGGCATTTCTTCTCATTTCAACTGGATGCAGATGCGACGTCAACAAAGCGGAGCCATGGCAAAGACCCCTAGTTCCAAATCTCGACGGTTCACAGACAACCTGGAGACTACCTCGGAGCCACGGCAAAATCCCCTAGTTCCTCGATGGTTCACAGACAACCTAGAGACTACCTCAAAGCCACGGCAAAGTCCCCTAATTCCAAATCTCGACGGTTCACAGACAACCTAGAGACTACCGCGAAGCCATGGCAAATTCCCTAGTTCCAAGTCTCGACAGCAACATCTATAGCCTAGAGATCAACAACGAAGTTCTTCCTCCCTCCAGCAGGATGCAGACACGACATTAAAACAAACGGAGCCATAGCAAAGTCCCTAATTCTAAGACTCGGCGGTTCACAGAAAACCTAGAGACAGCCTCGACATTCGTCGTAATATTTCAGACATAATGTCAACAAACGAAGCCAAGGAAAATCCCTCGCTTCAGGGTCTTGGCGGCAACTCAAATGAGACCTGAAAAGACTATTGAAGATCATCCCACACCAGCACGGAGTGGTCATGACTCATCGGGGCTCCCAAACTGAGCCTAACCTCAAGTAAAAAGAGGCATGGAATATCCCTAACGCTTGCTCTTCCAACGGTAATATCACCTGGAAGATTACTTGAAGACGTCCTGTCCAGCCCCTAAAGGGATCAGAGACACGACAGCCGCAGGGCTACTCGAACAGCAAGATTGCATATCGGGGAATACATCGGCCAACGCGACGGTACTACGGGTAAAAAACCCTAGTACTACAGCCCTAACGGAATTCTATTAACAGAAGTTAACTGTGACGTTATGACACCTTGCGAGAACTTCTCGATTCGTCTCGACTCGTGGGAAAAATAATGTTCCCGCGAGAACTTCTCAACTCGTCTCGACTCGTAGGGAAAAGCCTTAGGCCACGGGGATAACAACTTGTTTCCTAAGCACTAAGGCCCTACAAGTTGGTCTAAGACGGACTATTGCATACTATCCATGGGCCACACTCTCCAATGTCGAATATCGACAAGGAGGGAAAAAACCACTTACGAGTCCTCTCGACTTGTAAAAGGGAAAAATTCTCTCGTGAGATCCTTACGACTCTCAAGAGAAAACGCACTTAGGAGTCCTCATGACTCCTAAGGAGAAAATGCATCTACAGGATCCTCACGACTCTTAGGGAAAAAAGTCTTTATGAGATCCTCACAGCTCATAAAATTGAAAAGTCTTAGGCGACAGATCCGAACCTGTTTCCTAAGCCATCGCTGCCCTACAAGGAGATCGAGATAGACTATTTACTAGACACATTTCACAGAGTTACAAGCCAATATGAAATAAAATATGTATTTTTATTCATGAATTCAAGTGAATACAAGATACATTTCATAAAGGAAGCAAAATGAATACATGTTATTCATAAATCGCAAGTTTATAGTCAGTACAATAAAGAGGGGGTACAATAACGGTTATTAAGGAGGAGGCATCTTCAACAAATCAGCAAGCAGCTTACGCGCTCCTCTCAATCCTGTCTTGTGATCAGCCACCGCGGCCAACTCCGCTTCAACTTGAGCCCATTGCCGCAAACAGGACGAAAGCTTCCCATAGGCTTCTAGCATGGCAGCTTCGCAGTCCTGCATGACCCGCTTGGTGAATTCAAGCGTCCGCCTCAGCGTCAACCCATCCGAAATATATCTTTAGAGGTTATCAAAAACAGCTTTTAGCTGTGCATCATTCGCTTCGATTTGAGCGCGCAATCGGACAGATTCGCTGGAAGCCACCTCATGTTCCTTTCGTCTTAGGGTCACCTCTTGTTCAAAATGGCGAATGGAAGGAACACTATGCTCAACCCATATAGACCGCTGGGAGTTCGAAGCCAATACTTCAGGAGTGGGACGCTGGAGCTCAATCTCGTGCAGGCAAGCCTCGATCTTTCTGCAGTAATCAACCCAAGAGCCAACGAGAGCTTCATCATAGAAACTCACGAGTGTCGCCAGCATTGGATTGACTTCCATGGCAAAATCCGTAGCAGAAGTGAGGGCCTCGGCATTGAGATCCTTGATGAGTTCGCTCAACGTTGGAAGATATACGTTTAGCAAAGGGCCCTGCAGCATTGGAATGCAAGACTCGAAAGGAGGTGGAGCTGGTGCAATTGCTGCAAAGTGAATTAGGGTCAAATGTCGACTCGGGGAATAAAGAAAACACATCAGCAATGAAGTCTATTATACCGGCTGTGACAGGCGGCAGGATGGGGAGTACCAGAGGCACGGCTATTCTCTCGTCTCCTCCTCTGACCCGTGACGCTATGATCAACATGAAGAAAACTTATCAACAATACGTCTATTCGTAAAAGAAAGGAAGGGATGTCAGTTGAAGAATATAATAACCAATACCAGAAGGCGGAACGACTTCCGAATGAAAAGAGAAATGCAGTTCAACACCTGGTATAGATGGTCGAAAAGGACTCCTGCAGAGTTGCGACAACATACTGTCAATACAAGGAGGTTGGTACCCACAGTAAAATAAATAAGTCACAAACCCATACCTTCCAATATTTGAGAGGGCACAGAAGAATGCGAGGGGACAGCGACCGTCAGAGCGGCAACCGGCGACACTTCTTCAGATGGCATAGCCTCACGATTCACCGCACCTATACTCAAGACAGAAAAAATATCATCAGAAGGGCTGAACAGGATTGAGAAACTCAAAAAACAGTGACCCAAAGACTACCTGATAGGTCATGGACCAAAACCGCGACGGAGGCATCACCAGATGTAACGGCTTCTTCACTCTCTCTCGAAGGAATAGATTCTGCGCCCATAGCCTCGTCCTCTGACTCGACAAGGACCGTCGTAACGCTTGTGATGCCAGCCGATACCAAAGAGCCACAAGGAGAAAGGGAAGTGGTATGGACAGTCCCAGATTCCCGAGAAAGGGTAGCCACTTCAGGCTCGGTAATCGCCAACGTTTCAACTGCCATCCCATCGCCAGAACTCGGCCCTGCAGAGAGTGCGTATGTCAGAATTCGAGAATTGAATTTTAATAAAAGGTTGGGCGTTATGTTACCTTGAAGCAGCTTTTCAGTTTCTTCCCGAGCTGCACGTGCAACATGTCTACGGACGGTAGACAGAGCAGAGGGAACATCAACCGAATGAGTCTCAGCAAGCGGAATGTTGCTTGAGCCTGCACCTACGGCCAAAATGGCATCGCGTTTCCTCGCCGCGCGCTTCCTGCGTTTCCTTTTAGTATGGGCAGTGAGAGATGACCTCCTCAAGACCTTTGACAAGGGAACATCGTCGTCCGAACCGAGCTCTACCTCCGGAGCCGTTACGGTGTCCATCATCAGCTGCTTCAGCAAAGCCTCCTGCGGTGACTTTGGGAGAGTCGGGGCCACAGTAGCTGGCTCTAGAAGTTTTACCGCATCGCTACTTGGGATTGGCACAGCACTTGGAATAACCTGAGTCGAGGTAGTCCCTATAAGAAAGTAAAGGAGAGGGTCAGAGCATGAATAAAAAGAATAAGGGTGCAATGAAGTGAATCATACCAAGACCCAAAGAAGCGTGGAGCCTTTCTTCCTCCTCGAACGTCCTGAGGGAAGCCGCGAGAGCCTCTTCGGCAGAAATATCTATTGAAGAAGAAAGCGTCAATAGAAACATAATAAAGAGAAAAGAGATAGCCGCGGAAGAACATAACTGAAGTATACCTGACTTCGCGATAGTAATCATCGCCGCTTCCTCACGGGCCAGTCGCTCGGAAGCCGCGAGAGCAGCCTGTAGATCAGTATCATCCGCAAGGCGCGTCGAATAAACCCTCATTGGTCCCGTATTCGCACAAACCCTCGCTGTAGGGAGCGTGCGGCTCTTGGAAAAATATGACATCAGCAGAAAATAATGACTTCTTTTTTTTCTGCGAGCGAACACCAGCGGCCGATGACAAGAGCTAGCGCTTGACAGGCATTTTTGGACGGCAGGTCCCGATTTTCGCACCAGCTCCATATTCTGGAGACGCCACGGCTACCACCTCTATGGGAACATGGGGTGGAGGCTTCTCAAAGAAGGCACACGGGACCACAACCATAGTGACTTCTCTTAAGGAAGGACGAACGGCAGTCCGTCGCTTCAAAGAGACTGCTGGGTTACCAGCTGGGACAGCGTCCTTATGATTAAGTAATAGCCGCCTCTCTTCCCTGATAACAGCACCCGTCGCATGCTAGTACCACACCACGTAGGCATTCGAAGCATTTAGCACGTAGCTCGGTTCGCTGATAAGAAAGTTGGACCCCGTGTTTAGCCGTATAAAATGATGCAGTGCGCTGCAGATACCCTCTTCAGTAGCGGCTGGCTCGGCTAAGAATGCCTCAAAGGGAACACCCTGATTATAACCCGACTGTTGAGCAAAACGGTGCGGGTTATACCTCATGAACAGTGCCGAGGTGTTTTACCTGAACACTAGAAAGCTCGGCTTAATAGAATATAAATGCAGGATCTCCCGAGCCTTCAAAGTGGAAGCCCCGTCTTTGAAAGTATCATGCAGCGGTTGCACCGCCTTGGTGGATTCCTTGCCGATGGTTAAAACTCTGTCGACAAAGGTCATACTGTCCCTGACAATGCGCGGGCGGAGGACTAGTCGTCAAGCCTCTCGTTGCGACGGGTCTAGCGCAGAAGCATCAACTAGATACATGACCCGAGGGAAATTGTAACTGTCGTAGAAATGGGATCGTTTATGAACACCGAAAGCACCTAGCACATGCATCTCGACCCACGACGTGAAATAGTGCAACGGAAGATGTACGGGCTTTATCCCCGGCTGAGTAGTGTATGCCGCTAAGCTCAAGCCATGGTATAATGAGCCAGCCCTGCTATCCCAACGGCCACACGCGTCCCTGCAACTATGCGGTGGGCTGGGTAAAAGACTGACGGCTTCATACAACGAGGGTGCATCGAAAGTATGAACCAGTTCAACCACAAACCAATAAACTATAGGAAGAACGTCTCTTCATCGATGTCTGAAGCAGCGAGCTCTGCAAAAGGGATGACCGGGGTGTCTAGAATGAAGAAGCTTCTTAAATCTGTTTCTGTCGTCGGCTGGTTATCCAAACCGAAACCAAACGGGTCTTCAAGCTTAGCGAATTTCGCGGCTTGTTTTGAAAAGACTTCTGGGCGAAGAAAGCGAGCGATGAAATCTGTGAAGCTGACTCCATGCCCCCCCCAGACTCTAGAAATAGACTCTCGTAAATATTCAAGATTAGGCTCGGGAATCGATGTTGAACGGCATTCTCCGGGGTAAGGCCCATCACCACTGATTTGGTGGCGAAGATGTACTCGTCAGGGGGAAGTATCTCCTCGTAATGTTCCCCTCTGATGGGTAAGCCCGAAATTTCCATGAACTCCTTCAAGGAAATCGAAACTTCCCGATCCGATAGAAGAAAGGTGTGAGTCGGGATGTTCCATTGCTCCAGGAAAGCCTTTACCCACATACGTGAGGAGCGGGATATTGGAAAAGAGACGCATAAATTGCGGGGTACAACCCGAGCATCAGCAACAGCGACTTCTTGGCCGACAGGATGTATCAAGCCCACTGCAGGTATCCGGCTGAATGGCGAGGAGTCAAACCAATCATATATACTTGTCCCCAAGGGCGCGACTCGCCTTGACATATGCGTCGCCCCAAGATATTCAAAGCCATCGGCGGCTGTACGGGTATTGAAGCCATAGAAGGCCGAAGGCGACCCTCCAAGGTCCAGTTGACCTCCTCTACAGCGTAATTCACTTGAGGCGAGTCGGCATAATGAATTGCTGAAATGGGCTCTGAGGGTACTGCACAAGAAAAACTGCGCCGACCCTGGATAATCTGATTGTACCACGACCCCCATAGATGAAGAGATTTCTGCTCTGGATCGTGATCTTTAATGAGCGCGACGACTTCCCGATCCACAGGCGCATCAGTAAAGGCGCTCTCAGAACGTACAAAAGGGAAGGAAGAGTCGAGAGCCATAGTAACTGCACGAAAAGAGATGAGGGATTAGTTGTCAACGCTATATTCCGAATTCTGACACTTGGTACTCAAAAATTATACCGCACTGCAATGCAGAAGAAAGGGATAAAGGGGGACCCACAAAATCAAGATAACGTCCCATCATTGATGGGGCGGTCACTCATTAAGAGTGAAATCCTAAGAGGATTCTCATTTAATGAGAAATCTCATTGGGCCAAGGAGTTAAACTCCCTCGAGAGCTGTGCTCTGCAAACAGATGTCACATCTGTCAACTTTAATTAAGAAGAGAATAAGATTCCCTAAAAAAATTTCTAAAGAACTATGCTCTGTAAGAACAATGGTATAATCTACCAGAACCCTTAAAAACAAAGCTTTTTACAGAGTAAAATCCCAAGATCTTTAAGATATGCAAAACAAACTCTAAGAGTTCTTTATGGAAGATGAACAGTGTTCTAATTAATGGGTTAAATAACCCTAAAAATACATCTTAAAGATCTGTGATCTAAAAAGAGCAAAGCTCTGATTAATGGGTTCGATTATGATCCTTACCAAAATTTTGGGCAGAGTTCTAACTCTAGAAAAGATTTATTTGGGCAGAGTTCTAACTCTAGAAAAGATTTATTTGGGCAGAGATCTAAGCTCTGAAAGGAGAATTAAATTCTTATAAGAAGGAAGAACAAAAGAAGATGAACAGCAGTCATCTCAAGGGCCAAAGGCCCTACTTATAGGTATGGGAAGACGATTAACCTTCCAAGAAGATCCAACGGTGGAAAAGCTGCCGCCGCCGCACTCACGTGTAAGCCACGTGAGCGCAACGGTGGGGGGCATTTGTTTCCCCCCAATAAAAGAGCAAAGCTCTGTTCAAAATTTGAAAGAGGCAGCGCCTCACGTGCCTTACACGAGAGCACCAGCGCCAAGAGTTAAAAACTCTGAGGCAGCGCCTCACGTGGCTTGCACAAGGGCGCCAGTGTCAGAACTAAAAGTCCTTTGCCATTGGATCAAAGATCCAGCGGAGATGATAAATTATCAAAATACAGAATTGAATTCTGTTGAGGAAATATTCCTCAAATCTTTCTAAACGATAAAGATTACTCTTTGTAAAACAGAGCACCATTGGATTAAAAATCCAATGGTGATTAAAAATCACCAAACTACAGAATAAACTCTGTATCGGAAAATATTTCCCCAATCTTGTTAAAAACAAGAAAAATATTTTCTGTAAAACAGAAGTCCTTGGATCAAAGATCCAACGGTGGATAAAATCCCCAAATCAATTAAAGATCTCTCAACGAGAGATTTCCTTAACTAAATCAACAAATCTGCCTCTACTATATAATGGACCTAAGACTTCAAGTCTTACACAAAGGAACCCCCCCCCCCTAAACTTCAAGTTCAAAAAGAAGAACAGGCAAAAAAAAGAGAATGTTTTAAGAGAGAAGAAAGAAGAACTTTTTTCGAGGTAAATAAAAGCAATAGAGATCAGAGTATCTCATCTGCATATCTAAGGGTTTAACCCCTCATAAACGAACATAGTTCTTTCCTCTGGATCTGAGATCCATGAGAAAAGTCCCCCACAAATGAGAATTTAATTCTCGTGGTGATGAATTTGTTCTTGGGGATCGAAGATCCACGGGAGAACAGAGAATTGAACTCTTCAGAAAAATGCACAAAGAAAGAAATAGTGTTGTTTAACATAAAGCGCTATGCACTCATCAAATAGAGCCCAGCGCCATAAAGAGTGTTCAACACCTCATAAAAAACAAAAAAATGGGGTGGAAAGTAAAGTAAAGCGTGAGTATCAGAACCCACATAAATGCTCAGCATTATTTGCATAGAAAAGGGACGGGGTCCAAGCAAGTGTTTAACACTTTATTTAAAAAAAAAGAAATGACAACGACTAAGTGGGCTGAGCCTAAGTTGGCCAAACTCCTAAGCAACCAAGCCCATGTGCTCTTTATTTTTCCAAATTGGTCTTAGTCACAAACAAGACTACCGATCTTCTGACGAACATTCATTGGTTCAAGGGTACATCTCCCCACACCTTTGATATATTTCGTTGTAATTCTTCAACATCTTCAGAGAGGTGGCGGGTCACGATAACCAGCAATGCTGTGGACCACAACGTCCTTAAACTAGCTATGGACCGAAACGTTCTTAAACTAATAAAGGACCGAAACGTCCTTAAACTAGCTACGGACCGTGACGTCCTTAAACTAAAAAAATAGAGCCCAAATGCTCTTTTGTTGGATCTGAATGATCCTAAAAATCCTGTTAAATAGATCTTAGTCTAAAATTAGACTAATGTATCCTCAACAAACACTTAAGTTGATCTTAAACTCAAACGAGATTAAAAATTCTTAAATCAAACCAAACCCAAGAATATACAGATTTGGACTGATCCACGCCCTACGAGCGACAACATAAATTAATCTCCGTATACAATCCACGAGCAACCAAAAATAAAACAAGCATACACGACGCGAAGTGAACTGCTGGAGCAGGAGAAAGTGGTTACCGCGATGCGGTAACGTAATTAAATACAGGGGCTTGCGCCTACAGGGAAGAGCGTCCCTACAATCAAAAACCCCTCGCAAACGAGGGGGAATCTGATGAAATCTGCTACAATGGCCGCATCCATCCAGATCTCCGATACATGATGCCATAAATCAATTTGGTATCTTCGGAGAGGTAGACGGATAAACCCAAAAGCATCTGCCCCTAAATTCAGGCAAGAAATTTGTCTTCTCGGTTTTCGGCGGTAAACAACTGGGTATCGATACTTCAGAGTAGACTAGTGTATACGCTTCTTATCCCCGTCAGGAGAGGTGGCATGTCCCGCAACCATTGGTATACGGTACCAAAAATAGTATACAGGTGCTCATTGGGTTATGAGTTACACTGGACGAACTCGCTGGGAATTGCTGGTTAGTATTATACCTATCGTCAGTTAGCAGTTCCCCGGTGAGATGAGTACATATTAGTCCGTTGACTTGACACCACTATTCGTCTCGAGTGTGTTCCTTCTGTACTTAGATTACTACCCTACCACAGCTCAAATGAGTCGTGCAAACAAGTAGTAGTTGGGTGCAGTCCCGAAGCACTTGTAGGCGGTAGGGGTTAGGAGGGATTCGTCTCTCCTGGTATTGGGAGTTGATATCGCGCTGTGTACAGTTGGCCAATACACAAAGTCTCTGGCCAGGACAAGTGAGATTTACTGGTAGGTACAATAGTAGTTTCTCAGGGTGTATTGGGTTCCACACTAATACGACTTATTGCGCTATTAGACATCTGACATTTACCACACCCTAGGCCCGATTTGTGATACTCTTAGACAAACAGTCTGGACTATACGGAGAATGTCACCTATAGGCTCAGTAGGGTTTTCCGGACGAGTTATCGTGTTTATTTTCCCTTCAACAGATACCTGGGTAGCCATTACGTACAGCTAGTGCCTTTGACATGCTTGTGGTTAAACCCACTGCCAACGTAATGTCGAGTCTTTTGAGTCCCACACAGAGGGTTTCCCGGTTCAGGAGAAACGGTGTAATTTGCATATGGTTTTACGCAGGGGTGTTCAATTGAACACGTGTATTTATACATGTGCTTTAATCGGACGATTTAGTAGTACTAGCAGGTTTGAAAGACAACCAGTTTTGATACTAGTATTATATTGCTCTCTTTTAGGTATTTGTATTTTAATACGAATACGGTATTTATACGAATACGTGTATTTGTATAAATACAGGTATTTGTGCTTTAATACAAATACATGTATTTCTTTCTAAATATGAATACGCATATTTTGTATTTTCGGTACAAATACGGTATTCTTATTTTGGTAGAAATACGGTATACGTATTTATTATAAATACAGGTTTTGGTATACTTGATTATACACATACTAGTATTTGTGTGTGTGTGTGTGTGTCATGGTGAGGTGGCTACACACTCTCTCCTTTTTCCTTTATGATAAATAAGGAAGTGTGTAGGCTTGTGAGTCATCAAGCCCACCCATTCCTTTGTTTTGCATTGAAAGGATAAGTGAGAGTGAGGAGGGATATTTTGTAATGGTTGTTGATTTTTATCAAGTAAGGAAATATCTCAAGTAGCCATTCTCTTCTTCTTCCTCCTCATTTTTTCACTTAAGTTCTTGAGGATTAAAGGAGATCATCTTATTCACAAACTACACCACTCTAAGTATCTTGTCCTAACAAGACTTGATCTTTAGTTACTTCGGACGAAACTATCACTTGAATCGACATACTCGGGTGGATCTTCTTTGACGCGGAAGATCGACTTCGAGAGCTCGTTCCATCAACTCAAGGAGCTTGTGGAGTCTACCTTTTAAGACCCAAAGGACCGTCTACAAAGGTTGTATTCCCAACCTAGTAGCTAAAAATCTAGTTAAGGTTTGTTTAGTTTAGTGTTTGGGCTTATATCCAGTGTATTGTGCTCAAGATTTTAAAGTTTTTAATTCCGCATAGTCGTAGTCATCACGGCAAAGAGCACATATATACTTACATTCACATCCATTTTGCATTGTCAACGTCTATGAGACTCGTATAAGTGTAAGTGTAACTGGTATGAGACGGATATGAAAGCACTTATATTAGTGTCAGAGGTAAGACATCGTGGATTGCCCACTTATCTAGAACACTGGTCTAATCATACTTGACGGAGACCCGTCTCCAATTCTCGAATAGACTTGTCATAGCTGACTGGTATTTTAAGTTTGTGGTCGGACCTTAATGTAGACCCGCAGGGTTGGGGTAGTTTGAGTGTGAGTTCGATCAACGGAATCTCAAAAGTCCCTTTACTGGTATATTTCTTGATTTCATGATATTGTTACCGATCGTGTTACTAACCCTTACTGATCGTGATTCGGGCCCGTATTTCCAAGCCCTGGATAGATGTTTATTGCCTTGGGTTTCAGAATACTCCTGCGGTGATTGACGCTCACACTCGGACTGACAATAGGTTTAGTGATATGGACCTTGAGACTTAGAGACTGATAGGTTTAGTGACATAAACATTGCATTGATTACTGATTTGATACACCTACTATACTGTTTATCTGTACATGTTATTTCATGCCCACGACATTACTGTATGCATGCTACTTCATGTTTATTATTATTGTACATATTATATATATTGCTATATTGTGTCGTCCTGACGATCTGAGTATGCATGCTCAGAGTGAGAGGTGGATTTAGCTCAGATTAGGACTTACCTTACTTCGAGGATATTGCGGAGATCTATATTAGCTATGTCAGTTCTATCTTTCCTTTATCACTATGTCACGCCCCACTTCCCAAAAGAAAGTGAAAAGTGACGTGGCACGGTCCGCAACCTAAATGTATTGAAGGTGGTCTATTCAATACAGTTACGTTAAGCGTAAGAATATCTATAGTATGCAGGGTGTGTACCAAAATAAAACAATAAAGCGAAAGGCATTTATTTCCATTAACCAAACTTTATTACATCCCAAGAGAAAGAGTAAAGTAAACTAAATAGTTTAATTACATCAAAAAGAAGCAAAGCCCTAAACAGGTGGGCAACAAAGAAAACCAGTTAATCCTCCGATGTCAAGTCTGCATAATTTTCATTAGTTGGTTCCACACCTAGATCCTCATCATAAAACTCATTCTCATCTAACGGACATTCCAAAAAGGGGGAAAAGGAAAGTCCGTCAGTGAGTTATACTTGGGTAGGATTGCCTCATAAGGAAGTAAGAGTATAGAAACGAACATGTGTATATAAGAGTATGATGTATGCATGCCGACATGAAGTAAAAGGGTGTAAAGGTATGAAATGTACAAAATTAAGACATGTTGACGGGGGTATACTTGAACATGAGTATGTTGTATGAAGGTATGTGGCATGAAGTATAAGTGAAGGTAAAAGTTCGTATTAGTTTGTTAAATAAGGGTCCGGATACTCACGATCATTCCGTTGTGGCCACGTAACAACAACTAGGGAAGTGAAATGTACCGTTTCACTTTCCGGGATCATGATCGAGTAGTAGGGAAATCCGAGTTCCGCATCTCCTTGCCTAATCAAACTACCCATCCCAGTTATTCAGTGTAAAGGATTTGATGAATTAGAGTTAGTGCGTATACATCTAGACATGAAATTTCCACATTGTATGTCATCCACATATTGGATCATTCGCCCTCAAATAGGGTTAGTATTTGCCCGAATATCGGGTTAGTAGTCATCCACACATTAGACCATTCACCCCAAGTAGGGTTAGTATTCGTCCGAATATCGGGTTAGTAGTCGTCCACACATTGGACTGTTCACCCTGCCTGCAGAGATCCTCATATATAAGTATTCCATACATAGGTCCACGCATTCTAACTCTAACCGTATCATGTGTCATGCATGTCCTAAACTTGTAATCAAACAGTCGATCTCATTTAGTGTGGCCTTCCACAACCACTTATTTTATCTTGTTATCTTCTTAAGTTTGTAAGATGCTTCGTATCATTTTATAGAATACTTAGTTAATAAAGGATGATAACTTTTAATGATATTTATTGTTTATAAGAAAACCATGATATTTGGAATATTTATCATTTTGGAGACCCATAGTACTTTACGGAGAAAATATCCTTTTAATAAAAGGTTAGGATATTTATTTGAAAATTATCTTTTAATAAGGTTTTAGATATTCTTTTGAAAAATATCGTTATACGGGTTAAGGTCTTTGTTGAAAATAGCATTTTAGTAAAGGTCAAGATGTTTAAATGAAATTATATTTTTTTAGGATGGATTGGAGTATTTTATTGTAATTAATAATTTTATAAAATTATGATGTTTTAAGTTTGAGATAACATTTTAGAAAATACGTTCGTATTGGCAACCGCTGCATATGGGCGGCAGGATTTGTGTCCTTTTCAAGGACGATTGCCTATCAACCACGAGGTATTTACGTAAAACATTATCCTATTATTAGGGTATTCTATTAGAGGTGTTATTCTACAAGAACGACTCCGCGTTGACAACCGCTGCACATGGACGGCAGAATTTGTGTCCTTTTCAGGGACGATTGTCTAGTAACCACGGGGTGATTCAGGTAAAACATTCCCCTATTAGGGTATCTTATTAAACTTTAGTTAACATGCTAAGAAAAATTAATATAAAAATATCATTTCGAGTGAAAGGGGCTAAGTTGGAAAAACCATATCACCGTTATTTAGATTTAGTATTACCCCCTTTCAAAAGGTAAAGGGATTTAACAAAACTAAAATAGTTGGTGGATAAAAATGTAAGTAAAAATATATCATTTTAGTGTCTAAAACATTTATTCCAAATATCTTATCTCAAATGGGTATTTTAAACATATACGACATTTTAATAAAATGAGAGTATTTTCTGGAAGTAACCTATTTCGAGATCTCATAGGTAGCATGGATAAGTGTGGGTATGTAAGAGGTGAATTGATACTCTATGGGTTATAACATTAAGCATATCATATTCCGTGTAGGATGAGGGTGCAATATTCACGCATATGGAGGTAATTAATTAAACCATTTTAAACATGGGGTCCAATTCTCATTATTAAGAGGTACCAAATGGCATGCAGAAATATTTTTACATTATTTTAATATGAGGTTGATGATTAGAAGTTGAAACTAAGATCATTGAAAGAAGTAAGGCGATAGATAAGCGGAGAGAGGCGGATCCTACCTTTTGTTAGAGTTGGATGCCGATGTGTCAAAAATGTAGGCTCCTATTAAATCCTCAATAGCTCCATGCTCAGATTTTTTTCTCGATACTTGGATGGAACCACAGCGTCAGCGTCGTCGATACGAAGGCGTGGGCATTTTTCAGAATTTTTAGAGTTCTGAGGTGTGAGAAATCACTGATTGAAGGTCCCTATTTATAGGGTCTTTTTCCCCAACAAAAAAATCCAAAATCTGTCAAAATCACCACCAAAATCCGCGCTCAATGATCTGCTGATGATTTCCAAATGATTGTCGCTGTCGCCAGGGTTTTGTGGCCGTTGGATCTTGATCCAACGGCCCTGAGTCGGACCGCCACGCCCACGCGTCCGCGTGTGGGGATCACGCGTTTTCGCGTAGTCCCCACCACGTGGGCGCCGCCAGGTGTTCTGGGCCGTTGGATCTTTGCATCCAACGGTCCAGGTTAAGGGGATTTAATATTTTTTTAAAATTTAAAATCTAATTGTTTATTTAAGAAAATCAACTTTAGGCTAAAAAATTGTTTAAAATATCGCAAAATATGGGAAAAATATGAGAAAATTCCAGAAAATATATTTTATTGTTACCTTTAGTTTAAAAATGATTTTGGGTTAAAACTAAATAATATTTCCATATATATGATATTTGTTAGTTAGCATAATTACTTAAAAAGCTATTTTATCCTTGGAAATATTTTAATTACGAAATAATTATTTTAATTGATAATAAAAATATGCAGATTATTTTAAGGAATTATAAGATTTTATTAAAACATTTTAAGCCTAGAAAAATATAAATAGATTTTAGAAATTTTCTTTAATTATTTTTCAATGCTTTGAATGTTACTAACGTCACTTTAAAAAATATTTTTCAATCAACGAAATACGTAAATAACCACTTGATACTAGAAACTTAAATAAAAGATATTTTATTAGAAAACATGGTCATTACACACTATCTGATTAGTTATCTCTTTTGCTTATATCCTTTGCACTCTGATTCGTTTAAATGTGGTAGACTTAGTGACTGTATATCTTGTTATCTATGTTAAATTACTACTTATCATGTACTGCTAGAAACCGAAGTGTAACTATGGTAAGATCTTTTTCTGACCGTAGGAGTATGGCTGGTCTAGTCACCCCTCGTATTCCGTATTTTGATAAATAGGGCGTGACACTTTATGATTTCTAGTTCATACTCATATTTCTGCAACATACTATATATCGTTATATTATAATATTGTGTCGCTCTGATGATCTGAGTGTGCATGCTCAGATAGAGAAGTGGACGTAGCCCAGACCAGGACCTACCCTA
Source organism: Agapanthus africanus (assembly GCA_030015575.1). Lineage (NCBI taxonomy): Eukaryota > Viridiplantae > Streptophyta > Magnoliopsida > Asparagales > Amaryllidaceae > Agapanthus > Agapanthus africanus. The sequence goes on along the minus strand of JASDDO010000019.1, from coordinate 385,672,097 downwards.
CTTCAAGGATATTATGGAGATCTAGACAAATGACGTCAGCGCTATCATTTTCCTTTGTCACTATCTGGTTAATTTTTTTTCTTGATGTTACAGACTTGTATCCATTGCACTCTGATTCATTTAAATGTGATAGATTTAGTGATTATAATTCTCATTGCTTGTACTATATTTACTGCTTACCATGTACTGCTTGAAGCCGAAGTATGACTACAGCAAAATTATTTCTTGACCGCAGGAGCATGGTTGGCCCAATCACTCTCGTATTCCGTATTTGGGAAGCGAAACGTGACAATATCTGTACTATATAAATGGCAAAAATCCCAAATCATTATTATTATTATCAATTCTATAGATTATATATTACATATATGTTAAAAATCTTTTATTATTATATTATTATTATACTAATAGAATACAAGGCACATATAAATGGCAAAAACCTAAATTTATTAAGATGAATTTATTATTATTATTATTATTATTATTATTAGTAATACTACTTACAGAATATAAGACACATATCAATGACAAAAACCTAAATTTATTAAGATGTATTTATTTATTATTGATATATTTGTATTATATAGATATTAAAAATACAAAATCTTTATTATTATTATTTATTATATATGTTATATATTATATATGTTATATTATTATTATTATTATTATTATTATATATATATATATATATTGTTATTATTACTATTACTGTTACTATTATTACTATATATTATTGTTGTTGTTATTACTATATATTGTTGTTGTTGTTGTTCTTAATTAATAGAAAAAAACCTATTATTATTAATATTTTTAAAACATTGCTATATATTACTACTATTATTATTACTACTACGTTTATTATTATTAATATATATTATTATTGTTTTTGTTGTTTTTGTTGTTATTCTCAATTATATTATTATTAACATGGCCAAGAATATATGGCATGTATTAATGGCAAAAACCTATTAACTATATCATTGCTATTACTGCTACTATTATTATAATTTTATAAATGTAAAACATGACAAAGAATATAAGGAAAGGTAGGCACACTTTTTTTTATCATTATTATACTATTATTATTATTATTACCACTATTACTATATTATTACTATTACTAAAATTATTATTATTATTTTAACATGTACTAGAATATAAGGAAAGATAAGAAAATTTTAATTATTGTTATTATTATTATTACCATTACTATATTATTGCTATTACTATTTCTATTATTATTACTATTACTATTTCTATTATTATTATTATTTTAACATGACCAAGAATATAAGGAAAAATATTAATGGCAAAAACCTAAATTTATACACACACACACTATTACTACTACTACTATTATTATTTTAGCATGGCCAAGAATATAAGAAAATGTATTAATGTCAAAAACCTGTGTGTGTGTGAGAGAGAGAGAATAATGTTGGAAAGAGTGGCGTCGAACAAATCACCTCTACCAATTTTTCCGACGATCGATACCCATCATCTTCATCCTTATCATCTTAAATGTGGATACACCAAATTTCATGCGATTCTACCTCCTTTTCACCGTTGATTTCGTGGGTGCAAAATTAACGGTTTAACGACAACAAAACATTTTACATTGCTAATTAAACGGTGAAAAGGTGGTAGAATCATATGAAATTTGGTGTATCAGCATCTTAGATGATAAGGATAAAGATGATGGGTGCTGATAGTCGGATAAAATCATAGAGGATGCATTTTTTCGATGCCATAGGAGGAAATTCCCTCCTATGGCACATCTGTGTGTGTATGTGAAATGAAGAAAAGAGGTCATAGAGGCTTTTTCGTTAGGCGGCGTCAAAATAATACACCTTCCATATTTTTTTTCAACGATCCATATCCATCAACATCATCTTCTTTATCATGTAAGATGTCGGTACACCAAATTTCATATGATTCCACCCCTTTTTCATCATTGAATTAGCAATGTAAAATGTTCTATTGTCAGCAAACCGTTAATTTTGCACCAACTAAATCAAGGGCGAAAAAGTGATGGAATCACATGAAATTTGGTATATCCACATCTTACATGATAAAGATGATGATGATCGATGCCGATCGTCGGAAAAAATTGTGGAGAGGTTATTTTTCCGACACTATAGGAGGAAATTCCCTTTTCTAGCACCTTTCCTCCATTATATATATATATATATATATATATATATATATATATATATATATATGGATCCGTTAGGGTGGGTTCGTGTTTTTAAATTCACAAATCTGAATAACAGCTGTTAGATCTGCTCTTTTCTTTTTCAACGGCTCAGATTAAAACAACTAAAAAATCCATTTAAATAATCTAGTAAATATTCACTTTCTTAATTTTTGTGATCTATACTTATCTCTATTCATTTATTTTGGGTAATATTGTTTAGAATCATGAAGAATTGTTAGATGTTCAGATTATTTCCATATTCAAATCATGATGATCCGTTGGATATTTTGATTTTTCATATTTAGGTTCATTGAATTTGAATTTTTTTGTCATATTGATTCAAATCATATAAATATAGATCCAAAAAATTAGGGGTCAGAATATTTACAAGATTATTTAAATGGATATTTTAGTTATTTTAATCTGAGCTGTTGAAAGTAAAGGCAGATCCAATGGCTGTTATTCAGATTCGTAAAATTAATAAAGATTACTATTACTACTTATAAATGTTAAAATACGTCCAAAAATATAATGAAAGGTATTAATGGAAAAAACCTAAATTAATATGCATACAAACACACATGTATATAAGGATAATGGAGGAAAGGTGCCATAGTTGGGAATTTCCTCCTATGGCGTCTAAAAAATATATACTCCATTGTTTTTTTGACTATCGACATCCATCATCATCATCTTTATCATGTAAGATGTGGATACACCAAATTTTATGTCATTCTATCACTTTTTCACCGTTGATTTACTATGTGCAAAATTAACGGTTTACCGTCAATAGAACTTTTTACATTGTTAATTCAACGATGAAAAGTGATGGAATCACATGAAATTTGGTGTATTCATATCTTTCATGAGAAAGATGATTATGATGGGTGCTGATCGTCAAAAAAAATCGTGAAAAATATAGATTTTTAACGCCACATAACAAAAAAACCTTCTAAGACCTCTTTTCTTCATTATATATATATATGGTGATTTCCTTAGTCTTAAATTTATATTGCAAGTGCACAGTTTTCAATTGTAGCACTTGTGGGTCGATCTACAGAGAAGAAAGCAATCCTAGTTAAATCTAACGAATTAAAAATGGGTTTTTGATTTAGATAATTATAATAATAAAAAGCAATAATTAAAAAGAAAGTAAAAACGCAAAATTAAATAGATTACAAGGATAAAGAAAAGTCTAGGGTTTAGAAGCATTTTGTCTAATCATAGTGTTTTAAATAATATCTATTATTTTCTTGATTTCCATATTTAAATTTATTACCTATCAATTATAAGAAAGCATAAAGTATACGTGCATTGCAATAAATTATCAATCATATAGAAAACATAATTCATACGATCATAAAAATACGCTATCAATCTACAAATATCATCAAAAAATAAATTTAAAGATAAAATTTTAATTAATAAGGAATTAGTTAGATCTTCCCTTCTACTTAGTAACCTCAGTGATTGTCAATTACAAGTTTAACTTGCTTTATCAACAGAGCCTAATCTAACCTTAGATTAATCAGATCGAACATGAACAATAAAAATATGAACTTTACCTTCCATAGATAACTTTCATGGTCATCAATCAATCATCAAATTAACTAGTTTATCAGTGACGCGAGTTTTCTCTAAATAAATCTCATGGTTGTCAATCACTCATTGATCTATTTAGTTTTATCAGAATTGTATCAAAAAGAACCTATCTTTTATTATAAAGTATTCGTCACTAAGAACATAGAAAAATAATATAACAATTAAAATATATACCAATCATAGAAAAAAAAATCATCTAATCCCTAGATAGAAAATTTGCTGCTCATGGCAAAAGAAGAACAAATAATAAAAAGAAAATTCATTATAAAAATAAACTTACAAACTTTTGATCTCTCAAAGAGAAGATTTAAGAGATGACCCCCTCCGAAAAGAGGATGATTTTCCTAAATAATAGTACTGCAGTATTTATAGGTTTTATAGCCGATTACAAGGGATGGAAAGAAATATTTTCGAAGCATCCAGAAACCCTAAAAATCTCAAGTCCCAACTTTTAGATTTCAGCTACAGCCGGAATATTTCGGCCATAACCTATTTTCTATGCCTAATTGGTCCCAATTTTGGTGTGCTGACTTGATTCGATCAGTTAATTATTTGTCTCTCTATTTGGTGTATTGGTTCCACCCTTTTATTGATTTCTTTATTAAATTGTCCACATCCAACGCACGTAAATATGCTTCTTGTGCATTTTTGTCCTTTAAACCCTATAATCTGTATTTATTCATAAAATATATCTCGGGTAGGATTAAATAGACAAAATAAGATAAATATGAATATATAAATGTGCAATAAATTACACCAATCACACACATACACATTTATATAGAAATATATAATACGGATTTTATGAGGCGGGTTCGCGTTTTAAAAATACGAAACTGAATGAAGGTCGTTGGATCTTATGTTTTTAATCAAATGTTAAAATTAATTCAGCTTATTAAATCATTAATAAATGGAAGGTAAATATTCTATTATTTGATTTTAGAAAAAAAAATCAAGAGAAATAAAAAATCCTCATTCATGTTCATGTTTTTAATCAACGATTAAAATTCATGTTCGTGTATTTACCTACACAATATTTGGCAGTGGAATATTTGTGTTCGATTTATTGACGATTTAATAAGTTGAATTAATTTTAACCGTTGATTAAAAACACAAAATCCAACGGTCCACATTCATGTTCGTGTTTTTAAAAACACGAACCCGTCTTATAGGATCCGTTATATATATATATATATATGGGAGTGCTCCATTGCAAACCGGTCCACGTTTTGTAAAAACGGGAACTCCTGATCTACGGCATATTTTAACGATCCGATCCATTCAATTTATTCACCCTACCATCAAATATATGTATATGAAAAATCAAAGGATTTGAAGATCTATAGCTTATGCATCAGATGAATTTTATGTTGCATTATCGAAAGACGTCCATTTTTTCACACATCAATGCGTAAGGTAGAGGTCTTCAAATCCCTTGATTTTTCGTACACATATATTTATGGGTAGGGTGATCAACTTGAACGGATCGGATCATTAAAATATGTCGTAGATCGGAAGTTCTCGTTTTTTAAAAACGCGGACCCGTTTGAAATGGATCACTCCCCTACACACACTATTAATTGCAAGTATTATTATTATTATTATTATTATTATTATTATTATAATATTACAAGGCATGTATTCTTCCTCTTATTATTATTATTTCTATTACTATTAATTTCAATTATTCTTATTCTTATTAATGTTACTTGTAATCTTATTATTATTTTTATTACTATTACTGTTAATGGTAAGTATTATTACTACTACTACTGTTAATAGCAAAAACCTATTCTTATTATTATTCTTATTACTATTACTATTAATGGCAAGTATTCTTATTATTATTCTTAATACTATTACTATTAATGGAAAATACCTATATATATATATATATATATATATATATATATATATATATATATATATGGAAAGCATTCTTATTTATTCTTATTTTTATTCTGATTACTATTAATGGCAAGTATTCTTATTCTTATTCTTATTATTATTACTTTTACTATTTTTATTACTATTACTATCAATGGCAAGTATTTTTATTATTATTTTTATTATTATTACTATTAATGGCAAAAACCTAAAATTATTGTTGTTGTTGTTGTTACTATTAGCATTACCATTAATTGGAAGTATTCTTATTGATATTCTTATCACTATTACTATTAATTGCAAGTATTCTTATTATTATTCTTATTACTATTACTATTAATGGCAAAAAACTAAATTTATGTATATAGATAGATTATTACTATTGCTATTACTATTCTTATTATTATTATTATTACTATTACTATTAATGGCATGTATTCATATTATTATTCTTAATAAATTTGCGTTTTTGCCATTGATATGTGCCTTATATTCTGTTAGTAGTGGTGGTAATAATAATAGTATAATAATAATAATAAATATATCTTAATAAATTTAGGTTTTTGCCATTGATCATGCCTTATATTCTATTAGTTGTAGTATAATAATAATAATAATAATAATAAATATATAATCTATATAATTAATAATAATAATAATAATAATAATAAAGATTTAAGATTTTTGCCATCTATATGATACAAAGATATTAACTGATACATCTTAAGATACAAAGATATAATATAGAGATGCGGAGAGATTTGATAAGTATAAAATGGGTAAAAAGAAAGTTAAGAAAACTGTCCGGGAAACTAAACTAAGGTACAAGGAGGTGTACGAGAAGTTGGACACTAAGGAGGCTGAAAATGATATATACTGGATTGCTCGAATGCAGAAAAGAAAGACCAGAAACTTATGTGCAGTGAAATGTATCAACAATGAAGATCAGAAGATTTAGTTCGAGATGAGAATGTCAAGAAAAGAAGGAGAGATTATTTTGACAAATTGTTTAATGAGAGCTTTAGTAAGAATTTGGATGGACTTGTCATTCAATCTCAAGATATAAATCGTGATTTCATGCGTAAAATACGAATATTTGATGTTAAAGAAGTTTTGAAGAAAATGAGATCAAGAAAAGCGGTTGGTCCAGACGGGATTCCTATCGAGATTTGGAGATACTTAGGAAAAATAGGCGTTAAATGGCTGACAGATCTGTTTAATAAGATTTGGCAGACCAAAAAAATGCTAAATGAATGGAGGAAAAGTACCCTTGTACATATCTACAAGAATAAAGGTGACATTCAAAGTTGCTTAAATTACCGTGAAATAAAACTTATGTGTCACACCATGAAGGTTTGGGAAAGAGTGATTGAACACGGGTTAAGAAAGAATGTTAAGATAACAGAGAACCGGTTTGGGTTCATGCATGGATGATCGACGACAGAGACTATTCATTTGCTTTGTCGACTTGTCGAACGTTTTCAAGAGAAGAGAAGAAATTTGCATATGATATTTATTAATTTAGAGAAAGCGTACGACAAGATACCTAGAGAGATATTATGGAGGACAATGATGAAGAACAGGGTCCCCGTCAAGTACATTGATATAATCAAGGACATGTACGATGATGGAGTAGTGGCAAATGTCAGAATTTGCGGCGGCCCAACGAGTGATTTTCTGATTATTTGGTTTATATCAAGGATCTACATTAAATCCATTCCTGTTTACCATCGTGATAGATGAGCTTACTAGAACTATCCAAGATGAGATGCCTTGGTGTATGCTATTCGCTGATGATATTATTCTAATAAATGAGACAAAAAGCAGGGGTTAATGCCAAATTGGAGTTTTGAAGGCAAACGTTGGAATCTCAGGGGTTCAAATTGAGCAGGTACAAGACAACATATATGCATTGCAAATTTAGCAAACAGAGAAACCAAGACCATATTGGTATAACACTGGAAGGATAAGAGATATCACCGAGCGATTAATTTAGATATCTAAGTTCCATCATCCAAAAGGATGGAGAGATCGATAGCGATATTAATCAAAAAATCCAAGCTGGTTGGTTGAAATGGAGGAGTACAACAGGGATTTTATACGATCGTAACTTTCCATTAAAGTTGAAAGAGAAGTTTTATCGGAGCGCTATTCGGCCTGCCTTATTATATGGTATAGAATGCTGGGCTCATAAAAAGTATCATACACAGAAGATGCATGTAGCGGAGATGTGCATGCTTCGTTGGATGTATGATAACATTAGAAAATATAAGGTGCGAAATGAGGATATTCGTGCAAAAGTTGGTATAACACCTGTGGGGGAGAAGATACGGGAAAACCGGTTAAGATGATTTTGTCATGTGCGATACTGACCTATGAAAGCACCGGTTCAACGAATGGATACTCTCGATATAGGCAATGTCAAAAGGGCGAAAGGGAGACCGAAGAAAACATTGATGGAGGTGATACGAAAAGATATGGTTGCTAAAGGCCTTAATGAAAGTATATTGTTCGATAGGAGTGAGTGGAGGCGGAGGATTCATGTACTGGACCCGGCGTGATTCTCATGTTGGTTCATGTAGCCCACCCTATATGCTTGGAATAAAAGGTTCAGTTGTTGTATTAACTGATACATCTTAATTGTATTAACTGATACATCTTAATTTTATTTTTGTCATATATAATAATAAAATAGATTTGGGATTTTTGCTATATATAATCTATGTTGAACAAGATGCATGTGAACTATGAGAACGATATTTAATTTATTTGATTTATGTGGTTACAATAATTTATTTTCTTCTTGCGTGATGATGGAAAAAAAATTATGATTTCAAAGACTGCCAATTTGATTAGCAAAAGGCATGTGTTTCAATTAAGGGTTAGCACTTTTTTAATTTTCACTTAATTGCATGACTGTCAAATTTATAGATACAAATTTAGTTATACTTAGTCATCGACTTTCAATCTTTCACGTTTGACGAAAATTTTAATTGATTTTGCGATGTCTAAAAGATTCTAAAACTTAGATTTTGTTAATTTTTAATATACTCTGTGTATTTGCAGATTGGATGATGTTGAATATGAGATTGACCCATTAATACCAAGATGAAAATTTTGCTTGAAATTGTTTAAATTTTGTTCTTCCTAAATACTGATTTTCAATGATTGATATTTGAAGAAAAATGTCTACGATAAGTTTTTTTTATACCATTGTTTTCTTATTTTTTAAATTATTATTATAAAAAAAAACTCCTTTGCCATCACCACAGAGGTAAGATTTTAGATCCGTCTCAATAAAAACGAAAACAGGCTATAAAATTGAAAAGGGCTATAAAAGAAAGAAGTTGGTAAAATTTTAACATTTAAAATAATGAACATAACCATGTAACGCACGGGCCTTAAAAATCTAGTTTATAAAAAAATCATTAAGTGGTTTGATCATTTTAGTATAAATTTAAATGACATTTTTATCTCTTTTTTTAACTACTGAAAATTGGAATATTCATCATAAAACACCATGTAATTTGATAATTCTAGCGAAAAACCATCCTAGAATATGCATTGGGATAGTTTTCGCTAATGATGCTTGCTTTAGGATGGTGTTTTGCTACCAGAATCCCTGTGGATGACAAGATGGACTTTTGTTAAGTATAAGAAAATTTACTTATTAAAAAAGATGTTTCGAGAAACAAGCTTAAACTCATTTTCAAGCTTTGCAAGGCAACAAACTACAATCTTCACACAGAAACTCAAGCGTATGGGAAAATTCCAAAACGCATTCATAATATTTGATATATTCCAACATTACCAGAAACAAAAAAAAACACTGCTGGAACTAAAAATTTCTGATCATAAATTAATAAAGAAATCTTTATATATAAAACAAAGGATAAATTTTACTAAACCCCATTCATTTTTTGGAATTTTGATATAACTCCGTTAAACTTAAAATGGTATAAAACCCAATTGAAGGGCATTTTCATAAAAAAATGAAAAGTGTTTTTTTGCCGAAAAATGAAGGTAAGTCGTTTCAAATGAGGTCAAACTAACGATTTCATACGCTTTTAGTAGTTTTCAATGAGGTTTGGTTTTATAGCATTTTCAAAGTTAAATGGAGTTATCTCAAAAACCCTAAAAGCCAATGCCAATTTGATTAAAACAGAATTTGATGATACTTATTAATAATCAAAATCCATACATATACAGGCAATGCCAATTTCATTTTCAAGATTCTATCATTTTACAAAACCTAATCATATTTTACTTGCATCAGATTGAAAATTAAATAACAAAGAAAATCAACCACTTGCATAACAAAAACAAATTCATAATATTCATCCATACATCAAGGTCCCCATATATTTCTCATACCTAACAGATAAAAACCATACCAATTCAAAAACTACCGAATGTCGTCCATCACAATTCATACAATAACAATAACATTCAGAATTCAATCATATAGCCCATAACATCAACAGGAAGTTGCAGCCACACAAGTCTCTCACTACTGCTCATACTCAGCCTCTTCCTCCTCATACTCACCCTCTTCATCAGCGGTGGCATCCTGGTACTGCTGATACTCCGAAACCAAATCATTCATGTTACTCTCCGCTTCAGTGAACTCCATCTCATCCATCCCTTCCCCTGTATACCAATGCAAAAACGCCTTTCTCCTAAACATTGCTGTGAACTGTTCACTCACCCTCCTGAACATCTCCTGAATGGAAGTCGAGTTGCCAATGAAAGTCGAAGCCATCTTCAACCCGGTAGGCGGAATATCACACACGGTTGACTTCACATTGTTAGGGATCCACTCAACAAAGTAAGAAGAGTTTTTGTTTTGGACGTTCATCATTTGCTCGTCGACTTCTTTGGTGCTCATTTTGCCTCGGAACATGGCGGAAGCGGTTAGGTAGCGGCCATGCCTGGGGTCAGCGGCGCACATCATATTTTTGGAGTCCCACATTTGTTGGGTGAGCTCAGGGACGGTGAGGGACCGATATTGTTGAGACCCACGGGAGGTTAGAGGGGCGAAACCGACCATGAAGAAGTGGAGGCGAGGGAAGGGGATGAGATTGACTGCAAGCTTGCGGAGGTCGGAGTTGAGTTGCCCAGGGAAGCGGAGGCAGCAGGTTACGCCAGACATTGTTGCAGAGATAAGATGGTTGAGATCCCCAACTGTTACAATGGATCAATAACAAAATGAGATTAGTTAAATCATAAACCCAATTCCTAACACAAATTGCTTATGATTTAGAATAAAGTGGGTTTTTGTATAGTATTTAGAATAAATTGCTTATACGAAAGGATGAATAATGAGATTAGACGAAGTATCAGAACTGTAAATTTTAGGTTTGTATGATATAATATGCATTCTTGAGTCACAATCCAAAGGATCAAGCTTTTGAGGAAAGTGGATTTCTGACAGTATACATAATGATGTTTGAAAAGTGTAACCAGTATAAAGGACGCCATTGTCAATTTTAGTCATTTTTATCTCATGTTTGGCTTTGGAGTCAAGTGAAAGATGACTTAACCCTGGTTTGGTTTTAGTTTTGAGGTGTGGTAACTAGAGTTATAAAGTGCCTTGCAAATTTATGTTCTACAAATTATATAAACTTCGAACATATCGAAGAAATTGTGATTGGATAAATATAAAATCAAGCAAGTTTAATTTCTTAAAATTGGAGTTCAAAGCCATTCAAGCTGAAGTTTTCATAACCTATGCCTGGCTATCCTTAACTCCAAAGCAAAATGAAAACTAAATGTCAGCATGATATACATTGTTAACCTACGATCCAACAATTTAAGCACTTAGCATACTGGTTTTAAGGTATTCTCACAAAAATCAAAGCAAGATGACACATGATTTTTAGAAGGGAGGTGCTTACAGCTTGGGGTTGTGAGCTTCAGAGTCCTGAAGCAAATATCATAGAGAGCTTCATTGTCAAGCACCATGCACTCATCAGCATTCTCGACAAGTTGGTGAACTGACAAGGTTGCATTATAAGGCTCAACGACAGTGTCTGAGACCTTAGGAGAGGGAAAAACTGAGAATGTGAGCATCATTCGATCTGGGTACTCTTCTCTGATCTTTGAAATGAGCAGAGTTCCCATTCCTGAACCCGTTCCTCCTCCAAGAGAGTGGCATACTTGGAAGCCTGAAATTTTCCAAACAGATTGACATTAGCAATTAAATTAACATCGAGAGTAAGAGATAATAACAGAAATTTCATAGATTCATTTGACGGAAGGCGCAGCTGAGATTAGAGCAGTCAGAGATCTAAACAATGTTGCATAAAAATTTGACAGAAGAATCAGTAAAATATACAAAAAAGAGAAAAAACTAAAATGAAAATAAAGAAACATGGTTTTAAATGTAAATGAGATAGAGTAAAGCAATATATGAGAAACCCATGTCCAAATACTGCTGAAAATTTTCAACAGATCTCTCAGTTACATGAGCTCAAAATATATAGTTAATACATCAAACACCTAACAAGCAAAAAACGATAAACATTTCAGGTCTAATCATATAAACAGTTTCTTTCCAATATTAAATCTAGAAGCCACTCTAAATCAATTTTGAACACATCAAGATCTACAGCTCTAGCATAAAATAATTAAAGGATGCATACATAATACCTTGCAAGCAGCCAGAGTTCAAGATCTACGTAAACAACTAACAGAGTAATAACATCAAACGCCTTAAAAGCAAAACATAAAACCCTTCCAGATCTTCTTCAAATTAAAACAATAAACACAACAAGATCTAGTCTTCTTCAAAAAAAAAAAAGATAAAAACTACACATCTAATGATTCAAACACCCAACGCATCAAAAAACCTACAGATCTGAGAGAAAGCAATATACCTTGCAAGCAATCGCAGTTCTCTGCCTCCTTCCTCACAACATCGAGCACCGAATCGATCAGCTCTGCGCCCTCGGTGTAATGCCCCTTGGCCCAGTTGTTTCCAGCACCGCTCTGCCCAAACACGAAGTTGTCAGGCCTGAAGATCTGGCCGAAAGGCCCAGATCTGATGCTGTCCATGGTCCCCGGCTCGAGATCCATGAGCACCGCTCTCGGCACGAACCGCCCCGTGCTCGCCTCGTTATAATAGACGTTGACTCTCTCGAGCTGCAGGTCCGAGTCGCCGTTGTAGCGGCCGGTGGCGTCGATGCCGTGCTCGGCGCAGACGACCTCCCAGAACTTGGCGCCGATCTGGTTGCCGCATTGGCCGCCTTGGATGTGGAGGATTTCTCTCATTTTTTTCTTTCAAGAAAATTAGGGTTAGGGTTTCGATTTGGGGGAGGATGATGAAGGAGAGAAAGAGGGGGTGTGAGAATGTTAAGAGAGGGGGGGTTTACTATTAATATTGAGATTCTGTTTCGGAAATGGACGGTTGAGATTGGGTAAGGGTAACGGTCGGAAATTCAACGGTCGGATTGGGAGCGGATTTTTGAAATTTTTTGAAATCGGATTACAGCTGGGTAACGTGACGTCGTTTGCACGTGTTGGGTGAGAGTGAGAGGGCGCGGATAAGGAAATTGACGAAAATAGGCATCGGTTTTTTCTAGAAGGCAACTTTTTTTTAAAAAAAAATTGGTTGTTTTTTGTTTGGTAAAAAAAACACTGTAGCCTAAATTGTCGGAAGGCTATGTTATTTTTAACCGAGTAAAAGAAAACCAATTACCAGCTGTTATAATTTTGTTGACTGTTACCTAAATGCCCTTGGGCTTCCATGACTTTTTTGCCCTTGTTTCATTAGCTTATCAAAAATCTCCATTAATATAATACAAACTCCACAATTATGGAGTTTGCTACTCAATTTTGAATTTGATATAAGGGTTTAGATTTCTCCAAAATGATGAGAAAAGAGAAGAGTAACACCTTATCATAGTAAGGGCCTGTTTGGTTGCAGGATTATGAGTTTGGATTTAGATTTTGGATTGTGGAATCCTAGGATTCCATAATTTTGTGTTTGGTTGCAAAATTAGGATTTCTAGGATTCCTTTGTTTTTTATGGGGGGGCCACCACAAAACAAGGATTATGGAATCTTAAAATTTTTCAAGGATTTGGCACTATTCATTGTACTTTTAGATGGGGCCCATGCACTTTATTTATTTAACAATCCTCTCTCTCTATCTCTCTCTAAAATCCTCAAATCCAAATCCCACTTTTTTTCACCAACCAAACAAAGATTACAAGGATCTACAAATCCAATACTAGGAATCCAAAACCAACCAAACAACAAATTACCAAATCCAGAAATTTCAACCATACTATTTTGGAATCCAAATTCCATAATCCTGCAACCAAACAGCCCCTAAAAAGAGAGAGATCGCATGCTAAGAAATTTTTTTTATTAAAAAGATATTGAAGTGATTTGAAAAATCAGTGGAAGTAATAATACATAAATGCATTGCTGGAAGTAAAAATCAGTGGAAGTAATATCATTGGAAAGGCAAGTCCTAAACTTGCTCACCTTAGGACTTGCCTTTCCAGTTGGGCTAAAAGAGAGGGATGGCATGTCATTGGATTAGTGGAAGAAATGTAAAAACCCTAAAATTTCTATACCTTCGTATATATTTAATTACCATATTTTTCTGAAATTCGGATACTTGTCGAAAATTCAGAATCCGTCTTTTACTTCGGGATTTATTTTTCCTCATAACCGTTATTTTCTTTCTCATTCATTTGTTTCCCTCATTTTATTTTCATTTATTTTTCTAAGCCCAAACTCCATTTTCTAATTTTCCTTTTCTTTACCCTAACCCAACAACCTAACTCTCTTTTATTTAAATCCATCTTAAATAAAATCCAAACTCACATTTTGTTTTCTAAACCAAAGTCTCCGTATCCATATTCATTAACCCATATTCTTTTTTCTATTTTATTTCAAACCCATAAACCCATTAACCTAATTTTTTTTAAGGTTTTGCTAAGGAGTGCATAAAATCACTCGTTAAAATCTCATTAAAATCTCATTAAATGTCCATTATTGTGGAGAAGAAAAGAAAACCTACTTAATGCACTACATGCTTTTCAATGCCCACAAAATTATTTCATCTAATACCATAGATACTCTTGAAGTGCACTGTTCAATCGAAAATATTGCACTTTTGATATAACATTTTTCTTACTTTTGATAAATATTTAAAGGTGTTTATTATAAATATAGAACATATGTGGGTTTATCTGCAAAATACTCATTATCATGTGTTTATATATTATAATTAACATTATGAAGGAAAATATATGCATATAATAATTATATAATATTTTTATTATGCATATCATATCAAATATCCATAATCAATATTCTTAAAATACTATGTCATATAAAATGGTTATTGTTGGATATAGTGCCCTCAAAGTCAATTATTGGATCGCAGTCACGTGATTGAAATGATTGAGGGAGGACCTATACCGGTAGGACATTCTTACTCGAGATGATAGTATGCTATCCGGTTTGTCTTTATCATCATGTACATACTTTAGGTGACATTACAGATCACTATTACACGTTGATAGAGCTCTTAGGTTTCTTGCTTGACTACCAGCAGTATGATGGCGATCATATACGTGAGAGTTGGGTAGTCTATAAGCACATCCTTAAAGTGTCCCTAATCGTGGGAGTTTCGATACTGGGCATCGATACTCCATGAGTAGACTAGTGTATACGGATCGAGACCCCGACGAGGGGCGATGGCCAGTCTCACAAGCCATTGGTGTCAGTTGGTTCACCTAAGATCGTATACAGGTGCTCATTGGGTTATGAGTACACCGGACAGGACTCGCCGGGAACATGCTAGTTGGTATCATACTTAACGTCAGATAGCAGTTCCCTGGTGACATGTGTACAGGTTAGTCTATCGACCCGAGATCGTCATTTGTCTCGTGTAAGTTCCCATTGTGCTTTGACTACTACCCTACCACGGCTCAAAGGAGTCGTGCAAATAGGTTTTAATTGGGTACAGTCCCGAGCCACATGGAGGCAGTGAGCGGATCGGCAGGGGATTCGTCTCTCCCGGTATTGGGGGTGAGATCGCGCTGTGTCTGGAGAGCCATTACACAAAGTCCCTGGTCAGGGCAAGCGAGATTTACTGGTAGGTATTCCAGTAGTATCTCAGGGTGTTCTGGGCTACACTCCGACACGACTTATACCGCTATTGGGGGCCTGACGTTTACCAGCCCCTAGGCCCGATATGCGATACTCATAGACGAACGGACCAGACTGTACGGATATTGTCATTGACAGGCTCAGTAGGGTTTCAATATGAGTTCGCTCATCGGCCTCCCTTTTGCTCAATACATGGGCAGCCGTTACGTACAGCTAGTGCCACTGACGTGCTTGTGGTTAAACCCACTGCCAGAGTATTGACGAGTCTTTAGAGTCCCCCACAGAGAGTTTCCCAAGTTCGGGCGAAACGTTGTAGAGGCCGTATAGTTTTATGGTAAGGTTCGATCATATACGTGCACTCGTGCACAGATCATGATCGGACGGATCATACTAGTGGGATTTGGTTTAAACCGGATCCTAGTATTAGATTGGTTGGATTACTTTCGTCAGATGCAGGTATGTATAAACAGGTGAGGGGTGTTCTTGTAATTCGTTACAAGATTACTTTAGTTGATACCATTTTCTTTTTGAATTTGGATTTAAACATTTAGGTTAAATGTTTAATGTGGTGGAATTTGTGACTCATTCTTGGCATGACATGGTTTTGTCATGGTTAAGATATTTTTGTGTGAGCCATTTAGATATTTTGTAAGTGTGTGAGTGTAGAGATTTTTTGTGTGAGTGTGTGGCTCAATTACACATTACAATATATCTAAATACTCACTACAAAATTTTTGGACAGCCATCATTTTTTTGGGCAATCTCTTTTCCTTTTGCTCACTAGCTTTTCTCTTGAGCTCACATCTTTCCACCATGGGCATCATCTTCAACCTCCACTCTATCCCTCTCATGTGTTGAGAACCCTAGAATGTATTGAGACAAAATAATCACACACTATCTCTACTTCATCTTGGATATGTCGGCTAGCAAACTTCATGTCCGAGTTGTTTCGGTTTGAAGCGGGAACCCGTATAAAGAATTCTTAACGTGGAGCCATTTCGACGAGCGAGATCGGAGAGCGAACTTCATTGGAGCAGCCGCGAGGAGCTTGGGAAGAGGTTGAACACCGAAGGACACGGATCGATCGGTATAATCTTTCCAAACTCTTTTACAGTTTACTAGTTTACGGTTAATGGAACGATCCGGTTTTTAAGGTTACGATAGCGCCGTTTTGAAAAGTTTTTATTCTGCATTTGGTCTCGGATTGACGGCCGGGACGCTACCATAGACTTACAGTTAGGATAATATCTCAAATATAATAAATACTACTAACAATATGAATTGAGATATTGTGCAAATATGAGCTCGAAGATCAGGAGATCCGAGATGACGGGAATCAAATCTGCCGAAATACTAAAGTAAATCGTAAAATCATGAATGGCAGAGATTCAGAGAAGATATAAAAATTCCAGACATCACAAAGATCTCCACGTGTCAGCACCACATAGTAGAAGAAATTTCATCACATGATCTCCCCAATCCGCCGCGGTTTAGCTGCCAAACCCCCATTTATGCGGTGGATCCGCGACCATTTAATGGCCGTAGGATCTGAAAATTTGGGAGTTGGATCGTGATTGCATATCTTAACCTATGAGATCTAGGATTTCTACTTTGAGGGCTATATAAAGGACCAAGGGCTCAACTTAGAGAATCATCACCTTTAACAATACGCAAATCATCGTCAAAGAACAAGAGATCCACGACAGGTCCGCGATTTGACATGACAGAGGGACGTGAATATCAACTGAGCATTTACTTTCTACGAGGCAGAGATCGAAAGCAACTTCTTCTTATAATCTAAATTCGAAGGATTTGTACTTATAACGTGATTAATAAGGGTAGATCATTTGCTTAATTATTTCGCATTTACATTCTGCATTTAAATTCTGCATTATGATTTCCTTCTCTATCATTTATTCTTCTTCTCAATCATGCGTGAGTAATTCTGCGCTTGCTAGGGTTCGTAGAATTAGCGTAGATCAATGAATGAAAAAGTCTCTTAACTCCTTTTATATCTTATAAAGTTTATAAAATTTAGCAAAATAAATGTTAACATCCTAATCAGACGCGCTACCAATTCATTGATAGTCTTGACCGCGATTTGAGATTAGATTAACAATTGTTTTAGTAAGGGCTAGACATGAATAGAAATTAATACAAGGATAAGGGTTAAGAGTGGGGAAATTCTAGTTTCTTCCGAAAGAACCATAATCCACATTCATCGCTATCGATCTAGTTTTAAATCTATTAAAAGATAAAAGGAGTCATATTTAATTAATTATCCATTACTACTAAATTCTATGAACCCTACAAGCCTCTTCTTCATAAATTATACATCCGTGTTCAACATGGATCTACAACCAATCACTCTAATTCCAATCAACTCGTCTAAAGCAAGATTAAAAGTTTCACGCATCCCTGCGAACGACCCGTACTCATCTCGGCTAGCTACTCGCGATACCGTTATTGATTGCGGTTAACTTACTTTACAAAAACACTACTTTTTACAAATTCAAATCAATCAAATGGCGCCGTTGCCGGAGATACGTGCGTAATTTTTTTCTTGCTATTTGGGTTGAATTCTTATCCGATCCATATCATAAAAATAAAACAAAATCACAACTTGCATATTTAACGATTATTGTGCGAATTTTGCAGGAGGATCTGGAATCACTGGAACGAGAAATTAGAGATTCCGAGACATCAAGCAAAACCCAAAGGAGCTTAGGAGGCAATTGAAGAAAAATAAGCAACAGATCTCTCCCTATTACGGCGGAACCGCGGCCTAAGCTTGGCTTTGGCGGCGGAAGGGCTGCGGAGTAGAGGAATTGGAGCGCCAAACTCCTCTGGTATATTTTCCTGATTTCTCTCTCCTCTAGAAATCCAATAATTTGATTTTCTGCAGAATTCTTTGCAAAATATCGCCGCTCAAAAAATCTTTTGCGTGTATTGTTATTGATTTGTTTGTGCATATTTTAACCGGGCTTTAAGGGGCAAGACCAAAATTCAGATTAGATGGGGATTTCATCACCCTTCCTAGGACCCACAAATCACAAAACAAGAAACCGCATAACCCTACATTAATTGAAAAAATATTTAGACCAAGATTCTAAGGACCGTCGCACTCAATTAGGACAGAGGAGGGTCGTGGGTAATTATCGCTTATCCGCATCTCTCTTGTGGTGTCTAGGCAAGTGTGACTAAGGCAAGTGCTTACTTAATTAAGCCCGCTATTTTCGGTGATTCGTATAGCGGATACCTCCCACTTACCTGGCACTTCCATGGTCACAAAAGCGATAAAGAGGTGGTAGAGGATTGATCCTGTGACTTGTCTTTTGGAAGTCTAGGAGCGGTCTAGTGCTTAACCTAGGTGACCGTAGTTCAAGGGTTGATTGTGCATTTTTGTGATTTGTCGAGTCAAGCATCACGTCCGACACTTTTTTGAAAACAACCCATTTTTAAATCGTTCTCACACACGCTGCCACGTGCGTTAAACCCGCTTAGTGCATGATCGGCTGGACACGGGATTCTAGTACCCGTCTTGTCCGCGTTTCTGCTATCGACTCCGAAGTCGGTACTTTTTCATCTTCTTTTTCCCCTCCATCCACCACATCGACCAAGATGGACGATTCTCCATCAGATTTTACCAACACACCCCTGCTACCACCCATAGGTGCGCAGAATCCCCCGTACATCTCTCTCCAAGAAAGATACTACCCGATACGCGGTCCCCTTCCTACCTGTCTATCTATTCCACCAGCCAATGGGGATAATTTTGAAATTAAACCCCACTTCATCAACCTGTTGCCCAAATTTCACGGGCTTGAGTCTGAAAACGCATACGTTTTTATCACCAAATTCGAAAACGTATGCGCAATGATGGGCACTACACAACTTTCTATGGATGCTATGAGATTACGTCTTCTCCCTTTTATTTTGTGCGACTTAGCAGAAAAATGGCTTTATAGCACTGCCGCACATTCTATCGCCAAATAAGACGAATTCGTTATAGCATTCATTGAGGAATTTTATCCCAATCACAAAACCGCCCGTATTCGAAGCTAGATTAACCGGTTTACCCAACTTCCCAATGAACCATTCTGGAAATGCTTTGAACGATTCAAGAATCTTCTTCTACAATGCCCTCATCACGGAATTGATAAATGGCAACTTTACCGAATTATATATGAGGGTGTTAATCCAGCGACAAACAGATGTTTGAAACCATTTATCAAACCATAGATCCTCATGTCTAAAGACGATGGTAAAGCTTGGCAATTTCTGGAAGATCTCGTCGAACAAACTTTACAGTGGGAAAGAGTTAGACGAACTTCATCTAGGGAAGGTATCCATCAGCTCGACGTTTCCATCACAGTGAAAGATGAAATGGCCGTGATACAAAAGAAACTCGATGCTATCGAAAACAAATTCTCATCTGCCTCCCTAAACCATGTTACGCTCCCCAAAACCGTGTGTGGTTGCTGTTAAGACCCATCATATTTAACGGAAGAATGTCCTTTAAGTTCTTCGTTTCAAGGTCAAGAACAGACGAATGCTGCTTTTCAGCAACGACCTAAAAACGATCCTTATTCTTCCACATACAATCAGGGATGGAGGAGTCATACTAATTTTGCTTGGAATCAAAACCAAACTCAAACTCAAAATACGTTCCCAAACCAAAATAACTATCAAAGACCTCCTCCACAGCAGCAACAACCACTACAGCAGAGTCAGCACCCTTTTCAACCGCAAACTTTTTAAAATCCGGCCAACAATTTCGCACCTTATAATAATTCATTCCAAACGGCCGGTACCGAAAACTCCTCTGCACTCGAATGAAGCTTGCAAAACGTTTATTAAATATTCCACGCAAACGACGGCTGTTGGGGTCAAAAATTGCACTCCGGTTGACCAAATCAAAGTCAAAGTCAACCCCAAACCAAGTGGGCCCAAGCCCAGATCAAGTGGGCCCATACCCAAGTCGAGTCCGAACATGAAGCGACCGACCTCCCCCAATGCCAATATGAATATTGTGAAATAAATATGTCTGATGTAATTTTTATGAATAAATGTAAGAAAAATGGGCATCAAGCCAAATTTTTGTAAAGCCCATGGCTCATGTGCAAAAAAAATGAGCACATGAGGCATGGAATGGGCAAAATGCCATTTTGTAAAACTCAAGAGGCTATATGTAAATTTGTAAGCCTGTACAAGGCAACACGATAATGAAATGAAAGGACCTTTTTTCATTCTCCTCAAAAGCTAGGGTTTCCTTCCCCTTCCCCTTCCCCTTCCCCAAGGTTCTAAACTTTATTCCCCTTTTCTGAATTAAATCAAGAGTTTAACTCTTTCTTTTCCAAAAATAAATAGTTTTTCACCATCAAACCCTTGAAGGGGAACTCAGATCTTCCATCAGATCTCAAAAAGGGGAGATTTTTAAATCCCACCCTCCTTTTCTCCAAGATCCGACCAACAGAAGAGGAGGAAGTAGGAGACCCATTTCCAAAAATCCCACCTCAGGGCTAAAGGGGAGAAGAAAGGGATCCCCTTTGATCATTTTCAAAGATTTCTAGGAGTTTAACTCTATTCAAGATCAGTTGGAGTTTTACTCTATAAATCAAACTCTTTTTTTTATATAGGAGTTCAACTCCATTCAACATCTGTCGGAGTTTAACTCCATAAATAAAAAACCCTCTTTCGGAGTTTAACTCCTATTTCCGGGACTAAAATCCCCCTTCTTTCCACCAACGTCCAAGCGCCCAGCGCCCGCGTGCCGGGTACGTGAGGTGCTAGTGCCCAGCGCCCGTGTGTTGGGCACATGAGGCGCTAGCGTCCAGTGCCCAGCTCCCCAGCGTCTTTAAGACGCTCCTCACCCTACTTTTTCCCACACTATCCCACACTCAAAATACACCCCCGTTTGGAAAATTTTTCTAACGAGGTGCTGCCACGCATCTCTTAAGAGGCTGCTAGCCCTCTTAACCCCAGCCCGCTATCCGCGTAGCGGGACCCCCGTAAACTCTGCGAGGCTCCCGATATATCCAAAACCCTTCAAAATACAACGCTGCACATTGAGTTCGCATGACCTGTTTGATCCGTCAATCGGAGGTTTCCTCGCTCCAATGGCGAGGGATAATTAACGGCGGCTTAGTCCGCGGCTACCTGAGATTCAGATCCCCACAATCAATAAACCACAGCCTACCCTAGATAGGGGAAATCTGTAATGCGCCTGACAAGCGACGCGTATTCTCATCTCAATGGGGTGGCGAAAAACACTCTACAACGGCTAGTTTAACATCTTCTATCCAAACATTAGTGCAGCATATCTCTTCCCACGGTGAAAGTATAAAATCGATAGAAGCACAACTTGCACAGTTAAATGCCGCGATGAGTGAGAGAGAGAAGGGAAACTTCCATCTCAACTTCTACCGAATCCTGGCCACTCACAAAGTCATAATGTGAGTGCCGTAACCATGTTGAGATCGGGAAGAGTGTTGAACAATCAAGTCGGTGAACAGGTTGATGATGAGAAATCAATTGAAATCCCGGCTTCTACTTCTAACCCTATCGTCTAGTCCACCTTCTTCTGAGCCTATTCTTCATTTTCCACTAGGCTCAAACCCTCCGTCCATTCCCTTGAGTCAACCTAAAACGATTCCAACTCCAATTCTGGGATCGATTCCATCCCCACAAACTTCTCCTCCAATATTGGACCCAACCCTTATTGATAAAGCTCTTTTTCCCAACAGGTTGAGGGCCAACAAACCTAATGCATAAATGGACAAGATTGTGGAAATGTTTAAGAAAGTTAACATAAATATTTCTCTCCTAGATGCTATTCAACAAGTTCCGTCTTATGCAAAAATCATTAAGGACTTATGCACTAAGAAGAGGAAAACTCAAGTGCCAAAAAAGATGTTCTTAACTAGCAATGTGAGCACGGCTTTTACCCAACAATTGCCTAAAAAACGTAAGGACCTCGGTTGTCCTACAATATCTATAACTATTGGGGGTAAAAACATCAATCATGCTCTACTTGACCTAAGCGCTAGTGTTAACTTTCACCCGTATTCTGTCTATGAACAGCTAGGTATTGGAGAGTTGAAATCTGTACACTGCACTCTCCAGATGGCTGATCGATCTATCACCCAACCTAGGGGTGAGCTAAAAAACGTGTTAATCAAAGTCGGGAAATTTATATTCCCTGTGGACTTTATTGTTTTAGATACACAGCCTGTGGCGAACCCACGAAACCAAATTCCGGTGATTCTCGATCGGCCTTTTCTAGCAACTTCCAATGCTGTAATAAATTGTCGTAACGGTTCTATGAATCTATCCTTCGGAAAAATGACAATTGAACTTAACATTTAAAAGTTAGGAAGTCAACTATCTGAACCTTCTTCTCATCTAATCGATATCTGTTCTGTCAACGAGATAGCTTCCGATAGCTGCGAAGTTGAGAAGCTTTGCTATAATGATCTCAACGACACTAGTGAGTCATTGTTTGATCTAGAAAATGATTATACTGGTGAGGACATCTTTGACGAGTCCACTCTCGAGTTCGAATCTTTTGACTCGTCGCAAAAGTCAGTTGAGCTTTCCGAGTCAATATCCTACGCTAGTTATGAACCTCTTAAGGAGTCCGAGTATAATTCCCCTACCCTACCTTTTATCGTCTCTCCACCGGCACTAGATCTCAAGCCGCTACCTTCTCATCTTAAATATGCATATTTAGATGAGAATGAGTTTTTACCCATGATCATATCCGCTTCTCTGGTTTTAGAGCAAGAAAGCGCTCTTTTGTCGGTCTTGAGATCAAATCGGCAAGTTTTTGGTTGGACAATGGCGGACATTAAAGGGATTAGTCTCTTGATTGTTGAACATCATATACATTTGATAGATAAAGCCAAACCAGCCGGAGACCCATAAAGACGGTTAAATCCCGCTATGAAGGAGACGGTAAAAAAGAAATCGTCAAGTACCTAGATAGTGATATAATTTACCCAATATCTGATAGCCAATGGGTAAGTTCTATTCATATGGTCCCTAAAAAGTCTGGCATTACGGTCATAACTAATAAGGCTAATGAGTTGATCCAAACACACATCCAAACTGGATGGCGAGTATGTATTGATTATAGGAAACTCAATACTGTAACGAGGAAAGATCATTTCCCTCTATCTTTCATTGATCAGATATTAGAACGATTAGCCGGGCATGAATACTACTGTTTCTTGGATGGATACTCCGGCTATAATCAGGTCCTCATCGCTGAAAAGGATCAATATAAAACAATATTTACTTGTTCTTTCGGTACTTTTGCTTATCGACGCATGCCCTTCGGGTTATGCAACGCTCCCGCTACATTTCAGCAGTGTGATGGGGATATTCTCGGACATAGTCGAGAATTTTCTGGAGATATTTATAAACGATTTCTCCATATTTGGGGACTCCTTTGAGGAATGCTTTCGACATCTTGACGCTGTTCTTATCCGCTGTAAAGATAAGAATTTAACTTTGAATTGGGAAAAATGTCATTTCATGGTTCAAGAAGGTATAGTCCTTGGACATATCATTTCACGAAAAGGCATGGAGGTAGACAGATCTAAAATAGATATCATCCGTAACCTTCCTCCTCCCAAATGCGTCAAAGATGTACGATCCTTCTTTGGTCATGCAGGATTTTATAGGAGATTCATTAAGAATTTTAGCAAAATTGCTAGACCCTCAACTCTTCTCTTGGCCAAGGATACAACATTTCACTTCGATTCGGATTGCGAGGCTGCTTTTGAATCACTTAAAAGCTCCCTCACTACAGCCCCGTTTTGTCATCTCCAGATTGGAACCACCCTTTCGACCTTATATGTGATGCATCAGATTTTGCTATCGGTGCAGTCTTAGAACAGTACATTGATAAGCTGCCATATGTAATTTACTATGCAAGTAGGACTTTGAACGATACCCAAATTAATTATACACCTACCGAGAAAGAACTCTTGGCAGTTGTGTTTGCATTAGAAAAATTCAGGCCCTACTTGATTGGCTCATCTATAGTGGTTTACACCGATCACTCCGCCCTACGACATCTTGAATACGTAATGACTTGATATCTTGACTAGACTTGACCCGAATCATGAATACGTAACGACTTGACATGAATACTTGAACTTGACATGAATACATGAACTTGACTTGAATTTTGAAATGGTACACTTTTTTATGTATTCATTGATTCAAGCAAGACTTATGACTATAACTATAAATTAGATACGCGGGGTGTCGGGGTAGTTTAAGTATGAATTCAACGAAATCTTAGGAGTCCCCTAGTACACGAATCTATGAATACTAACACATGTAATCTATCATGAGGGCCCGTGTTTCCAAGCCCCTGGACGATAGCTTGTTGGATTTGGAATATTTCAATGACGGCTGAAGTCCCGTTACTAATACTCTTGATTCATGTCAGTGGTTCCTTACTCCTGGACGATAGCCTGCTGGGTTCGAGAACACTCTTGAGATTTGGTTGACATTCATACTAGAACTCAAGTTAGTTGGCTTACCCTTTTAGTGGTCTCTTTAGGACACGTTACTATTCATAACATGTTCATCAATTTTACTTGTTATATGCTCATTGTATCTATACTATACGACCATGCTATACTTGTTTTCCATGCTTATGTTACATCATTATGCTTATATACATATTGACATACTCATGATACCTTGCCATGTGCATATAGTTGCTAGGTTTAATTGGCATCCTTACATAACCACATTAGAATTCATATTCTATTTACATGTTGTCCTTTACCACATTCGCATTCCTATTCTTTTTGGAGACTTACCGAGCGCAAATTCGCCGACGGGCATTCCACTCATCTCTTTGTTTATTTGGAATGTTCGTCAAGTAGTCTAGGGACTGAGAAGATCGAGCCAAGTTAGAAGGATTACTCTCAGCTTGCGGAGCAGACCGACTACTAGTTCTTTACTTCAGCTTTTATTTTCAGTATACCACATATTTAGGTTTTTATGATTATGTTTCTCGTTCAGTTCTTTTGTAATCAGTTTGAAACTTATTGAAGTTGAATGTAAATAAAGTTGTTTGTTGAAATTTCATTATCTTATTATTCTTATGTCATTTTATTGCTTATATATACTTAGCGTATTTGTTCGAGAAATGACCTTCTCGGAATAAATACGTCGTGGGTCTCGTCACGTGTCTTGCTCCCGTCTTTTGGGAAGCGGGGCATGACAAGAGTACTTGATCGCTTAGGGATTCCTTGGAGAGTATTTATGCTAAGGAAGAGATTATGTGGAGACAGAGATCGAGGGTGCAATGGTTAAAAGAGGGTGATCTGAACACAAAATTCTTTCACAACGTGGCTAACGGAAGGCGAAGGAGAAACCTTATAGCTAAACTGGAAATAGATAACGAAGAGGTGGATGATGTCTGTAAAATTTGCGCACATTTTAACGAACATTTCAAACGCCTTTCACAAAATATCAACCGAGCCGATATTGCTTCATTTGAATTTAAAGTGTGCATGTACCCAACAATCATAGTATTCCAGGAAATAACATCCTTATGAGATTTCATCTCCTAGAACAAAATATCAGCTGACTGAAGATTTGAACATTTGACATACACATCAATAGTTGCATTTTTCACGTGAAGGTCGGATTCAAGCCCGTATTTTATAATCAAACCATGCACTCCTGCACCTAAATGAATATCGTGTAGATGAGAGCAAGCCGGAAGAACACCGACCCTAGTTCCTGACTCAGGCTGTTGTCCTGTTGATTGTAACTTTTGAAACAATTCAAGGGCTTTTATGGCATTACCGATTTGTGCATACCCATTGATCAATGCGTTCCAAGTTACAACTTTCTTGTGCTTTAAACCATCAAAAGTCACATAAGCTTGAGTTGAGAGCTCACAATGAGCATACATTGAAAACCAAAGCTGTTCCTACTGAAACATTGATATCAATTCCCAATCTCAAAGCATAGCAATGGATGCCTTTTCCCATTTTCACATCGAACAAGTCCCCACAAACCGGAAGTATGCTATCAATAGTAGGGAACAAAACCCCTAATTTGCAAATCCTGGAATAGAAAGATTGCATCTTAATTTGGGGCAACCTGTTTGAACTAAGGCTGAGATTATCGCAGACCAAGCAACGAAATAACAGTATCAAACTGTAAAATGGAGAACATTAGGGTATTTAAGTGCAACAAATAAATCAATAAAGCATAAAAATGATGAGTTAGATAAACTGATTTATTGCAATTTACTATGTATGATATCGGTCTCAGGCACAGAGACGACATATAGTCTCCAGAAGACGAAATAAGAAGCCAAAGATATTTTTTCCCGAGAAAATATTACATATTGTCTAGATCAATTAAATTTATTATAATTTAATATGTGTTTTAACATGCATGTCTTGTGTGCAACATTTCTAAATCATGTTTTGGTGGCGAAATAAACTATCTCCTAATAAAGGGATGAAATTGTTATCATTTGCTAATAATTTAATTTGTGGTTCATACATATTAAATGAGCAAAGTTCATTAAACATGTAAACATATAAATCACGAAGATATAGCAAAATTGTAAAGCAATATAAAAAAGAAAAAAGAAAAAGGAACATGATAGTTTATATGAGAGGAGTATGAGATATGAGAGAAGTATGAGATTTAATTGGTGAGACATTGGAGACAACTAATAAATGGTTAGAGCAAAGTGATATTCTCCCATCATGGTTTTATGTCCGTCATGAGCAAAGCTTCGGCTACTTGTATATTGATGTGTGCAAAGCGTCTTCACATTTACTTCTCCTGTTGAGCCAATATGGACAGTTGTGTCACTCTTCTTGAGATTGATGCACCAAACCTAGACAACTTTTATACTTGTATGCGTCCATAAAAAATACATTAACATGAATTCGGTGTTTCAATGTATAAAAGAAGGTAACAAGAGCCGCGTGAGAACTCACACCAATTTCAGATTGAATTTCAAATTGAATTTGGCAAGGAAGGAGTGCATCCAAGGAGCTTTGTCCGACTTCAATTGCTTGTTGTTCCATATGAATGGGCAAGTTTATTTCAAAGGATCGGTGAATGATGTAAAGAATATGAGTTTTTATATTACGATACATTCTATGTTAATCATTCAAGCTTCACTTTACTTTTCTTGTATAATTTTTTTTATAAAAATATTAACCTCGTCCAAAAAAAGAGAAGGGCTTTATTTGTATTTTCAATTTGATATAAAAAGTTGAAAAGGGTTTGAATAGAATTTTCTATATTCAATTGTAATGTAAATTTTTTTTTGATTTGATATAAATTTGTTTTTATTTTAAATCCGGTATTTGTGTCATTTCGAAATCTTGTTGCTTCTTTGGAGTGTTTATTAATTTGCCATTGTACGAAGCAGGTTATGTTCGGCTTTGACTTCTATAGTTGTTTGAACTGATTCGGCTTGTTTAACTATCAGATGGTATATGCCAACTGAAAGGTATCGATGTACGAATTTGTTTGAATATAATGCACATGAACCATGAGATGAGCGTATTGAAAAGGTCAGATTTATCAGGCTAAACAGCAAAGGGTTCATCATATAAGGCTGACGAATTGAGTGTTTTAAACCAAAACCCAATAATTCTGATTATTGAACAATGTAGCAAGCTTCCATCTGCCATGTATAATAATGGTTTACGTTTTTAGCTGAAAAGAAATACTAGTTTACTATAAAATGTCAAATTCAAAGATTACACTATCTGGCAAAGCAATCACAATATCTAGTTGAAAGAAACATAGGGCATCATAAGTAGGGCGTCTTGCCCTATTTTTTTGCTAAAAAATAAAATATAAAAGTAATCATAAGAAGCTGTACAGATAAAAGAAAATTTCAGCAGGACACTTACGGTTCATGTCATCATAGTCTATTCTATATATGTTTGCATAATAAGCATGCATGCAGTATTACAAACATTTGGAGGGTGACGAATAACAAAATCTTTAAGAATATAGATTGCACACTGATGGAGGCGTAGATCTCCTTCAGATGTTGTCCTCCGTTGATTTGCTACTGGCTGCGATGGGTGGCCGATATTGGATTTGGAGGCAGGCTCCTGAAGCGTGTGGATCTCAATGGGTTTGAGGTTGGTTGTTGCCGAGCTACCTGCAAGGAAGTCCTGGGATGGTTGTACCACCGAGGACCCTCCGACGATCAAGTTAGAGAGGAAATCCGAGCAGAGTAACGGCTTAGTGGAGTAAAAATGGCTTACTTGAACCGTCTGAAGAAGGGGATAATATAGCGGTGGCAGCAGGCAGGGTATGTGCGAGAATCACGTCGGCCGTTATGCTCCCGACGTCACGTCCGCGTGATGAGCGGGATCTCCCATTAATGGCGAGACATGCTCGTTAATGGGGATCGTGATGGTGTGGAATGTGGAAGGTGGCTAGCGGATATCTCGCGCATGGCGAGATTCGCGGAATGGCGGTTGCGCCTATGAGTGGTGCCGCTGGTCGGTCGATGAGACCGAGGAAGATAACCTCGGCGGGAGAGCTCGCGGACGAGCGGAAGAGCTCGCGGACAAGCGGAAGAGCCGAAGTATCTTGGTTCTGCTGTAGTCCGGGGACGAGCTGTGAGGCCGAGGAGGCCGGTTATGCAGGGGGCTCGTAGGTGAGCCATCGTTTGCTCGGTAGGACGAGCATATGTGTGGTCTGGTTGGCCACTGTATGCCCTTTCTTGCATGCTCTGGGACACGTCATTTGCCACGTGTCATGATCTGGGAGATCACCGATATTGAGCATCATCACACACACTCATATAATGAACTTAAAGATCTTTACAATAGAGAAGTGGATACATTACTTCTTAGAAATTATAATCCCTTCCTGATACCTTGATTTTTCCTTGTGTTGGGTTACGGCAGCGTCCCGGCCATCAAACCGTGCCCAAATGCGGAATAAAATTTTTCTAAACTGGCGCTACCACAACCCGATGCCCGGTTCTACCCTAAACCCTATACTAGCAAGCAATATAAAGAGTTAGGAATGGTTATACCGAGTTGATCCGTGTATTTCGGTCTTCAACCTTCATCCCGAGCTCCTACTGGTTGCGGATCGAGTTTGGTTGCCGGTCTTCCTCCATCTACGATGATCCACATGAGGGAAACGGCGCAAGCTCCAGCCTTGCCAAGTGAGGCAACCGGCGCTCCAAGATTGCTAGCAATGGAGAGTGGAAGTGTAGGAATGTGTCACTATAGTTTTTCTCTCATCACAAATTCTCCAAGAGCAACCCAAGAAGATGAAAAGGCGGTGACGAAACATGTGGCATGAGCAACTAAAGAAAAAATGGCTAAGTCTCCAAGTGAGAGTAGAATGAGAATGAGCAAGTAATGAAGCAAGTCTAGCAAGTGAGGAAAAATGAGCAAGCCCCCTTAAGAAAATGGTGGCTGCCCCGTTCTCTCATGCATCCTAAAAATATCTCCTCTCATTTTACCAATAAACAAATGTGTGCCCATACCTCTCTACATGCCATCAAGCCATGCTTAACAATGTTCATGCCACCTCACTCCTCCACCTCATTTGTAAAACAAATGAATTTCCAAAAAAGAAAATCATACAAATGAGGTGTCCACTTCTAGAAGCTATGCCGTATAAATACGGAATACAACCCGGTACATGTATCGAAATACATATACGTGTATTTATACAAAAATACGAATAGCCAAGAGAGAAAATGAATAGTAAACAATAATACTAGAATACATATATATAAATACATATATATAAATTATTAAATCAAAACCTGATTTAATAATCCGGCTTAATCCTAAGCCGCTAGTATTATCAACCGTCCGATTAAAGTCTGTGCAGCCTATACACATATTTAATCAGACACATGTATGTACCGACATACGTCATCTACACCATATCGTCTGAACCGTGAAAACCCTCTGTGTGGGACTCTAAAGACTCGTCAATACGCTGGCAATGGGTTTAACCACAAGTACGTCGGTGGCACTACCTGTACGTAACGGCTACCCAGGTATTGACCGAAAAGGAGGCCGACGAGCAAACTCATCCCGAACCCCTACTGAGCCTGACAGTGACAATATCTGTACAGTCCGGTCTGTTCGTTTAAGAGTAACGCATATCGAGTTTAGGAGGTGGATAAAGCCAGACCCCTAATAACGCAATAATTCGTGTCGGTATGAAACCCATCACTACATGCGAAACTACCGATCATAGATCAGTAATTCTCGACTACCTTGGCCAAGAATTTCTGGTGATGGCCACCCGTGCACTGCGCGACATCAACCCCCAATACCGGAAGAGACGAATCTCCGACAATCCGCTCACTGCCTTCATATGGCTCGGGACTGTACCCAACTAAAACCTGTTTGCACGACTCTTTTGAGCCGTAGTAAGGTAGTAATCAAAGCACAGTGGGAACTCACACGAGACAAATGACGATCCCAGATCGACAGACTAACATGTACACATGTCACCTGGAAACTGCTATCTGACAATAGGTATAGTACCAACTAGCAGGTTCCCGGCGAGTCCGTCCAGTGTATTCATAACCCAATGAGCACCTGTATACTATCTTAGGTGAACAAACTAATACCAATGGTTTGTGAGACCTGGCCACCGCCTCTCGTCGGGGTCTTGATCAGTATACACTAGTCTACTCTGGAGTATCGATGCCTGTTCATATCAGATTTTTGCATTTTTATACCGCCCAATTTTTATCGCATTGCTTATCGGTAGCCGTGTTTGCTAGTTAATTGCAGGATACAGGTTCTCAGCTCTAAACAGTGAAATTCATGCAAAACCACGACAAATTCCGGATTACTGCCAACCACAGATAAAACACGGGTCTCCGCTCTCTATCCGTATGTTGCCGCACACCAGTTTAAAGGACAAAATGGCAAATCGATGTCATTTTTATGCACAAAGCATAATGTCAACACAAAATCCAACATGTCTACGCGGAGCTCAAGAAAAATCATGGTAAAAGATCCACATCACATCACCTTTTGATCTGCTGAAATTCTGGAAAAATTGTGAAGAGCTTCTGAGAAACAACATATACCGCACTGAAGAGTACTGAAAACCAGGAAAACCCACTAAATTTTATGACCTAATTCTCCTAAATGGCCGCGGATCCGCGGCATAAGCGTGCTTAGGCCGCGGATCCGCGGCCAATTTATCTCGACAGAATCGCAAATTTTAGGGGTATTTTGGTAACTCTATTTGGGTTCAGAATGTTGCCCTAGGTTCTCTGTTTCCTGCCTATAAACAGCCCAGAACTTGCCAAGCCAAGGGTGCTTACTTCTTGTATTAGATTTTAGATATACTTTGTTGTTCTTCTTCCTCTCTTCATTTTTTCTCCATTAAAATCTTGTAGTGAGGTTTCATGAGTGAAGTGATGAATAAAAGAGTTCTTTTTGTTATCATGCTTGTCTTGTTATGATTGTTAATTATAATTGCTTGTATTTTTCATTTGCTAATCTAGTTGTTGTTATTTGTTGTTTGTTTCTTTCTTGTTCTCTTTTTCTTTATCCTTAACAACAATGATGCTTAAGCTTGATTCTTGCCAAAGTGAGGTCTCAAATAGCTAGTTGTGATCTTCTAATCTATTTCTTTCTATCTTCCTCCTTTTGTTTTATTTTCCTTTTTCTTGTAATGGGTGGGTAGTTTTCTCACTTGTTAGGGTAGTATAAGGAAAGTTTGAGAGAAGAAAATCCCTCACTCTTTTCTTGCCCAACATCTTAATTCGGACTCCCGTTAATTGAACCACAATCCGCTCCCTACGGCACCCTATCCTACATGATAGCGGTGATTCCTTAGTGAGACCGGTTGTGGTTGAATTAACCGGAGATTAAGGCTAAGAGCCAAGAACGGACGGACAAGCACCAAAAGGAAGAACTTAAGCGTTGGAAAGCCTAGCTTATACTCGCAAGTTCCTTCTTAGTCGTGCTAATCCCCGTTGTTACCGATTACCGTAACACCGATATTAAGAGTGGCAACGAAAAAAGTGAGCGACTCCTAACTCAAACTAACCTACTCCTAACCCTAACAAGCTCTCTTTATATAACATTTTAGCACATAGTTAATCTCAAACAAACCTGGACATTTGGACTTAACTTGTTAAAGCACATAGAAAAAGATTCCCATCTCCCTGCGGACGACCTGTACTCAACCGGCTAGCTACAAGCGAAACCGTCTTGATTGCGGTAATTAACTAAGTACGTAAAAATTCTACCAATCAATGCCCAGTCTCGAAACTCTCACGACTAGGGACATTTAAGGATGTGCTTATAGACCACCAGCTCCCACGCATATGATTGCCATCATAATGCTGGTAGTCAAGTAAGAATCCTATGGGCTCTATCAATATGTAATAGTGATGATAAAGACAAACCAGATAGCATATTATCATCTCGAGTAAGACTGTTCTACCGGTATAGGTCCTCCTTCAATCATCATAATCACCTGCCTGCGACTACGATAATTGCCTTGAGGGCACTATGGCCAACACTTTGGACACCCTTAGTTTGATCAAGCATTGGATGATGATGCATATTTCTTTACTTTGAGATGTCTTGAGCCTTAGATATAAAAGTTGAAAATATACTAATAAAGATGAGCCTAGTTTGAGAAGCTACTTTCCCTGCATTAATTTCTGAGATCATTTGCTCATGTGAATTTAGTTCTGATAATATTTCTGGACTTTGTATACTTCACTATTAGCCAGTCATGGAGTTTCTGCTTAAAGCACATATATGGCTTGTGCATGTGCTTGGTGTAATGATGATACAATCCTAGTTCTATGAAGCACGAATATTTTTAAATGCCTCACGAATCATCCCCGATCGCGTATCGGAGTCCGAAACTCTCGAAAACTCTTAGATTCTTTCGGATTCGCTCGGACTTGTAAATGTCTCACCAATTTCTCTCGAATCGACCCCTCTTCTTTCTCTTGAAAATTAAGGCCCTCAAAATTTTGAAATTGCATTGAATATCTAACAAAATTGCATTATTTATTTATTTTATTATATATTTATATGTACACTTTAATATATTTTCATGTTACTTTACTTTAAAATAGTTATAAAAATGTATCTCGTATCCTATGTTTTTGAAAAATTGCGAATCCACGATCCGTATCCGAACCCGAACCCGTGCTACATAGGTTGTTGTTAAGATAAAGTTGTTGGAAAAATGTCAATGGATGCTACTAATTTAATTAAACTAATTTAACCAAATCATGATTTTTAAAATACGAATTTCATAACAAATGGAAAGGAAATCTTATCGCGATTGGATTTCAAAGTGAAGATTGAGGCGTGCGGCTCATACTATCCTTAAGAGTAGTTTCGCGCCCCTCTCGGTGATATTGACCGGATGCACAAGGTCCCAACGTGCTACTCTCTATGATTCAACGGTCACCGCGAGTAATCGTGCACTCGATTACTGCAACTTATGAACAACTCTGAATAAGGGTGACATTCAAAGTTGCTCAAACTACCGTGGAATAAAACTAATGTGTCACACCATGAAACTTTGGGAGAGAGTGATTGAACACAGGCTAAGGAAGGATATTAAGATAACAGAGAACCAATTTGGGTTCATGCCTGGACGATCGACGACAGAGGCGATTCATTTGCTTCGTCAACTTGTCGAGCGCTTTCGAGAGAAGAGAAGAGATTTGCATATGATATTGATTGATCTAGAAAAAGCGTACGACAAGGTACCTAGAGAGGTATTATGGGGGACAATGATGAAAAAGGGGGTCCCCGTCAAGTATATTGACATAATCAAGGATATGTACGACGGAGTAGTGGCAAATGTCAGAACTTGCGGTGGCTTAACAAGTGATTTTCCGATTACTATTGGTTTACATCAAGGATCTGCATTAAGTCCTTTCCTGTTTACCATCGTGATGGATGAGCTTACTAGAACTATCCAAGATGAGGTCCCTTGGTGTATGCTATTCGCTGATGATATTGTTCTAGTAAATGAGACGAAAGCAGGGGTTAATGCCAAATTGGAATTATGGAGACAAACATTGGAATCTCGGGGATTCAGATTGAGCAGGTCCAAGACAGCATATATGCACTGCAAATTTAGTAGCCAGAGAAGTCAAAACCATATTGGTATAACATTGGAAGGGCAAGAGATATCACCGAGCGACCAGTTTAGATATCTAGATTCCATCATCCAAAGGAATGGGGAGATCGATAGTGATGTTAATCAAAGGATCCAAGCTGGTTGGTTGAAATGGAGGAGTGCAACAGGGATTTTGTATGATCGTAACTTTCCGTTAAAATTGAAAGGGAAGTTTTATCGGAGCGCTATTCGGCCTGTCTTATTATATGGTACAGAATACTGGGCTCCTAAGAAGCATCATACACAGAAGATGCACGTAGCGGAGATGCGCATGCTTCGTTGGATGTGCGGTAACACTAGAAAAGACAAGGTGCGAAATGAGGATATTCGTGCAAAAGTTGGTATAGCACCCGTGGAGGAGAAGATGCGGGAAAACCGGCTTAGATGGTTTGGTCATGTGCGACGCAGACCTATGGAAGCACCGGTTCGACGAATAGATACTCTCGATATGGGTAATGGCAAAAGGGCAAAAGGGAGACCGAAGAAAACATGGATGGAGGTGATACGAAACGATATGGTTGCCAAAGGACTCAATGAAAGTATATTGTTCGATAGAAGTGAGTGGAGACAGAGGATTCATGTGCTGGACCCGGCGTGATTCTCATGTTGGTTCATGTAGCCTACCCCATATGCTTGGGATAAAAGGCTCAGTTGTTGTTGTTGTATGAACAACCCTGAATGAAATGCTCTGGTATCGGGACTTGATTTTTTACGATGAGCTGAGAAAGATATTTCCTATATTTTGTTCTCTGTTTTTGGTAGCAACAGAAGATTGAAGCTTGCTTTTTTCGGGTGAGGAGCACAAAAGGTTTATTTAGAAGCATAAAGGAATGAGAAGTAATTGAGTGTTCAAGGCCAATAAATTGGAGAATCAAGGCAGAGAGCAGCCGTTTCTGGCAATTCAAAACGTAGTCCCATGTGCTAATGGTAAAGAAATTAAAGAGGAAATATGGATAGCTGTTGCTATAATAATGGTATAATTAAACCAATATTGAAATTAATGGGATTATAATATCCAAATAGTAAGCAACTAGAATACTATTGGCCCAGCCCAAGCAATAATCACAAATTAGCATGAGCTTAATTAGCCTTGCAAGCATATAGCCCATGTCTTTGCCAAGATAATATTATGTAAATACATAATAATTCCAACAAAAGTAACTGCTTGCACTGCTATAGCTTGTAAGTTTTCATATAAATCCTCTCTTCCTCCCTTTAAATGAACAATTCAAAAGAGTGTACTTGACCTGGTTTCAGGGGCTAAAAAAGGGGGCTCTTAACCATTCCTCAATACGATTGAAAATGGTCAAGGATTGCATATCTTTACCATGAAAATGGCCAAAGGTTAAAAGCAAAGGAAAGTGGCTAAAAATGACCCACTTTACCATGAGTAAATATGATTTCTTATGCCGATTTTTTTAGACACACCACTTGGGGTGTCTATATTGGGGGATACTTGAAATTTGGAGTTGAGGATCCTAATGTTTTCTAGTTTAAATGCAGTGAAACAGGTTATATGTTAAACAAAAAGGCTACTAGTGGAATTGTATAGAATGTTTTCTTTGCCTTAACAGATAATAAAAATTGTATCATTGTTATTTTCATGAACATGCTTTACAGTAATCTATAAAGTTTTGCTTCATTGTCTGGCAAATAGTTATCTATATGATGTTTACAGAAGTAGTATTAGACTAATTTATTTTGCAGTAATGTTCTCTCCATACAATACAGCATTGTTAGTTTCTCTTTCATAAGGCTCAAAGTCTATACCAACCCACTCCTAGGTGCTCCTTGGTTATTTTAGCTGAATCCAAGATTGATCAACTAACACGTGTATCATCTGTTTCTCTTAGCTAGATGTTGATAATTTCATTCCCACCTGAATGTTTTTAGATAAAGTAGCAATAACATGTACTCAAAAAACTGGAAAATTATGCAGGTACTACTAGGGACCTAGGGTTACTTACTGTTGGATAGCGAGGAAGTACTGGATAAAGGGAAATGAAATAGTGCGGCTTTTTTTTTGCCATCACTGGAATGGAGAAAATGGAAAATAGAGGAGGCATACATCATTCTTTGGGGGGAAAACTGGAATCCTGAATTATGGCCGTTCAGCAAGAAAAGAAGATTGACCTCAACTTGCCAAGCACTCAATTCTTTAGTTACCTCGTTCTCTTTATACTCGTATCTCATCTTATTTCTTCTTTCTTGTTGTTTCCTTTTCTTCTCTTTCCTTGTTTTACCGAGAGGCGGTGTTATTGAGATAGTTTGTGTACATTTTTGTATAACCTACACTCTTTATTTTGGAATAAAAGTTTATGGGACGGGCTCTCTTTTGGGTCTTGCTCTTTTCGTCACAAAAAAAAAGGAAGAAGAAGAAGAAGCATGCAGTATTACAACAAAACTTAACTAGCTAGTGGCTTAATTTACCCACCTTTTTATTAAAAAAAAGAAAAACAACTTAGCTGGCCTAACAGACATCAGTTTCAAAAAGTGACTCCCAATATAAAAAAGTGATTACCTGCAGAAGTAACAAAAAGGAAAGAAAATTGAACCAACCTAGGTGACAAGCTTTCATACATATGCATGGAGACAATGTCGAGTAAATGAAAAACATAATAAAGAAATTATATCTCATTGCGAAGAACTAAATTTTTAGCTTTTGACTACAGATACCATGATTTTGCTATCTATGCATAGTTTTACAGTTTGCCTTCTTTTATTACCTATTTGTACATTTCTTAAAGTTTCCTTCCATGATTAATTTGAATTTTGAAACAGTGAAGCATTCTCGGAACAACGCCTGTATAAGAGAGAAAGGTTGGGGTAATGTCATACCTAGCATATGAAAGGGAGAAGAAAATAAATAAAGAAACTGATGATATACTGATGACGTATGCTCCTTGGCATTGACATTCTAAATGCTCAGAACCATATCCATAGCCATCTTTTGGTGCTTCCATGTCTGAGACACCGTACCAAGGTGTCAACGTCACCTCCACGAGAAGCCTATACATGAACAGAACAATTAAAATGCATATTCCATCAGTTATTAAGCAGGATTGACAAATGACAAGACTATGAGATAAACAATGACAATAAAAGAGCAATAAGCTGTATAGAGAGTACCACATCATCAGGGGAAAAAAAATTAAGTAGAAGATGAATGGGAATTCCAATATGCATTAGCGAAGATAAGGCCATCAGTCATATTTTTACTAAAACGCCCGGTTCCATCAAGCAACAATTTAAAGTTTTAAACCGTTCAGGCTACATAGGTTTATTGGATTAAAATTGAATTGCATATCTGACATGAATATAGTCAGGAATCGAAACAAGTAAATCTCTACCTGGGCTTCTTAGAGGCAGCGGTTCATCAACACGACGACTTCCAAATTCAGAAACTAGATTGACACAATCAGAATGAGCAGGTGTTCCATTATACTTCCTTCAAAGATGTTCCTGCAACTCAACGAGTTGATGGGTCTATTGCTATCTCCAATATCCGGTGCCCATGAAATCAATCGTGTTAACACCTCGGTTGTTGTGGCATCCTATCGAAAGGCCTTGATGAAGTCAGAAAAGGATCAGACTACGAGGACCTTCACCATTCAAATGTGCTGGCCTTGGAAATTCTTCAAATCTTCTTCAAAAAATCTATCTTATTGAGAGAGAAAAATGCCGTGCGGGACCCAATCCAGAAGATCTAAAATGTTCATCATGTGCTGCCTTAAATTCTTCTCCTCGGAAAGGCCTAAATCGTTATAATGAGGCTTGGATATCCGTCTTGTGCAGGAAAAAAAAAACTATTTGGTGAGTTGGCTGATGCATATTGTCGACAACATTCTCAGGGCCTGGTTGAGTGAGTGATTCAGGTATGAGATGAGAATTCTCCCCTGTGAAGAGTGCACCAGATTTGTCATCAAGTTTGCCGTATTGGCCCTGAATTTCCTTCTCTCCACCAGAAAATTTACGACCGTGAGATTCTTGCTTACCTCGCTCAATATGTTAGCTCCTTCTTTCACTTTCACTTGACTACCCTCTGAAAGTGTTTCAGAAACATCATTTTCACCTGCTTCTCTAAAATGTTCATAATGTGTTTGGTTGGTAGAAGCTAAATTCGCGTGTCTCGACTAGAATACATTTCAAACTACATGTGTTACAAAAACATGTCTTTGGCTGGTTGTAGATACAGTGTCACAACTATGTGTGTTTATATCTTTTCTTTCTTTCCTCCAACAACTATAATTCAAGTTGCAATTTTGCATCATAATTTTGTGCTATTCCAACAACAAGATTTTAACTCAAAATGCTGACAGGTACTTTAAAATGAACATAAGCTATTAGGTTACGATGTAGTGGAAAACAACAAGAAGTTTCAGTTACGCTCAACCAAACACTCCTAACAGAACACTCAAACAAGCTTAATTTAAACTCACAGGGCAATTATGTCATGAATTTGGCGGTGTATATCTATGTTTCAGCTCTCTTTCAGCATGGCAAAATTAAGACGCCTCATGGCCATCACTGTTAATTCTGTAGAAGAGAACATCATAAGGAAATCAAACAACACATTGATAAGCTTGAGCTTGTTATCAATTAAGAAAATTATGGAAGCACCTTAAACAAAAACATCGTCGAAGAGCTTGCACCTTGTCTTTATGGTTTGTGAAATCTACATTGCTCATAGAAGTCCAAAGTATATATTTACTTAGAGCTGAACATGAGGTCAATTTGCACCCCTTTTTACATTTTTCCGATTGAACCGCCAATCTCCAATGAATAAATAATCAACTCAATCTAAGCCCGACTACATCCAGGAATTTTGCTCATCCCAATATTACTCATTGCTTCTCGTGTCTTTCTAGCATCAGCCCATCTCCCAACTTGAGCATAAATATTGGATAAAGCTACATAATGAGCAGGGTTATGCGGTTCTAATCTAACTAAGTTTTCCACTGCAATTTCTCCTATTTTAACATTAGAATGCATTCTACAAGCACCCAACAAAGCTCCCCATATAGCACCATCAGCTTCCATAGGCATTCTTTGAATCAACCCCCAAGCTTCGTCTAATTTACCATTTCGACCCAGCAAATCGACCATACAAGAATAATGCTCCATTCGAGGTTCCAACTTGAGTTCAGATTCAATGGATTTGAATATTTTCTCCCCTTCTTCAACTAAACCCCCATGTCTACAAGCAGATAACACACTAACAATCGATAAAGAATCAGATGTGATTCCATTTTGTTTCATTTCTCTGAATAATTCAATGCAATTTTCACTAAGCCCATGGGTCGCGTAAGCAGAAAGCATCACGTTCCATGATACTGTATCTTTATAACTCATAGAATTAAAGAAATCTCGTGAATGATCAATTCGCCCACATTTTGCATACATATCGATTAGACTATTGCCTATAAGTACATGAGCCTCGTATCCAAGCCTAATCACAATACAATGAAGAGCCAAGCCGTCTCTCAAAGAAGCAAGGTTAGCAACCGCAGGAATTATGCTTACTAGAGTGACTGGATTCGGTTTTAGATATTTAGCTCTCATTTCATGAAAAGCCGATATTCCTTCCTTTGAATTTCCAATGTGCATGTACCCAGCAATCATAGAATTCCAAGTAATAATATCCTTATGAGATTTCATCTCCGAGAACAAAATCTCAGCTGAAGGAAGATTTGAGCACTTTGCATACATGTCGATGGTTGCATTTTTCACATGAAAGTCCGATTCATGCCCATACTTTATATTCAACCCCTGCACGCTTGAACCTAAATATAAATTACTTAGTTGAGAGCAAGCCGGAAGAACGCCAACCATAGTTCCTGGGTCCGGCGATTGTCCTGTTGACCGTAATTTTTGAAACATTTCGAGGGCGTTAATGGCATCCCCAATTTGTGCATACCCATTGATCAATGCATTCCATGTTACAACTTCTTTGGGACTTAAACGATCAAAAATCACATGAGCCTGAGCAAAGAGTTCACACTGAGCGTACATTGAAACAAGAGCAGTTCCTATTGAAACATCGATTTCGATACCTGATCTCAAAACATAGCAATGAATGCTTTTCCCCAATTTCACATCGCGCAAGTCCCCACAAGCTGGAAGTATGGTAACAACAGTAACCTTATTGGGTACAAAACCCTTAATTTGCATCTCTTGAAATATAAAGACTGCATCTTTAGGGCAACCCATTTGGACCAAGGCTGATATTATCGCGGACCAAGCAACGATATCCTTGTTACGAATCCCTTTGAACAAAAGTTTCGCCTTCTCTATTTCCCCGCATTTTGCGTACATAGTCATGAGCACTGTAGTAGTTGGGACATCGAAATCTATTCCTTTTTTAATCGCATGATCATGAACAATCTTCCCTCTATCTATATCTCTAATCTTCGCCGCAGCAGAAAGCGCGCTAGCCACCGAGACTTGGTTTAACTTTGAATCATCTACCATCATTTCATCGAACAAATCTAATGCCTCATGAAACCGATTATTATAAACATAACCTGATATCATAGTGGCCCACGAAACATCATCTTCGAAACCCATCATCCCATCAAAAATTTTCCGAGCATATTCGATTTCTCCACATTTCGAGTACGCATCAATCAACCCATTAAACACTAAATGTAGAAAACTTCTTCTAGAAATAAATCCATGAATACGCTTACACAACATAACATCGCACAGTCCACAAATCGATGGAAACAAGTTCAAGAACGTAACCGAATTCAGTTCAACCCCAAGACTATGCATCTTCCTAAAAAGCTCCAAAGCTCTATACGGTCGACCATTCTGCGAAAACCCAGCAATCATAGCATTCCAAGACACAGCATCCAACACAAGCATTGAATTAAACACCTGGTGTGCGGTCTCAACCAAACCCAACTTAGCATACAAATCAACAAGCCCGGTTCCAATAAACACATCATGTACCAATCCTCTCCTAACAATCTCCCCATGCACCAATCTCCCAACTCTCAAGTTGTGGGCCGACACGCACGCCTTCAACACAAAAGTGAAGCTGTACTTATCAGGCTCAAGCCCTTTCCTCATCATGGCATTGTAGAGCTTGATTGCTTTCCTGGGCTCGTTCGCTCTCGTGAAGCATCGGACTATGGAGTTGAATAGTTTGGTGTCTGGGTCCGTAGAGGAGTTGAAGGTGGAGAGAGCCGAGGTGGGTTGGTTGAATGAGGAGTAGAGATTGAGGAGGAGAGTGAGGATTGAGTTGCTGGTGACGGGTGATGATTGAATCAAGAGGCGGGCGTGGATTTGTCGAAGGGAGTTGAGATTTTTGCATGAATGAAGGAGATGAGAGTAGTTTGAGAGAGAGGTGATGGATTCTTTCATCATTGTTTTGATTCTTAATTTTCCCTCCAAAATTTTTTTTTGAAATCAAGAGCATGTAACTATATTAACGGTATTTATTTGTTGGGTTTTTCGTATAGGCCCTTTGAAATACAAGGATTTATAATGGGCTGAACTTTAACTGGACTTTAGTTTTGGAGGCCCATGGATCTCTGATTTTTTCTATTGAAATAGAGGGTAAATTGTCAAAAGCCCCTGGTCCTCTTCACACTTGTGTAAAAACCCATGGCTTTTGCTCTTGTTAAAAATTGCCCTGGCCCCAATTAATACCCCTTTATACTAGTTTCCGGTAATATCTAAAAAATGTCTATAATATCTAAGCAGTTGCCTGTAATATTTAAGCAGTTGGAGGGAATAAATGCC
Organism: Agapanthus africanus; assembly: GCA_030015575.1. Lineage (NCBI taxonomy): Eukaryota > Viridiplantae > Streptophyta > Magnoliopsida > Asparagales > Amaryllidaceae > Agapanthus > Agapanthus africanus. The sequence goes on along the minus strand of JASDDO010000019.1, from coordinate 385,629,341 downwards.
TAAATGAAATACGGCCCATGAGTTTTTCACAAAGATTTTGAACAGTACGTCCTTCCCAACAAGAAAACATCACGGGTTTTTATACAACTCCGGAGCCTTTTTGACAATTTACCCTAAAATAGAACACTACTAAATGATTTTTTAAATTCGATGTAGCTATGAGAATCATAAATTTGTGGTGAAAGTTCTGGTATTTTAGTGTAAGCGTGGATTGTGATCAAGAATTTTTATTTGCGGTTCATATTTGATGTATGCATAAACTATAACCGTAACAATGATAAAGTTCATGGTATTTTGGTGTAAGCTTGGATTGTGATCAAGAATTTTTATTTGTGGTTCATATTTCATATTCATGCATAAACTATAACTGTAACAATGACAGAAATGGTTGGCATTATTTCAATTAATATATGAAAAATTGATATCTAGTGCTTTAGCTATGTAGGGTTTGTTTTTTTTTGAGAGATTTATCTATGTAGGTTTCAGTATCACTTGTTAATGAAGGCGAATAGATGGAAAAGGCAGTTCATATAAAAAAAAACTTAAATTTTGTTATATGGTTCAATAGATCTCTTCCTAATAATAATTAAAGCTTGAAAAATGTTATTATGGTGGATGGTGTTAGGTCTTAGATAAAACAGTCGTGAGAGCTTCTCTAATTCTATTTGAGAGATTGCTATAAACATTTTCCAAATTATTAATGATGAATACAACCTAGTTAAGAAGTTAGAGCTTGATGGCTTTAAATTGTTGCAAGTGAATGCCTACCTAAGCTACGTGTTGTAATATTTAACCAAGATTCTTCACCCTTTTTGAGATTAGATTAAAAATAAAATGAGAAATTAATTAAGATGGTTCATAATAGAATCGATTCAGGTCACGGTCGAACCGGTAAAATCAGGATACCTATTTTTCGAAATAAATAAGTTTTTCAATAATTAATTGTCTTTGAAATACGTTATGCATGATAAGCGGAAGATTTTCATTTCTGATCAATGCAAAACTGTCGTCGCATATATAATCTTAACTTTATGGATTTAAGGCTTTAACAAGGTTGTATATGTTATAAAACCCCATAGCTTGTATATGTTACGACAAAGTCATCCTAGCTTGACTAATGCCGCCGTACTTTCAACGCCCAGCAAGGATGGATTCAAGGCTTTAACATATCCAAAGGAACGACATGGCAAGCAAACAAAACAGTGTAACAAATTATTCTCTTGTTTTTTGAATTAATCATTGATTGACTTCTTGTGAGCTTGAACCCAATAGCCCAGTATTTGTTATTTGTCTCTTTCACCATTAACGCCATCGATGGCAAATTTTTCGGGTCGGATCCTATAACAAAATCGACTTAAATACCAAGCCCGTAAAAGACAGTGGCAAATTTTTAATTTTTCTTTTGGTTTTTTGGTAAATTTTTATATTATTTTCCTAAAAAAAGAAAATTATTTAAGCCGGCCGTATATGCCCCGACAAGAAAGAGAAGAAATAATAGTGCAAGCCCCACACACCGCCTAAGGCTGCCTGAAATTCTTCCCTCTGTTTTCTGCCATGTTCGGACGTATTACATCCGGTATAGGGAATAATCTCTCGTATAGATGACCCAAGACGATGATGTAGCTGCTCCTTCTTCTTTTTTCTTCTATTTATTATCCCCGAAAAATTGGACATGTGGCCAAATTAATTAAAATAACCGTACACAAATTTTCACATCATTAACCTACAAATTTCCCATTCATGTCTATGTAGGTGTGATGTGGGAGAGAAAATTGTTCGCATATGGTTGGGTTATCAAAAATTTTCGGGCCCGGGTCTGTGTATTGCTCGATCTAGAAAATTTCGGAACGGGTACATAGTGATTGGACCCACATAGATCCGTTGCAAATCAGCTCATTTCTGTATTTGGAATCAGTTGTCATGAATCCGCAATTAGATATTCCTCCCTTAATCAAATTGCAAACAAATCATTAAGATTTGTAGATAAACACTAATTTTATGAGTCAATAAGACAGCAATTTATTCATCCCTTATAATTGCTAAATAATACCCCAATGTTTCACCTACTTTGCACTTATACGCTTTATTGATTTTTTCACTGCACTTATATACCATAAGGTACAAACCGTTAATATTTTGCGACCATAAAATCCATCACTATTTTAAAAAAAGTCCATACAGATTGTATAATTAATACGTAATTTTATTATCAATAACATTGGAGTTCAAATTAAAGTAAGAAAATTAATTTGAAAATAATATATATAAGAGAATAACGGAGAAAAGATGTCATAGGAGGGAATTTCCTCCTATGGCGTCGAAAAATTACACCCTCTCACATTTTTTCCGCCAATCGGCAACCACCATCTTCACTGTTATCATTTAAGATGTAGGTACACCAAATTTCATATGATTCTACAACCATTCCACAGTTGATTTAGCAATGTAAAAAGTTCTATTGTCGGCAAACCGTTAATTTTGAACCCACTAAATCAACGGTGAAAAAGTTGTAAACACTAATTTTGGTGTATCCACATCTTAGATGATAACGATGAAAATGGTGGATGCCGATCGTCAGGAAAAATGAGGGAGGGTGTATTATTTCGACGCCATAGGAGCCTCTTTCCTCCGTTAAACCTTTATATATAAACTCTTTCATCTTTTTTTGCCGTTTCAGCTGTTGAGTGCCATCAAGTTAAGTTTAAAATTGAAAAATCGATTATCGTCTCTCCTGTTTGAGTTGAGCTTTTTAATATTTTATTATTTTTGAGAGAAATATGAAGAAATGAAAAACACCAAAAGGAAAATCCTCCATATTTTTTCTTCCTCTCATCAATGCCGCAAGACATGAACCAAGTCTTTATATATAAAAACCAACGTGTGTAGAGCCCCCGTTTGTTCCGGGGCATAAACTGTCTCCTCTCCCCATCCTTTCCCGGGCTTTTCTCTCTCTCCCACCTCCTCGCCTCTCTCCTTCTCACTTTCTCTCTCCTCTCTTTTGCTCTCTCTCTCTCTCTCTCTCTCTCTCTCATTATTCATGGCATCGATCGGGTCCAGCCCGACGACCTCCGCCACACAATTCCCCGGCCCCACCCGCCGCCGCCTGCAAGAATTCCTCGACCCCGAGATATCTCTTGACGTCCAAAACTCTTCTTCGGACGAAGAGCCTACAAACGGACACAGGTCGAACTCGAGCACGTCGAGGATCTTGAGAGCATTGTTTTGTAGGAGAAGCAGCAGCAGCAGCAGCAGCAGCAAGGGTGGAAAGGTAATTTCGAAGAAGGTGTGGAGGATGGGGGTGGGGCTTGTCTCGGTGTTGGTGGTGATGATGGTGTTGGCTTTCTTGAAGGTTTCGGAGGTCGGCGGCGGCGGGGGTGGTAATGGAGAGAGGAGAGGTTTGGTGCAGCAAATGAAGGGGTTGAGGTTGATGAATGAGGAGGTGTTGAGTTTGAGAGGAGAAGAATTAGACGAGGAAGGGGTTAATTTGACAAGCCTGAGGTTGAGCATTAGGAGGAGGTCTCAAAGGCTGGTATACACACACACACATACATATGCATGTCAACATTTTTAATTTTTAGAGATTTTTATTAATTTCTTCTTGGTTTATGATTTATTAATATTTTAGAATATTTTTTCTAATCTTCCGTTTATTCATCACCTGTTTAAGAAGGACACCGATTTTCTCTCACGCTTTGAATAATTTTGTGGTGTTGTTTGTTAGTTTTTCTGCTAGACACAAATATCAATGTGAAATGAAAAGCTTGAGATCAATTTTTTCATCTTTCTTCTCAATGCCTTTTGTTTTCTTCCTCTATATTATTGCTCGCTAAATTTCTTTTTCTAATTTTTATAAAACTAGTTTCTACAGTAATATTTGTAATTTGAGTTGGTACCTACTATATAGCCCTTCTGTTTCTGTTCCTTTTATTTATTTATGAACAAATATTGTTTTTTCCCCCTTACTTGGTTAAACAAATAAGGTAAAATAAATAATCCCAAGTTTCCTAAGAAGGGGAAATTCCCATGGGTCCATCAATAGAGCTTTCAACTTGTGATCTCTTCTGGCACAAGCAACCATTAGGCCAACAGTTCATATAACAATTTTTATTCCCCATTTAAGTTTATGATTTAGTTGCTAGCCTTTTTTAGTTACCTTTATATATCAATTCAGAAATTTTGTTATTCTCAAATGGCATCATAAACCCTATATATATATATATAATTGTCAATATCATTGTGCATGCTATGGGCTTGGACAGCTCATTGGTGGGACTTGAAGTAATCCATGAAGGAGACCCGCAGGGTTCGATTCCGAGATACCCCATTAATAAAAAAGGAGATGACTAATTTATCCTATATATCATTTCGGGAGTGGCTTATCTCAAAAAAAAATATCCTGAGAAGAAGTCTAGACAAAATTTTCATGGAATTCATTACTGAAGTTAGTGAAAGATGAGTACCTAGGCCACTAAAATCCCAATTTTGTTCTTTATGCCCAAAATGCCAGCTGGCATAAATTAAGGACAAACGTGAAAGCATCTTATTTGTCTAGAATAAGAAATCTAACCAAATCTCTGGATACTATATTCAACAATATGCAGGCATGCCAAAAGTACAATCTTAACCAGAAAAAACAGGGACTTGGGATGCCATTAAAGAAAGCTCACATGTCTTCTTTTAAATTATTTAGCTCATATTATTTATATCTTAATGGGAAGATATACAACAAACATGAATAGAAGCAATCAAAAAGGATATCATAGTTGTTAGCTTAACCAAAGAGATCATCTGAACGATTACAGAATGATCGATACAATCAATGTGAAGGTATATTATAAAGAAGAGTAATGGAGGAAAGAGACACTAGAAGCCTTTTTCGTCAGGTGGCGTCAAAAAACTACACCCCCACCGTTTTATTCGATGATCGGCACCCATCATCTTCATCTTTATCGTCTTAGATGTGGATATACTGAATTTCATGTGATGTTACCACTTTTCCACCGTTGAATTAGCAATGTAAAAAGTTCTATTGTCGGTAAACCGTAAAAAATTCTGGTGTTGGTAAACCGTTAATTTTGCACCCATTAATTTAACAGTGAAAAAGCAGTAAAATCATATAAAATTTGATGTATCCACATCTTAGATGATAAAAATAAAGCTGATGGATGCCGATCGTCGAATAAAACGGTGGGGATGTAGGTTTTTGACGCCACCTGACAAAAAAGGATCCAGGGCCTCTTTCCTCTATTATTCTCGTTATAAAGACCTGTTGTAAGAATTTTAAACTTATCCAAGCTTTTCACCTTCAACATATAAGTACACGGGAGATGCACGTGAAAGATATGAGCGAACATAAAACGTGAGAGATTATGAAATGGATAAAACAGCGGTCTAAAACAATTTGATAGGACTGGGGAAATATATTGGTTCTGGTAGTTCATACTTCATATAAGTCGGTGCATTCTTTCTCATTATTGCTTCAATCGGTGATCGAGTTCGTTTGCTTGGCATTCCACAGGTCCCTGAAATCTGGAAAAGACCAAACAGTGCAGGCTTTCATCAGTGCATCGGGAGGCCAAAAGATAAAATCAGTTAGTTTCATGCTTTCATCTTTCATTCAATCTGCTTAGATCATTTGCCGATGCGAACCAGTCTTGTTTCAGGGACTCCTGGCTCCAGCACCAACGGCTATCTCGTGGTTCAAGCCAATGGTGGTCTAAATCAGATGAGGACAGGAGTATGCATCGCGTTTCCACATTCTGCGTTTTTCTTTTTCCCAAATCTTCTTGCTTTTACCTGTATAGCAGAAAATCATTATATCTTTCAAGAGCTGTTCACTACCTCCTATGTTTAACAGAAAATCACTATTCCATTTTCTTCGGAAGAAACTTAATATGCAATGTCGGTAAAGGAAAGAGACAAAAAAACATTATTGAAATAATAAGCTGTGGAAAAAGAAACAAAGAAGGATTAAGAAACAAGTTATGTACAAATGCAGATTTGCGATATGGTGGCTGCCGCAAAACTAATGAATGCAACCTTAGTTCTTCCTACTCTTGATCATGCTTCCTTTTGGACAGATCGAAGGTATCGAGTCTTATATTTCAGATAGTGATTTGATTTATCATGTTAAGGCTTAATCGTTGTTTTGAATTCTGATATGCAGTGGGTTTAAAGATATATTTGACTGGAAACATTTTATAGAAGTTTTGAAATATGACATCGAGATAGTAGATTCTCTACCGTCCAAGTATAGGAAAGCCAAGCCATTTGTAAGAGCACCTATTTCTTGGTCAAAGGTTTGCATCTGAGACTCGTCTGTGCATCGTAAACTGGCGGTTTAATTGAATTGTCGATGGCTAATTGAACTAATTTCCTATTTATTCAGGCTTTTTATTACAAAGGTTACGAGAAGGTTCTACAAAAGTTTAAGGTGGTGAAGTTTACTCATACGGATTCCAGGATGGCAAATAACGGCCTCCCCCCTTCAATTCAAAAGCTTAGATGTCGTGCAAACTACAAAGCACTTCGGTATACTCCACAAATTGAAGAAGTGGGAAAGAAACTTGTTGAAAGATTACGTAACGGAAGCAACTACTACATTGCTCTCCATTTGAGGTAAAATTGAGGTTCGACTTCTTTCTAAGCAAAAATCATTATGACCTTTATCGAAATGTGTTATGTATGGATTTTGACTTTATTGGTGCTTCAAAGTTGAATATAATTTCATATAGCAAAATGGTCAGCTCTCCATTTTCTAGATGTTTTCTATGTCTCTGAGAACCTAGAGACACAAACTGAACTTTAGGATTGTGGAAAATTATTTCTTGCCGATAGCTATTCTCTTAACCTCAAAGTAGAGATAATGAGAGCTTAAAACTTCAATCCAGCCTTTTTCTTCCTGAACTCCACACAATGAGAAGAAAACTATATTTTTTGAGTTTAGATAACTCCAAAGCCAAACAACATGCAAAAGTAAATTTTTATGTGGAGGTAGGTCTTGCAAACTGGAGTTTGCAGAACCCATACCTCCAATTAAGAAACAGCTATGGTTATCCTAGCTCCGAAGCCAAACAGCCCCTAAAAGGCTTAGGATCACTATGAACTTCTGCAAGCATTTTGAATAACTTTAATGAGTCTGACAATCTTCTTTGTTACAGATACGAAAAGGATATGCTTGCTTTTACCGGTTGTAGCCACAACCTAACATCAAAGGAAGCACGAGAACTAAAAGAAATGAGGTACCATGTGAAGCATTGGAAGGAGAAAGAAATCAATAGCACGGAGAGACGGATTTCAGGAGGCTGCCCTATGACTCCTCGAGAGGCCGCTGTTTTCCTAAAAGCCATGGGATATCCTTCAACAACAAACATCTACATTGCTGCAGGGAAAATTTACGGTGCTCATAGCATGGATGCTTTGAGGGCAGAATACCCAAACATTTATACACATCACAGTTTGGCGACAGAGGAGGAGTTAGCTCCTTTAGAAATGTATCAGAATAGGCTAGCGGCGGTGGATTATATCGTAGCGCTCAACAGCGATGTGTTCATGTATAGTTATGACGGCAATATGGCTAAAGCTGTGCAGGGCCATCGGAGATTTGAAGGTTTTCTCAAGACCATCAATCCTGATCGGTAAGTTCTTTTAGTGTATAATAAGTTTATGACCCAAATGCCAACTTACACGGATGCCCCTTGCAATATACACATTACATATGTTACGCTTATAGTATATAGACAGGGTTGCAATATTTGCTATATAATGAGTAGTCATGTAAACTAGTATTTGAGTCTTGTATACACACATTAGCATGCATGTGTACACCCGCACAGGCATGTATACACTATAGCTGACACAATACAATGTGATTAGAGCTTGTTTGTGATTACAACAATTTCATACCGGTAGTGGAATAAAATTACGCTCAATGTTTTAAAAAATGGCTGCTTAAACGGCCGAACGGATTTCGCCGTTTCTATTTATCCTGCTTAAGCGGGTGATATTGCATAACCTGTTTTATTGATGTATACACTTCATAAGCGTTATAAAGGGTATATAAGTATTGTTATTGGAGTAAGAATACACAAATACCAATTAATACAATATTTCATCTTTTCTTTTTCTCTTTTTCCACGTTTCTATTCTTCATGCCCGACTGGATAAATCTCACGGTTATCAAGCCGGTTTTGAGACACTTCAAGATTTGGATTTCAAAACTCAAAAATTTTAGGTTTAACATCAAGAAGTCGAGATCTAAATCGATTTCGAACAATTCTTACCGATTTGAGCTATGATGCTTGATACTGGGTATCGAAAATCTTATAAGCACTATATAAGCTAATAAATTCTAAGAAAATTTTAATTTTGTATTGAATTATTTGAGCATATTTTAGCAAATAATATAGTTTAAGCAAATTTGTTAAATTTTGGGTCAAATTTAGGCATTTGCTAGTACAAAAGCAACATAAAAATAGTTAGAACGTAATGAGAATCATTATTTATTGACAAGAAAAGAAATATTGATGAAACACCACTGTTTTGATTTCAGAGCGGCCTGAACGGCCGGTTAGGCATTTAAGCGGCACTTAAGCGTTTTGGCTTCTAGACCGCTTCGCCTTTCTTTTCCGCTTTTAAAAAACTGACTACGCTAGAAACTATAGCCATATACACTACAGCTTGAGCGGTATAATATAGTTAGGTTTATAATATTCAGATTATAACATGTTTCTTCTGGCGGTAGAATCTGTTTGTTTGGTTTGTTAACGACCTAAAATAGAATTGTTCGATATCTCTCAGGGAAACAATTGTCAAACTAATAGATCGGATGGATGAGGGTACCATAACATGGGAGGAATTTGAAAATTTGGTGAAGAGGTATCATGCTAATAGACTTGGAGGACCCTATGAAAGAAAACTCGGAGATACTCCGAGGCTAGAAGAGAATTTCTATGCAAATCCTCTTCCAGGGTGTTTGTGCAAATCAGAATGAAGAATTTGGAAGAAGTTTCACAAGCATATATACTTTTTTGCAACAGAGGAGCTTTGGGAAAAGCCTACACTCGCAATATAAGGTAATAGCCCCTTTAACGAGAGAAGAAAAATACGGCTGATCTCTCCCAGATGCTCAGTGGCTTCATTTGCATGGTTTCATCCTGAAGAAGGTTATTTGCAAATATAGTTTTACATTATAGATCGATCGGCTGTAGATAATTCTTTTTGAACGCCTTAGAAGGGAGAAACCCGCAAAACACAAAAGGTGTATAAGAGCCCAACGGTGCTCCTTTGCCGGCAATAGTTACAAATTGTTCAATATTTATTTGATTTTTGGGTCTACTGAAAGTTAGCTACTGAAAGTTAGAACAATATACATTCTTTGTCAAATTATGTCCAAAATAAGATATCTTTTCCTCCATCATTTCAGTGCTTGCAAATGGATGTCAGTATAAGCATCACTTCATAATTCATATGGATTTATACTCCTACTATCGATTTTCACGCAAGTAAAATATTAAGCATGAGAACTACTTAGCGAGGTTAAATTTTTGAAAGAAAGCACATCAAGCAATAATCATATCAAAGTTTTAATTTTAATTCTATCAATCCCACTTCATGTCGAGCTTCTATTTCGAATGCTGTGTAATTTTTTTCCAAGACAGCCTAAAAAATTATAGGTGCCGCACAACGTGATAAATCCTATTAGATGTTCAAGTACTACTCTCAAGTCTATTTAAAGAGTTCTATCCAAATAAGTTTCTAAAATTCAGTCCAACCTAGTAATCTTCATTTTATTATTAAATTTTCATCACAAATTACTAACTTTTTTTTATAAATGCGCACATACTACACAAACAATTACAGCTGGCTCACATGTATCAACAATTTTGCCTAAATTTTTACGACATTTCACCGAAAGATTCCATAATATTATTCAAATTCTTCTCCGATCATACTCTGCTAACAGCACTCAAATTTCACAAATCAGGAGCTCGATTGACCCCCAATATTAGGGGGGAAAGAAATTGATCATCAAATTCACAGATGAATATGCACTATCTGCTAAAAACGAAATTAAAACATGAGTAATAAATAATACCTCGAAATGAATTCTTGCTCAATACTTGTCAGTTAAACCCTAATCAGAACAATCGATCTTGGGCGTCGAGAAGGATCCATTATCAATTTCGGTATGATGAAACAACAAAATGAAAACTTTCAGTCATCTATCTATCTTTGACTTGATACGCAATTTTAAGAATCTGGGATTTCCTGTTTTGAATTCGAGAACCCAAACAATCCCTTGAGTTTACGAGTGGTGAAAAATTCGACACAGCTTTTAGAAAAATTAAACATTACATGCCTGTATCTGTATATTTAAGGGCAAATTGTAAAAGGGCTTCCTGCATGCTTCAAACTTGTGCAAAACCCCCTGGACTTCTGCTCTTGCTCAAAAACCACTGGGCCGACCCCTTTATACTAGTTGCCTGTAATATGTAAGAGTTGCATGTAATATCTAAACGGCTAGAGAAATGAAGGCCTAATTGAAACGCACCCAAATATTTCTTTACAATGATTTTGAATAGCCCTTCACAACAATTTCGAAAGTTTCATGGGTTTTTAGACACCGCCGAATGGACGGGGGCTTTTTGAATTTTTGTGAGGCTCAAAAAGAAAAAAAAATAGGTGTGGTTTAATTATTTGGTTTCAATTTTTATTTCTTTGTTCTTTTTTATTTTCTAAATTTATCCTTAAATCGTATGGCAAGCCATGATTTGGTGTTGATTTAGAAAGAAATTCAGATATTTTTATTTTTTTCAAGAAAACCATTAGTATTTTTTTATCTTCATACATTTTTAAAAAAATAAAACATAATAGAATAAAATATGTTTACTAGATAATCCATTCTCTACATTTGCTTATAAAAAATATAGCTGCTTTAGAATTGGTGCCCATGCTTTATTATTTACATAATTATCGATGTTCCTTCAAAAAAAATTATCAATGTTCCTTTAATGGCATACTTTAAAAAAATTTAATTATAATAAAATTATCAATGTTTCTTCAATGGCATACTTTAAAAAAATTTAATTATAATATGGATTTCTTAAAATGGAACTAATACTAATTTTCTATATTTTAAAAATGGGTACTAACTTCTTCTTGACAAAATGAATGTATATTGATTTTCTATTTGCCTTTTCAATTTTTCAAGAAATGTCTTGAACCATTTTGATCTCACGCGTTACGCATGTAAATAATTAATTATTAATGTTCCTTCAAAAATAAATTACCAATGTTCAAATATTTCTGGACTACTTCTAAAAATAAATTGATCATAATATGGATTTCTTAAAATGGAACTAATATTAATTTTATATGTTATTAAAAATGAGTATTGACTTCTTTTTGACAAAATGAATGTATATTGATTTTCTATTTGCTTTTTCAATTTTCTCATAAAATATCTTGAATTATTTTGAACCCACACATTACGCGTGGGGTCAAAGTCTAGTATCATATGAGACAAATCCTTTGGTAAGTAAATCAAGAATAGATTTGGAAAATCAATCAAAGTAATAATACCTAGAAAAAGATGTAAAAGATAATTTTCTCCAAATTTTCCACAAATACTCACTCAACAATTGATTCTATATAACACACAAACTATACAAACATTAAAGATTAATATAGAGAATACAATGGTGTGATAAACAAATAACAAAATAAAAGAAAAAAGTATTGGAGAGATTTGAAGAAAATATGGAGAGATTAAAAATGAAAGCAACGATATCTGAAAACAAAGATAGTAGGAGTATTATTCTTCTCAATTTTTTTGGCAATATCAATGAATAATTGATTACAGAATACAATAAAACATGCACGTGCATAACACCAGTATTACATAATGGAAACCAACTCTCCTTGCATGTTAGGATGCGATAAGTGGTAGATTATCGATAGTATCTCGTGAAATATTGTTTGAAGGGTTAAAAGGGCTATGCAACTATTAAAGTGCGGGCGAGGCGACACCACACATGCGTGAGCCCTGCCCATTTTATCCCAGCGTAGAACGCTGTGCTTACTATAATTTTCAACATTGATGTTCAAACAGGAAAAATATCTAGTATTCTTTCAAGAAGAGGTGTAAACACGAACTGATGTTACAACTTCTGAAAACCGTAAAGATATGTTGAATGGTGCTTGTGTTTTGTCAAGGGCGTGCAACTTAAATTCTTTGCTGGTTTAAATGTGTCCTGGAACAACAATTACTTGGGCACAAATGATATATATATATATATATATATATATATATATATATATATACATATATTAAGATATACATATATATACATATATATATATATATATATATCTGTGTGTGTGTGTGTTTGTTTTGTTCTTGTTGCTGCATGTATTTTAAACTTTCATGTAATGATAGGTAAAGAGGTAAATTTCCATAAACATGTACATTAAAGCACAAGACATGCATAGATAAAAGGGGGGCAAAAAAGCGAAAGTCTCGAATTACTTATAAGTAGAGTATTTTCAAGTCAAAATCTTAAGCAAATAAATATTTGAGACAAGTTAAAGAATCATTCAAAGGTTTCTTCAAGACTGAAATAGGTGAGATTAAACTTTCCTTGTACGTACGAATGTCCTGGCGGTAAGATTCAGTCGAATATAATGGCCTCATGAACCTTCTTTCCTCAAGATCGTAACGATCAAATATGTTGCCTTGCCACAATAATATTCCATCTTTAGCCATCACTGGATACATATGGCAGGGGAAATGATAATCTTCAATCTGATGTGTGTAGATCCGATGATTTTTCCAAATCGAATTGTGGTAATCTTCCAGAACCCATAAATATTTGTACTTCATATTACCGGTTGGAGATCTAGATGAAGCGCAGAAGCATAGATGCAAATCAAAGTTTAAAAAATGATGATTATAGAAATGGCTTGCCGAGCCCAGCGGTTGCATGATCACATTGAACGTTCCGCTCTTAATATCGAAAAAAACAATTTCTGGATTGAAAGATGCGGTCAACCAGTGTATGGCTCCATTCACAACAACAGGTATATGCATATGTGATGTGATACATAACAAGGCAGGTCTTGAACCTTTCTCCAAGAACAGGAATAGAAATCAAAGATTTCGCATTCGGTCATGTGTACTTCGTTGCGGACAGAGAGTCGCACTACCTCTCTTGTAGAGATGTCGTGCTCTAATACGACACTCATACCGCCTCCATGTCGGGCTTTAGGAAGTAATAGCACTTCCTTGATGCTTGGGTTCACCAAATAAATTACTGATTGATTAGACATACAAGCCAAGCCATTGCAAGAATTTGACGCCACAAAATAATCTTTGTTGAAGAGGGAGTCATATCAAACTTGTGAAACCTGTTATCATAATAATGTACGAATAATTTCACCTTTAAATTGGAAGACACCGCTAAGATGCCAATGTCATCGAGAATGGGTTTGTTTTCCAAATGTCGATCACTACTATAGATAACCCCTATGGTAACAGTCTTATCCGTTACCATAACCAATTTGGATAACGGGTATGCCTGTTAAGACCTGTTACCCAAAACCCAATAACCATAGGTCCGGTAACGAATTAAACCGTTATCATAGATAAATATGGCAACGGTTTAATACGTTACCATAGAATAGGTGTTGCCAATATTTGTTCAGAATATTGAACCAATCCTGGATGGGGCCCACATCTGTGGTAACGGTTCGGTAATAACCGTTACAATTAGAAAAGGTAACAGTTTAAACCGTTATAATTAGAAAGATATGGTAACGGTATGGTAACGGTTTTCATCGTTACCATATCTTATAAGCTAACTGATACCTGATGTCTTTAAGTTATCAGTTAGCTGATGCCCTTTATGGTAACGGTTGTATCCGTGACCATAAGAAAGTGGTCACGGTTAAAACCGTTACCACTGAAGAACAATTTTTTTTAAAACAGAAAATTCCACATACCACGCGTGATACTTTCAATCACAAATATCAACAAATAATAATATTCAGAATATAAAATCTCACGCAGTTATAATAAGCAACAAGTAATATTAATCGAATCGTAAGCAATATTAAACAAAAAATATATACAATCCATAGAATAACCAAGTCAGCCGACAAACAAATGTTTGTATCAACAAAAAATAAGTCTATGATCCACGGGACGATCCATCTCCATCGTCCCGTGGCCTGAAGAAACTCCCTAACTCCTCCCGTATGGTCTGGCGGATAGACTCGGCGTGCGACTGCCTCAGATCCTGAACCTACGCCGAAAGGTTCTGTTGGGTTCCTTAATGCTCGCGGTTATAGCGGAAGCGAATTACGAACAAAAAATTCTAGCAAACAAGGGCAAACCCCAAACTATAGAATCATTGTAACACCCGAGCCCAATAATACTATTTATATTACTGGTTGAGGGTTATGTATTGCTCATTTCCAATTATTCTGATTTTCTGGTATTTATTGCTAAATTTTAACCGGTTAAGTCATTTTGGCACATAACAAATTTTAACTCCTAAAATAAAATTTAAAATATCCATGTTGGCCTACTCGTCGTCACTAGTCGCGTGGTAGCGTCCGCGTGTCGAGATTTCGTCCCGTTTGGCTAAACGGGCAAGTTTGGACGACTACGCGCGCGTGCAAGTGTCCGACTTGGGGGCATGCATTTTAATCATTAAACACCTCTTTTCAAAATTTGAAACCCGCTTAAAATCCTATAATTTGAATTTGGAACATTTGGGCGCAACCCGGGCGCGATTTGGAAATGTTTCATTTCGCGCCAAAAAGGCCCATTTAACTTAATATCTTAAACTATATATATTATACGAATATTTTCCTTAACCGTTAATAATCCTTTCAAATCCCTTTTAATTTCTCCACAGCCAATCACGAGCTCCCAATTGAGCTCGTGGGCCCCACCTCCTCTTTCTCTCTCTCTCTCTCTCTCTCCAATCTTTCTCTCTCTCTCTCTCTCTCCAATCTTTCTCTCTCTCTCTATTTAAATCCCTCTCTTCTCCTCATGCAGCCGCCTTCTTCTATTTCCCCACCACGAGAACACCCAAGCAAACCCTAACCCTAGCCCTCGTAACCGCGCCGCCGACCTCCCCGCGACCTCGCCGTCGCCGTCAGCACCTCCTCGACCTCACCGCACCCTCTTCCTCCTTCCTCCGTTCATCTTCCGCGCCTGCACCCAACCCTCGACGCCTCCACTTGGCCGCAGAGCCCGACGTCGACGCCGCCTCCCGTCGCCAACGACTCCCGTGACTCCCTCTCCTCCTCCTCGTCGCAACCTCGTCGTCGCCTTCCCTCTCCCCTCGCCGGACCACCACCAACCCGAGCCATAACCCCATCACCTACCCTCTGCTGTTCGCCGGAGAACGCGCCGGAGATCCTCGCCGTCGTCACCAGAGCCACCTCCGTCTCCCCCTCGACCACCAGAGCAGGCCAGCACCCTTCTACGCACTGCAGCACCCTCTTTTCAGCGAACTCAGGATTTCCAGCCATCGTTGTTCGCCTTCGCTGCCTCGCCGGCGTCCCATCGCCGTCGAGCCCGCCGGGGTCACCCTGGTATCTCTCTGTAAGCATCCTTATCTTTCCTTTGTGCAAAGTTTTTCCCCCCGCTGATCTTGTATGTATATCATTGTGCTAACCTCGTTGCCGATGACTTTTGCCGGAATCCGACCGTGCCGTCTTTGTGAACCCGACGCTCCAGCGAAGTACCCTGATCCGTGTGATCCCGTTGTTCTCTGTTGGGACTCGATCCGTGGCCCGTGCTACCATATCGTGTTTTCTGCCGACATCGCATCCGTGTTCCAGTTTGCAAAACCGTCGAGGCAAGTATCTGAATACTTGCTCTAACATGCTAGCGTGCGAGATCTAGTCTTGCCACGCAATTGAATTCATACTATATAATACAACAACTCAATGATGGTAATTGATATTACATTATAAGTTAGAATTGATAGTTGCAGTTATCTTTAACATGGAACCTTTATAATAGTTTCTCGTAATTAATCAACCCACTATCAATCCATAATTCAACTAAATAAAACAATTGGATCACATCTGCTTTAATTGTTAAATCATTCACGAGACAATTATTATACTTAGTGTAAATTCCTGTAGCTTCAGTACTTTATGATTGTGGATATTGCTTCACCTGGTGGCTATTGCACCCTAAAGTGCTTGAACCTGTTAATAAGAGAATACAAAACATCATTGTGTTTACATGGAATAATATGGTTATTTACTGTTTCCTGCTGCTGTTCATTATTTGATTGCATACCTGTTGTGAGCACATACCCGATTGCACTACATATTGGCCTGACCCTGCTACACATGACATATACATACATACCCACTCATCCTGTTGTACCATGACATTACTTGTTTCATGATTTCATGCCTAATGCCGACACACCCGACCATCCCTGCTGTCTATCCAGACAGACTTACTCTTACCGGATTTTGTGTTGGCATTAGTCCTTGACTACTGAATACCTGACCTGACATACATAGCTTGGGGGTATGGGAAATCAAAGATGAACCTGACTTGTAACTCGACAGTTCACTACCGTTCGAGTGTACACAATCCTATTCTGTGCCTAACGGCATGTCTCGGTTTCGACCGAGAATATTGTGGCCGTGATCCCGGGTATGTACGGGCTAATACCGAGTGTACACATTCCTATTCTGTGCCTAACGGCATGTCTCGGTTTCAGCCGAGAATATTGTGGCCGTGATCCCGGGTATGTACGGGGTAATACCGAGTGTACACTTTCCTATTCTGTGCCTAACGGCATGTCTCGGTTTCAGCCGAGAATATTGTGGCCGTGATCCCGGGTATGTACGGGGTAATACCGAGGGTACACTTTCCTATTCTGTGCCTAACGGCATGTCTCGGCTGCAGCCGAGAATATTGTGGCCGTGGTCCCGGGTATGTACGGGATACTATTGGGTTACATCGACGATTCATCAATTGGTTTCAAAGACTATAGAGTAGAAACCTGATAGGACAGTTCAGTCACCATTGCACATTACCCTGCTCTGTTATTTCTTAGTACTGCTTTATTCATGTTCATATTGCATTGCTTATTACCATGTTTATACTATATACTTGATGTCATGACGCGCTGACGTCTGGGTTTTGCATGGCCCAGATTCCGTACCACTGTCGACGACCGAGCAGGAGTACTTCAGCCAGCAGGCTGATTTGAGTTCTATAGTGGTTAGTTTGTTTATTGCATTTTATTTCCAGGTGCGATCCCGCATTATGGGACGTACCTTTCTATTATTATATTGGATCATTTGCTTCCGCACTTATTGTTTATTGACTCTCGTTATTATGGATTTGGACATGTGCTAGATTAGCTTATTATCTTGTTCTTGATAACCTTACAACCGTAATGTGACTGTGGATGGATACTTCCTACCCACAGGTAGCATGGTTGGCTATGTCACGTGCCCAATCTTGCGTACTCTGGGAAGCGGGGCGTGACATGGTTCTTTTGGTATCAGAGCCATAGGTTAGTCGGGTTGATTCTTTTGTAGTTGGGTATTGTACCCAATACACGAATCAGAATACCCGTGTTTAGGAAACATGTCCAGCCACCTTGACCGTTTTACCATCCTTGAATCATTCTTCCGGATCATGTCGACATGCAAACTTACTTTGCATTGTCAACTCGAAAACCTGATTTCTTGTTATCCCTAGGACTTGGGCGACTTGGGTGGAGTTAAGTAATTGCGGCTATGATACCGCGGCATAGCTATAATGCAGTACTCTATTTAAGTATCTTGGAGTTCTAGCCTTGATCCACATTCAGAATCTATCATCATGCTAATGTTGGGTATTTTGAGTTCAGGATTATGACAGGTGAGAAGTTGAAGACGTACCGGAGGCGTGTGAACGAAGCCGCCATGCTTGGAGAGATAAGAGGAATACTGGAAATCAAAGAAACAGACCGAGCTGATCCAGCAGCACGCGGACTTGTTTCAGGAAGGTTTGCAGATCGTTCAGCAGTCTGTAAACGAAGTTGGAACTAGACCAGTCGACCGAGTAAGGACCGTAGCAGATTTCAGACGGTTGGGTCCTACTACTTTCACTGGTCTGGAGGAGCTGTTGCCAGCTGAGCAGTGGCTAGTAACACGGAGAATTTGCTGATTGCGACACAGATTCCAGAGGACAAAGGAGTTGATGTGGTGCGCATTCAGTTAGTGGATTACGCCCGAGAGTGATGGCTTGTGGAGGAGACCCGCTTGCCCAAGCCGATCAGTTGGGCGAAGTTTTTCTAAGAACCCCCTGGAGAAGTTCTTCCGCGGATTGCGCGGAGGAAATGGAAGAGAAGTTCATCGGACTAAGGCAGAATGGAGCAGCCGTGGACGTGCATGCAGCAGAGTGGACGAGACTCAGTAGTCTCGCTGGACCTTTCGCGGCCAACGATGTAGACAGCAGTTGCGGTAAGGAAGCAGTTCTGTCGGGCCAGTCGAGTTTAGGACTAGGCCGACAAACAGTGTTCTTGCAGCTATGGAAGTTAATAGTAATGAAGAGCCGGCAGTTGTTCGCGACTTTATGGATGTATTTGAAGTTATATCCGGCCTACCGCCGAAGCGAGATGTGGAGTTTGCGTTTGACCTTATTCCTGGTGCAGCGCCAGTATCAAAATCTTATTATCCGATGGCACCGGTGGAATTGGAAGAAGTTAAGAAACAAGTTGGTGAATTACTCGAGAAGGGATGGATTCGAAGCAGCAACTCACCTTGGGGAGCTCCAGTTCTTTTAGTAAAGAAGAAGGATGGCACGAGAAGGATGTGCATTGATTATCGAGAATTGAACCGGGTGACTATTAAGAACAAGTACCCGATCCCTCGCATTGGAGAACTTTTTGAGCAGCTTAGTGGTGCGAGGGTATTCTCGAAACTGGATTTGCGATCAGGATATCATCAGGTCCGAGTGAAGGCAGAAGACATTTGCAAGACGACGTTTCGAACTCGATATGGACATTTCGAGTATCTAGTGATGCCCTTCGGAGTGACTAAGGCGCCAGCAATATTTATGGATTTGATGAACAGGATCTTTTCACCGTTCTTGGACGAGTTTATTGTGGTATTCATTGACGATATTCTGGTGTACTCGGGGAGTCCGGAGGAGCATGCTGAGCACTTAGGGATCGCACTGCAGACGCTGAGACAAGAGAAGTTATTTGCGAAGATGAGTAAGTGTGAATTCTGGCTGGAAGAAGTGAAGTTTCTGGGACATGTCGTGTCGGGCGATGGAATCGCCGTCGATCCCGAAAAGATTGCAGCAGTTCGAGATTGGCCCATTCCAAAGAATGTTGCGGAGATAAGAAGTTTTCTTGGACTCGCCGGATACTACAGAAGATTTGTGGAGAACTTCGCTCGTTTAGCTGAGCCGTTAACCAAGCTTACGCGTAAGGAGGCACCGTTTGTTTGGACGGATGGATGTGCATTGGCCTTCGAGACGTTGAAGCAGAAGTTGATAACCGCCCCATCCTAACCGTACCGGATGATTCAGGAGGACTGGTGATTCACAGCGACGCATCTGGAAAAGGATTGGGATGTGTTTTAATGCAGAATGGGAAAGTCGTCGCTTACGCATCGAGACAACGGAAGACTCATGAAAAGAACTATCCGACTCATGACTTAGAGCTTGCAGCCGTAATCTTCGCCCTGAAGATTTGGAGACACTACTTTTTGGGCGAGAGAGTTGAAGTCTTTACAGATCACAAGAGTTTAAAGTATGTGTTCACTCAGAAGGAGTTGAACATGAGGCAACGCAGATGGTTGGAGCTGATGGCCGACTATGACCTTGATCTTAAGTACCATCCGGGAAGAGTCAACGTCGTGCCGGATGCGCCGAGTCGGTTACCAGCAATTCAGATATTGACTGCACAGAGAGAGATAATTGCGGATTTTCGGAGATTTGACTTGGAGGTTGTGCTACCACAAGCTACAGGACAGTTGATGAAGTTGCAAGTACAGTCGTCCTTAGTTGAGAAGATTAGAGCGACACAATCGCAGGATCCTAGACTGCAAAAGTTTCGGGAGCAGGTTGGAGCCGGACTACGAACCGATTTACTGATCCATGAAGACGGTTCGTTGAGATATGGTAGCCGTGTGTGTGCGCCAAAAGGGAGACGTGCGTGAAGAGCTTATGAAGGAGGCACACAGTTCAGCTTACTCTGTACATCCAGGAGGGACAAAGATGTACCGAGATATTCGACAGCACTTCTGGTGGGAAGGTATGAAACGGGAAATTGCTCGCTTCGTGGCTAAGTGCTTGGTGTGTCAGCAAGTCAAGGCTGAACACCAAAGGGTTGCTGGTTTGTTGCAACCACTTCCGATTCCTCAGTGGTAGTGGGAACATATAACCATGGATTTCGTGACGGCTTTACCGCGGAGTCCAAAGGGCAACAATGCAGTATGGGTGATTGTCAATCGGTTGACCAAGGCAGCTCACTTTATTCCTTTTCGGGTTGGTCAATCGACAGAGACTTTGGCAGAGCGGTACATGCAGGAAATTGTGAGATTGCATGGAGTACCGGTAAGCATCGTGTCCGACCGGGACACTCGGGTCTTGTCGCACTTTTGGAGGAGTTTACAAGAAAGTTTGGGGACTCGATTGAAGTTCAGCACAGCCTATCATCCTCAAACTGATGGACAATCGGAGAGAACGATCCAGACCCTTGAAGATATGTTGAGGGCTTGCATGTTGGACTTCAAAGGTTCTTGGGAAGATCATCTACACCTGGTGGAGTTTTCGTACAACAATAGCTTCCAAGCAACTATTCAGATGGCTCCGTTTGAAGCACTGTATGGGCGTAAGTGCCGTTCACCTGTTTGTTGGGATGATGTTGGTGAACGAAGGCTACTAGGACCAGATTTGGTGGTGCAGACAGTCGAGAAGGTGAATACAATCAGGAAGCATATGAGGGCAGCTCAAGACAGACAGAAAAGTTGGGCCGACACGTCAAGAAGACCTCTAGAGTTCGCCGTGGGCGATTTGGTATTCCTGAAGATATCACCGACTAGAGGGGTGATTCGCTTTGGGAGTCGGGGAAAGCTTAGTCCTCGATTCGTTGGACCCTTCGAGATTTTGGAGCGTGTTGGAGAGGTATCGTACCGGTTGGCGTTACCATAGTCATTAGCAGGAGTTCACGATGTGTTTCATGTGTCTCAACTACGGAGGTATGTTCGTGATGAGACTCATGTCTTGGATCATTCGGAGTTGACTGTACGGGAGGACCTGACTTTTGAAGAGCGACCAGTGGAAATCAAGGATCGAAGAGAAAAGGTTCTTAAGAACAAGGTTACCCCTCTTGTGCTAGTTTCTTGGGGTAATCAATCGCATGGAGAATCCACTGGGGAGCGAGAAGACGAGATCCGGCAGAAATTCCCTCACCTTTTCCAGTAGTTAGCTATCTTGTATTCTTGGAATTTCGAGGACGAAATTCTTTTGTAGTTGGGTATGATGTAACACCCGAGCCCAATAATACTATTTATATTACTGGTTGAGGGTTATGTATTGCTCATTTCCAATTATTCTGATTTTCTGGTATTTATTGCTAAATTTTAACCGGTTAAGTCATTTTGGCACATAACAAATTTTAACTCCTAAAATGAAATTTAAAATATCCATGTTGGCCTACTCGTCGTCACTAGTCGCGTGGTAGCGTCCGCGTGTCGAGATTTCGTCCCGTTTGGCTAAACGGGCAAGTTTGGACGACTACGCGCGCGTGCAAGTGTCCGACTTGGGGGCATGCATTTTAATCATTAAACAGCTCTTTTCAAAATTTGAAACCCGCTTAAAATCCTATAATTTGAATTTGGAACATTTGGGCGCAACCCGGGCGCGATTTGGAAATGTTTCATTTCGCGCCAAAAAGGCCCATTTAACTTAATATCTTAAACTATATATATTATACGAATATTTTCCTTAACCGTTAATAATCCTTTCAAATCCCTTTTAATTTCGCCACAGCCAATCACGAGCTCCCAATTGAGCTCGTGGGCCCCACCTCCTCTTTCTCTATCTCTGTCTCTCTCCTTATTCTCTTTCTCTCTCTCTCTCTCTCTAAATCTTCCTCTCTCTCTCTCCAATCTTTCTCTCTCTCTCTATTTAAATCCCTCTCTTCTCCTCATGCAGCCACCTTCTTCTATTTCCCCACCACGAGAACACCCAAGCAAACCCTAACCCTAGCCCTCGTAACCGCGCCGCCGACCTCCCCGCGACCTCGCCGTCGCCGTCAGCACCTCCTCGACCTCACCGCACCCTCTTCCTCCTTCCTCCGTTCATCTTCCGCGCCTGCACCCAACCCCCGACGCCTCCACTTGGCCGCAGAGCCCGACGTCGACGCCGCCTCCCGTCGCCAACGACTCCCACGACTCCCTCTCCTCCTCCTCGTCGCAACCTCGTCGTCGCCTTCCCTCTCCCCTCGCCGGACCACCACCAACCCGAGCCATAACCCCATCACCTACCCTCTGCTGTTCGCCGGAGAACGCGTCGGAGATCCTCGCCGTCGTCACCAGAGCCACCTCCGTCTCCCCCTCGATCACCAGAGCAGGCCAGCACCCTTCTACGCACTGCTGCACCCTCTTTCCAGCGAACTCAGGATTTCCAGCCATCGTTGTTCGCCGTCGCTGCCTCGCCGGCGTCCCATCGCCGTCGAGCCCGCCGGGGTCACCCTGGTATCTCTCTGTAAGCATCCTTATCTCTCCTTTGTGCAAAGTTTTTTCCCCCGCTGATCTTGTATGTATATCATTGTGCTAACCTCGTTGCCGATGACTTTTGCCGGAATCCGACCGTGCCGTCTTTGTGAACCCGACGCTCCAGCGAAGTACCCTGGTCCGTGTGATCCCGTTGTTCTCTGTTGGGACTCGATCCGTGGCCCGTGCTACCATATCGTGTTTTCTGCCGACATCGCATCCGTGTTCCAGTTTGCAAAACCGTCGAGGCAAGTATCTGAATACTTGCTCTAACATGCTAGCGTGCGAGATCTAGTCTTGCCACGCAATTGAATTCATACTATATAATACAACAACTCAATGATGGTAATTGATATTACATTATAAGTTAGAATTGATAGTTGCAGTTATCTTTAACATGGAACCTTTATAATAGTTTCTCGTAATTAATCAACCCACTATAAATCCATAATTCAACTAAATAAAACAATTGGATCACATCTGCTTTAATTGTTAAATCATTCACGAGACAATTATTATACTTAGTGTAAATTCCTGTAGCTTCAGTACTTTATGATTGTGGATATTGCTTCACCTGGTGGCTATTGCACCCTAAAGTGCTTGAACCTGTTAATAAGAGAATACAAAACATCATTGTGTTTACATGGAATAATATGGTTATTTACTGTTTCCTGCTGCTGTTCATTATTTGATTGCATACCTGTTGTGAGCACATACCCGATTGCACTACATATTGGCCTGACCCTGCTACACATGACATATACATACATACCCACTCATCCTGTTGTACCATGACATTACTTGTTTCATGATTTCATGCCTAATGCCGACACACCCGACCATCCCTGCTGTCTATCCAGACAGACCTACTCTTACCGGATTTTGTGTTGGCATTAGTCCTTGACTACTGAATACCTGACCTGACATACATAGCTTGGGGGTATGGGAAATCAAAGATGAACCTGACTTGTAACTCGACAGTTCACTACCGTTCGAGTGTACACAATCCTATTCTGTGCCTAACGGCATGTCTCGGTTTCGACCGAGAATATTGTGGCCGTGATCCCGGGTATGTACGGGCTAATACCGAGTGTACACATTCCTATTCTGTGCCTAACGGCATGTCTCGGTTTCAGCCGAGAATATTGTGGCCGTGATCCCGGGTATGTACGGGGTAATACCGAGTGTACACTTTCCTATTCTGTGCCTAACGGCATGTCTCGGTTTCAGCCGAGAATATTGTGGCCGTGATCCCGGGTATGTACGGGGTAATACCGAGGGTACACTTTCCTATTCTGTGCCTAACGGCATGTCTCGGCTGCAGCCGAGAATATTGTGGCCGTGGTCCCGGGTATGTACGGGATACTATTGGGTTACATCGACGATTCATCAATTGGTTTCAAAGACTATAGAGTAGAAACCTGATAGGACAGTTCAGTCACCATTGCACATTACCCTGCTCTGTTATTTCTTAGTACTGCTTTATTCATGTTCATATTGCATTGCTTATTACCATGTTTATACTATATACTTGATGTCATGACGCGCTGACGTCTGGGTTTTGCATGGCCCAGATTCCGTACCACTGTCGACGACCGAGCAGGAGTACTTCAGCCAGCAGGCTGATTTGAGTTCTATAGTGGTTAGTTTGTTTATTGCATTTTATTTCCAGGTGCGATCCCGCATTATGGGACGTACCGTGTTTGTGAAACATCTGTATTCGAGAAATAATCTCAGTGAGTGGATCTGCTACAATGTTCCAACTTCTTCTCTTTATGTCTCAACTTCGCGGAGATCAACAATCTCCCGAATTAAGAGATACCCCGCTTCAAGAATTTGTCTGGATACTTGATGTGACCCAGTTCATAAATAAACAACTTTATTTAACAAACTTCTTGGGCTGTATCTTCCATTGCGTCATAAGCAATATCCTGCACCATGCCTACCTCAGTATCCTATTGGAACCATATCGAACATATTACTCCTTAGAAGAGGGTAAACTTAAAACTCTGACAGCATCTCTGTCATTCAGGTCACCTTGGAATCCTAAATCGATAACCGCCTCCTGGAGGAGGTTGCTGCTACCATATACCAAGAACATTCTCTTATGTTTTTAACTGCTTCCTCTTATTTCTTCAGGATTGGATTAATATTCGCTTACTACGTCAAGTGCAGAAGCAATATCTGGTTTGGTACAAGACTTTGCATGATTGACTCAATTGCTTAAGAAAATGATATGTCATCCATGCGAGTCCCTCTTCTCATCAGTCTGAAAGACATCCTTTTAGAGAGGGTGACTCCATTACCTGCGGGTAGACTACCATGCCAGCAGCCATCCATTCTAAACTACTTTATGTTGGGTTTACCTAGCACCTCACAAGAGTTTGTAATGCATCAAACATGCTACAATTTAATTTTTTAGGGTGCTAAGCAAACTAACCTAGGATCAAACTAGAAATTTAAAGTAACATATGAAGTAGTATCACATACTACAAGTAATAAAATACTAAGTAAAGAGAATACAATCTTTGTAGTTCTCTTTGCTTGACTCCTTGGCTACTTGATAGTTTGAACGGGCTTGCTAGTGATCTTCCGAGTCCACGATGATCCACCCGGAGTCCTCTTTGTCCAAGCTCCACTTGATCAAAAGATGAAGATGAAGCTAACACTCTAAACTAATTGGCTAGACTAGTGTAGAATGATGTTGTGGTTTGTTTTCTCACTTCAAAACCCTATCTTTATCACTATCTCACTCACTAACAAAGTCAAGAGAGAGGAGGAAGAAGATGATGGCAACTCAAGAGCTCAAGTTATGATCATCCCCTCAATAAAAATGAGAATAGAAATTATATATATTTTCCACTCTCATCCTAAACCATGGGTTAATAAATATCTAGATATTTACTTTAGAGAAAAGAGAGCCATAGAAAATTAACTCATGGTTAATGCAAGGTTAAGTGTAGAGAATGAAAGATAAATATCAATCATGAATTAATTCTATTTACATTAACTCAAAAATAAATATTTAGATAAATACTTCCATGTGAGTCTTGTATTGCCACCACTAGTGTATCAACAACCATGATACACACAAGTGTATGCATGTATGTGTGCATGTACATCAACATGTGCATCAACATAAACATATGCATAGATGCATGCATACAATAAAGAAAAGGGTTTAAACAAAATGAGCAATAAAGTCAATGTTAAATCAACTCTTGATTTAACAAACCGGCTATATCACATACGACCCGACCAATAGTAAACCGCCCGATTAATATACGGTATCACATACGCGCATTTAATCGGGTCCCCGCGCATATCACATATGCACACCACATCTTTTCGCCTGGGCTAGGAAACTCCTCTGTGGGACTCTAAGACTCGTCAATACGCCGGCAGTGGGTGATGATCATATCAAGCACCCCCAAGCCGCAAGAGGTCAGCTAAATGTAACGTCCACCAGGGTATTGAGCGATCAGAAGAAAACAAGCGAACCTGTCAAAACTCCCGTCGAGCCAACTGGCAACACTACCGTACAGTCCGGTCTCTTCGTCAAATATGCTGCATATCAAGTCTAGGGATGGCATTGTCGACCCCAATAACTCAATAAGTCATATCGATGTATGGCCTATAATCAAACCGAGAAACTACTGATAACACTTATCAGTAAATCTCAACAGCCCTGGCCAGGGACTTACTGATATAGCCAATCGAGCACAGCGCAACATCAACCCCCAATACCGAGAGAGACGAAACCCCTCCTATCGCTCATTGCCTCCACATGTCTCGGGACTGTACCTAAAAGTCACCTGTTTGCACGACTCAGCAGAGCCGTGGTAGGGCGGAAATCAAAGCACAGTGGGAGAACATATGAGACTCTATGACGATCTCGGGTCTACAGACTAACCTGTACCAGTGTCACCTGAGAACTGCTATCCGACGATAGATATAATACCATATAGGAGTTCTCGGCGAGTCCGTCCAGTGTACCCAGTCTCCAGTGAGCACCCACATACGATCTTGATGTCTAGCATCAATGGATATGGGAACATCCATCGCCCATCATATGGGTCTAGTATCATATACGCTAGTCTACTCTGGAATATCGATGCCCCGTCTCGATACACCCACGACTAGGGACATTTCAGGATATGCTTATAAACTACACATGTCCCACTAGTATGATCTGCATCATAATCACAGTAGTCAAGCAAATATCCTCAGGGCTTTATCAACATGTACAAATGAATAAAAGCATGATCAAGTGAATATGTCAGATAAAGAGTAACCAGATAGCATACTATCATGTCGAGCAAGAAAGTCCTCTGTATATATATACATGTATAAATATATCCACTATCATATAATGGCCCTTAGGGCATACATATACCTAACAATCTCCCACTTGCACTAAGGACAGTTATTGGCGTATCTCATACCCAACATCTCAAAAAGTTGCTCATGTTGCGGCTGTGGGAGGGCCTTGGTGAGTGGATCCGCAGTGTTATTCTTTATATCTACTCTCTGAATCTCGATCTTGCGCCAATCAACTATCTCCCAGATCAAATGACATCGCCTCAGGATGTGTTTGGACCACTGATGGGACCTGGGCTCCTTGGCTAACGCCATAGCCCCATTATTATCACAATACAATGGTATTGGATCAATAATGGTTGGAACTACTCCTAGCTCCAAGACGAACTTCCTCATCCAGACTGCTTCCTTTGCGGCATCATTTGCAGCAATGTACTCAGCTTCCATCGTGGAGTCTGCAACGGTATCCTGTTTGGAACTCTTCCAACTCATCGCCCCTCCATTGAGGGTAAATACAAACCCAGAGATAGATTTGCTGTCGTCCTTATCACTCTGGAAGCTCGAATCGGTAAAGGCCTCCATTTGGAGATCTCCGTTACCATACACCAAGAACAATTCTTTAGTCCTTCGCAAGTACTTAAGAATGTTCTTCACAGCTATCCGGTGATTCTCCCCTGGGTTGGACTGATACCTGCTTACTACACAAAGTGCATAAGCTACATCAGGGCGTGTACATAACATCGCATACATTATAGATCCTACGGCTGAAGCATAGGGTATAATACTTATGCGAGCTCTCTCTTCATCGGTCTTTGGGCAAAAGTCCTTGGAGAGAGTGACTCCATGGCAAGCGGGTAAGGTACCCCGCTTGGAGTCTTCTATACTAAACCTCTTTAGGATGGTGTTGATGTACCTGGTTTGGGACAATCCTAATAACCTTTTGGATCTATCCCTATAGATCCGAATGCCCAATATATACGTGGCATCACCGAGGTCCTTCATGGAGAACCTTTGTGATAAGAATGATTTGACCGACTGTAGCATAGGAATGCCATTTCCTATCAGAAGAATGTCATCCACATACAATACGAGGAATGTAACAGCTCTCCCTACAGCCTTCTTATAAACATAAGATTCATCTGGATTTTTGATGTGATAAAACTCTTTGATAACATCATCAAAACAGATGTTCCAACTCCGTGATGCCTTCTTTAATCCATAAATGGATTTAACCAATTTACATGCTTTCCCGCTGCTCCCACCGTCAACGAAGCCCTCTGGCTGATCCATATAAACGCATTCTTCTAAATCACCATTTAGAAATGCAGTTTTAACGTCCATCTGCCAGAGTTCATAGTCATAGTGAGCAGCAATAGTTAGTAGGATCCGAATGGATTTAAGCATGGCTACGGGAGAAAAAGTTTCGTCATAGTCCAGACCCGGTCTTTGACGAAATCCTTTCGCCACAAGTCTTGCCTTATAGGTCTCCACCTGCCCATCTACACCAATCTTTCTTTTAAAGATCCATTTGCACCCTGCGGGTTTTACCCCAGAGGGTACAACGTCCAAAGTCCATACTTTGTTGGTGTACATAGACTCCATTTCAGATCTCATGGCATCCAGCCACTTTACAGAGTCTCCACTCGTGATAGCTTGCTGAAAACTGGTAGAATCATCATCATCCATGATGCAATCTTCTCTATCACCATCAATGAGGAAACTGTAGTACCTCTCTGGTGGGCGAGAAGTCCTACCAGATCTACGGAGTGGTTGAGGTTCATTTATTTTTGTTGCAACAGCCGGTTCAACCAAGTCGTCATTTGTAACTTGTGTTTCTAGAACTTCTTCTAGGTCTACCACATTGCCATCTGTATCATTTGTAAAAAAATTCTTTTTCTAAAAATGTGGCGTGCTGAGAAACAAACACCTTTTGTTCCTCCTTGTGGTAGAATAGATATCCATAGGAATTCTTTGGATACCCCACAAAATTACATATGATTGACCGTGTTTCGAGTTTGTCCGGATTTTGCTTTTTGACATAGGCCGGACAACCCCAAATCTTAACTCGTTTAAGAGACGGTCTCTTCCCATGCCATATCTCATATGGCGTGGTAGACACAGTTTTGGTTGGAACCCTGTTCAATACAAACGCTGCAGTCTCCAATGCATGCCCCCAAAATGAGACATGTAACTCAGCATCACTCATCATGGAACGAACCATATCCAATAGGGTCCGATTCCTCCGCTCTGACACACCGTTGTGCTATGGTGTGTAAGGAGAAGTGAGGTGAGAGAGAATCCCATTCTCTTTTAGAAAGTCTGCAAATTCTGTACTGAGATACTCCCCACCTCGATCTGATCGAAGCATCTTGATACTCAATCCGATTTGTTTTTTTACTTCAAGTTTGTACTCAGTGAATTTCTTGAAAGCTTCAGACTTATGCTTTAGTAAAAACACATGACCGAATCTTGAGAAATCATCAGTAAAAGTTATGAAGTAAGAAAAACCACCTCTAGCCTGTATAGACATTAGCCCGCATACATCACTATGTATGAGGGCTAAGAGCTGAGTAGCTCTTTCTCCGTGTCCTGTAAACGGAGATTTGGTCATTTTACCCTTGATACAAGACTGGCAAGTCGCATAAGATTTATATTCAAAGGGGTTTAAATATCCATCTTTATGTAGCTTGTTTAGTCTTGTTTCGTTAATATGACCAAGTCTACAGTGCCAAAGAAAAGCTTTATTTATTTCTGAAAGTTTTCTTTTATTAGCGTGTTGTATGCTGAAAACCGTGTGTTGATTTAAGACGTATATCCCGTTATTAAGTGTACCATACCCAACCAACATTTGATTCAGATTAATGTTCATAACATTATTCTGCAATACAAAATGATATCCTTCATTGTCTAACAAAGAAACAGATATTATATTACAAAGCATACTAGGTACATAATAACATGGGTTCAAAACCAATATACATCCTGACGGCAACCCCATGTGATACTCTCCCACTGAAACCGCATGTAAATTGGAACCATTTCCAACCCGGAGAGTATGGTCACCTGTCTTCAAAACTTTGCTATTTCTCAGCCCCTGCATGGAATTGCAAATGTGAGAACCTGAACCGGTATCTAATACCCAGGAAGCAGAGTTTATAGAAAAACAGTTTTCTGTCACAAACACACCTGAAGCGGAAGCATCACCATGCTTCTTCCTTTTGAGATCCAAGTACTCAGTGCAGTTGCGCTTCTAGTGTCCCGATTTGTGGCAGTGATAACATTCCCCTTTTCCCGATTCCCCAGCCGTGGACTTGTCTTTCCCCTTAACCTTTTTAACTCCACCTCTAGGTTTGGCGGGTTTCTTCTTCATCTTTCCCTTGGCCTTGGCCTTCGGGTGAGAGGAGGAAGATACCCCAGCAATCAAAGCAGGTGTCTTCACTGATTTCAGTGTGCTCTCTGCACTCCTCAACATATTGAGGAGTTCAGGTAGTGACTTCTCCATATTGTGCATGTTGAAGTTAACTATAAACTGAGTAAAGGTGGAGGAGAGAAACTGCAGAATGATATCAGTATATTGTTTGTTGTCCATTGTCCATCCGAGGTCCTCAAGCTCTTCTATAAGAGCTATCATCTTCAGAACATGGTCACCTACTGGTGTGCCAGGAGCCGTCTTCGTCTGAAACAGCTTTCGTGACGCTTCATATCGTAAGACACGAGATTGCTCCCCATACAACTCTTTTGTATGGAGAAAAATGGATTGGACCTCCATCTTCTCGTGCTGCTTTTGATGTGTGTTATCCATCAATGCAAGCACAAGGCATTTGGCCGTGGCACAGTCAGCGTCCCATGTCTTGTGGACTTCCCTATCCACAACCGAAGATTTAGGACCTGGGACGGGTGGGGCTGGAGCCATGAGGACATATGATACCTTATCATAAGTCAATGCTATGTTAATGTTCCTCAGCCAGTCTTTATAATTGGTCCCATTCAGTTTATTTTTCTCTAGTAGAAGCTTAAGTCCTGTCATTGGTATCTGCCATTAAGAGAGAGAAAAGAATACACTCAGCGAAAGCTCTTGCAAAGATCAGATTAGTTATTATCTTATCTAATCGATGTCTCCTACTGGTTTTATCAAATTTTCCTTCAAACCTTAAAAAGAAAACTAGCCAGGATTAATTACATTTTACAACTTCGCTAACCGTTCAGCCAGGCCAGTGTCGGTACTTGAGGGAGGTTCCCCGTGCTTTCGCACGGACCTAATTAAAGTAAACCTCATTTTCTCAGAGGCGTAGCCTCGTTAACACCTTTCTAGACACCTAATGAGTTAGCTAATTGTAAAGTGCAAAACTCTCCTGGGAGCAACTCTTACTCACAGTGGGATCGGGATCCAACCATCATATGGAAGGTATACAATCTCATTGCAAATTTCAACTCTTGAAACTCCCGATATGGTTTTTACCCCTAGCACTCATGACCTTGGTTATGGTCAACAAATCACAAGCATTAGTCAAGTTCAACCCGTCATTTCTTGATTAATTAGACCCATTCATATGACCCTTGGCTAAGGTCGACAAAGTCACATGCCTGTCCTAATTAATCACATCATATGCGGTGTAGGAAGACATGACTTAGCTACCGTACACTACGCCTTGGCTAAGGTCAACAAACGTAGCACGAATACTAAGTACTCTACTTCCTAAAATGACGGAGGGTTGCGAATGGTTTTTAAGAAAACCTTTAACGCTTTGAACTTGATATCATTGTAGAATCAAACGGTTTTCAAAAGGAGTGGCTTATTCTCTGCAATTTTGAAATGTAGCCTTTTCACAAAAAACTGAGTGGTTTTTAAATTCGATTCTACAACATCTTTTTAGGTTTATTTTTCCTTACATTAATCATATTAATATAGTCCCATCATTTAAGTCTTTAAGCCAAACACAGAAAAGAAACGAAAATACAACGTACGCTTATACCATCCGCATTCGCCACAATGTTCCATTATACACTGTTAGGTTACTTAACTAACGGCATACCGGGACGGGACTAGCGCGGGTGCAAAACATAAGCAACGCCTACTATATATCTCATATATAATATTGCATTCATCTCAGATATATCAAGCGATCACATCACAGAATATAAACAGCAGAAGCACATATATGAAAATATAGGATATATTAGGAATTCCGTATTTTATATTTAGCCAACGATAGAAAATACGGGTTCCACGGTCGTGATGAATAGCCAATCCCATACCCTAGACCCCTACGAGAGCGGCAAGCGACCCTACCAATTCTAGAGTTAGGAGACCCGGCCTCGACTCCTCGAGATGGCCTCCCACTGGACTCTAGAACCCGGTCACTTGTGCTCCCCACCTTGGGTCTATCCTAATACGGTGTCACGACCCGAATCTTTCGACTCGTGACTGGCACTTAACCATGCAACGTCTACAGGCGTAACGCGACCAAGTAAACCCAGAAATCAAAACCATATAAAAGTAGTGAGTGTTGAAAATATTTGATTAAAAACATTTAGAAAACCTTAATTAGTTCAATGAGGTTCTTTTAAAAGTTAAACTATCCTTATAATAATTTTGGTAGCATTTCCTTTGTAAAAGTAACCCGAAAATCGGGTAAAACAGGATATAAGTGAAAATGAGATATAATGAACAAAGCATCCCCAACCTGGAGCAATCACGCTCAACGGCGGAAACCATCACCACAAGAGTAATATACGACGCCGAAGCGAAGAATGAGCAAAAAGTAACATCCCAGAATAATAACTGCAAATATAAAGTTGGCTCCCATGAGCTCGACACCAGAATACAAAAAAAATACATCATCGTCCTCACACTGTCTCTAAGTCAAGTACATATATGGTAGATGGAGAATACTAGATACAAAAGTGTGTACAATAAAAGTAACCAGATACCACAACCCACCTAAATAGCAAAATAGCTCTCGCTCCAACTGTAGTGGTATCTGCAGCCAAAAGATGCAAAAAGCCAGCCTGCCGCGACTACTCTGAGGGGCAACCTGCAAATACTGTGGCACAACGGGGGTGAGTTGCCAACTCGTGAATAGAGATAATATATAAAGGTAATCACGAGCATGCACGTACTGCGCTACGCTATCATATGCTAGCAGGTAAATCGATATGCGACAAGCAGTAAGTGCAATAATCATGCAAATGCTCTGTCAGATAAAATAACTACAGGATGAGATACATGATAATCACTGCTGAGCATGGGACAAATAACATATACACGAAATATCAATCGTGGAAAAATAATCGATGCCCAAACTGCACCCAAATCCTAAATAAGCTCAGGCGCCGGCACTCTCCTCGGCCCTCCAATCCTGTAAAACTCTGAGAATCACGAGTGCCCAATATCGGCACCCAAAATATCATAAATACCCGTGTCCAGCATCGACACGCAAATCCTCATACATCGGGCTCCATAGGTCCGGATCAGCCCACGGGCTCCGTCTGCGGTATCGGCCCTCGGCGCCGGCAGTACGGATCATCCCGCATCGATCTCTCGACTCTGGTCGGT
Source organism: Agapanthus africanus (assembly GCA_030015575.1). Lineage (NCBI taxonomy): Eukaryota > Viridiplantae > Streptophyta > Magnoliopsida > Asparagales > Amaryllidaceae > Agapanthus > Agapanthus africanus. The sequence goes on along the minus strand of JASDDO010000019.1, from coordinate 385,595,701 downwards.
ATCCTCCGGATAACCGCCAGGTCCAACCAATCACCGGTAGGTACTCGCCCACCTCCAGGCTCAATCGGCAAAGTCCATTGATCATCTTGCCGAGGGGAACCATACCGGGTCCACCATGAACCCGCAAACGGATCATCCACTCCTCGAATCGGGTTTCAAGCACACGTCTCAGCACCGAGAAAACGCGTGGTGGACGCACCAAAATATCATATCACGAGGAACCGGGTTTTCAAATAGTGCATCTTTTCTTAAATAATTCCACGGTCCTCAAAACCAAAAATCACATGAAAATCCAACACCAATGAGTAAATCAAATACGATATGCTAAGTACAACAAGTCATCATGATATAGGTACAAGGGAGAAACCGCCTTTCTTACGATAGTTCAGTTTTTAAAGACAGCATGCGGCTCCCAATTTCTATGGAAATCATATCGAATCATATGTGAAATGAACTACAGCATAATGATCATGGCAAATCTACAGTGAGTGTGTCATGGCAATACTAACGGTGTGTGTGTGTTCCCCTCCGAACGGCGGCGCGCAGGACTGCGACGTCTTGGCGCTGAGATTCGGGGCAGATGCTAATTGGGGCTATCCGTCCACCTTTCCGAAGATGCCAAGTTGATTTTTGGCACCATGTATCGAAGGTTTAGACGGATGCGTCCGATGTAGCAGACTTCGTCAGATTCCCCCTCGTTTGAGGGGTTTTTGATTGTGGGGACGCTCTTCCCTGCAGGCGCAAGCCCCTGCAGTTAATTACGCTACCGCATTGCGGTAACAACTTTCTCCTTCTCCAGATGGTCACTTCGTGTCGTGGGTGTTTGTTTTGTATTTTGTTGCCCGTGGATTGTTTACGGAGACTGAGTTATGTCGTCGCCCATAGGGCGTGGACTAGTCCAAATCCGTATTATCTTAGATTTGGGTTTGGGGGTTTAGTTTGAGGATACGTTAGCCATACTTGAGGCTAAGATCAACTCAAACGTTTGTTAAGGATACGTTAGTCTAACTTTGTGACTAAGATCAACTTAACGGGATCGTTTAGATCCGACAAAAGAGCATTTGGGCTCTATTGTTCCAGTTTAGGGACCTAGTGGTCCATTGAATGTATGGCCGTCGGGACCCATCACCTCTCTGACGACGTTGAAGGATTACAACGACAGATGTCAGAGGAGTTCAGAGATGTACCCTTGAGCCAGAGTTAATTGGGGGATTCATAGTCCAGTTTGTTTGAAGGTTTAGGGATACGTTAGCCATCTTTAAGGCTAGGATCAGCTTAAGCGGGACCGTTTAGATCCGACAAAAGAGCATGCAGGGGGAGCTCTATTGTTCTAGTTTAAGGACATTGCGGTCCATGGGTAGTTTAAGGACATTGCGGTCCATGGGTAGTTTAAGGACATTGCGGTCCAGTATGTGCTCTGGATGCTTCACACGGGTTCACTGCCGTGCTTAGCGAGGACCAGGCTCCGCTCTGGACGTTTTCCGCGGGGTCAAAGAGTGACGTTATCCGCATTCCACGTAACCAGGAATTTTGCACTAGATGCTTCACACGGGTTCACTGCCGCGCTCGGCGAGGACTAGGCTCCGCTCTGGATGCTTCACACGGGTTCACTGCCGTGCTCTGCGAGGACCAGGATCCGCTCTGGACGTTTTCCGCGGGGTCAAAGAGTGACATTATCCGCGTTCCACGTAACCAGGAATTTTGCATTAGACACGGGTTTAAGGACCCCGCAGTCCATATCAATGTGTGGTCGTCGGGACCCGTCACCTCTTTGAAGACATTGAGGGATTACAATGCCAAATATCAAAGGAGTGAAGAGATGTACCCTAGAACCGGAATGGCTTAAATAGTCCTTGACCCAATTTGGGATCAAGACCGATTAATTATGTTATGAGCCCATTAGCCCAGTTGATTACGAATTGAGGACTTATGGCCAGCTTGGGCTAAGTCCAATCAGGTCTGGAATATTGGCTTCTTGTTGGTCTATTGAAGGAGAGGCTTTGCCTCTATCCATTTAGCCAATTGGGCTAAAGCCTGGTGTTAAACACTACAGAGCAATCAGTGTTGAACACTGGGAATGGGGTTGACAAGTTAGTGTTTAACACTAAAAGATAATTGGTGTTAAACACCAGCAACAAGGCTATTATCATAAACACTAAAACAGATCAGTGTTGAACACTGGCAATGGAGATCTCAGATCAGTGTTAAATATTAAGGTAATAAGTGTTGAACACTGCAAATAAAGTTTTCTGATTAGTGTTGAACACTAAGGCCCAACAGTGTTTTAACACTGGGTTCGGGAGTTTCAATTTAGTGTTAAACACTAAGGCAAGAGGGGTCACGTGGCAGCACGTGAGAGCGCCCTCCCTTCATTTATTCTGCTGAGACTATCGCATCTTTCAGAGCATCACGTGTCATCACGTGACGGGCATTCAAATGTCTATATGTTAAAGCTTCTGCCGAAGGTCACGTGGGTCACGTGGGGTGCTGCCTCAAAGGGGCTTTCTGTAGATCTCTTGGGGGGGTCACATGGTGACACGTGACCCTGCCTCTATGTATGTTGTTTAGAGGATCTGTTAATCTTTTCCAGGAATTAAATTCCTCGTAGGGTTAAACCTTGACAATAATTTCAGAGAAATTAAATTCCTACTTCCTTTTAAAGATTTATATTCTGAATAGGGTTGGACCCTGAATTTTCTGTAGGAATTAAATTCCTCATACATGTGAAGAACTGAATAGGGTTAAACCCTAATAAAAGCTCTTAAAGAATTAAATTCCCACTTTCTGTTAAGTTATGATCAAGGGAATTAAATCCCTGCTGTTTCAACAGAACTAGGTTCTTAATTAGGGTTAAACCCTGTTTCTTTTTGTTCTGAAGGAATTAAATTCCCATAACACAGGGTCAGGCCCTAGTTTTATTTTAAAGGAATTAAATTCCTATAGTTCTGTGAGAATTAAATTCTCGTGCTTCCATTCTCTCTCTATGTTTTGGATCTGCATGGCAGGATCTCGACTCATTGAGAATTAAATTCTCAACCTCAAGGGGAGATGTGCACTTTGCAGATCCTCTATCAAAGAGAGAAGAAATATGTTCTTCTGTTTTATATATCAGAGTTAAACTCTGTTGAGAATTAAATTCTCTTTTCCTTCAAGGAGCCTTCCCTTTCTTACCTAGGGTTTTCTTTTGCAGAAGATCCAAGTTCCTCAAAGTATCTAGCTCTCTCCCTTTTTTTTTCCTCTGCGTGTGTCTCTCTATATTTTTATATCCCCCTTTTTTTGTCTCTTGGCTCCTATTTATAGGAGAAGCAGCCGAATCAATTAGTTTTTGACGAATCTTCAATGAGAGGTTTGATTTGCATCCATCATTCGTTTTTGACCTTTGGATTATTGGGTGAATTTTATTCACCATTGGATTTCAAGTCCCGGGATTCTCCTTTGTTATTTCGGTTAGATTTAAAGGGGAAATCTTTCCAAACCCGAGATTTTCCCATAGATAAATGATATTCAATCATCTTTAAATCTTTAATTCGATTGGTTCCAGATAGTCGCTTTCCTTTGGAAAGATTTGAATCTCTTTCAGAATTTAATTCTGTTGACAAAATGGGCTTTGAAAGCCGGTCACGTGTGACCACGTGACCCATGGTCACGTGTGGGCACGTGACCCCCTTTGGAATGAGCCTTCTTCTTTCTTTTTGCGCTGTCCTCTGGTTGCTGCTTAACCGTCACGTGCCACCACGTGACCCCTGGTCACGTGTGAGCACGTGACCCCGGTCTGGACTCTTTTTTTTTTGTTTTAACTGGAGAACAAGTCTGCTGCTTTTGATCATTACGTGCCAACACGTGACCCTGGTCACGTGGGAGCACGTGACCTCTTTTGAAGCTCTTTTTCTTTGATGTAGTCAGGAAGCCGAATCTGCCTTGATGATGCTTTTAGATGTCACGTGCCCACACGTGACTGCTGGTCACGTGTAAGCACGTGACCCTTTTCTGAAGCTTTTCCCATAAGCTTTCCTGATTTTAAATCAGGAAACAAATGCCCCCACAGCGTTGTTCTCACGTGTCAGCACGTGAGTGCAACGCTGTCACCTCTTGCGACCGTTGGATTCCTTTAGGGATCTGGGGAGATGAAACGTTTCCATTGCCTTCTATAAATACCTCTGTCTCTTCATAGGAGCCTTCACTTTGCTCATCTTCTTCTTCTGAGAACTTTTTCTGAGAATTTAATTCTCGCTTCCAGAGCTTAGTTCTCTGCCTTGAAGCAATTTTCAGAGTTTAACTCTGTTCGAAAAGACTTCTTTTCCTCAGGTAATGTTCTTGGACAAACGATGGACCTTCACATTCCTCTGGATTTTAAATCCAAAACAAGGGTTTTTACCCTTTTTTCTTCATGTTTTCCCATAAGGACCGCTTAACCTTCAAACTGTAGATTTTTTAGGGTTTAGATGATCTTTGGGGAGATGATGATGGCGTTTCAACTCCATGGAATTTAATTCCATCAAAAATATTTCTGGGAATTTAATTCCCTTTTCTTAATAAGGAATTTTAATTCCAATGAAGGACTTGATTTCTTCACGCCGAGGCTTCCTGGGGTCTCTTGGCCCGAGGTTGTTCTTCTGCAATTAATGGAACAGGAGATTTTGTAATGATGTCTTCTGTGGGAATTTAATTCCCTTGATCTTGTTGGATTCATTGTAGAGCCCGAGATAGATCCCGTTGGGGGAATGTGCATGGTCATCATTCTTTATTAAATGAGGATATTCCCTTTGTTTTATTGTAACTATCTGGTCTCATTATTAATGAGCCGTCATCCGGATTCTGTGGGGCCCATGTGTTTTGTAGCCAATGGTCCCAGGAAACTTTGCTGTTGCTTTCTTCAACTAGTCTTTATGTTCATGCATGAATATATATCGCTAACTTTTCTTTTAACGGTCTCCCTTTATTGGATTTCAGGTGCGATGGCTTTTGTTCCACGCTTTCCCTTTTCTCGCTCGGAGGCGGCTTTTCCTCAGTCACCATCTGATGAGGAAGCGATGGCGATGATTCGGGCCCATGACCCGAACTGCACCAACCTTCTTCAATGGGGATCTTGGTACAGTCAGATTATTCAGGGTCGCCGGAGTTTTCTTTGCGCGGTGCCGGCAGAACCCACTTTCCCATTTTTACCGATGGATCCTCCGAGGACAGTTTTTGCTGTGGAAATGCCCAACTGGACTCCAACGGGGAGGCTGGAGCCTTCGACGACCGGCATACCGAATCATCCGATCCCGGCTATAGACATCTTGGGACGGCGTATCTGCCAGGGTGAGGCCCACCCGTGGGGGCAAATTTATAAGATAGGGCTCACTCCTAGGCATCCTACGGGCTACCTTCTCTGGGCTCGCTACATCCTTTCTGCCCATCGAGCGCGGTTGCAGAAAGTCGGGCTTTATCAGGCCATATACGCGTCACTCTTCCATTATAAGTCCCCGCATGCCTGGTGGGTTAAGGCGTTTTTAAACCAATGGAATCTTCCTACCAACACTTTCATCCTAGGAGATCGTGAGGTCTCGATCTCTCTTGCAGAATTTTATGAAATCTCGGGATTGCCGATCAGGGGTGCACTGTATGAGGAGTTGTTGCCTCCTGACGAGTATGTCTTTGAGCCCGAGTCTGCACCGGCTGACGGCTTGTCTGTTGAGAACGCCGTTCGCCACAAGCGCCCCAGCTTGATCAAGGCACTGGGTATTTTTGATCGATTGTTCACTGAATCTGAGGAGCAGGGTGTTACCTTTAAAAGCTTCATTTCCTGCTTCCTTCGTGAGGACGTCATATCGAAGACTGCTCCGAAGTTTGCTAACATCAGAGACCCCTTTGGGTTTGGTCCGAAGAAGCTACCGACCGCTGAATCGGACCTGCCACAATATTATATTCCCATCGTGTCGCCGATGTCTTTTGAGTCCGTTGCAGCACCCGGTATGGATGAGGAAACATTCTTCGTGGGGTTTGTCAGTGTTTGGCTTAGTTGGTTCGTTATCCCCATGCATCGCCGCTTCATGAGAGCCTCGGTCATCTACCCGGCTCATCGTATTGCTGAGGGGACGCGGTTGGCCATCGACATCCCGGCCTTGGCGCACCTCTATAATGGATTGGGCACCGCAGCTAATACCTCTACGCCTGGGGTGGATGTGGTAAACTTTTCGCTTCATTATTTCACGTCCTGGATCGAAATGCACGTATTGGGGGCTTTCGCCATGCATCAGAGGCCCTCATTTTACGATGCCTACCCTTTTCCTCGACTTATGCGATTAGTGGATGCTTCTGCCGCCGACCTGACTCAATTCGGGGCTATTCGGGTGCTGATTTCTCCTCATGCCACCGCCGGCGGGTTGGTTTTTACTGATCGGGTCTTGTCTACTCCTTCGGGTCCCGTTCAAAAACTCTGGGACCAGTCGAAAGACAACGCACCTTCTTTGAAGCCCCGGGAGGCCGCGCATTTGTATACAATTAGACCGGGCTACTTGGTGTTTCGCCAGGACAGTGCAGCTCTTTTCATGCGGTACAATCCGCATCGATTTGCCCGACAGCTTGGATACGACCAGGGCGTTCCTTTCGAGGCTTTTATAGTTGCCCCGATCCCTTCGCTCGATGCTGTTCGCGATGCCGCTCATCATTTCATGAGGCTGAACACCGGCTCTTATTTCATGGTCCCTGAAGCCGAGTACATGCCCCGATGTGTAGGTGCATTTACGGGCTGGTATCTTCATCGGATCAGCCCAATTATTCTTGAAGAAAGAAGGGTGCTTCTTGGTCACGACGCCCCTCCTCAGGTTTCGGGAGCTGAGCTACGACTGAGGGTTCCAGTCCGCTTTCCTTTGAGGGAGATTGGCACCGCGCTCATTCCGGGGGAGTCCGGGGTAGACCTTACTCCAATAGCTGGTATGCCCTTGGGTTCTCGATCGAGGGGTAAACGGGCCCCGGTGGTAGCACCTCTGCCGGTGGCGGCACCGCCCCCCATGGCGTCGACAATGGCGATGTCGTCCTCGGTTGTGGCACCGAGCGAGAGTAACAGGGATGAGGGCGCTGAGGGCGATGTGGGCCAGCGCCGCCCTAAGGCTTCGCGAGGGAGGAAGCGGTCATCCTTAGCGACCGGCTCTGGGTCTAAACGGCGGAGGAAAGCGGCTACCGCCCCACTTGATTCTGTGGTGGAGTCTGAGCCTATCCTTGAAGACGAACCATTGGCCCTGCAAGGGTCAGACGCTGGACTTCTCTTCCCGAGTTCGGCTGATGAGGAGGCTGCACAGTTGGCCGAGGCCATACGGTGCTCAAAAGACGCGTCTCATAACGCCAAGGTTCCGAAGAAGTCTTATCCCGCTGTAATTTTTTACGAAGACCCTTCGTGGATTCGGCGGCGATTTATCGGCCCTTTGGAGGAATGGGGGGAAAGGGCTTTGAAGCAGGCCGCTTCAGAAGACGCAGCTGATGCACTCTCTTTGTGGACCGGCGGTCACGAGTCTACCCTTGAACCCCGGCGAGCCCACCTCCTTGAGAAGGAGCAGCGGCTTGAAGAAGCCATATTGAGGGCTTCTTTGCGTATAGGTACGTTGTTCTTCCTTTGTAGTCTTTCCGATTATTTATGCCTGTGCATATGTATCATTATTCTTATTTGAACCGTGCAGAATCTTCGACGCTGGGGGAGCTCCCTACAGGCCCACTAAAGCTAAAGCCCGCCAAAATTCTCAATGAAGCCTTGCTGGATGTGGAGGGGGCTGACGAGGCTGTTCCTCTTATGGTAGAACTTCCAGCGGCGGTTCTTGATCAGGGAGTGCTTGCCCCTTTGGGGGAGGCTCGTTTGGAGGCCGCCGCCCCAATGACTCTTACTGAGGGCGGCCCAAAGGCTGGGAGCGAGGTAGTCGGGACTACTCTCGTTTCGTTGGAGCCTGAGGTCACGGCGGAGACCGTTGAAGCTGCTATCCCCCCGGCTCAGAACGGGAGGAGTGTTGAAGGTATCCCTCTGCGTTTTAATTTAGCAACCCCTTCATAGTCTGAACTCTTTTATCTTTCCCAGAATTGCGCGGTTTGGCGGCCACGATCGCGGATCTGTCGCCTCGACAGTCATTTCAGCGTTTATTGGAGATGGCAGCTCCGCAGGCGATCTCCCCTCAGCGTATTGTCCTTTCCTCTGGGCAAGGTCAGTGTCATTCGCCCCCCTTTTTTTTACCATAGCATTGTTACTATTTTGCGAAATGACGTTGATGTCTCTTATAGTTTTGGAAGCCGACGATGAGGTCGAGGTCGTTGAAGGGCCAGGGGAACCTTCAGCTCCTACTTGCATGACTGTCGGTGAGTGACATTTTATTATAGTCCCGTTCGTTCTGCGTTTAAGAGTTTTGCTGACGTCTTCCAAATTTGAACAGCTCTGCCAGTCTCTACGGCGTTGGAGTCGCGCATCGTGGTGCCACCCGGCCCTTATGCCTTGCGGGCTTCAGAACGCTTGGCCCAATTAAGTCTCGTCTCCTTGTCGTCTCTGATCGAGGAGCTACGTGCTGGCAGCGCGACCACGGCTGAAGCATTCGCTGCCGAGGCTAACGGTTCTCTTCCTTTTCTTGCCACCTACCACAGCGAAGGGGTGGTGCGAGTCTGGGTGGAGTTCTGCCGGCGAGTGGAGGCTTGTTTGCACGTCCTCGAATGTTCCCACCTTTCCTCGGAGGCCGTGGCTGCAAAGGCGGAGTTACGGGGGCTGATAGCACGGTGCGCGGCAAACATGACGTCATGTGAGAAGAGGCTCGGTCGCAAGTTCTCGGAGAGGGAGCTAGCCTCCAAGGCGCTGGGCGAGCTTCAAGCCAATCTCACAGCCAAAGCCAACAAAGCGTATGAACTCTGGCGGGTGCTTCAGGAGTCCATCAAAGAGGTGGTGGCTCTCGATAAAGCTGCCACGTTCACTCGTGAGAGGGTCGAGGCTCATAAGGCCACTGAGAAAGAGCTTGAAGCCCGGCTTGCTTCGTATCAGGCCCAGCAGGCGCAGGCGGAGGCTCGTCTTTTGGAGATCTTGCGTCATGAAGCCGTGGTCCAACAAAAGCAGGATGAGCTGACCAGTTGCTGAATCGCCCGCCGGCTTGAAACACTTGTATCTTTTCCTTCCTTTTTGTACATACTCATGGATGAGAGTATTTTCTTTTCGTTTCTTTCATGAATTGTACTTTGTACCCATTTTGGTTTATGAATAAAAGATACATTCTTCTTCTCAATGATGTGTCTCCTTTTCATTGAATGTATTCTGCGGATATTCTATCTTGATCTCCTTGCAGGACAGCAATGGCTCAGGACTCAGGGTTAAGATCTGCTTCCTAAGACTTTTGCTTTTTACGAGCCACGAGGGTCTCATAAAGAGTTTTTCTCCCTACAGGTCGAGAGGATCCCATAGGTGTGAGTTCTTCTTAAAGATCGTGAGGATCCTTAAGCGAGTTTTCCCTTGAGAGTCGTAAGGATCTCACAAGAGAGTTTTTCTTCCTTACAGGTCGTGAGGGCCTGCAAGTGCCGGATGTGATCATCCTTATCCGTGTTTCACGGAGTCAGGGATCTCTCAAGGTATCGTAGTTTAAAGACGTCACGGTCAAGGTTAAGGACCTCATAGTCCGTGGATTTAAGGACTCCACAGTCCGCTGTTAGTTTTAAGACATCACGGTCAAGGTTAAGGACCTCATAGTCCGTGGATTTAGGGACTCCACAGTCCGGTGTTTGGTTGCAGGGACCCGTCACCTCTTTGAAGACGTTGAGGAATTACAACGCCGGGCATCAAAGGAGTGAAGAGATGTACCCTTAAACCAAGGCAAAATCTGTAGGGAATCGGGATGGTTGATCGTTAGTTTTAAGACATCACGGTCGAGGTTAAGGACGTCATAGTCCGTGGATTTTAAGGACTCCACAGTCCGGTATTTGCTCTGGATGCTTCACACGGGTTCACTGCCGTGCTTGGCGAGGACCAGGCTCCGCTCTGGATGCTTCACACGGGTTCACTGCCGTGCTCTGCGAGGACCAGGATCCGCTCTGGACGTTTTCCACGGGGTCAAAGAGTGACATTATCCGCGTTCCACGTAACCAGGAATTTTGCACTAGATGCTTCACACGGGTTCACTGCCGTGCTCGGCGAGGACTAGGCTCCGCTCTGGATGCTTCACACGGGTTCACTGCCGTGCTCTGCGAGGACCAGGATCCGCTCTGGACGTTTTCCACGGGGTCAAAGAGTGACATTATCCGCGTTCTACGTGACCAGGAATTTTGCGCTAGATGCTTCACACGGGTTCACTGCCGTGCTCGGCGAGGACTAGGCTCCGCTCTGGATGCTTCACACGGGTTCACTGCCGTGCTCTGCGAGGACCAGGATCCGCTCTGGACGTTTTCCACGGGGTCAAAGAGTGACATTATCCGCGTTCCACGTGACCAGGAATTTTACGCTAGATGCTTCATACGGGTTCACTGCCGTGCTCGGCGAGGACTAGGCTCCGCTCTGGATGCTTCACACGGGTTCACTGCCGTGCTCTGCGAGGACCAGGATCCGCTCTGGACGTTTTCCACGGGGTCAAAGAGTGACATTATCCGCGTTCCACGTGACCAGGAATTTTGCGCTAGATGCTTCACACGGGTTCACTGCCGTGCTCGGCGAGGACTAGGCTTCGCTCTGGATGCTTCACACGGGTTCACTGCCGTGCTCTGCGAGGACCAGGATCCGCTCTGGACGTTTTCCACGGGGTCAAAGAGTGACATTATCCGCGTTCTACGTGACCAGAAATTTTGCGCTAGATGCTTCACACGGGTTCACTGCCGTGCTCGGCGAGGACTAGGCTCCGCTCTGGATGCTTCACACGGGTTCACTGCCGTGCTCTGCGAGGACCAGGATCCGCTCTGGACGTTTTCCACGGGGTCAAAGAGTGACATTATCCGCGTTCCACGTGACCAGGAATTTTGCGCTAGATGCTTCACACGGGTTCACTGCCGTGCTTAGCGAGGACTAGGCTCCGCTCTGGATGCTTCACACGGGTTCACTGCCGTGCTCTGCGAGGACCAGGATCCGCTCTGGACGTTTTCCACGGGGTCAAAGAGTGACATTATCCGCGTTCCACGTGACCAGGAATTTTGCGCTAGATGCTTCACACGGGTTCACTGCCGTGCTCGGCGAGGACTAGGCTCCGCTCTGGATGCTTCACACGGGTTCACTGCCGTGCTCTGCGAGGACCAGGATCCGCTCTGGACGTTTTCCACGGGGTCAAAGAGTGACATTATCCGCATTCCACGTAACCAGGAATTTTGCGCTAGATGCTTCACACGGGTTCACTGCCGTGCTCGGCGAGGACTAGGCTCCGCTCTGGATGCTTCACATGGGTTCACTGCCGTGCTCTGCGAGGACCAGGATCCGCTCTGGACGTTTTCCACGGGGTCAAAGAGTGACATTATCCGTGTTCCACGTGACCAGGAATTTTGCGCTAGATGCTTCACACGGGTTCACTGCCGTGCTCGGCGAGGACTAGGCTCCGCTCTGGACGTTTTCCACGGGGTCAAAGAGTGACATTATCCGCGTTCCACGTGACCAGGAATTTTGCACTAGATGCTTCACACGGGTTCACTGCCGTGCTCGGCGAGGACTAGGCTCCGCTCTGGATATTTTCCACGGGGTCAAAGAGTGACATTATCCGCGTTCCACATAACCAGGAATCTTGCTGATTGTATCCGCATTTCACGGGTTGGAGGTTTGACTGTTGGCGATATGTATACCACCGAGCCATGGAACTGGGCGTTGCCGCTGTTCCGCTTAGCTTGAAGTTGTGTCCGTCGTTACGAGACGAGTGTTGGGATGATCTCTAGGTCGCTTGTGACCCGTCGAGATTTAGCTTCTTTCTTTGGTGAAACCTGGGGGAGGGAGGTATGTTCCCTTTTTGTTTATGCCATTGGATTGTATACAGGGTGTGATGGAGCATCACCTGTAAGGCATACATTTTATTTTTATTTTATTTCTTTTTCCGCGATGCTCTATCGTTTCAGCTTTTATATCGCGAAGGTCGCGATTGCCCCATCATTTCGGCTATTTTTCGCGGTGCCCAATCATTTCGGCTATTTTTCTTTTTTACTCGCTGCTTTTTATTGCGAGTTGCCCCATCATTTCTGCTATTTTTCATGCATACATTTTTACTTGCTGCTTTTTATTGCAAGTTGCCCCATCATTTCGGCTATTTCGTAGGCATGTGTGGCTTGCTAGCTTTTTCGCCGCAAGTTTGGATTTTAGACACCGATTTCAGCATCAGCACCGCTACAACTGGGATGTTGCCAGGAGCGGATCATCATTTGCCTCTGTCGCTATTGAACAAAGGTGGCTCAGTAAACAGGGTTAAGGGTCCTGTCGACCAAGGCTTTTGACTTCATGAGCCGTAAGGGTCTCACAAAGGTATTTCTCCCTACAAGTCGTGAGGATCTTGCAGGTGTATTTTCTCCTTAGGGATCGTGAGGATTCCTAAGTGTATGTTCCTCTGTAAGTCGTCGGGATCCTACAAGAGGGTTTTCTCCTTATGGGTCGAGAGGACCTACAAGGGTTGCTCATCATATGGACATGTCCCTAGTCACGGGCGTGACTTTGCTGGGGAAATGTTTATTCGCGCCCGTGGATTGTATACAAGGGTCAGTATTGAGCCTCTTGTAGGGCAATATCGAAGGTTGTGGAGGATTCGCTTAAGAACAGGTTTAGGTTTCTGTAACTTAAGACTTTCAAATCTCATGAGCCGTGAGTGTCCCACAAGAGAATTCTCCTTACGAGTCGTGAGGATCTCGTAAGTGTATTTTCTCCTTAGGAATCGTGAGGATCCCTAAGTGTGTTGCTCCTTTGTGAGTCGTAAGGATCTCACGCAGGTGGTTTCTCCTTACAAGGTCGAGAGGACCCTACAAGTGTCTTTTAACGAGGTTGCGCCCTTTCGGGTTTTCACAAACACTCGCCGGTAGTCCTGCTGTTTTTACTCACGGAGCCCTTTCGGGTTTTCATCCGTGCCCATTTTGCTTATGGACATACCGTTTTTTTTTATTCTTTTTCACTTTTTTTTTACAAGGTCGCGCCCTTTCGGGTTTTCACGAACACTTGCCGGCAGCCCTGCTGTTTTTTACTCACGGAGCCCTTTCGGGTTTTCATCCGTGCCCATTTTGCTTATGGACATACCGTTTTTTTTTTATTCTTTTTCATATATTTTTTTATTTTTTCTTTCTCTCTCCTTTTTTTTTATCTCTTCAGCCTAAAGATACTGCGGTAGTAGTTTTAGGGACGTTTCGGTCCGTCGTTAGTTTAAGGACGTTTCGGTCCGTCGATAGTTTAAGGACGTTTCGGTCCGTCGTTAGTTTAAGGACGTTTCGGTCCGTCGTTAGTTTAAGGACGTTTCGGTCCGTCGCTAGTTTAAAGACGTTTCGGTCCGTCGTTAGTTTAAGAACGTTTCGGTCCGTCGCTATGGGAAGGCCGGCTGCTGCTTGTAAAGTCTGAGCCTAGGAAGATAGCGTGCGGACATAGTCGTCGTCATCTATCATTGACCTAGGCTGTGGCTCATTAAGCATAGTATTTCTTTAAGAAGCGGCCGTTTATTGGCCTGAAAGGCCTTTCACCGTGCATGTCCACGAGTAGATAGGCTCCACCCTGGTAGACCTTGTCTATGATGTACGGGCCTTCATAGTTTGGCTCAAATTTTCCTCGTTTGGCGCGATTGGGGATCATAGGTCTTTTGACCACTAGTACGAGTTCGCCTTGGCGGAATGTCCTCGGCTTGGTCAATCTTTCGTACGAGCGCGTCATCTTTGCTTTGTAGGCCTCTAGATGTTGTTGCGCTATGAGCCGGGTTTCGTCGAGGGCATCAAGCTCCTCAAGCCGAAGGTGAGCATTTTCTTCGTTCGTCAGCTCGTGGTGGACTGCTACTCGCAGAGAGGGTAACTCTATCTCGAGGGGGAGCACTGCTTCTTTCCCAAATACCAATGCGTACGGCGTTGTGTTCGTGGCCGTCTTGAATGTAGTTCGATAAGCCCAAAGGGCTTCTTGCAGCCTTTCGTGCCAGTCTCTCTTATTCCTGGAAACGGTCTTTTTTATGATCTTCGTCAAGGTCTTATTGAAGGCCTCGGCTAGACCGTTAGCTCGTGGGTTGTAAACCGAAGAATATCTCCAGTCTATATTGTGCTACTGTGCGAAGCGGCTAATCTTATGGCTTCTGTAGGCTGGCCCATTATCGGAGATAATCCACCGTGGGGTTCCAAACCGATAGATGACGTGCGTCTTGAAGAAATGGAGGATATTCTCCGTCTTCACTTCCCTCAGTGGTACTGCTTCTGCCCATTTGGAGAAGTAATCAGTCGTCGCTAGGATAAAACGGTGTCCCCGAGATGATGCTGGCTCAATGGGGCCTACTATGTTAGTCCCCCACATTTCGAATGGCCAACTAGCCACCGTTGGATGCAGTGGATTCGGATGTTGGTGGATGAAGTCTCCATGAATCTGGCATGAGTGGCATTGCTTCGCATATTCGAGGCAGTCCTGGATCATCGTGGGCCAGTAGTAACCCATCCGTTTAATTTTTAACTTCATCTTTGGGCCTGCTTGGTGAGAACCGAAAAGTCCGTCATGAACTTCCTGAATGACTCTTTCTGCTTCGTCAGGTCCTAAGCATCTCAGCCATAGAGAATCAAACGATCTCTTGTATAGAATATCATTGACGAAAGCGAAAGATAGAGCTCGTTTCATGAGCTGATGTCTTGAGGACGCTTCTTTGGGCATTCGGTGGGACTTAAAGTAGTCTATGAAGACTTCCCTCCAGTCTTCGGCCTTCTCATGGTCTTTTATTTGTAGGGTCGTCTGCTCGGTCGCTCCCTTTTCTTCGCATGATTCCGGAGATATTTCTGCCGGGGCGAGCACTCGACGGCTTTGTACCACGATTCTGACATCATCGAGGTTCTCGTCAGCCAGTTCTTTAGCAAGTTTAGCCAACGCGTCTGCTTTGCTGTTTTCCGCGCGCGGTATGTTCTCCAAAATATAGGAGGGAATTTGGGTCAATAGTTGTTGCACCTTTTCGCCGTACTTCACCAACTCCGGTTTGCACGTTTGGTAGTCACCTTTTACTTGACTAACGACCAGTTGAGAATCCCCGTATATATGGAGGTCTTCAAAGATCTTTGTCATGGCCCTTTGATAGGTAGCGCCAGCGTTCTTTAGACCAAAGGGCATAACCCTGTAGCAGAATATACCCAAAGGGGTCCGGAAAGCTGTGTGCTTTTGGTCTTCGGGATGCATCTTTATCTGATTGTATCCTGATGAACCGTCCATAAAGGGGAAAACCTCGTGAATGGACGTGTTATCTATCATTAGCTCGGTTACTGGTACTGGGAAATCATCCTTTGGACATGCTTTATTGAGATCCCTGAAATCCACGCATATGCGTACCGTCCCATTCTTCTTCATTACCGGGACGATATTGGCGATCCAGTCGGGATATTGGACTTCTTGGATAAATCCAGAATCGATCAGCTTCTTCACTTCGGCGTTGATGCTCATCTCAAGCTCGAGTCGCATCCTCCTTGGCGCCTGCTTGACTGGCTTGATATCTGGGGATATTGCTAATTTATGCACAGCAATCTCCGGATCTAATCCTGGCATCTCGGAGTAGTTCCACGCGAAGCAGTCTTTATGCCGTAGAAGCACGTTCTTTAACGCAGCCACCCTTTCTTCGGATAGCAGCTCGCTGACAAATATCGGTCGCGGGTCGTCTGCCGATCCCAACTCAATCTTCTTGAGGTTATCTGCAGTAGTGTGTATACCATCTTCCAGTTCTTTCGGCGCGGGCGGAAATTTTGAGATCACCTCATCATCGCTGTTCTCAAAGCACCGGGGAAGGTCATCTACGTTCTCGGGCTCTTCTCTTAATATCGTAATCGTATAACAAATGCGAACCCGCTCCCCGGACTGAGGTGGACCCGGTTCTGCTCTTGCGGCCTTGGGCTCGTGCTTTTGTGGTGGCGTTATCTTCCAGCCGTCGGATAAAGCGAATCTGCCCCGTTGGTACTGGTCCTCGACCCAGTTCTTGAAGGTGAAGCAGTCTTCGGTAGGATGTCCTATGGCTTGGTGATAAGAGCAATAACTCAGATGAGAAGCCTTGTTAACTTGCTCAGGATGTCTAGACTCTGGAAGCGTGATCATTTGATGTTTTATAGCGAGGTTGAGTAACCTCTTCGTCTTGTCTCGGGGAAGAAGTACGCTCGACTCATCTTCTTCATGAGGGACAAACCAGAGCCGCTTCTTGATTTATTTCCGTCTCTGCATCGGGCCTTTCGTACAACGGATTGACGAGGATAAGCGTCTTTGTTTTTTGCAGCATGTTGAAATAGACGTTGCGTCCTGGCCTTCTCGTAGATGGCCATTTCGCGGTTGTGGTCTTCCCGAGCTTTCTGACCCACTTTCCTGATAGGCTTGCCCATTTGTTCCTCAAACGACAGACTCGGCGCTTTAATCGCGGGGTCTAGTTTTGATGGGGGGTTGGCATCTCCTGACAGGGCGTCCTCCTCTTCATCAAAGGTATATGTAGCGTAGCTGCTGTGAGCCCGTTCCCGTTTTCCGGCTCTTGCGTATCCAAGCCCGAGTGTTTCCATCTTCCTGTTGGGCAATTTACGTTGAGTCCCGGGGACATCCCAAATCCTGTTGTAGAACCGAGCCTGCCGAACGGTCTGTTCTAAGGGTACTCCTTGGCGCTTCAATAGCTTCTTTAATCCCTTTGTATAGTATCTGGGCAGACGGATGGGTTGGAGCCTGTCAAGTGTAGTATCCGCGCCATGCCAGATCTCTCTCTCTACTTTCGACTCTGAGGATCGGTAGAATAGGATCGCCTTCTCACCCCTTTGCCTGGGAGGGACGTAGAATGTTTGCAGGTCCTGCACATTGTGAGCTTGAAGTGTGTCGAGATCCTTGTAGTGTTCTCGCGGTACCATGGTGATTTGCAAACTTTGGTCATCGCCAGGGGGTGCTTGTATTGACAGCCGATTGGAGAACACAGCATTAACTTCATCTTCTGAATCACTTCCGAAGACCAACATGGGGGCGGGCGTCCCCAGGTTGTTGCGTTGAGATGGCCCTGCATAAACTATCTCTTCCTCTTCTTCGGTATCGCTTCCGAAAACAGGGATGGTGGCGGCGGTTTTGTTCTCCGGGTTGCGACACCTTTCTGTATCCTCGAAATCTGGCAAAAAGTACTTCTCATCTTCGTATTTGCGGACTTCGTTCACGGAAAATGGGTTTAACTCACCTGTTACGGTGTACTCGAAACCATCCTTAAAGTACTTCATACACTAATGTTGTGTAGAAGGGATGATGTTGTATTCGTGTAACCAAGGACGACCGAGCAAGGCGTTGTAGCAGGTCTTGGCGTCAATGACATGGAATTTGATGTCTGTGACAAGAAGTCCAAAGCGTAATGTTAGTATCACAGATCCGAGAGTCCGTGACGATTGTGAATCGAAACCGGAGATAGTAATTTTGTCACGAGCGAGGTGTTGCACATTCATGCAGATTTCCTTCAACACCCGAACATTAAGGAGATTGACGGAGGATCCATTATCCACCAGGATCTTGCCTATCTTGATATCATGGCAGTATCCGGAGACATATAGGGGACGGTTGTGGTCGCACGTCCCGAGAAGGAGGTCTTCATCACCGAAAGTGATGTCGGCCGTATGCACTTCCTCCAGTTCATCCTTCATCTTTTCAGTGGCGAGGAAGGCTTGGAATTGCTCAGGTTCTTGTAACTCCTTAATTAGTGAGTCTCGCGCTTCTTTTGATAATAGGAGGGCATCGAGAATGCTAAGCTGAGAAGGTAGCTTCCTTAGGTGCGCGAGGATGTTATAGTCCACCTTACCCTTCCTAGGAGGGTCTTTGGCAGCCAGCTCTCTCATGACTTGGTCATCTAAAGTGATATCTTCAGTGACCATTTCCTTTCCTTTGTCCTTTCTACTTACGGGCCTGAGATTTTTTTCTGGGAGTGTGCAATTGCGCAGCTGAATGTTCTCGCAGATCTCCGATTTCTCCTCTTTCCCTAAAACGGATTCTTTGAAGAGAGGGCCCAGAGCCATTTCTTCATCAGAGTCGCTCCCAAAGGTGAGAACTTGTGACCCCCTGGCGTTAACCATGTAACAGTTGCCAGTAGTTCTGTCGTGCCCATCGATAGTACTTCTTCGCTCCCGACGGCTCTTGCGTTTCATGCGCTTAAAATGTTGCCGATGAGCAACATATCCTTGCCACCATATCTTAAAGGCGTCGCACTCCTCCGTGGGGTGTGAGATTTTCCGGTGATATGCGCAATAATCAGGGTGCCTTTCCACCCCATCGTGCGTGTTTCCTTCCGAGGGTGGTAGCTTCATTCCTATTGACATGGCTTTGGCAAACCTTTTCCTCGTCTTGAATATCTTCTTGTCTACTTCGGATGCCTTTCGCTCTGGCAGTGGTAGTTCAACTCTTCCGTTCAGTTGCCCGCATTTGGCTCCTTCCGATGTGGCCATCTCACGCTCCTGGTCTGCATAACATTTTAGACGGATTTCGTCTAGAAAAGTGTCGATCATTTCGTCTGTTGGCCATGCACGCTCTGGTACAGGCTCTGCCTCCAGCTTCTTAGTGCCAGGAGTTTTCCCATCATCGGTAAACGAGTGGGAGATTACGTTACAACTCTCCATATACCCTTCAGATTCCTCCGACGAGCTCTCTCCATCGTCTCCCTCTTGAAAGATGTGGTTGAGGAACTCTTGCAGTGTGACAGGAGTTCGCGCCTTTTGATTGTATTCTTCCAGCGCGTCAATTTGCTTCTGCAAGTTCGTGTGCTCGTTTCCAAGCTTCACGGACTTCTTGGATTTCTTCTTCTTTTTCTTCGAAGATTTTGACGATTGGGCGTGAGTATTTGGGCTCTTACCGCGAGTCTTTGTAGTTGGGCAGCGCCTTAGCATCCCTTTGATAATTTGAGGTTCAAGAGGGTCCTTCCATTCGATCGCAGGGCACGCATGAAGGTCTCTCAGCATTCTTTTGGTTTTGGTTGATAGCACGACCTCCCATGGAGCTTCTTCAATAAAGGAGCAGGTTGCCCCCGGTGTATCTGCTTTCTTAGGAGTATGCGGTTGTGGTGGGTTCACCTTCCACTTTTCGGACAGTACAAACTTCCCCTGGAGGTATTGATCTTCAATCCATCCTTTGAAGACGAAGCAATCTTCCATCGGATGGCTTACCGTTTGATGGTAAGGGCAATAGTTAGGGTTATTCATCTCGGTAGGTTGCGGCGGTCGCCTTGGATTTGGTAGGCTTATAAGTCTGTTGCGTATTGCCAGCTCGAATAACCGTTTCGTCTTGTCTCGTGGGAACGAGTAGGGACGCTTCATCTTCTCATTATAATACCGGCGTCTTTCTTCCAGTTGATCTGCCGGTTTCGGGGCGTTAGGTTGCTGTTGGGCATTCGCAACAAAGGTTGCCCTTCCTTTACCCTTGTCATTCCGAGGTTCAGACTTCGGGGGAGGTGGTCTATGACCCATCTGGTCCATCTGAGCCAACTTGTCGATTAAAGCCTGGAATGTGGTTGGCTTAAAGAACATCATAAACTGGGAGATAGTTGCGTGGGGGTCTAGGGTTCCCATGAACATGCCCACTGCGGGTGCCTCCTCAATGCGTTGTTCGCATCTCGACCACAAATTCCGCCAGCGTATAGCATACTGGACCCAGGTTTCGCCTGGTTTTACCCTGGCGTTAATCAATGCAG
Source organism: Agapanthus africanus (assembly GCA_030015575.1). Taxonomy (NCBI): domain Eukaryota; kingdom Viridiplantae; phylum Streptophyta; class Magnoliopsida; order Asparagales; family Amaryllidaceae; genus Agapanthus; species Agapanthus africanus. The sequence goes on along the minus strand of JASDDO010000019.1, from coordinate 385,575,938 downwards.
TTATTGGAGTGCGTTCGCTGGCACTTGCGAATCGCTGAGTGAATAACAACTCCATTTCAGCGAACGTTTTGATAGAATCGTTCGGGAGTTCCGAATACCATTCGAACGCTGTTTCTGATAAGCTGCCCACGAACTGGCGGAGCAACAGTTTATCATCACCGCCGGTGTTACCGCAGAGGGCCCGGAACTGGGCGACATGTTGATGGGGGTTGCCGGTCCCCTTGTACACGTGGAATTTTGGTATCGTATAACCTTGCGGGTATTTGATTTGGTCGTACCAGCTTGGATATGGCCGCCCCGTTTTCACGACTTGACCAGCTGCCTCAGTCGCGTGATGAACCCGGATTTGCTGGGCTATGTAGTCAGCCAAGTCAGCCTTAGAGATTGCCTCCTCCTTGGCCGTTGAGAGGGCTGGTGGTGGATTTGACGTTTCTCCTCGGTCGTCTTCCAGCATGATTGGGGGATCCTCGGCGGGTAAGTCCTGCTGGATCATCATTCCTATCATATCTTGGAAGAGAAGGCCCATACGTTGTATGTTGGCCGCTTGTTCAGCAGCCTCTTTGTCCTTTTTCTCCAGTGTCCGGCGAAGGAATTCAGCGTCGGTTTCTTCCTCCCGGCGTGCGTCTGAGGATGTTTCTGGGTTTTCTTTTGGCCCGGTAAGTGCGGCCATAGCATTCATCATTTCCTGAAGCTTTTGCTGCTGCTCCTGGGCTTTCGTCACGGATCGGGTTAGCGGTCGGTGGCCCGTAGAAGTGCGGCTTTCCTCCTTTCCAGAGGCCATGTAAACAGTGTGCACCGCCATGCCCCCAGACTTAGGGCGTCTGGGCTCAGTGCTTTTAGTCGTCGTTGCATGGTGGGGGGTTTTCTCTGGCCTCCTCCTTTTATAAGCCATGGAGGTTGAGGGGGCCGTTGAGGTGGGCGTCCAGACAGCCTTTTGGGGTTTAGCCAGGTGACCAGCTTCCGGTTGGATTTTCAGCTTCTTGTGCTGGTGGGAGAAGTTTGGATCGATGATCGAGTCCCGGGCCTACCGCCAAACCTTATAGATTTTGGAAGACAGCCGTTGAGGAGATCGGGGCTGTTCGGGTTTTATTTCCACAACCTTTTTTAATGGGGGAGGAGACCTCTTCAGCACTGCAGTAGGAGAATTCCTTCGCACCTTATTTAGCATTTCGAAGCTGTTCCCAGTTGGAACAGCAGCATTAACTTCTGCCATCGGGGCTGATGGAGTTAACCCGGAGGGGGAGTTGCCCCCAGCCTTCCTTACTCGGCGCCAATGGCGACGTCGAGCGTGTCGAGCGGACGGCGTTGGGTCAGCGGTAAGAATGGTTTCGTCTTGCCCCCTGTGTAGGTGGGGGGTCGCTGTTGGTGTTAGCCTGTCAAAGACCGACGTCCTTTGGGCAGCAGGAGCGGGAGCTGAAGCCGTCAACCTTGTAAAGACCGACCTTTTGGCCGGAGAAGCTGCCTTGATGACTTCGGGGGCAGGAGCGGCCACCTTCTTAGAAGCAGCCTTCTCTGAGATTGTAGGCCCCATGATGGGTTCGCAGGATTTCTGGCCCAATCTAGAGAAGACCGAGGCGTTGACGTCGGGCGACTCGTCGAGAGGAGCCGCGGCAGGGGTAAGACGATCAAAGACCGACTTCTTGAGAGCTTCCGTTGTCAGCACTGGAGCGGTGAAGTTTGTCGGCGGGAGCATGGTCCCAAAGAACAATCCTGTGGTGGCGTGAGTGACCTGTTCCACGGCATTGTGAATAGCGAAGCAGCTTGGGGTCCGTAGGCTATACCTCCTGGCGAGGCAGAGCGTTGGTTGCAATTGCAGTCTGAGCAGTTGGAGAGTTTCACGGGAGTAGAAGCCATCGATCCTTCGCTTTCTGCAATAAGCGAGACGCCAATTCTTAGTATCTTGAAACCCAAGGGCAACCAATAGCGAACCGTGATTGGTTCGCGAGTCACGACACACGAAGTGTGGAGTGGAAAGAGGAAAAGGTCCCACCGGGCGTGCCAGAATCTGTTCCCCTCCGAACGGCGGCGCGCAGGACTGCGACGTCTTGGCGCTGAGATTCGGGGCAGATGCTAATTGAGGCTATCCGTCCACCTCTCCGAAGATGCCAAGTTGATTTATGGCACCATGTATCGAAGGTTTAGACGGATGCGTCCGATGTAGCAGACTTCGTCAGATTCCCCCTCGTTTGAGGGGTTTTTGATTGTGGGGACGCTCTTCCCTGCAGGCGCAAGCCCCTGCAGTTAATTACGCTACCGCATTGCGGCAACAACTTTCTCCTTCTCCAGATGGTCACTTCGTGTCGTGGGTGTTTGTTTTGTATTTTGTTGCCCGTGGATTGTTTACGGAGACTGAGTTATGTCGTCGCCCATAGGGCGTGGACTAGTCCAAATCCGTATTATCTTAGATTTGGGTTTGGGGGTTTAGTTTGAGGATACGTTAGCCATACTTGAGGCTAAGATCAACTCAAACGTTTGTTAAGGATACGTTAGTCTAACTTTGTGACTAAGATCAACTTAACGGGATCGTTTAGATCCGACAAAAGAGCATTTGGGCTCTATTGTTCCAGTTTAGGGACCTAGTGGTCCATTGAATGTATGGCCGTCGGGACCCATCACCTCTCTGACAACGTTGAAGGATTACAACGACAGATGTCAGAGGAGTTCAGAGATGTACCCTTGAGCCAGAGTTAATTGGGGGATTCATAGTCCAGTCTGTTTGAAGGTTTAGGGATACGTTAGCCATCTTTAAGGCTAGGATCAGCTTAAGCGGGACCGTTTAGATCCGACAAAAGAGCATGCAGGGGGAGCTCTATTGTTCTAGTTTAAGGACATTGCGGTCCATGGGTAGTTTAAGGACATTGCGGTCCATGGGTAGTTTAAGGACATTGCGGTCCAGTATGTGCTCTGGATGCTTCACACGGGTTCACTGCCGTGCTTAGCGAGGACCAGGCTCCGCTCTGGACGTTTTCCGCGGGGTCAAAGAGTTACGTTATCCGCATTCCACGTAACCAGGAATTTTGCACTAGATGCTTCACACGGGTTCACTGCCGTGCTCGGCGAGGACTAGGCTCCGCTCTGGATGCTTCACACGGGTTCACTGCCGTGCTCTGCGAGGACCAGGATCTGCTCTGGACGTTTTCCGCAGGGTCAAAGAGTGACATTATCCGCGTTCCACGTAACCAGGAATTTTGCATTAGACACGGGTTTAAGGACCCCGCAGTCCATATCAATATGTGGTCGTCGGGACCCGTCACCTCTTTGAAGACATTGAGGGATTACAATGCCAAATATCAAAGGAGTGAAGAGATGTACCCTAGAACCGGAATGGCTTAAATAGTCCTTGACCCAATTTGGGATCAAGACCGATTAATTATGTTATGAGCCCATTAGCCCAGTTGATTACGAATTGAGGACTTATGGCCAGCTTGGGCTAAGTCCAATCAGGTCTGGAATATTGGCTTCTTGTTGGTCTATTGAAGGAGAGGCTTTGCCTCTATCCATTTAGCCAATTGGGCTAAAGCCTGGTGTTAAACACTACAGAGCAATCAGTGTTGAACACTGGGAATGGGGTTGACAAGTTAGTGTTTAACGCTAAAAGATAATTGGTGTTAAACACCAGCAACAAGGCTATTATCATAAACACTAAAACAGATCAGTGTTGAACACTGGCAATGGAGATCTCAGATCAGTGTTAAATATTAAGGTAATCAGTGTTGAACACTGCAAATAAAGTTTTCTGATTAGTGTTGAACACTAAGGCCCAACAGTGTTTTAACACTGGGTTCGGGAGTTTCAATTTAGTGTTAAACACTAAGGCAAGAGGGGTCACGTGGCAGCACGTGAGAGCGCCCTCCCTTCATTTATTCTGCTGAGACTATCGCATCTTTCAGAGCATCACGTGTCATCACGTGACAGGCATTCAAATGTCTATATGTTAAAGCTTCTGCCGAAGGTCACGTGGGTCACGTGGGGTGCTGCCTCAAAGGGGCTTTCTGTAGATCTCTTGGGGGGGTCACGTGGTGACACGTGACCCTGCCTCTATGTATATTGTTTAGAGGATCTGTTAATCTTTTCCAGGAATTAAATTCCTCGTAGGGTTAAACCCTGACAATAATTTCAGAGAAATTAAATTCCTACTTCCTTTTAAAGATTTATATTCTGAATAGGGTTGGACCCTGAATTTTCTGTAGGAATTAAATTCCTCATACATGTGAAGAACTGAATAGGGTTAAACCCTAATAAAAGCTCTTAAAGAATTAAATTCCCACTTTCTGTTAAGTTATGATCAAGGGAATTAAATCCCTGCTGTTTCAACAGAACTAGGTTCTTAATTAGGGTTAAACCCTGTTTCTTTTTGTTCTGAAGGAATTAAATTCCCATAACACAGGGTCAGGCCCTAGTTTTATTTTAAAGGAATTAAATTCCTATAGTTCTGTGAGAATTAAATTCTCGTGCTTCCATTCCCTCTCTATGTTTTGGATCTGCATGGCAGGATCTCGACCCATTGAGAATTAAATTCTCAACCTCAAGGGGAGATGTGCACTTTGCAGATCCTCTATCAAAGAGAGAAGAAATATGTTCTTCTGTTTTATATATCAGAGTTAAACTCTGTTGAGAATTAAATTCTCTTTTCCTTCAAGGAGCCTTCCCTTTCTTACCTAGGGTTTTCTTTTGCAGAAGATCCAAGTTCCTCAAAGTATCTAGCTCTCTCCCTTTTTTTTCCTCTGCGTGTGTCTCTGTATATTTTTATATCCCCCTTTTCTTGTCTCTTGGCTCCTATTTATAGGAGAAGCAGCCGAATCAATTAGTTTTTGACGAATCTTCAATGAGAGGTTTGATTTGCATCCATCATTCGTTTTTGACCTTTGGATTATTGGGTGAATTTTATTCACCATTGGATTTCAAGTCCCGGGATTCTCCTTTGTTATTTCGGTTAGATTTAAAGGGGAAATCTTTCCAAACCCGAGATTTTCCCATAGATAAATGATATTCAATCATCTTTAAATCTTTAATTCGATTGGTTCCAGATAGTCGCTTTCCTTTGGAAAGATTTGAATCTCTTTCAGAATTTAATTCTGTTGACAAAATGGGCTTTGAAAGCCGGTCACGTGTGACCACGTGACCCATGGTCACGTGTGGGCACGTGACCCCCTTTGGAATGAGCCTTCTTCTTTCTTTTTGCGCTGTCCTCTGGTTGCTGCTTAACCGTCACGTGCCACCACGTGACCCCTGGTCACGTGTGAGCACGTGACCCCGGTCTGGACTCTTTTTTTTGTTTTAACTGGAGAACAAGTCTGCTGTTTTTGATCATCACGTGCCAACACGTGACCCTGGTCACGTGGGAGCACGTGACCTCTTTTGAAGCTCTTTTTCTTTGATGTAGTCAGGAAGCCGAATCTGCCTTGATGATGCTTTTAGATGTCACGTGCCCACACGTGACTGCTGGTCACGTGTAAGCACGTGACCCTTTTCTGAAGCTTTTCCCATAAGCTTTCCTGATTTTAAATCAGGAAACAGTGTGTAACATGCAGATTGGTGCTCGTGCAACATAAACCGTTAGTAATAGTGCGGTGTTCTATCAATTCTAAGTTTTCATATATGTAGCAGGGAATGCAGTATGCAACAACAGTATCCATGAACAGTCAATGTAGGTAAATACAATGTGTAGCTATAAAGTCCTATCAGCCCTGACGTAGAACGCCATGCGGGCGATATCCCCGTAGATGTTAAATCTACTCACCGAGGTCTCGCGCTAAGTGTAGCCGACGACTTGTTTCCCCTTCTTCGCAGCGTCCGTCTCACTCGCCTGCGAACCTAGATTTACACAATACAACACGCATAAGCTCAAATCTACCAAAAACGAAATATTAAGGTCAAACTAGAAACCCGCGTCGCAAACCAAGCGCGCGTGTGCGCGATACGCCAAAACGTGTGATTACGCTCCTGAAGCTAACCTGACGCCTCGCGATACGCAGCGCAACCCAAACCCAGACACGTATCACGTGTGTCGCGAAGATTTAAAATACTGAAAATAGGGTAATAGGTCCCAGATTTTGATACAAAAAGAGTTTTATAAAAATAAATATACCAATACACTCCAAATACCAGCAGACACCAACCACCAAAACCCCAACCCACCATTCTCCCATCTGGCCGCAATTTGCGGCCAGAAAGAGTTTTTCGGCGGCCTGGGTAGGGGGTTGGGCTCCCGGGTTTGGTGTGTGCACTCCATACATACTGTGTATATCCCAGTAATTACAATTTTATTCTGAAACACCCCGGGTAGTAGCAGTTTCAACAGAACCCAATTTCTAGCTAAAAGTCACACTTTGCACTAAAATGATACTTTAGGGTATTTTTGTGAAATCTGAAACAAACCCAAGTCCAAAACCACACTAATATCACATTACCAAGCTAAACAAGCCATAAAAAGTTAATTTTTGTCACAACCTCACTAAATCCCTTTACATAGCACAAAACATGCATAAAATGTGATATTTTGCTAGAAATACATTAAGTTATGAAAAAGAGGTGCTAAGGATGAGTTAATACCTTCAAAACACCTTAAGAAACACCAAAAATCCCTGCTTTTTCCTCAAGTGTGCAGATCCACCACCAAACACCTCAAAAGCTCATTTTTTTCTATGGTTTGTGAAGGAAAAATGTTGTTTTGAGTAGGGTTTGAATGGGGGTTTAATAAGGAATGAAAAGAGAAGAGAGAAATGGAGAAAATGGTGTGTTTTTGCTGCTGCTCTCAGCTGAGAAATTTCAGAAATTGAGAAGAGAGAGAGAGAGAGAAAGAAAATGGTCAAAAGTCAAGTTTCCTACCTACCCACCACACCTCTCCATTTCTATTTGAATTTGCATTATAGAAAAAAAGGTTTTGACTTGCTTAAATGGGTGGGATAAGTAAAACCATGCAAGAAAAGAAAAAAGGGTTAACATGATACACTTATAACCAAAGTCACAAAAATGTGCTAAGTGTGCATGTGTACACTAACAAAATTCCACTTAGGGTAAACACAACTAGAAATAATTAACCACCCTATATATATATATATATATATATATATATATATATATATATATATATATATATATTCATATAAACACTCCACAACACAAAACCCACTAGCTAAGAAGGAAAATAAGATATTCATTTTTACGAAAAACACGCACACTAACTAAATAACGAGAAAACATTCTAAACGAATTTCAAGGTGTTACAATCTACCCCCCTTAAAGAAATTCGGTCCCCGAATTTAAATATCTAACTATACATACCTTCGAAAAGATGGGGGTACCTCTTCCTCATCTCACTCTCGGTCTCCCAAGTGACCTCCTCGCCGCTCTGGCTACGCTAAAGTACCTTGACTGACGGTATGTCCTTCGATCTCAATTTCTTCACTTGTCGATCCTAGATCATCACCGGCTGCTCTGCATAGGAAAGGTCATGCTCAAGCTGGATCGTCGGGTGCTGAATCGCATGCGAATGATCATGAAGATATCTGCGGAGCATCGAAACGTGAAATACCGGGTGCACGTCTGGAAAACTGGGCGGAAGGGCTAAACGATACGCAACCGCACCAACTCGCTCGAGAATCTCAAAGGGGCCCACATACCTGGGACTAAGCTTCCCCTTCTTCCCAAATCTCATCACACCTTTCATTGGGGAGACCCTCAAGAAAACATGATCACCAACAGAAAACTCAAGTCTGCACCGACGACGGTCCGTATAAGATCTCTGCCTACTCTGGGCTGCTCTCATCCTATCGCGAATCAACTGGATCTTCGCGGTCGTCTCCTCCACAATCCGCGGCCCTAAGATACTGCTCTCACTGAGCTCTGTCCAACAGGCGGGCGATCTACACCTCCTCCCATAAAGAGCCTCAAACGGTGCCATCTGAATGGTCTGCTGGTAGCTGTTGTTATAGGAGAACTCTACTAAGGGCAAATGATGATCCCAGCTACCTCCGAAGTCTAATACGCACGCTCTGAGCATGTCCTCGAGAGTCTGAATAGTCCGCTCTGACTGTCCGTCGGTCTGCGGATGAAATGCTGTACTGAAACTCAAGCGGGTGCCCAAAGCCTCCTGAAGCCTCTGCCATAGTCGGCTGGTAAACTGGGTGCCTCTGTCGGACACAATACATGTCGGAACTCCGTGTAGTCGTACAATCTCATCAATATAAATCTGGGCATATTGAGCAAATCCGAAAGTCGTCTTCACCGGTAGGAAGTGAGCCGCTTTCGTTAAACGATCTACGATCACCCAGATGGAGTCATACCCTCGACTAGTCCTGGGTAGACCCACAATAAAGTCCATAGAAATTTGTTCCCATTTCCACTCCGGGATGGGCAACGGCTGTAGCTCTCCCGCGGGCCTCTGATGCTCAGCCTTGACTTGCTGACAAGTCAGGCATCTCGACACAAAATCTGCAATGTCCCTCTTCATCCCGTCCCACCAGTAAACATCTCTCAAATCGTGGTACATCTTGGTGGAACCTGGATGAACACTATACACCGATCGATGTGCCTCCTCGAGGATCTCACGCCGCAGTCCCTCAGCATTTGGTATGCACAATCTAGTCCCAAATCGTAGTATCCCCTGATCATCGATCATGAACTCGGAAAATCTGCCCTGTCCCATCTGCGTCCTGATCTCTGAACAACGGTCATCATTGTGCTGTGCCTCATATATACGGTCAAGCAACTGTGGGCGTGCACGAACATGCGCAATCTGTCCTCCGATCGGCGTAAACTTGAACTGTACCCGGCTGTCGCATAAGATCTGCCAATCTGCCAACGACTGCCTCTGTACTGCGCTCAAACGACATAGGCTACTTCCGGGCCTCCTACTCAAAGCATCTGCCACCACATTAGCCCTGCCCGGGCGGTACAAGATCTCGCAGTCGTAGTCCTTCACTAACTCCATCCATCGGCGCTGTCTAAGGTTCAGGTCTCGCTGCTGGAAGATATACTTTAAGCTCTTGTGATCAGTAAATATCTGGCACGACTCTCCATACAAATAATGTCGCCAGATCTTAAGTGCAAAGATCACTGCATCCATTTCTAAATCGTGAGTGGGGTAGTTCTGTTCATGTTTCTTCAATTGCCGCGAAGCATACGCGATCACCCTGTCATGCTGCATCAGAACACACCCTAGCCCCACTAGAGAAGCATCACAATATACCACAAATCCACCTGACCCTGAAGGCAAAGATAATACTGGCGCCGTAGTCAGTAGAGCCCGCAACTGCTGAAAACTGTGCTTACACTCCTCTGTCCAAACAAAAGGAACTCCCTTCCGGGTCAACCCGGTCAAAGGTGTAGCAATGCGAGAGAAATCCTGCACAAATCGCCTGTAGTAGCAGGCCAGCCCTAAAAAGCTGCGAATCTCCGTAACTGATGTGGGTCTGGGCCAACTCCGAACAGCCTCGATCTTCCTCGGGTCTACACATATACTGTCTCGTGAAATCACGTGCCCCAAGAAGTCTACGCTGTCCAGCCAGAAAGCACACTTGGAGAATTTGGCGAAAAGTTGATGCTCTCTCAAGGTCTGCAGTACAATCCGCAGGTGCTGCTCGTGCTCCTCTCTACTCCGAGAATACACCAGAATATCGTCAATGAATACAATGATGAACAGATCAAGATACGGCCGGAAAATACGGTTCATCAAATCCATGAATGCTGCTGGTGCATTGGTGAGTCCGAACGACATCACCAAAAACTCGTAATGGCCGTAGCGCGTGCGGAAAGCTGTCCTAGGAATGTCCTCCTGTCGAACCCGCAGCTGATGATAGCCTGATCGCAAATCGATCCTCGAAAAGTATCCTGCCCCCTGAAGCTGGTCGAACAAATCGTCGATACGCAGCAAAGGATATCTGTTCCGCACTGTAACTCTGTTCATCTGGCGGTAGTCGATACATAGACGCAAACTGCCGTCCTTCTTCTTAACGAACAGGACCGGAGCACCCCAAGGAGAAACACTAGGTCGAATAAGTCTCTTATCCAGCAAATCTTGCAACTGACCCTTCAATTCTCTAAGTTCCGCCGGGGCCATCCGATAAGGCGGTGTAGAAATAGGCCCCGCGCCAGGAACCGAATCAATACAGAAAGAAATGTCGCGCTTGGGCGGTAGCCCAGGAAGCTCGTCAGGGAACACATCAGGGAACTCGCTAACAACCGGAACCTGATCCAGAGGAACCTCTGTAGCTCTAGTATCACAAACATAGGCGAGAAATCCCTGACATCCCTTCCTCAAAAGCTGTCCAGCGCGAAAAGAAGAAATCACACAGTGTGGGGCGGCACCACGGTCCCCCAACACAACAAAAACCGACTCGCCGGGAAAACAAAACCTAACTGTCTTCTCACGGTAGTCTACAGAAGCATAGCACGTGGCTAACCAATCCATGCCCAAAAGAACATCGAAGTCCAACATCTCGAGAAGGATCAAATCGACAGGCAGCTCTCTCTCGCCAATACAGACGGTACAGGATCGGAACACGTGCCTAGCAACAAACGACTCTCCTACAGGAGTAGTCAGAACAAGCGGATGATCAAGCAAACCGGACTCTCTACCCAAACTCGGCACGAAGTGTGTAGATACGTACGAGTGCGTGGATCCGGGATCGAACAATACGTGTGCATCAACAGAACATACTGGAAGGATACCTGAGACCACCGCATTGGACGCCTGCGCGTCCTGATGCGTCAAAGCAAAAACTCATGCCTGCCCTCCACCTGTGACTGACTGTCCTCTGCCTCGGTCATCCCGTCCCCTCTGAGCAACTCCTCCACACCCACGACCTCTCTGTGTATGAGTCTGACGCGGAGTAACAGTAGGAACAACAGGCAACGCCCTCTGGGGTGGTGAAGGTAGTAAGGTGACGTGCGGTGCTGCTGTCTCCCTCCGGTGTATCTCAGGACAATCTCTGACGAGGTGAAGTAAACTGCCGCATCTATAGCAACCTCGCGACGACTGCTGACTCTCCCGTGGATACGAACTAAACATCTGGCCTCGTCCCGAATCTCTGCCACTCCTCGTGCCTGAACGATACCTGTCGTGGCGTCTGAATGTCTGTCTCCGTGCTGATATACCAGTACGAACTCTCTTCGGCTCTGGAACTACCGAAGTCTCAGCAAGACGCTCCTCGACTAATAGAGCTGCTTCTACCGCCGCTGCATATGTCTCGTAGTGCTGCGCGCTGATCGCAAGGAACAGTGGCGTAAGCAAGCCTCGAACAAATCTCTTGACTCGTAACTCCTCGGTAGCCACTAGATACGGCGCATAGATAGATAACTCTGTAAACAGCACATCATACTCTGCCACTGACATCTCCGGAGTCTGACGTAAGGACTCGAACCTGCGTGCTCTAGCATCTCTGACACTCAGGGGAAGAAAGCGGGCAAGGAATAGCGCCACGAACTCTGTCCAGGTCATAGGAGGAAGACCTGCTGCTCTGCCCTTCTCGATTGATTCGCACCATTTCTGCGCAAGACCTTCCAGGCGAAAGCTCGAGAACTCAACCCATCTCACATCTGCGCATCTGAGGGAACGGCATATCTGAGCCATCCTATCAATGAAGGACTGTGGGTCCTCGGCTGCATCGGTGCCTGTGAAGACCGGAGGCTTCAGCCTTATGAATTATGATAGTGATACTGTAATCACCTCCGTAGCTGCAGGGGCAACTGGCTGTGCGGTAGGTACCATCGCGGTCTCTATAACGGGTGGAGCTACCTCTGGTCGCTGCGCTCGAAGTGTCTCAACTAGCAATCCTATCATCTGGCGCATCTCCTGCATGCTGGATCCCACCGTCTGGCGCATCTCCTGCATACCAGCCCCTAGCGTGGCGATCTGATCTGTCACGGGAGGAACAGCCTGCTCGGGTACAACCGGTGTACTTCCCGGATCAGTCCTCGTCTCTGACGAATCAACTCGAATCTCGGCCCTCGCGGCCGCTCTCTGCGCCCTCGTAGTCTTTGGCGGCATAATGGCTGAAAGGAAAATAGGATTCGATAAGGATGCAGAAATCGAATCGCAAGAATGTATATACTCAAAAGGAATTTAAATCAATAAGTCCTAAGGTCGCTTTGGCGGAGTACCGTGCCGTGAGTATGCCGTGGAACATACGCACGCTACGCCACTCTGCTTCAGCTACCTACTCCATCATACCAGGGTCATCCTAGGAACACTCCGAAAGGTAAAACCTACGCTCTGATACCAACTTTGTCACGACCCGAATCTTTCGACTTGTGACCGGCACTTAACCACGCAACGTCTACAGGCGTAACGCGACTAAGTAAGCCGAACCCAGAAATCAAAACCATATAAAAGTAGTGAGTGTTGAAAACATTTGATTAAAAACATTTAGAAAACCTTAATTAGTTCAATGAGGTTCTTTTAAAAGTTAAACTATCCTTATAATAATTTTGGCAGCATTTCCTTTGTAAAAGTAACCCGAAAATCGGGTAAAACAGGATATAAGTGAAAATGAGATATAATGAACAAAGCATCCCCAACCTGGAGCAATCACGCTCAACGGCGGAAACCATCACCACAAGAGTAATATACGACGCCGTAGCGAAGAATGAGCAAAAAGTAACATCCCAGAATAATAACTGCAAATATAAAGTCAGCTCCCACGAGCTCGACACCAGAATACAAAAAAAAATACATCATCGCCCTCACACTGTCTCTAAATCAAGTACATATATGGTAGATGGAGAATACTAGATACAAAATTGTGTACAATAAAAGTAACCAGATACCACAACCCACCTAAACAGCAAAATAGCTCTCGCTCCAACTGTAGTGATATCTGCAGCCAAAAGATGCAAAAAGCCAGCCTGCCGCGACTACTCTGAGGGGTAACCTGCAAATACTGTGGCACAACGGGGGTGAGTTGCCAACTCGTGAATAGAGATAATATATAAAGGTAATCACGAGCATGCACGTACTGCGCTACGCTATCATATGCTAGCAGGTAAATCGATATGCGACAAGCAGTAAGTGCAATAATCATGCAAATGCTCTGTCAGATAAAATAACTACAGGATGAGATACATGATAATCACTGCTGAGCATGGGACAAACAACATCTATACGAAATATCAATCGTGGAAAAATAATCGGTGCCCAAACTGCACCCAAATCCCAAATAAGCTCAGGCGCCGGCACTCTCCTCGGCCCTCCAATCCTGTAAAACTCTGAGAATCACGAGTGCCCAACATCGGCACCCAAAATATCATAAATACCCGTGTCCAGCATCGACACGCAAATCCTCATACATCGGGCTCCATAGGTCCGGATCAGCCCACGGGCTCCGTCTGCGGTATCGGCCCTCGACCCCGGCAGTACGGATCATCCCGCATCGATCTCTCGACTCTGGTCGGTATCCTCCGGATAACCGCCAGGTCTAACCAATCACCGGTAGGTACTCGCCCACCTCCAGGCTCAATCGGCAAAGTCCATCGATCATCTTACCGAGGGGAACCATACCGGGTCCACCACGAACTCGCAAACGGATCATCCACTCCTCGAATCGAGTTTCAAGCACACGTCTCAGCACCGAGAAAACGCGTGGTGGACGCACCAAAATATCATATCACGAGGAACCGGGTTTTCAAATAGTGCATCTTTTCTTAAATAATTCCACGGTCCTCAAAACCAGAAATCACATGAAAATCCAACACCAATGAGTAAATCAAATACGATGTGCTAAGTACAACAAGTCATCATGATATAGGTACAAGGGAGAAACCGCCTTTCTTACGATAGTTCAGTTTTTAAAGACAGCATGCGGCTCCCAATTTCTATGGAAATCATATCGAATCATATGTGAAATGAACTACAGCATAATGATCATGGCAAATCTACAGTGAGTGTGTCATGGCAATACTAACGGTGTGTGTGTAACATGCAGATTGGTGCTCGTGCAACATAAACCGTTAGTAATAGTGCGGCGTTCTATCAATTCTAAGTTTTCATATATGTAGCAGGGAATGCAGTATGCAACAATAGTATCCATGAATAGTCAATGTAGGTAAATGCAATGTGTAGCTATAAAGTCCTATCAGCCCTGACGTAGAACGCCATGCGGGCGATATCCCCGTAGATGTTAAATCTACTCACCGAGGTCTCGCGCTAAGTGTAGCCGACGACTTGTTTCCCCTTCTTCGCAGCGTCCGTCTCACTCGCCTGCGAACCTAGATTTACACAATACAACACGCATAAGCTCAAATCTACCAAAAACGAAATATTAAGGTCAAACTAGAAACCCGCATCGCAAACCAAGCGCGCGTGTGCGCGATACGCCAAAACGTGTGATTACGCTCCTGAAGCTAACCTGACGCGTCGCGATACGCAGCGCAACCCAAACCCAGACACGTATCACGTGTGTCGCGAAGATTTAAAATACAGAAAATAGGGTAATAGGTCCCAGATTTTGATACAAAAAGAGTTTTATAAAAATAAATATACCAATACACTCCAAATACCAGCAGACACCAACCACCAAAAACCCCAACCCACCATTCTCCCATATGGCCGCAATTTGCGGCCAGAAAGAGTTTTTCGGTGGCCTGGGTAGGGGATTGGGCTCCCGGGTTTGGTGTGTGCACTCCATACATACTGTGTATATCCCAGTAATTATAATTTTATTCTGAAACACCCCGGGTAGTAGCAGTTTCAACAGAACCCAATCTCTAGCTAAAGTCACACTTTGCACTAAAACGATACTTTAGGGTATTTTTGTGAAATCTGAAACAAACCCAAGTCCAAAACCACACTAATATCACATTACCAAGCTAAACAAGCCATAAAAAGTTAATTTTTATCACAACCTCACTAAATCCCTTTACATAGCACAAAAACATGCATAAAATGTGATATTTTGCTAGAAATACATTAAGTTATGAAAAAGAGGTGCTAAGGATGGGTTAATACCTTCAAAACACCTTAAGAAACACCAAAAATCCCTGCTTTTTCCTCAAGTGTGCAGATCCACCACCAAACACCTTAAAAACTCATTTTTTTCTATGGTTTGTGAAGGAAAAGTGTTGTTTTGAGTAGGGTTTGAATGGGGGTTTAATAAGGAATGAAAAGAGAAGAGAGAAATGGAGAAAATGGTGTGTTTTTACTGCTGCTCTCAGCTGAGAAATTTCAGAAATTGAGAAGAGAGAGAGAGAGAGAAAGAAAATGGTCAAAAGTCAAGTTTCCTACCTACCCACCATACCTCTCCATTTCTATTTGAATTTGCATTATAGAAAAAAAGGTTTTGACTCGTTTAAATGGGTGGGATAAGTAAAACCATGCAAGAAAAGAAAAAAGGGTTAACATGATACACTTTTAACCAAAGTCACAAAAATGTGCTAAGTGTGCATGTGTACACTAACAAAATTCCACTTAGGGTAAACACAACTAGAAATAATTAACCACCCTAGATATATATATATATCCATATAAACACTCCACAACACAAAACCCACTAGCTAAGAAGGAAAATAAGATATTCATTTTTACGAAAAACACGCACACTAACTAAATAATGAGAAAACATTCTAAACGAATTTCAAGGTGTTACATACGAAAAAGTAAATAATATACATCGAAGGAAATATCATCCTCAACCCGGATGTGCCCCAATAAAAGAATATTACATACAAATGAATTTTACATGAATGAAAAGAAAACTCTCATCACATAAAACCCCCGGCCATACATCACGACGATCCTAAACATCATTACACAGCAACATATAATATCTCATATCAATATATGCAAATAAACTAGACGATGTTAAACCATTTGATCGATCGATCAATGACCCAAAAATCCACAGAGAAGCTCAATGCCTGAGCAGTATTAAAATTACCCAGAAGCATGCCACAGTACCTATGGACCAACCGTAGAAGGGCCGACCTGAGCCTCACAAACGGCGCCGCGGAACCGCCGCCAAAACCAGGTTTCTGCCGCGGTTCCGCAGTTGTTTAGTCGAGTTAGAGTATCGTTCTTCTAGAGGGTCCATAGAATTACCTGCATGATTTTCTGAATATTTTTAAAGTGAAAAATTCCAACATTTTGAAAAATTTCCAGAGAATGGTTTTTTCGGGCAATCGATGTTCGTTCGAAGTGTTTTAACGTCGTCTAGGTTACTCTAATACTCTAGCCTAGCTCTGATACCACTGTTAGGTTTACCTAGCACCTCACAACTGTTTGTAATGTATCAAACATGCTACAATTTAATTTTTTACGGTGCTAAGCAAACTAATCTAGGATCAAACAAGAAATTTAAAGTAACATATGAAGTAGTATCACATTCTACAAGTAATAAAACACTAAGTAAAGAGAATACAACCTTTGTAGTTCTCTTTGCTTGACTCCTTAGCTACTTGAGAGTTTGAACGGGCTTGCTAGTGATCTTCCGAGTCTACGATGATCCATCCGGAGTCCTCTTTGTCCAAGCTCCAAGCTCCACTTGATCAAAAGATGAAGATGAAGCTAACACTCTAAACTAATTGGCTAGACTAGTGTAGAATGATAATGTGGTTTGTTTTCTCACTTCAAAACCCTATCTTTATCACTATCTCACTCACCAACAAAGTCAAGAGAGCAAGAGAGAGAAGGAAGAAGATGATGGCAACTCAAGAGCTCAAGTTATGATCACCCCCTCAATAAAAATGAGAATAGAAATTATATATATTTTCCACTCTCATCCTAAACCATGGGTTAATAAATATCTAGATATTTACTTTGGAGAAAAGAGAGCCATAGAAAATTAACTCAATGTTAATGCAAGGTTAAGTGTAGAGAATGAAGGATAAATATCAACCATGAATTAATTCTATTTACATTAACTCAAAAATAAATATTTAGATAAATACTTCCATGTGAGTCTTGCATTGCCACCACTAGTGTATCAACAACCATGATACACACAAGTGTATGCATGTATGCGTGCATGCACATCAACATGTGCATCAACATAAACATATGCATACATGCATGCATACAATAAAGAAAAGAGTTTAAAAAAAGTGAGCAATAAGGTCAATGTTAAATCAACTCTTGATTTAACAAACCGGCCATATCACATACGACCCGACTAATAGTAAATCGCCCGATTAATATACGGTATCACATACGCGCATTTAATCGGGTCCCCGCACATATCACATATGCACACCACATCCTTTCGCCTGGGCTAGGAAACTCCTCTGTGGGACTCTAAGACTCGTCAATACGCCGGCAGTGGGTGATGATCATATCAAGCACCCCCAAGCCGCAAGAGGTCAGCTAAACGTAATGGCCACCCAGGTATTGAGCGATCAGAAGAAAATAAGCGAACCTGTCAAAACCCCCGTCAAGCCAACTGGCAACACTACCGTACAGTCCGGTCTCTTCGTCAGATATGCTGCATATCAAGTCTAGGGATGGCATCGTCGACCCCAATAACTCAATAAGTCATGCTGATATACGGCCTATAATCAAACCGAGAAACTACTGATAACACTTATCAGTAAATCTCAACAGCCCTGGCCAGAGACTTACTGATATAGCCAATCGAGTACAGCGCAACATCAACCCCCAATACCGGGAGAGACAAAACCCCTCCTATCGCTCATTGCCTCCACATGTCTCGGGACTGTACCCAAAAGCCACCTGTTTGCATGACTCAGCAGAGCCGTGGTGGGGTGGAAATAAAAAAACAGTGGGAGAACACATGAGACTCTATGACGATCTCGGGTCTACAGACTAACCTGTACCAGTGTCACCTGAGAACTACTATCCGACGATAGATATAATACCATATAGGAGTTCTCGGCGAGTCCGTCCAGTATACCCAGTCTCCACTGAGCACCCGCATATGATCTTGATGTCTAACATCAATGGATATGGGAACATCCATCTCCCATCATATGGGTCTAGTATCATATACGCTAGTCTATTCTGGAATATCAATGCCCCGTCTCGATACACCCACGACTAGGGACATTTCAGGATATGCTTATAAACTACACATGTCCCACTAGTATGATCTGCATCATAATCACAGTAGTCAAGCAAATATCCTCAGGGCTTATCAACATGCACAAATGAATAAAAGCATGATCAAGTGAATATGTCAGATAAAGAGTAACCAGATAGCATACTATCATGTCGAGCAAGAAAGTCCTCTGTATATATATACATGTATAAATACATCCACTATCATATAATGGCCTCTAGGGCATACATATACCCAACACTTTAGAATGGTGTCCAAGTACCCGAATTGGGACACTTCCTAAATCTAGATCTTGTTACCAGAATTCATGATATTTTATCCAGATCCTATGTGGAGAAAACATCCATGACAACAAAGTTTGACCAATTGTAGTATATGAACATCATTTCCTATCAGGAGTATATCACCCAAATCTCAGGACGGTACTCCCTACACCCTTCTTACTAGGTTCATCTGTTGTTTTGATGAAATTAATCACCTTGACTGTCATATCAAAATAGATGATCTATCTCCACTATCCATGTTTTAGTCTATGAATATACGTAAGCAACTTGCACACCTTCCGCTGCTCCCACTGACTACGATAACTCTTCGGCAGAGTCATACACACGTGCACTTCTAAATTCCCATTTAGAAAGACGTTATAGTCATCTTCTTGCCAGATATCATAGTCTTGAATAGCAACAGCGGCTAGTCATATCCGTATGGACTTTAGCGTAGACACTGAAGTAAAAGTCTTATCACAATCCAAAACGGGTATTTGATGAGAATCTTTACAACAAGTCTAGCCTTATTAGGTTGATATCTTTCCACCGCACAGATCTCAAAAAATCTACTTACTCCTAATGGGTTTTACTCCTTCAGAAGCACCCAGCAAAGTCCAAAATTCATAATTTGCTGGAGTGCATCGAGTCCATCTTGGATATATTACATCTGTCACCTGGAAGTTGACACTTCCTATGATCTGCTGATTATTAGTAGGGTCATCATCACAATGATACTGACCTCCCTGTCACCGTCTACGAGAAAACCGAAGTATCTCTCGGGTGACTGAGGTTACCTACTAAAATCTGTGGAGTGGTTGAGGTTTGTCGAGTCCAATTGAATCTCCAGCTTCTACTAAATTTTCAACAACCGTTTGTAGTTCTGAAATCACTTTCAGTTCTACCATACTCCCACTAGTTTGTTTTGCAAAAAGATTCCTTTCATAAAAAAGGTGGCGAGTTATGAACAATGTAACTATTGATCTTGAAAATGGTAGAATCAAAACCCTAGCAATTGCTTAGGATAATCCATAAACTGCCATTACCAAAGCGTGCCTTGAGTTTATCTGGATTATGCTTTTAAAAAGAAGCTGAATAACACCATATCTTAACAACTTCAAGATATGCAACCAATCTATATCCATATAGAATCAAATACACTAATTTAGATGGAACCAGATTCAAATGTTATGCAACTGTTTCCAGTGCACATCACCTAAATGAAAAAAGACCAATACAACATTGCTCATCAAGGAGCGTACCCACAGATGAGTAATTTGTGAGAGAATCAAGTTCTCAATATTACTACGACGGAATACCTAGTATAAGTATCTACATTTTCGATCATTTCGAAGAAACCTGATACTTCCAACGTATAGTTCTCTATTTTATTCTTATACATATAAACTCTCAAAATTTTTGGACCTTGCATTTTAACGAATGTGTGTCTAAAATAAGAGAACTCATTAGATAAACCTGAATGAAGTAAGAGTACCAACCCATTGTCCTTAAAGATACTGGACAACATACATTACCATGTATAAGTCCCAAGAGTAAACTAACTCAAATTCCGTATGTTATAAATTGAAAACTGTATTCTGGTTAAGAATCTCTATACCGTTATTCAATACACCTTATTTTATTCTCAACTAATAAAGGTAAATATTTGGAACACAATTTTCAAAATTTATATCTCACTTTATAAAATAAAGATACAGATATATCATTTTAAAAATTGGTGCATAACAACGGTTATTCAAAACCAAATATTTTCCATAAGGCAAAACCAGGCGATTTAATCCGATATCGTCAATTGCTACGAATTCCGATATGGAGGATCAAATCGTCAATTTCCCAATATTCTACTCCTACTCAACATATGTAACGTCAAACAGATGTGAGATCCAAATCCAGTAAATACATACCTTGGAGTCATAATTAATTAGGAAAACAGTTCTCATTTACAAGTATACAGAAAAACTGAAATATAAATGTTTCAAGAGGATGGTCAGGTATTCCTAGTAATGATTCTTCCATTATCCAGATTTATGACAGTAATCACTATTTCATTTGCCCTCATTCCAACCCTTTATATGTCTCTACATCTTACCTTCTGTACACCACATTTATGCTAACTGGTTTTCTTCTTTCCGTATCTTTCGGCACCAGTCTAAGGTTTGGAAGAAAACTATCTAATAAGCGAAATATGTGTTCTCTCCTAATACAAAGAGCTCTCGCAACCTGAGAAAAGGTAAAGGAAAGAGACAACTGAATAATCCTATTCAATTTCTTTAGAACCAGTGGCCATCCTCAATTGAAGTAACTTTTTCGAGTTCGTATGTAACTATACAATGGCCGTTCCAAGCTATATGGATCATTGATATGGAGTGTTCTAGAGAAAGCAAAGGGACAATAGGAGTGGCAGGGAAATATGCGACTTTGTCATGAATTATGACAATCTAAAACCAAAGTGTGTAAGAAAGTTTGGTCAACTTAGTTTACGAGTTTTAGTTTAAGCTAAGTCATAGTCGCATAACTGAAAGAGAGAAGAGAAACACTCAGCGTGTACTGTATCAAGATTAGATTGCGTAACACCCTAGTACTTTTATACTATATATTTGGGTATTTCAAATCTTGCGGCAAAATTCTTTACTATTGTTATTATTGGGTTCCGAATGATGCAATTAGTAGCCGTGGTTATTATCCGACCTGACCCGCATGTTTGAAACCCAACATGGTTCGAGAGTATATCAAATATTTACTAGTATAGTGTATCTACATGAATCGAGTACTATATATACTTTATATATGTTTAAATATTTACATATCTATTTATAATACAAAATATAAATAAATAATATTTTTCCCATCTAGCCTTTCATGTCAAAGTACCCCATATTGGGTGGTTGCGCCCATATATCATGCTCGTATTCTAAGAGTTAGACAAATAGATTATTGGATTACTACGTATATTTACGTAAATCTTTATTTGGGGGTATATGTTTTAATTACAGGATATTGCATCATGGTTTAAATCCTTACGTATATTTTTCATATTTAAAAACTAGATTTTTAAAGGGATACGAGTAATATTTGGAGAGATCCGGTATTATCTGTAAAATCTTATCATATATATATTTTATAATTTCTTATAACTAATATATATAACAGTTATATATATATATATAATATATTTAAATTTTTTTAATAAAAACTTACTCTAACTCTCTCTCTCCGTCCCCACTTCTCTCCCTCTCCCTATATATAATATATATAAAAATATTAATATAATATTTTATAATAAAAAAACCCTATCTCCCTCTCTCGCTCCCCCGTTTTCTTTCTTCTTCCTTCGCCCTCACCGAACCCAAATCCACGCCATCACCCTCTCGTCGCCCCTCCCTCTCGTCGTCGTCATCCCCACTTCCTCGCCTTCCCCTCTACCTTGCCAGCACCTCCTCTTCCTTCCCCGAGAGCTTACCGAGCCGACTTCCACTGCTGAGAACCTTTAACCGCCATCTCGTCCTGACCTCTTTGTCGTTCATCCTCATCTCCTTCTCGTCCTCATCACCTCGCCACCATCACCATCCTTTTCACCTCCTTTCCTGAAAACCACCCAAGCCTAGAACCCTGACGCCAGAACCCATCGCCGCCCCTCTCGTCGTCGACTTCGCCAGACCCGACCACCTCCATCACCTTCCCCTTCTCATCAGCAACCCCAGAGCACCCACCACCGCACCCTCTTCTTCTCCTTCTCCTGCTCATCCCCGATCACCTTCAACCCCCTCACCGGCCACGACGCTTCGCTGTCGGCCTTCCCGTCACCTCGCCGCCACTATCTCTTCTGTCCTCGCCTACCCCCAGAACACCAGCAACCCCGTCATCGCCTTCTTCTTCTTCTTTTCTTCTTTCTTTTCTTCTCTTTTTCCGATCGACTTTGCCGGAGTTGCGCACGTCGCCGACGATCCAGACGACCCAGTCATCGTCGTTGTCTAGCCCAGTTACCACGTCACGTAGTTTCTCAGCCAGGTCAAGTCCTGCGTACGTGAATTTTGCATCGTGACGTTATTCGATTTCGGAATGTGATATCCGTATCTCGACGTGAGATTCGATCAGGCAAGTTCTAAATTGCAACATACTACTTTATTTATACTTATATGATTAACTATAGTACATATGTTTTACTATTCAGTAAATATTATCGATTTACAATTTTATATTGTCAGTCTGTATCCGTACTGATAATTGGTTATTTAGTTGCATGCCGGATCATCACAATATTATCATACTACTATATTGGTTCAGTATGTTATCTAGATTGCAATATGCATCGTAATGAACGTAAAATTATTATTACAGATAGATACATATGCATCCTGGCATTAGTTGTGTTTACCGTGGTTCGATATTGGTTACAGTTTTATATTTGGTGTCTATCTTGGTTAATATACATTGCATGACATATTCATGACCCATTACCAGACTTGTTACTTGGATCTTTTACTAATGCCGACAATCCTGATTTATTATCCTGACGGACGTGACTTGTTGTCTACATAGACAAGACCTGTACCTGCTTGATCCTGTGTTGGCATTAGTTTTATATCATCAATACCTGACTTGAACACAAAACCTGGGTGTAAGGGAAAATCAATAATGAAACCCGACTTGTAACTCAACAGTTCGATACTTCCAGATACTGATCAGTCTATACGGGCTTGGCCGGCCCTGGAATGATGCTGCTGATATCATTCGTCTGTACATGTTACCTGTTTTACTGCTTAGCGGCACGTCTCGGATTCAGCCCCGAGAGTCTTGACAGTGGTCCCGGGCACGCACGGGATACTATTGAATTACATCGACGATTCCATTAAATTGATTTCAAAGACTTGTAGAATAGATAACCTAGAAGCACAGACTTTAGGATACATATCACATACCTATACCTTACTGTTTTATACCTGTGTTTATTATTTGCATTCATGTTTAATCATAACATCCTATCCTGGTTATTACTGTTATTGATATTTATGATGCACTGACGTCTGGGTTTTGCATGGCCCAGATACTTGACATAGCATATGAGTATTCGACCGGATCGTCGATCAGTGAGGACCACCTCATTGATATAGCTCTTATGCGGGTTAGTTATTCCTTGGATATTTATTGCTTCCGCTATCTTTTCCAGTTATTGTTCTTATGGATATTGGACATGCGATAGATAAATTTAGTAGTTTACTGTTCTTGGTATCTGCTTGACAGTCGTAATGTGTCTATGGAGGGATTATTCCTAACCAAAGGTAGCATGGTTGGCTCTGTCGCGTGCCGTATTTACGTATTTTAGGAAGCGGGGCATGACAGATTGGTTAATCACTTTATCTAATCAGGATGGATCGCAATGTTTCCTCGAATTCTTATTCAAGAGAACTAGTCAGGATCATATACACTTTATATGTTCGCTAACCATTTAGCTAGGCTAGTGTTGGTACTCCGAGGGAGGTCCCCCATGCTTTCGCACGGACCCAATTAAATAACCCCGTTTCCATAGAGACGTAAGCTCGTTAACACTTTCTAGACACCTAATAGATTAGCTAGTTGTGAAGTGAAAATCTCCCGACGAGTAAAACCTACTCATCAGAGGGAATTGGGACCCAACTATCATTATGTGATAACATTGACGAAAGTCGACCAAAATTACCACACCCCATAAGGTATGCACAAACTTGGTAAGTTTCCCTTATATTTGAAACTCCCTATATGGTTTTTTCCCCCAACGCTTATGACCTTAACGTATGCCAACATATCATAAGTCGTTAGTCAAGTTCAACTTGTCATTGTACTGGATTAATTTAGACTCACCCGTACAAGTCCTTGACGTAGGCCAAAATAACTGTACGACTGTTCTAGATAATCGCATCTCTATGCAATAGACAAGCAATACCTAGCTACCGTATACTATGTCTTGACGTAGGCCAACATACATAGCACGAATACTAGGCGCCACTCATCTGAAATGATGGAGGGCTACGGCTAGTTTTTGGCGAAAAATCTTTAACATAATGAACTTGATATCATTGAAGGAACTCGAGTGGCTTTGAAATCGAATGGTTTAGGCTCCGCTTTTAAAACTAGTAATACAAACTTTTACTTATGAGCGAACTCTCCATGAAGGGATCAAGGCTCTTTCCTCATAGAATGAGGTGCATGATATTCCTAACCGAATACCTCTATGCAAAGCAAAAAAATATGACTATGGTTTTGAAGAAAACTAAGTAGTTCTAAAAATTGGTTCCGACAACATCATATAAGGTTTGTTTTCCTTGTATTAAACATATAATGTAGTCCCATCAAATTAAGTTTCTAAACCATACTAGAAACAACTAAAATAGCATGCTTTTAAATGCCATCTGCATTCGCCACGGGGTCCCGAACTTTCACCGTAAGATTACTTAACTTACGACAGGGCGGGGACAGGGTTAGCGCGGATGCAAAATATATAGAAGTATCTAATATATATAATATATACATCATCACAGGCATGTAAAAACATCACAGGAATGCAGCAAACAATATGGAATAGAGGATAAACTTATAGCCCCACGTTTCATTTGAACTGCAAATAAAACGCGATATTCCCCGGTTGTGTGGATAGCCCATACAACATCGATCCTAACTCCCTACAAGCGCGGCGAGCCACTCATCAATCCTAGAAATAGATATCACGGTTTCAACACCATGAGATGGCTACCCTCTGAATTCTGGAATCCGGTGATTCGTGCGCTCCTCCGCGGGATAATCCTAGCACAGAAAAGAAAAATATATACAAGGGTGACAACGACTGCATCCTGGTCGAGCCCAAATAAAAGAATATACACAATACGGAAACGACGGCCACAAGTTAGAGCTTGTCCCGAACAAATGAATACAACATTGTAAATCAAAACTGTACAAGCAAAAGCACAAGGGGCTATCCGGCTAAACCAACACAGAGATATATACACACAGAACAAGCAATAAAATCAAGTGTGCAACTCCGTCTAATCGAACATATATGAATTAAACGACGTTCAACAACACATATACCAACGTATAAACATAAATGATGTTAAAATTTTGACCGAGAACAGTCTCGAATTGCCCGTATGCACAAACAGTACAAAAAAAATCTGGGGCAAAAAGATGTATACCAAAAATCTAGTTTCTACAATTCCAAGTAACTGACAAAATTTGGGGATAAACAGAGAACATTGGGCCATAAAACTCAGCCAAATCTCGGCGAAAACTTGTCTGTTTCTCAAATTTTGTGCCAAATTTTATTTCTTAAAAAGTAGTCCACTAACATATAAAAAAAAATTAGGTTCCATTTTGAGATGGACAGAAACTTGAAATTCGAAACTAAATACGGGTAAATTTTCGGTCTCGAAACTAAAATATTGTCTAATCTAGTTTTAGTGTTTGGTTTGGCTATGATACCTGGGTTCCCTAGTGCTCACGGCTATAGTGGAAGCGAATTACGAACAAAAATTTCTAGCAAACATGAGAGAACCCTAAATTATAGAATCATTCCATACACTAAACTAGCAACTAACATATAAAGTTTGTAGAAACTACAACCTTTGATGCGTGTACACAAAATCATGGAAGACCCGTCCAAGCTTCTCATAGGCCGTCGGAAAAAAGCTTGAGAGGTGACCGCCATTACCGAAGATGATCCACCCAAGGGAACTGATCCAAGCTCCCGCTTCACCTAGTGAAGCAACTGATGCTCCAAACTTGCTTGGAATGGAGAGTGGGGATGTAGGATTTTCCACTATTATTTTCTCTCAAATACAAAGCTCAAGAGAGCAAATAAAGAAGATGGAGGAGGAGGATGAAGAGGTGGCCATAACAAAAGAGCTAAGGTTGAACCATATTCCTTCGGGTAGATCATTTAGGATTGAGAAGGCTTCCAAACAAGCTTGGTCTAGGACCTCAAGGAGCAAAAGAAGGAAGAGTTTTGAAGAATGAAGGACTTTATCTCATAGGTATAAACCTCCAATCATAGTAGTTTATATCCTATGTTGTTTTTATTGTTTAGGCATAGGGTAGATTTTGGATAGTTGGTTAATGTTGCTTGCTAAAAATTTGAATTTTGTGCATTCCGCCTCTCTACGAACATGGTAGAGTGAGAAGCATCAACTTACATGATATCAGAGTCATTCCCTAATCCTAAACAACAAGTTATGACATTAGAATTTACGGTTTTTCCGGGAATGAAAAACTATCGTAAAAACAGTCCCAAAAATAACATTTTGATATTTGCACTCCTCGCGGGCTCACAATTTAGACTAAGAAGCCACGGGGAGGTGTGTGTCTATCCCGGGGAGTCCTCGGGGATACCCAAAGGTTGGGAACACCCCCCAAGACCACCATGAGGTGGCCTTAGGGAGTGGGGGCCCGAGACCACCCCAAAAGGGTGGTCTCGGGTCTGCCCGCCCCTATGGGCCACCTCGTGGTGGCCCCGGGGATGGTTACCCCCTATGGTTCGATGTTTTTAGTAGTGAACCCCTTATGGTGGTTCGGACGGGTTTTGAGTTCATTTCGATTCCTGGATTGGGTTTAAACGATGGAATTTTTGGGATTCTAGCTCACTAGATTTTCGGCATTGGAAAATTGGAATGTGTATGCTAAAAGTGCGCATAATTCTAACATCATGGTTTCCGTTACTTGCTTTTCTGTGACCGTGAGCATCATAGCACTGTAAAATCTCGCCTAATTGCTATATGTATCAATTAGACGAAATTTCGAACTTGATACTCGCGTTGATGTTGTGTTGGACCGAAATGGATGCTATCGTCATGATGAATAGCGAATGGTTTTTTTTATGTGAGATGAGTTTTTTCCCCTTTCATTCATGTAAATATTTATGATGTAATATTCTTTTATTGGGACACATTCGGGTTGAGGATGTTATCACCGGCTGTATATTATTTCATTTCATGCACCTAGGATAGACCCACTGAGATGTGCACAAACTACCGGATACAAGAATTCAATGGGTGGCCATCTCGAGGAGTCGAGACCCGGGTCACCCAATTCTAGTATTGGCGGGTAGCTTTCCGCACTCGTAGGGGGTCCAGGGATTGGGTTTATGGCTATTCATCACGACTGTGGAATCCATAGTTTTGTTATTGGCTCGATCGAAACACGGAAGTCCTAATATATCCTCCATTTCGTATTTGTATTGCTTATGATGCTGTGATTGTGCATTATCATGCCTGCGATGAATGGTTATATATATTTATATATAATAAATGTTGTATATGCTTTGCATCTGTGCTAGCCCTGCCCATGCATGCCATAAGTTAAGTAACCTTACGATGAAGTCCCTCGGTCCCGTGGCGAATGCGGATGGTATATACGTATATTCTATTTTCATTGTTTCTGGTGTGATAGGAACTAAATGATGGGACAGCTGTTCGCACATGTTTAAGTGCGCATCCAAATCAAATGCGAGCTTGAAGGAGAATAAGTCTAAAGGCGTATGCGTGTGTGAAGATTAATGCATGACACGTGCGCAACATACGTGTGCATCATTGGCGTTCACACTTAGCAGAAATTCCTAAGTGCGAAGTGCACATGCAAAGCACATGCACATACGCTTGCCATATGCATGTGCAAAGCACATGCGCACATGTAAGATGCGCATATGTTTAAACAAGCAATCAGCGGAAGGACATTTGTTGGAGGTGAAATATTCATTAGACAATAATAAAAACATGCAATTAAATAAACATTTTATTCCACGAGGAAAATATCACCAAACACGGGATCTAGACATAAGGATTAGTAAAACAATATACAAAATTGTCTAACTCTCTTAGCCCTCTCCACCATGTCAAAATGAAGATTCTCGCGAAAAGTCGCTCTCCACCTATCAATACTATGCTCGTCGGCAAAAGAAGACATGATAGCCCCCTGAGCCCGTATCCGACTCAACATGTGGACGGACTGGTCCCTTAGAGGTTTCATGATCAGACCTGCCTCCTGAGAGCAGTCGACCTTGTCCTTCATCGTGTCGAGCATCGCTAAAGTCATCTCCTCCGGGTGATGAGGAACGTCGTCGAAAACGGTGAGAAAGATCATGCGAAGCCATATGGAGCCGGCGGGAAGAGGAGATCCCCTCCGGGCCGTAAGCTCGTACATCATCGTGTCACACTGAGCATCCGTGAGACCAGGGTTCACTAAGCATGCAGCAAAACGGGAAATGATTTCTTCAATGGGTACCTCCCATGGCTGTCGAAGAGTATGTGGGTGATTGAAAGCCATGTTCCTTTCTCTGTAGATGTGAAGGAGAAAGGGACACTTCTCTGAGTTATAAGAAGAAGTGTTCAAGTCTTAGCACAAAAAATACTGCATGTCATTAAAATGGGAACAATTCCCAAGCTTTGACCAAAAGAAAGTGCTGAAAAAGAGATTGATGTAGGGTGTTTTTCGTCACCCCATTGAGATGGGAATACACATGCGCTTGTCAGGCGCATTACAGATTCCCCCTGCCTAGGGTAGGCTGGGGTTTATTGATTGTGGGGATCCGAATCTCCGGCAGCCGCGGACTAAGCTGCCGTTAATTACCCCTCGCCTTTGAAGCGAGAGAACCTCCGATTAATGGGTTAAACAGATCATGCGAACTCAATGTGCAGTGTACGTGCGTTGTGTTTTGAAAGGGGTTTTGGATACATCGGGGGCCCCGCAGAGTTTTACAGGGGTTCCGCTACCCGGATAGTGGGCTGGGGGTCAAGGGGGCTAGCAGCCCCCTTACGGGGTGCGGGGCAGCGCCCCGTTAGAAATTTTTTCTAACAGGAACAGTGTCGTGGAGTATGTGTGTGTGTGTATGTATATATATATATATAAAGAAAGGGAAAGGGCATCCAAGGGATGCATGGGAAAAAGCGCCAGCGCTTTGGGTGCTAGCGCTTTGAGCGCTCGGGCGCTAGCGCTTTGGGCGCTCGGCGCACTAGCGCTCTGAGCTCAAGAGCGCTAGCGCCCCACGTGCCAGGCACTCGGGCGCTAGCGCTCTGAGTGCAAGAGCACTAGCGCTTTGAGCACTGGCGCCCCACGTTCCAGGCACGTGGGCGCTAGCGCTCTGAGCGCAAGAGCGCTAGCGCTTTGAGCACTGGCGCCCCACGTTCCAGGCACGTGGGCGCTAGCGCTCTGAGCGCAAGAGCGCTAGCGCTTTGAGCGCTAGCGCCCCACGTGCCAGGCATGTGGGCGCTCGGGCGCTAGCGCTTTGGGCCTCACTTGCTAGGCACGTGGGCGCTCGGGAGGCAAAAGGGACTTGGTCCCTGCAATGGGAGTTGTACTCCCAGAAAGGATCACTTATTATTTTGTATATATGTATATATATGAGGAGTTAGACTCCTATGATAATTTGAAGCTGATGAAGGGGCTTCTCCCCTTGAGCCCTGGATCTTCCCCAAAGTGGGGTTTCTAGAGATGGGTCTCCTTCTTCTTCCTGTCGTTTGGCCGGATCTCGGAGAAAGGGGGTGAGATTTAAAAATCTCCCATTTTTGAGATCTGATGGGAGATCTGAGCTCCCCTTTGTCGGTTTTATGGTGAAAAACTATTTAGTTTTGGGAAAGGAAGAGTAAAACTCTTGATTTAATTCAAAAGAAAGAAGAAGGTTTAGAAACTTCAGAAAGGGGAAAGAGGCACAAACCCTAGATTTTGAGGGGAATGAAAAGTGTCTTAAATATTTTCATCATGTTGCCTCTTATAGGCTTACACATTTACATATAGCCCCTTGGGCTTTACGAAATGGCATTTTGCCCATCCCATGGCTCATGTGCTATTTCTTTTTGCACATAAGCCATGGGCTTACAAAAATTTGGCTTTATGCCTATTTTGTTTACATTCATGCATAAACAATTACATAAAAATTATTTATTACATGACTTTTTATTTTGGCATGGAGGAGGGCCGGCCGCTTTATGTTCGGACTCGACCTGGGCATGGGCCTACTCGATCTGGGCTTGGGCCCACTTGGCTTGGGGTTGACCTTGACTTTGACTTGGTCAACCGGGGTGCAATTTTCAACTTCAACAAAGTGCCCCCCATCAATAAATGCACACCGCATATGTGAGCCATGTGCATGAAATTGATGGATCTTCTTTCACGTGGAGGCGGCTTGCCTTGGTTCCCACTTTTTGGGATGCACTGCCCTTTTTACGACATGGACGGTCGACGCTTGTCGCGTCTCCGAGACGGAGTGTCCATGGTATACGTTTCCCCGGCACGGAGTGATTTGGTTCCCTCTTTGTAGGAAGCCTGCACTGCTCTTTTTGCGACATGGACGGTCGACGCTCTGATTCGGAGCGATTTGGTTCCCGATTTGTGGGAAGCCCGCACTGCCCTTTTTACGACATGGACGGTCGACGCTCTGATCCGGAGCGATTTGGTTCCCGATTTGTGGGAAGCCTGCACTGCCCTTTTTACGACATGGACGGTCGACGCTCTGATCCAGAGCGATTTGGTTCTCGATTTTGGGAAGCCTGCACTGCCCTTTTTGCGACATGGACGGTCGACGCTTGACGTGTTTCCGAGACGGAGTGTCCGTGGTAGACTTTTCTCTGGCCCGGAGTGATCTGGTTCCTGCTTTGTAGGAAGCCTGCACTGCCCTTTTTGCGACATGGATGGTCGACGCTTGACGCGTTTCCGAGACGGAGTGTCCGTGGTAGACTTTTCCCTGACCCGGAGTGATCTGGTTCCTGCTTTGTAGGAAGCCTGCACTGGCCTTTTTGCGACATGGACGGTCGACGCTTGACGCGTTTTCGAGACGGAGTGTCCGTGGTAGACTTTTCCCTGGCCCAGAGTGATCTGGTTCCTGCTTTGTAGGAAGCCTGCACTACCCTTTTTGCGACATGGATGGTCAACGCTCTGATCCGGAGCGATTTGGTTCCCGATTTGTGGGAAGTCTGCACTGCCCTTTTTGCGACATGGACGGTTGACGCTATGATTCGGAGCGATTTGGTTCCCGATTTGTGGGAAGCCTGCACTGTCCTTTTTGCGACATGGACGGTCGACTCTCTGATCCGGAGCGATTTGGTTCCCGATTTGTGGGAAGCCTGCACTGCCCTTTTTGCGACATGGACGGTCGACGCTTGACGCGTTTTCGAGACGGAGTGTCCGTGGTAGACTTTTCCCTGGCCCGGAGTGATCTGGGTCCTGCTTTGTAGGAAGCCCGCACTGCCCTTTTTGTGACATGGACGGTCGACGCTTGACGCGTTTCCGAGACGGAGTGTCCGTGGTAGACTTTTCCCTGGCCCGGAGTGATCTGGTTCCTGCTTTGTAGGAAGCATGCACTGCCCTTTTTGCGACATGGACGGTCGACGCTCTGATCCGGAGCGATTTGGTTCCCGATTTGTGGGAAGCCTGCACTGCCCTTTTTACGACATGGACGGTCGACGCTCTGATTCGGAGAGATTTGGTTCCCGATTTGTGGGAAGCGTGCACTGCCCTTTTTGCGACATGGACGGTCGACGCTCTATTTGACTTGCTCTGCTTCCTGCAGTGTCAGGGGTGAACTTAACTTGCTCCGCTTCTTGCGGTGTCGAGATTGGATTCTGACTTGCTCCGCTTTCTGCGGTGTCAGAGTTGAAGTTGACTTGTTTTGGGTTGACATCAATATCGCTACACTGGGATATGGTACCAGGAGCGAATCATCATCTGTCTTTGAGAGGATTTTAGGATTTTGGTTTTTTTTGGGCATCTGCATTGCTGCACTGGAATCATGCCAGGAGAAACTCATCATCTGCCCCGGGAGGATTTGGGAATTGGTTTTTGCTTGGCATCAGTATCGCTACACTGGAATATGGTACCAGGAGCGAATCATCATTTGCGCTTGCTTATCAGGAAGCGATGGCTTAGGAGACAGGTTTTAGGTCCTTATCACCTAAGACTTTTCAATTTTGTGAGCCGTAAGGGTTTCACAAAGCATTTTCTCCCTACGGGTCGTAAGGATCCCGTAGGTGTATTTTCTCCTTAGGAGTCGTGGGGACTCCTAAGCGTGTTGTTCCTTTGTGAGTCATAAGGATCTCACGCGGGAATTTTCTCCTCACAAAGTAGAGAGGACCTTGCGAATGCATTTCATCTCCTTTTTTTTTTACGAGTTTGCATCCTTTTGGGTTTTCACGAACTCGCCGGCAGTCCTGCTGTTTTTACTCACGGAGCCCTTTCGGGTTTTCATCCGTGCCCATTTTGCTTGTGGACATACCCTTTTTTTGGTGGGACTTTGAATCTGGTCTCACCGGTAGGACTTGGGAGAGATTGGGATTGTTTTACGCCCATGGATTGTATACGGTTTTGCAGGATGTATGATCCAGACCGTAGGGCTGGAAAAATTTTGGGACTTTGTTGGCGTCTGCATCGCTGCACTGGAATATGGTACCAGGAGCGACTCATCATTCATCGTTGGGGTATGGGATTTGGAATTTGGTTGGCGTCTGCATCGCTGCACTGGGACATGGTACCAGGAGCGACTCATCATTCGCCGCTTGGGAATTTAAGTTTTGGACGGCGTCTGCATCGCTGCACTGGAATATGGTACCAGGAGTGACTCATCATTCGCCGTTGGGACAACCAGGGATTTGAAAATTTGGATTTGGTTGGCGTCTGCATCGCTGCACTAGAATATGGCACCAGGAGCGACTCATCATTCGCCACTTAGGGATTTGGATTTCGGCCGGCGTCTGCATCGCTGCACTGGAATATGGTACCAGGAGCGACTCATCATTCGCCATTGCCTATTGGGAAGCGATGGCTTAGGAGACGGGTTTAGATCCCTATCACCTAAGACTTTTCAATTTTATGGGCCGTGAGGGTCCTATAAAAATATTTTCTCCGTGCGAGTCGTAAGGATCTCGCAGGTGTATTTTCTCCTTAGGAGTCGTGAGGACTCCTAAGTGTGTTTTTCCTTTGTGAGTCGTAAGGATCCCACGAAGGTTTGTTCTCCTCATGTATCGTGAGGATACATGAGTGGGTCTTCCCAATGGACCATAATTCCAAGGGTGGAGACCAGCCGTTGGACTGGTGATTGCAGTGGGGCATGAGTGTGATAAGAATTATTTGAGCCCGTGGATTGTGTACGGTAGTCAATTTAGGGACTGGCCGTAGGGCTGGGAGAATTTTAGGAAATCGGATTTTGGTTGGCGTCTGCATCGCTGCGCTGGAATATGGTACCAGGAGCGACTCATCATTCACCGTTTTTGTTGTTTTTTTTACCGCGATTGCTTTATCATTTCATCTTTTCTTATCGCGAAGGTCGCGGCTGCCCTATCATTTCGGCTATTTATTCGCAGCTGCCCTATCATTTCGGCTTTATTTTTCATCTTTATTTTACTCGCTGATTTTTATTGCGAGTTGCCCCATCATTTCGGCTTTTCTTTTTATTTATTTATTTACACATTCCTTTTTTTTATTTACACATTTTTTTACATTCCCAGTTTAGCGACTTAGAGGTCGTCTGTTCCCAGTTTAATGACGTGGTGGTCGATTGTTCCCAGTTTAATGACGTGGTGGTCGACTGTTTCCAGTTTAACGACGTGGTGGTCACCTTTGCTTATCCCAGCTCCTTGGATTTTGATCTTAGCGGAGCTGTGTTGATGATCGTAGCTCTGTGGCTTGCCGATACATCCGAGGACTGTGAGGTTTTTCCAAGCTTGTATTGGTCCTCTGCCTAATATTTAAAAACACAGCAGTCTTCAATGGCATGACTCACCACCCTATGGTATGGGCAGTATACGGGATTGCCGGTCATATTCATTTCATGTGGCCTCTTCGGAATAGGCAATTGCAGACCGTTGTTCAAGGCTTCCTCGAATATATTGCGGACCTCATCCCTCCTAAAGGAGTACACCTTCTTCTTTCTCTCCATTAGAGTAGGTGTCCTTACTGATGCTGGTCTTTGAGGCCGATCAGTCTTTAGTTCGCCCTTTTCAGATAATGGCACATGTCTGGGAGGATTAGGTTCCCGAAAGGCTTCGGTCTCCATTTGTATGAAATCGGCGGTCGTAGCTTGACTGTTTGCTAGCACGCCTTTAGACAGTTTTATCTCTCCCGTCTTGTATTGCCTTTCGACCCAATGTTTGAAGACGAAGCAGTCCTCAATGACATGACCTATCACCCTATGATAGGGGCAATATTTTGGGTCGTCGGTCATATTCGCTTCTTGCGGTCTCTTTGATTCTGGCAGTTGTAGACCGTTTCTTAGGGCGTCCCTGAATATTTTGTGGACTTTTTCCCTTTTGAAGGAATAGACTTTTTCCAGTTTCTCTTTCAGAGGCGATTCCCCTCTGGCGTATGTATCGGAGGGATTAGAGGCTGATCGCGGCCGTTTTTCGCGAAGGCGCTCCTTTCTTAGGTTGAAAGGGGTATCAGTTGGCTGCCTCCGGGTATCAATCCCTGGCTCATGAACCAAAATTTGATTCTGCTGTAATTGCAATCGGGCGACCTGGGTCGCGAGATCTGCCGCGACGATTACCAATTCGTCGACCTTGGACTGTACCTTAGCTAACTTCTCATCCCTGACCTGAAGCTGCCTCTGTAGCCATCGGAATAATGCTCTTTCTGTAGTTCCGGATATGACAACCGGGTCATCCGTATCGCCTGAGCTCAATTCCGCAGGAACCCCGGGCTCCTTTGGCTTATCGGCCTGAGCGAGCTCCTCATTATTCAGACCGAGCCGATGCTGGGTAGCGTCCACCGTATCATCACCCTGGCTGTGAAGCATAGGAGGGTTCGTTTCTTCATGTCCGACCATGTAGACAGTGTGGACCACATACCCAGCCATCTCTTTATCTTTGGCGGCTGATTCGTGGAGCGGTCCGGGCTTTGAAAATTCATAAATTTTAACATGGCCAGAGCCCTAGCCTTTTTGTTGGCTCTGTATCTGAGCCGCTTCTACCTCAGCTTCTCTGCCTTGAGCGCTTGGTAGGCTTCTACTCTTCAGGAAACCGCCATAGGCTGAGTAATGGGGAGGCTTGAGAAGACACCCAATCGTGCAGTTGTCAGAGGCGCCGCTGGAACTTGCCCGAGATGCCTTGTTGCTTTGCTGGTGTTGATGGCCTTGCCCCCAGTTGGGGCCAAGGAAAGTCGTTCAAACACCGACTTGCGTTTGATTTGGGGCGTCTTTGAGACCACCACATTTGGCCTCTTGCCTTTCGAGACCGACTTGTCTGTCACCGGGCCTTGAGGTGCAGGGATGGCATTAGCCGAGACAAATAGAATAGACCCAAATTGTAGCAGCGGTTCTTCCCACTGTCGTCCGAGACTTGCCGGGAGGACCGTCCTGGAGTCCATCTTCATCGTGTATGAGATGGGAGCTGAGTTCATCTTTGGAGACATTGTTGGAAAGTGATTGCTTGAAAACCTGCATGAAAGAGCATTATTTTAGTATAAATATAGATATGTATATTGATTGAGTTCACATGAACGTTTAACCCGAAATATGGGAGGGGAGATTGGTCCCACCAGGAGTTCTAGAATCTGTAGGGTGTTTTTCGTCACCCCAATGAGATGGGAATACGCACACGCTTGTCAGGCGCATTACCGATTCCCCCTGCCCAGGGTAGGCTGGGGTTTATTGATTGTGGGGATCCGAATCTCCGGCAGCCGCGGACTAAGCTGCCGTTAATTACCCCTCGTCTTTGAAGCGAGAGAACCTCCGATTACCGGGTCAAACAGGTCATGCGAACTCAATGTGTAGTGTACGTGCATTGTGTTTTGAAAGGGGTTTTGGGTATATCGGGGGCCCCGCAGAGTTTTACGGGGGTTCTGCTACCCGGATAGTAGGCTGGGGATCAAGGGGGCTAGCAGCCCCCTTGCGCGGTGCGAGGCAGCGCCCCGTTAGAAATTTTTTCTAACAGGGACAGTGTCGTGGAGTATGTGTGTGTGTGTATGTATATATATATATATATATATATATAAAGAAAGGGAAAGGGCATCCAAGGGATGCGTGGGAAAAAGCGCCAGCGCTTTGGGTGCTAACGCTTTGAGCGCTCGGGCGTTAGCGCCCCACGTGCCAGGCACGTGGGCGTCGGGCGCCAGCGCTTTGGGCGCCAGAGCGCTCGCGCCTCACGTGCCAGGCACATGGGCGCTCGGGCGCTAGCGCTTTGGGCTCTAGCGCTCTGCGCGCAAGAGCGCTGGCGTGCCAGGCGCTCTGAGCACAAGAGCGCTGGAGCTTTGAGCGCTGGCGTCCCACATGCCAGGCACGTGGGCGCTCGGGCGCTAGCGCTTTGGGCGCTAGCGCTTTGAGCGCAAGGGCACTAGCGCTCTGCTAGCGCTTTGAGCGCTAGCGCCCCATGTGCCAGGCACGTGGGCGCTCGGGCGCTAGCGCTCTGAGTACAAGAGCGCTAGCGCCCCACGTGCCAGGCACGTGGGCGCTCGGGCGCTAGCGCCTCACGTGCCAGGCACGTGGGTGCTCGGGAGGCAAAAGGGACTTGGTCCCTGCAATGGGAGTTGTACTCCCAGAAAGGATCACTTATTATTTTTTTTTTGTGTGTGTGTGTGTGTGTGAGGAGTTAGACTCCTAGGATAATTTGAAGCTGATGAAGGGGCTTCTCCTCTTGAGCCCTGGATCTTCCCCAAAGTGGGGTTTCTAGAGATGGGTCTCCTTCTTCTTCCTGTCGTTTGACCGGATCTTGGAGAAAGGGGGTGAGATTTAAAAATCTCCCCTTTTTGAGATCTGATGGGAGATCTGAGCTCCCCTTTGTGGGTATTATGGTGAAAAACTATTTAGTTTTGGGAAAGTAAGAGTAAAACTCTTGATTTAATTCAAAAGAAAGAAGAAGGTTTAGCACCTTCAGAAAGGGGAAAGAGGCACAAACCCTAAATTTTGAGGGGAATGAAAAGTGTCTTAGATATTTTCATCATGTTGCCTCTTATAGGCTTACACATTTACATATAGCCCCTTGGGCTTTACAAAATGGCATTTTGCCCATCCCATGGCTCATGTGCTATTTATTTTTGCACATAAGCCACGGGCTTACAAAAATTTGGCTTTATGCCTATTTTGTTTACATTCATGCATAAACAATTACATAAAAATTATTTATTACATGACTTTTTATTTTGGCATGGAGGAGGGCCGGCCGTTTCATGTTCGGACTCGACCTGGGCATGGGCCCACTCGATCTGGGCTTGGGCTCACTTGGCTTGGGGTTGACCTTGACTTTGACTTGGTCAACCAGGGTGCAATTTTCGACTTCAACAATTGACAACACTGAAAATCACGGGTTATTGGTTCACGCTGTTAGTTATATGTATACCCTAGAGGCCATTACTGTACATGCGATGTATATTGTAGTGGATACTTGGACATATATAGGGAGGACTTTCTTGCTCGACATGATAGTATGCTATCTGGTTGCACTTTATCTTAACATGTACACTTATTGTCTCTCTATTACATGTTGATAAAGCCCTTAGGATGAGTACTTGACTACCAGGATTATGATGCAGATCATACTAGTGGGGCAGTGGTAGTCGAGAAGTACATCCTTTAATTGTTCCTAGTCGTGGGAGTATCAAGACAGGGTATCGATACTCCAGAGTAGACTAGCGTATACGCTTCTTGACCCATATGATGGGCGATGGATGATCCCACATCCATTGGTGTTTGACATCAGAGAAGGTATACGGGTGCTCAGTGGAGACTGGGTATACTGAACGGACTCGCCGAGAACTCCTAGATGGTATTATACCTATCGTCAGATAGCAGTTCTCTGGTGACACTGGTACAGGTTAGTCTGTCGACCCGAGATCGTCATAGAGTCTTGTGTGGTTCCCACTGTACTTTGATTTCCATCTTACCACATTCAAGAGATCATGCAAAACGGTGGTTTTTGGGTACAGTCCCGAGTACATGGAGGCAATGAGCGATAGGAGGAGATTCGTCTCTCCCAGTATTGGGGGTTGATGTTGCGCTATGCTCGATTGGCCATAACAGGAAATCTCTGGCCAGCGTTGCTGAGATTTACTGGTAAGTGTTATCAGTAGTTTCTCGAACCGTTATGGGCCATGCATCGGCATGACTTATCAAGCTATTGGGGTCTGACGTTATACCACCCCCAGGCTGTGATATGCGACATATCTGACGAAGAGACCGGACTGTACGGTAGTGTTACTTGATGGATTCGCAGGAGTATGAGCAGGCTTGCTTGTTGATCTTCTGATCGCTCAATACCCGGGTGGCCGTTACGTTTAGCAGACCACTTGCGGCTTATGGGTGACTGATATGATCACCACCTACTGCCGGCGTATTGACGAGTCTTTAGAGTCCTACACAGAGGTTTCCTGGCTCAAGCGAAACGAAGTAGGAGCACATATGTGATATGTGCGGGACCGAGATTAATACATGTATGTGATACCGTATTCTATTCTCGCGATATGTGATATCGGTCGGTTATATGTGATATAACCGGGCTGTCGAATCAAGTGTTGATTCGACAAGTTGATACATTAGATATTAGTCGGTTGTATGTGATATAGCCGGATTATTAAATCAAGTGTTGATTTAATAATTTAATGTATAATTATATATTTGATATATTATCTTACATTAACTAATATTAGCTCACTTAAGATTTCTTTTTCTCACTTGTGTACACTTAGTATATATATGTGATATATATTAATGTACATTATTTTGTGTCATGCTTGATGCCACATGCAACATGGGTGTATGGGACTCACACCATGCATATAATAATGTGAGGTTTTGTTTATTTAAAGTAAATCAAATTAGTTGGAAATTGTCACATGGTTGAAGCTTGTGGAACCATTGACCAAGTCCACTCATTTTGTTTTACTTGAAGATATTTATTAACCCAACCATATTGTTTACCCATGGTTTAGTCTCTACATGAGTTAGTATATGATACTAACTCACCCATGGTTGATATTCTTACTCATTATTCCATTCACACTTCATCTTCTTCCTCATCTCGAAAAGCTTTCTAGCTTCATGAGAGGTGAAGAAAAATAGTGAGAAAATAATTTCTAAAGTGAGCAAAATTCCTACTTCATCAACCTCTTCTCTACTAGCCATTTAGATTGGGTTGTTTCTTCACTAGTTCATCACTTAGTGAGAGATAGCTTGAGTTAGTGTCTCCTCGACGTAGATCATCTTCGGTCTCGAAGACTTCAAGCAAGCTTGTTCATTTCACCTTGTGGAGCCTCATTAGAGTCCGGGAGATCACTACTTGGAGCGAAGGGACTACTACACGGAGCTATTGAAGTGAAGGACCGGTCTACAAAGGTTGTATTCCTTGTTCACTTAGATGTAAAGATATTTACATGCATGTTCGTCTAATTCTCTAGTTTAGATTCTAGCGTTAGGGTTCTTTAGTGCGCCGAATTTTTAAAAAACGGCATGGTCGATGCCTCCCGAAACCCAGCGGCTGCCTAGGGAACTCAGCGCACGCATCATAATAAGTGCGCACTTGATGACACATGAGCAACATATGTGCACATCAGTCATACTCGCATTTGACAAAAGTCATTAAGTGCGATGTGCATGTGCAAAACACGTGCACACGTGCTAGCCACAGGCACGCGCAAAGCAAATGCGCATATGACAAGTGCGCGTATGTTGGCCATATGCACGTGCAATGCACGTGAGCATTGCACGCTTAATAAAAAAATATCCCAATATTAACAAGTTGGGATCAAAGATCCAACAGTGCAAATGCATGCGCATTTCCCGAAACAGACGCTTATTAGAAAAGTGATAAATCTCGATTAATAAGCAATCAAATTCTTAATTAATAGGAAAATATTTTGTTAGTTAAATAGCTTAACAAATAGATCTCAGTATCAAAAATCCAACGGTGCGCATGTCACCTTCGATTGATATGAATCAATTAAATCTTTTAAGTCAATCTAAAATCAGATTGAAATCAAAATAATTCAAACAAACCCTAATTTCTTATCTACTATAAATAGGAGCCTCATATGAAGAAATTAGAGTCTAGAAACCCCCCATAAGTTTTGGAAAAATTCTAAGTCTTCTCCTTCGTTCGCGAACAAGTGCGCAAGATAGAAATAAAGAGAAATAATTCTCTTTTCCTCCATAAAAAAAGATTTTTCTTTTAGACAGAAGCCTTTCCTTCTTTTTCGAATCCATTGATTCGCTGTTAAAAGATCAAATGATCTCAGGGTTCGTCCTTCGTTCATAAACTTTATACTTTTGCGAGAGATCGATCCTAAGATCTAAGAAAATAAGATGCGCACCATAAAACGCATGCATATGACTTGAAAATAGATAAAAATCGAAACTTTTGCTTCTTGGAAAAATAAAAGAAGAAGGAAAGAACATAAAACAGAAGCCATTGTTTCTTGGTGAAAGCTTCTGCTTTTTTATGGAAATAAGTGCTCACCCAAACTAGTGTGCACTTAATAAAAAAATGCTGTCATTGAGAAAATAATGCCCTGGAGATGTGTGCATCACGTGATACCTGTTCAGTTGATAAAACTGCACATTTAATATGACATTTTTCCTACTATTTCTATATAATGAAAGGTGTTTATTATAATATATGATACATATGAGGGTTTATCTGTAAAAATACTATTTTCATGTGTTTATATATTATAATTAACATTTGGTAGGAAAAAGTAAGCATATAATATCCATGTAATATTTGGCCCATTTAAATATGCTTACCATATTAATACCTTTGACCAATTCTTAATGGTTAAGTTAAATATCTCAATAAAAACAAACTAATATTATTTGTTGAGTTATTGTGCAGAATTTGCAGGGCTGAAATCAAGGAAATCAAAGTTGGTAAAACAAACCTGCCTAATTAAGAAAGTAAACTAGAGAAATCAATTCTGGCAGTGACGTAGAAAAGATTTTCAGTTTCCAGATATTCAAAAGATCACCATATATCACCAGAAGAGCCCACAAGAAGAATGATCCCAAGATCACACTATTTGGCCACAGAACCGCGTCCAAACCCACCTATTGGCCGTGGTTCCGCCGCGGTTTTGACGACTTGGGAGTTGGGATTTTTTTTGTTAGAATCTTAACCTCTGGTTTCCAATTTAGGAAGCTAGGGTTCTGGCTCTGGGACTATAAATAAAGACCGAGAGCCTCTTGGAAAAATCATCAAGCTGAAGAGATCATGAAGTCCAAGACGGCTCACGCATCCAGGCTGATCAGCAACGGTTCATCTACCTCTTTAGAAGAGATCGAGAATCAAACTAGCATTTTGTAATCATTTTCTAAGGGAACAAAGTGTAATTGATCTTGTTGATTAATAAAGGTAGTTGTTTTCTTATTTTAATTCTTTGTAGTTTTTCATTATGTTTTCCCTCTCTATCTTTTCTTATCCTAACATACGCGAGTAATTCTTCGCTTGTTAGGGTTCATGGGATTAGGGTAGGATAATCGATGATGAAGTTCCTTAAACTCTTTTTAAGTCCTATAAAGTTTATAAACTCTATCAAAAGAATAGTTAACATTCTAATTGGGCGCGCTATTAATTCATTGATAATCGCGACCACGATTAGAGATTAGATTAACAATTGTTTTGGTAAGGGCTAAATATGAACGGAGTTCCATGTCGAGATAGGGGTTAAGAGTGGGAACCCTTTTCCCTCCAGAAACCCTAATCTACATGCATCACCGTCGTTCTAGTTTTAAATCTATTAAAGGATAAAAAGAGTAATCTTTAATTAATCATCCATAACTACTAAATCCGAATGAACCCTACAAGCCCCCTTTTAATATTAAACTTACATCCGTAGTTAATCTAGATTTATATTTTGCATTCTTGTTTAACGTAGATCTAGATCCTACAACCATTCTTCACCATTCTTTATTCTCCCTCCTCTCCTAATCAACACGCCTAAAGTAAGATTAAAAGGTTCCACGTTTCCCAGAGGACGACCCGTACTCATCTCGGTCTAGCTACACGCGACACCGTTCTGATTGCGGTTATTCTACACACACTCTTTCAAACCAATCAAATGGCGCCGTTGCTGGGGATACGTGCGTAATTTATTTTTCTTACTATTTGTGTTGAATTCTTATACGATCTATATCATAATTAAAACCAAACTGCAAATTATATATTTAACGATTGTCGTGTGAATTTTGCAAGGGGATCTGGAGTCACAGAATTGAGGAAACAGAAAGACAGAGACATTCATCAAGATCCAGAAGAGTGCAGGAGGCCACATAGAAAAATTCATTACCTAATCCCTCTACTCCGCGGCGGAAGCGAGGTGAAAGGAGCCTTTTGGCGGCGGAAGCGCGGCGGGAGAGGGTAATTAGGGTTCCAAAATTCTCTGGTATCTTTTATATATCTTTCTCTTTCCTCTGGAATCCAATAAAATACCTTTTCTGCAGGATTCTTTGCAAAATATCGCCGCTCAAAAATCTTTTTGCAAAGTTTTGTAATTGGTTTGTTAATTCATATTT
This sequence comes from Agapanthus africanus, assembly GCA_030015575.1. NCBI lineage: Eukaryota > Viridiplantae > Streptophyta > Magnoliopsida > Asparagales > Amaryllidaceae > Agapanthus > Agapanthus africanus. The sequence continues at coordinate 385,533,210 of JASDDO010000019.1, read as the reverse complement.
TTAATATGGATTTTTAAGGGGCAAGACCAAAATCCAGATTAGGTGGGGATTTCATCACCCTTCCTAAGCCCCACAAATCACAAGCCAAGCATCTGCATCAACCCTACATTAATTTAAAAAATATCTAGACAAGACTCTAAGGACTGTCGCGCTCAATAAGGACAGAGGAAGGTCGTGGGTAATCTATCGCTTATCCGCATTATTTTTGTGGTGTCTAGGCAAGTATGTCTAAGGCAAGTGGTTACTTAATTAGGCCCACTACTTACGTAGTGGATACCTTCCACTTACCTGGCACTTACCTGGCCACAAGAGTAGTAAAGAGGTGGTAGAGGATTGATCCTGCGGCTTGTCCTTTGGAAGTCTAGGAGCGGTCTAGAGACTTGACCTAGGTAACCTTAGTTCTAGGTTTGTTTGTGCATTTTTGTGTGATTTGTCTTGTGTCCCACTTTTTCAAAACAGACCAATTTTAAATCACATACAAGCTGCCACTTGCGCTAAACCCGCTTAGTGCATGCTTGGCTGGACACGGGATTCTAGTGCCCGTCTTGTCCGCGTTCCTGCTATCGACTCCGAAGTCGGTACTTCTTCATCTTCTTTTCCCCCACCACACACCACATCAACCGAGATGGACGGTACTCCATCAAGTTATAACACCACGCTGCCACCGCCCGTAGGTAAGCAGAATCCACCGCGCATCTCTCTCCAAGAAAGATGTTATCCTATCCGTGGTCCACTTCCCACCTGTTTATCCATTCCACCAGACAACGGGGATAATTTTGAAATTAAACCCCACTACATCAATCTGTTGCCCAAATTTCACGGGCTTGAGTCTGAAGACATGTACGTTTTCATCACTAAATTCGAAAACGTATGCGCAATGATGGGTACTTCACAACTGACTGTGGATGCTATGCGCTTGCGTCTTCTCCCATTCACTTTGTGCGACTTGGCAGAAAAATGGCTTTATAATACTGCCGCACACTCTATCACTAATTGGGATGAATTTGTAATAGCATTTCTTAAGAAGTTTTACCCAAACCATAAGACCGCCCGTGTTTGGAGCGAGATCAACCAGTTTACCCAGCTTCCCAATGAACCATTTTGGAAGTGCTTTGAACGTTTAAAGGATCTGCTTGTCCAATGTCCTCATCATGGAATCAATAGATGGGATTTATGCCGAATTATATATGAGGGCATTAATCCAAAGACAAAGCAGATGCTTGAAACAAATTGTCAACGCAATTTCATGTCTAAAGATGATGGTGAAGCTTGGAAATACCTGGAAGATCTCGCTGAAAACACTTTGCAGTGGGAAAGCGTAAGACCGCCTTCATCTAGGGGAGGTATTCATCAGCTCGATATTTCCATCGCAGTAAAAGCCGAAATGGCAGCGATGCAGAAGAAACTCGACGCTATTGAGAACAAATTTTCATTAGCCTCCCTAAATCAGGTAACGCTTCCCAAGACCGTGAGTGGTTGCTGTTCAGATTCTTCACACTTGACGGAAGAATGTCCTATGAATGCACCGTTTCAAGGTCATGAGCAAACTAATGCTGCTTTTCAGCAGCGACCTAGAAACGATCCTTATTCTTCCACGTACAATCAAGGATGGAGGAATCATCCTAACTTTTCTTGGAACCAAACCAACCCCAAAATCAAAACCAGTTCCAAAGCAATTATCAAAGACCTCCTCCACAGCAACCACAACCACAAAGTCAGCACCCTTTTCAGTCACAAAATTTTCAAAATCCGGCCAACACTTCTGCATCGTAATTGGCCGGTACTGATAACTCTTCACTTGCACAAACTTTGGATTTGTTTATGAAACATACCATTCAAATGTCGGCAGATATGAAGTCTTCTATTGATACCATAAAGAAAGACTCCGCCTCCCACGGTGAGAGCATTAAATCAATAGAAGCCCAAATTGCACAGTTGAATGCCGCGATGAGTGCGAGAGAAAAAGGGAAACTTCCATCTCAACCTATACCTAATCCTGGCCACTCACAAAGTTATAATGTGAGTGCCGTCACAACGTTGAGATCAGGAAAAGTGCTGGATAACCGAGTGGGTGAACAAGTTGATGATGTTAGTGATACCCTGGCTTCTACTTCTTCCCCTAATTCGTCTAGTCTCCCACCTACTTCCGAGCCTATTCTCCGTTTTCCCCAAGGCTCGAACACTTCGCCCACTTCCTCGAATCTACCTAAAATGATCCCCACTCCAATTCTGGGATCCATTCCATCCCCACAATCCTCTCTAATGTTGGACCCAACCATTATTGATAAAGCACCTTATCCAAACAGGTTAAGGGGCCTCAGACCATGTCCGCAAATGGAGAAGATCACTGAAATCTTTAAGCAAGTTAACATCAATATCCCTCTCCTAGAGGCTATACAACAAGTCCCGGCTTATGAGAAAATTCTCAAGGACTTGTGCACTAGGAAGAGGAAGACTCAAGTGCCAAAAAGGTGTTCATGTCAAAGACTGTAGACACAGCTTTCCCCCCACAATTACCTAGGAAACGTAAGGATCCTGGCCATCCTACTATTTCTATTTCTATTGGGGATAAACACATTAACCGTGCTCTACTTGACCTTGGTGCAAGTGTTAACCTGCTTCCTTACTCGATTTATGAGCAGTTAGGGATTAGAGAGTTGAAACCAGCGCATTGCACTCTTCGGATGGCCGATCGATCTATCACCCAACCTAGGGGTGAGCTAGAGGATGTGTTAATCAAAGTCGGGGAATTTGTATTCCTTGTGGACTTTATTGTACTCGATACACAGCCTGTAGCGAACCCACGGAATCAAATTCTGGTGATCTTTGGTCGACCCTTTTTGGCCACTTCCAATGCTATAATCAACTGTCGTAATGGCTTCATGACCCTATCCTTCGGAAAGATGTCAATAGAGCTTAACATATACAAGTTGGGAAGTGTACCCTCTGAACCCATTGCTCATGCATGTTCTGTCGTATTAATGGATGTCGACAGCAGCGAATTTGATCAGCCTCATGATAATGATCTCGACTCTTTTCATATGTTGTTGTTTGACCCAACTGTTTACCCCCAATCAGAGCAAAGCTCTGTTCAAATTTCAAGACGGGAAATGAAGCAACGCTTCTGATTCCCCCAGTCAGAGCAAAGCTCTACTTTGAAAATTTAAATTTTAATAAATAAAGCAACGCTTCAGATCCCCTGCGCTACGCGCAGAGCGCCACGTGTCAAAATCAGGCACGCCAGCGCAGGGAGCGCAGCGCCCAAAGCAGCACGCCCAATCAGAGCAAGGCTCTATTTAAAACAAAAATTAAAGGAAATAACGCTTCAGTTGCGCAAGCGCTGCGCTACGCGACACGTGTCAGCGCAGTGGCGCAAGCGCAGTTGCGCAAGCGCTGCGCTACGCGACACGTGTCAGCGCAAACACAGTTGCGCAAGCGCAGTGGCACAAGCGCTGCGCTGCGCGACACGTGTCAGCGCAAGCGCAATTACGCTGCGCGACACGTGGCAGTGCAGTTGTGCTCGCGCAGGTGCGCTGCGCTCTGCGCTGCGTGACACGTGTCACGCGCTGGGGCGTTTGCGCCAAACAGAATTAAAATTCTAGTAAGATCCTTCTGTTCTTGTTAAAACAAGAAGATTGTCTTCTGTAAAATAGAAGCCCTTGGATCAAAGATCCAACGGTTGGGAAAATTCCCTAAATCACTCTGAGAAGGATCTCTTTAACAAACTTAACAAATCTATGGGCACTATATAAAGACCCCTAGACCCTAACTCAAATCATCAACATTGTGAGAGATTAAGAAGCTCAAAACAAAGAGAACTCTGAAGAAAGTTCAAGAAAAAGGTAAAAACCTTCATAAAATAGAAGAATTTCTTCTAATAGATCATTGATCTAAGAACAAGATCAATGATCTTCAAATAATAATAAGTGCCTTGCACTTTTTATGAACCACTGGTTCTCTGAAAATAAGAAAAAACAAGAAAAACTTGTTTTCTCTGATTTAAATTGGATCAAGAAATTAAATAGTGCCCTGCACTTATAAAATTTGCACTGTTGCGCTCTTGGGTTGGCGCAAGCCACCAGAGAGCGCCACGTGTCAGCACCTAAACCACTTGCGTTATGCGCTTTGAAGATAGAGCCTTGCTCTCTAAAATTGGCGCAACTCACCAGATCATGCCACGTGTCAGCAGCGCAAGCGCAGCGCACTGGCGCAGCGCACTGCGCTTGCGTGACACGTGTCATCATCACAAGCGCTTGCGCTCAGTGATTGGCGCAAAGCGCCTGACAAATACAAAGCATTGTTTACTAAAGGGCCAGACCTAAATCAAAAAGGCCTAGTAGGCTAAAATAAATTGCAATGCAATAAAAGGGGAGAGCCCAAATAAAATTGATGCTCTGCATCATTTATAAAAGGGCAGAGCCCAAACAAAATAAAATGCAGAGCCCAGACAGAATTGATGTTCTGCCTCATTTATAAATGGGCAGAGCCCAAACAAAATAAAAAATGCAATGCATTATGTGAAAAGGGGCAAAGCCCTAGCACAGGCCTATTAGGCCAAAAACAAATAAAAGCGTTGAACATATTTTCAACTGGACTTAGCCCAATCATGGCCGTAAGTCCTCAAATTAAATTGACCGAGCACAGCTGCTCTCTTAAATCAATTTACATCCGGTTCGAGGGTACATCTCCGAACTCCTCTGACTCCTATCGTTGTAATCCTTCAACGACGTCAGAGAGGTGACGGGTCCCGACAACCACACATCAACGCGGACTGTGGGGTCCTTAAAATCATGGACTTATGCGTCCTTAAACCAAAACACGGACTGTGGGGTCCTTAAACCCGCGGACTTATACGTCCTTAAACTAAGACACGGACTGTGGGGTCTTTAAACCCACGGACTTATGCGTCCTTAAACTACAATGGACCACCATGTCCCTAAACTGGCAATAGACCACCATGTCCCTAAACTGGAAATTGACCGCAACGTCATTAAACTAAACAATAGAGCCAATTGCTCTTTTGTTGGATCTAAACGATCCCGTTAAGTTGATCTTAGTCTGGAGATTAGGCTAACGTATCCTTAACAAAAGTTTAAGTTGATCTTAGCCTCAATATGGCTAACGTATCCTTAAACCAAAACACCAAACCCAAATCTAAGTAAATACGGATTTGGACTAATCCACGTCCTACAGGCGACGGCATAACTTAGTCTCCGTATACAATCCACGAGCAACCACAAACAAAACAAACACCCACGACACGAAGTGAAATTCTGGAGAAGGAGAAAGTTGTTACCGCGATGCGGTAGTGTAATTAACTGCAGGGGCTTGCGCCTGCAGGGAAGAGCGTCCCCACAATCAAAAACCCCTCAGACGAGGGGGAATCTGACGAAATCTGCTACATCGGCCGCATCCGTCCAAACCTCCAATACACGGTGCCATAAATCAACTTGGCATCTTCGGAGAGGTGGACGGATAAAACCCAATGGCATCTGCCCCCAGATTCAGGCAAGACGTCAGTCTTTCCCGGTTTCCGGCGGTAAACACCAACTATGTATCATACACATACGGACTCTTCCATTAAGTTGTCCGGGTCAACATCTAACACTGTTTATGAACCATTTTTGGAGTCTGAAGATCACCTCGCGCTTTTTGATGAAATTATTCTTCGGGGTATCGATGAGAGCTTTGAGAAAATTTTCGCTGATGAACTCGCATTTTTAAAAGATACGGGTGTTGAGATGAATCAACACCAAGACGAAGAAATTGAACCTCCACCCCTTCTTCTGGACTATAAAGAGAATGCGAGTAATCCATCACTATCACTGTGTCGTCTCTCCAAAACGAGACGCAAACACATTCTATCCCACCACTTATCTTTTCCCCACTTCTTCCTGGCTCTCTACAACATGTTCCTCCACCAACCGATGCACTACACTGATAAAATCTTCGAATGGTTGGTGTTGACTTTTGGTCTTTGCAAAGCTTGGCATTGACCAATAACTTTGACCCCCTCGTATGATTTTAAAAGATTAACATTGTTTAACTCAAGTTTGGGGGGGATATTTTGGCTCTTGAAAGAAAATGATTTTTACAAAATTGTGAGCCAAAAACAAGTTTGGGGGTAGTTTTCATTTAACTATTATTTTACCCCTTTTGTCTCTCCCCAAGTATACAGGTCCATGCTCTCAAAAGACAACATCAGTGAGGACACTGCTGAAAACAGGTTTCGGGGGAGGTTTGTATTCACTGAATTATCTTTGACACTGGGCATTCAAAATCTTTTTTTTATAATAAAAGAGTAGAAAGTGAAAAATTATATTTAAAAGATAGGAATAGTTTAAGAAAAACAAGAAAATTAGATGTTTTCTTAAACAAAACTAGTAATATGTAGTTATGAGCTGTTGTCCCAAGGGTTAGAAGATAAAGGAAATTGCTAATCTGAGGATAAAAATAAGTCTGAAAAATAGTCCCTATTCTTGAGGCCAAACATTGGAACGTTGATACCCTACTATACGCACTTACACACATCTTGAAACTTGGGATAGTAAAGGATACCTTAAAATGCTCTTGTCTAAAAGCCTTAGTATGAAAGAAAGAAAAAAAAAGAATGGTGAAGAAAAAAAAAATGAACACTGGTTTTGTAATTACCAAGGCAGCATAAAAAAATTTAGCGAAGGTGATTTATCACCTAGTGCCTTAGACCAACTGGTTTGGGAGCCACTGCTAAACCTTGGGTGTTGCGAAATGAGGAATTACGCCTAAATGCGCAAGCATATTTTGTAATCGGTCGGTTAGTACCTCAAGAAGTATTAACGGTCGCATGAAGAATGTGTGAGCAATTTTATCGAAAATATTCACCAACTATAAAGTACTTTGGAAGATGGACAAGAGTATGATAGCTTGAATTGAATTCTCTAAGTGTAGGGATGTCTTTTACACACACGTAGGGGTATATGATCAATGTTTGGATGAAAGATAGGGAGGAAGACTAAAGACGATGTTTTATTGATGGATGATGTGATTTCTAATATTTTTTCACGACCATTAAGATAGGGCTCATAGCAACTGAAAAGCTAGTATTAGTTGGAAACTCTAATTTTCAAAGTTTTTCTTTTATAGTTCTTATCTTTATATGTAACTTTCACCATCTCTCTTTTATTATAGGATTTTGTGGGTGTAATCCGCTGAAAACCCTCAGGAGACAACACTCCTCCTACTAGGGACACCTAGAGGTTTAACGGCTTGTTGCACGCGCTCAGTGCAATCGTGTTGCCTACAAAAGTGTGCTTAGCTTTCTCCTTTCTTTTTTCTCCTTCTCCTAATAAACTAGTTTGTTCGGGACGATCAAAGATAAGTTTGGGGGTATTTGTTCAGTTGATAAAACTGCATATTTAATATGACATTTTCCTACTATTTCTATATAATGAAAGGTGTTTATTATAATATATGATACATATGAGCGTTTATCTGTAAAAGAGGGGGAATCTGATAAGTCACGCTATATCGGTCGTATCTGTCCAAACCTCCGATATACGGTGCCATAAATCAACTTGGTATTTTCGGAGAGGTGGATATATATATTCCAAATAGTATATGCCCCCGTATTCAGGCTAGATGCCCTCCGCGTCTCAGTCCAGTCTCCGGCAGCAAACAATCACTTAATCCTAATTAATTCAAGATAATAAACCTAAAAAGATATTGTTGGAACAATTTGAAAAACCACTCGATTCTTTTCAAAACACTCGTTTAAAAGACGGAGCTTGAACCACTCCTTTTCAAAGCTATCGTTTCTTCAACGATATCAAGTTCATTACGTTCAGGTCTTCACAAAAATCAGCCGTAGCCCTCTGTCGTTTCAAATGAGTAGCACATCGTATTCATACTATGTTTGTTGGCCTTCGTCAAGACATGGTGAATGGTAGCGGTGTGTAGCTTGTTTGTAGTATAGATAGATGCATTGGTTTAGGACAGTTATACAGTCATGTTGGCTTTCGTCAAGGGCGAGTACAGGTGGGTCTAAATTAATCAAGACAATGACGGAAAGAACTTGACTTGCGTCTTATGATTTATTGGCCTTCGTCAATGTTATAAGAGCTTGGGGCAAAACCACATCGGGAGTTTCAAACATAAAGGAAACTTGTAGATTGAGCATACCTTCTGGAGTGTGGTGACTAAAGTGGCTTCCATCTAGGTCATCACGCGATGATAGTTGGATCCTGATTCTACTGATGAATAGGATTACTCTTGGGAGATATTTTTCACTTCACAATTAGCTAACCTTTAGGTGTCTAGAAAGTGTTAATGGGGCTACGCCTCTGCGGAAATAGGATTTATTTTAATTAGGTCCGTGCGAGAGCACGGGGAACCTCCCTCGGAGTACCAACATGTTAGATATAGTGCTCTTAAGGTAATTATTATAATTGCAGGTAGGCAATTATGATAATTGAACGAAGACCTATACGAACAGTCTTACTCAAGATGATAGTATGCTATCTGGTTTGTCTTTATCATTATATGTATACGTTTTGATAAAGCCCATAGAATTACTTGACTACCAGTATTATGATGGCGATCATATACGTGGGAGCTGAGTAGTCCATAAGCACATCCTTAAATATCCCTAGTCTAGAGAGTATCGAGACTGGGCAACGATACTCCAGAGTAGACTAGTGTATACTTTTCGAAACTCCGACGAGACACAGTGGCCGGTCTTACAAGACATTGGTGTTGAGTTACCTATGATAGTATACAGGTGCTCACTGGAGGTGGGTACACCGGACGGACTCGCCGAGAACTTCTAGATGGTATTATACCTATCGTCAGATGGAAGTTCTCTTGTGGTATGAGTACAGATTAGTCCTTTGATATGATATTTTCATTTATCTTATGTGAGTTCCCACTGTACTTAGATTATTACCCTACCATGGCTCAAAAGAGTCATTCAAACATGTTTTAGTTAGGTGCAGTCCCGAGCCACATGGAGGCAGTGAACAATCGTCAGGGATTCATCTCTCCCGGTATTGGGAGTCGATGTCGCGCTGTGTTGGGTCAGCCATCACCAGAAATTCTTGGCCAAGGTGGATGAGATTTACTGATGTGATATCAGAAGTTTCTCAGTGGGTGATGAGCTTCAGACTGACACAACTTATCGTGTTAGTAGGGGTCTGACGTTATCCACTCCTAGACCTGGTATGCGATTATCTCAGATGAAGAGACCAGACTGTACGGAGATTGTCACAGACAGGCTCAGTAGGGGTATGGATGAGTTTTCTTGTCGGCCTTCCTTTCGCTCAATACCTGGGTAGCCATTACGTAAAGCTAGTGCCGCTGACGTGCTTGTGGTTAAACCCACTGCCAGCATATTGACGAGTCTTTAGAGTCCCACACAGAGGGTTTTCCCGATTCAGGAAAAATGATGTAGTGGCCATATATTGATACGTGCAGGGTTCCGATTAGGCATGTGTGGTAGCCACACAGACTTTAATCGGGAAGATGATAATACTAGCCGGTTTAGGATTAAGCCGGATTATTAAATCAAGTTTTGATTTAATAATTTACATATATATATTTTGATATGTATATTCTAGTATTATGTTCATTGTATTTTTTTTTATCTCTTGTGTATTCGTATTTTGATACGAATACAGGTATGTATTTGCAGGGACGTATTCTTGTATTCATACAAGAATACTTTTAGAAGATGAACACGTCATTTCTAGGATTTTCTTTATAAAGAAAATATGAAATGAGATGGAAAAGAGAAATGGTGGAGGGTATGGGCAAATGAATTATAAATTTATTTGCAAATACTATTCAAGTATGGTTGTGGTTTTAAAATGGACTTTTTTTTTACAAAATACATGAAGCATGCTTGAATTGGTGAAGCATATTATTCATTCTACCATTTGGTTTTCTCTCTCTTCCATGGCTCCTCCTTCTTCTTCTTCCTCTACCTTCATGAGTTGAGATTCAAGAGGATTTAGAGAAAGAAAAATTATTAGAACACTCACACACATCACTAAGAATCCTATGATCTTTAGTTACTTCATAGATGAAATTGAAACTTGAACTTGGTTCTCTCGGGTGGATCATCTTCGGCGAAGGAGGACCGGCTTGTAAGCACGACCCAGAGCTCTTGAGAGCATGCTAGAGTCCAACCCAATTGGAGCAAATAAAGACGCTACAAAGGTTGTGATTTTTATCCTTTTGTTCATACTAGTTTAGGTGTTTGGTTTAGATTCTAGGGTATAAGTTTTTAGTGCCATGAAAATTTTTGTTTTCGGATTCCGCATTAGCCTCGGGTTAGTGGCGTCACAACACCTACATGGCTGAACGGTTAGTGAACTTGTAAAGTGTAAATGATCCCGACTAATTCTCTTTTTAAGGTTTGATGGAGAATTCGAGGAAACAGTGGGAACCATTCTGGTTAGATAAAATAATAAACTAATATAATCTTGCAAGAGCATGCGTTGAGTGTTTCTTTTCTCTCCGGCAGCAACCATGATGGGATTTAAACTACTACTTGAAAAAAATACACTGACTGGGCCAAACTATAAAGATTGGCTGAGGAACATCAATATTGCACTCACTTATGACAAGTTGGCATATGTCCTCGCCAGTACTTTTCCCCAGGTCCCAGGGCCGGATTCCACAGTTGTGGACATTGAGGTTCATAAAACGTGGGACCTGGATTGCGAAAAAGATAGGTGCATTGTGCTGGCTTCAATGATAATGAACTTCAGAAGCAACATGAAAAAATGGACATAAAATCCATTTTCCTCCATTGCAAGGATTTGTATGGAAAGCACTCTCGTATCGCAAGGTACGAGACCTCAAAGAAATTATTCCAGATGAGGTTGGCTGTCGAATCACCTGTAGGAGAACACGTCCTAAAGATGATCGGTCTCATTGAAGAGCTCGCAAACCTGGGATGCGTGTTAGAGAATGAGTTATACATCGACTTGATTCTACAGTCCCTTCCTCACACCTTCTCTCAGTTCGTGCTGAATTTCAACATGCACGGGATAGATACTGATCTTCTAAAGCTCCTCAACATATTGAGGGTAGCTGAGAGCTCCTTAAAAAAGGAGAAGACACTTGTTCTTATTGTTGGGGAATCTTCTTCCTCTAAATCCAAGGCTAAACCTAAAGGGAAGAAGACCCCCACCAAACCGAAAGGAGGTTTCAAAAAGGTGCAAGGAACGAACAACTCCGGGAGAGTGAAAGCTAGAAACGATGAGTGCTACAACTGTCACAAGAGGTGTCACTGGAAGAAAGATTGCAAGGCTTTTAAAGCCAAAGGTAAGGACGCAAAGTAAGCTGATGCTTCGGTTTCAGGTTTGTTCATAATTGATAACTATTTTTCAGTTAACTCTACATCATGGATACTATATACCGGTTCTGGTTCTCACATATGTAATTCATTGCAGGCACTGAGAAACCTTAGAGTGCTGAAGGCAGGTGATATGACTCTCAGGGTCGGCAACGGAGTAAACGTAGATGCTGTTGCAGTGGGAGATTATCATATGGGTTTGACGAGTAGACACATTTTAGTGTTGTATAGCTGTTTTTGTGTGCCTAATATGCTGTGTAATATTATATCGGTTTCTTTATTGTCTAATAAAGGATACAATTTTGCACTTGAAAGTAATGTCATGAACATTCACCTAGATCAAGAACTGATTGGGTCAGGTATACTAGATGACGGTATATATGTACTTAATCAACATCAAGTTTTCAACGTCCAAAACACACTCAAAAGAAAGACTCCAGATTCAAATCAAGTTTTCTTATGACAATGTAGACTTGGTCATATTAATGAAACAAGATTGACAAAATTATATAAAGATGGATATTTGGATTCGTTCGAATATGTATCATATGCAACTTGTCAATCATATATCAAAAGAAAGATGAACAAATCTCCGTTCACAGGACATGGAGAAAGAGCCACCGAGCTCTTGGGACTCATATACATCTATGTATATGGTCTGATGTCTACACATGCACGAACTGGTTACTCCTACTTCATCATTTTTACTGATGATTTCTCAAGTTATGGACATGTATTCTTATTGAAACATAAATCTGAGGCCTATGAGAAGTTCAAAGAGTATAAAAATAAAGTGGAGAAACAAATAGGCAAAAGTATCAAGATACTTCGATCTGATCACGGTGAAGAATACTTAAGTACCGAGTTCCTTAAATGTTTAAAAGAGAATGGAATTCTCTCCCATCTTACTCCTCTGTATACTCCACAGCACAATGATGTATTGGAAAGAAGGAATCACACCCTACTCGATATGGTGTGTTCCATGATGGATAGTGCTGAGTGTTAGTTATATGTATGCCCTATAGGCCATTACTGTACATACCATGTATATTGTAGTGGATGTTTGGACATATATATGGAGGAATTTCTTGCTCGACATGATAGTATGCTATCTGGTTACTCTTTATCTTAACATGTACACTGATTGTCTCTTTATTACATGTTGGTAAAGCCCTTAGGATAAGTACTTGACTATCAGGATTATGATGCAGATCATACTAGTGGGGACAGTGTAGTCGCCAAGTACATCCTTCAAATGTTCCTAGTCGCAGGTGTATCGAGACAGGGCATCGATATACCAGAGTAGACTAGCGTATAGCTTCTCGACCCATGTAGATGGGTGATGGATGATCCCATATCCATTGGTGTTTGACATCAGAGACAATATACAGGTGCTCAGTGGAGACTGGGTACACTGAACGGACTCGCCGAGAACTCCCAGATGGTATTATACCTCACGTCAGATGGCAGTTCTCTGGTGACACTGGTACAGGTTAGTCTGTAGACCCGAGATCGTCATAGATTCTTGTGTGATTCCCACCGTGCTTTGATTCCCAACTTACCACGTTCAAGAGAACGTGCAAAACGGTGGCTTTTGGGTATAGTCCCGAATCACATGGAAGCAATGAGCGATAGGAGGGGTTTCGTCTCTCCCGGTATTGGGAGTTGATGTTGCGCTGTGCTCGATTGGCTATAACAGGAAGTCCCTGGCCAGGGCTGCCACAGAGATATACTGTTAAGTGTTATCAATAGTTTCTCGACCTGTTATAAGCCTCATATCGACACGACTTATCGAGTTACTGGGGTCCGACGTTTACCACCCCTAGACGAGATATGCGACATATCAGACGAAGAGACCGGACTGTACGGTAGTGTTACTGATTGGATTCGCAGGAGTACGAGCAGGCTTGCTTGTTGATCTTCTGATCGCTCAATACCCGGGTGGCCGTTACGTTTAGCAGACCCCTTGCGGCTTGTGGGTGTTTGATATGATCATCACCTACTGCCGGCGTATTGACGAGTCTTTAGAGTTCTACACAGAGGTTTCCTGGCTCAAGCGAAACGGAATAGGAGCGCATATGTGATATGTGCGGGACCGAGATTAATACGATATGTGATTCCGTATTCTATTCTCGCGATATGTGATATCAATCGGTTATATATGATATAATCGGGTTATCGGATCAAGTGTTCATTCGATGATTTGATTCATTTGATATTAGTCGGTTATATGTGATATAGCCGGATTATTAAATCAAGTGTTGATTTAATAATTTAATGTATAATTATATATTTGATATATTACATTACATTAACTAATATTAGCTCACTTAAGTATTCATTTTTTTCACTTGATGATACTTTGCATATATGTGATATATGTATTGTTTTCTTTGTACACAAAATATATATGTGATATATATTATTGTGTCATGTTAGGTTACACTTGCAACAAGAGTGTATGAGACTTATACCATGCTAGGGTTTATGTTTGGGTTTTATTTATTGCTTAAGTTATCACAAAAGATTAAAGACTTAGTCAATGTTTTCAAGCTTGGATGAAGCTTGTAGAACATTGACAAAGTCCACTCTTTTGTCATTCCTTAAGATATTTGTTAACCCAACCTTAACACTTGACCTTGGTTTATTCTCTACATGAGTTAGGCATGACACTAACTCACTTATGGTTGCAATTCTAACCTCACTCTCATTCTCTCTTGATAATTCTTCATCTTCTTCATGCTCTAAAAGAAAAGTGTTTTCTAGGGTTTGTAAAAGTGAAGAAAATTTGTGAGAAAAATAAAACTAAAGTGAGCCCACTTCCTACTTCATCATCCTCTACTACTTTCCATTTAGTATAGGGTGTTCGCTTCACTAATTCCGTAATTAGTGAAGAGATAGCTTGGGTTAGTGTCTCCTCGACGTAGATCATCTTCGGCCTCGAAGACTTCGAAGCAAGCATGTTCGTTTCTTCATGGAAGCCTCTCTAGAATCCGGAGTTCACGATCGCAGCGAAGGGACTACTACACGGAGCTATTGAAGTGTAGGACCGATCTACAAAGGCTTTATTCCTTGCTCACTTTACTTGCAAAGTGTTTGCATTTACTTTTCCGTCGGATTTCTAGTATACGATTCTAGGGTTAGGGTTAGCTAGAACGGCAAAAATTTGAATTTGGCATGGACGATACCTCCCGAAACCTTGCTGCCGTGCTAGGAAACCCTTCAGTGGTATCAGAGCCATGCTAGAAATTTAGACGGATTTTGTTAAGATTACGAAACCGTAATACTCCGAAACTTGAAACACGAAAATGAAGTTTCTGTCGAATTTAAAAGGTTGCCAAATTTTTTTTTAAAACAAGTACAGAGTGATGTATGAGATATATCAAGAACACCATGAAAATTTCAGGGGGTAAGCTCGGAGTTTGGCCGAGATCATGTATGTTGGGGCCGACCACTTTTTTCCAGAATTGCCTGAAATTTTTTTGTGTTCCAGTGACTTGGTTTTGGTGTTTCAGGTGTTGTTTTTTTTTGCTAATTTTGCATGTGATGTAATCTTACACTATAAGCAATTCAGAGTGTTTCGTATTCGTAGTTTTAACAATGTTTTAGGTTATTCACATATTGTCTAGGCGAAGTTAAAAAGTTCGATTGAATGTCAAAAACCCATTTTTCCAAGTTTAATGTATTCGGAAAAACATGCAAGTAATTCTATGAACCCTCTAGAAGAATGAAACCCTAACACGACTTTTTGGATCGCGGAACCACGGTCATACCCTAGGGTTTGTCGCAGTTCCATGGCGACCTGAGTGAGGCTTGGGTCTGCCCTTTTACGGCTGGTACATAGGTACTGTGGTATATTCTGGATATTATTAAAACTGTGCTCAAGTGTTGAGCTGTCGGGAAATTGTGGGA
This sequence comes from Agapanthus africanus, assembly GCA_030015575.1. Classification (NCBI taxonomy): domain Eukaryota; kingdom Viridiplantae; phylum Streptophyta; class Magnoliopsida; order Asparagales; family Amaryllidaceae; genus Agapanthus; species Agapanthus africanus. Next base: position 385,517,963 of record JASDDO010000019.1, on the reverse strand, counting down.
CTTTGATGAATCGATCGAAAAGTTTAATCTCGTATGGATATTATGTGATGGGATACAATACTTAGAATCCATAAAAGTAGTTATGAGATAACTAGTTTGAATTTTATAAATTTAGCAGTTTAGTCTCATTTGATCGGTTGCCACAGGATTTTGATGTGATCAAAAGTCCGTCGCAATCACGTAGCGTACGCGGATACTCGCCGAGTAACCTTATTAGATAGCTATGCTCCATAGCCCCGACCAAGTGACTGTAGGAGAACCACGTCGCCAAAAGCATCCGTTCGGGTGCTCGCGGAGCGGTGTTCCACTTTAGTGCACTTCGTCGACGGTATCGGGGGGTGCGGCCGTGTACTAAAGTTTCCGACGAGCATTCGATCAGGATGTCGGGAATCTTGTTGAATTGCCCGACTTGTTATTGAAAAGTGTTTTCGATATTGAGACTAAAAGGCGGGGTTTATAATTGTTAGGCATGCGATGTCTAAGAAATTCATTTGGTTAGGCATGTGATGTCTAAGGTGGTTGCGGATTTCAACTGTTGTAGTTTTTCACTTTCTTTTCTGCGACTGTAAGTGTAATATGTGGTGTATCGCCGGTTTTGTTGCTATATGTCAACGACAATTGAGATACGCATATTTACTTACGTTGATGACATGTGATGTTATGTGTTTCTGTGATATGTTATATTGGATCGTCGTGTTTTGAATAGCCGGGGGTTTTTATGTGAGATGAGAGTTTTTCATTTTCATTCATGTAAAATTCATTGTATGTAATATTCTTTTATTTGGGCACTTCCGGGTTGAGGATGATGTCACCATTGTATATTGTTTACTTTTTCGCATTAGGATAGACCTAAGGCGGGGAGCACAAGTAACCAGGTTCTAGGGTCCAGTGGGAGACCATCTCGAGGAGTCGAGACCGGGTATCCTAACTCTAGAATTGGTAGGGTTGCTTGCCGCGCTCATAGGGGGTCTAGGGATGTGGGTTTGGCTATTCATCATGACCGTGGAATCCGTGTTTTATACAGGCTTAATTTAAAACCCGGAAATCCTAGTATATCCAATATTTCATATGTTGTGTTCTGCTGCGATATCTGTGATGTGATCACTTTATATGTTGAGATAGATACTGGATATAGTATATGTGATATATTATATAGACGCTGCTTATGTTTTACACCCGCGCTAGCCCTGCCCCGCTCTGCCGTTAGTTACCTAACTTAACGGTGCATGAGGGGACATCGAGGCGAATGCGGATGGCATATGCGTACGTTGTATTTATTTGTGATGTTTAGGTAACTTAAAATGATGGGACTTCATTAATGAGATTAATGAAATAAAAGAAAGCTAAAAATGTTGTAGAAACTTGTCTCGAAAAACTGGTAGCTCTAGTTCTTGTTTTGCATAGCGGTATTCCTTGTAGAATATCCAGCACCTTATTTGATAAGGAAAGAGCCGAGATCCCTTCACCGGGAGTGACCTCTTTAGCGAAACTAGCAGATGCTACAAACTCGGTTTGTCTTTTGATTGCTTTTATAGTTTTTGCTTTGCATAGTGGTATTTGTGAAATATCCTGCACCTTATTCGATAAGGAAAGAGCCGAGATCCTTTCATCGGGAGTGACCTCTTTAGCAAAACTAGTAAAAGCCTAAAAAACACTCCTTTTAAAATTCACTCGATTCTACGACGATATCAAGTTCATTACGCAAAAGGTTTCCTTAAAAACCTGTCGTAGCCCTCCGTCATTTCAGATAAGTAATAGTTAGTATTCATGCTGCGTTTGTTGACCTTGTCAAGACGTAGTGTGCGGTAGCTGATTAGTGCTTATCTGCATAAGCATATGATGCGATAGGATTAGGGTAGTCGTGCGACTTTGTTGACTTTGTTAACGGTCGTGCGGATGGGTTTAATTCAATCAGGAAATGACGGGTTGAACTTGGCTAGCACTTATGATTTGTTGACCTTGTTAAGGTCATAAGTAGCTAGGGGCAAAACATTATCGGAAATTTCAAGTGTTGAAATTTGCAATGAGATTGCATACCTTCTATGAGATAGTTGGATCCCGATACCCACTGCGAGTAAGAGTTACTCCTGTGAGAGTTTTACACATCACAATTAGCCGATCAAGTAGGTGTCTAGAAAGGTGTTAACGGGGTTATGCCTCTGGAAAAACGAGGTTTATTTTAATTAGGTCCGTGCGAAAGCACGGGAAACCTCCCTCAAAGTACCGACACTGGCCTGACTGAAAGATTGGCGAACTTGTAGGGTGTAATTAATCCCGGCCAGTCTTACCTTTTAGAGTTTGAAGGAAGATTTGACTAAAACAGTGGGAGCCATCCTGATTAGATAAATTAATAACCAATCTAATCTTGCAAGAGCATACGCTGAGTGTTTTCTTCTCTCTCTCTCCAGGTAGCGACCATGTCACGCCTTAATCAAGATAATAATATGGATGTATTGACCGAACCCACTTGTTATACTGAGCTCGGGAACGTTGGTCCCGCTCCAACTTATAATTATTATAAGACCGAGCAGGAAATAGGGGATTACCGGGATTCCCGTGCTGCCCAAACGAAGAAAGTGCATGATGATGCATCTTCTTCGGGTGTGTTCATTGCAGAGACCTGTTTCTCAATATCCTCTACGTCCTGGGTATGTGGTACCGGATCAGGATCCCACAAATGTAATCTGTTACATGAGCTACAGATAGGTAGAGAACTGAGAATGGGTGATAAGTTTCAAGAGTTGGAAACAGTGCAATTGTTGCAGCCAAAACAGTTGGCAGTTATCACCCTGTATTACCAAACACATTAATTCTGAACGAATACTATTAGATACCGAACCTGATATACAATATCATATCAGTCTCTTTATTTAGTAAAGAAGGATATAGTTTTGTATTGTTGGATAATGTTTTGAACATTTCCTATATCAAGAGTTGATCGGTTCAGGCACGTTATCTGAAAGCATATACATTCTAAATCAAAGTACAGTTCTTAACGCACAGAACACACACAAAAGGAAGAGTTCAGAAATGAACGAATCCATCTTGAGGTATTGTAGACTAGGTCATATCAATGCGACCCGACTAGCTAAGTTACATTAAGATGCATATTTAAATCAGTTTGAACTTACATCTTGTGAAAATTGCCAGTCATGTCACAAAGATAAGATGACCATAGCTCCGTTTATTGGAAACAGAGAAAGAGTTAGGGAACTCTTGGGATTGATACATGATGATGTATGTAGGTCCCCTGTCTACACATGCCTGGAATGGTTCTTTGTACTTCATTACATTCACTGATGATCTCTCAAGATTCGCACATGTGTTCCTGTTGAAACACAAGTCTGAACCTTTTGAGAAATTCAAAGAATATAAGTTAGAAGTAGATAACCAAAAAGGTATAAGTATTATGTCCTTTGATGTGATCAGGGAGGAGAATACTTGAGCACGGAATTCCTGGATTATTCTAAAGGATAAAGAGATTCTCTCTCAGCATTACTCCTCCGTATACACCACAACACGTTGGTATATCGGGGCAGAGCAATCACACCCTATGTGATAAGGTGTGCTCTATGATGAGTACTACTGAGTTACCTATTTCCTTTTGGGGGTTATGCACTTGTGAAGCTGCATACCTATTCAATAGGGTTCCAATCAAATCAGGTGCCTACCACTCCATATGTGATATGGTATGGGAAGAGCCCATCTCTTAAGTACGTTAAGATTTGGGGTTGTCTGGCCAATGTCTAAAAGAAAAATCCAGACAAGCTCGAGGTAAGGTCAGTTCTGTGGAAGTTTGTTGGATATCCTAAGAATTTGCAAGGGAATATCTTCTACCCCACTGAGGAACAAAAAGTGTCTTATTTCTCAGAATGCCACCTTTTGAGAAAGGGGATTTCTTGTGAAGAAATTAGTGGTCATGAGGTAGAACTGGAAGGAGTTCCAGCTATACAAACTACAGCTGATGATTTGGTAGAACCGGAGGATTCAATAGTTCCCAACGAACCTCAGCCTCTCCGCCGATCTAGTTGGGTTCCTCACCCACCTGAGAGATACTTCGGTTTTCTCTATGATAGTGGGAGTAAGAACTGCATCATGAGATGATGACCCAACTAGTTTTGAGCAGGCCATCAGGAGTGGGGACTCTGTGAGAATGGCTGGATGCTAAGCGATCTTAGATGGAATCCATATACACCAACAAAGTATGGACTTTGGTTGCTATATCTGAAGGGTTAAATCCCCATCAGGAGCAAGTATATCTTGAGAAGATTACTTAGGTGTACATGGAAAAGTTGAGACTTTCAAAGCTAAGACATGTTGTAAAAGGTTCTTGTCATCGACCAGGTGTGGATAATGATGAAACCTTTTCTAGTCCCTATGCTTAAGTCCATCTGAATCCTACTTGCCACTGCTACATACCATAACTACGATATCTGGCGGTTGGGTGTCATGACAGCTTTTCTAAATAGTGATTTAGAAGAGAGCATCTATAAGTATACAGCCAGAGGGCTTCGTAGACAGTGGGAGCAGCGGAAACGTGTGCAAGTTGCTTTATGGGTGAAAGCAGACATCGCGGAGTTGGAACATCTGTTTTGATGTGGTAGTCAAAGAGTTTGACTTCATCAAAATAGTAGATGAACCTTGTATATACAAATAGGGTAGTAGGGAGTATGGTGGTGATCCTCATATTGTACGTGGATGACATACTCTTGATAGGAAAGGAGTTTCCTATGCTACACTCGGTCAATCTCTTCTTATCACAAGAATTCTCCATATAGGATCAATGTGATACCTCCTAAATCCTAGGTTTTAGATCTATGAGATAGATCTAAGTGGATGTTAGGATTCTCACTAGGTGTAGTGAGATGGTATCAATCGATCCTGGGGAGAATCACTGGATAGATTCCAGGGTGGTAAGGTCGACTGAATGTCAGTCACAGGCATTGTCTTTACCCTTAGTGGAGGGACGGTATGTTGGAAGAGTTCCAAGCTAGATACCGTGACAAACTAGACGATAAATGCTGGATACATCGCTACCAAGGATGCTACCATAGAGGTAGTCTGGATGTATATAAGTTCATGAGATGAACTTCGTTTCTACCATTGTGTGACAATGGAGTTGTGGCTTAGGTCTAGGAACCCCCGTCCCATCAGAGATCCATACATATTCTTAGGCAGTATCACCTGGTCATGGAGATGGATGATCTCCAGGGAGATCGAGGTTAGGAGAGTAGACACAGAGGACAACAGGGCGGATCCACTCACAAAGGCATATTCCCAGGAGAGACTTTTATGGGATGGTTGAGTATGAGATACTTCAACCACTGCTGATTGTTGGGTATGGGATACTACAACAGATGACCGTAGTGCAAGTGGGAGATTGTTAATTATATGTATGCCCTAGAGACCATTACTGTACATACGATGTATATTGTAGTGGATGCTTGGACATATATATGGAGGACTTTCTTGCTCGACATGATAGTATACTATCTGGTTACTCTTTATCTTAACATGTACACTGATTGTCTCTTTATTACATGTTGGTAAAGCCCTTAGAATGAGTACTTGACTGCCAGGATTATGATGCAGATCATACTAGTGGGGACAGTGTGGTCGCCAAGTACATCCTTCAAATGTTCTTAGTCGTAGGTGTATCGAGACAGGGCATCGATATACCAGAGTAGACTAGTGTATAGCTTCTCGACCCATGTAGATGGGCGATGGATGATCCCATATCCATTGGTGTTTGACATCAGAGACAGTATACGGGTGCTCAGTGGAGACTGAGTCCACTGAACGGACTCGCCGAGAACTCCCAGATGGTATTATACCTCACGTCAGATGGCAGTTCTCTGGTGACACCGGTACAGGTTAGTCTGTAGACCCGAGATCGTCATAGAGTCTTGTGTGATTCCCACTGTGCTTTGATTTCCAACTTACCACGTTTAAGAGAACGTGCAAAACGGTGGCTTTTGGGTACAGTCCCGAATCACATGGAGGCAATGAGCGATAGGAGGGGTTTCGTCTCTCCCGGTATTGGGAGTTGATGTTGTGCTGTGCTCGATTGGCTATAACAGGAAGTCCCTGGCCAGGGCTGCTTCAGAGATATACTGGTAAGTGTTATCAGTAGTTTCTTGACCCGTTATGAGCCTCATATCGACACGACTTATCGAGTTACTGGGGTCCGACGTTTACCACCCCTAGACGAGATATGCGATATATTAGACGAAGAGACCGGACTGTACAGTAGTGTTACTGATTGGATTCGCAGTAGTACGAGCAGACTTACTTGTTGATATTCTGATCGCTCAATACCCGGGTGGCCGTTACGTTTAGCAGACCGCTTGCGGCTTGTGGGTGTTTGATATGATTATCACCTACTGCCGGCGTATTGACGAGTCTTTAGAGTCCTATACAGAGGTTTCCTGGCTCAAGCGAAACAGAGTAGGAGCGCATATGTGATATGTGCGGGACCGAGATTAATACGATATGTGATACCGTATTCTATTCTCGCGATATGTGATATCGGTCGGTTATATATGATATAGCCGGGTTATCGGATCAAGTGTTGATTCGATAATTTGATTCATTTGATATTAGTCGGTTATATGTGATATAGCCGGATTATTAAATCAAGTGTTGATTTAATAATTTAATGTATAATTATATATTTGATATATTACATTACATTAACTAATATTATCTCACTTAAGTATTCATTTTTCTCACTTGATGATACTTTGCATATATGTGATATATGTATTGTTTTCTTTGTACACAAAATATATATGTGATATATATTGTTGTGTCATATTAGGTTACACTTGCAACAAGGGTATATGAGACTTATACCATGCTAGGGTTTATGTTTAAGTTTTATTTATTTCTTAAGTTATCACAAAAGAGTAAAGACTTAGTCAATGTTTTCAAGCTTGGATGAAACTTGTAGAACATTGACAAAGTCCACTCTTTTGTCATTCCTTAATATATTTGTTAACCCAACTTTAACCCTTGACCTTGGTTTATTCTCTACATGAGTTAGGCATGACACTAACTCACCCATGGTTGCAATTCTAACCTCACTCTCATTCTCTCTTAATAATTCTTTATCTTCTTCATGAGCTAAAAGAAAAGTGTTTTCTAGGGTTTGTAAAAGTGAAGAAAATTTGTGAGAAAAATAAAAATAAAGTGAGCCTACTTCCTACTTCATCATCCTCTACTACTTTCCATTTAGTATAGGGTGTTCGCTTCACTAATTCCGTAATTAGTGAAGAGATAGCTTGGGTTAGTGTCTCCTCGACGTAGATCATCTTCAGCCTCGAAGACTTTGAAGCAAGCATGTTCGTTTCTTCATGGGGGCCTCTCTAGAGTCCGGAGTTCACGATCACAGCGAAGGGACTACTACACGGAGCTACTGAAGTGAAGGACCGGTCTACAAAGGTTGTATTCCTTGCTCACTTTACTTGCAAAGTGTTTGCATTTACTTTTCCGTCGGATTTCTAGTATACGATTCTAGGGTTAGGGTTAGCTAGAACGGCAAAAATTTGAATTTGGGATGGATGATGTCTTCCCGAAACCTTGCTACTGTGCTAGGCAACCCTTCACTGAGTTGCCACTTTCCATCTAGGGTCTTGCGCTAGAATCAGCTGCATACCTATTGAATAGGGTTTCAACTAAGTCTGTGCCCACCACTCCATATGAAATGTAGAGTGGTAAGAGACCATATCTTAAGTATATTAAGATATAGGGGTGTCCAATTTTTGTCAAAAAGCAGAATCCGGACATGTTCGAGGCATGATCGGTTTTATGCAAGTTTGTTGGATACCCTAAGAATTCACGGGAATGTCTTGTCTACCACACTGAAGAACAAAAGATGTTTGTCGCTCGCCACATAGTTGTTTACCGCCGAAAATTGGACCGAGACGTGGAGACTTCTAGCCTGAATTTAGGGGCAGATGATATATGAACATATCCGTCCACCTCTCCGAAAATACCAAGTTGATTTATGGCACCGTATATCAGAGATTTGAACAGATGCGACCGATGTAGCATGACTTTATCTGATTCCCCCTTGTATGGGAGGGGTTTGATTTTGGGGACGCTCTTCTCTACAGGCGCAAACCTCTACAGTTAATTACACTATCGCGTTACGATAACAACTTTCACCTGCTCTAAGCAGATCACTTCATGTCGTTTATATATTGTTTATTATGGGATTGCCCTTGGATTGTATATGGAGACTAATATATATCATCGACGTAGGGCACGGATTAGTCCAAATCTGTATATTAGATTTAGGGTTTTGAATTTAGGACGCGGATCTCATATAAATGAGGTCCATCACTTCACGGGATATTTGGGTTTGATTTAAGGATCGTTAGTTATATATGAGACTAAGATCGACTTAGGAACAGTGAGCATATGGGCTAGACTGATCATTAGATCATATCTGAATAGCTCATGGATAGTATACGGTAGTCAATATGGAAACAGTCCGCAGGGCAAAACATATTAGTTTAAAGACATTGCGGTCCATGGGAGACATGGATGGAATATGGCTTGTTTATACCCGTGGATTGTATACAGGGATCAATATGGAGACCATCCGTAGGGCCAAACATATATTAGTTTAAGGACATCGCGGTCCAATAATAGTTTAAGGACATTTCGGTCCGATATTCCCGTGTTCGGGATGAAGTATTAGTTTAAGGACGTTTCGGTCCAATATTCCCGTGTTTGGGACAAATATCAGTATAAGGACATTTCGGTCCAATATTCCCGTGTTTGGGACGAATATCAGTTTAAGGACATTTCGGTCCATTTTTCATCTTGCGTGCACATGTATATGTTACGTGGCAAAGTGAATGATGGTACATGGGATGCACCAAATCTTGGGGTGCGATCCAATTTGAAGGCATTTATATTTCCCTCAAAGATATACATATACATATATGTATAAAGTCGGAGCTCAATATGAGATTCGTATCTATATCGAGTGCATGTTAATATGAGATGTGCACATCAATATAGAAGTGCATAGATACGGGGTGTATCAATATGAGGATTAGGACATTCCCTATCTTGATGAAATTTCATATCTTTTATCAAGTTGGGACAAGAAGTTGTTGGTTGTTGGGACCCGCCACCTCTCTGAAGACGTTGAGGAATTACAACGACATATATCAGAGCTGTGGAAAGATATACCCTTGAACCAAATTCCGTATACGAGGGAAAAGATCATGGTGGATCTAAATATTGTTAGTCTTTTATGAGCCTAAGATTAACTTAGAAGATATAGGATGAAAATCATTAGTCGTATAAGGGACTAAGATTAACTTGGATATCATGAGCATATGAGCTCAGTTGATTTAAAATCAAAAAATTTTAAAACTTCAACGAATCAGTCTATTTTAGACTAAGTGTTGGGCTTTTATGTTACCCGACGGTGCTAAGTATTGTGCCATATTCTCTGTTTTGAGTCTTACATTACCCAATGGTGCTAAGCACCGAGCAGAGAATCCCAAGACTAAGTATAGGATAGAATCCCAAGACTAAGTATAGGATATAATATCCTGCTTATTTTAGCGCTTACGTGATATCACATGAGCCGCCACTCCTATCATAATTAGAAATGGCACGTGACCGGCAATTGGATCACGTAAAGCCTATACGACCCCACTGTAACCCAAGTAAGCCGAAATCCCAGAAATCTAAACCTTTTTAGGAAAATAATGGAGGTGGAGTTTTGAGATAAAGGTATAATGAAATCAAGCTCTTTCTTTAAAAGTATAAGTAATGTTATATGAAAATACAAGTGGGTTGTATACTATAGTTGAAAACATTTTCCTCATTTGAAATTTGGGCAGCATCTCCTTTGTAAATTTGATCCAAAAACCAATATATACACAATAATAATATGGCGTTCCCAAGCGGGAGCTAGCTCTTCGCCAATAGACGGAATCACAACCACACAAATAAAAATATACGATGCCCAAGGAGAAGATCAATTACAGAAAAGAATAGAGAAAACCAAAACAATTTCAAATCAAATGTAGCAATATATACAAGTTTTGACTCGAAATACAAAGAATATACAAATCGGTTTCTAGGTCTACCAAATATATATAGTCTGGTTGATAGAGTTTTTAACTAGATACAAATGAATAATAATGCATACAAGGGTGGTTATGCTCTGAACTGTAACCCACGTACCAAATGCAAATCACCCAGAAAGGAGCAGTGTGCCAGCAAGTTGCTACTGATACATGCGGTCGGTCCTACAAGAAAATTGTGGTACAACGGGGGTGAGTTGCCAACTCGTGAGTAGAAGATATCAGCAGGTAGAAATCGAATGTATAACGATCTCCTAGGCTATACAGTAATATAATAATATAATACCGTGTGGTAACAAGGGTGATTGTGTATACATAAGTATAATAATAAATAATAGCAATATCGTGCATGTGGTAATATATGATGCTATGTCATCTGTATCCTACATAAGTATATATATGTATCATCCAACGTGTGCCCATCAATGACACATCAAATCATCATAAAACCTGAGTGCCAAGTATCGACACTAGAAAATCATCATAAAACCCGTGTCCAGCATTGACACGTAAATCCTCATATCTCAGGCGCCGTCTCATCGTATCGGCCCTTATATCCATCTGTCTCATATCACTCCCGTCGGTATCCTTCGGATATCCACCAAGTCCAGTACTGTCACCGGTAGACAGTGTTCCCCTGCCAGGCTCAACGTCTATCTATATGATCTTCTTACCCCGGGGTATCATATCGGGTCCACCATATACCCGCAGATGGTGCCTGCTCTCTCCTTGAATCGGGTATATACATAACTCAGAACTGAGAAAACTCATGATGGATGCCAAACATCACATCAAGAGAAAACTGCGTATTTTAAAATAAATCATAAGTTTTTAAAATATATCTGCGGTTTCTCAAATCCAGAAATCACATGAAAACTGAATCTCGTAAGCATGTAGCAATAATGAAACAATATGTACAGGTACAGAACAAATCTGTAATGCATAACTAGTGTGTTTATATGAGCGTGGCGTTTAACTAGGTACGGAAATACAATAACTGAACTAGTAAATGTGGTACGGGGTACTAAACAATAATTAAAATGCTACCGATTATAAGGCGATACGGTAAAAAAGTGTTTTCTAATGTGTACGTGGCATGAAAATTACCGATGATGAGTGTGTAAGCCGACGAGTATGTGTACGTGCAACATGCGCATCAAAGGTAGTGGTGCGTGTGTCCTAGTAGATGATGTCATACAAAGATAAGGACAAGGAATGTAGTATATATATCGCAAATGAAAATAATACGAGCGTATGCAGAAATAAGAAATCGTAGAGCGAGCGTAAACAGAATAAGGAAAGCGTAAATGCGAATAGTATAAAATACATAACTACATATGAGCCACACAGTTATAGTTTAAAATAGTATGAATCGTTGTTTTGAAAATGGGGGATACGGTGTTTCTGAGAAAAAGATACAATTTGAAAATCCGTAGCGTCCCTTGAGATTGTCATTTAAAAGTGCATAACGATTTGTTAGTTTTGAAATAGGTATGGCTCTAAATATATCCTAATATCTACTTAAGTGATTTAAAAACAATATTTTCCGAGTCGATACATACATAAGTCAGCGATCTATCCTCATCGTATCATATAAGGTATAATCCATCGTACGATATCATCAAATCAAGAGTACGGATCTATCGTCACATACATCATATCACGTACGGTATAATCTATCATACGATATCATCAATCAAGAGTACGGATCTATCGTCACGTACATCATATCATCCCATCTCGTCATATATCGTCACATGTCATATCATCTCGTATCGCATCATGAATATATATCGCCTCATATCATCATATAATATCATATCAATTCGTGTCATCATAGAATATCATATCCTCATCTCATGATGTTGTATCGAAATTATCCTCAAATATATATATATATATATATATATATATATATATATATATATATATCTGTGTGTGTGTGTGTAAAAGCATATATACATATGGTTCAAGGCTAATAAAAATTAGAACTAAGGATATTCCTCCCTACGAGTATATTTACTATTGCTTATAGTATCCTAGAACCCTATTAGCTAGGTATACATATCTAATATTTATATATATAACTATATACCTAGTATCCTAGTACTACGGTTGCGGGGGTGTTATACGCCATCCACCCGACATCCCAAGTAGATATACATCTACTCACCTACTACGCCTTACTTTAGTCGATCCCGACGGATGTCTTGCCCTCCTTTATCATCATAGAAGTCCACGCGCTTGTACCTACAAATTAAGTCCATAACCAAAATCTAATGAAAACCCGAATCGAATTCCATAGAAATCCATATCCAAAACCGATACGACAAGCGAAAGGCACATAGGTTAGAACCTATGGTCAACGTGTGCTAAAACAACAAAACAACCTCTGACGTTGACGTATGAACGTCAAACGACCGAGTCAAAACTCAAATATCAAAAACCAAGTTTCAAAAGTCGGAAAATATCGACAGAAAACAAGTAAAATGACTCCAGATTCTACCTAAAGTGAAATTAAACTGTTTTGCATATAGGGTGGGTCTAATTATCTAATGAGTGAGCTACATACCAAGTTTCAGACCTTAACACCAAAATTGGGTGGAAAATTTCTACCAAAATGAATAAAACGGCGGCCTCAACATGGAGTTTGGGCTTGGTTTTCTAATGTGGCCTCCTATGTGTCTGCACATCTCACTGTATCTGCTAATAAATTTTCAGAGTTCTAGAGTCATCCCAGATTCCATTTGAACATCAAAAGTCAATGAAAAACTGATGTTGGAAAATTCTAAGTTCGATTTGAACATTATAAACCCATTTTAATCAAGAATACCATCACTATTAGGCCACTAGTCACTCTCTATATTCTCTACTACACCTCCTCTACAAGTTCTATCCACTAATGATCACCCTGTTCTCCGCCGAAAGACGCGACCGGGACGTTCGGACGTCCGAGCCTGAATTCCGAGGGCAGATGCTATTTGGTGCTATCTGTCCACCTCTCCGAAGATACCAAGTTGATTTATGGCACCATGTATCGAAAGTTTAAACGGATGCGGTCGATGTAGCAGACTTCATCAGATTCCCCCTCGTTGAGGGGTTTTTGATTGTGGGGACGCTCTTCCTTGTAGACGCAAGCCCCTGCAGCTAATTACGCTACCGCATCGCGGTAACTACTTTCTCTTTCTCCAGATGGTCACTTCGTGTCGTGGGTGTTTGTTTTGTTTTTTGTTTCCCGTGGATTGTATACGGAGACTAATTTATGTTGTCGCCCGTATGTTCTTAGATTTGGGTTTGGCGGTTGGGTTTAAGGATACGTTAGTCTTATTTGAGACTAAGATAAACTTAAACGTTTGTTAAGGATACGTTAGTCTAATTTGAGACTAAGATCAACTTAACGGGATCGTTTAGATCCAACAAGAGAGCATTTGGGCTCAATTGTTTAGTTTAGGGACATTGCGGTCGATTACCAGTTTAAGGACATGGCGGTCCAATACCAGTTTAAGGACATGGTGGTCCAAGGTTAAGGACATCATAGTCCGTAGGTTTAAAGGGACCCCACAATCCGAGGTTAAGGACATCATAGTCCATGGGTTTTAAAGGACCCCACAGTCCGAGGTTAAGGACATCATAGTCCGTGGGTTTATAGGGACCCCACAGTCCGAGGTTAAGGACATCGTAGTCCATGAAATGTATGGTTGTTGGGACCCGTCACCTCTCCGAAGACGTTGAAGGATTACAACGACAAATATCAGAGGAGTAAAGAGATGTACCCTTAAACCAATTTTGGTTGATAGATCTGTAGTCCAATTTGGGACTAAGGTCTATTGAAAGATTTACGAGCATATGGGCTCAATTAATCTGAGTTGAGGACTTATGGCCAATCTTGGGTTAAGTCCAATCAAATTAAAATGTTTAACATTTATTTTGGGTTGTTGAGCATTTATTTGGGCTTGGCCCTTTTAACAATGCTGAGCATTGATTTGCATTCTGACAATGTTTTGTCTTTTATTGAATGCTGAGCATTCATCATAGCTCTGGGGCTTTAATAAAGAACAATTTATGTTCTATCAGCACACACGTGAGGAGAACGTGGTGCGCTTTGCGCCAGTTAAAGAGCGCAGTGCGCTTCTGCCAAATAGCGCACACGTGAGGGACACGTGGCGTGCTTAGCGCTGAGCGCCAGATGATGAGCGCATTGCACTAATTTATGAGCGCATTGCGCTATTAGTTCAGTGGTGCACACATGAGTGACACGTGGTGCGCCTAGCGCTGAGCGCCAGTCCATGAGCGCAGTGCGCTAGTTCAAGAGCGCAAAGCGCTAACTGTTGAGTGGCGCACTCGTGAGTGACACGTGGCGCGCTTGGTGCTGAGCTCCAGTCCAAGAGCGCAGAAGCGCATTTGATCAATTTTATGATCTGGGAAATAAATTCTCCCTTAGAAGAGACTGTCTCAAGATCAAAAGAACAAAAGTTCTTACTTTATAGGAGATGCTTCAATCTCTTGCATTGATGAAAGGCTTTACCTTTATGGATCTATGATCCTTAAGAGAATTGAATTATTCTCTCCCCCTTTATTTTATAATGAGATGTTCATGATCTCTTTTTGTAAAGACAATTTGTCTTATAGATCTATGATCTGTGAGAAGAATTATGTTCTTCTTTTTTGTATTTTGTGATGAGACCTTTTGATCTCTTTTTGAAGGACCTTGGTCTTTTAGATTTATGATCTTTTAAAGAAGAGAATTCTTCTTTTTAATTATGAGATGATCTCATCTCTTTGTTCATTTTTTTACCTTGAAGAAACTTCTTCTTTTTTCTAAGAGCTTTGTTCTTCCTTCTAAGATCTCAAAGCTTATGGGGGAGTTCCTCTCTTTGTTTTTGTCCCTTTAGACTTGAAGTCTAGGGGCCTTTATATAGGGCAGGCTGATTAGTTTCAATCAGTTAAGGAGATCTTTTCTCCAATTGATTTGGGGAATTTCCCATCGTTGGATCTTTGATCAGAGGGCTTCTGATTTACAGAAGGCAATCTTCTTGTTTTTAACAAGATTGGGAAATCTTTCCAAACAGAATTTATTCTGTATTTTGGTGATTTTCAATCACCCTTGGATCATTGATCCAATGGTGCTCTGATTTACAGAGCACAATCTTGTTATTTGGAAAGATTTTGAGGAATCTTTCCTTAACAGAATTTAATTCTGATTAATTAATGATTTATCATTATTATTAGATCTTTGATCTGACGGTGGGGAGCTTTTAGTTCCAGTGCTAGCGCACCCATGCCTTGCACGTGGTGCGCCGCTTAGAGTGCAGCGCACTTAGCGCTAGCGCACCTGTACTTTGCACGTGGTGCGCCACTCAGAGCACAGCGCACTTAGCACTAGCGCACACGTGCTTTGCACGTGGTGCGCTGCTTAAGTGCAGCGCACCTAGCGCTAGGGCACACGTGCTTTGCACGTAGTGCGCTGCTTAAGTGCGGCATTCCTAGCGCTAGCGCACACGTGCTTTGCACGTGATGCGCTGCCTAGGGCGCAGCGCACTTGGCGCTGCATCTGAAGCGTTGCTTCATTTCAAAATTTGAATTTTGAACAGAGTTTTGCTCTAATTGGGAGAAACAAATGCCCTCCCACCGTTGCGCTCACTTGGCCCACACGTGAGTGCAGCGGTGGCAGAATCTCTGCCGTTGGATCAACTCAAAAGTTGAAACGGCTATTCATGCATATAAATAGGACCCTTAACCCTTTAGATGATTTTGTTCATCTTCATTCTTTGAGAATTTTTATTCAGAGCATAGCTCTTTTGCTTAAGAACTTTTTAAGAGTCAAAACTCTGCTAAAATCTAGGTAAAGATTAAATCTTTTAAAGGATTATTTAAGAATCTAGGGTTTCACCCATTAATAGAGCCTTGCTCTTCAGAGATCTTTGATCTAAAGAAAACCCTTTTAGGGTTTCATTAACCGAGCTTTGCTCTCTTGGAATCATAGATCTAAAGGGATCTTTCTTGGGGTTTCTTAGCCCATGAACAGAGCTTTGCTCATGAAGAACTCTTTTTGTTCATAGATTTCAGAATTTTTAATTCATTAATACTCTTATTTTAAATTTCTGATGGTTATTCCATCGTTTTTTACATAGCAAGGCTCTTGAGGAATTTTTATTCCTTCATCATTAGAATTTGACAAGTGTCATTCTCTCACAGAGTACTGCTTTCAAGGGGAGATTTACTCGCTAGCCCGAGGGATTCCTCATTAAATGAGAATCAATTGAGGATTTCCTCATTTAATGACAGTCTCATCAAATGATGAGACTGTTTTATTAATGATGAACTGTCATCTAGATTATGTGGGTCCCCTTTGGTCCTTTTCTACTGCATGCCAGTGCGGTACGAATTTTAAAGTACCAAGTGTCAGAATTTTAAATTATAGCACTGGCGGCTAACAATTTGTTCTTTTCCCATGCAGCTACTTTGTCTTTTGACACCTCTTTCCTGTTCGTCGGCTCGGAAGGCGGGTTTCCTGAAGCGCCCGTAGACCGAGAGGTTATTGTGCTGATTAAGGATCATGACCCGGAATACAAGAATCTTCATCTATGGGTTAGATGGTACAATCAAATTATCAGGGGCCGCCGTAGCTTTTCTTGTGCGACACCCTCGGAGCCCATCTCTGCGATCCCTTATGCCGATGCACCCCCAATAAGCTATACTGTAGAGGAAGTGAATTGGACTTCAGAAGGTCCCTTCGGCCTTCTATTGCCGCAGTACTCGTGCAGCCGCCGGTAGCTCTAGATACTTTAAGGCGGCACATATGCCAGGATGAATCGCGCCCTTAGGGACAACCTTACAACATAGGACTAACTCCCCGCCACCCGGCCGAATACTTACAGTGGGTCCGATATATTTTATCGACGAAGTGGTCGCAGCTACTAAAGCTTGGATTGTACCCTGCGATCTACACTTCTTTGTTCCAGTATTCTGCACCTCCCACATGGTGGATCAACGCGTTTTTAGAGCAGTGGAACATTCCGACCCACGCCTTCCTCTTCTTAGATCGAGAAGTCTCCATTTTCTTAGAGGAATTTGCAGAGGTTTCTGGTTTACCCGTTAGGGGAGAGCATTATGAGGAGCTGCTTCCTCCGGATGAGTATATTTTTGCCACCAAACCGGGGGTAATGGGCCTTACCCCAGAGAACGCCATTCAACACCAGTTCCCAAGTTTGATAAGGGTGTTGAATATGTATGGGAGCCTCTTCCTCAAATCCGGAGGCCGGGGGGTCAGCTTTGCGGACTTCATTGCCCGTTTTCTTCGCTCAGAAATTTTGTCGCGGTAAGATGAAAAGTTTTCCAAACTTGATGATCCTTTCGGCTTTGGCTTAGATCGCCGGCCAATATTGGAAGCCGATCAAAAGGATTTCTTTCTTCCCAACGCCGCGATCGTTGCCTTTTCAGAAATTGCCGCTCCGGGCATTGATAAGGAGTCGTTCTTTCTAGGGTTCCTTGGTTTATGGTTAAGCTGGTTTGTGCTTCCCATGCACCCTCGCTACATGAGGCTTTCTGTCTTCTACCCCGCGCATCGAATGGTTGCTGGGATACAAGTGGCTATTGGGATTGCTGGGCTAGCCCACCTGTATCACGGCCTCAGCTTGGCAGCGGACACTACTGAGTCGGGGGTGCACCCTGCCAACTTTTCAATGCATTATTTCACCTCATGGTTTGAGTTGCACGCGCTCGGGGTCTTTGGCATCCACAGAAGACCTTCCTTTTATGACAGATGCAAGTTTCCTCGGATAATGCGTCTAGTCAACGCATCCATCGTAAATCCGTCACCGCGGGAAGCTAGGGGTTTGCTCCTTCATCCACGCACGATTAGAGACGGCATGTCCTTCACCGACAAAATTTTAACCGTCGTCCAGGAATCTGCGAAGACGGTGCTGCCATTACAGGACATCTTTAAAGACGGGGCCTCTGTGCTGAAAGCTCGGGAGATTCTTCATCTGTACTCCATCAGGCCAGGCTTTCTGGTATTTCAGCAAAATGATGTGGCTTTATTCATGAGATACAATCCGCATCGTTTCACCCAGCAGCTGAGCTATAATCAGGGCGTCCCACTTGAGGCTTTCTTGGCAGAACCTGCTGCTACCGAAGAGGGAATGCGAAGCGCGCTGCATCATTTTATGCACCTAAACACAGGGTCCTACTTTTTCATTAGTGAACCGAGCTGCGTTCCTAAGGCCCTGAATGTGTATGTGGCGTGGTATCAACACTCGATGGGCGCCGTCATCAGGGAGGAGAAACGATTGCTGCTTGATCGCAAGGGCACCGCTCCGGCTGGTAATCCAGACGTCCCTCTGAAGCGACGGACTATTGTTCGTCCTCCTCTAAGAGAAGTTGTTGCGGTCGAGGTCCCGCATGATAGGCCTGAGCTGCCGATACCTCGTGCTCCCATGGAAACGGTGATTGTGGCATCTCCCAAGTCTGGCATGGGTTCAGATATCGGGACTCGTCGTCCCAAGGTGCCCGTCAAGCGTAAGCTTGTGTTGGTGGCGACTGGTACTCGCTCGCAGAAGAAGAAGAAGAAGTCGATTCTTGCTGCCGACGTTGTATTTGGTCAGGAGCCTCATGCTCCTTATAGTGAGGGCTTGGGCGAATATGGGACCAACGAGGGTCTATTCATAGCGCTGGACGATACCGATCTCGAGGCTGCTATTGCAGCTTCCGAGTGATTAGCAAGCCACAAAGCGGGACTGTCCATCCTCGCGCAATCAAGTAAACATCATTCGTACCTTTCGTCATTTCAGTATATTTTTATTATCATGTTGTAACTGAGGCTTTTCCTTCTTTAACAGGTCTTTCCACTGAAGAGGCTTTCGCAGCTTCCCTCAAGACTTTTGAGGAGGAGGAGAGGATTCGCGCTTCGCTGGGCGTCGGTATATTTTGGCTCATTGTGCCTTCATTCGCCTTTCTTATGGATAATCTGACCCCTCTCTTTTTTATCTTATCGCAGGGACTATCTTGATTCAGGTCATGCACAGTACAGTGCCGATCTCGCAGGGTGACGTGGAGATGCTTCCAGGATCAGCTATCGAAGTCCCGGCCTCCTCAGCACTGCCGAAAGAAACTTTACTTAACCGACCGATGACGGATGCCAAAACGGCTCCAGAGGTAACTATTGGCGCGGAAGATAAAGTCCCGTTGACGGAGGTCTTGAGAAGATCCGCTCTTATGGCCCGGACGGAAAGGAAGCGTAGAATGCGCATAGCAAGGGAGCGTAACGCTGCCTTAGCCGCGGGTGCAGGTTCGAGCGCTGCTACCTCCGTCCTTACTTCTTCAGAGGATGCTCCGGCTGCCCTGTCTACCGCCCACAGACAGGCAGCACGTGCGGCTCGGGAAGCAGTTGAAAGAATGACCCAAGGTAACGTAACATTGAGTTCTTTTGTCAACGTTTTAATTTTCAGATTCTCATATATCCTATCCTGCAGGGCCGAGTCTTGATGAGGAAGTGGTGGGTGAGGTGGCGGCAACCACCGAGCCTGAGGTAGCCACTCTTTCTCAAGAGTCTGGAACTGCCCCAATTGCCACTCTCTCACCTTGCGGTTCATTGCCGTTGCCGGGTGCTGCGGGTGTCACGACGATTCTCGTGGAGTCGGGGGATAAAGCTACCAGCGGCGAAACCATTCCGATGGGGGAGGATGAAGCAGTCGCTGCACCCGGTGACGCCCTTGTCGCGGTTTCAACTGACGACTCACCAGGTAGATTTTAGGTTATTGCTTACTCTTTTATTCTGCAATCTCTTCCAGTCTCTTTTGACAGTATTTCTCTCATTTATAATGCAGGCGTGGTGAGCATTGAGGTTGTGCCACCCAAGGAAGCATCACCAGTTGCTGCTTTAATGGTGGCCGCCCTTTTGCCTTCTCCCGTGTCTTCCCAAATGCTAGAAGGTACGGGTTTGTGACTTATCGGTTTCATTGTAAGCGATATAGTTTAGGTATTGACATGGCATTATTACACCTTTGCAAAAGTTCTATTCGATCATCTATACCAGGTGCTACACCCACATTTTTCCTTCCAGTCGGAGATTGCTTCATCTAGTGGCGTTGGTGAGTACAACTTCTAGCTAATGTCTTCTCTTTTCTTTTATGGGAAGCCAAGTCGTCGCTAATTCTTCTTTGTTTTGACTGCAGCGCTACAGATTGGAGGAGGAGATGAAAGAATGGTTGTGCCACCAGTACTCCCGGCCTTGCCATCTACCTCAGTCGGTATAGTAAACTCCCTCGTTCATGCGATTTATTTATTTTGCGAGTTGGCTTTTAACCATAATTCACTTTGCAGCAGTCGCACCGGTCCCTGCGTCCTTCGAATCTCGTGTACTAATGCCAGCAGGACCATTTTCTAGACGTCCATCTTCCAAGGGTGCTGTGAACAGCCTTCGTATGTTGAGTGAATCTATCGAAGAGCTTGACGCGGAGACCTCTGCTCTTGCCACGGATTTTGCTGCTGAGGTTAATCCTATGTTGGTGATGCTTGTGAACTTTCATAGTGAGGGCGTCGTTGAGTCCTGGGTTAACCACTGCAGGAAAATTGAGGCCTATCTGCATGAGCTCGAGTTCGGACGTCCTGCTCCTGAGGTCCTGGCTGTGAACTCTTAACGGGCTGCGTGGGTCAAGTAGAGCACTCCCTACTTCCGCCATCTTGAACAAGAAGCGACCTTAAAGCATAAGGAATGTGAAGAGACTTCAAGCGAATCTGCTCGACTGCATGCTCAGGTTGATGCCAATGCTGTGCAGTTGAAAGCTATCTTTGAGGGCCTTCTAAGATGTATTTCTGATGGGCTAACGCTGAGGCAGAAGCTCGACCTCATCGAGAAGGATGCGCAGAGTCGTGAGGCAGCTCGTCGGGTCGTTGATGAGCAACTTTCATCTTATTTGCAGCAACGGGCTCAGGTTGAAACGGAGTTGGCCGTGGCAGCTGACCGTGAAGAGGGGCTGAGGGGAGTGCGCGAGTAATTGATTGGCCTATTGAAAACGCTTCCCTCCCAATAGTTGTTTTTGTATCATTTTCAATTTTTGAATAGAATGTATCCAATTTTCTTTATCCTTCCAAATGATGTAGCTTGTACTCAATTGAACTTATAAATAAAAGATACATTTCTTTCGTACCATCTTGTGTTATTTCTTGCTTTCTTCTCTTTTCTTTGTTGCTGACATGTTACCTTAGTAAGCTTAGCCTGTAGATGATAGAGAGCATTCCATCTGGAATTCTTCGAGAGATAGTGATGGCTTAGGAGGCAGGTTCAGATCTGCCGCCTAAGGCTTTCCAATTTTATGCGCCGTGAGGGTCTCATAAAGACTTTTCTCCCTACGATTCGAGAGGATCTTGTAGGTGTATTTTCTCCTTTAGGAATCATGAGGATTCCTAAGTGTGTTTTCTCTTGGGAGTCGTAAGGATCTCACAAGAGAGTTTTCTTCCTTATGAGTTGAGAGGACCCGTAAGTGATTAATGATGTTGACATTATCCGCATTTCACGGAGTCAAAAGTTACTCTGGGCGTTTCCCACGGGGTCAAGGTTGACTTTTGCCGTATTCCATGGGGTCATTGGATGATGTATTTCCACGACAGGGTCATGTGGATGACGTATTTCCGAGACGGGGTCATTTGGATGATGTATTCCCGCGACGGGGTCATGTGTATGACGTATTTCTGCGACGGGGTCATGTGGATGACGTATTTCCGAGACGGGGTCATTTGGATGGCGTATTTCCACGACGGGGTCATGTGGATGGCGTATTTCTTCGACGGGGTCATGTGGATGACGTATTTCCGAGACGGGGTCATCTGGATGACGTATTTCCGCGACGGGGTCATTTGGAAGACGTATTTCCGAGACGGGGTCATGTGGATGACGTATTTCCATGACGGGGTCATGTGGATGACGTATTTCCGAGACGGGGTCATGTGGATGACGTATTTCCGTGACGGGGTCATGTGGATGGCATATTTCCGCGACGGGGTCATGTGGATGACGTATTTCCGCGACGGGGTCATGTGGATGGCGTATTTCCGCGACGGGGTCATGTGGATGACGTATTTCCGCGACGGGGTCATGTGGATGACGTATTTCCGAGACGAGGTCATTTGGATGGTGATTTCCGCGACGGGGTCATGTGGATGGCGTATTTCCGCGACGGGGTCATGTGGATGACGTATTTCCGTGACGGGGTCATATGGATGACGTATTTCCACGACGGGGTCATGTGGATGACGTATTTCCGAGACAGGGTCATGTGGATGACGTATTCCTGCGACGGGGTCATGTGGATGACGTATTCCTGCGACGGGGTCATGTGGATGACGTATTTCCGCGACGTGGTCATGTGAATGACGTATTTCCGAGACGGGGTCATTTGGATGAACGTGAAGAATGTCGAAGTGGTCTCGAGGTTGTCTGTGAACCGTCGAGATTTGGAACTAGGGACTTTGTTGTGGCTCCGAGATTGATTGTCGCGTCCGAATCCTGCTGGAATGAGGAGGAACGCTGTTGTGGTCTTCTGGGATGCAGATGTTGCTGTTGAGATCTGACTTTCCTTTTTGACAGGATCTGGTGGGGGACATGTGGTTCCCTTTTCGTTTATGCCCATGGATTGTATACAGGGGTCAGTATGGACTCGCCTGTAGGGAAAAAGTTTCATTCTTTCATTTTTTTTCTTTCCGTGATGCTTGATTGATCATTCTTCGTGTGTATTTGGAAATGTTTCACAACCAAAGAAATTTATACCGCAATCAATTAACGGTGTCAAGGTAGCGCGTTAATGAATACGGATCGTCCAATGAGATGTGTGTTTTGATCGATCTTGTTTTAGATGAGTCGAAATTAAAAGATAAAAGAAAATTCAACAAAGTTGATTCAAGATTTGTAAGATTTTATCTCAAGAAACATCAAGAAAATAGATCTAGAATCAAGAAATGTCCCAATCAATTTAGTTATCAAGATTTGTAGAATAGCTTGTAGGAATCGATCAAAGTGGTAGCAATGATGAGTCTAATAATGACTAATCTTATCTATGGATAATTTATAGCTAGATTGATGGTGATGAATGAAGATTAGGGATCTATTGAAGAAACTAGGGTTTCTCCTTCTCCATCTCTTGTCTTTTCATTGATCATCATTCGGATCTAGTCTCTAGTAAAGAGAATCATCAATCGTTTGATCCCTAATTTGCAACGAAATTCGCAAGAATGTGATCTCGATCCAAATTAGGTCATTGATGATTCTTTTTCCTAAAGTTCACAAATCTCATAATACTTAAGATTAGTATTAGGATTTTATCATCACTAGATCTACCAAATCTCTCGATTCCGTTACAAGCGGAGATTTCACTCACACATCATGAAAATTAATGAATCAAAGATTAAGAAGTTTCATAATGCAAGAATGTAAAGAAAGCAAGAATTACAATTATCACCTTTATTAAATCGACGATTAATTACACATTCTCTCAATTCGAGGTTACAAGGTGTTGCTCTCGATCGCTCCTTTTGAAGAGGTAACTAGATCCATCGAAATTTCGCTCCGCTCGATCTCCGTGAGACTTAGATCGTCGTGGATCTCGCGCTCTTGATGAAGATTGGCTTCGCGGATAAAGGATCGATGGTTGCTTGCTTGATTTGCTTCTCAAAATGATCTTGATTTGGCTTTGGAAAATGAATTTGGGCTAGGCTTTTGGTATCAAGTTGTGTCACTCAACTTGAATTTGAATTTGTGGCTTTCAATTCCCCCCCTAAAATGAACAACTTATTCAATAACCTCCAAATTCTAGATCTAGATCCCTTTTTATAACCACTCATTTGAATCTTCCCTCCAAAGCTAGGTTGTTAGAGAGAGCCTTCTAGAAGAAGTTTGTTAGAGGGAATATTCTAGAATGAGGTTGTTATAAGGAATATTCTAAAGTGAGTTTGTTATGCAGAGCCTTCTGGAAGAAGCCACGTGGTAATTGAGAGCCTTCTGGAAGCTAAGGTTGTTACAGGGAATATTCCAGAGGATTTTGGAGTGCCAAGGAGCTAACCAGGCCGCGGAACCGCGGCGGATCGGCCAACTCAGCCGCGGATCCGCGGCCGAGTAGAGGGATCACTGCATGAAACTTCTGTGGTCTTCTTCTGAAAATTTTGGGGTCTTCTTATGATACCTGGAATTTGACATTTATTTCTTGGTTGCTTCCAGATCTCAAGTCTTGGACTTGATACATTTTATGGGCACTTTTATGATTCCGGCTCTTTAATCTGAAAGATTTCCTGCACACAATCTTGATACAAATGTTGAGATATACAAAATCATGCGTGTAGTAATAAACACTTAATTTCCCTTTAGAATGTCGATTATAACTATAACACGGGTTATTTGGTATTTTCCAGATGAATTCGTAATCTGTGTTATAATTACAATAAACACCTATATATGAATGATAAGAGTAGGGAAATTAACATGTTGAGAATGCACTATTTTCGGCTGATTAAATTCCCCCAAACTTAATTTTGGCCGTCTCGAGCAAACGTCTTTTATTTCTTATTTAAGAGAAGGAGAAAATATAAGAAAGAGAAAAACGAACTAGCACACTTTCGTAGGCAACACGATTGTACTGAGCACGTGCAACAAGCCTTTAAACCTCTAGGTGTCCCTAGTAGGAGGAGTGTTGTCTCCTGAGGGTTTTCAGCGGAATGCACCCATAAAATCCAATAATAAAAGTAAAACTGTGAAAGTTACATATAAAGATAAGAATTGTAAAAGAAAAGACTTTGAAAATTAGTGTTTCCAACTAATACTAGCTTTTCAGTTACTATGAGCCCTATCTTAATAGTCATGAAAAGATGTTGGAAATCACGTCACCTCTCAATATAACATCGTCTTTATTCTTCATTCCTACCTTTCTTCCAAACATTGATCATATACCCCTACGTGTGTGTAAAGAACATCCCTACACTCGGAGAATTCAATTCAAGCTATCATACTCTTGTCCATCCACCTCAGTACTTTTTAATTAATATTTAGATGGAATTTGCTTACACATTTTTCATGCGACCGTTAATACTTCTTGAGATACTAACCGACCGATTACTACATGTGCCTGCTGATTAGGTGTATTTAATATTTTTCTCGTCTTGCAACACCTAAGACTTAGCAGTGACTCCCAAACCAGTTGGTCTAAGGCACTAGGTGATAAGCACCCTTGCTATATTTTTTTATTGTTGCCTTGGTGATAACAAAACCAGTGTTCATTTTTCTCATCATTTTATCTTTTATTTTCCATTTATTTATTTCCTTCATACTTTGGCTTTTAGACAAGAGCATTTCAAGGTATCCTCTACTATCCTGAGTTTCAAGACGTGTGTAAGTGCGTATAGTAGGGTATCAATATTCAAATGTTTGGCTTTCGGAATAGGAACTATTTTTCAGACTTATTTTTATCCTCAGGTTTGTGACATCTTTCATCTTACTAACCTTTGGGACAACGGCTCATAACTACTTATTACTAGTTCGTTTAAGAAAACTTCTAACTTTCTCGATTTTCTTAAACTTTTCCAATCTTTTGGATGTAATTTTTCACTATCTAATCTTTTATTATCTTATTTATGTACACAATTTTTTTTTATACATTATTATTATTATTATTTATTTTATTATATGTTTTGTGCTTATGCAAAGTATGATGCAAAATGATGCGCAAATAAGCACAAACCTCGCCCAAACTTGTTTTCAATAGTGTCCTCACTGTTGTCTTCTGCTAGATCACAAAAACCTGTAAGCTTGGGAGGAAATTTATTAATGGGGGCAAAAATATATGAATCATGAAAATCCTCCCCTCAAACTTATTTTTAGCTCACAATTTTGAGGACAACATTTATTTTCAAGAGCCAAAAAATATACCCCCCGAAACTTGAGTTAAACAATGTTAAACTTTTAAAATCACAAGAGGGGGTCAAAGTTATTGGTCAATGCAAAACCTTACAAAGACCAAAAGTCAACACCAACCATTCAAAGATTTTATCAGTGTAGTGCACCGGTTGGTAGAAGAACATGTTATATAGAGCCAAAAAGAAGTGGGGAAGAGATAAGTGGTGTGATGGAAGTGTATGCGTCTCGTTCTGGAGAGATGACACAGTGATAGTGATGGATAACTCGCATTCTTATGAATGATACGACGAAGGGGTGGAGGTTCAATTTCTTTGTTTTGGAGATGAATCATCTCAACACCCGTGTCTGCTAAGAATGCAAGTCTATCAGCGAAACTTTCATCGATATCCTGAAGAATAATGTCATTGGAAAGAACAGGATGATACACAGACTCCATGAAAAGTTCATCATCGACGTTAGATGTTGAACCGGGCAACTCGAAAGAAGGGTCCGTATGTATATGATACATATCTGGGTCAAACAACAACATATAAAGAAAGTCTGGATCAGTATCGTGAAGCTGATCAAATTCGCTGCTGTCGACATCCATTATTTCGACAGAACATACTCGAGCATGTGGATCGGAGGGTTGACTTCCCAACTTGTAAATGTTTAGCTCAATTGACCTATTCCCGAAAGATAGGTTCATAGAGCCGTTTCGACAATGGATTACAGCGTTGGAAGTAGCCAAAAAGGGTTGACCTAGAATCACAGGAATTTGGTTCCGTGGGTTCACTACAGGCTGTGTATCAAGAACAATAAAGTCCACAGGGAATATAAATTCCCCGATTTTTATTAACACATCCTCAAGTTCACCCCTAGGTTTGGTGATTGATCGGTCTGCCATCTGGAGAGTTGTGTGTGTGGGTTTTAACTCTCCGATACCTAATTGATCATAGACTGAATATGGAAGTAAGTTAACACTAGCGCCAAGGTCAAGTAGAGCACGGTTAATGTATTTATCTCCAATAGAAATAGAAATAGTAGGACAGCCAGGGTTCTTACGTTTCCTATGTAATTGTTGGGGAAAAGCTGTTCTGCAGTACTCGACATGAACACTTTTTTCGGCACTTGAGTCTTCCTCTTCCTAGTGCACAAGTTCTTAAGAATTTTCGCATAGGATGGAACTTGTTGTATAGCATTTAGAAGAGGGATGTTGATGTTAACTTGCTTAAACATTTCCACAAGCTTCTCCATTTGGGCATTGGGTTTGTTGGGCCTCAACCTATCTGGAAATGGAGCTTTATCAGTCAGTGTTGGGTCCAACATTTGTGGAGAAGTTTATGGGGGTGGGAAGGATGAAGTGGGTAGAGGGTTCGAGCCTTTAGGAAAACGGAGAATAGGCTCGGAAGAAGAAGTTAAATTAGACGAAATAGGGTAAGGAGTAGAAGTGGGAGTGGAAGTGAAAGTGGAAGCCGGGGGTTCAATCGATTCCTCAACATCAATCTGTTCATCCACATGATTGTTTAGCACTCTTCCAGATCTCAACGTGGTAAGTGCATTCATATTAGTGTAATGTGAAGTGACAGGATCAGGTAAAGGTTGAGCTGGAAGTTTTCCTTTCTCTCTAGCACTCATTTCGGCTGTTAACTGTGCAATTTGTGCTTCCATCGATTTAATAATCTCACCTTGGGAGGCGGAGGTTTTCTTTATATCATCGATAGAAGACTTAAAATCTGCCGACATTTGAATAGAATTTGTCAGAAGCAAACTCATGGTTTGTTCAGGTGCAGAGGTGTTATTGGTACCGGCAGAAAATGGATCAAAGTTGTTGGCCGGGTTTTGAAAATTTTGTGGTTGGTAGGGATGCTGACTCAGTTGTGATGGTTGCTGTTGCTGTGGAGGGACCCATTGAAAGTTGTTCTGGTTTGGATCCGTGTATTGATTTTGGTGTTGGATCCAAGCAAGATCAGGGTGATTCCTCCAATCTTGATTATATGAGGAAGAAGAAGGATCGTTTCCAGGTCTTTGCTGAAATACAGTATTAGTGTGGCCTTGAAACGGTACATTCAAAGGACATTCTTCCGTCAAATGTGATGGGTTGGAACAGCAACCACACACGGTTTTGAGAAGTGTGTATTGGTTTAGGGAGGCCGAAGAGATTTTTTTTCTATAGCGTCGAGTTTCCTTTGTATTGTGGCCATTTCGGCTCTCATTGTGACGGAAATATCGAGCTGATTGGTATCTTCCCTAGGCGATGGTGGTCTAGCACTTTCCCATTGTAAAGTGTTTTGAGCTAAATCTTCTAGATATTTCCAAGCTTCACCATCATCTTTAGACAGGAATTGACAAAGACACATGGTTTCAAGCATCTGTTTTGTCGTGAAATCAATACCCTCATAGATAATGCGACACAGATCCCATCTAGGGATTCCATGATGAGGACATTGGATAAGAAGATCCTTGAACCGTTCAAACCATTTCCAAAATGGTTCATTGGGAAGTTGGGTAAATTTGAAGATTTCGCTCCGGACACGGCTGGTCTTGTGATTGGGATAAAATTTCTTAAGGAATGCTGCAACAAATTCATCCCATTTTGAAATAGAATGTGCGGGTGTGATATAAAGCCACTTCTCGGCTAAATCGCACAAGGTGAATGGGAGAAGACGTAAACGCAGAGCATCCAAAGATAGTTGTGACGTTCCAATCAAAGCACATACATTTTCGAATTTGGTGATAAAAACGTATGCGTCTTCAGACTCAAGCCCGTGAAATTTAGGTAAAAGTTTGATGAAATGAGATTTGATTTCAAAATTTTCCCCATTAGCAGGTGGAATAGAAAGACAGGTAGGAAGGGGAACACGTGTAGGATAGCATCTCTCTTGGAGAGAAATGCGAGAAGGGTTTTGCGCACCTGCGGGCGGTGGCAGAGTGGTGTTAATGTGTGATGGAAATCCGTCCATCGCGGTCGTGGTGGGTGGTGGGAAAAAGAAAATGTAGAAATACCGACTTCTGGGTCGATAAGGAAAACACGGACAAGATGAGCACTAGAAACCCGTGTCCAGCCGAGCTTGCACTAATGGTTTAGCACAAGTGGCAGCGTTGTGATAATTAGGAGAAAGATGGTTTGGTGTTTGTTTTGAAAAATACGGGTTTTGAAAAATTTAATCAAAAAAATGCACACACTACCCTAGATCAAATGGTCACCTAGGTCAAGTCACTAGACCGCTCCTAGATTTCCAGAAGACAAGTCGCAAGATAAATCCTCTACTGCCTCTTTATCCCTTCTGTGGCCATGTAAGTGCCAGGTAAGTGGGAGGTTCTCCACTGCGTAAGTAGTGAGCCTAATTAAGTAACCACTTGCTTTAGACACACTTGCCTTAGACACCACAAAAGAAACGCGGATAAGCAATAGATTGCCCACGACCTCCTTCTGTCCTAAATGAGCGCGACGATCTTTAGATTCCTGTCTAGATATTTTTTAGTTAATGAGGGTGACGCGGATGCAAGTTTGTGCTTTTTGGGGCTTAGGAAGGGTAATGAAATCCCCACCTAATCTGAATTTGGTTTTTACCCCTTAATTTCCGTGTTAAAATATGCAAACAACCAAGATAAAAAACGCAACAATTTTTCTTTTTGCAGTGCTGCGAATTTTGCAAAGAATCCTGCAAGAAATGGTTATTGGACAAGATCAGAAAGAAGAGGAGAGTACAGAGAGCAAACCTGAGAAATTTCACACTGTGAAAACCCTAAACGGCGGCGGTTCCGCCGCAAAAACACCTCTCAGGCCGCGGTTCCGCGGCTTGATGGGGGAATTAGGGTTTGAAAATTTTTCCTCAGCTGTCTGTGCTTCCCTGAACTTCATAAACCTTCTCTGAATCTTGAGATCCCTTCTACAGTGAAGCCAGATTCTCTCGCAAAAATTTAAACACTATCGTTAAGCACTTGATGCGATTTTGATCTAAAAAATTCTGATGGAATAATAATTTTTCAACTCAAATAAAAAAACGAACAAAATAGCACATATCCCCGGCAACGGCGCCATTTGATTGATTATTCTTCGTGTGTATTTGAAAATGTTTCACAACCAAAGAAATTTATACCGCAATCAATTAAAGGTGTCGAGGTAGCGCGTTAATGAATACGGATCGTCTACTGAGATGTGTGTTTTGATCGATCTTGTTTTAGATGAGTCGAAATTAAAAGATAAAAGAAAACTCAAGAAAGTTGATTCAAGATTTGTAAGATTTTATCTCAAGAAACATCAAGAAAATAGATCTAGAATCAAGAAATGTCCTAATCAATTTAGTTATCAAGATTTGTAGAATAGCTTGTAGGAATCGATCAAAGTGGTAGCAACGATGAGTCTAATAATGACTAATCTTATCTATGGATAATTTGTAGCTAGATTAATGGTGATGAATGAAGATTAGGGATCTATTGAAGAAACTAGGGTTTCTCCTTCTCCATCCCTTGTCTTTTCATTGATTATCATTCGGATCAAACCTCTAGTAAAAAGAATCATCAATCGTTTGATCCCTAATTTGCAACAAAATTTGCAAGAATGTGATCTCGATACAAATTAGGTCATTGATGATTCTTTTTCCTAAAGTTCACAAATCTCATAAGACTTAAGATTAATATTAGGATTTTATCATCACTAGATCTACCAAATCTCTCGATTCCGTTACAAGCGGAGATTTTACTCACACATCATGAAAAGTAATGAATCAAAGATCAAGAAGTTTCATAATGCAAGAATGTAAAGAAAGCAAGAATTACAATTATCACATTTATTAAATCGACGACTAATTACACATTCCCTCAATTCGAAATTACAAGATGTTGCTCTCGATCGCTCCTTTTGAAGAGGTTACTAGATCCGTCGAAATTTCGCTCCGCTCGATCTCCGTGAGACTTGGATCGTCGTGGATCTCGTGCTCTTGATGAAGATTGGCTTCGCGGATAAAGAATCAATGGTTGCTTGCTTGATTTGCTTCTCAAAATGATCTTGATTTGGCTTTGGAAAATGGATTTGGGCTAGGGTTTTGGTATCAAGTTGTGTCACTCAACTTGAATTTGAATTTGTGGCTCTCAATTTTTCCCCCTAAAATGAACAAATTATTCAACAACCTCCAAATTCTAGATCTAGATCCCTTTTTATAACCACTCATTTTGAATCTTCCCTCCAAAGCTAGGTTGTTAGAGAGAGCCTTCTAGAAGAAGTTTGTTAGAGGGAATATTCTAGAATGAGGTTGTTATAAGGAATATTCTAGAGTGAGTTTGTTATGCAGAGCCTTCTGGAAGAAGCCACGTGGTAATTGAGAGTCTTCTGGAAGCTAGGCTTGTTACAGGGAATATTCCAGAGGATTTTGGAGTGCCAAGGAGCTAGCCAGGCCGCGGAACCGCGACGGATCGGCCAACTCGGCCGCGGATCCGCGACCAAGTAGAGGGATCACTGCATGAAACTTCTGTGGTCTTCTTCTGACAATTTTGGGGTCTTCTTCTGATACCTGGAATCTTACATTTCTTTCTTGGTTGCTGCCAGATCTCAAGTCTTGGACTTGATGCATTTTATCGGCACTTTTATGATTTCGGCTCTTTAACCTGAAGGATTTTCTGCACACAATCTTGATACAAGTGTTGAGATATACATAATCATGTGTGTAGTAATAAACACTTAATTTCCCTTTAGAATGTCGATTATAACTATAACACAGGTTATTTGGTATTTTCCAGATGAATTCGTAATCTGTGTTATAATTACAATAAACACCTATATATGAATGATAAGAGTAGGGAAATTAACATGTTGAGAATGCACTATTTTCGACTGATCAATGCTCTTTCATTTCAGGTTTTTATATCGCGAAAGTCGCGATTGCCCAATCATTTCGGCTATTTTTCGCGGTGCCCAATCATTTCGGCTATTTTTGTTTTTGCTCGCTGCTTTTTATTGTGAGTTGCCCAATCATTTCGGCTATTTCATATGCATTTCTTTTACTTGCTGATTTTGTTGCAAGTATGGAATTTGGAACATGATGCCTATATCAGCATCGGCATCGCTGCGACTGGAATATTGCCAGGAGCGAATCATCATTTGCCATGAAAGGACTTAGGATTTGATACCAATTTAGGCATCAGCATCGCTACAACTGGGATATTGCCAGGAGCGAATCATCATTTGCCTCTGTCGATGTCGAACAAGGTGGCTTAGTAAACAGGGTTAAGATCTTGTCGACTAAGGCTTTTGATTTCATGAGCCGTAAGGGTCTCATAAAGGTATTTCTCTCTACGAGTTGTGAGGATCTTGTAGGTGCGTTTTCTCCTTAGGAATCGTGAGGATTCCTAAGTGTGTGTTCACTTATAAGTCGTAAGGATCTTACAAGAGTATTTTCTCCTTATAAGTCGAGAGGACTTACAAGTGTCTTTCGCCATATGAACATATCCCCTGTCTCTGATGAGACTTTGTTGAGGAAAGGTTTATTCGCACCCATGGATTGTATACAAGGGTCAACATCGAGACGCTTGTAGGTCAATATCAGAGATTGTGATGGCTTAAGAATAGGTTCAGATCCCTGTAGCTTAAGACTTTTGAATCCTATGAGCCGTGAGGGTCTCAAAGGGGAATTCTCCTTACGAGTCGTGTGGATCTCGTAAGTGGAATTTCTCCTTAGGAATCGTGAGGATTCCTAAGTGTGTTTCTCCTTTGTGAGTCGTAAGGATCTGACGCGGGTGGTTTCTCCTTACAGGGTCGAGAGGACCTTTCAAGTGTCTTTTAACGAGATTGCACCCTTTCGGGTTTTCACAAAACTCGCCGGTAGCCCTGCTGTTTTTACTCACGGAGCCCTTTCGGGTTTTCATCCGTGCCCATTTTGCTTATGGACATACCGTTTTCTTTTCCCTTTTTTTATTATTATTTTTATTTTATTTTATATATATTTTTTTGTGTCAGCCTTGGGATGCTGTGATCCGTAGTAGTTTATCGACGTCTTGGTCAATAGCCAGTTTTAGGACATAAGGGTCCATCGTTAGTTTAAGAACGTTTCGGTCCGAATGCCGGCTACTACTTACAAAGTTTGGGCTTAGGAAGATAGCGAGCGGACATAGGTATCGTCATCTATCGTTGACCTAGGCTGTGACTCGTTAAGCGTAGTATTTTTTCAGGAAGCGTCCGTTTATTGGCCTAAAAGGTCTTTCACCATGTATGTCCATGAGTAGATAGGCTCCACCCTGGTAGACTTTGTCTACGATATACGGGCCTTCGTAATTCGGCTCGAATTTCCCCATGCTTGGTGCGATTGGGGATCATAGGTCTCTTGACCACTAGCACGAGTTCGCCTTGGCGGAATGTTCTCGGCCTAGTCAATCTTTCATATGAGCACGTCATCTTCGCTTTATAAGCCTCCAGATTCTGTTGCGCCATGAGCCGGGTTTCATCAAGGGCATCTAGCTCCTCAAGCCGAAGGTGAGCATTTTCTTCGTCTGTTTGCTCGTAGTGAATGGCCACTCGTAGAGAGGGTAACTCTATCTTGAGGGGGAGTACCGCTTCTGTGCCGAATACTAATGCATACGGTGTTGTATTCGTGGCTGTTTTGAACGTAGTTCGATACGCCCAGAGAGCTTCATGCAGTCTCTCGTG
This sequence comes from Agapanthus africanus, assembly GCA_030015575.1. Classification (NCBI taxonomy): domain Eukaryota; kingdom Viridiplantae; phylum Streptophyta; class Magnoliopsida; order Asparagales; family Amaryllidaceae; genus Agapanthus; species Agapanthus africanus. Next base: position 385,484,332 of record JASDDO010000019.1, on the reverse strand, counting down.
CCAGTCCCTCTTATTTCGAGACACCGTCTTTTTCACGATCTTCGTCAAGGTCTTGTTGAAAGCCTCAGCTAGACCATTAGCTCGGAGATTATAGACCGAAGAATATCTCCAGTCTATATTATGTTGATGTGCGAAGCAGCTGATCTTGTGGCTTCTGTAGGCTGGCCCGTTATCGGAGATAATCCGTCGTGGAGTGCCTAACCGATAAATGACGTGTGTCTTAAACAAATGGAGGATATTCTCCGTCTTCACTTCCTCCAGCGATACTGCTTCTGCCCATTTGGAGAAGTAATCAGTTGTCGCCAAAATGAATCGATGTCCTCTGGACGATGCTGGTTCGATGGGGCCGATTATATCGGTTCCCCACATTTCGAACGGCCAGCTAGCCACCGTCGGGTGTAGCGGATTTGGATGCTGATGGATAAAGTCTCCGTGAATCTGGCACGAGTGGCACTGCTTCGCGTATTCGAGGCAGTCTTGGATCATCGTGGGCCAATAATAGCCCATCCTTTTGATCTTCGGTCCGGCTTGGTGAGAACCGCAGAGTCCATTGTGAGTTTCTTGGACGACTCTTTTTGCCTCTTCAGGTCCCAGGCATCTTAGCCACAGAGAATCAAATGATCTCTTATTCAGAGTATCATTGACGAAGGCAAACGATAGAGCTCATTTCATGAGCTGATGTCTTGAGGACGCATCTTCAGGCGTTCGACGGGATTTGAAGTAGTCTATAAAGACTTCTCTCCAATCCTTAGCCTTTTCCTGATCTTTTATTTGTAAGGCTGTTTGCTTGGTCACTTCCTTTCCTTTTGACGACTCCGGAGATATTTCTTCAGGTGCAAAAACCCGACGGCTTTGTACCACGATCCTTACATCATCAAGATTTTCGTCAGCCAGTTCTTTAGCGAGCTTGGCTAATGCATCCGCCTTGCTATTTTCCATACGTGGTATACTTTTCAGCATGTAGGAGGGAATTTGAGTCAGCAGTTGCTGTACTTTCTCGCCGTACTTCACCAGCTCTGGCTTGCACGTTTGATAGTCGTCGTTTACTTGACTAACGATCAGCTGGGAATCTCCGTATATGAGGAGGTTTTCAATTCCCATGTCGAAAGCGATCTCAAGACCTACTATCAGGGCTTCATATTCGGCTTCATTGTTCATCCTCGGCTCTGTTAGGGAGAAGGCAAAGCGCATTATCCCTCCTTGTGGAGTCACGAAGATGAGGCCCACCCCGGATTTGATCATGGCGGGTCCTTGACTGTTAGCTCTTTGACGACTTGATCATCTAGGGCGATGTCCTCAGGGATTTTTCCTTTCCCCTTATCTTTTCTATTCGACCCACTGTTCGCGGGCCCGAGATTCTTTTCAGGTAACGTGCGATTGCGCAGCTGAATGTTCTCGCAGCTCTTCGGTTCTTCCTCTTTTCCTGAGGTGGATTCTTTGAAGAGGGGGCCGAGAGTCATTTCTTTGTCAGAGTCGCTCCCGAAGGTGAGAACTTGCGATCCCCTGCTATCAACCATGTGACAGTTGCCGGCTGTTCTTTTATGCTCATCAATCGTGCTCCTTTGTTCCCGACGAGCCTTGCGCTCCATTCGCTGGACGTGTTGTCGGTGGGCAACATATCCTTGCCACCGATTTTTAAAGGCCATGCATTCTTCGGTAGGGTGTGCAATCCTCTAATGATATAAACAGAAGTTAGGATGTACGTCCGCTTCATCAAGATGTATACCGTAGGGAGAATTTCCTCTGAAAGAATGTAACTTCATTCCCTTTGACAGGGCTCTAGCGAATCGTTTCCTTATCTTGGACCTGCTTTTATTTATGGCGGATGTACTTTGATCTGGAGGGAGTATTTCAACCCTTTCGTCCAGTCGCCGGCATTTGGCCTTTTCAAATATAGCCATTTCGCGCTCCCGATCAGCTTTGCTTTTCAAAAGAGCTTCGTTTAGGAATGCATCAATCATTTTGTCTGATGGTCCTAGAAGTTCAGGCTTAGGATCTGCCCCCGGTTTCTCTGCATCTAGAGCTTCTTCACCGTTTATTAATGTGTGAGAGATCATATGACAGCTTGTTACATAATCCTCGGGCTCATCCGACGAGTCTTCTCCATTGTCATCATCTTCGTCCTCAAGGACGTGGCCGAGAAATTCTTAGAGTGTGACTGGGGTCTCCTTCTGGTTATATTCTTCCATCGCGTCGATATGTTTTTGCAAGTCCATGCGCTCATCATTAAGCTTTACGGGCTTTTTGGTCTTCTTCTTTTTCTTCGAAGATTTTGACGGCTAGGTGTGAGCGCTTTGACTATCACCGCCTATCTTTGGAGTTGTGCGCGGTTTTAGCATTCCCTCGATGATCTCGGGTTCCAGTGGATTTTTCCATCTGATCGTCGGGCATGTTTGGAGATCCTTCAGTATTCATTTCGTCTTGGCTGAAAGAACGACCTCTCATGGAGCTTCTTCTACAAAAGAGCATGATACCCCCGGTGTGTCCGTCTTTTTGAGAGCGTGCGGCTGCTGTGGGCTTATTTCCAATTCTCGGACAGTGCGAAGTTGCCCTGTTGGTATTGGTCTTCGATACAGCCCTTAAAGACGAAGCAATATTCAATTGGGTGGCTTACCGCTTGGTGGTAGGGGCAATAATTGGGACTAAGCCTCACCGGGTTGCAATGGACGTTTTGGATTCGGCAAATTAATGAGCCTGTTGCGCATCGCTAGCTCGAACAATCTTCTCGTTTTGTCCGGGGGAAACAAATAAGGACGCTTTATTTTCTCATTATAGTATCGCCGTCTCTTGTCTAAGCAATCCGTTAATTTTGGACCACTGGGCTGCTGTTGAGCATTGGCGACGAAGGTCGCTTTCCCTTTCCTTTTTTCATTCCGCGGCTCCGTCTTCGAAGAGGAAGGCCTGTGACCCATCTGGTCCATTTGGGCCTGCTTATCAATCAAGGACTAGAAGGTGGTCGATTTGAAAAACATCATGAATTAGGAGATGGTCGCTTGAGGGTCGAGAGTACCCACAAACATGCCTATTGCGGGCGCTTCTTCGATGCGCAGCTCGCACTTCGACCATAAGTTCCGCCACCGTATTGCATATTGAACCCATGTTTCGCCTGGCTTTATCCTGGCGTTAATCAATGCGGTGATCGGGGTGCGCTCGCTAACGCCTGCGAATCTCTGTGTAAACAGCAGCTCCATCTCCGCTAATGTCTTGACAGAGTCGTTGGGCAGCTCCGAATACCATTCAAAGGCCGTTTCCGCCAAGCTGCCGACGAATTGACGAAGTAGCAGCTTATCGTCACCTCCGGTGTTGTCGCACAAGGCTCTGAATTGAGCGACGTGCTGATGCGGATTTCCCGTCCCCTTATATACGTGGAATTTGGGGATCGTATATCCCGGCGGGTACCTTATTTGGTCATACCAGCCCGGATAGGGTCGTCCAGTCTTAACGATCTGCCCAGCCGCTTCATTTGCCTGGTGAGCCCGTATTTGTTGAGCAATGTAATCATCCAGAGCGGCTTTAGAGATGGTCTCCTCTTTGGCTGCTGAAAGAGCCGGAGGAGGGTTCGATGTCTCTCCTCTGTCGTCTTCAATGATAATCGGGAGGTCTTCAGCTGGAGGTTCCGGCTGTAACATCATCCCGGCCATGTCTTGGAACAAGAGAGCCATTCGTTTTATGTTGGCTGCCTGTTCCGCGGCCTCTTTTTCTTTCCTCTCAAGCATTCTTCGGAGGAATTCAACATCAGTTTCTTGATCCTGACGCTACTCTGAGGTCTCTGGACTTTCTTTCGGCTCAATGAGTGCGGCCATTGCAGTCAGCATCTCCTGAAGTTTCTGCTGCTGTTGTTCCTGAGCCTTTGTTATCGATTGGGTAAGTGGTCGATGATCCGTAGAAGCACAGCTTTCCTCTTTTCCGGAAGCCATGTAAACGGTATGTGTTATCATTCCCCCAGACTTGGGGCGTTTAGGTCCGGTGTCCTTGCGGTTCGTCGCGGACACAGGGGCTTTCTCCGGCCTCCTTCTCTTGTGAGCGGTTGACGTTGAGGGAGCCGTTGCAGCGGGCACCCAGACGGATGACATCCTCTGTGGTATCACGGGATGATCCTTTTTTTGCCGAGCTCTAATCTTCTTTGGTCGGCGAGAGTAGTCCTGGTCAGTCACCGATTCCTGGACCTGTCGCCAGACTTTGTAAATTTTGGAGGACAGCCGCTGAGGGGGCTGCTCCGGCTTCTTTTCCGTAGCATTCTCCACAGGTGGGGGAGATCTTTTCAGCGTGGCAGTTGGAGAGTTCTTGCGGACCCTCCTAAGCGGTTCGAAACTGTTCCTAGTTGGAACAGCAACATCGATTTCCACCATGGAAGCTGGCGGGGTCAGTCCAGAAGGGGAGCTGCCCCCAGCCTTCCTCACTCGGTGCCAGTGACGACGGCGAGCATGTCGTGTGGATGGGGTCGTCTCAGCTGTAGTGGTGACTTCATCATGCCCCCTGTGTTGGTCAGAAGTTGTCGTTGTCAGCCTCTTGAAGACCGATGTCCTTTGGGAAGCAATATCCAATTTGTCAAAGACAGACCTCTGGGCAGGGGAAGCTGCTTTGAGGACTTCGCTAGCAATAATGGCTATCCGCTTAGGGATAACCTTTTTTGGTATCGCGAGCATCTTCACGGGCCCGTTGGAGCTTTGGCCCAGTCTGTCAAAGACTGAGGCATTGGAGCTGGACGACCCGTTGAGAGGGGCTGTAGTGGTGGTAAGTCGATTAAAGACCGACTTCTTGGGAGCTTCTTGTGATGGTACAGGAGCGCTGAAGCTCATTGGCGGGAGCATGGTCCCGAAGAACAATCCAGTAGTGTCCTGAGTGACCTGTTCCACCGGCATAGCGAAGATGGAGGCCGCTCGGGGCCCGTAAGTCACTCCTCCGGACGGGACGGAGCGAGAGTTGCAGTTGCAGTTAGTGCAGGTTGAAGTCATTGATCTTCTGTTTTCTGCACGGAGCAAGACACCCAATCTTAGTACCTCGAACCCAAGGGCAACCATATCAAACCGCGATTCGTTCGCGAACACGACACATGAAGTGTGGGGTGGAAAGAGGAAAAGGTCCCACCGGGCGTGCCAGAATCTGTTCTCCGCTGAAAGACGCGACCGGGACATTAGGACGTCCGAGCCTGAATTCCGAGGGCAGATGCTATTTGGTGCTATCCGTCCACCTCTTCGAAGATACCAAGTTGATTTATGGCACCATGTATTGAAGGTTTAAACGGATGCGGCCGATGTAGCAGACTTCGTCAGATTCCCCCTCGTTGAGGGGTTTTTGATTGTGGGGACGCTCTTCCCTACAGACGCAAACCCCTGCAGTTAATTACGCTACCGCACCGCGGTAAATACTTTCTCCTTCTCCAGATGGTCACTTCGTGTCGTGGGTGTTTATTTTGTTTTTGGTTGCCCGTGGATTGTATAAGGAGACTAATTTATGTTGTCGATCGTAGGGCGTGGATTAGTCCAAATCCGTATCTTCTTAGATTTGGGTTTGGGGGTTGGGTTTAAGGATACGTTAGTCTTATTTGAGACTAAGATCAACTTAAACGTTTGTTAAGGATACGTTAGTCTAATTTGAGACTAAGATCAACTTAACGGGATCGTATAGATCCAACAAGAGAGCATTTGGGCTCAATTGTTTAGTTTAAGGACATTGCGGTCGATTACCAGTTTAAGGACATGGCGGTCCAATACCAGTTTAAGGACATGGTGGTCCAAGGTTAAGGACATCATAGTCCGTGGGTTTAAAGGGACCCTACAATCCGAGATTAAGGACATCATAGTCCATGGGTTTTAAAGGACCCCACAGTCCGAGGTTAAGGACATCATAGTCCGTGGGTTTATAGGGACCCACAGTCCGAGGTTAAGGACATCGTAGTTCATGAAATGTATGGTTGTCGGGACCCGTCACCTCTCCGAAGACGTTGAAGGATTACAACGACAAATATCAGAGGAGTAAAGAGATGTACCCTTAAACCAATTTTGGTTGATAGATCTGTAGTCCAATTTAGGACTAAGGTCTATTGAAAGATTTACGAGCATATGGGCTCAATTAATCTGAGTTGAGGACTTATGGCCAATCTTGGGCTAAGTCCAATCAAATTAAAATGTTTAACATTTATTTTGGGTTGTTGAGCATTTATTTGGGCTTGGCCCTTTTAACAATGCTGGGCATTGATTTGCATTCTGACAATATTTTGTCTTTTATTGAATACTGAGCATTCATCATAGCTCTGGGGCTTTAATAAAGAACAATTTATGTTCTATCAGCGCACACGTGAGGAGCATGTGGTGCGCTTGGCGCTTTGCGCCAGTTAAAGAGCGCAGTGCGCTTCTGCCAAATAGCGCATACGTGAGGGACACGTGGCGCGCTTGGTGCTGAGTGCCAGATGATGAGCGCATTGCGCTAATTTATGAGCGCATTGTGCTATTAGTTCAGTGGCGCACATGTGAGTGACACGTGGTGCGCCTGGCGCTGAGCGCCAGTCCATCAGCGCAGTGCGCTAGTTCAAGAGCGCAAAGCGCTAACTGTTGAGTGGCGCACTCGTGAGTGACATGTGGCGCGCTTGGCGCTGAGCGCCAGATGATGAGCACATTGCGCTAATTTATGAGCGCATTGCGCTATTAGTTCTGTGGCACACACGTGAGTGACACGTGGTGCGCCTGGCGCTGAGCGCCAGTCCATGAGCCCAGTGCGCTAGTTCAAGAGCGCAAAGCGCTAACTGTTGAGTGGTGCACTCGTGAGTGACACGTGGCGCGCTTGGCGCCGAGCGCCAGTCCAAGAGCGCAAAAGCGCATTTGATCAATTTTATGATCTGGAAAATAAATTTTCCCTTAGAAGATACTTTGTCTCAAGATCAAAAGAACAAAAGTTCTTACTTTATAGGAGATGCTTCAATCTCTTGCATTGATGAAAGGCTTTGCCTTTATGGATCTATGACCCTTAAGAGAATTGAATTATTCTCCCCCCCTTTATTTTATAATGAGATGTTCATAGTCTCTTTTTGTAAAGACAATTTGTCTTATAGATCTATGATCTGTGAGAAGAATTATGTTCTTCATTTTTTTATTTTGTGATGAGACCTTTTGATCTCTTTTTGAAAGACCTTGGTCCTTTAGATTTATGATCTTTTAAAGAAGAGAATTCTTCTTTTTAATTATGAGATGATCTCATCTCTTTGTTCATTTTTTTACCTTGAAAAAACTTCTTTTTTCTGAGAGCTTCGTTCTTCCTTCTGAGATCTCAAAGCTTATGGGGGAGTTCCTCTCTTTGTTTCTGTCCCTTTAGACTTGAAGTCTAGGGGCCTTTATATAGGGCAGGCTAATTAGTTTCAATCAGTTAAGGAGATCTTTTCTCCAATTGATTTGGGGAATTTCCCATCGTTGGATCTTTTGATCCGAGGGCTTCTAATTTACAGAAGGCAATCTTCTTGTTTTTAACAAGATTGGGAAATCTTTCCAAACAAAATTTATTCTGTATTTTGGTGATTTTTAATCACCCTTGGATCATTGATCCAACGGTGCTCTGATTTACAAAGCACAATCTTGTTATTTGGAAAGATTTTGAGGAATCTTTCCTTAACTGAATTTAATTCTAATTAATTATTGATTTATCATTATTATTAGATCTTTGATCTGACGGTGGGGAGCTTTTAGTTCCAGTGCTAGTGCATCCGTGCCTTGCACGTGGTGCGCTGCTTAGAGTGCAGCGCACTTAACGCTAGCGCACCCATGCTTTGTATGTGGTGCGCCACTCAGAGGCAGCGCACTTAGCACTAGCGCACACGTGCACGTGGTGCACTGCTTAAGTGCAGCACACTTAGCACTAGCGTACACGTGCTTTGCACGTAGTGCGCTGCTTAAGTGCAGCGCTCCTTGCGCTAGCGCACACGTGCTTTGCACGTGATGCGCTGCCTAGGGTGCAACGCACTTGGTGCTGCATCTGAAGCGTTGCTTCATTTCAAAATTTGAATTTTGAATAGAGCTTTGCTCTGATTGGGGGAAACACACCCTAGAAAATTCGAAGTTCATAAAACATAACTTATTTAACTCTAAACTATAAAATGAGGTTAGAAAACTAAATACTTGAAGAAAGGTGAGTGTTTTACCTCAAAGGAGGAATTAAAAAAAAAATTCCTAGATGGTCCAAAGTTCTTAAAACAAGAATTTGATCCCACCATGGTATGTAGGATGAGGTGAGGAACAATTTTTGTGAAGTGTTTGTTATATTTTGAGTTGATTTTGAAGGTGTTTTCAAGGTGGTTGTGAGGTGGTGGAGGTGAAGGAGAAGAGGAAGAAGGAAGAAGGAGGTGTAGAAAGAATGAGGGATGACAGATGAAGAAGGCAAAAAAAAAGAAAAGAAAGAATGGTTGCCTTTGCTTTCTTTCTCTCTCTCTCACCCATACTTGCCCATACTCTCATGTCTTTTATTTCTTTTCTTTTCTTTTCTTTTTTAAAAAACTTTTCTTTTCTTTTAAAAAGGGATATGAAACTATAATACATTGCATAAATATCATTTTACATGTCATGCACAAAAAGAAACATGTTTAACAAAACAAATTTGGTTTATTGCATAATTAGTGAAATACTAATTAAATTTAGCATTAATCTTGTATGGAAATAATTATATATTAATTTATAAAAAGTCCAAATCAAATAAATACTTTCATAATTAATAATTCATTTTAAATTCCAATTATTTTATCAAAATATAGGTATATAATTATACCGTTCTACTAAAACTCATTTCCATACTTATATAATATTCATAAAATTTATTATTTTATTATTTAAATTCCAAAAATAATATTTATATTTTTCTGAAATGTTACAGTCTTCCTCACTTAAATAAATTTGGTCCCCAAATTTAGATTTAAACCCCCCAAATGTTAAAACATTTCGGTAAATCAATCAGATCAATGGGGCTCCGAAATCACGAATACGTAAGAAATATCACAGCGCAACGTGTGCGCATGAAAAAGGTGCAAAACTCAATAATTAAAACTCCGTCAAGTCATTTATATATATGATGATATGCAAGTTTCGAAATCTACTGTTAAAATCAAATATAATATAATCAAGATTATAATATATATAGTACGCATCCTTGTGAAATCGTCTAAATAACTGAATAAAAATGAATGCAATATTCTTTTCAAATCGCCGTGTGATGTGTATATCACGGCACAAGTAGTGGACGTTCATTTGTGAAGAAATAAATATATATCTATATACGTTTTGCTTAAGATATACATCTCGCCTCTTTTGAAAATGATTTAGAAGGATTTTCTTTGTAAAAGTTCGTGTCACTTATGAACATGTAGGAAAATAGTGAGACTAGGTGCATATGAAAATACTACATGCATTTGGTGCGTATGGAAATCAAAGTCAAATCCAAGTGTCATGAATGTGCACGAAAGCAAAAACTAAGTACAACGGGTGTGCACGAAAGTATCTGTCAAGTGCAACAGATGTGCACGACAACGATATCAAGTGCATTTAGAGTGCACGAAAATCTCAACCAAATGCAAATAATATGCACGAAAAATCTCGATTAAGTGCATCTGGTGTGGAAAAAATTACATCAAGTGCGCCAAGTGTGCGTGAAAATCTAAATCAAGTGCGTCAGGTCCGCACAAAAGTATCTAGTGCAATAGGGTGCACGAAAATGAATATCAAGTGCACATGGTGTAAGTCTACGGCAGCGCCCCGGCCGTCATTCTGACGCCAAACACGGAATAAAATTTTTTATAACTGGCGCTATCGCATACTATAACCCGGATCTTGCCATTAACGCTAAACTAACAAACTGTAAAGAGATAGAAAGGCTATACCGATCGATCCAAGTCCTTCGGTCTTTAGCCATCATCCCACACTCCTTTGCGGCAACTCCGATCTCTTTGCTCCTCGTCGAGGTGGCACCACATCTACGGATCTTTAAACGGGCTCCCGCCTCTATACCGAGGCAACTCGGTCATCAAGTCTGCTAAAAGAGATGACCAAGATGAAGTAGAGAACGAGTAGAATACTTTGTCTCAAACACTCTTTGGTTCTCATCACATGAGAGGGTAAGAGTGGAGGTTGAAGAAGATGCTTAGGGTTTGGAAATGGTGAACTCAAGAAACTCAAGAGAGCAAAAGAACTCAAGCATATAAAACTTCTCTCTTTTTCTTTTTATGTGAATAGATGAATGAGGTTCTCATCTTTTATCAAAAACCAAAGAGAAATATCTAATGAAAATATCTCCTCAAATATCTCTTCACAAAACAAAACACATTAATTCCTTAATGACTCACTAGATGACTCATTACATGAGTCATTAGTGAACACTCTAGAATTAATGTGTCATCCATAATGAGTCACCATTTCTAAAACCAAATAATCATTTAAACCAAAATGATTAATCCAAAAAAAATACATCTTCTAAAATATTCTCGTAACGGATTACGAAAATACCCCTCGCCTGTATATACATACCTGTATCCGTATTCCGACCGAATACGAATACGAGAGACTAAAATATTCCGACTCAATATAATACATGGATCCGGCTTAAACCAAAGCCCACCGGTATTATCTGTCCGAAATATGACACGTGCACAAGTGCACGTGCATTTTCTGAACCCTGCCATAAAACCATACGGCCTCTACAACGTTTCGCCCGAACTTGGAAAACTATCTGTGGGGGACTCTAAAGACTCGTCAGTACCCTGGCAGTAGGTTTAACCACAAGCTCGTCAGCGGCACTAGCTGTGCGTAACGGCTGCCCATGTACTGACCTCAAGGGAAGCCGATGAGCGAACTCATCCTGGAACCCTACTGAGCCTATCAGTGACAATATACATACAGTCCGGTCCGTTCGTCTATGCGTATCGCATATCGGGCCTAGGGGGCTGGTAACGTCAGACCCCCAATAGCGGTATAAGTCGTGTCGGAGTGTAGCCCAGAACACCTTGAGATACTACTGGAGTACCTACCAGTAAATCTCCTGTCTCGGCCGAGGGCTTTGTGTAATGGCTCTCCTATAGACAGCGCGATCTCACCCCCAATACCGGGAGAGACGAATCCCCTGCCGATCCGCTCACTTGCCTCTATGTGGCTCGGGACTGTACCCAAAAAAGACCTGTTTGCACGACTCCTTTGAGCCGTGGTAGGATAGAAATCAAAGCACAGTGGGAACTCACACGAGACAAATGACAACCTCAGGTCGATGAACTAACCTGTACACATGTCACCAGGGAACTGCTATCTGACGCTAGGTATAATACCAACTAGCAGGTTCCCGGCGAGTCTTGTCCGGTGTACTCATAACCCAATGAGCACCTGTATACATCTTAGGTGATCCAACTGACACCAGTGGCTTGTGAGACCGGCCACCGCCCCTCGTCGGGGTCTCGACTGTATACACTAGTCTACTCCGGAGTATCGATGCCCTGTCTCGAAACTCCCATGACTAGGGACAACTATTAAGGATATGCTTATAGACTACCCAACTCTCACGTATATGATCGCCATCATACTGCTGGTAGTCAAGCAGGATCCTAAGGGCTCTATCAACTTGTAATAGTTATCAGTCACCTGAACCTGTACATGACTGATAAAGGCAAACCAGATAGCGTACTATCATCTCGAGTAAGACTGTGCTACCGATATAGGTCCTCCTCAATCATTGCAATCACGTATCTGCGATCCAATAATTGACTTTGAGGGCACTACATCCAACAATCTCCCACTTGCACTTAAGGCTAATTATTGCGATGTCGCATACTGACAGCCCGTGTGATACCGAACACCCAACTCCTCTACTAATCAGTTTCACAAAGCTCGTTTGTAGAAACTCTTGTGTTCGATAAATAGCCTCAGTGAGTGGATCCGCCCTGATGTTTCTTTCTATGTCTCTCTTAATCTCAAGTTCGCGGAGAAAGCCATCTCCCGAATTGATTGATAGCTGTCTTAGAATATGTCTGGATATCTGATGGGACCTAGTTCATAAATGAACTCCAAATCCAAACTTCTTAGACTGTATCGACAACTGAACCTAATCAGTATCCTGCACCCTGCCTCCCACAGTATCCTCTTGGACCACCTGTCCATAATACTGCCCCTTTCGTCAGAGGGAAACTATAACTCTGACAATCACTCTGTCATCCATGTCACCTTGGAAGCCTGGAATGATGATCGTCTCCCGAAGGAGGCTGCCGTCATCAAATCCCCAGAACATGTACTTATGTTCTATAACTGCTTCGGTATGTTTCTTCAGGATTGGATTAATAAAAACTTATTGCATCTAGTGCAAAAACAACATCTGGTGTGGTACTTGACATCTCATGATCGACTCAATTGTCTAAGCAAGTGATATGCCAATCATGCATATCCCTCTCCCCTTTAGTCTGTAAGACACCTTTAGAGAGGGTGACTCCATCACCCGCAGGTACACCACCATGCCAGGAGTCACCTATTCTAAATAACTTTAGAATACTGTCAAAGTACCCAGATTGGGAAACTACCCAAATCTAGATCTAAAACCATAGATCTAGTAACCAGAATGTCTGATTTTATATCTATATCCTGTGTGGAGAAACAACTGTGTGACGACCATAGTATAACCGATCGTAGTATAGGAATTTTACTTCCTACTCTGTGTATGTCATCCAAATACCAGGACATCACACCCTACTACCTTCTTAACTGATCCATCCACCATTCTGATGAAGTCAAACCCATGACTGTCACATCAAAATTAGATGATCTTTCTCCGCTATATCTGCTCTAGTCTATAAATAGACATAAGCTACTTGCCCACTATGTTTCCGCTGCTCCCACTGACCACAACAACCCTCTGGCAGAATAATATACACGTGCACTTCTAAATCTAGTTTAGAACAACGCTATACTTAAGCTCCTGCCGGGTCTCATAGCCTGGAACAATAGTAGTGTCAAGTCTGGGTAAACAAGAACCTCCCTGTCACCGTCCTCGAGTCTACAGGAGTACCTCTCGGGTGTCTGAGGTTACCCACCATATCTGCGGAGTGGCTAATGGAATGTCAAACCTGATTGAATCTTTAGGTCCTATTAAATTTTCCGTAATCGTTTGCGGTTCTGGAATCACTTCCAGTTCTACCATACTCCCACTACTGTTTTCTGAAAAAAAAATCCATTTTACTAAAACTGTGGTGAGTCAAGAACAATATCACTATTGATCTTCCAGATGGTAGAAAGTCAACTCTCGTTATAGCATGGGCCAACCCGCAAACTGCCATTACAGAAACGTGCCTTGAGTTATCCAGAGTCTGGTTTTAAGCATAAGCCGGACAATTCCCCGTACCTTAACATCGTTAAGATATGAACCATTCTATATCCAAAATAGAAACTTTGGCACTTATTTAATTGAAACCATATTCAAATCATGCAGCTGTCTCCAGTGCATATCAATTTAATGGAGAGAGGCTAATCAGTATTACTCAACTTAGGAATGCATCCAATTATGAGTAACCTGAAAGAGAAACAAGTTTCTCAAAACCATTACTATCATCTGAATACAAATCACAAGTATCTACATCTTCAATCTCTTTGAAGAATCCCGATACTTGCGACACCTGGTTCTCTACTTTATTCTTATACCCACAACTTCTCAAAACTTAGACCTTGTATTTCTACGAAACACTTGTCTAAAAACTAGAGAAGTCACAAGTAAAATGAACATAGTACGAGGACCAACCCCTTTGTCCTGATGGACACTGGACAGCATACAATACTTTGTATGAGTCTCCTGAGTCGAATAACTCAAAACATGTGCATCGTAGGTTGAAAACTGTACTTATGGTTAAGAACTACTCCGCTGTTCAATGCTCCTTACCCAATCGTCAACTGATATAGGTAAATGTCACGGACATAATTTCAAAAAGTTATATCTCACTCTATAAAAATAAACGTACAGATATATCAGTTTGAAATTGGTGCACAACAACGGATACTCAAAACCAATTACTTGTCGTCCGGTAAAAACCCAGGCGATTTCCTCAAACATCACCAATTGCAACGAATTCCGATATAACGAGGATGATCACCTTATTCCCAATAACTTACACCCACTCATCATCTATAAAACCATACAGTTGTGAGAATCATACCTGATAAATACATACCCTGGAGTAAGTATCTAATCGGGAAATCAGTTCTCCTTTAACAATGCACGGTGAAACTGAAACATGAAAATGTTTCGTAGGGGTATCCCGGTATTCCTAGTAATGCCTCTTCCATAATCCAATTCATGACAGTAACCGTATATTTCTTTGCCATCTCTCCAAATCCCTTTATTTGTCTTTATTCATTACCTTCTGTACACCCCTTTAGGCTAAGTGGTTTTCTTTCTTCCCTACCGTTCGGCACCAGCCTATGGTTTGAAAGAAGACTATCCAATAAGCGTAATAGGTGTACCCTCCTAAACCAAGGAGTACTTGTAACATGAGAGAAGGTGATGATAAAAGACAACTGAATAATACCTTATTCTATTTCTCCCGAATTGGGGAAAAAAGCAAAGGTGAAATAAGAGTGGCGATGAAGTACGCGGTTTGGTCGTGAATGATAGCAGTCGCAATTTATTTTGCCCTCTTTCTAATCCCTTTATTTTGTCTTTACATATTACCTTCTGTACACCCTACTTAGGCTAATTGATTTTCTTCATTCCCTACCTTTCGGCACCTGCCTATGGTTTGGAAGAAGACTATCCAATAAGCGTAATAGGTGTACTCTCCTAAACTAAAGAGCCCTCGCAACCTGAGAAAATGTGATGATAAAAGACAACCGAATAAACCAATTCAATTTCTCCTGAACCTGGATCCATCCTCGAAGAAGTCCCTTCGAGTTCGTATATAACCATATGATGGATCTATCCAATGGAAGTGGATGTTCGTAGTGATACGGGGTGTTCTAAGAAATTCAAAGGGTAAAAGAAAGAGCGGCAATGACTTATGCAACTTAGACAATCCAAAAGCCAGTATTTTAAGAAGGTTTGGTCAACTTGATCACTGAGTCATAGTCTAGGGTCGGTCAAAGGTCGCAGCCAAAGAGAGAGAGAAAAAAACACTCTGCGTGCACTCTAACCTAAATCAGAATGATTATCACTTTATCTAATCAGGAAACCTCCCACTGTACTGTCAAATTCTCCTCCAAACCTAAAAGAAAAATCAATCGGGATCACCCGAAGAGTAAACCAACTCATCAGTGGGAACCGGGATCCAACTCTCATCGCATGATAACGTGACGGAATCCACTCACGTTATCACACTCCAGAAGGTATGCGCATGCCTGGCAAGTTTCAGTTTCTTTAGAAACTCCCGATATGATTTTTACCCCGTGTTCTTATGACCTTCACGAAGGCCAACAAATCATAAGTCACATGTCAAGTTCTGCCCGTCATTATCTTGTCAATTCGAACCAACCCGTACATACCCTTGACGAGGGCCAACAAGGTAATACGACTGTCCCAAACTAACTCATCTATCTATGCAACAGAAAAGTAACAAGCAGTTACCATCCACTATGCCTTGACGAAAGCCAACAAACATAGCATGAACACTACGTGCTACCGTCTGAAACGATGGAGGGCTGCGGCTGGTTTTTGGCGAAAAGCCTTTAACGTAGTGAACTTGATCTCACTGAAGGAACCTGATAGCTTTTTATAAAAATATAGTGGCGAAAACCTTTGCTAAAGAGGTCACTCCCGGTGAAGGGATCTCGGCTCTTTCCTCGTGGAATGAGGTGCAGGATATTCCAACTGAATACAGCGATGCAGAGCAACATGTAATCGACTATAGTGAAGTTATTACCCTGATGCAAACTTCTACCCAAGGGGTCACTCCCGGTGAAGGGATCTCGGCCCTTGCCTCGTCGAATGAGATGCAGGATATTCCAACCGAATACCACTGTGCAAAACAAAAGGAAACGTCTTTGTAATAACACTTTTTAAATCTGTTCCAACAACGTCCAAACAGGTTTGTTTTCCTTTGCATTGATCAGAATCAACGCAGTCCCATCAATTAATCACACCAGAAAAGAACGAAAATAAAATGTACGTATATGCCATCCGCATTCGCCACTGGGTTCCATCATCACCCGTTAGGTTACTTAACTAACGATAGAGCGGGGACTGGACTAGCACGGGTGCAAAACATATTCAACATCTACTAGTATATATACCAATAAACAATAATCGCTCCAGGCGTGATAATATGCAACATTACAGAAAAGTAATAAGCATCACGGAACAATACAGATAACTAGGATCCCCGGGTTTCACAGAGCCGCTGCCGAAACCCGACGTTCCCCTGGTCGATAGCCTGTGCAATGAAACCTAGACCCCTACGAGTGCGGAAAGTTACCCGCCAAAACCTGATGTAGGAATCCTAGGCACCCTAGTGAGGTCTCACAAGTGATCAAACATGCCAATTTCTAAAAATTACGGGTGCCTACAAACCCTAATACGGATCGTTTACTAGATATCTAGGCGAAACAAGCAAGTAAATGGAAATGTATCTAAAGGAAAGGGGCTACAACCTTTGTAGATCCGGTCCACCACTTCCTAAGCTCCACGATGATCTCCCGCTGCTGTCCAAATCGAACTCACGACTCTAGCATTGGCATCATCGAAGAATGGGCGGGCTTGATCGTCGGTTCGATGCCGAAGATGATCTACGTCGAAGCATCAAAAGAACAAGCTCCAACTTCACCAAGCTTTGAAAAATTGTGAAGTAAACACCCTATACAACTTGGCAAGAGGTAGAGGATGAAGAAATAGGAAGTGGGTAGACTTTATATTTGGATTTCTCACTCAATTTCACTAGTTGCCATTGATGGCCACTAGCTTTCTTCATGTTGAAGAAGATGAAGAAGAAGAAGAAGATATGATAAGTCTTAAGTAAATAAGATAAATAAATCAATACTTATCATATATTAACCCTTGGTTAGTTGTAGAGAATGGACCATGGTTAACTTGAATGGTTATGGTTAAGGATGAGACAAGAATGGTGACTTGGTCAAAGTTTCAAGAAACTTCAACAAAAAACAAAACTAGCAACCATTCTTTTTCTCTTTATCTTTTTCTTTTGCCAAAATAAACAAAAAGAATAAATAAATAAATAGGTAAGTAAAATGAAACCCTAACCATTCATATAACCATGGTCAATTCTTCACACTAACCCTAGCTAGCATGTATCATCAAACATGATACAATCTTGTGCACAAAATATATCACATATACAATGTGCACAAACCAAGTGAGTAAATCCATTTAAAGTGAACCAATACTAGTTAATGCAAAGTAATATATCAAATATATAATTATACATTAAATCATTAAATCAACACTTGATTCAATGATCCGGTCATATCGTATATAACCGGCTAGTATCCAATGTATCGGCTCATCGAATCAATCCATGATTCGATAACTAGGTTATATCGCATACAACCATTCGACACATTCATCGTGAGAATGAAATACGGTATCACATACACGCATTATTCTCGGTCCCGCACATATCTCATATGCGCTCCTATTTCGTTTCGCTTGAGCCAGGAAACCTCTGTGTAGGACTCTAAAGACTCGTCAATACGCCGGTAGCGGATGATGATCATATCAAGCACCCACAAGCCGCAAGCGGTCTGCTAAACGTAACGGCCACCCGGGTATTGAGCGATCAGAAGATCGACGAGCAATCCCGCTCACACTCCTGTGAATCCAACCAGTAACACTTACCGTACAGTCCGGTCTGATCGTCTGATATGTCGCATATCTCGCCTAGGGGTGGTAAACGTCAGACCCCAATAGCTCGATAAGTCATGCCGACTTGAGGTCCATAACATTCGTGAAACTACTGATAACTCTTACCAGTATATCACTGCAACCCTGGCCAGGGATTTCCTGTTATGGCCAGTCGAGCATAGCACAACATCAACCCCCAATACCGGGAGAGACGAATCCCCTCCTATCGCTCATTGCCTCTATGTGAATCGGGACTGTGCCCAAAAACCACCTGTTTGCACGACTCAGTAGAGCCGTGGTAGGGTGGAAATCAAAGCACAGTGGGAGACACACAAGACTCTATGACGATCTCGGGTCAACAGACTAAGCTGTACCAGTGTCACTAGAGAACTGCCATCTGACGTGAGGTATAATACCATCTGGGAGTTCTCGGCGAGTCCGTTCAGTGTACCCAGTCTCCACTGAGCACCCGCATACCATCTCCGATGTCAAACACCAATGGATATGGGATCATCCATCGCCCATCGCATGGGTCGAGAAGATATGCGCTAGTCTACTCTGGAATATCGATGCCCCGTCTCGATATTCCCACGACTAGGAACAATAAAGGATGTACTCATTGACTACCCAGGCCCTACTAGTATGATCTGCATCATAGTCCTGGAAGTCGAGTACACATCCTAAGGGCTTTATCAACATGTAATCAGAGAGACAGAAAGTATACACGTTAAGATAAAGAGCAACCAGATAGCATACTATCATGTCGAGCAAGAAAGTCCTACCTATATATGTCCCAGCATCCACTACAATATACATCCAATGTACAGTAATGGCCTCTAGGGCATACATATAACTAACAATCTCCCACTTGCACTAGGGCCATCTGTAGCAGTGGTTGCAGTATCACATACTCAACCATCCCATAAAGTCTCTCTTTGGGAAAAGGCCTTCGTGAGTGGATCCGCCGTGTTCTCCTCTGAGTCTACTCTCCTAACCTCGATCACCCTGGAGATCAACTATCTCCATGATCAGGTGATGCTGCCTCAGAATTTGTCTGGGTCACTGATGGGACCAGGGTTCCAGGGCCGAAGCCACACTTCCATTGTCATACAATGGCAGGAACCTGGTTCATCTTATGAACCAATATACACCCAAACTTCCTCTTTGGTAGTATCTTTAATAGCGATGTTACCAGCCTTTATCGTCTAGTTTGTCACGGTATCTAGCTTGGAAATCTTCCAACATACCGTCCCTTTACTGAGGGTAAAGACAATGCCTATGGCTGACATTCAGTCGTCTTTATCACTCTGGAACCCTTCCAGTGATTCTCCCCAGGATCGATTGATACCATCTCACTACAACTAGTGAGTATCCTAACATTCAATTAGATCTATCTCATAGATCCAACGCTTAGGATTTAGTAGGTATCACTTTGATCCTATATGGAAAATCTTTGTGATAAGCGGAGATTGATCGAGTGTAGCATAGGAAACTCCTTCCCTAACAAGAGTATGTCATCCACGTACTCTACGAGGATCGTCACCATACTCCCTACTACCTTTTTGTTTATACAAGGTTCATCTACCATTTTGATGATGTCAACTTCTTTGACTAATCCATCAAAACAGATGTTCCAACTCCGCGATGCCTGCTTTATCCTATAAAGCATCTTGCACACGTTTCCGCTGCTCCCACTGACTACGAGGCCCTCTGGCTGTGTTCTTATAGACGTTCTCTTCTAAATCAATATTCAGAAAAGTAGTCATGGCACCCAACCACCAGATATCGTAGTCATGGTATGTAGCCGTGGCAAGTAGGATCTGGATGGATTTAAACATAGTCCCTGGAAAAGGTTTCATCATTATCCGTGCCTGGTTGATGACGAAAACCTTTAACAAGTCTAGCTTTGAAAGTCTCAACTTTTCCATCTACACCAAGTAATCTTCTCAAGATATACTTGCTCCTGATGGGGATTTAACCCTTCAGATATAGCAACCAAAGTCCATACTTTGTTGGTGTGTATGGATTCCATCTCAGACCGCAAAGCATCCAGCCATTCTTACAGAGTCCCTACTCTTGATGGCCTGCTCGAAACTAGTTGGGTCATCATCTCATGATGCATTCCTTGCTCCCACTGTCATCGAGAAACCGAGGTATCTCTCAGGCGGACGAGGAACCCTACTAGATCGGCGGAGAGGCTGAGGTTCGTCGGGAATCTACTGAATCCTTTGGTTCTACCAAATTATCTGCAGTTTTGTACAGTTGGAACCTTTCCAGTTCTACAGAACTGAACTTTCCTCGATCTTGTCCGGATTTTGCTTTTGACATAGGCCGGACAATCCCAAATCTTAACTTACTTAAGAGATAGGCTCTTCCCATACCATATCTCATATGGAATGGTAGGCACTGATTTGATTCGAACCTAATTCAATAGGTATGCAGCTTCTCAAGTGCATAACTCCCAAAAAGAAATAGGTAACTCAGTAATACTCATCATAGAGCACACGATATCTAATATTGTGTGATTGCTCCGCCCCGATACACCGTTGTGCTGTGGTGTATTCAGAGGAGTAATACTGAGAGAGAATCTCATTTTCCTTTAGAATAGTCCAAGGATTCCATGCACAAGTATTCTCCTCCCTGATCTCATCATAGGACATAATACTTATACCCGGTTATTGGTTCTCTGCTTCTAACTTATATTCTGTGAATACCTCAAAAGGTTCAGACTTATGTTTCAACAGGAACATATGACTGAATCTTGAGAGATTATCAGAGAATATAATGAAGTAAAAAGAACCAGTCCTGGCATGTGTAGACAGGAGACCTTACATACATCATCATGTATCAGTCCCAAGAGTTTACTAACTCTTTCTCTGTTTCCAGTAAACAGAGCTGGTGTCATTATATCTTTGTGACATGACTGGCAAGTTTCACAAGATGTAAATTCAAACTTATTTAAATATGCATCTAAATGTAACTTCAGCTAGTCGGGTCGCATTGATATGACCTAGTCTACAATACCTCAAGAAGAATTCGTTCATTTCTGAACTCTTCCTCTTATGTGTGTTCTGTATACGAGAAACTGTAGTTTGATTTAGAACGTCAATGCTTTTAGATAACGTGCCTGAACCGATCAACTTTTGATATAGGAAATGTTCAAAACATTATCCATCAATACAAAATTATATCCTTTCTTTACTAATAAAGAGACTGATATGATTTTGTATATCAGGTTCGGTATCTAATAGCATTTGTTCAGAATCAATGTATTCGTAATACAGGGTGACAGTGACCAACAGACTTGGCTGCAACACTTGCCCCGTTTTCTGTCTCATGAAACTAATCACCCGTTCTCAGTTTTTCTACCCTTTTGTAGCCCTATGTAACAGATTACATATTTGGGATCCTGATCCGGTATCATATACCCAGGATGCAGAGGATGCTGAGAAACAGTTCTTTGTAATGAACACACCCGAAGGAGATGCATCATATGCACTTTCTTCGTTTGGGCGGCATAGGAATTCTGGTATTCCCTATTTCCTGCTCTGTCTTATAACAATTATAAGTTGGAGCGGGACCAACGTTCCCCAGCTCAGTATAACAAGCGGGTTCGGTCAATACATCCGAATTATTATCTTGATTAAGGCGTGATATGGTCGCTACCAGGAGAGAGAGAGAAGAAAACACTCTGCGTGCGCTCTTGCAAGATCAGATTGGTTATATATTTTATCTAATCAGGATGGCTCCCACTGTTTTTATCAAATCTTCCTTCAAACCTTAAAAGGAAAGACTAGCCGGGATTAATTACACTCTACAAGTTCGCCAACCTTTCAGCCAGGCCAGTGTCGGTACTTTGAGGGAGGTTCCCCGTGCTTTCGCACGGACCTAATTACAGTAAACCTCGTTTTCCCAGAGGCGTAACCCCATTGACACCTTTCTAGACACCTACTTGATCGGCTAATTGTAAAGTGCAAAACTCTCCCAGGTGTAACAATTACTCGCAGTGGGTATCGGGATCCAACTATCACATAGAAGGTATGCAATCTCATTGCAATTTTCAATACTTGAAACTCCCGATAAAGGTTTTTACCCCTAGCACCTATGACCTTAACTATGGTCAACAAATCATAAGTACTAGTCAAGTTCTACCCGTCATTTCGTGATTAATTAGACCCACCCACATGACCCTTAACTAAGGTCAACAAAGTCACGCGACTGTCCTAACTAATCGCATCATATGCGGTGTAGGAAGACATCACTTAGCTACCGAACACTGTGCCTTGACTATGGTCAACAAACACAGCACGAATACTAAGTACTCTACTTCTTAAAATGACGGAGGGTTGCGAATGGTTTTTGTGAAAACCTTTAACGCTTTGAACTTGATCTCGTTGCGGAATCAAATGGTTTTTAAATGGAATGTTTTTGAGGCTTTTCTAGTTTTGCTAAAGGGGTCACTCCCGGTGAAGGGATCGTCGGCCCTTTCCTCGTCGAATGAGGTGCGGGATATATCATATATATCACTGTGCAAAGCAGAAACTATAGAAGCGATCAAATACAAACCGAGTGTGTAGCATCTGCCAGTTATTGCTAAAGGAGTCACTCCCGGTGAAGGGATCTCGGTCCTTTCCTCATCGAATAAGGTGCAGGATGTTCTCTAATGAACACCACAATGCAAAGCAAGAACTGTAGCTACCTGTTTTTATTTTGAAATTTGATTCCACAACATCAATTAGGTTTATTTTCTTTCATTAATCTCATTAATGAATATCCCATCATTTAATTCCACCTAAACATCACAGATAAATATAACGTACGCTTATGCCATCCGCATTCGCCTCGATGTCCCATCTGCACCGTTAGGTTAGGTAACTAACGCCAGAGCGAGGCAGGGCTAGCGCGGGTGTAAAACATAAGCAACGTCTATATAATATATCATATATACTATATACTATATCTGTCTGAACAGAGCACAGAACATCGCATGATCACATCACAGATAATGCAGCAGAAAGAATCATATGAAATATTGGATATACTAGGACGTCCGTGTTTTCAATACGAGCCAGTATAAAACACGGATTCCACGGTCGTGATGAATAGCCAATCCCACACCCCTAGACCCCTACGAGAGCGGCAAGTAACCCTACCAATTCTAGGGTTAGGAGACCCGGACTCGACTCCTCGAGTTGGTCTCCCACTGGACCCCAGAACCCGATTACTTGTGCTCCCCTCCTTGGGTCTATCCTAGTGCAGAAAAGTAAATAATATACATCAACGGTGACAACTTCCGCAACCTGGAAGTGCCCCAATAAAAGAATATTACATACAAGTTTTTACATGAATGAAAATGAAAAAACTCATCTCACATAAAAACCCCCCGGCTATTCAAACACGACGATCCAATATAACATATCCAGCAACACATAACATCAGATGTCATCAACGTAAGTAAATATGCGCATCCCAATTGTCGTTGACATATAGCAACGAAACCGGCGATATCACATATTACACTTACGGTCACAGAAAAGAAAATGTAAAACTACAACAGTTGGAATCCGCAAACTCCTCAGACATCGCATGCCTGACCAAATGAAATACTTAGACATCGCATGCCTAACAATTATAAACCCCGCATTTTAGTCTCATTATCGAAAACTCTTTTCAATATCAAGTCGGGCAATTCAACAAGATTCCCGACATCCTGATCGAATGCTCGTCGCAAACTTTAGTAGGCGGCCGCACCCCCGATGCCGTCGACGAAGTGCACCAAGGCGGAACACCGTTGCCGCGAGCACCCAAACGGATGCTTTCGGCGACGGGGTTCTCCTGCAGTCACTTGGTCGGGGCTATGGAGTGAGGCTGTCTATTAAGTTTAACGGCGAGTATCCGCGTTCACAACGTGATTGCAACAGACTTTTGATCACATCAAAATTCCGTGGCAACCGATCAAGTGAGACTAAAGTGCTATGTTTATAACATTCATTCAGTTATCTCATAACTTATTGTGAATTCCAATTATTGTATCACATTCCGGATAAGATAGAAAATGTTAAACTTTTCGATAGAACAATCGAACACCCAAGTTTTCCCGATCAACCGAATGAAATAAGTTCAAAGACATTCACTTCATGCCTCAGTACCAACGGTCCAGCCGTAGAAGGGTCAAGCCAACGCCTCACATGTGGCACGCCGTACTGCCCCAAACCCTAAAATTCAAAGGGCAGTTCAAGACGGTCACATAATCGAGTTAAGGTTTGTTGTCTTCTAGAGAGACCATCGCGTTACCTGCACTACTCAGAACGTCCTTAAACCACGGAAAAATCCAACACTTGGAAATTTTCCGGCAGGGGAAAAAGTGGGTATTTATGTCCGGTCGAAATTTTTAACATATTCTAAAATATCCGAAAAACACATAGACAAAATTAGACAATCCGATCGAATGTACGAACTTAATACAACCCAAAAAACTTAACTCTTGATTTCAGATAAAAAAAATTCCCAGGAAAACCAGCACTGCAAAATAGGAATTACTGTGCAAAATTGAATGCCTAATAAGACAAAACGACCGCGGAACCGCCGCATTAGCATGCTAATGCCGCGGTTACGCCGTACTTTTGAGGGATCATTAGTTACTTTTTGCACCGTAATTCTTAGAATTTTCTGCTGATTTTTCTGCATATTTTTAATTCTCAAAAATCCACATTTTACAAAAAAGTCCAGAGAGCATTTCAAAGTCGGGGTTTTGGGTCGATCGGACTTCTAACTTCGTCGGGACTTCGCCTAAGGCTCTAGCTAGGCTCTGATACCACTGTAGGGTTCCTAGGCACCCTAGTGAGGTCTCACAAGTGATCAAACATGCCAATTTCTAAAAATTACGGGTGCCTACAAACCCTAATACGGATCGTTTACTAGATATCTAGGCGAAACAAGCAAGTAAATGGAAATGTATCTAAAGGAAAGGGGCTACAACCTTTGTAGATCCGGTCCACCACTTCCTAAGCTCCACGATGATCTCCCTCCGCTGTCCAAATCGAACTCACGACTCTAGCATTGGCATCATCGAAGAATGGGCGGGCTTGATCGTCGGTTCGATGCCGAAGATGATCTACGTCGAAGCATCACAAGAACAAGCTCCAACTTCACCAAGCTTTGAAAAATTGTGAAGTAAACACCCTATACAACTTGGCAAGAGGTAGAGGATGAAGAAATAGGAAGTGGGTAGACTTTATATTTGGATTTCTCACTCAATTTCACTAGTTGCCATTGATGGCCACTAGCTTTCTTCATGTTGAAGAAGATGATGAAGAAGAAGAAGATATGATAAGTCTTAAGTAAATAAGATAAATAAATCAATACTTATCATATATTAACCCTTGGTTAGTTGTAGAGAATGGACCATGGTTAACTTGAATGGTTATGGTTAAGGATGAGACAAGAATGGTGACTTGGTCAAAGTTTCAAGAAACTTCAACAAAAAACAAAACTAGCAACCATTCTTTTTCTCTTTATCTTTTTCTTTTGCCAAAATAAACAAAAAGAATAAATAAATAAATAGGTAAGTAAAATGAAACCCTAACCATTCATATAACCATGGTCAATTCTTCACACTAACCCTAGCTAGCATGTATCATCAAACATGATACAATCTTGTGCACAAAATATATCACATATACAATGTGCACAAACCAAGTGAGTAAATCCATTTAAAGTGAACCAATACTAGTTAATGCAAAGTAATATATCAAATATATAATTATACATTAAATCATTAAATCAACACTTGATTCAATGATCCGGTCATATCGCATATAACCGGCTAGTATCCAATGTATCGGCTCATCGAATCAATCCATGATTCGATAACTAGGTTATATCGCATACAACCATTCGACACATTCATCGTGAGAATGAAATACGGTATCACATACACGCATTATTCTCGGTCCCGCACATATCTCATATGCGCTCCTATTTCGTTTCGCTTGAGCCAGGAAACCTCTGTGTAGGACTCTAAAGACTCGTCAATACGCCGGTAGCGGATGATGATCATATCAAGCACCCACAAGCCGCAAGCGGTCTGCTAAACGTAACGGCCACCCGGGTATTGAGCGATCAGAAGATCGACGAGCAAGCCCGCTCACACTCCTGTGAATCCAATCAGTAACACTTACCGTACAGTCCGGTCTGATCGTCTGATATGTCGCATATCTCGCCTAGGGGTGGTAAACGTCAGACCCCAATAGCTCGATAAGTCATGCCGACTTGAGGTCCATAACATTCGTGAAACTACTGATAACTCTTACCAGTATATCACTGCAACCCTGGCCAGGGATTTCCTGTTATGGCCAGTCGAGCATAGCACAACATCAACCCCCAATACCGGGAGAGACAAATCCCCTCCTATCGCTCATTGCCTCCATGTGAATCGGGACTGTGCCCAAAAACCACCTGTTTGCACGACTCAGTAGAGCCGTTGTAGGGTGGAAATCAAAGCACAGTGGGAGACACACAAGACTCTATAACGATCTCGGGTCAACAGACTAAGCTGTACCAGTGTCACTAGAGAACTGCCATCTGACGTGAGGTATAATACTATCTGGGAGTTCTCGGCGAGTCCGTTCAGTGTACCCAGTCTCCACTGAGCACCCGCATACCATCTCCGATGTCAAACACCAATGGATATGGGATCATCCATCGCCCATCGCATGGGTCGAGAAGATATGCGCTAGTTTACTCTGGAATATCGATGCCCCGTCTCGATATTCCCACGACTAGGAACAATGAAGGATGTACTCATTGACTACCCAGGCCCCACTAGTATGATCTGCATCATAGTCCTGGAAGTCGAGTACACATCCTAAGGGCTTTATCAACATGTAATCAGAGAGACAGAAAGTATACACGTTAAGATAAAGAGCAACCAGATAGCATACTATCATGTCGAGCAAGAAAGTCCTACCTATATATGTCCCAGCATCCACTACAATATACATCCAATGTACAGTAATGGCCTCTAGGGCATACATATAACTAACACCTGAAGCGAGGAAGCCTCCTACAGCAAAGTGAATGGACCACCCTGCACTTCACGGAATCCGGTAACTTGGGCACCCCTCCTTGGGTCAACCTGTACCCCCTACGAGTGCGGCGAATAGTCTGCCAATTCTAGAGTGAGGCCCCTCTGCCTCTCAAAGCCATGAAATGCGGACCCGTTGCCTTCCAGAACCCGGCTATCCGTGCACTCCGTCGCGGGATAAACCTAGTACAGAAACGAAAAATATGTACAACGGGTACATCGACCTCAGCCCGGTCGTGCCCCAAAATAATATTATACAAACGGGCAGTGACGGCAGTCCACATGTTGGACACTCGCCCCGCAATATCAAATATACAAATAAATCCAAACTGCACTACCATTGCACACTGCTATCCACCACGACAAATCCGCAACATCACAGCACAACACAGAACATCAACACGAATGTCACGTTCGCAAACCCGTCTAAAAGGACTGTAGCAATTAGACGCAATGTACCGCTCGAATGACATTCACGGTCGGAGAAATAATGTAAGTACTGTAAACTAACAAGTTCAAAATTCCGATCGACAAAACTTCCCGAAGTGGGTCCCACGTACAACTGCAGTACACAAACAAAATCTGGGCCCAAACAAAACATTCCAGAAACCACAATTCCCTATGCAAGAGCCCCAGAAGAAATATGGTACACTGAAGCACCAAGCCTGTGGCGGAACCGCGGCCAAACCTTGGCATGTGCGGCGGTTCCGCGGCGGTACGGTCGAATCAGTGGCCCAAATTCTACCGTGTTCTTAAAAAAGCCTGCACGATTTTCTGAGATGCTCAAAATAATTTTTAGACCTGTTTTAAAAATCGACAGAAACTTTAACCTGAAAAATGCGGTTTCGGAAATTTCGTTCGATCGATATTTTAAATACGTTAGAACAAGTTAGTAAAGGTTAATGGCGTGGCTCTGATACCATGTAACTCTACGGTAGCACCCCGGCCGTCATTCTGATGCCAAACGCGGAATTTTTTTTTTTATAACTAGCGCTATCGCATACTATAACTCGGATCTTGCCATTAACGCTAAACTAACAAACTGTAAAGAGATAGAAAGGCTATACCGATCGATCCGAGTCCTTCGGTCTTTAGCCATCATCCCACACTCCTTTGCGGCAACTCCGATCTCTTTGCTCCTCGTCGAGGTGGCACCACATCTACGGATCTTTAAACGGGCTCCCGCCTCTATACCGAGGCAACTCGGTCATCAAGTCTGCTAAAAGAGATGACCAAGATGAAGTAGAGAACGAGTAGAATACTTTGTCTCAAACACTCTTTGGTTCTCATCACATGAGAGGGTAAGAGTGGAGGTTAAAGAAGATGCTTATGGTTTGGAAATGGTGAACTAATGAAACTCAAGAGAGCAAAAGAACTCAAGCATATTAAACTTCTCTCTTTTTCTTCTTATGTGAATAGATGAATGAGGTTCTCATCTTTTATCAAAAACCAAAGAGAAATATCTAATGAAAATATCTCCTCAAATATCTCTTCACAAAACAAAACACATTAATTCCTTAATGACTCACTAGATGACTCATTACATGAGTCATTAGTGAACATTCTAGAATTAATGTGTCATCCATAATGAGTCACCATTTCCAAAACCAAATAATCATTTAAACCAAAATGATTAATCCAAAAAAAATACATTTTCTAAAATATTCTCGTAACGGATTACGAAAATACCCCTCGCCTGTATATACATACCTGTATCCGTATTCCGACCGAATACGAATACGAGAGACTAAAATATTCCGACTCAATATAATACATGGATGCGGCTTAAACCAAAGCCCACTAGTATTATCTATCTGAAATATGACACGTGCACAAGTGCACGTGCACGTGCATTTTCCGAACCCTGCCATAAAACCATACGGCCTCTACATTTCGCCCGAACTTGGGAAACTATCTGTGGGGGACTCTAAAGACTCGTCAGTACCCTGGAAGTGGGTTTAACCACAAGCTTGTCAGCGGCACTAGCTGTACGTAACGGCTGCCCATGTACTGACCTCAAGGGAAGCCGATGAGCGAACTCATCCTGGAACCCTACTGAGCCTATCAGTGACAATATACATACAGTCCGGTCCGTTCGTCTATGAGTATCGCATATCGGGCCTAGGGGGCTGGTAACGTCAGACCCCCAATAGCGGTATAAGTTGTGTCGGAGTGTAGCCCAGAACACCTTGAGATACTACTGGAGTACCTACCAGTAAATCTCCTGCCTCGGCCGAGGGCTTTGTGTAATGGCTCTCCTAGACACAGCGCGATCTCACCCCCAATACCGGGAGAGACGAATCCCCTACCGATTGCGTCCATGTGGCTGGGGACTGTACCAAAAAAGACCTGTTTGCACAACTCCTTTGAGCCGTGGTAGGGTAGAAATCAAAGCACAGTGGGAACTCACACGAGACAAATGACGACCTCAGGTCGATGAACTAACCTGTACACATGTCACCAGGGAACTGCTATCTAATGCTAGGTATAATACCAACTAGCAGGTTCCCGGCGAGTCCTGTCCGGTGTACTCATAACCCAATGAGCACATGTATACATCTTAGGTGATCCAACTGACACCAGTGGCTTGTGAGACCAGCCACCGCCCCTCGTCGGGGTCTCGACTGTATACACTAGTCTACTCCGGAGTATCGATGCCCTGTCTCGAAACTCGCATGACTAGGGACAACTATTAAGGATGTGCTTATAGACTACCCAACTCTCACGTATATGATCGCCATCATACTGCTGGTAGTCAAGCAGGATCCTAAGGGCTCTATCAACATGTAATAGTGATCAGTCACCTGAACCTGTACACGACTGATAAAGGCAAACCAGATAGCATACTATCATCTCGAGTAAGACTGTGCTACCGGTATAGGTCCTCCTCAATCATTGCAATCACGTACCTGCGATCCAATAATTGACTTTGAGGACACTACATCCAACATATGGTGCATGAAAACATAAATCTAGTGCAAAAGGGTGCACGAAAACAAATATCAAGTGCACTAGGAGCACGAAAACATAAATCTATTGCAACAGGGTGCACGAAAATGAATATCAAATATATGAATCAAGATCAACGGTATACAATATGCACGAAATCAAAATCAAGTATACCGAGGTGTATGAAATTATAAACATGTGCAATTGCGTGCACAAAACCCATATCAATGCACTGAAAGTGCATGTGAACAACAGCGAGTGCATAAGTCAAAATCAAGTGCATACAACATGCACGAAATCAAAATCAAGTATACCGAGGTGTATAAAATCATAAACATGTATAACTGCGTGCACAAAACCCATATCAATGCACTGAAAGCGCATGTGAACTATACCGAGTGAATAAGTCAAAATCAAGTGCATATATCATGCACGAAATCAAAATCAAATATATCGTAGTGCACGAAATCAAAATCGACTGTATCGGGATACATGGAATCATAAATATGCGCAACAAGTGCACAAAAATCGATATCAAGTGCAATGGATATGCACAAAACATAAATCAACTGTAATAGGTGTATAAAAACATAAATCAAGTGCAACTACGGTGCACGAAATTATCAATCATGAAACTAAATCATCAAAACTTAAAAGTCTAAAATGATATAAGCATGATATCTCGGATCATTAAACACAAATAAAAAATAAATGATATTGAGATACACCATTTTCAATGTTGAAAGGTGCCGGTGCACCCAAGTTGGCAGAGCAAGAACTCTTTCTTGCTTTCTGCCCACAGCCTAGAGTCCTCTGCCCCTAGGTCCTCGTTTTCTCTGTAGATCACCAATTCCACAATCTCTTGGCCCGACAGCCCGGTTAGGAGTAATGACGGAAATAGTCCCGCTTTGACGTTTCTTTCAACATCTCCTGGCCAATTAACATGGCCACTCGTAATGTAGAACGTCAATGATGGCGGCCTCTGGCCCTCTAAGTGCATGCCATACAACTGATCCTGGGTCTAAATCTTTACCGTTGAAGTACTCCGGAAAGTACCTGCTATGGTCTCTTCCAATATCATCTCTGCTGGACTACCCGGAAGTTGGCACTTTTTACTGAATCCGTTTCTCGTTCCGGGACAGCTGCATTCTTATCACGACTTTCCTCTAGAAATGTGGTTGCATCCAACGCCTCTGCATACGTAGCAAATCTCTGACATCAACGGAGATGAACAAAAACTCATTAAAATCTCGCACGAACTCTTCTTCATTATCGTCCTAATCAGAATCAAATCTTGATGGCCGTGTACTGCAATTCATCCTCGGTTACAGTCAATCTGGAGTCTCTCGCAAGGACTCGAATCTACGAATTCGGTATTTTTAACACTCTATGGAAGACAGCTGGACAATTACGTCCTGTGGAACTTGTTCAAGTCATCGGAGGAATACGTTTTGCTCGTCCTCTCTTGATCGATTTACACCAGGTCTAGGCAAGACCCTTCGAACTGGAATTATTAAACTTAACTGATCTTGCGTCGGGGTACCCGAACAAACGAATCATCTTAGTCACTTTATCCAATAATGATTAGCGATCTTCTGTCACATCCCTGCCTGTAAACTCATGTGGCTTCAGCTTCATAAACTCTGGAGGCGACATCCCATCAATCTCAGCAGCAACTGGTTCATCTGTCTGCACGGTAGACAACACATTGATTTCTGGAGTAGGCTGTACGTCAACAGTCCTCTCAATCTGGCTGGCCTCAAGCGATGGTCCGATCATCCAATGCAGATCCCGAACGCTCGTCTCAAATGAGAAATCCTACCATACATAATAAATCAATACGTTCTTACGTCACCGAAATACATCCTGGTCAGTCCTCGTCCCTGACGAGCTCTTTCTGATCGCATCTATAAACGCAGCTCTCGTAGCTATGGTGACAGGAACTGCAAACAAATATCGATAAAGATAGATCATAAGAACAAATAGAATAATGGATCTCAAAAAATGTAAATCCTAAGGTTACTTAAGTGGAGCAACGTATCGTAAGTATGCTGCGGAATATACACACGGTATGTCACTCTACTTGAGTTACCTACTCCATCAACCAAGGTCAACCTACATAACGAAAGTTCAAGTCTAATACCCTCTCAGTCAAGTCTAAGTGTCATGCCCTGCTTCACAGTGTACGGAGAAGGAGACGTGGCGGGCCGCGACGTATTTACTCAGAAGTAAACACGCTAAGCATAAATAAGCAATATAAATGAAATAACACAAGAATGACAATACATGTAATAAAACAACAACATTTTATTTATATTCATTCTTTACATACAACTGAAAAGTAAAGTACAATGATGGAAAGCGATGCCTAAACAATGGCAATATGAACTGAAAGAAAAGTAAGTACAAGTAGGAACTAGAACTCTGGCTCCTTAGTGAACTGCTCGAAATCGTACTGGCTGGGCTCGATCTCTTGAGAGTCGGGTCATCCTGACGACATTCCAAATAAAGAAAAGAAATGGAATGTCGTCAGCGAACTAGCGCTTGGTAAGTCCCAAGAGATAGAATAAAAATAGACAGGTAAAGAGCATAGAATAGATAAATTAAGTGTTTGTTATGTTAACGTAGTTGTTTTTATCTTAGTACAGAATATGCCAGTGTATACGAGAGGTGTCCAACTATCCCGTGGACTAAGGTATTTGGAGTTCAAGGCCCCGTCAAAACCCATGGGACAACGGCACAGATGTTCAGTTAGGTGTATTATAGTGACCGTCTCGTTCCACTTCTAACACATTCTATACTAGTCTACCCCTTTAAAACCCTATAATGTATATTGTATTGTTTTGTGGTATAAGAGTTGCCGAAACCATGGTATAAGTTGTTCATATGAACGGTTTGGATGTAAACGGATAGTCATGTAGTCAAGTTCAAGATATAACCATGGATTGGTCAGGTCAAGTCATGTTGCATGTTTGATATAGTTCTGGTATTCATATTCAAGTTCAAGTATATATTAGATTCATATTGTATTGGAGTTAAGTTTGGATTCATGTTTGCATTGTATTTAGATTAGACTGAGACTCAGATTGAGTCAGACACTTAAACAGATTTGAGTCCTGAATTAAGTTTAGGAGTTATCGGTAACTGCTGCACATGGACGACAGGATTTGTGTCTTTTTCCAAGACAATTACCATTGATAACCCTGTTTTAGTTTTCTACCTTAAATAGGCAAGCACCCACTTTCTCCGGCTCCCTAAGGCTCAAGAGAATTGGTCCTGCTTAAACCTATATTTACTAGGGTCCTTAATGTAAATTTAATATAACTTAAGGGAGTTTTATAAAAAATATTTTTAGTATACTTTCAAAATAAATCTCAAGTATTTATTTATCGTATTTAGGGTTTTCATGGATGTAATTTTTAAAAGAATGAGGTATTCTAGTGAATAAATACCTAGCTTGAATAATTCATGGTATTTTGTGTAAAGTTGATTTTGATGGTATTTTCATGGAACTTGTTATTCTTTTATTTTGTTTAGAAAACGTGGAATTTAATAATATCTTTAAAATATGTGTTTTGATAATATTTTATATTTATTAAAAGATAACTCTTTATTATAAAATAGAAATCCTCGTTTTTCTTTAAAAAAATTGTATAAAAATTCTATCGTGATCGTATGCTCCGTAAGAAGGTCTGCATCTCGCTCTACTAATCCTGAGGATATGTGATAATCCGTACCATCCCGATTGGGTTCCCTAAAATGGTTTGTAGAGGTATAATCGCAAGGAATGTAATCACACAATTTAAAGAAATACAGTTTTTAATAGTTTAAGGTATTTATTTGAAAAGTCGTATTTGCCACAAGATATTGTTTTCAAGCGAATCATGCTATGTCAAGATGTGTGTATGTGGGAGGTAGGTCATTACCTCATGAGGTTTTCTAAAGGTATGCTAAGCTAAATACTTAAAAAATGTCATATATAAAATTTGTGGTATTTAAACGAAAAATGCAAATAGAAGTTACATAACATGGTATGTCAAGATGAAACTTGTTCTCAATGTTTGTTTCATGATTATTAAGCAAGATATAATGATATAGATGATTGGTTATTAAGAAAGATTATGATTTTAACAAGTTTAGAATCGGATATCGGAATAACTTCACTTCCGACGAGTTTTGAAAAGAGAACTTTTTAAATTAGGAAGAGAGGAGAAGAGAGGGGACTTACAAGTTAAAACAAGAGAGGGGAGGTAGAGGAAGAAGTCGATGGCTTCGTGTAGTCGCGGGGTCACCGGAAACGTCTTGAATCCTCTCCGGAAAGTGACCTTGGGCTAACTCCACTTGTACTCTTCTTTGACTTAGGAAAATTTTAGAATTTTTTATAAGAGATTTCAGAATGAGAAGAGCTAGGGTATGATGTTGTATTTATAGGATGGAATTAGGGTTTTGGAAATTGAAGAAAGAATTTAAATGCATTAAAATTCGGATTAATGGGTGATTTTAAGTTCCCTGTTAATTTACATAGAATCAAACAGCATGGGGGTAATGGGGTAGGCCAAGAGATTTAGTGTGCAAGACACGGGGGTCATTGGGTACGGGAGGAACGATGGCGCCGGGCCATGAGCCGATCTCGCCGGCCGTAGAGGTGAGGTGGGGCTCTGGATCTTTGCCAAGTGTCCTAGCCTGTTTAAATACCCTTTTGCACATGTTTATTTTCTCAGACTTTTCAATTTTACGTGCAGTGCACGTGTAAACTTTTGGGCTTTTAAATAGTTTAAAAGAAGAATCAGTAAAAATAATATGTGGCTGAGAGGATTTGAACACAGGGGCTATATCACAGCAGTGCAAGGCTTTTCCAATGAGCTACAAATGTTTTCTTGCTGTTCTTAAACAAAAACAACATTTAAAGTATACTTAGGCTAGCAAACTCCTTTATGTAATTTTAAAAGAAAATTTTGTACAGAAAATTCAGGTCGTTACATTCTACTCTCCTTATAAAAATTTTGTCTTCGAAATTTATAGAAGGAAGTTGTAACAGATTCAAAAAAATTTTGATGACAGCGGTGGTGAAAGAACTACTGAAAGTGCATGAAAAATATTTGAAAGAACGAAAGGATGCAAGGGTTTTGAAAAAGTAGAAGGGAATTACCAGTGTTACCTTGACCTAAAGTTTCGGCTTCTATAGCCGCTAAAGTGAAAACCTGTCGCCTAGGTAAATTTCTCCTAGCTGGAGGCACATTTCTCCGTCGTTGGGGCATGTTTCGCTGCCTTTGAGGCGTGTTTCTCATTACCTGGTGGAACTGACGAGGAGGCTATGCAGGAGGTCCACGAGGAGGTGGAGCTGGGAGAGCAAGTCGAGTTA
This sequence comes from Agapanthus africanus, assembly GCA_030015575.1. Classification (NCBI taxonomy): domain Eukaryota; kingdom Viridiplantae; phylum Streptophyta; class Magnoliopsida; order Asparagales; family Amaryllidaceae; genus Agapanthus; species Agapanthus africanus. The sequence continues at coordinate 385,449,155 of JASDDO010000019.1, read as the reverse complement.
CAGGAGCTTGAATAGCTGGCCGCTGCGGAAAGTTGATGTGTGCTGGAACTGGGTTACGTCTATGAGGACATGTCCCAATATCCTGAGTGGATGCGCCACAAACTAAGCACAGGCCGTTTGTGCGCCTGCAGTCTTTCAACAGGTGTCCATCTCTCTTGCAGTAGTAGCAAAATTCTGGACATGACCGGTTAAATGTTACTTCCGATCTCCTGGGTGCAAAAGTTAGTATTGAAGAGGCTCCTACTTCTATCTGAGTAGCATGGCGCTTCATACCGGCAGATTGAGGTATTCCCTTCTTCTTCACTACTGCCTCATATTTTCGGGCAGCCTTCAGAGCTAAGTCATGTGTTGGGAAATCCCCTATAGCTAGAGCAGCTTGGATCTCCTGGTCCAACCCTTGCTGAAATTGTCTTGTCCTGATCTCAGCAGTCGGTATGAGATTTGCCGTGAACCTGCTCATCATGGCGAACTCAGCATCATACTCATCTACAGATTTGCTCCATATAGAGCCTTGTTGCAGGTGAATGAATTGTTGCTCCATGTCAAAATGGGCAGTCTCGGGAAAATATTTCACGTCGAACATATCGCGAAATGTCTTCCATTCGGTCGGCTGGGTAAGTCGGCTTTCTTCAGCCTTCCACCATACTCCGGCGTTGTCTGTAAGTTGCAGCTTCGCAATCCTTACCCAAGCAATCTCTGGCACTTGTGCTGCTGCCAGATCGTCTTCGATGGACAGAGCCCATTCTTCTGCCTCCAGAGGGCTCTCTTTCCCAGAAAAGTTCTTAGGGTGCAATGCCTGGAATTGCTTCACTCCGGGTGCCTCAGCTTCTGGGCGGTGCAATAGGATAGCAGTCTGCTACTGTTGTCCCTCCAAGAGGCTCTAGATTGCCTCAAATAATACCATCTTCTCGTTGATAGGAGCTTCTACAGTAGGTGGTGGTGGTAGAGGAGCTGAGGTGTTTCCATTCACGTTGGTGCTCGTGTTGTTTGGAGAATCCATAACCTTGAATGAAAAAATAGGGTTAGGATAGATTCAAGGAATTGAAATGTAAAGAATATTTTAGTTGCTGATTCTTATAATGATATATTTCTTAGGTTTCCATGCAGAACTGACCCTGCATGGTTATGTAGGTTTTTATGCAGAACTAACCTGCATGGGCCGCCAACAAAACCTGTCACGCCCCGCTTCCCAGTGTGGAAAAGGAGACGTGGCGGACCGCGACGTATTTACTCAGAAGTAAACACGCTAAGCGTAAATAAGCAATATAAATTAAATAACACAAGAATGACAAGAGATGTAATAAAACAACAACTTTTTATTTATATTCATTCTTTACATACAACTGAAAAGTAAAGTACAATGATGGAAAGCGATGCCTAAATAATGGCAATATGAACAGAAAGAAAAGTAAGTACAAGTAGGAACTAGAACTCTGGCTCTTCAGTGAACTACTCCAATTCGTCCTGGCTGGGCTCGATCTCCTGAGAGTCGGGTCATCCTGACAACATTCCAAATAAAGAAAAGAAATGGAATGTCGTCAGCGAACTAGCGCTCGGTAAGTCCCAAGAGATAGAATAAAAATAGACAGGTAAAGAGTATAGAATAGATAAATTAAGTGTTTGTTATGTTAACGTAGTAGTTTTTTAGCTTGGTACAGAATATGCCAGTGTATATGAGAGGAGTCTAATTATCCCGTGGACTAAGGTATATGGAGTACAAGGCCCCATCAACACCCATGGGACAAAGGCATGGATGTTCAGGTTAGGTGTATTATAGTGACCGTCTCGTTCCACTTCTAACACATTCCGTACCAGTCTACCCCTTTAAACCCCCGTAATGTAAATTGTATTGTTTTGTGGTATAAGACTTGCCGAAACCATGGTATAAGTTGTTCATATAAACGGTTTGGATGTAAACGGATAGTCATGTAGTCAAGTTCAAAATATAGCCATGGATCGGTCAAGTCAAGTCATGTTGCTTCTTTGATATAGTTCTGGTATTCATGTTCAAGTTCAAGTATATATTGGATTCATGTTGTATTGGAGTTAAGTTTGGATTCATGTTTGCATTGTATTTAGATTAGACTGAGACTCAGATTGAGTCAGACACTTAAATAGATTTGAGTCCTGAATTAGGTTTAGAAGTTATCGGTAACTGATGCACATGGACGGCAGGATTTGTGTCTTTTTCCAAGACAATTACCATTGATAACCCTGTTTTAGTTTTCTGCCTTAAATAGGCAAGCACCCACTTTCTCCGGCTCCCTGAGGCTCAAGAAAATTGGTCCCGCTTAAACCTATGTTTACTAGGGTCCTTAATATAAATTTAATATAACTTGAGAGGGTTTTATAAAAAATATTTTTAGTATACTTTCAAAATAAACCTCAAGTATTTATTTATTATATTTAGGGTTTTCATGGATATAATTTTTAAAAGAATGAGGTATTCTAGTGAATAAATACCCAGCTTGAATAATTCATGGTATTTTGTGTAAAGTTGATTTGTATGGATTCTTGATGGTAATTTGATGGAACTTGTTATTCTTTTATTTTTTTTAGAAAACATGGAATTTAATAATATCTTAAAAATATGTGCTTTGATAATATTTATATATTTATTAAAAGATAACCCTTTATTATAAAATAGAAATCCTCGTTTTTCTTAAAAAAATTGTTTAAAAATTCCATCGAGATCGTATGCTCTGTAAGGAGGTCTGCATCTCGCTCTACTAGTCCCGAGGATGTGCGATAATCTACACCATCCCAATCGGGTTCCCCAAAATGGGTTGTAGAGGCATAATTGCAAGGAATGTAATCACACAATTTTAAAAAATACGTTTTTTAATAGTTTAAGGTATTTATTTGAAAAGTCGTATTTGCCACAAGATATTGTTTTCAAGTGAATCGTGCTATGTCAAGATGTGTGTATGTGGGAGGTAGGTCATTACCTCGTAAGGTTTTCTAAAGGTATGCTAAGCTAAATACTTAAAAGATGTCATATGTAAAGTTTGTGGTATTTAAACATAAAATGCAAATAGAAGTTATCTAACATGGTATGTTAAGATGAAACTTGTTCTCAATGTTTGTTTCATGATTATTAAGCAAGATATAATGATATGGATGATTGGTTATTAAGAAAGATTGTGATTTTAATAAGTTTAGAATCGGATGTCGGAATAACTCCACTTCCGACGAGTTTTGAAAAGAGAACTTTTTAAATTAGGAAGAGAGGAGAAGAGAGGGGACTTACAAGTTAAAACAAGAGATGGGAGGTAGAGAAAAAAGTTGATAGTTTCGTGGAGTCGCAGGTCGCCGGAAATGTCTTGAATCCTTGCCGGAAAGTGACATTGGACTAACTCCACTTGTACTCTTCTTTGACTTAGGAAAATTTGAGAACTTTTGTCAAGAGATTTCAGAATGAGGAGTGCTAGGGTATGATTTTGTATTTATAGGATGTAATTAGGGTTTTGGGAATTGAAGAAAGAATTTAAATGCATTAAAATTTGGATTAATGAGTGATTTTAAGTTCTATGTTAATTTACAGAGAATCAAAAAGCATGGGGGTAATGGGGTAGGTCAAGAGGTTTAGTGTGAAAGACACGGGGGTCATTGGGTATGGGGGGACCGATGACGCCGGGCCATAAGCCGATCACTCCGACCCTAGGGGTGAGGTGGGGCTCTGGATCTTTGCCAAGTGTCCTAGTCTGTTTAAATACCCTTTTGCACATATTTATTTTCTCAGACTTTTCAATTTTACGTGTAGTGCACGTGCAAACTTTTGGGCTTCCAAAAAGTTTAAAAGAAAAATCAGTAAAATTAATATGTGGCTGAGAGGATTTGAACACAGGGGCTATATCACAACAGTGCAAGGCTTTACTAATGAGTTATAAGTGTTTTCTTGCTGTTCTTAAACAAAAACAACATTTAAAGTATACTCAGGCTTGCAAACTCCTTTTTGTACTTTTAAAATGAAATTTTGTACAGAAAATTCATGGTCGTTACACTAAGTTTCTTAAGGTCAAGCCTAGATTCCGAAATATATACGCCATAGACTCTGCATAGTCAAACCTCGACTCGAACCAAGGTTAAACCCAACGCTCTGATACCAATTTTGTCACGACCGGAAATGGCACGTGACCAGCACTTGGATCACATAAAGTATATAGGATCCCACCGTAACCTAAGTAAGCCGAAAGCCCAGAAATCTATACCTTTTTATGAAAATAATGGAGGTGGAGTTTTGAGATAAATGTATAATAAAATCAAGCTCTTTTTTAAAAGTATAAGTAATATTATATGAAAATACAAGTGGGTTGTATACTATAGTTGAAAATATTTTCCTCATTTTAAATTTGGACAGCACCTCCTTTGTAAATTTTGATCCAAAAACCAATACATATACAATAATAATATGGCATCCCCAAGTGAGAGCTAGCTTTTCGCCAATAGGCGGAATCACAACCACGCAAATAAAAATATACGACGCCCAAGGCGAAAATAAATCATAGAAATGAATAGAGAAAACCAAAACACTATCAAATCAAATGTAGGAATATGTACAAGTCTCGACTCGAAATACAAAGAATATACAAACCAGTCTCTTGGCCTTCCAAATATATATAGTTTGGTTGATGGAGCTTTTAATTAGATACAAATGAATAATAAATGCATACAAAGGTGGTTGCGCTATGAACTGTAACCCACGTACCAAATGCAAATCACCTAGAATGGAGCAGTGTGCCAGCAAGTCGCTACTAATACATGCGATCGGTCCTGCAAGAAAACTGTGGCACAACGGGGATGAGTTGCCAACTCATGAGTAGAAAATATCAGTAGGTAGAAATCAAATGCATGAAGATCTCCTAGGTCTTACAGTAATATAATAATATAATACCGTGAGGTAATAAGGGTGATTGTGTATACATAAGTATAATAATAATAAATAATAATATCGTGCCTTTGATAATATATGATGTTATGTCATCTGTGTTCTACATAATTATATATATATGTATCATCTAACATGTGCCCATCAACGACACATCAAATCATCATAAAACATGAGTGCCAAGTATCGACACTCGAAAATTATCATAAAAGCCGTGTCCAACATCGACATGTAAATCCTCATATCTCAGGCGCCGTCTTATCGGATCGGCCCTTATATCCATCTGTCTCATATCACTCCGGTCGGTATCCTCCGGATATCCGCCGAGTCCAGTACTGTCACCGGTAGGTAGTGTTCCTCTGCCAGGCTCAACGTCTCTCTATATGATCTTCTTGCCCCGAGGAACCGTACCGGGTAAACCATTTATCTGCATATGGTGCCTCCTCTCTCCTCGAATCGGGTATATACATAACTCAAAACCGAGAAAACTCATGGTGGATGCCAAACATCATATCAAGAGAAAACCGCGTATTTTAAAATCAATCATAAGTTTTTAAAATATATATGCGGTTTCTCAAATCCAGAAATCTCATGAAAACCAAATCTCATAAGCATGTAGTAATAATGAAATAATATGTACAGGCACAGAACAAATCTGTAATGTATAACCAGTGAGTTTATATGAGCACGGAGTTTAAATAGGTAAGGAAATGCAATAACTGAACTAGTAAGTGTGGTACGGGGTACTAAACAATAACTAAAATGCTACCGGTTATAAGGTGATACGGTGAAATAGCGATTTCTAATGTGTACGTGGCATGACAATTACCGATGATGAGTGTATGAGATAGCTAATGGTGCGTGTGGCCTAGTAGACGAAGTCATACAAAGATAAGGACAAGGAACGTAGTATGTATGTTGCAAATGAAAATAATACGATCGTATGCAGAAATAAGAAATCGTAGAGCGAGCGTAAACAGAATAAGAAAAGCGTAAACGCGAACAGTATAACATACGTAACTATATATGAGCCATACAGTTATAGTTTAAAATAGTACGAATCGTTGTTTTTGAAAATGGGGGCTATAGTGTTTTTGAGAAAAAGATACAATTTGAAAATCCGTAGCGTCCTTTAAGGCTGTTATTTAAAGTGCATAACGATTCGTTAGTTTTGAAAATAGGTATGGCTCTAAATATATCCTAATATCTACTTAAGTCGATACATACATAAGTCGGCGATCCATCCTCATCGTATCATGTACGGTATAATCTATCGTATGATCTCATCAAATCAAGGGTACGGATCTATCATCATATACATCATATCACGTATGATATAATCCGTCGTACAATATCATCAATCAAGAGTACGAATCTATCGTCACGTACATCATATCATCTCATCTCTTCATATATCGTCACATGTCATATCATCTCGTATTGCATCATGGATATATATCGCCTCATATCATCATATAATATCATATCGACTCGTGTCATCATAGCATATCATATGCTCATCTCATGATGTTGTATCGAAATTATCTTCAAATATGTGTGTGTGTGTGTGTGTGTGTAAAAGCACATATACATATGGCTCAAGGCTAAGAAAAATTTGAACTAAGGATATTCCTCCCTACGAGTATACTTACTATTGCTTATAGTATTCTAGAATCCTATTAGCTGGGTATACATATCTAATATTTTTATATATAACTATATACCTAGTATCCTAGTACTACGGTTGCGGGGGTGCTATACGCCATCTATCCGACTTCCCAAGTAGATATACATCTACTCACCTACTACACCTTACTTTAGTCGATCCTGACGGATGTCTTGCCCTCCTTTATCATTCCGGAAGTCCACGCGCTTGTACATACAAATTAAGTCCATAACCAAAATCTAATGAAAATCCGAATCGAATTCCATAGAAATCCATATCCAAAACCGATACGACAAGCAAAAGGCACATAGGTTGGAACTTATGGTCAACACGTGCTAAAACAACAAAACAACCTCCGACGTTGACGTGCGAATGTCAAATGAGTGAGTCAAAACTCAAATATCAAAAACCAAGTTTCAAAAGTCAGAAAATATCGACAGAAAACAAGTAAAATGACTCTAGATTTTACCCAAGGTGAAATTAAACTTTTTTGCATATAAGATTGGTCTAGTTATCTAATGAGTGACTTACAGACCAAGTTTCAGACCCTAACTCCAAAATTGGGCGGAAAATTGCGGCCAAAATGAATAAAACGGCGGCCTCAATATGGGGGTTTGGGCTTGGGTTTTTAGGGTGCCGTCCTATGTGTCTGCACATCTCAATGTATCTGGTAATAAATTTTCAGAGTTCTAGAGTCATTCCAGATTCTATTTGAACATCAAAAGTCAATGAAAAACTAATGTCGGAAAATTCTAAGTTCGACTTGAACATTCTAAACTCATTTTAATTAAGGCTACCATCACTATTAGGCCACTAGTCACTCTCTATATTCTCTACTACACCTCCTCTACAAGCTCTATCCATTAATGATCACCCTAGAAAATTCGAAGTACATAAAACATAATTTATTTAACTCTAAACTATAAAATGAGGTTAGGAAATTAAATACTTGAAGAAAGGTGAGTGTTTTACCTCAAAAGAGCAACTCAAGAAAATTCCTAGATGGTCCAAAGTGCTCAAAAAAAGAACTTGATTCCACCATAGGGTGTAGGATGAGGTGATGAACAGTTTTTGTGAAGTGATTGTGATATTTTGAGTTGATTTTGAGGGTGTTTTCAAGTTGGTAGTGAGTTGGTGGAGGTGAAGCAGAAGAGGAAGAAGGAGGTGAAGAAGGAATGAGAGATGAAAGATGAAGAAGGCAAAAAATGAATGGTTGCCATGGCTTTCTCTCTCTCTCTCTCTCTGTCTCTCTCCCCCTTACTTGCCCATACTCGCATGTCTCATATTTCTTTTCTTTTCTTTTTTTTAAAAAATCTTTTCTTTTCTTTTAAAAAGGGACATGAAACCATAATATATTGCATAAATAACATGCTACATGTCTTGCACAAAAATAAAAATGTTTAACAAAACAAATTTGGTTTATTGCATAATTAGTGAAATACTAATTAAGTTTAGCATTAATCTTGTATGGAAATAATTATATATTAATTTATAAAAAGCCCAAATCAAATAAATGCTTTTATAATTAATAATTCATTTTAAATTCCAATTATTTTTCAAAAATATAGGTATATAATTATACCATTCTACTAAAACTCATTTCCATACTTATATAATATTCATAATATTTATTTTTTTATTATTTAAATTCCAAAAAATAATATTTTATATTTTTCTGATATGTTACACCTTCTTTTTCCTGCTCACATGTTATCACGCGAGGTGCTATGTTTCTTGGCGCTTATGTGCTATCACGTGAGGCGCTGTTTTCATGAGCCTTGGACGCTCACATACTTTTCACGTGAGACGTTGAGTCTCTGAGCTTCTGTGTGCTCACGTGGATATCATGTGAGACACTGCCTTCTACTTCTTTCATGTGAGCGCTCACGTGGATATTACGTAACGCGCTGATTCCTTAGAGATTTAATCTCTGTTCATATTTTTTAAATAAGTTTAAATTTTGTTAATGGAATTTTGACGATTAACGATCATCAAGATCAATATTTCGATGATCTGAGATCAGGTTCTTTAAGAACTAAGTACTTGTTTATGAAGGAACTAAGTTCCTGAAGTATAAACCCCCTCTTTTTCATGTCCTTTTATACATATTCTTCTCTGAATCTTTGGTTCTCAAGAATAAGATCTTCCCGATGAGAATTAAATTCTCAACTTGTGAGAGACTTGTCTTGTGGATCTCAAATCCATAGAAAGAACTAAGTTATTTAAGAAGGGTTAAACCCATATATATCCAAGTGATGGGTAAAGCGGAGATATTTTTATCTCGATATTTTCTTTTCCTAGGGTTTGAGAGGAGGAAGATCTTCTTTTTCGAAGAGAATTAAATTCTCTGTTTTTTATGGAAGCTTTTGGAGAGCCTTCTAAATTTTTTCAGAAGCTTATGGGGAGTCTCCTCTTCCTCAGATTTAATCTCTTTACTTCTATTTATAAGAGAAGAGAAAAATCAATCTATTTGAGAAAATCTCTATTTTGAGAGATAATGATTGATTTCATAATCAATTGAAATGATCTTAAAAATCAACTGGTGAATGTTATTCACCGTTGGATTTTTAATCCAAAGGCTCTCTATTTAATAGAGAAGATTTCTTGTTTGTTTTAACAAGACTAGAAAAATATTTTCCTAAGATATAATTTAATTCTATCAGATGATTGAATGGTGATTTTATAACCACGTTGGATTTTTGATCCAAGGCTCCTCCATTTAACAGAGAAGATCTTTCTAATTTAAGAAAGATCAAGAAAATATTTCCCACATAGAATTTTTTCTACATAAAATTTAATTCTATCAAAAAGAACACTCACGTACATTGCACGTAAGGCGTTGGCTTATAGCGCTCACGTGGATATCACGTGGGGCGCTGTCAAGTGACGGCATGCACGCTCACGTGGGTATTACGTGAGACACTCACGTGTTTAACATGTGGAAACCAATATAGGATTTGATCGTATTTAAAGCGGCACTCACATGCTTTGCATATGGGTGCGCGCATGTTTAATACGTGGGGGCTTCCCTTTATTTTTATAAGGGAACAACAAACTCTGAGCCAAAATTTTTGGCGGGAACAATAGTCTTTTCAGAGAATGAATTTCTTGCAAAAGAAATTAGTGGGAGCGCGGTAGAATGAAAGAAATTCCAGAACCACAAACTGTTGTTGAAAACTTAGTAGAACCTGAGGTTTCAATAGAGCCCGACGAACCGACGCCACTCTGCAGATCTTGTAGGCATTCTCATCCGCCTGAGAGATACTATGGGTTTCTCATATACGGGGATCGATAGGATTGCATCATCGACGATGATGAGCCTATTAGTTTTCAGCAGGCTATCATGAGTAAAGACTCGGTGAAGTGGCTGGATGTTACGAGATCCGAGATGGAATCCATGTACACCAACAAAATATGGACTTTGGATGTTGCTCTTCTTGGGATAAAACCCGTTGGATGTAAATGGATCTTCAAAAAGAAAATTGGTGCAGATGGACAGGTGGAAACCTATAAAGTTAGACTTGTTGCATAAGGTTTTCGGCAAAGACCAGGATTGGACTATGATGAAACCTTTTCTCCAGTGGCTATACTTAAATCCATTCGGATCCTACTTGCCATTGCTGCTTTCCATGACTATGATATCTGGTAGATGGACGTGAAAACCGATTTTCTAAATCAAAATTTAGAAGAGTGTGTTTATATGGATCAGCCAGAGGGTTTTTAGACAGTTGGAGCAGCGGAAAGGTGTGCAAATTACTTAAGTCCATTTATGAATTAAAGCAGGTATCGCGGAGTTGGAACATCTGTTTTGATGAGACGGTCAAAAAATTTGACTTTATCAAAAATGTAGATGAACCATGCATTTATAGGAAGATTGTAGGAGGAGCAATCGTCTTCCTCGTATTATACGTGGATGACATACTCCTGACAGGGAATGACATCCCTATACTACAATCTGTCAAGCTCTTCTTGTCACAGAAGTTCTGTTACGTCCCGCTTTCCAAAAGACGGAAGCAGGTACGTGACGAGGCCACGACGTATTTATTTCGATAAGGTCATTTATCGGAATAAATACGCTAAGTATAAAATAAGCAATATAAAATGACAAGAGAATAAACATGAGATTTAAAATTCAACAACGTTATTTACATTCAACTTGATTCACTTACAATACATGATTTTAACTGAAAGAAAATATAAGGATGGAAATGCCTAAACAGGTGGCATACATAAACTGAGAAAAGGTAACTGGTCTAGGCCTGGATCTCGATCTGATCGTGCTCTTCCTCTGAGGTATTTACCTCTTCAGTCTCCACAGTATCTGACGATCATTCCAAGAAAAACAGAGAAAGATGGAATGCCCGTCAGCGAACTATCGCTCGGTAAGTCCGAAGGAATGAAGTGAAATATAAAGTGTAATGATAAGGAAAATGTATATCATGAACAATGGATTATGAAGTCTGATGTGTCAGCATGTCGTTTAATATAAACATGGCAAGTTTATGTAGCATGCAGTTTTATCATAATATAGGTGAACAAGTATGGTAATGTATGACAAGTGGATAAGTATGATAGCATGAGCATGGCAAATAAAAGTAACATGGCCGTGTAGTGTAAGTATAGTGAACATGCAGTGAATGTTAGTGTCTAAACAGGTCTTTACTTGAGTATACTAATTTAATGTAAGTTCAAGGGTGAATGTCAACCAATCTCAAGAGTGTTCTTGAACCCAACAGGCTGTAATCCAGGGGTAAGGAACCACGGGCCCGAATCAAGTGTCAGTAACGGGACTTCAAGCTAGTGTTGAAGTATTCCAGACTCAACAGGTTGTAATTTAGGAGCAAGGAAACACGGGACCTCATGTTAGCTTGCTTGTGTTAGTAGACATAGATTTATGATCTAGTGGGACTCCTGAGATTTCGTTGGATTCACGCATGAACTACCCTAGCACCCCGTATATGCTAAGTTACAGCTAAAATTACCAGCCTTGCTCGAATCCATGAATATATCAGTTGGCAAGATAAAGTTTATGTATATATCAAGTATTCATGCCAAGTATTCTTGTATTCATGTCAAATTGTATTCATGGTTCGAATCAAGTCAAGTCATGTATTCAGGTTTGATATATGTGTTTGAATTCAGGTATTCAGGTTCATATTCAAGTATGCATGTTAGACTTTGGGTTCATATTTGAATTGGATTCTGACTTGAGTTTGGATTCAAGTTCATGATCAAGTATTCATATTTGGTTTTAGATTCAGATTTGAGTTTGGATTTAGACATGAGTTAGACTCAGACTTGAGTCAGACACTTTAAACTGATTTAGATCTTGAATTAGGTTCAGGAGTTATCGGTAACTGCTGCACATGGACGGCGGGATTTGTGTCTTTTTCCAAGACAATTACCATTGATAACACCGTTAAGTTTTCTACCTTAAATAGACAAGCACTCACTTTCTCTGGCTCTGTCACACCCCGCTTCCCAAAATACGGAAAACGAGGGATGACTAGGCCAGCCGTGTTCCTACGGTCAGGGAAAACATCCCGCCGTAGTCACACTTCGGCTTCTAGCATTACATGGTAATTAGTAGATAAGCACAGTAGTAAAGGAATCACATCACTAATTTATTACATTAATAATCCATTGTTCACAAATTACAGATAACAAGAACAATTACAAACCAAGTTCAATCTCACGATCACTTTTATGGAAAGCAGTAAATGAAGAAAGTACACCAGACTATATCTCCGTGAACTCGAAGGGCAAATCCGTCTCCTGTGCTGGTCCTTCCACGGAATCTGAGCATGCATACTCAGGTCGTCAGAGCGACACAATAACAATATTATTATAATAAGATGAAACAGGTAAATGAAGTAGTACTAGTGTAAGAACAATGCAAGTAATCACTATGTCACTATATGATGCAGAATATGTTCTGTGTCCCTATCGGTCTCTAGGTCATGTTTGAAATCGCATAGTGGAAGGAGGATCATGTTTAACAGGAGTCTCGTACATACCCGAGACAACGGCCCACATGCTCGGGACATAACCTTGTCAGCCGGATCGCTAGATCCTACCTAATATATATATATATATCACTGCTCGAATGATCATCCTCTAAAACAAGGTCCCGCTAAATACGATTCTCTTTCCACTTCGATTTCCCCTTTATCCCCAGGTTTTCACTATTTGTGATCTTGATTCAGTCGTGTATAAGTATACCAATGGCACGGTTTTATCACTGCTCACTGTATCAATCACTGTCACGAATATTCACTTCCCATTGGTATACTCGTCACTCCTAAACCAACATCAACCACGCACGATAATGCAATATCCACTGACTATAACACGCACTAACACTAAGTATATGGCAAATGGGGTATGCTATAAGTATGTATGCCATCATTAAGCTGAGTGTATTATGAATCAATATGCATGTCATTATCTTACAAAAATTGCATAAATTCATATGTTAAGAATTCAACAAAATGATACAAGTAAGATAAATATAACACTCAGTCATCAATTCCTCAAAATTAGTTTCAGTTCAATCGGGATTCCGGTTTTCAAGATACAGCTGTTTCATTTTAACTACTTGCGGCTGGAAATTCAGTTTCAGAACTGAACGTCCGTTTCGCGACACGAATTGCACCCAGTTGGGTTCAGAATTTAGCGATGCTACAGTTGAATAAAGTCTAGGGTTTTCAATAGAGTATTCAACGCAATAGACAGATCCTCAATCGCGTCTGTACGTCGAAAGTTATACACAGTTTAACATCAGTGCGTCACTTCTGAATCTGTTCTGGACAGTTATACGTTCTGCCCTTTTATTTACAGTTTAAAATAGCAAACGGCAATGAAACGGAATAGAACCACTTGCTTTGTTTAGCTAAGATAATCATCTTTAATCTAATGCAGAGTTCCGTAACATAAGAATTCAGGAAACACAGTGACACACATTTTGGGACAGTACACAGTAATCAAAGTCGCTCTGGACTGCAGTCCAGAGTCGCACTCCGATCTAAATATCATCGCAGTTACAGGACAGAAATCATTAGAAGTTTACATAGGGTTAAATTTTGTCGAGTCGGCTTCGATTTAAGCCCATGAACGGATCATTCCAGTATATACATAATTTACAGTGATTTTATTCATTTTCAGATACGGGAAAATTCTAGTTTTATCGGTATATTTGGGGGTATCAATTCTAGTCACTAACAATCGTATTTTCCGGTGGGATTTATACACGATATTTATCATTATGAGGGCCAACAGAAAACATCTATTTCTGTCAAATTAAACAATTATTTTTATTGGGGTCTAGCATCGAACACATAGATCGCAAAATATATCGGGAATCGGTAAATTGTAAATTATATGATTTAAGTTTGTATCACACTTATTTTAGCATGTAGCAAGTAAAACACTTGCCTGGAAATATCTCGGGGTCGCACGGCAGCAACGGCGTCACGAGCGCGCGATGTACGTCGTGAAACAGATTGCGCGAGCTTGGCTCGAGATACGGAAATTGCGTCGGAGTTGTCCGGAGACTTCTTGTACTCGCTGGAAGGGTGAAGGAGGCTCTGTGGATCTCCTGAGTAGTGCTGGGGTTGACGACGGTCGACGGCGTCGCTCCGGCGACGAGCCGCAGAGGGTTGCAGGAAAAATGGGTTTTGGGATTTTCTTGAAGAGAGAGAGAGAGAGAGACTCGGGTATGGATCTTGGGGAGGAGGAGAAGATGCAGAGGGTGTAGGGGTCGATGGTGTAGTGTGGAGGTCGCCGGCGTCGAGGGGCAGGGTGGTGGTCGAGCTCAGTGCAGAAGTTGGTGTGCAGGGGATGCTCGGCAGGGGGTGCTCGGGTTGATGGAGGGTGCAGGGGCTCCTGGGGGTGAGTTACTTGAGAGAAGAGAGTGAAGGAGGAGGAATGAGGGATCGCTGAGGGGGTTGTCGTCGTCGGAGGGGTCGACTGAAGTTGGGGTCGATGTGGGTTTCGAGAGGAAGAGAGGTGAGGGATTTGGAAAAACGAGGGGGAAAAGCGAGTGTGAAGGAGATAATGGAGAGGAGGGGGTACGCGTCGCGGTTGTAACGGCAGGCGACGTGCTCGCGAACGTCTGCGAGAAATGAGGATCGAGGATTAATAGGAAAGGAGCGGGAAATGAGGGAGCCGTTGGGGGAAGGAGAAGGGGTTTGAAGCGGGTCGGGTCGGGTCGCTGAGGAGGCGGGCGCGGTGAAGGGGGAAAGGTGTTGGGCTGAGGGGGAGTGGGCTGGCTTGGTGATGGGCTTAGGTTTAGGTTTTAATAGTTAAATTCTATTTAATTAAATTCGTGGGCTGTGGAAGGATAACGGGCCGAGTTGGATTGTTTTAAATTTTAAATTTTAAATGGAAAAATTTCAATGGGCTGGTGGTTTAAAAATTGGGCCGGGCTTAAAAATTTTAATGTTAATTTTAAATTTGAATTTTGGTTGTTGGGCTGAGGGTTTTAAATATTTTGATTTTGGATTTTTATTATTAAAATTTTAGGTTAGTTTTATTTAGCTTTGATTTTAAATTTTGGGTTTTGATTTTTAGGGTTTGGACTATGATTTCAAAAGAATTGGAAAAATAAAGTTTAAATATTAAGCTTAAACAACCGATAAAAATACGAGGGGAAAAAGAAAAAGAAATCACTGGGATTTAGAAAATAGGAAACTTTTATTAAGATGGAAACGGGGATTTACAGGCTCCCTGGGGCTCAAGCGAATTGATCTTGTTTAAACCTATATTTACTAAGTTGTTAAATGTAATTTTATATAACTCGAGGAGGTTTTATGAAAAATATTTTTAATATATAGTTTCAAAATAATCTCGAGAAATTACTTATATTATTTAGGGTTTCCATGGATGCGAATTTTAAGGGTTTGAGGTATTTTAGTGATAATTACCTTAACTTGAATAGTTCATGGTATTTTACTGTAAAGCTTGACTTTTGTTGATATCTTGATGGTATTTTGATGAAACTTGTAATTCTTTTATTTGACAAAAAATAAGGTTATTATATTTTGAAAATATATGGATTTGTAATATTCATATAATTATTGAAAATTAATTTTATTATTAAGTAGAAAATTACGTTTTTCTTAAAAATCGTATTAAAACCTTTCGAAACCGAATACTCCGTAAGGAGATCTGCATATCGTTCTACTAGTTAAGGATGTGCGATAATCCGCGCCATCCAATAGCGGGTCTCCTGAAAAGGGTTGTAGAGGCTTATTTGCTAAGGAATTTTAAAATACAATTCTAAAGAAAAACGTTTTTTATAGTAGATGGTATTTTAATGAAATATTGTGTTCGTAACTAAAAATATGTTCGAAGAGTATCATGCTATAGAAACCATGTGTGTATGTGAGGGGTAGGTCGTTACCCCGTGAGATGTTCTAAAGGTATAATTGAGCAAAACAATTAAATATGGTAGATACAAAGTTCATGGTATTTTAATGTAAAAGTTGATTTAAAGTTATGTTTCATGATATTTTTTAGTGAAAGTTTGCTCTAAACCTTAGTTTTATGTTAACAAGTAAGGTGTAGAAATATAAATGAGCAATACTTAAGAAAATGTGTAATTTCTAGGGTTTAGGATAAATTGTCGGTATTAACTCCGTTTACCAACATGTTTTGAAAAAGAGATTTTTAAAGAGGAAGAAGAGAGGTTGGAAGAGACTTACCGTTTGATTTTGTTAAGAAGAGGAAGAAGGAGAGGGGGAAAGCTTTGGGATGCCGCGGGAGCTCTGGAATCGGCTTTGATCTTTGCGGGAAGTTGCTTGTTTGCTAACTCCACTTGTACTCTTCTTGTACTTAGAAAAATTTGAGAATTTTGGCTATAATTTTCAGAATGAGGATGTGCTAGGGCATGGAGTAGTATTTATAGTGTGGAATTAGGGTTTTGGAATTAAAAAGATGAATTAAAATGCATAAAAAAGGTGATAAAAGGGGAATTGAAGAGTCTCTGTTTGATTGCAGAGTAATCAAACAGTGCAGGGGGGTTAGGGGTAGGCCAAGAGACTTGTGTGCAAAACCCGGGCCTTATTGCCTTCGGGGGGACCGTCGGCGCCGGTTTTTTAGGGTGTTTGGCTGATCGAATTTGGGAGATGGGCCGTTGGATTTGTGCCACGTGTTCTTGATATTAGATAGCGGTTATCAGACGATATATCGACCATAAAAGTTTATATCAGACGTTCACATCGGATATCTATATAGAGCTTATAAGTATTGTTTACCGCCGAAAGACGGGAAGACAAGCGTCTTGCCTGAATTTAGGGGCAGATGCTATTTGGTTTTATCCGTCCACATCTCCGAATATGCCAAGTTGATTTATGCCACCATGCATCGGAGGTTTAGATGGATGCGGCCGTTGTAGCAGACTTCGTCAGATTCCCCCTCGTTGAGGGGTTTTTGATTGTGGGGATGCTCTTCTCTGCAGGTGCAAGCCCCTGCAGTTAATTACGCTACCGCATCGCGGTAACCACTTTCTCCTTCTCCAGATGGTCACTTCGTGTCGTGTGTATTTGTTTTGTTTTTGGTTTTCCGTGGATTGTATATGGAGACTAATTTATGTTGTCGCCCGTAGGGCGTGGATTAGTCCAAATCCGTATTTTCTTAAATTTGGGTTTGGGTTGGTTTAAGGATCGTTAATCTCATTTGAGACTAAGATCAACTTAAACGTTTGATAAGGATACGTTAGTCTAATTTTAGATTAAGATCTACTTAACAGGATCGTTTAGATCAAATAAAAGTGCATTTGGGCTCTATAGTTTTAGTTTAGGGACATTACGGTCCATTAGGTTTAAGGACATCATAGTCCGTGGAGGTTTAGTTTAGGGACGTTGCGGTCTATAAGTTTAAGGACATCATAGTCCATGAGTTTAGGGACCTCACAGTCCGTAAAGTTTAAGGACATCATAGTCCAGTTTAAAGACGGCATAGTCTGTGTGATTTTGGTTCAACCGTTTGGGGATGCACCTAAAGTTATTGGTTATTGGGACCCTCCATCTCTCTGAAGTCGTTGAGGAATTACAACGATATATATCAGAGGTATGAAGAGATGTACCCTTGAACCAATATTGGTTGGGAGATCTGTACGCAAGTTTGAGACTAAGATCAGTTAAAAGGATTTATGAGCATATGAGCTCAATTAATCTAAATTAGAGGCATGTGGCTAACTTGTGCTCAGCCCACTCAGTCAAAATGTTGGACATTTAATTAGGCTCAGTCCTTTTTTTATTTTAACAATGCTGAGCATTGGTTTTGCCCTGACAACTTTTTGTCTTTTATTGAGTGTTGAACACTCACTAAGGCTCTGGGGCTTTATTTAAAGAACGGTTTATGTTCCTTCAGCGCACACATGAGGAGCACGTGGCGCACTTGGTGCTGATCACCATATTTAGAGCGCTAAGGTGCTTCCTGTGAGATAATGCACACGTGAGGAGCACGTGGCGCACTTGGCACTGAGCACCAGTCAATGAGTACAGAGTGCTACTGTGAAGTAGCGCACACGTGAGGAGCACGTGGCACGCTTGGCGCTGATCGCCAGTCAATGAGTACAGAGCGCTCCTGTGAAGTGGCGCACACGTGAGGAGCACGTGGCACGCTTGGCGCTGATCGCCAGATTTGGAGCGCTAAGGCGCATTTTATGAAATAGCGCACATGTGAGGAGCACGTGGCACGCTTGGCACTGGTAGCCAGATTTGGAGCGCTGATGCGCTTTTTACGAAATAGCGCACACGTGAAGAGCACGTGGCGCGCTTGGCACTGGTTACCAGATTTGGAGCGCTGATGCGCTTTTTACAAAATAGCGCACACGTGAGGAGCACGTGGCGCACTTGGCGTAGTGCGCCCGACTTGAAGCGCTGAAGCGCTCCTTTGGCCGTTTTGGTCAGTTCTGCGCTCTGAGAATTAAATTCTCGTTTATAAGAGATTTTGTCTCGTAGATCTAAGAACAAAGTTCTTATTTTTATGGGAGATGTTACAATCTCTTTTTTTTGTGAAAAGACTATGTCTGTATCTTATAGATCTGTGATCTAATAAGAACTAAGTTCTTCTTCTTCCCTTTTTATGATGAGATGCTTCAATCTCTTCTATTGTTATGAAAAACTTCTGTCTTTGTAGATCTATGATCTAGAAGAAGAACTAGGTTCCTCTTGATGAGATGCTTTGACCTCTCTATTTTATTTACCTTGAAGACATTCTTCTTTCGGGAGCTTGCTCTTCTCTTTGAAATTTCTCAAAGTTTAGAGGGGGGTTCTCTGTGTCAGACTTGAAGTCTTGGGTCCTTTATATAGGGGAGGCTGATTTGTTGAATCAGTTGAAGAGATCTTTTCTCTAATTGATTTAGGAATGTTTCCCACCGTTGGATTTTTGATCCAAGGTCTTCTGTTTTACAGAAGACGATCTTCTTGTTTTTAACAAGATTGGGAAAATCTTTTCCCATACAGAACTTATTCTGTATCTTGGTGATTTTTAATCACCATTGGATTTTTGATCCAACGGTGCTATAATTTTCAGAGGTAATTTGATAATTTTTTGTCATCTTTGTTGGATCTTTGATCCAAGGGTGAGGAACATTTAGTTCCAGCGCTAGCGCTCTCGTGCTTTGCACGTGAGCGCTGCATCAGAGTCTTTGGCTCTGGGTGCTAGCGCACTTAGCGCTAGCGCTTCCGTGCTTTGCACGTGAGCGCCGCATCAGAGTCTTTGACTCTTAGCGCTGGCACTGCTAGCGCGAGCGCTCTCATGCTTTGCATGTGAGCGCCGCATCAGAGTCTTTGACTCTTAGCGCTGGCGCTTTTATGAAGCAATGCTTCATTTCAAATTTCAAAATTTGAAATGAAGCAGCGCTTCATAAAAGCGCCAGCGCTAAGAGTCAAAGACTCTGATGCGGCGCTCACATAATTTGAACACAACCTTGCTCTGATTGGGGGAAACAAATGTCCCCCCACCGTTGCGCTCATGTGGCTTACACGTGAGTGCAGTGGTGGCAGCATCTGCGCCATTAGATCAACTTAGAAGTTGAAACGGCTCTCAGTGCCTATAAATAGGGCCTTTGGCCCTTAAGATGACCTCTGTTCATCTTCTTGTTTTCTCTTGAGAATTAATTCTCTTTCAGAGCATTGCTCTTTGTCTTAAGAACTCTCTTAGAGACAGAACCCGGTCAAAAAATTTCGGTAAAGATTAAATGTTTGAAGTGATTACTTCATAATCTAAGCTTTCAACCCTTAACAGAGCCTTGCTCTTTTCAGATCATAGATCTAAAGAAATTTTTAGGGTTTTCTTAACAAAGCTTTGCTCTCTTGAAATCATAGATCTAAAGAGATCTTTCTTAGGGTCTCTTAACCCATTAAAGAGGAACTCTTAGAGTTCATCTTGCAGATCTTAAAGATCTCAGAGTTTTTAACTCAGTAAAACTTTGCTTTTAGGGCTTTTGATGGATTCTTCCATCTTCTTCGCAGAGCATTGCTCTTTAGAATTTTTGGGGGGAATTTTATTCCCTTCATCATTAATTGTGACAGATGTCATATCTGTTGTAGATCGCTGCTCTCAAGGGAGATTTACTCCTTGGCCCAAGGGGCGCTCATTAAAGGAGAATCCTTTTAGGATTTCCTCATTTAATGACCGCCTCATCAAATGATGAGACTGTTTTATTAATGATGAGCCATCATCCAGATTGTGTGGGTCCCATTTTGGTCCCTCTCCACTGCATTGCAGTGTAGCACGAATTTAAAGTATCAAGTGTTAGAACTTAAACTGTAGCATTGACGTCTAATTTTTGTTCTTTTTCGCGCAGGTACTATGTCTTTCGACATTTCTTTCCCGTTCATCCGTTCAGAAAGCGGATTTCCTGAAGCGCCTGTGGACAGGGAAGTCTTCACGTTGATCAGAGATCACGACTCGGAGCAAAAGAATCTTCATTTATGGGGCAGATGGTACAGTCAAATTATCAGAGGCCGACGGAGCTTTTCTTGCGCGGCACCTTCGGAGCCTATTTCGGCGATCCCTTATGCAGATGCACCCCCGTGAACTATGTCGTGGAGGAGGTCAACTGGACTTCAGAGGGTCTCCTTCAGCCTTCTATGGCTGCAATACCCGTACAGCCGCCACCGGCTTTGGATACTCTTTGACGGCGTATATGCCAGGGCGAGTCACGCTCTTGGGGATAGCCGTACATGATAGGCTTAACTCCTCGTCATCCAGCTGGGTATTTGCAGTGGGCCCGCTATATTTTGTCGGCCAAGAGATCGTTGCTATTGAAGCTTGGGTTGTACCCCGCCGTTTATGCGTCTCTATTTCAATATTCCGCGCCTCCTGCATGGTGGGCCAAGAGAACTCTCAGTATCTTTAGAGGAGTTTGCAGAGATCTCTGGCTTACCCGTCAAGGGAGAACACTACGAGGAGTTGCTTCCTCCGGGCGAGTATATCTTTGCCGTCAAATCAGTGGTAATGGGCCTTACCCCGGAGAACGCCATTCAACACCAATTCCCGAGCTTGATCAAGGTGTTGAACATATATGAAAGTCTATTTCTGGAATCCGGAGGGCATGGAGTCAGCTACGCAGACTTCATCACTCGCTTTCTTCGTCCGGAGGCCTTATCGAAGCAAGCTGCGTTGTTCGCCAAGCTTGACGATCCGTTTGGTTTTGGTTTGGATAACCAACCGATGGCGGAGGAGGATTTAAAGAGTTTCTTTAGTCCGGCTGCTCCTGTCGTTCCCTTCGCGGAGCTTGCTGCTCTGGACGTCGATGAAGAGACGTTCGTGCTGGGGTTCATTGGCTTATGGCTAAACTGGTTCGTGCTTCCAATGCACCCTCGTTATATGAGGCCATCAGTCTTTTACCCAGCCCATCGTATGGTTGCGAGAATGCAAGTGGCTATAAGGATTGCTGGGTTGGCAGACCTGCACCATGGCCTCAGCTTAGCGGTGGATACCACTCAGCCAGGGGTACAGTCTGTCACTTTCTCACTGCATTATTTTATGTCATGGATCAAGCTGCATGTACTTGGTGCTTTGGTGTCCATAAACGACCTCATTTCTACGACAGTTACAACTTCCCTCGGATTATGCGCCTAGTTGATGCGTCCGTTCTAAATCCGTCACAGCGGGAGGCTAGGGGTGTGACCCTTCATCCGCGTATGGTTGGAGATGGCATGACCATTGTCGATAAGGTTTTAACCATCGGCAAACAATCCGCAAAAACGGTGCAGCCTCTGGGCGATACTTTTAAAGATGGGGCCTCTACCTTGAAAGCTCGGGAGATTCTTCATTTATACTCCATCGGGCCGGGCTTTCTCGTGTTTAGGCAGAATGATTCGGCGTTGTTCATGAGGTACAACTCGCACCGTTTCACCCAGCAATCAAGCTATAATCAAGGCGTCCCGCTCGAGGCCTTTTTAGCTGAGCCAGCTGCCGCAGAAGAATGCATTCGCAACGCATTACACCATTTTATGTGGTTGAACACCGGCTCCAATTTCTTTATCAATGAGCCGAGTTGCGTTCCGTGAATCTTGTACGCATATATGGCGTGGTAGCAGCATTCGATGGGCACCGTTATTAGGGAGGAAAAGCGATTATTGCTCGATCGCAAGGGCACCGCCCCCGCTGGTAATCCAGCCGTTCCCTTGAAGCGACGGACCATCGTCCGTCCTCTCTTGAGAGAATCTGATGCGGCTGTGGTACCACATGTTATGCCTGAGCTACCCCTACCTCGCAGGCCTGTAGAAGCGGTAGCTGTGGCGTCTCCCGAGTCTGGCGTAAGTGCGGAGATCGGGGCTCGCCGCCCGAAGTTGCCCGCCAAGCGCAAGCTCCTGTTATCGGCTGCCGGCACTTGCTCGCAGAAGAAAAAGAAGTCGATACTTTCTGCAGACGTCGTATTCGGCCTGGAGCCTCATGCTCCTTACAGTGAAGGCTTAAGTGAGTACGGGACCAACGAGGGTCTTTATGGCGCCGGATGATACCGATCTGGAGGCTGCTATCGCGGTTTCCAAGTAACTAGCTCGCGATGAAGCAGCACTAATCACCCTCGCACAATCAGGTATCCTTCGGTCATATCTTTCCGCGGCTATTTTAATTATTATGTTTTGACTGATGCTTTCTTTTTCAACAGGTATCTCCGCTGAAGAGGCTCTCGCAGCTTCCCTCAAGACTTTTGAAGAGGAAGAGAGGCTTCGCGCTTCCTTGGGCCTTAATATACTTCGGCCCATTGTGCTTTCATTCCCTTTTTCTTCATGGGTAGTCAGACCCTTCATTTTCATCTTATTACAGGGACTACTTCGACTCAGGTTATCCCGAGTACAATGCGGATCCCGTATGGTGGCGCGGTGACGCTTTCAGGGCCGGCTGCCGAAGTCCCAGCTCCCCCAGTATTGCCAAAAGAGGCTTCGCTTAAGCAGCCAATGACGGACGCTGTAACGGCTCCGGAGGTAGCTCCTGGTTCGGATGATGACGTTACTTTGACGGAGGTCTTGAGGAAGTCTTTTCTCGCTGCCAAGGCTGACAAGAAGCGCAGAAAGCGTGCGGCGAGAGAACATGATGTCAGCTTGGCCGTGGGTGCAGGTTCAAGCGCCATTCCATCCGTCACTATTTCTTCCGAAGACGCCCCAGAAGCCCTGTCTACTGTCCATAGACAAATGGTGTGCGTGGCTCGGGAAGAAGCCGAAAAGCCGCCCCAAGGTAACATCACGCTGTGTCCTTTCTTAGAATTTGATCTTCAAATTCTTATATACCATATCTTACAGGGCCATGTCCTGACGATGAGGCGGCAGGTGAGATGACGGCGACCACCGAGCCTGAAGCGGCTACTCTCTCTCGGGAGTCTGGGACTGTCCAAACTACCGCTTTTTCCCTTTGCGGCTCCCCGATATCGGCGGGCATCGTAAGCGTCACAACGGCTCTTGTAGAATCAGGGGATGAAGCCACGGGTGCTGAAACTATTCCATTGAAGGACAGCGAAGAAGCCGTTGCACCCGGTGATGCCTCCGCTATGGTTTCGATCTCTGATCTACCAGGTAATTGTTGATTCGCTATTTTCAAGCTTTTCAATCTTGTTCAGCCTTTCTAATGGTATGTTGTTTGTCTTGAATACAGGTATGGTGAATCCTGAGGTTGTACCATCTAAAGAAGCATCACCAGTCGCTGCTCTGACGCTAGCCGTCCCTTCGTCGTCTCGCATGTCCTTTCAAATGCTGGAAGGTATAGGTTTGCGACTTATTTGGTTCAATTATGGATACTATCTTCTTTGTATTGACAGTATATTGTCGCAACTTTGCAGGATTCCTTTTTGACCACTTATATCAGGTGCTGAACCCGCATTTCTCCTTCTAGTCGGAGATTGCTCCACCTGCTGGTGTCGGTGATTATAGTCTTCAACCGACATTCTTTCCTTTCTTTTATGGGCAACCATGTCGTTGCTAATTCTTCTTTGAATTGATTGCAGCGTTACAGATGGGAGGAGGGGACAAGAGAATAGTCGCGCCACCGGTACTCCCTACTTTGCCACTTGTCGCAGACGGTATAGTAGACTCCATCGCTTGTGTGATTTCTTTATTTTGCGAGTCAGCTTTTAACCGTAATTTATTTTGCAGCAATCATACCGGCTCCAGCTCCTTTCGAGTCTCGCATCCTAATGTCGGCAGGGCCTTTTTCTAGACGTCCATCTTCCAAGGGCACTGTGACCAGCCTGCGTATGTTGAGTGAATCTATCGAGAAGCTTGATGCGGAGGCCCCTGCATTCGCTGCAGATTTTGCTGCTGAGGTTAATATGATGTTGGCGATGCTTGTGAACTTCCATAGCGAAGGTGTCGTCGAGTCTTGGGTTAATTACTGTAGGAAGATCGAGGCCTGCCTGCATGAGATTGAGCTCAGGCGTCCCGCT
The DNA here is from genome assembly GCA_030015575.1 of Agapanthus africanus. Classification (NCBI taxonomy): domain Eukaryota; kingdom Viridiplantae; phylum Streptophyta; class Magnoliopsida; order Asparagales; family Amaryllidaceae; genus Agapanthus; species Agapanthus africanus. Next base: position 385,424,705 of record JASDDO010000019.1, on the reverse strand, counting down.
CCGGAGGTATTGGCTTTGAACTCCCGGTGAGCTACATGGGTTGAGCAGAGTGTTCCTTTTCCTTCATCATTTTGAACAAGAGGCGACCTTGAGGCGGAAGGAACGCGAGGAGGCTTCAAGCGAATCTGTCTGATTGCATGCCGAGGTCAAAGCGAACGCTGCACAGCTAAACGTTATTTTTGAAGGTCTCCATCGATGTATTTCCGACGGGCTTGTGCTGAGGAAGAAGCTTGACTTCACTGAGCGGGTTACGCAGAGTCATGAAGCCGCTCAGCAGGAAATCGATGAGAAGGTTTCATCCTGTTTGCAGCAACGGGCTTGAATTGAAGCAGAGTTGGCCGCGGCAGCTGACCATGAAAGGGAGTTAAAAGGAGTGCGAGAGCGGCTTGCTGATTTGTTAAAAACGCCTCCTTCTCAGTAGCCATCTTTGTATCAACCAAAAACTTGTAATTTATGAATAACACGCCCTTATTCTTTCAAATTTTTTTATTCTTTTATATGATGTATCTTGTACTCAATTGAATTCATGAATAAAAGACACATATTTTTTTATCTTGCACTACCGCCTTCTTTTCTTTGCTGTGTTATTGGCATGTTACTCTAGTAAGTGTAGCCTGTAGATGATAGATAACAATCTATCTTGAACTCTTTGTAGGGTAGCGATGGCTTAGAAAACAGTTTCGGGTTTGTTGCCTAAGACTTTTCAACTTTATGAGCCGTGAGGGTCTCATAAAGATTTTTCTCCCTACGAGTCGAGAGGATCTCGTAGGTGTATTTTCTCCTTAGGAATCGTGAGAATTCCTAAGTGCATTTTCTCTAGAGAGTCGTAAGGATCTCACAAGAGAATTTTCTCCCTTATAAGTCGAGAGGACTCGTAAGTGGTTGGTGAGTTGACTTGTCTCCGAGTCGAACCATTGCTCTGACGGGGAGGTCGTTGGCTGACTTGTTTCCGAGATGGGGTCATTGGATGACGTATTTCCACGACGGGGTCTGGCTGACGTATTTCCGCGACGAGGTCACTGGATGACTTTTTTCCGCGATGGGGTCATTTGCTGACGTGTTTCCGCGACAGGGTCATTGGACGACGTGTTTCCACGACGGGGTCATTGGACGACGTATTTCCGAGACGGGGTCATTGGATGACATATTTCTGCGACGGGGTCATTGGATGATGTATTTCCTAGACGGGGTCATTTGCTGACGTATTTCAGCGACGGGGTCATTTGATGACGTATTTCCGAGACGGGATCATTGGATGGCGTATTTCCGTGACGGGGTCATTGGATGACGTATTTCCGTGGCGGGGTCATTCGATGACGTATTTTCAAGACAGGGTCATTTGATGACGTGTTTCCGCGACGGGATCATTGGATGACGTATTTCTGAGACGGGGTCATTTGCTGACGTGTTTCCGCCATGGGGTTATTGGATGACGTATTTCTGAGAAAAGGTCATTGGCTGACGTGTTTTCTCTACGGGGTCATTGGCTGACGTATTTCCGCGACAGGGTCATTGGCTGACGTATTTCCGCGACGGGGTCATTGGATGACGTATTTCCGAGACGGGGTCATTGGATGACATGTTTCCGCGACGGGGTCAATGGATGACGTATTTCCGAGACTGGGTCATTTGCTGACGTATTTCCGCGACGGGGTCATTTGATGATGTATTTCTGAGACGGGGTCATTGGCTGACGTATTTCCGAGACAGGGTTATTGGCTAACGTATTTCCGCGACGGGGTCATTGGATGATGTATTTCCGAGACGGGGTCATTTGCTGACGTGAACCGTAGAGTCTTGGCATTAGGGACTTTGTCGTGGCTCCGATTGGTGATGTCGCGTCTGTATCCTGTTGGAATGAGGAGGAACGTCGTTGTTGGTCTTCTGGGATGCAGATGTTGCCGTTGAGATCTGACTTTCCCTTTGACAGAGTTCGTTGGGACATGTGGTTCCTTTTTCGTTTATGCCCATGTATTGTATACAGGGGTCAGTATGGACTCGGCTGTAGGGCAAAAGTTTTATTTTATATATGTTTTTGTTTTCTTTCCGCGATACTCGATCATTTCAGCTTTTTATATCGCGAAAGTCGCGATTGCCCAATTATTTCGGCTATTTTTTGCGGTGCCCAACCATTTCGGCTATTTTTTCTTTTTACTCGCTGCTTTTTATTGCGAGTTGCCCAATCATTTCGGCTGTTTTTGTATGCATATATTTTACTTGCTGATTTTGTTGCAAGTTGCCCTATCATTTTGGCTATTTCATATGCATTTACGGCTCGCTGACTTTTCGCCGCGAGTTTGGAATTTAGGATCTGATACTGATTTAGGCATCAATATCGCTACAACTGGGATATGGCCAGAAGCGAATCATCATTTGCCTTTGTCGGTTCGAACAAAGGTGGCTTAGCAAATAGGCTTTTGACTTCATGAGACGTAAGGGTCTAATAAAGATATTTCTCCCTGCGAGTCGTGAGGATCTCGTAGGTGTGTGTTCTCCTTAGAAGTCGTGGGGATTTCTAAGTGCGTGTTCTCTTGAGAGTCGTAAGGATCTCACAAGAGCATTTTCTCCTTGCAAGCTGAGAGGACCTACAAGTGTTGTTCACCAAATAGGGGAATTTCACACCATTGGTGGAACTGGGTGAAGGAGACGTTTATTTGTGCCCATGGATTGTATACAAGGGTCAGTATTGAACCGCTTGTAGGGTATGGATTTGGGTGTATGACGGCTTAAGAACAGGTTCAGATCCCTGTAGCTTAATGCTTTTGAATCCTATGAGCCGTGAGGGTCTCATAGGGGAATTCTCCTTACGAGTCATGAGGATCTCGTAAGTGTAACTTCTCCTTAGGAATCGTGAGGACCCCTAAGTGTGTTGCTCCCTTGTGATTCATAAGGATCTCACGCAGGTATTTTCTCCTTACAAGGTCGAGAGGACCTTGCAAGTGTCTTTTAACGAGATTGCGCCCTTTTGGGTTTTCACAAAACTCGCCGGTAGCCCTGCTGTTTTTACTCACAGAGTCCTTTCGGGTTTTCATCCCTGCCCGTTTTGCTTATGGACGTACCCCCTTTTTTTGCGTCAGCCCTAGAATGCTACGGTTTGTAGTAGTTTACAAACGTTTCGGTCAGGCGTAGTATTTTTTCAAGAACCGACCGTTTATTGGCCTGAAGGGTTTTTCGCCATGCATATTCATGAGCAAGTAACTTCTACCTTGGTAGACTTTGTCTATGATATACGGGCCCTCATAGATTGGCTCGAATTTCCCCCGTTTGGCACGATTAGGGATCATAAGTCTTTTTACGACTAGCACGAGTTCGCCTTGGCGGAATATTCTCGGCCTAGTCAATTCTCGATCGCCTTGGCGGAATATGCTCGACCCATCTTTCTTATAAGAGACGAATCCCGGCTGCTCAATTCTCGATCGCGTGGCTTCTTGGAACCGCTTTGCCGCTGTCAAACATTTTTTCCATTCTTTAGTTTGTTTTTACCTCTGCGTCGAGTCTTCTGTATGACGGGCTGGCGACGAAGGGCGTTGTCATTCTCCGTATCCTGCTGAAGGAGGCGTTGTGTCCTGGTTTTCTCGTAAATGTCCATTTCACGGTTGTGATCATCCCAGACCTTTTGACCCGCTTCCCTTATTAGCTTTTCTATCTGTTCCTCAAACGACGGACTCGGCATTTTTGTGGCAGGATCTTGTTTTGGTTCGACTGCAGCGTCTTCTAATAGAGCGTCCCTTCTTCATCGAAGTCATGTATAACGTTGCAGCCATAGAATCTTTTCCGTTTCTTAGATTGAACATATCCAAGTTCGATCGTTTCCATTCTCCCGTTGGGAAATTTTCGCTGAGTTCCGGGGACGTTCCAGATCCTGTTGTAGAACTGAGCTTTTCGAGCAGTCTGTTTAAAGGGTACGCCTTGGCGCCTTAACAGCCTTTTTAATCCTTCCGTGTAGTATCTGGGCAGACAGATGGGATGGAGCCTGTCAAGTGTAGAATCAGCACCATGCCAGATTTCTTTCTCCAGTTTGATTTCCGCAGATCTATAAAAGAGGATCGCCTTTTCATATTTTCTCCTGGGAAGGACGTAGAACGTCTGCAGTTCTTGCACACTATAAGTATCAAGTGCGTCGAGCTCTCTGTAGTGCTGCCGCGAAACCATGGCGATCTGCAAACTCAGATCATCTCCAGTGAGGGCCTGCACTGATGGACGGACCGAGAACACTGTGTTGACTTCATCTTCAGAGTCACTGCCAAAAACCAGAATAGGGGTAGATGGTCTCGGCTTGTTTCATTGGGGCGGCCCCGAATAGACTATCTCTTCTTCCTCCTCGGTATCACTCCCGAAGACCGGAATGGTGGTGATAGCTTTTTTCTTATTCTCCGGTTTATGGCATCTTTCTGTGTCTTCAAAGTCTGGTAAGAAATACTTTGCATCTTCGTACTTTCGGACTTCATTCACGGAGAATGGGTTCAGCTCCCCTGTCACGGTATACTCAAGACCATCTTTGAAATACTTCATACACTAATGTTATGTAGAAGGGATGATATTGTACTCGTGCAACCAAGGCCTGCCGAGTAAGGCGTTGTAGCATGTCTTGGCATCAATGACGTGAAATTTGATGTCAGTGACGAGCAACCCAAAGCGTAACGTCAGTATCACAGACCCGAGCGTTCGTGATGACTGGGAGTCGAACCCGGAGATAGTGATCTTATCCTGAGCGAGATGTTGAACGCTCATGCAGATTTCTTTTAGTACCCTCACATTTAGGAGATTGACAGAAGACCCGTTGTCAACTAGAATCTTCCCTATCTTGCTGTCATGGCAGTATCCGGTGATATACATGGGACGATTTTGGTCGCACGTCCCGAGGAGGAAGTCTTCATCGCCAAAAAGGACGTTAGGAGTGTGCACTTCTTCCAGCTCGTCCTTCATCTTTTCTTCGGCAAGGAAAGCTTGGAACTGCTCGGGATCTTGTAGTGCCTTGATCAAAGAATCTCTCGCCTCTTTAGATAGCAGAAGGGCATCGAGAATGCTTAGCTGCGATGGTATCTTCCTTAGGTGTGCCAGAACATTATAATCCACCTTATTTTTCTTGGGCGGGTCCTTGGCTGCCAGCACTTCGACGACTCGATCATTGAGGGCGATATCTTTAGGGACCTTTTCTTTTCCTTTATCTTTTTTGTTTGATCCCTTGTTTGTGGGTCCGAGATTCTTTTCGGGTAACGTGCGGTTACGCAGCTGAATGTTCTCGTAGGTCTTCATCTCTTCTGTTTCGGAGATGGATTCTTTGAAGAGAGGGCCGAGGGCTATTTCTTCATCAGAATCGCTCCCGAAGGTGAGAACTTGCGATCCCCCGGAATCAACCATGTGGCAGCCGCCGGCAGTTCTTTTGCGCTCATCTGTCGTGCTCTTCTGCTCTCGACGCGTTTTGCACTTTATTCGCTTGAAATGCTGCCGATGAGCAACGTATCCTGGCCACTAATTCTTGAAGGCCATGCATTCCTCGGTAGGGTGTGTGATCCTCCGATGGTATATGCAGTAGTTTGGATGTGCATCTAGTTCGTCGGGGAACGTATTTTCTGAAGTGTCTTCTTTGGAAGGTGGCAACTTTATTCCCATCGACAGGGCTTTAGCGACTTGCCTCTTTGTCTTAAACTTACTTTTGCTAACGGCAGAAGTGCTTCCATCCGGTTAGGATACTTCAACCCTTTTGTCCAGCCTCCGGCGTTTGGTTTTTTCAAATATGGCCATTTCGCGCTCTCGATCAGCTTTGCTCTTTTGACAGGCCCCGTTCAGCAACATGTCAATCATCTCGTCTGACGGTTCTAGGAGTTCCGGTTCGGGATATGCCCCCAGTTTCTTTGCATCAAGAGCTTCTTTGTCATTTATCGAGTGAGAGATCATGTGGCAGCTTGCCACATAGTCTTCAGGCTCTTTTGAAGAATCGTCTCCTTCGTCAGCGTCATCATCTTCATTCTCAAGAACATGCTTAAAGAATTCCTCCAATGTTATTGGGTTCCATGCCCTCTGGTTATATTCTTCCAGTGCATTGATGTATTCCTGCAGACCTGTACGGCTATCGTCGGGTTGGACAGGCGTCTTGGACTTCTTCTTTTTCTTTAAAAACTTTGGAGGCTTGACTTGAATGTTTTGTCCACTGATCGCACGCTTTTGGCGTGTCGGATGTTCAAAGTTCTAAAGTTATAACTGCGATCAAGGACGGTGTCGCTTCGCAGCTAGCCGGTTGAGCACGAGTCGATCCACAGGGAGATGGTTGTATGTCCGTTCGAGTTTTAGACGAGTCAATAAAGAATGTGTATATGTTTGTTCAGTTCTATCCTAAGTGTCGTATTTTATGTTCAAGTAAGCTTGTTAAGGTTAAGGTTGGTTAGTAGAGTTAGGATTAGTCTTGTGCTTGTCTTTTTCCATTCTTAAGACGATATTGGGATAATCGAAAGTAGCGGGGATTAGGAGGACGTAGAAATGGGATTTGCGAGTTTAAGCAAGCTTTCCAACGCTAAATCCATTCCTAGTGCCCCTTGTCCGTCCGCTAAATACGCTTATTTCCAACCCTTGGCCAAACACCCGCAACCATGTATCCAATTAAGTCACAACTACATGTCACGTTGTAGTGCGCTTAAAGGACTTCTCAACTTAGGTCACGGCTACATGTCACGTATAGCACGCCTAAGCGAGGGGGTTGCGGTTGTTTGGTCGGGGTTCGTTTCAAGATGTTTGGCGAAGAGAAGCACAAGGGATTTCTCCGTCCCTCATACCACCTTCCTTAGCCTTAACAAGTGGGAAATTATTCACACATTATTAAAGAAAAGAAAACAAAACAAGAAGGAAGAAAGGAAAGGAAAATACAGTTTTACAAGTGAAGCAAGCTAACTCTTGGGTCCTCACCTTAGCAAGGAACTCCGTCGAGTATTATCGCTTGAAAATACAGATAAAAGAAGAAAAGAAAAGAGAACAAGAAAAGAAATAACAACAACTAGTTAACAACAAATAATAAAGTTACACTAGAAATGAAATTACAATGCAATGAAATAAAAATACAAGATAAGAAAAACAACCTTCATCTTCATTTCATCATCCACTCAATGCTCTCGCTACATTTTAATGGAGGAAGACATGAAGAAGAAGAAGCTAAACTAAACTACACTAAAAGAGATGGGAGAAAAAGACATGAAGAAGACCCTTGGCTTGACACAAAACTGGGCTATTTATAGGCTGCGTGCTGAAACCCTAGGGCAACATTCTGGCCTCAAATGAAATGACAAAACTACCCCCAAAATTTGGTCAATGATGTCACTAAACCGCGGCGGATCCGCCGCGAAAACCCATATTTGGCGGCGGTTCCGCCGCGGTTTTGTGGAATTGGGGTCTCGTTTTTTCTGTGTTTCCTTGTGTTGCTATCCTCTGTTGTTCTACATGTTCCAAATTGCAAATTGCTTCAACAATATCTTCAGATCTGCAACAGTCCAAAATGGCATCTAGAATAATACTTTTGACCTTTTCTCCCTCGAGCTCCGCGCACCCATTGATTCTTATGCCGCCCCTCTCATGCTTTGTGCTTGTCCCAGACACGAATGACCACTGTCATTTGTCTTGTCTCTGGAACTGGTACGCGGCACTGGACGGATACGGATGATCGAAACCCGGCTTTTATCTGCTGGCAACAGATGTTCTGGATTTTGGCGTAACAGTGGAGATTTTGTATCATTTGCGTTATTTTGGACTAGGAACCTGTAGACTGTAAATATGTAGCAAACACGGATTAAAAGCACCTACCTATAAACAAACGAGCATAAGAATGGGCGGTATTAAATGTAATATTCTAGTGTGAACAAATACCCCCAAACTTAACTTTTGCTCGTCCCGAGCAAAACAAATTATTCACAAAAAGTTCTAACCTCACTTTCGCAGGGAACACGATTGCACTGAGCTTATGCAACAAACCGTTAAACCTCTAGGTGTCCCTAATCGGAGGAGTGTTGTCTCCTGAGGGTTTTCAGCGGATACTACCCACAAAATCCCGTCAAGTTAGTTTCATAAATTAACATCGATTCTACTCCTGCAATTTAGTATCTACGTTAGAAATTCTATCATCCTAAGTTAGAAACATCCAACCCTTATTTTTCACACCTCCTATCTATTTAACCTCAGATCCTATACATTCCAAAAAAGTTTAGAAAGATGTTGGTTCTTCTGAGTTTTCCTTCTAAAGTGCGGCCTCAAATCAGGGATTTTTATCAGTTTTATGGAAAACATAAGTCTTATTCTTCATTTCTATATTTTATCCAAACATCGATTGTATACCCCTACGTGTGTGTAAATTTGCACCCCTACACTCAAGAATTCAATTCAAGCTATAGTACCCTTGCCCTAATACCTAATACCACTTCTTTTCATTAATGATGGACGGTGTTGCTCACACACCTTTCATGCGACTATTAATGCTTCTTGAGGCACTAACGGCCGATTACTGAATGTGTGAGCTTAAAGCGTAAATAGCAGTTTCCGGGTCTTGACTTTATTTATTTATTTTTCTTTTCTTTTATTTTTCTTTTTCAAGACCGGATATATTTTTCAATATGCACTTTTGGTGTTTTAGTTTTAAATACCGTTTTTTCTTTCATACTAGGTTTTCAGGCAAGAGTATTTCTAGGTATCCTCTACCATCCCCAGTTTCAAGGTGCGTGTATGTGCAGTTTGTAGGGTATATACTTTCTAAATTTGGACTCAAGAATAGAAACAAATTTTCAGACTTATCCTTCAGTAAAGCTTCAATACTTTCCCTTCATCTTGACTTAACTCAAGAACTGAACTCAAAATTACCTATTTCTCAAAAAAACTGTAAGGACGTATACTTACCAAGGTTAAGCAGAATGAGGGTTATTTTTAGGGTTTTCAATTCCTAAGCCTAGGATTTAGTTATTTCTAACGTATCAACTAAACTTTCGGAATAAAAATCTAAGTACCCTATTAGCTAACTTGACAACAAAGTTTTTATATTTTTGGAAATTTTTTCGATTTTTATGGGTTTTTAAATAGGTATGAAAATGCAAAATATACAAATGAATGCGAAGGTAGAAAGCTTACCGAGCACACCCCCAAACTTAAACTTGACAGTGCCCTCACTGTCAGGCTACACCAAGAGGGTCAAAATTGCCGGCGCTCCCAAAAGAGAATTTTAAACAAAACAAAAAGAAAACAAAAAATATATACACAAAAAGGTTCCCCCTCCCAAACTTAAGTGAAACAGTGTTTCCACTGTTAAGTGTTGAAGTCCAGAGTTAGGGGGAAAGAGAACAGTATCAAGCTATATAAGGCCTTACACAGGCCAAAATTTAATACCAACCATTCAAAGATCTTATCGTTATAAATCGGCGGTTGGTGAAAGAATGCGTAGAGAAAAGAGATGGAGAATACGCGAGACCGTATGGAGATAGAAGTGGTATATGGTCTCGGTATATAAGAAGAAGAATGGCGGTAGGGAGAAAGAAGTGGAATACGACCTTGAGGGTGAAAATGGAGTGAATAGATTAGCACAATATGTGATGAATGATGTGTAAAAAGTAATTGTGCTAATCTATCAACCCGTCAAGAAATGGGGTCAAATCCCTCAAGATTCGTGAGAAACCATGGGTAAGCCGAACTCGGTAATCGAGACACAGAAAGTGAAAATGATACGGTGTCTTGCAAGGTCGGAACGATGGAAAGGATGGAGGTAGGTGATTTAGGAAGGTTATCGGTTAAAGGTTCATGAGGGTGTACACAGTCAATGAAAGGGATAGGATGAATTGGAAAATCCGACTCATCAACAAGAACTGTTTCATCCTCAAAAATATCCTCGAAATTCTCTTCAAAGTTAAGCACATCCATGCATTTATCCTCAAAATCCAGACGCATATGGGGTTCGGGAAAACATTTAATGACTCGGGATGATGAATTGAAGAGAAAAACTCAGCCAAATCTATGGGTTCATCATCCAAAATATTCCCAGCGTCAATATCCTCAATCAAGTGAAAATCAATATCCTCAGACACCTCATCAAAAGCATGGATTTCAATCGATTCTGATTCTAAGATGGAGGTGTAGAGGTCAAAAGGATTGGGTGTGGTTTCACTCAAAAGGGACCTTTCACAATCGGGCAAATCAAACACTACAAAGTCACACAACTCATTATCTGTTCTATCTTTAATCAATGAATCGTTTGGAACACTATATAGACATTCAAAACCAGAGTTGTGGGATTCAAGTTGAAACGGGTAGGCTTGATTCGGAAGGGGGTACAGCACACTCTCTCTACTCAAATTCTCAACCTGTCCTACCACCTCTTCATACATTGGAAAATTTGGAGCTAGTTGAAAACTAGCTACCGGATCACTAGGTTGTATGAGGGCGGCCATGGACGCATTCAAATCCATCATCTGTTGGTACGACACTACCCTAAAGTCTTATAATGACTGTTCCAGACTAGACATGGGTTGTGAAGGGGTTTCAGTAAAAGATTCAAAGTTGTTTAGATACTGAAAACTCCCAAATGGCGGTTCAGAAGCAATGTCTAAGGAAGGTGCAAAAGTCGGGTAGGACTGGTAGGAATTGAATAGATGGACAGGAGCAGGATCAACATTTGGATAAGAAGGTGAATGGAATTGTTGATCCCAAGAATCTGTAGTGGTGAAAGGAGTGAAAGATCGGCTACGGGATTGTTCAATATGTTCAGCGATGGACAAAGGGCGGCTTGCAAAAGGGGTATCAACATAAGAGGGTGGGGGAGGTTGAAAAGGTTGATACAAAGTGGATTGCGGAGGGCAAGTGTTTGTTCTAGACGCGTCTATGCGATCTTTTAATGAAATTTTGGGCATGGGGGGGTCGTTCGAAATTCGACCAAAGCAAGAACCGTAAGAAGTGATGTTGGGTTGTGGATACCAAAGTTCGGCAAGAGTTTTTCTAGGTGGGGTACCCATGATATGAAGAGAGAAAGAAAGAAAGGAAGAAAAAAGGAGGGGAAAAAGAATGTGGATTTTTTTTATTTTTATTAAAAGAAAAAAAATGTTTGTTTTTGGAGTTTTGAAAATTGTTTGTTTGAAAGAATACGGAATTATGGGACTAAAATTTACAAGCACAATCACAATCACAAAATGCACAAACACACCTAGAGCTAGGGTCAGCTAGGTCAGTTAGACAGCTCCTAACTGTTCCAAAGGGCTAGAAATAAGACCTCAAACCGCCTCTTCACCGCCAATTGCGGCCAGGTAAGTGCCAGGTGAGTGGGAGGCTCTCCACTATAAGTAGTGGCCCTAATTAAGTAACCACTCGCCTTAGACACACTTGCCTAGACACCGCAAAGTCAGGTTAGGATCAACGGCCGATGCCTACAACTAGTCCTCTGTCCGATTGAGCGCGACGTCCTTAGGGCTGAGTCTAGTATTTTTTAGTAGCTCAAGGTAATGCTTATGCAATTAGTGATTTGTGGGGTCTTAGGAAGGGTGATGAAATCCCCACCCAATCTGAATTGGTGTTATAGCCCATTAATGTCCGTATTAATATATGCAAAGCGGTAAACAAACAAAATCTAAAACAACAAAAATTTATTTGGCGGCTGTACAATTCTGTGCAAAGATACCTGCAGAAAATTCAGTATAGTGGAATTCAGAGAGGGAACTAGAGGAGAGAGAAATGGCAGAAAAAATTTGGGGCTCAGAAGCCTCAATATGACCGCGGAACCACCGCCATATCCCCTCTTTGACTGCGGTTCCGCGGTCAAATTGATGAGCTGGCACCTGAACCTTAGGTCAATACACGTGCCTTTCTCTGTACGCCCTAATAAAAACCTCTGTTTCTTGATTAGATTACTGTACTTGCTCCAGATTAGCCTGCACACTTGCACACAAAAATTATCAAAAACAACAAAAAGATTTTATTTTATATATATATATATATAAAAAGAATATTAACCCGAATAACAAGAAAGAAAATACGTTACCGTCTCCCCGGCAACGTCGCCATTTGATCGCACGCTTTTGGCATGTCGGATGTTCAAAGTTCTAAAGTTATAACCGCGATCAAGGACGGTGTCGCTTCGCAGCTAGCCGGTTGAGCACGGGTCGATCCACAGGGAGATGGTTGTATGTCCGTTCGAGTTTTAGACGAGTCAATAAAGAATGTGTATATGTTTGTTCAGTTCTATCCTAAGTGTCGTATTTTATGTTCAAGTAAGCTTGTTAAGGTTAAAATTGGTTAGTAGAGTTAGGATTAGTCGTGTGCTTGTCTTTTGCTTTTCTTAAGACGATATTGGGATAATCGAAAGTAGCGGGGATTAGGAGGACGTAGGAATGGGATTTGCGAGTTTAAGCAACCTTTCCAACGCTAAATCCATTCCTAGTGCCCCTTGTCCGTCCGCTAAATACGCTTATTTCCAACCCTCGGCCAAACACCCGCAACCATGTATCCAATTAAGTCATAACTACATGTCACGTTGTAGTGCGCTTAAAGAACTTCTCAACTTAGGTCGCGGCTACATGTCACGTATAGCGCGCCTAAGCGAGGGGGTTGCGGTTGTTTGGTCGGGGTTCGTTTCAAGATGTTTGGCGAAGAGAAGCACAAGGGATTTCTCCGTCCCTCATACCACCTTCCTTAGCGTTAACAAGTGGGAAATTATTCACACATTATTAAAGAAAAGAAAACAAAACAAGAAGGAAGAAAGGAAAGGAAAATACAGTTTTACAAGTGAAGCAAGCTAACTCTTGGGTCCTCACCTTAGCAAGGAACTCCGTCGAGTATCATCGCTTGAAAATACAGATAAAAGAAGAAAAGAAATGAGAAAAAGAAAAGAAATAACAACAACTAGTTAACAACAAATAATAAAGTTACACTAGAAATGAAATTACAATGCAATGAAATAAAAATACAAGATAAGAAAAACAACCCTCATCTTCATTTCATCATCCACTCAATGCTCTCACTACATTTTAATGGAGGAAGACATGAAGAAGAAGAAGCTAAACAAAACTACACTAAAAGAGATGGGAGAAGAAGACATGAAGAAGACCATTGGCTTGGCACAAAACTGGGCTATTTATAGGCTGCGTGCTGAAACCCTAGGGCAACATTCTGGCCCCAAATGAAATGACAAAACTACCTCCAAAATTTGGTCAATGATGTCACTAAACCGCGGCGGATCTGATGCAAAAACCCACATTTGGCGGCGGTTCCGCCGCGATTTTGTGGAATTGGAGTCTCGTTTTTTCTGTGTTTCCTTGTGTTGCTATCCTCTGTTGTTTTACATGTTCCAAATTGCAAATTACTTCAACAATTTCTTCAGATCTGCAACAGTCCAAAATGGCATCTAGAATAATACTTTTGACCTTTTCTCCCTCGAGCTCCGCGCACCCATTGATTCTTGTGCGGCCCCTATCGTGCTTTGTGCTTGTCCCAGACACGAATGATCGCTGTCATTTGTCTTGTCTCTGGAACTGGTACGCGGCACTGGACGGATACGGATGATCGGAACCCGGCTTTTATCTGCTGGCAACAGATGTTCTGGATTTTGGCGTAACAGTGGAGATTTTGTATCATTTGCGTTATTTTGGACTAGGAACCTGTAGACTGTAAATATGTAGTAAACACGGATTAAAAGCACCTACCTATAAACAAACGAGCATAAGAATGGGCGGTATTAAATGTAATATTCTAGTGTGAACATCCTCCATCACCAACATTCAGCGTTGGGCGCGGCTTCAACATTCCCTCGGATGATCTCGGGTTCTAGCGGGCTCTTCCACCTAATCGCCGGGCATGTTTGGAGATCTTTCAGCATTCTCTTCGTTTTGGCTGAAAGAGCGACCTCCCATGGAGCTTCTTCTATAAAAGAGAACGATGCCTCCGACGTGTTCATCTTTTTAGGAGCGTGTGGCTGGGGCGGGCTCACCTTCCAATTCTCAGATAGCACGAATTTGCCATGTTGGTATTGGTCCTCAATCCAGCCTTTGAAGACGAAGCAATCTTCAATTGGATGGCCTATTACTCGGTGATAGGGGCAATAATTAGGATTATTGGCATCGCCAGGCTGCAATGGACGTCTCGGGTCCGGCAGATTGATGAGCCTGTTGCGTATCACCAGTTCGAACAGTCTCTTTGTTTTCTCCTGCGGAAACGAGTAACGACGTCTTAACTTTTCGTTGAGGAATCGATGTCTATCACTTTGGCGATCAGCTGGTTTTGGACCACTCGGCTGCTGTTGAGCATTGGCGACGAAGGTTGCTTTCCCCTGCCCCTTTTCGTTTCGAGGCTCCATTTTCGAAGAAGACGGACTATGGCCCATCTGGTCCATTTGGGCCAGTTTGTCGATCAAGGCCTGGAAAGTGGTCGGCTTGAAGAACATCACGAATTGAGAAATGGTCGTTTGAGGGTCGAGGGTCCCTACGAACATGCCCACGGCTGGAGCTTTCTCTATGCGCTGTTCACATTTTGACTATAGATTTCGCCATCGAATGGCGTATTGAACCCAGGTTTCGCCTGGCTTCACCTTGGTATTGATGAGTGCCGTGATCGGGGTGCGTTCACTAGCGCTTGCGAAACACTGGGTGAATAGCAACTCCATTTCTGCAAACGTCTTGACAGAGTCATTCGGGAGCTCGGAGTACCATTTGAATGCTGTCTCCGACAAGCTGCCAATAAACCGGCGAAGCAGCAGCTTATCATCACCTCCGGTGTTGCCGCACAGAGCCATGAACTGAGCGACATGTTGGTGGGGATTGCGAGTCCCCTTGTACACGTGGAATTTAAGGATCGTATATCCCGGCGGGTATTTTATTTGATCGTACCAGCCCGGATAGGGTCGTCCAGTCTTGACGATTTAGCCAGTCGCTTCGCTCGCCTGATGAGCTCGTATCTGTTGAGATATATAGTCGTCAAGGGCGGCTTTGGAGATGGTCTCCTCTTTGGCTGCCGATAGAGCCGGAAGAGGGTTTGATGTCTCTCCTCTGTCGTCTTCAAGGATTATTGGAGGGTCTTCAGCTGGGGGATCCGGCTGGATCATCATGCCGACCATGTCTTGGAATAGTAGCACCATTTGTTTTATGTTGGCCGCTTGTTCCGCGGCCTCTTTTATTAGTTATATGTATGCCCTAGAGGCCATTACTATACATACGATGTATATTGTAGTGTATGCTTGGACATATATAGGGAGGACTTTCTTGCTCGACATGATAGTATGCTATCTGGTTGATCTTTACCTTAACGTGTATACTGATTGTCTCTCTATTACATGTTGATAAAGCCTTTAGGATGTGTACTTGACTACCTGGACTGTGATGCGGATCATACTAGTGGGGACATGGTAGTCCATAAGTACATCCTTCAAAGTCCCTAGTCGTGGGTATATCGAGACGGGGCATCGATATACCAGAGTAGACTAGCGTATACCTTCTCGACCCATACAGATGGGCGATGGATGATCCCATATCCATTGGTGTTTGACATCAGAGATGATATACGGATGCTCAGTAGAGACTGGGTACACTGGACGGACTCGCCGAGAACTCCCAGATGGTATTATACCTTACGTCAGATGGCAGTTTTTTGGTGACACTGGTACAGAGTAGTCTGTTGACCCGAGATCGTCATAGAGTCTTGTGTGGTTCCCACTGTGCTTTGATTTCCATCTTACCACGTCCAAGAGGGCGTGCAAAACGGTGGTTTTTGGGTACAGTCCCGAGTCACATGGAGGCAATGAGCGATAGGAGGGGATTCGTCTCTCCCGGTATAGGGAGTTGATGTTGCGCTGTGTTCGATTGGCTATAACCGGAAATCCCTGGCCAGGGTTGCTGAGATTTACTGGTAAGTGTTACCAGTAGTTTCTCGAACTGTTATAGACCTCATATCGACACGACTTATCGAGCTATTGGGGTCTGACGTTTACCACCCCTAGGCAAGATATGCGACATATCAGACGATCAGACCGGACTGTACGGTAGTGTTACTGGTTAGATTCACTGGAGTGTGAGCGGGCTTGCTTGTCGATCTTCTGATCGCTCAATACCCGGGTGGCTGTTACGTTTAGCAGACCGCTTGCGGCTTGTGGGTGCTTGATATGATCATCATCTGCTGCCGGCGTATTGACGAGTCTTTAGAGTCCTACACAGAGGTTTCCTGGCTCAAGCGAAACGAAATAGGAGCGCATATGAGATATGTGCGGGACCGAGAATAATACGTGTATGTGATACCGCATTCCATTCTCGCGATGAATGTATCGGAAGGTTGTATGCGATATAACCTAGTTATCGAATCATGGATTGATTCGATAAGCCGATACATTGGATATTAGTCGGTTATATGTGATATGACCGGATCGTTAAATCAAGTGTTGATTTAATAATTTAATGTATAATTATATATTTGATATATTACTTTGCATTAACTGGTATCGGTTCACTTTAAATGGATATTCTCACTCGGATGTGCACATTGTATATGTGATATACTTTTGTGCACTTGCATGTATCATGTTTGATGATACATGTTTGCTAGGGTTTGTGTAAAGAATTAAACCTTGGTTAAGTAAATGGTTAGGGTTTTTATTTTGTTATTCATTCATTTATCTTTTTAATTGGATTAAAAAGAAATGGATAAGAAAACAAAATGGTGGCTTTCTTTGTTTGCATCTTGAATCTTCATGAAGCTTTGACCAAAGTCACCACTTTGTCTTCATCTTTAACCCTAACCATTCATCTAACCTTAGTCAATTCTCCACACTTGACCATGGTTGATTATGATAAGTATTCTTTTATTTTCTATTTTCAAAAAGACTTGTCATAATATTATCTTCATCTTCTTCTTCTTCTTCACTTGAAGAAAACCTTTCTTCATCAATGGTGATTGATGAAAATGAGTGAGAAATCCAATTCTAAAGTCTACCCACTTCATATTTCTTCATCCTCTACCTCTTGCCAAGTAGTAGAGTGTGTTTCCTTCACAAGTTTTCTTGACTTGGTGAAGTTGGAGCTTGATCTAGCGATGCCTCGACGTAGATCATCTTCGGCACGTCGTCGACGACCTTGCCCGCCCATTTCTCCGATGAAGCCGACGCTAGAGCCCGGATTTTGATTTGGACAGCGGAGAGGACTTCATCACGGAGCCGTAGAGGTGGAGGACCGGATCTACAAAGGTTGTATTTCCGTACTCTTAGTTAAAGTTGTTAACTAGTTGCTTATTCGCCTAGAATTCTAGCCAACGATCCGTATCTAGGGTTTCTCGGCACCGTAAATTTTGAAATTGGCATGATTGATGCCACATGAGACCTCTTGAGAGTGCCTAGGAACCCTACAGTGGTATCAGAGCCTAGCTAGAGCCTTAGGCGATGCGTAGACGGAGTTTGAAACCCGATCGAACCGAAACCCCGATTCCAAAATGCTCTCTGGACTTTTTCCAAAAACTGGGATTTTTGTGAATTAAAAATTGCTAAAAAATTCATTATGAAAAACTAAGAATTACGGTGAAAAAATTATCACATGATTCCATAAAAGTGCGGCGGAACCGCGGCATTAGCGTGCTAATGCGGCGGTTCCGCGGCCCTTTTGTCTTATCTGTCATTAATTCTTGCACAGTAACTCCTATATTTTAGTGCTGGATTTTATGGGAATTTTTAATTTGAATTCAAGAGTTGAATTTTCTGGGGTGTTTTGGAGCATACATGATTCGATCGGATTATCAGACTTTGTCTATGTGGCTTTCCGGATATTTTAGAATATGTTAAAAAGTTCGACCGGATATAAATACCCAATTTTTCCCCTGTCGGGAAATTTCCAAGTGTTGGATTTTTCCGTGGTTTAAAGACGTTCTAAGTAGTGCAAGTAACGCGATGGACCCTCTAGAAGACAACAAACCTTAACTCGATTATGTGACCGTCTTGAACTGCCCTTTGAACCTTCGGGTTTGGGGCAGTACGGCGTGCCATATGTGAGGCGTTGGCTTGACCCTTCTACGGCTGGACCGTTGGTACTGAGGCACGAACTGAATGTTTTTAGACTTGTTTCATGTGTTGATCTGTTTCGGGAAAACTTGGGTGTTCGATTATTCGATCGGAAAGTTTAACATTTTCTATCTTATTCGGAATGTGATACAACAATTGGAATTCACAAATAGTTATGAGATAACTGAATGAATGTTATAAACATAGAACTTTAGTCTCACTTGATCGGTTGCCACGGAATTTTGATGTGATCAAAAGTCCGTCGCAATCACGTAGCGTACGCGGATACTCGCCGGGTAAACTTAATAGACAGCCTCACTCCATAGCCCCGACCAAGTGACTGTAGGAGAACCCCGTCGCCGAAAGCATCCGTTCGGGTGCTCGCGGTAGCGGTGTTCCGCCTTGGTGCACTTCGTCGACGGCGTCGGGGGTGCGGCCGCCTACTGAAGTTTGCGACGAGCATTCGATCAGGATGTCGGGAATCCTGTTGAATTGCCCGACTTGATATTGAAAAGAGTTTTCGATAATGGGACTAAAATGCGGGGTTTATAATTGTTAGGCATGTGATGTCTAAGGAATTCATTTGGTCAGGCATGCGATGTCTGAGGAGGTTGCGGATTCCAACTGTTGTAGTTTTACACTTTCTTTTCTGTGACCGTAAGTGTAATATGTGATATCGCCGGTTTCGTTACTATATGTCAACGACAATTGGGATGGACATATTTACTTACGTTGATGACATGTGATGTTATGTGTTGCTGGATATGTTATATTGGATCGTCGTGTTTGAATAGCCGGGGTTTTTTTTATGTGAGATGAGTGTTTTTCATTTTCATTCATGTAAAAACTTGTATGTAATATTCTTTTATTGGGGCACTTCCAGGTTGCGGAAGATGTCACCCTTTGTATATTATTTACTTTTCCGCACTAGGATAGACCCAAGGAGGAAGGCACAAGTAACCGGGTTCTGGAGTCCAGTGGGAGACCAACTCGAGGAGTCGAGTCCGGGTCTCCTAACTCTGGAATTGGTAGGGTTGCTTGCCGCTCTCGTAGGGGTCTAGGGGTGTGGGTTTGGCTATTCATCACGACCGTGGAATCCGTGTTTTATACTGGCTCGTATTGAAAACACGGACGTCCTAGTATATCCAATATTTCATATGATTCTTCTGCTACAATATCTGTGATGTGATCAGGTGATGTTCTGTGATAGATACTGTATATAGTATATATGATATATTATATAGATGTTACTTATGTTTTACACCCGCGCTAGCCCTGCCCTGCTCTGTCGTTAGTTACCTAACCTAACGGTGCACGAGGGGACATCGAGGCGAATGCGGATGGCATAAGTGTACGTCGTATTTATCTATGATGTTTAGGTACTTAAATGATGGGACTTCATTAATGAGATTAATGAAATAAAAGAAACCTAAGATGTTGTAGAATCGAATTTCAAAAATAAAACAGGTAGCTGCAGTTCTTGCTTTGCATAGCGGTATATGAGATATATCCTGCACCTTATTCGATGAGGAAAGGACCGAGATCCTTTCACCGGGAGTGACTCCTTTAGCAATAACTGGCAGATGCTACACACTCGGTTTGTCTTTTGATTGCTTTTAAGAGTTTTTGCTTTGCACAGCGGTATATGTGATATATCCTGCACCTTATTCGATGAGGAAAGGACCGACGATCCCTTCACCGGGAGTGACTCCTTTAGCAAAACTAGAAAAGCCTCAAAAGCACTCCATTTTTAAAAATCATTTGATTCTACAACGATATCAAGTTCATTACGCAATGGGTTTTCAGAAAAACCTGTCGTAGCCCTCCGTCATTTCAGATAAGTACTAGTTAGTATTCGTGCTACGTTTGTTGACTATGTTAAGGCGTAGTGTGCGGTAGCTAATTAGTGCTTATCTGCATAAGCATATGATGCGATTGGGTTAGGGTAGTCGTGCGACTTTGTTGACTATGTTAAGGGTCGTGCGGGTGGGTTTAATTCAATCGGGAAATGACGGGTTGAACTTGACTAGCACTTATGATTTGTTGACTATGTTAAGGTCATATAGATGCTAGGGGCAAAATATTATCGGGAATTTCAAGTGTTGAAATTTGCAATGAGATTGCATACCTTCTATGAGATAGTTGGATCCCGATACCCGCTGCGAGTAATTGTTACTCCTGGGAGAGATTTACACATTTCAATTAGCCGATCAAGTAGGTGTCTAGAAAGGTGTTAACGAGGTTACGCCTCTGGGAAAACGAGGTTTACATTAATTAGGTTCGTGCGAAAGCACGGGGGACCTCCCTCAAAGTACCGACACTGGCCTGGCTGAAAGATTGGCGAACTTGTAGTGTGTAATTAATCCCGGCTAGTCTTTCCTTTTCGGGTTTGAAGGAAGATTTGATAAAAAGCAGTGGGAGCCATCCTGATTAGATAAAGTAATAACCAATCTATTCTTGCAAGAGCGCACGCTGAGTGTTTTCTTCTCTCTCTCTCCAGGTAGCGACCATATCACGCCTTAATCAAGATAATAATACGGAACTTTGACCGAACCCGCTTGTTATACTGAGTGGGGAACGTTGGTCCCGCTCCAACTTATAATTGTTATAAGACAGAGCAGGAAATTGGGGATTACCAGATTTCCCGTGCCGCCCAAACGAAGAGAGTGCATGTTGATGCATCATCTTCGGGTGTGTGTTCATTACAGAGAACTGTTTCTCCGTATTCTCTACGTCCTGGGTATGTGATACCAGATCAGGATCCCAGATATGTAATCTGTTACATAGGGCTACAGAAAGGTAGAGAACTGAGAACGGGTGATAAGTTTCATGAGGCAGAAAACGGGGCAAGAGTTGCAGCCAAGTCTGTTGGTCACTATCACCCTGTATTACCAATACATTGATTCTGAACGAATGTTATTAGTACCGAACCTGATATACAAAATCATATCAGTCTCTTTATTAGTAAAGAAATGATAAAATTTTGTATTGTTGGATAATGTTTTGGACATTTCCTATATCAAAAGTTGATCGGTTCAGGCACGTTATCTAAAAGCATTAATGTTCTAAATCAAACTACAGTTCTTAGTATACGGAACACACACAAGAGGAAGAGTTCAGAAATGAACGAATCCTTCTTGAGGCATTGTAGACTAGGTCATATCAATGTGACCCGACTAGCTGAAGTTACATTTAGATGCATATTTAAATCAGTTTGAATTTACATCTTGTGAAACTCGCCAGTCATGTCACAAAGATAAGATGACCACAGCTCTGTTTATTGGAAACAGAGAAAGAGTTAGTAAACTCTTGGGATGATACATGTTGATGTATGTAAGGTCCCCTGTCTACACATGCCAGGACTGGTTCTTTGTACTTCATTACATTCTCTGATAATCTCTCAAGATTCAAACATATGTTCCTATTGAAACATGAGTCCGAGCCTTTTGAGATATTCACAGAATATAAGCGAGAAGTAGAGAACCAAAATACGGGTATAAGTATTATGTCCTATGATGAGATCAGGGAGGAGAATACTTGTGCATGGAATTCCTGGACTATTCTAAAGGAGAATGAGATTCTCTCTCAGCATTACTCCTCTGTATACACCATAGCACGATGGTATATCGGGGTGGAGCAATTACACCCTATATGATAAGGTGTGCTCTATGATGAGCACTACTGAGTTACCTTTTTCCTTTTGGGAGTTATGCACTTGAGAAGTTGCATACCTATTGAATAAGGGTTCGAATCAAATCAGTGCCTACCACTTCATATGTGATATGGAAAGGGAAGAGCCCATTTCTTAAGTTAGTTAAGATTTGGGGTTGTCCGGCCTATGTCTAAAAGCGAAATCCGGACAAGCTCGAGGCAAGGTCTGTTACGTACAACTGGAAAGGTTCCAACTATACAAACTACAGCAGATAATTTGATAGAACCAAAGGATTCAATAGTTACCAACGAACCTCAGCCTCTCCGCCGATCTAGAAAGGTTCCTCACCCACCTGAGAGATACTTCGGTTTCTCTATGACAGTGGGAGCGAGGATTGCATCATGAGATGATGACCCAACTAGTTTCGAGCTGGCCATCAGGAGTGGGACTCTGTAAGAATGGCTGGATGCTTAGCGATCTGAGATGGAATCCATGTACACCAACAAAGTATGGACTTTGGTTGCTATATCTGAAGGGTTAAATCCCCATCAGGAGCAAGTATATCTTGAGAAGATTACTTGGTGTAGATGGAAAAGTTGAGACTTTCAAAGCTAGACTTGTTAAAGTTTTTCGTCATAGACCAGGCATTGATTATGATGAAACCTTTTCAAGTGGCTATGCTTAAGTCCATCCAGATCCTACTTGCCACGGCTACATACCATGACTACGATATCTGGCGGTTGGGTGCCATGACTGCTTTTCTAAATGATGTTTTAGAAGAGTGCGTCTATAAGTACACAGCCAGAGGGCTTCGTAGACAGTGGGAGCAGCGGAAACGTGTGCAAGATGTTTTATAGGATAAAGCAGGCATCGCGGAGTTGGAACATCTGTTTTGATGAAATAGTCAAAGAGTTTGACATCATCAAAATGGTAGATGAACCTTGTATAAACAAAAAGGTAGTAGGGAGTATGGTAGTGATCCTCGTAGAGTACCTGGATGACATACTCTTGATAGGGAAGGAGTTTCCTATGCTACGCTCAGTCAATCTCCGCTTATCACTAAGATTCTCCATATAGGATCAAAGTGATACCTACTAAATCCTGGATTTTGGATCTATGAGATAGATCTAAATGGATGTTAGGATTCTCACTAGTTGTAGTGAGAAGGTATCAATCGACCCTGGGGAGAATCACTGGAATGGTTCCAGGGTGATAAAGACGACTGAATGTCAGTCACAGGCATTGTCTTTACCCTCAGTAAAGGGACGGTATGTTGGAAAAGTTCCAAACTAGATACCGTGACATACTAGACGATAAAGGCAGGATACATCGCTACTTAAGATGCTACCAAAGAGGCTGTTTGGGTGTATATTGGTTCATGAGATGAACCATGTTCCTCCCATTGTGTGACAATGGAGTTGTGGCTTATGCCAAGGAACGCAGGTCCCATCAGTGATCCAGACATATTCTAAGGCAGTATCACTTGATCATGGAGATGGTTGATCTCCAAGGAGATCGAGGTTAGGAGAGTAGACTCAGAGGACAACACAGCGGATCCACTCACAAAGGCCTGTTCCCAGAGAGAGACTTTTTATGGGATGGTTGTGTATGAGATACTACAACCACTGCTATCAGATGGCCCTAGTGCAAGTGGGAGATTGTTAGTTATATGTATGCCCTAGAGGCCATTACTATACATACGATGTATATTGTAGTGGATGCTTGGACATATATAGGGAGGACTTTCTTGCTCGACATGATAGTATGCTATCTGGTTGATCTTTACCTTAACGTGTATACTGATTGTCTCTCTATTACATGTTGGTAAAGCCCTTAGGATGTGTACTTGACTACCTGGACTGTGATGCGGATCATACTAGTGGGGACATGGTAGTCCATAAGTACATCCTTCAAAGTCCCTAGTCGTGGGTATATCGAGACGGGGCATCGATATACCAGAGTAGACTAGCGTATACCTTCTCGACCCATACAGATGGGCGATGGATGATCCCATATCCATTGGTGTTTGACATCAGAGATGATATACGGGTGCTCAGTAGAGACTGGGTACACTGGACGGACTCGCCGAGAACTCCCAGATGGTATTATACCTTACGTCAGATGGCAGTTCTCTGGTGACACTGGTACAGAGTAGTCTGTTGACCCGAGATCGTCATAGAGTCTTGTGTGGTTCCCACTGTGCTTTGATTTCCATCTTACCACGTCCAAGAGGGCGTGCAAAACGGTGGTTTTTGGGTACAGTCCCGAGTCACATGGAGGCAATGAGCGATAGGAGGGGATTCGTCTCTCCCGGTATAGGGAGTTGATGTTGCGCTGTGTTCAATTGGCTATAACCGGAAATCCCTGGCCAGGGTTGCTGAGATTTACTGGTAAGTGTTACCAGTAGTTTCTCGAACTGTTATAGACCTCATATCGACACGACTTATTGAGCTATTGGGGTCTGACGTTTACCACCCCTAGGCAAGATATGCGACATATCAGACGATCAGACCGGACTGTACGGTAGTGTTACTGGTTGGATTCACTGGAGTGTGAGCGGGCTTGCTTGTCGATCTTCTGATCGCTCAATACCCGGGTGGCCGTTACGTTTAGCAGACCGCTTGCGGCTTGTGGGTGCTTGATATGATCATCATCTGCTGCCGGCGTATTGACGAGTCTTTAGAGTCCTACACAGAGGTTTCCTGGCTCAAGCGAAACGAAATAGGAGCGCATATGAGATATGTGCGGGACCGAGAATAATACGTGTATGTGATACCGCATTCCATTCTCGCGATGAATGTATCGGAAGGTTGTATGCGATATAACCTAGTTATCGAATCATGGATTGATTCGATAAGCCGATACATTGGATATTAGTCGGTTATATGTGATATGACCGGATCGTTAAATCAAGTGTTGATTTAATAATTTAATGTATAATTATATATTTGATATATTACTTTGCATTAACTAGTATCGGTTCACTTTAAATGGATATTCTCACTCGGATGTGCACATTGTATATGTGATATACTTTTGTGCACTTGCATGTATCATGTTTGATGATACATGTTTGCTAGGGTTTGTGTAAAGAATTAAACCTTGGTTAAGTAAATGGTTAGGGTTTTTATTTTGTTATTCATTCATTTATCTTTTTAATTGGATTAAAAAGAAATGGATAAGAAAACAAAATGGTGGCTTTCTTTGTTTGCATCTTGAATCTTCATGAAGCTTTGACCAAAGTCACCACTTTGTCTTCATCTTTAACCCTAACCATTCATCTAACCTTAGTCAATTCTCTACACTTGACCATGGTTGATTATGATAAGTATTCTTTTATTTTCTATTTTCAAAAAGACTTATCATAATATTATCTTCATCTTCTTCTTCTTCTTCACTTGAAGAAAACCTTTCTTCATCAATGGTGATTGATGAAAATGAGTGAGAAATCCAATTCTAAAGTCTACCCACTTCCTATTTCTTCATCCTCTACCTCTTGCCAAGTAGTAGAGTGTGTTTCCTTCACAAGTTTTCTTGACTTGGTGAAGTTGGAGCTTGATCTAGCGATGCCTCGACGTAGATCATCTTCGGCACGTCGTCGACGACCTTGCCCACCCATTTCTCCGATGAAGCCGACGCTAGAGCCCGGATTTTGATTTGGACAGCGGAGAGGACTTCATCACGGAGCCGTGGAGGTGGAGGACCGGATCTACAAAGGTTGTATTTCCGTACTCTTAGTTAAAGTTGTTAACTAGTTGCTTATTCGCCTAGAATTCTAGCCAACGATCCGTATCTAGGGTTTCTCGGCACCGTAAATTTTGAAATTGGCATGATTGATGCCACATGAGACCTCTTGAGAGTGCCTAGGAACCCTACATCTTTGTCTTTCCTCTCGAGCATTCTTCAGAGGAATTCGGCATCAGTTTCCCGTTCTTGGCGCTGCTCCGACAATGTCTCTAGGCTTGCTTTTGGCCCGGTGAGTGCAGCCATAGTTGTCAGCATCTCTTGGAGCTTTTGCTATTGTTGCTCCTGAGCCTTTGTCACTGATCGTGTGAGCGGTCGATAACCCGTAGAAGCATGGCTTTCCTCTTTTCCGGAAGCCATATAAACAGTATGCACTACCATGCCCCCAGACTTGAGGTGTTTAGGTTCAATGTCCTTGCGATTCGTCAAAGACGCAGGGATCTTCTCCGGCCTTCTCCTTTTGTGGATGGTTGAAGTTGAGGGAGCTGGCGATGTAGGAATCTGCGCAGACGACACCTTTCGTGGCGTAGCAGAGGGATGGGCCCTCTCTTGCCGAATCTTTATTTTCTTGGATCGACGGGAGTGGTCCTTGTCGATTACTAAGTCTTGGACCCTTCGCCAGACCCTGTGAATTTTTGAGGACAGCCGCTAAGAGGGTTCTTCTGGCTTTGTCTTTGTAGCATTCTCCACAGGTGGAGGAGATCTTTTTAGGACGGATGTCGGAGAGTTCTTGCGCACCCTCCTAAGTGGTTCAAAGCTGTTCCCAGTTGGAACAGCAGCATCGACTTCCACCGTTGGAGCTGGCGGAGTATATCCAGAGGGGGAACTGCCCCCAGCTTTTCTCACCTGTCGCCAGTGGCGACGTCGATCGTGTCGAGCGGACGGGATCACCTTTGCTGTTGGATGATCTTCTTCATGCTCCCCGCTCTGATAAGGGGCTGTTGTCGTCGTTAGCCTGTCGAAGACCGACGTCCGCTGAGAGGGATGGCCAACCTTGAAAAGGCCGACTTTTTGGCAGGGGAACCATCCTTGGTTACTTCACTTGGAGAGGGAGCTGGAACGGCCAGTCTTGTAAAGACCGTCCTCTTAGCTGGAGAAGACTTTCTGATGACTTCATTTGCTGGAGCAGGGATGGCTATCTGTCTCGGGATAACCCCTTCAGGTATTGCGGGCTTCTTCACAGGCCCATTGGAGTTTTGGCCCAGTCTGTTAAAGACTGAGGTGTTGGATTTGGGCGACCCGTTGAGAGGGGCCGCGGTAGTCGTAAGCCGATCAAAGACCAACTTCTTTGGAGTTTCTTGCGATGGCACTGGGGCGTTAAAGCTCATTGGTGGGAGCATGGTCCCAAAGAACAGCCCGGTGGTGGGAGCATGGTCCCAAAGAACAGCCCGATGGTGGATTGTGTCACATGTTCTACTGGCATCACGAAAATGGAGGCCGCTTGAGGCCCGTAAGTCACTCCTCCCGCGAGGACGGAGCGGGAGTTGTTGCAATTGTTGCAACTGGAGCAGTTAGAAGCCATTGATATTCTTTTTCTGCACGGAGCAAAACACTAAATCTTAGTACCTCGAATCCAGGGGCAACCAAATTAAACCGCGATTCGTTCGCGAACACGACACACGTAGTGTGGAGTGGAAAGAGAAAAAGGTCCCACCGGGCGTGCCAGAATCTGTTTACTGCCAAAAGACGGGAAGACAAGCGTCTTGCCTGAATTTGGGGGCAGATGCTATTTGGTTTTATCCTTCCACCTCTCCGAAGATGCCAAATTGATTTATGGCACCATGCATCGGAGGTTTAGACGGATGCGGCCGTTGTAGCAGACTTCGTCAGATTCCCCCTCGTTGAGGGGTTTTTGATTATGGGGACTCTCTTTCCTGCAGGCGCAAGCCCTTGCAGTTAGTTACGCTACTGCATCGTGGCAACCACTTTCTCCTTCTCCAGATGGTCACTTCGTGTCGTGTGTGTTTGTTTTTTTTTGTTGCCCGTGGACTGTATACGGAGACTAATTTATGTTGTCGCCTATAGGGCATGAATTAGTCCAAATCCGTATTTTCTTAGATTTGGGTTTGGGTTGGTTTAAGGATCGTTAATCTCATTTGAGACTAAGATCAACTTAAACGTTTGTTAAGGATACGTTAGTCTAATTTTAGACTAAAATCTACTTAACAGGATCGTTTAGATCCAACAAAAGAGCATTTGGGCTCTATTGTTTTAGTTTAGGGACATTACGGTCCATTGGGTTTAAGGACATCATAGTCCATGGAGTTTTAGTTTAGGGACGTTGCGGTCCATAAGTTTAAGGACATTATAGTCCATGAGTTTAGGGACCTCATAGTCCGTAAAGTTTAAGGACATCATAATCCAGTATAAAGACGTCATAGTCTGTGTGATTTTGGTTCAACCGTCTGGCGATGCACCAAAAGTTATTGGTTATTGGGACCCTCCATCTCTCTGAAGTCATTGAGGAATTACAACGACATATATCAGAGGTATGAAGAGATGTACCTTTGAACCAATGTTGGTTGGGAGATCTGTAGTCAAGTTTGAGACTAAGATCAGTTAAAAAGATTTATGAGCATATGGGCTCAATCTAAATTAGAGTCCTGTGGCCAAATTGGGCTCAGCCCACCCAGTCAAAATGTTGGACATTTAATTAAGCTCAGTCCTTTTTTTATTTAGCAATGTTGAGCATTGGTTTGGATCCTGACAACTTTTTGTCTTTTATTGAGTGTTGAACACTCATTAAAGCTCTGGGGCTTTATTTAAAGAATAGTTTATGTTCCTTCAGCGCACACGTGAGGAGCACGTGGCGCACTTGGCGCTGATCGCCAGACTTGGAGCTCTAAGGTGCTTCCTGTGAGATAGCGCACACGCGAGGAGCACGTGGCACGCTTGGCGCTGAGCGCCAGTCAATGAGTACAGAGCGCTCCCATGAAGTAGCGCACACGTGAGGAGCACGTGGCGCGCTTGGCGCTGATCGCCAGTCAATGAGTACAGAGTGCTCCTGTGAAGTGGCGCACACGTGAGGAGCACGTGACACTCTTGGCGCTGATCGCCAGATTTGGAGCGCTAAGGCGCTTTTTACGAAATAGCGTACACGTGAGGAGCACGTGGCACGCTTGGCACTGGTTTCCAGATTTGGAGCGCTGATGCGGCTTTTTACGAAATAGCGCACACGTGAGGAGAACGTGGCGCGCTTGGCACTGGTTGCCAGATTTGGAGCGCTGATGCGCTTCTTATGAAGTAGAGCATACGTGAGGAGCACGTGGTGCGCTTGGCGTAGTGCGCTCGACTTGGAGCGCTGAAGCGCTCCTTTAGCCGTTTTGGTCAGTTCTGCGCTCTGAGAATTAAATTCTCGTTTATAATAGAATTTGTCTCGTGGATCTAAGAACAAAGTTCTTATTTTTATGGGAGATGTTACAATCTCTTTTTTTTGTGAAAAGACTATGTCTTTATCTTATAGATCTGTGATCTAACAAGAACTAAGTTCATCTTCTTCCCTTTTTATGATGAGATGCTTCAATTTCTTCTATTGTTATGAAAGACTTCTGTCTTTGTAGATCTATGATTTAGAAGAAGAACTAGGTTCTTCTTCCTCTTGATGAGATGCTTGGACCTCTCTGTTTTATTTACCTTGAAGACATTCTTCTTTCGGGAGCTTGCTCTTCTCTTTGAAATTTCTCAAAGTTTGTGGGGGGTTCCTCTGTGTCAGACTTGAAGTCTTGGGTCTTTTATATAGGGAGGCTGATTTGTTGAATCAGTTGAAGAGATCTTTTCTCTAATTGATTTGGGAATATTTCCCACCGTTGGATTTTTTATCCAAGGGCTTCTGTTTTACAGAAGACGATCTACTTGTTTTTAACAAGATTGGGTAAATCTTTTTCCATACAGAACTTATTCTGTATCTTGGTGATTTTTAATCACCATTGGATCTTTGATCCAATGGTGCTCTAACTTTCAGAGATAATTTGATAATTTTTAGTCATCTTTGTTGGATATTTGATCCAAGGGTGAGGAACATTTAGTTCCAGGCTAGCGCTCTCGTGCTTTGCACGTGAGCGCTGCATCAGAATCTTTGGCTCTGGGTGCTAGCGCACTTAGTGCTAGCGCTCTCGTGCTTAGCACGTGAGTGCTGCATCAGGGTCTTTAGCTCTGGGTGCTAGCGCACTTAGCGCTAGCGCTCTCGTGCTTTGCATGTGAGCGCTGCATCAGAATCTTTGACTCTTAGTGCTGGCGCTGCTGGCGCTGCATCAGAGTATTTGACTCTTAGCGCTGCCGCATTTAGCGCTGGCGCTTTTATGAAGCGCCGCTTCATTTCAAATTTCAAAATTTAAACAGAGTTTTGCTCTGATTAGGGAAAATAAGTATCAATATTAGGCATACCAGGTGTCGATACCGGAAAAATAAATAATAAGGATTAATTAAGAGTAGGATTTTCTATTGAGTATGATCCATGATTTAATTGTTTTAACAATACACATATTTATATAATTCTAAACCAGTTTTATATGATTAATCCATATATCTCATCAAATCCCCCTAAAACCTCTCCATTAACTAAAAACACCCCTTTACTTAACTTAATTAGGATTAATAATTAGAGTAGAGCTAATATGATGAATTATGAGATAAAAACACATATGTAGCACCAAAAAACTTTCTTCTATTTTCATTTTTGTGCAAATCATATTAGTTTTACTCTTCATCTCCAAGTTACCATTTTAGCTTCTAAACGGAGATATCTAATGGTGTTAGGGATGATAATTAAGCATAAGGAGCCAATTTAGCTTAATTAAAAGTTTTAGGGGTTATATTTAAAAATATGAAGTTTTAGGGGGTATTTTTTAAAATAGCAATACTTTACGGGACCTATATAAAAAAAATCCATTAATTAAATATTGATTGTTGTTACAATCTAATCCATTTTGAAAACATCCTTTGAATAATGGAGCAAAGAGGCCTAGAAGGCTTTTTTGTCAGATGGCATAAAAAAATACACCTTTCACCATTTTATTTGACGATCGACACCGTCCATCTTGATCTCCATCGTCTAATATGTTGATATTCCAAATTTTAAGTGATTCTAACGTTTTTCCACCGTTAATTTAGCAATGTAAGAAGTTCTATTGTCGGGAAACCGTTAATTTTGCTTCTACTAAATTAACGGTGAAAAAATGTTAGAATTTTGGTTTATCGACATATTAGAGGATAGAGATCAAAATGGACGATACCGGTCATCGAATAAAATGGTAGAGGGTTTACTTTTTAATGCCACCTGACTTAAAAAGTCTCTTTGGAACACTTTCCTCCATTATTCTCCTTTTTTTAATAAGATATTAGTTATTTTTGTTAGTAGTATGTATGCCCTAGATGCCATTATTGTACATATGATGTATATTATAGTGGATGCTTGGACATATATAGAGAGGACTTTCTTGCTTGACATGATATTATGCTATCTGGTTGCTCTTTATCTTAACATGTATACTTGTTTCTTACTGTCTTATGGTTACATGTTAGTAAAACCATTAGGATGTGTACTTGACTACCAGAATTATGATGCAGATCATACTAGTGGGGCCATGGTAGTCCATAAGTTCATCCTTTAATGTTCCTAGTCTTGGGGGTATCGAGACGGGGCATTGATATACCAGAGTAGACTAGCGTATACGCTTCTCGACCCATGAGATGGGCGATAGATGATCCCATATCCATTGGTGTTTGACATCAGAGATGGTATAAAGGTGCTCAGTGGAGACTGGGTACACTGGACGGACTCGCCGAGAACTTCTAGATGGTATTATACCTGACGTCCGATAGCAGTTCTCTGGTAACACTGGTACAGGTTAGTCTGTAGACCCGAGATCGTCATAGAGTCTTGTGTGATTCCCACTGTGCTTTGATTTCCACCTTACCACGTTCAAGAGGACGTGCAAAACGGTGGTTTTTTGGTACAGTCCCGAGTCACATGGAGGCAATGAGTGATAGGAGGGGTTTCGTTTCTCCCGGTATTGGGGGTTGATGTTGCGCTGTCTCGATTGGCCATAACAAGGAAGTCCCTGACCAGGGCTGATATAGAGATTTACTGTAAGTGTTATCAGTAGTTTCTCGAACCGTTATGAGCCTCATATCGGTAAGACTTATCGGTTATTAGGGTCTGACGTTTACCACCCCTAGACTGGATATGCGACATATCAGACGAGAAGACCGGACTGTACGGTAGTGTTACTGACAGGCTTTAAAGGAGCTAGAGCGGGCCTGCTTGCTGATCTTCTGATTGTTCAATACCCGGGTAGTCGTTACGTCCAGCTAGTACCGCTAACGGCTTGTGGGTGCTTGATGTGATCATCACCTACTGCCGGCGTATTGACGAGTCTTTAGAGTCCTACATAGAGGTTTTACTGGCTCAGGCAAAACAAAGTAGGAGCACATATGTGATATGTGCGGGACCAAGAATAATGCGAGTATGTGATACCGTATTCTATTCTCGCGATATTTATATCGGTCAGTTATATGTGATATGGCCGGGTTATCGAATCAAGTGTTGATTCGATAAGTTGGTATATATAATATTAGTCAGTTATATGTGATATAGCCAGATTATTAAATCAAGTGTTGATTTGATAATTTAGTGTATAATTGTATATTTGATATACTAATTTACATTAAATAATATTAGCTCATTTAAGTATTTATTATTCTCACATGTGCACACTTATTATATATGTGATATATATTAATTATGTTCTAATTTGTGTCATGGTTGATGATATACACTACATGGGTGTATAAGACTTACACCATACTAATTATAATGTAGGGTTTAATATTTAAAGTAAATCCAAAATTAGTGGATAATTAGCCACATGCATGAAGCATGTAGAACCTTATGGATGCATTGACTTAGTCCACTCATTTTGTTTTACTTAAAATATTTATTAACCTAACCATTATAATTTAGCTATGGTTATCTCTCTACATGAGTTAGTAAATGATACAAACTCACCCATGGTTGATTCTCTCACCTCATGAGCTTATTCTCATCTCTTGACTTCATCTTCTTCTTCAAAGCTCAAGAGCTCTCTAGGTTTTGATCAAGTGAGAAAATATTGTGAGAAAAATAAAACTAAAGTGAGCCCACTTCCTACTTTATCATCATCTACTAGATTAGCACTTTAGTATAGGGTGTTAGCTTCACTAATCTCTCATTAGTGAAGTAGTAGCTTGAGTTAGTGTCTCCTCGACATAGATCATCTTCGGCCTCGAAGATTTCAAGCAAGATCATTCCTTTCACCTTGAGAAGTCATGAAAGAGTCCGGAAGTTCTATGATCGCAGCGAAGGGACCACTACAAGGAGCTATTGAAGTGAAGGACCGGTCTACAAAAGTTGTATTCCGTTATCACTTAGATTTACTTTCTAGTTTAACTCCTAAAACACTAGTTAGATCCTAGGTTAGGGTTGTTTGGCACACTAAATTTTTAAATACGGCATGTTTGATGCCTTGTGGAACCTTGTAGTTGTGCCTAAAAATCCTACAGTGGTATCAGAGCCTTGCTAGAGCATTACGAGTTGTCTAGGCGAAGTTAAAAGTCCGAACGAACTCCGAATAACCGTATTTTCCCACTTTCTGGAAAAAATTTCAAAAGTTGAAATTTTTCATATTAAAAATATTCAGAAAATCGTGCAGGTAATTCTATGGATACACCTTAAGAACGAAACCCTAACTCGTCTAAGTGACCGCGGATCCGCGGCCAAAACATAGTTTTGGCGACGGATCCGCGGCGCCACTTGAGAGGCTTGGGTCGGGCCCTTCAGCTGTTGGTCCGTAGGTACTGGGGCATGCTTTTGGGTATTTTCAATACTTCTCAAGTGTTGAGATTTCTGGGAAATTTTGGGAATTCGTTGATTCGATCGAAAGGTTTAACATCGTCTGGCTATTTGAGGAATGTGATATAATATGTGGAATTCATATAGTTAGGCATGAAATCCAAAGTATGTGATATTTTGGGTTTATGATGTCTAAGATTAATATGGATTCCAAATATTGTAGTTTGACATTTTCTTTTCTGCGACCGTAAGTGTAATATGTGGTGTATCACCGGTTTCGTTGCTATATGTCAACGACAATTGGGATACGCATATTTACTTACGTTGATGACATGTGATATTATGTGTTGCTGTGATATGTTATATTGGATCGTCGCGTTTTGAATAGCCCGGGGTTTTATATGAGATGAGAGTTTTTATTTTCATTCATGTAAAATTAATTGTATGTAATATTCTTTTATTGGGGCACTTCCAGGTTGAGGATGATATCACCATTGTTGTATATTATTTACTTTTCCGCATTAGGATAGACCCAAGGAGGGGAGCACAAGTAACCGGGTTCTAGAGTCCATTGGGAGACTAACTCGAGGAGTCAAGTCCGGGTCTCCTAACTCTAGAATTGGTAGGGTTGCTTGCCACTCTCGTAGGGGTCTAGAGATGTGGGTTTGGCTATTCATCGCGACCGTGGAATCCGTGTTTTATGCAGGCTCAAAATAAAACACGGACCTCTTAGTATATCCAATATTTCATATGTTTCTTCTGCTGCTCTGTGATGTGATCACTGTGGATTCTGAGACGAATGGATATACATTATATATGAGATATATAGTAGACGCTGCTTATGTTTTGCACCCGCGCCAGTCCCGTCCCGCTATGCGGTTAGTTAAGTAACATAACGGTGCATAACGGGACACTGTGGCGAATGCGGATGGCATAACCGTACGTTGTATTTTCGTTTCTTCTGTGATGCTTAGGAAGCATAAATGATGGGACTTCATTAATGAGATTAATGAAAGAAAAGAAACCTAAAAGATGTTGTAGAATCAAATTTTCAAAAAGGGTAGCTCTAGTTTTTGCTTTGCATAGCGGTATTCTTTGTAGAATATCCATCACCTTATTCGATAAGGAAAGAGCCGAGATCCCTTCACCGGGATTGTCCTCCTTAGCAAAAACTAGCAGATGCTACAACACTCGGTTTGTTTTTTGATTGCTTTTATAGTTTCTTCTTTGCATAGTGATATTTGTGAAATATTCTACACCTTATTCGATAAGGAAAGAGCCGAGATCCCTTCACCGGAAGTGACCTCTTTAGTAAAACTAATGAAAACCTAAAGAACGCTCTTTTTCAAAATCACTCGATTCTACAACGATATCAAGTTCATTACGCAGAAGGTTTTCTGAAAAACTTATCGTAGCCCTCCGTCATTTCAGATAAGTCCTACTTAGTATTCGTGCTACGTTTGTTGACCTCCGTCAAGGCATAATGTGCGGTAGCTAACTAGTATTTATCTGCTTATGCATATGATGCAGATTGGATTAGGGTAGTCGTACAACCTTGTTGACCTCCGTCAAGGGTCGTGCGGGTGGGTTTAATTCAATCAAGAAATGACAGGTTGAACTTGACTAGCAGCCTATGATTTGTTAACCTCCGTCAAGGTCATAGGACGCTAGGAGCAAAATATTATCGGGAATTTCAATTGTTGGAATTTGCAATGAGATTGCATACCTTCTATGAGATAGTTGGATCCCGATACCCACTGCGAGTAAGTGTTACTCCTGGGAGAGTTTTACACAAGACAATTAGCTGATCAAGTAGGTATCTAGAAAAGTGTTTACGGGGTTATGCCTCTGGGAAAACGAGGTTTATTTTAATTAGGTCCGTGCGAAAGCACGGGGAACCTCCCACAAAATACCAACACTGGCCTGGCTGAAAGATTGGCGAAATTATAGGGTGTAATTAATCCCGGCTAGTCTTTCCTTTTAGGATTTGAAGGAAGATTTGATAAAAACAATGTGAGCCATCCTGATTAGATAAAATAATAACCAATTTGATCTTGCAAGAGCATACGCTAAAGTGTTTTCTTCTCTTTCTCTCT
The DNA here is from genome assembly GCA_030015575.1 of Agapanthus africanus. NCBI lineage: Eukaryota > Viridiplantae > Streptophyta > Magnoliopsida > Asparagales > Amaryllidaceae > Agapanthus > Agapanthus africanus. Next base: position 385,389,411 of record JASDDO010000019.1, on the reverse strand, counting down.
CCAGGTAGCGACCATGTCAGGCCTTAATCAAGATAATAATATGGATGTATTGACCGAACCCGCTTGTTATACCGGGCTGGGGAACGTTGGTTCCATTCTTTCTTATAATTGTTATAAGACTGAACAGGAAATTGGGAAATGTCCGGATTCCCACACCGCCCAAATGAAGAAGAAACATGTTGATGCATCTTCTTCGGGTGTGTTAGTCATCGAGAACTGTTTCTCAGTTCACTCTACGTCCTGGGTATTAGATATCGGATCGGGATCCCACATATATAATATGTTACATGGGCTGAGGAAAGGTAGAGAACTGGGAATGGGTGATCATTCCATAAGAGTATGGAATGGTGCAAATGTTGCAGCCAAAGCTGTTGGCGAATATCACCTTGTACTACCAAATAGTAATACATTGATTCTGAACGAATGTTATTACATTCCGACCCTGATATGCAATCTTATATCAGTTTCTTTATTAAGTAAAGAAGGATATAATTTTGTAGTACAGGATAATGTTATGAACATCTTCCTGAATCAAAAGTTGATTGGATCAGGCTCGTTAGATAATGGCATATACGTTCTAAATCAAACCACGGTTCTTAATATACAAAACACACACAAGAGAAAGAGTTCAGAAATGAACGAATCCTTCTTGTAGCATTATAGACTAGGTCATATCAATACGACACGACTAGCTAAGTTACATAAGGATGGATATTTGAATTCGTTCGAATTTTCATCTTATGACACTTGCCAGTCATGTCTCAAAGGCAAGATGACCAAAAATCCATTTACAGGACACGGAGAAAGAGTTACAGAACTCTTGGGACTGAGACATACATGCCAGGAATGGTTCTTCATACTTCATTACATTCACTGACGATCTCTCAAGATTCGGACATGTGTTCCTGTTGAAACAAAAGTCTGAAGCTTTTAAGAAATTTAAGGAATATAAATCCGAAGTCGAGAACCAAACGGGTAAAAGTATTAAAATCCTTCGATCTGATCGAAAAGATGAATACTTGAGCACGGAGTTCCTGGAATTTCTAAAAGAGAATGGGATTCTTTCTCAGCTTACTCCTCTATATACACCACAACACAACGGTGTATCGGAATGGAGGAATCGCACCCTATTAGATATGGTGCGCTCTATGATGAGCACCGCTGAGTTACCTATTTCCTTATGGGGTTATGCGCTTGAAACAGCAGCATACCTATTGAATCAGGTTCCATCAAAATCTGTACCTACCATACCATATGAGATATGGAGTGGGAAGAGACCATGTCTTAAACGAGTTAAGATATGGGGTTGTCCGGCCTATGTCAAAAGGAAAAATCCGGACAAACTCGAGGCACGATCAGTTCCTTGTAAGTTTGTTGGATATCCTAAACATTCAAATGGATATCTATTCTACCACAATGAACAACAAAAGGTGTTTGTTGCTCAACATGCCACCTTTTTAGAAAAGGAATTTCTTGCAAAAGAAATTAGTGGCGAAGAGGTAGAGCTGGAAGAAGTTCCAACAGAACAAACTATAACTGAAGATTTAGTGGAACCAGAGGATTCGATAGTTCCCAACGAACTTTAGCCTCTCTGCCGATCTAGTAAGGTTCCTCATCCACCTGAGAGATACTACGGTTTTCTCATTGATGGTGGAAGCGAGGATTGCATCATGGAGGATGATGACCCAACTAGCTTCAAGCAGGCCATCACGAGTGGGGACTCTGTGAAGTGGCTGGATGCAATGCGATCTGAGATGGAATCCATGTACACCAACAAAGTATGGACTTTGGAAGTTGCTCCTGAAGGGGTAAAACCCATTGGGAGCAAATGGATCTTTAAGAAGAAACTTGGTGTAGTTGAGACTTTCAAAACTAGACTTGTTGCAAAGGGTTTTTGTCAACGACCAGGTGTGGAATATGATGAAACCTTTTCTCCAGTGGCTATGCTTAAGTCCATCCGGATCCTACTTGCCATCGCTGCATACCATGACTATGAAATCTGGCAAATGGATGTTAAGACCGCCTTTCTAAATGGTGATTTGGAAGAGTGCGTGTACATGACTCAGCCAGAGGGCTTCGTAGACAGTGGGAGCAGCGGAAAGGTGTGCAAGCTGCTTAAATCCATCTACGGGTTAAAGAAAGTATCGTGGAGTTGGAACATCTGTTTTGATGTCGTTATCAAAAAGTTTGATTTCATCAAAAACGTAGATGAACCTTGTATATACAAGAAGGTGGCAGAGAGTAAGGTTGTCTTCCTCGTATTGTACGTGGATGACGTACTCTTGATAGGAAATGACATTCCTATGCTACAATCGGTCAAGCTCTTCTTATCATAAAGATTCTAATGAAAGATCTTGGGGATGCCTCCTACATCTTGGGGATTAAGATCTATAGAGATAGATCTAAACAGGTACTGGGATTGTCCCAATCCAGGTACATTGACACCATACTAAAGAGGTTTAGTATGGAAGAATCCAAGCGTGGGTTTTTACCCACGATCTCAGGACTCACTCTCTCCAAAGAGATGTCTCCCAAGACTGATTTGTAGAGAGCTCGCATGCAAGGGATACCCTATGCTTCGGCAGTAAGCTCTATCATGTACACGATGCTATGTACCAGACCCGATGTAGCACACTCACTAAGTGTAGTGAGCAGGTATCAAGCAGATCCTGGAGAGAGTCACTGGACAGCTGTGAAGAGCATTCTCAAGTACTTGAGAAGGACTAAAGAGATGCTCTTAGTGTATAGTAACGGAGAACTCCAAGTGGAGTCCTTTACCGATTCGAGCTTCTAGAGTGATAAGGATGATTCTATGTCGTACTCGGGATTTGTCTTTACCCTCAATGGAGGGGCGGTATGCTGGAAGAGTTCCAAGCAGGAAACCGTGGCAGACTCGACGATGGAGGCTGAATACATCGCTGCCAACGATGCTGCCAAAGAGGCTGTCTGGATGAAGAAGTTCATAACTGAACTTGGGGTGGTTCCATTTATTGAGTATCCAATACCTTTGTATTGTAATAATAATGGAGCGGTGGCTTTGGCCAAGGAACCCAGGTCCTATAACCGATCCAGGCATATTCTGAGGCGGTATCACCTGATCCGGGAGATAGTTGATCGCCGGGAGATCGAGGTCAGGAGAGTTGACACGAAGAACAACACAGCGGATCCACTCACGAAGGCCATTCCCCAGATAAAGTTCGAGAGACTCTTCGGGATGTTGGGTATGCGGTACTACAGCAGCTGGCCTTAGTGCAAGTGGGAGATTGTTAGTTGTATGTATACCCTAGAGGCCATTATTGTACATATAATGTATATTATAGTGGATGCTTGGACATATATAGAGAGGACTTTCTTGCTCGACATGATAGTATGCTATCCGGTTGCTCTTTATCTTAACATGTATACTCGTCTCTTACTGTCTTATGGTTACATGATGGTAAAGCCCTTAGGATGTGTACTTGACTACCAGGATTATGATGCAGATCATACTAGTGGGGCCATGGTAGTCCATAAGTTCATCCATTAATGTTCCTAGTCGTGGGTGTATCGAGATGGGGCATCGATATACCAGAGTAGACTAACATTTACGCTTCTCGACCCATGAGATGGGCGATGGATGATCCCATATCCATTAGTGTTTGACATCAGAGATGGTATACGGGTGCTCAGTGGAGACTGGGTACACTGGATGGACTTGCCGGGAACTCCTAGAGGTATTATACCTGACGTCAGATAGCAGTTCTCTGGTAACACTGGTACAGGTTAGTCTGTAGACCCGAGATCGTCATAGAGTCTTGTGTGATTCCCACTGTGCTTTGATTTCCACCTTACCACGTTCAAGAGGACGTGCAAAATGGTGGTTTTAGGGTACAGTCCCGAGTCACATGGAGGCAATGAGCGATAGGAGGGGTTTCGTCTCTCCCGATATTGGGGGTTGATGTTGCGCTGTGCTCGATTGGCCATAACACGGAAGTCCCTGGCCATGCCTGATATAGAGATTTACTGGTAAGTGTTATCAGTAGTTTCTCGACTTGTTATGAGCCTCATATCAGCATGACTTATCGGTTATTTGGGTCTGATGTTTACCACCCCTAGACTGGATATGCGACATATCAGACGAGGAGACCGGACTGTACGGTAGTGTTACTGACAGGCTTTACAGGAGCTAGAGCGGGCTTGCTTGCTGATCTTCTGATCGTTCAATACCCGGGTAGCTGTTACGTCCAACTAGTACCGCTGACGGCTTGTGGGTACTTAATGTGATCATCACCTACTGCCGGCGTATTGACGAGTATTTAGAATCCTACATAGAGGTTTTACTGGCTCAGGCAAAATGAAGTAGGAGCACATATGTGATATGTACGGGACCGAGAATAATGCGAGTATGTGATACCGTATTCTATTCTCGTGATATTTGTATCGGTCGGTTATATGTGATATAGCCGGGTTATCGAATCAAGTGTTGATTCAATAAGGTGGTACATATAATATTAGTCGGTTATATGTGATATAGCCGGATTATTAAATCAAGTGTTGATTTGATAATTTAGTGTATAATTGTATATTTGATATACTAGTTTACATTAACTAATATTAGCTCACTTAAGCATTTATTATTCTCACATGTGCACACTTATTATATATGTGATATATATTAATTTTGTTCTAATTTGTGTCATGGTTGATGATACACACTACATGGGTGTATGAGACTTACACCATACTAATTATAATGTAGGGTTTAATATTTAAAGTAAATCCAAAATTAGTGGATAATTAGCCACATGCATGAAGCTTGTAGAAGTTTAAGGATGCATTGACTTAGTCCACTCATTTTGTTTTACTTAAGATATTTATTAACCTAACTATTATAATTTAGCTATGGTTATCTCTCTACATGAGTTAGTATATGATACAAACTCACCCATGGTTGATTCTCTCACCTCATGAGCTTATTCTCATCTCTTGACTTCATCTTCTTAGCTCAAGAGCTCTCTAGGTATTGATCAAGTGATAAAATATTGTGAGAAAAATAAAACTAAAGTGAGCCCACTTCCTACTTCATCATCCTCTACTAGATTAGCACTTTAGTATAGGGTGTTAGCTTCACTAATCTCTCATTAGTAAAGTAGAAGCTTGAGTTAGTGTCTCCTCGACGTAGATCATCTTCGGGCTCGAAGATTTCAAGCAAGATCATTCCTTTCACCTTGAGAAGCCATGCAAGAGTCCGGGAGTTCCATGATCGCAGCGAAGGGACCACTACAAAGAGCTATTGAAGTGAAGGACCGGTTTACAAAGGTTGTATTCCGTTATCACTTAGATTTACTTTCTAGTTTAGCTCCTAAAACTCTAGTTAGATCCTAGGTTAGGGTTGTTTGGCACACTAAATTTTTAAATACGGCATGTTTGATGCCTTGTGGAACCTTGTGGTTGTACCTAAGAACCCTACAATTTTAGCACATACTTTGCATGTAATTATAGAAAATTTAGAAAATTTTAGTGTATAACAACTAAAAATCTCATATTTTTTAAAAACAGCCATTAAAACTTCTACTCTAACTAAATGCAACCCTCGAATTAAGATGAGGGATAACTGTGTTATATGGAACCATTAGAATGGGCAACAAGTCTACTTTGCCCTTCCAATGGCTATATCCTCTCTTTATTCCCCTGTTTCTTTAAAGGGCAACATCGGCAACAAATTTGTGTTTATGCCCGATTCTTTAAATCGGATGAAGAAGAAGAAGAAATAGATCTTAGCCGTGATTTATGAGTTATACACAGCAGCCGAAGGTGATGAGATTGGAATGCTCGTCGAATCTCTCGCATTGTGTCTTTGCCATCCAATTCAATGAGATCTAGCTCCGTCTCTGTCAGATGCCATTAAGGCAGAGATCAAGACCGATCCCATTGATTCAATCACGTGTAGTTCGGAGATGAGATTTAAAACCTGTTCTAAAATTATCTTGTCATTATAAACAATTGATAGAAAATTTTGGATGAATTTGATTGCCTATGCAGAGGGAGAGGAGAGAGGGGTGGAGGGGGAGAGAGAGTAATTATATTGGTGGGTGAATGAAAACAACATGAACATGTGGATTTGTTTTTAAGAGTGAAAACATAACTTTTAGGTCATGTTTAGGTGATGTATACAGTGTTTTTGGTACTGCTCTACTGAAATAGACATATTTTTGCATGTCTGATAAGTAAATAGGATATTTCTATTCACAAGTGGGTTGAGAATAGGGTTTTCCTATTCATGAAGGTCCTGAAGATATGATTTTTCATGTCTCCATTCATATCTGTCTTTTATAAACATATCATACACAGACATGTTCATGTCTAAAAATGAATAAGGTTTTCCTAATCATAAAGTTCCCTAAAACATGATTTTCATATCTTAGGGCATGAATGGAGTATTCCATTCATACATATCAGTTGTAGATATGTCTGGAAAAATCAATAGGATTTTTCTATTTGTTACGCCCTGCTTCCCAAAAGACGAGGAGCGAAAGTTGACAAGTTCGAGGCGTATTCACACCGAGAAGCACTCGTTCCCGATATGAATACGTTAAGTGTATGTATAAGCAGTAATAAGAAAATAATATAAGAATTTAAAGCATAACAAAAAGGAATACTGAACAACTAAATCCAACAATAAAAATTACAAATTTAGTCCAATCGGACATAAGTGTTCAAAGATAAAGGGATGACATGAAAGCTGTGAAGATCGTGGAACGAAGCATACTGAAAAGAAATCAAGGATTTGCTTACAAAGTTAACTGAACGAACTCCTCTTCACACAGCTCGGTCATGTACCAAGCCTTATCATCTGTACCTCCTGACAGGCATCCCCGAGAAAAAAGAAAACAAGAAAAATGAATGTCTGTAAGCGAACTTGCGCCCGATAAGTCTCTCATTAAAAACATTTATATTTGAAAAAAAAGATAATGTAAAACATTTAAGAAATGGTAACTAATTACATGAAAACCAGTGACACATAAGTTTAATAACAGAAGACTTAAAAGTACAAAACTCATACAAGAGCAAACAACATAATAACAAAACAAATTATTAGGAACACATGGCAATGAAGAATAAAATATTAGCATAAGCAAGATAGTATAGGTCCGGGATTTAACATATTATTATGGAAAAGAAACAAATCATAACAAATAAAAAGGCATGGTGATCAAGCATATGAGGGTACATGTAAACAATGACAATAGAGATCAGAAAATTCATATACAAGTATGGAGTGAACATGTCAGGAATACAGGAAGATTATAATATCATTAATGTATAGGTTTCCTGTCCTAACGCAAGTTAAGTGTCACGGCCCGAAAGCGGCACATGACCGGCAGTTAGATCACGTGACGTCTAAAGATATCAACGCAATCCAAGTAAGCCAAAACCCGGAATCTAAAACTTTTTAAGAAAATAGTGCAGGTGAAGTTTAAAAAGAGTAATTAGATGGAATCGAGTGTCCTTTAAAGTTTAAATAAGTTTGTTCAAAAAAAATCCATGACGTTTTAAAATCGGGCAGCGCTGATTGATCGTGTGTGAAAGAAGTGTTTTGTAAATAACCGCAATCAAGAAGGTGTCGTTAGTACCTAGCCGGGAAGAATACGGGTCGTCCGCAGGGAAACGTGAACTCTTTTCTTGCTTTAGACGAGTTGATGAAAGATCGGTGATTGTTTGTCATTATATTTTAAAACGGATATAAAATTTATAATAAAAACGCTTATAGGGTTCATAGGACTTCGTAGTAATGGATGAATAATTAAAAATGACTCTTTTATCTTTTAATAGTTTAAAACTAGATTGATAGTGATGAATGTAGATTAGAGTTCTTGGAGGAAACTAGGGTTTCCCCACTACAAACTCTTGTCTTTTCATTGATCTCTATTCATATCTAGCTCTTAACAAAACAAGTGTTCAACCAATCTCAAATCCTGATCGTGACTATCAATAATGGTAGCGCGCCCGATAAGGAGGTTAACATTTATTTTGCTAAAGTTTATAAACTTTAAAACGTATAAAAGAAGTTAAAAAAATTTCTTATCTATTGTTCTATCCTATCCTACAAACCCTAACAAGTTAGGAATTACTCGCTCATGGTTAACTTAGAAGAGAGGATGAAGGAGAATGAAAGCATAATGAAGATGGAAAAAAGTAATGCAAAAAAGTAAGTGCAGAAATTAAATGCGGAAAATAAATGCAAAAAAGAATTAAAACTAAAAAAAACTACCTTTATTAATCAACTATTGTATTTACAATTCTTCTTAGAAAGTAGATTACAAGAACCCTAGTTTGCTCTAGATCTCTCTCTTGTTGGAGATAATGAATAGATGATAATCACTCGGATACGTGGATCTCTTAATCTCTTCGATGATGATTTTGAATGCACAGCTCTCGGTCTTTTATATAGTTCCTGAACCAGAAACCCTAAATTCCATATGAGATTATATGCGGTTAAGATCATATCCACAAAATCTCCCATCCAATGGCTATCAAGGAGCCGCGCTTCCGCCGCATATTGCATCCTTTGGCCGCGGTTCAGCCGCTTCCTAGTAGAACTAGGTCTTGAGATTTCTTCTGGTCTTTTGTGTTGACATGTGGAGATCCTTTTGATGTATAGATTCGGAAAATATTGCTCTGAGTCTCTGTCGTTGCCTGATTTCCTCGATTTGCTTCTAAAATCTGGCAGATTCTGTTCCGATATCCCGATTTGACTTGGATCTCTTACTTGGACCTTAGACCTGAGCTAATAACAGCACAATATCTCAAATCAAAGTGTAAATAGTATTTGGTATTTTTGAGACATTATTCCAACCATTTAAATAATATAATATCTTAAGAATATTGATTAGGAATATTTGATATGATATGCATATTTTAATTATTAAGATTTCATTTATATGCATATATTTTCCGTCATCATATTAATTATAATATATAAATATATGATAATAAACTTTTTACAAATTAACCCACATATGTTCTATATTTACAATAAACACCTTTTAGTACTTAAGAATAGTAGGGAAAATGTTCATTCAAATGTGCAATATTTTAGACTAATCAAATACCCCCAAACTTATTTTTGATCGTCCCGAGCAACCTAGTTATTAAAGAGGAAAAGAAAAACCTAACATGCATGTTTCCCCCAATCAGAGCAAAACTCTGTTTAAAATTCAAATTTTGAAATGAAGCAATGCTTCAGATGCAGCGCCAAGTGCGCTGCGCCCTAAGCAGCGCACCACGTGCAAAGTACGTATGCGCTAGCGCTAGGTGCGCTGCGCTCTAAGCAGCGCACCATGTGCAAAGCACGGGTGCGCTAGCGCTGGAACTAAAAGCTCCCTACCGTCAGATCAAAAATCCAATAATAATGATAAATCATTAATTAATCAGAATTAAATTCTGTTAAGGAAAGATTCCTCAAAATCTTTCCAAACAACAAGATTGCGCTCTGTAAATCAGAGCACCGTTGGATCAATGATCCAGCGGTGATTAAAATCACCAAAATACAGAATGAATTTGTAAGGAAAGATTTACCAATCTTGTTAAAAACAAGAAGATTGCCTTCTGAAAATCAGAAGCCCTTGGATCAAAGATCCAACGATGGGAAATTCCCCGAATCAATTGAAGAAAAGATCTCCTTAACTGATTGAACTGATCAGCTTGCTCTATATAAAGGCCCCAAGACTTCAAGTCTCGAATATACAGAAATAGGGAGAGGAACCCCCCCCCCCCATAAGGTTCGAGAGATCTCAAGATCCAAGCTCTCAAAGAAAAAAGAAAAGTTTCTTCAAGGTAAAAAAAATGAACAGAGAGATGAAATCGTCTTATAATTGAAAAGAAGAATTCACTTCTTTAAAAATCATAGATCTACAAGACCAAGGTCTTTCATAAAGAGATCAAAAGATCTCATCATAAAATATAAAGAAGAACATAACACTTCTCACAGATCATAAATCTACAAGACAAAGGTCTTTTATACAAAGAGATCATGAACATCTCATTATAAAAAGGGAGGAAGAATATTTCAATTCTCTGAGGATCATAGATCCATAAAGGCAAAACCTTTCAATCAATATAAGAGATTGAAACATCTCCTGTAAAACTGAGAACTTTGTTCTTAGATCCACGAGACAAAGTCTCTTAAAGGGGAATTTAACTCTCAGCGCATAGCGCTGCATAAAAAGAGCCTTAGTGCTCTATATTAAGAAGAAGCGCTTTGCGCTCTTGATCTGGCGCTCAGCGCCAAGCGCACCACATGTCCCTTACGTGTGCGCCAATTAATAGCTAGCGTTTTGCGCTTTTGAACTAGCGCTTTGCGTTCTTGGACTGGCGCTCAGCGCCAAGCGCACCACGTGTCCCTCACGTGTGCACCACTTATCAGTTAGCGCAATGCGCTCATTAACTAGCGCTCTGCGCTCATTAACTGGCGCTAGCGCCAAGCACAACACGCGTCCCTCATGTGTGCGCTATTTGGCAGAAGCGCACTGCGCTCTTTGACTGGCGCCAAGCGCACTATGTGTTGCGCTGATAGAACATAAATTGTTCTTTAATAAACCCTCAGAGCTCTGATGAATGCTCAGCATTCAATAAAAGACAAAAACATTGTCAGAATCCAAATCAATGCTCGGCATTGTTAAAAGGGTCAAGCCCAAATAAATGCTCAACAGCCCAAAATAAATGTTAAACATTTTTAACTTGACTGGACTTAGCCCAAGATTGTCCATAAGTCCTCAATTCGGATTAATTGAGCCTACATGCTCATAAATCTTTGATCTTAGTCCCAAATTGGACTATAAGTCTCCCAACCAATATCGGTTCAAGGGTACATCTTTTCATTCCTCTGATATTTGTCGTTCTAATCCTTCAACGTCTTCAGAGAGGTGACGGGTCCCGACAACCATACATTTCACAGACTATGGCGTCTTTAAACTGGACTGTGGGGTCCTTAAACCCATGGACTATGATGTCCTTAACCTTGGACTGTGGGGTCCTTAAACCCATGGACTATGATGTCCTTAACCTTGGACTGTGGGGTCCCTTTAAACCCACGGATTATGATGTCCTTAACCTCGGACTGTGGGGTCCTTAAACCTATGGACTATGATGTCCTTAATCTCGAACCGTGAGGTCCTTAAACCCACGGACTATGATGTCCTTAACCTTGGACCGTAATGTCCTTAAACTAATTATGGACCGCAATGTCCCTAAACTAAACAATATAGCCCAAATGCTCTTTTGTTGGATCTAAACGATCCTGTTAAGTTGATCTTAGTCTAAAATTAGACTAACGTATCCTTAACAAACGTCTAAGTTGATCTTAGTCTCAAATGAGACTAACGTATCCTTAAACCCAACCCCAAACGAAAATACGAATTTGAACTAATCCAAGCCCTATGGGAGACAACATAAATTAGTCTCCGTATACAATCCACGGGCAACCAAAAACAAAACAAACACCCACGACACGAAGTGACCATCTGAAGAAGGAGAAAGTGGTTACCGCGATGCGGTAGCGTAATTAACTGCAGGGGCTTGCGCCTGCAGGGAAGAGCGTCCCCACAATCAAAAACCCCTCAACGAGGTGGAATTTGACGAAGTCTGCTACATCGGCCGCATCCATTTAAACCTTCGATACATGGTGTCATAAATCAACTTGGTATCTTCGGAGAGGTGGACAGATAGCACCAATTAGCATCTGCCCCGAATTCAAGCAAGACGGACCTACGCGGTCTTTTCTCCGTGTTCGGATGGGAACAGAATCTGGCACGCCCGGTGGGACCTCTTCCTCTTTCCACTCCACATTTCGTGTGTTGTGTTCGCGAACGAATCGTGGTTTGACATGGTTGCCTTTGGATTCGAGGTACTAAGATTTGGTGTCTTGCTCCGTGCAAAAAAAACAGAAGAACAAATGGCTTTCAACTGCATAAGCTGCAACAATGGCAATAACTCTCACACCGTCCCCGCAGGAAGAGTGACCTACGGGCCTCAGGCGGCCTCCGTTTTTACAATGCCGGTGGACCAGGTGACCCAGGCCACCACTGGACTATTCTTTGGGACCATGCTCCCACCCATGAACTTCAATGCCCCGTTGTTGTCACAAGAAGCCCCAAAGAAGTCGGTCTTTGATCGACTTACCACTGCCGCGGCCCTTCTCAACGGGTCGCCCAAATCCAATGTCTCAGTTTTCAACAGACTGGGCCAGAACTCTAACAAGCCCGCGATACTCGAAGCAGCCATCCTAAAGCGGATAGCCATCCCGGCTCAAGCGGACGAAATTATCAGAGAGACTTCTTCTGCCAAGAAGTCAGTCTTCACAAGGCTGGCCATTCCGGCTCCCGCTCCAGGCGAAGTCCTCAAAGCTGCTTCCCCTCCAGAGGTCTATCTTTGACAGATTGGACATTACTGCTCAACGAACATCGGTCTTCAGGAGGCTGACGCCGGTGACAACTGATTGATCTGTTTTATGTGTAGTAGTTAACCGCAATCAATAACGGTGTCGCATGTAGCTAGACCGAGATGAGTAGGGGTCGTTCTCTGGGAAACATTGAATATTTTATTCTTACTTTAGGCGTGTTGAGAAAGAGGAAGAATAGAGGAATAAAGAATAGTGGAAATAGTTTCTAGATCTACGTTAAATACGGATGCAAAATATAGATCTAGATTAACTACGGATATAAGTTTAATATTAAAAGGGGGCTTGTAGGGTTCATTGGGATTTAGTAGTTATGGATGATTAATTAAAGATTACTCTTTTTTATCCTTTAATAGATTTAAAACTAGAACGACAGTGATGCATGTAGATTAGGGTTTCTGGAGGGAAAAGGGTTCCCACTCTTAACCCCTATCTCGACATGGAACTCCGTTCATATCTAGCCTTTACGAAAACAATAGTTAATCTAATCTCTAATCGTGGTCGCGATTATTAATGAATTGATAGCGCGCCCAATTAGGATGTTAACTATTCTTTTGATAAAGTTTATAAACTTTATAGGACTTAAAAAGAGTTTAAGGATCTTCATCATCCATTAACCTACCATAATCCCATGAACCCTAACAAGCGAAGAATTACTCGTGCATGTTGGGAGAAGAAGAGATGGAGAGGGAAATCATATTAAAACTACAAAGAGATAGAATAAGAAAACAACTAATTTTATTAATCAACAAAATTCATTTACACTTTGTTCCCTTAGAAAATGATTACAAAATACTAGTTTGCTTCTCGATCTCTTCTAAGGAGGTAGATGAACCGTTGATGATCAGCCTGGATGCGTGAGCCTGTCGTAGACTTCGTGATCTCTTTAGCTTGATAATTTTCCAAGAGGCTCTCGGTCCTTATTTATAGTCCCAGAGCCAGAACCCTAGTTTCCTAATTTGGAAACTAGTTGTTAGGATCCTAACCACCAAAATCCCATATCTCAACTCCTCAAATCCGCGGCGGAACCGCGGCCAATAGGTGGGTTTGGCCGCGGTTCCGTGGCCAATAGATGGGTTTGGCCGCGGTTCCGCGGCCAAGTAGGGGGATCGTCACATTGTTTTTCTGGGGCTTTATCTTGATGACACGTGGTGATCTTTTCACATCTCTGGAAACTGAAAATCTTCTCTTCGTCACTGCCAGAATTGATTTCTTTAGTTTACTTTCTTAATTAGGCAGATTTGTTTTGCCAACTTTGATTTCCTTGAATTCAGTCCTGAAAATTCTGCACAATAACTCAACAAATAATATTAGTTTGTTTTATGGAGATATTAACTTAACCATTAAGAATTGGTCAAAGGCTTTTAATAAGGTAAGCATATTTAAATGGGCCAAATGTCACATGGATATTTATGCTTACTTTTTCCTACATAATGTTAATTATAATATATAAACACATGAAAATAGTATTTTTACAGATAAACATTCATATGTGTCATATATTATATAAACACCTTTTATTATATAAATAGTAGGAAAATATCATATTAGATATGCAGTTTTATCAACTGAACAAATACCCCCAAACTTATCTTTGATCGTCCCGAGCAAACTAGCTATTCAAGAGAAGGAGAAAGAAGAAAAAAGAAAAATCCTAAACAGCTCACTTTCGTAGGCAACACGATTGCACTTAGCGCGTGCAACAAGCCGTTAAACCTCTAGGTGTCCCTAGTAGGAGGAGTGTTGTCTTCTGAGGGTTTTCAGCGGATTACACCCACAAAATCCTATAATAAAAGAAAGATAGTGAAAGTTACATACAAAGATAAGAACTATAAAAGAAAGAACTTGAAAATAAGGGTTTTCAACTACACCAGTTTTTCAGTTGCTATGAGCCCTATCTTAATAGTCATGAAAAAAATTTAGAAATCATATCATCTCTCAATAAAACATCGCCTTTAGGTTTCCTCCCTATCTTTCTTCTAAACATTAATCATATACCCCTACGTGTGTGAACTGGACAAACCTACACTCGAAGAATTCAATTCAAGCAATCATACTCTTGTCCATCTACCTTATTACTTTTTAGTCAGTGAATATTTAGATGGAATATACTCACAAATTTTTCATGCGACCGTTAATACTTCTTGAGGTACTAACCAACCGATTACTCATGTGCTTGCTGATTAGGCGTAAGTAGTATTTTCCTCGTCTTGCAACACCTAAGGCTTAGCAGTGACTCCCATACCAGTTGGTCTAAGGCACTAGGTGATGAAGCACCCTCACTATATTTTTTTATTGCTGCCTTGGTAATAACAAAACCAGTGTTTATTTTTTTCTCTTCACCACATATATTTTATTTTATTTTCCTTCATACTAAAGCTTTTAGACAAAAGCATTTCAAGATATTCTCTAGTATCCCAAGTTTCAAGATGTGTGTAAGTGCGTATAGTAGGGTATCAACGTTCCAATGTTTGGCCTCGAGAATAGGGACTATTTTTCAGACTTATTTTTATCCTCAGATTAGCAATTTCCTTCATCTTACTAACCCTTAGGACAACAGCTCATAACTACTTATTACTAGTTTTGTTTAAGAAAACCTCTAACTTTCTTGTTTTTCTCAAACTATTCCTATCTTTCATATGTAGATTTTCACTTTCAAACTTTTATTATCAAATATTTTTTTGTGTGTTTATATATAGTATAATGCAAAGTAATGCGTAAATAAGCACAAACCTCCCCTAAACCTATTTGCAGCAGTGTCCTCACTGTTGTTTCTTTTAAATCTCAAAAACCTGTAGACTTGGGAGGAAAAGTTATTAACGGGGGCAACAAAAATTGAAAGTGAAAATCCTCCCCCAAATTTATTTTTGGCTCACAATTTTGAGGACAAATTTTATTTTCAAGAGCCAAAATATACCCCGCCCCCCTAAACTTAAGTAAAATAGTATTAAGCATTTAAAATTATTGGGGAGGGTAAAAGTTATTGGTCAAAGTAAAGCCTTGCAAAGACCAAAAGTCAAAACCAACCATTCAAAAATTTTATCAATGAAGCACCAAGGTTGGTGGAAGAACATGACGCCAATTGACGTGAAGAAATGGGGAGGAGATAAGAGGTGTAATGGAAAAGGTTTACGTCTCGAATTGTAGAGACAAAACAATGATGATGGATTACTCGCATTCTCATTCTTGATAAAAAGAAGATGTGGTGGTTTAATTTCTTTGGGTTGGGGTTAATTCATCACAACGCCCATGTCTGCTAAAAATGCGAGTTCATCAGCGAAGATTTCCTCAAAGCTTTCATCAATACCCCGAAGAATAATGTCATCAGAAAAAATGGGGTGATCGTCAGACTCTATAAAAAGCTCCTCATCAGCGTTAGATGTTGACCCGGACAACTCGGTGGAAGAGTCCGTGTATATATAATACATAGTTGGGTCAAACAACAACATATGAAAAGAGTCAGTATCATGAGGCTGATCAAATTCGCTGCTGTCGACATCCATTAATTCGACAGAACATGCTTGAGCAGTAGGTTCGGAGGGTACACTTCCTAACTTGTAAATGTTCAGCTCAATTGACATCTTCCCGAAGGATAGGGTGATAGAGCCGTTACGACAGTTGATTATAGCATTGGAAGTGGCCAAAAAGGGTCGACCGAGAATCACCGGAATTTGATTCCGTGGGTTCACTACAGGCTGTATATCTAGAACAATAAAGTCCACAGAGAATACAAATTCCCCGATTTTTATTAACACATCCTCCAGTTCACCCCTAACTTTGGTGATTGATCGGTCGGCCATCTGGAGAGTGCAGTGAGCTGGTTTCAACTCTCCGATCCCTAACTGCTCATAAACCGAGTAAGGAAGCAGGTTAACACTTGCGCCAAGGTCAAGTAGAGCACAGTTAATGTGTTTACCCCCTATAGAAATAGAAATTGTAGGACAGCCAGGGTCCATACGTTTTCTAGGTAATTGTTGGGGAAAAGCTGTGTCTACAATACTCGACATGAACACATTTTTTGGCACTTGAGTCTTCCTCTTCCTAGTGCACAAGTCCTTGAGAATTTTCGCATAAGCCGGGACTTGTTGTATAGCATCTAAGAGAGGGATATTGATATTAACATGTTTAAAAATTTTAGTGATCTTCTCCATTTGCGGACTTGGTCTGTTTCCCCTTAACCGATTCGGATAAGGAGCTTTAGCAATAATAGCTGGGTCCAATATTGGAGAAGATCGTGTGGGTAGGAAAGATCCAAGAATAGGAGCGGGGATCATCTTTGGTGGACTAGAAGACGTGTGCTGAGGGTTCGAGCCTTGGGGAAAATGGAGAATAGGCTCGGAAGAAAATGGTGGGGTAGACGAACTAGGGGAAGAAGTAGAAGCCGGGGTTTCAATTGATTCCTCATCATCACTCTGTTCACCTATTTGATTGTTCAACACTCTTCCTGATCTCAACGTAGTAACGGCACTCGCATTATGACTTTATGAGTGGCCAGGATTCGGTAAGGGTTGAGACGGAAGTTTCCCTTTCTCTCTAGCAATCATTTCGGCGTGTAATCGTGCAATTTGGGCTTCTATTGATTTAATACTCTCACCATGGGAGGCAGAGTCTTTCTTTATGGAATCAATAGAAGACCTCATATCAGCCGACATTTGGATCGAATTTTCATAAACAAATCCAAAGTTTGTGCGAGTGAAGAGGAGTTATCGGTATCAGTCATTTGGAAAGAATTATTGGCCGGGTTTTGAAAATTTTGTGACTGAAAGGGGTGCTGACTCTGTGGTGGTGGTTGCTGTTGCTGTGGAGGAGTTCTTTGATAATTGCCTTGGAACTGGTTTTGATTTTCATTTTGGTTTTGGTTCCAAGCAAAGTTAAGATGATTCTTCCATCAATAAGGATCGTTTCTAGGTCGCTGCTGAAAAGCAGCATTGGTTTGCTCGTGATCTTGAAACGGTGCATTCATAGGACATTTTTCCGTCAAGTGTGATAGATCGGAACAGCAACCGCATACGGTTTTGGGAAGCATGTATTGGTTTAGGGAGGTTGAAGAGATTCTGTTTTCTATAGCGTCGAGTTTTCTTTGTATCGCGGCCATTTCGGCTTTCATTGCGATGGAAACCTCGAGCTGATGAATACCTTCCCTAGATGATATATGTCTAACACTTTCCCATTGTAAAGTATGTTCAACAAAATTTTCTAGGAATTTCCAAACTTCACCATCATCTTTCGACAGGAATTGATATTGACACATGGTTTCAAGCATCTGTTTTGTTGCGTGATCCATACCCTCATATATAATTCGACACAGATCCTATCGATGGATTCCGTGATGAGGACATTGGACAAGAAAATCCTTGAACCGTTCAAAGCATTTCCAAAATGGTTCATTGGGAACCTGGGTAAACTGATTGATTTCGCTCCTAACATGGGCGGTATTATGATTGGGATAAAATTTCTTAAGGAATACTACAACGAATTCGTCCCATTTAGAAATAGAATGTGCGGCAGTGTTATAAAGCCATTTCTCGGCTAGATCGCACAAAGAAAAATGGAGAAGACGTAAACGCACAGCATCCATAGAAAGTTATGACGTGCCAATCATTGCACATACGTTTTCAAATTTGTTTATAAAAACGCATGCGTCTTCGGACTCGAGCCCGTGAAATTTGGGCAACAGTTTGATAAATTGGGGTTTGATTTCAAAATTATCCCCATTGGCTGGTGGAATAGAAAGACAAGTAGGAAGGGGACCACGTGAAGAGTAGCATCTCTCTTGGAGAGATATACGCGGTATATTCTGCGCACCTGTGGGTGGTGGCAGCGTAGTATCATGAAAATTTGATGGATAACCGTCCATCTCGGTCATGGTGGGTGGTGGGGAAAAGGAAAACGAAGAAGTACCGACTTCGGAGTCGATAGAAGAAACACGGATAAGACGGGCACTAGAATCCCGTATCCAGCTGAGCATGCACTAAGCGGGTTTAACGCAAGTGGCAGCGTGTGTGTGATTGGTTTGTTTTGAAAAGTGTGTCGGACTTGAGACAAATCACACAAAAATGCACAATCAACCCTAGAACTAAGGTTACCTAGGTCAAGTCTTTAGACCGCTCCTAGACTTCCAAAAGACAACCCGCAGGATCAATCCTCTATCACCTTTTTACTACCCTTGCGGCCAGCTAAGTGGGAGGTATCCGCTATACGAATCACCGAAAATAGCGGGCCTAATTAAGTAACCACTTGCCTTAGACACACTTGCCTAGACACCACAACAGTAATGCGGATAAGCGATAGATTACCCACGACCTTCCTCTGTCCTTATTGAGCGCGACAGTCCTTAGAGTCTTGTCTAGATATTTTTTTAAATTAATGTAGGGTTGATGCGGATGCTCGTTTTGTGATTTGCAGGGCTAGGAAGGGTGATAAAATCCCCACCTAATCTGAATTTGATCTTTGCCCCTTAAAGTCCGTATTAAAATATGCAAAACAAACCAATTACTAAACTTTGCAAAAAGATTTTTGAGCGGCGATATTTTGCAAAGAATCCTGTAGAAAAAATATTTTATTGGATTTCAAACGAGAGAGAAAGATGTATAGAAAATACCAGAGAAGTTTTCAACCCTAAATCCCCTAGAAAGTCGCGATTCCGCTTCCAATGTTCTCTTTATGCCGCGATTCTGCCGCCGACTAGGAAGATCTGATGAAGATTTTTGCTACGTTACCTCCTTTGCTCCTCTGGATCTTAATGAATGTCTCTGGCTCTCTGTTTCCTCAATTCGGTAACTCCAGATCCCCTCGCAAAATTCACACAATAATCGTTAAATATACAATTTGCAGTTTTGTTTATTTTTATGATATAGATCGAATAAGAATTCAACACGAATAGTAAGAAAAATAAATTACGCACGTATCCCCGGCAACGGCGCCATTTGATTGATCTGTTTTATGTGTAGTAGTTAACCGCAATCAATAACGGTGTCGCATGTAGCTAGACCGAGATGAGTACGGGTCGTCCTCCGAGAAACGTTGAATATTTTATTCTTACTTTAGGCGTGTTGAGAAAGAGGAAGAATAGAGGAATAAAGAATAGTGGAAATAGTTTCTAGATCTACGTTAAACACGGATGCAAAATATAGATCTAGATTAACTACGGATGTAAGTTTAATATTAAAAGAGGGCTTGTAGGGTTCATTGGGATATAGTAGTTATGGATGATTAATTAAAAATTACTCTTTTTATCCTTTAATAGATTTAAAACTAGAACGACAGTGATGCATGTAGATTAGGGTTTCTGGAGGGAAAAATGTTCCCACTCTTAACCTCTATCTCGACATGGAACTCCGTTCATATCTAGCCTTTACCAAAACAATAGTTAATCTAATCTTTAATCGTAGTCGCGATTATCAATGAATTGATAGCGCGCCCAATTAGGATGTTAACTATTCTTTTGATAAAGTTTATAAACTTTATAGGACTTAAAAAGAGTTTAAGGATCTTCATCATCCATTAACCTATCCTAATCCCATGAATCCTGACAAGCGAAGAATTACTCGCGCATGTTGGGAGAAGAAGAGATGGAAAGGAAAATCATATTAAAACTACAAAGAGATAGAATAAGAAAACAACTAACTTTATTAATCAACAAAATTCATTTACACTTTGTTCCCTTAGAAAATGATTACAAAATTCTAATTTGCTTCTCGATCTCTTCTAAGGAGGTAGATGAACCGTTGATGATCATCCTGGATGCGTGAGCCTATCGTGAACTTCGTGATCTCTTCAGCTTGATAATTTTCCAAGAGGCTCTCGGTCCTTATTTATAGTCCCAGAGCCAGAACCCTAGTTTCATAATTTGGAAACTAGTTGTTAGGATCCTAACCACCAAAATCCCATATCTCAACTCCTCAAATCCGCGGCGGAACCGCGGCCAATAGGTGGGTTTGGCCGCGGTTCCGCGGCCAATAGATGGGTTTGGCCGCAGTTCCGCGGCCAAGTAGGGGGATCGTCACATTGTTTTTCTGGGGCTTTATCTTGATGACACGTGGTGATCTTTTCACATCTCTGGAAACTGAAAATCTTCTCTTCGTCACTGCCAGAATTGAGTTCTTTAGTTTACTTTCTTAATTAGGCAGGTTTGTTTTGCCAACTTTGATTTCCTTGAATTCAGTCCTGAAAATTCTGCACAATAACTCAACAAATAATATTAGTTTGTTTTATGGAGATATTAACTTAACCATTAAGAATTGGTCAAAGGCTTTTAATAAGGTAAGCATATTTAAATGGGCCAAATGTCACATGGATGTTTATGCTTACTTTTTCCTACATAATTTTAATTATAATATATAAACACATGAAAATAGTATTTTTACAGATAAACCTTCATATGTGTCATATATTATATAAACACCTTTTATTATATAGAAATAGTAGGAAAATGTCATATTAGATGTGCAGTTTTATCAACCGAACAACAACCCTTCGCCAAAATAGGGGGCATGATGAAGTCACCCCTACAGCTGAGACAATCCTATCCACACGACATGCTCGCCGTCGCCATTGGCGCCGAGTGAGGAAGGCTGGAGGCAGCTCCCCTTCTGGACTGACTCCGCCAGCTCTTATGGTGGAAATCGATGCTGTTGTTCCGACTGAGAACAACTTCGAACCACTTAGGAGGGTTCGCAAGAACTCTCTAACTGCCACGCTGAAAATATCTCCTCCACCTATAGAGAATGCTACAGAAAAGAAGCCGGAGCAGCCCCCTCAGCGGCTGTCCTCCAAAATTTACAAAGTCTGGCGACAGGTTCAGGAATCGGTGATTGACCAAGACTATTCCCACCGATCAAAGAAGATTAAAGCTCGGCAAGAAAAGGACCATCCTGTGGTACCACAGAAGATGTCATCCGTCTGGGTGCTCGCTGCAACGGCTCCCTCAACTTCAACCGCTCACAAGAGAAGGAGGCCGGAGAAAGCCCCTGTAACCGTGGCGAACCGTAAGGACGCTGAATCTAAACGCCCCAAGTCTGGGGGTATGGTAACACATACCGTTTATATGGCTTCTGGAAAAGAGGAAAGCCGTGCTTCTACGGGTCATCGACCGCTTACCCGATTAATAACAAAGGCTCAGGAGTAACAGTAGCAAAAACTTCAGGAGATGCGGACTGCAATGGCCGCACTCACTGGGCCGAAAGAAAATCCAGAGACCTCAGAACAGCGTCAGGAACAAGAAACTGATGCTAAATTCCTCCGAAGAATGCTCGAGAGGAAAGAAAAAGAGGCCGTGGAACAGGCGGCCAACATAAAACGAATGGCTCTTTTGTTCCAAGACATGGCCGGGATGATGTTACAGCCGGAACCTCCAGCTGAAGACCCCCCGACTATCATTAAAGAAAACAGAGGGGAGATATCGAACCCTCCTCCGGCTCCTCCAGCAGCTAAGGAGAAGACCATCTCCAAGGCCGCTCTGGATGATTACATCGCTCAGCAGATATGAGTTCATCAGGCAAATGAAGCGGCTGGGCATATTGTTAAAACTGGACGACCCTATCCGGGACCAAATAAAGTACCTGCCGGGATACACGATCCCCAAATTCCACGTATATAAGGGGACGGGAAATCCGCATCAGCACGTCGCTCAATTCAGAGCCTTGTGCGGCAACACTGGAAGCGAAGATAAACTGTTGCTTCGCCAATTCGTTGGTAGCTTGTCAGAAACGGCATTTGAGTGGTATTCGGAGCTTCCCAACGATTCCGTCAAAACTTTTACGGAGATGGAGTTGCTATTCACCCAGCGTTTCGCAAGTGCTAGCGAACGCACCCCAATCACGGCATTGATCAATGCCAAGGTGAAGCCTGGAGAAACATGGGTTCAGTATGCAAACGGTGGCGGAATTTATGGTCGAAGTGCGAGCAGCGTATTGAAGAAGCACCTGCGGTGGGCATGTTCATAGGCACTCTTAACCCTCAAGCGACCATCTCCAATTCATGATGTTTTTCAAGCCTACCACCTTTCAAGCCTTGATTGACAAACTGGCCCAAATGGATCAGATGGGTCATAGACCATCTCTTTTGAAGCTGGAATCTCGAAATGAAAAAGGGAAAGGAAAAGCGACCTTCGTCGCCAATACTCAACAACAGCCAAGCAACTTAAAGCCGGTTGTTCGCCAAAACAACGTGCGTCCACGCCCATCCCTCGAAGAGAGACTGGGACGTCCTTACTCGTTTCCCTGGGATAAAACAAAGAGACTGTTCGAGCTGGCAGTGCGCAACAGACTCATCAATCTGCCGGACCCAAAACGTCCGTTGCAGCCAGGCAATGTCAACAATCCTAATTACTGCCCTTACCACCAAGAAATAAGCCATCCAATCGAAGATTGCTTCGTCTTCAAAGGCTGGGTTGAGGACCAATACCAATTGGGCAAATTCGCGCTGTCTGAAAACTTGAAGATGAACCCGCCACAATCACATGATCCGAAAAAGATGGACATGCCGGGGGCATCATGCTCATTCATAGAGAAAGTCGCTGGACCGAAAAGTCCGTAAACTAGAAATTTGCCTCGAATATGGCAACCTTCGAACCGAAACGTCCTTAAACTAACGACGGACTGAAATGTCCTTAAACTAACGATGGACCACCATGTCCTAAAACTGGCTAATGACCGAAACGTCTTTAAACTACTACAAACCCGCGACATCGCCAGACTGGCGTGGTAAAAAAAAGGTGCGTCCACAAGCAAGATAGGCACGGATGAAAACCCGAAAGGGCTCCGTGAGTAAAAACAGCAGGACTACCAGCGAGTTTTGTGAAAACCCGAAAGGGTGCAATCTCGTTAAAAGACACTTGCAAGGTCCTCTCGACCCTGTAAGAAGAAACCACCCGCCTGAGATCCTTACGACTCACAAGGGAGCAACACACTTAAGAATCCTCACGATTCCTAAGGAGAAATTACACTTACGATCCTCACGACTCATAAGGAGAATTCCCCTTTTGAGACCCTCACGGCTCATAGGATTCAAAAGCCTTAAGCTATAAGGACCTAAACCTGATCTTAAGCCATCACAATCTCCAATGCTGCCCTACAAGCGTCTCGATCCTTGTATACAATCCACGGGCATGTATAAATATTTCCCTAACAAAGTCCCACCAGAGACTGGGGATATGTTCACATAGGGGACAACCCTTGTAAGTCCTCTCGACTTATAAGGAGAAAATACTCTTGTAAGATCCTTACAACTTATAAGAGAACACAAACACTTAGGAATCCTCACGATTCCTAAGGAGAAAATGCACTTATGAGATCCTCACGACTCGTAGGGAGAAATACCTTCATGAGACCCTTACGGCTCATGAAGTCAAAAGCCTTAGTCGACGGGATCTTAACCCTGTTCGCTAAGCCACCTTTGTTCGACATCGACAAAGGCAAATGATGATTCGCTGCTGGCAATATCCCAGTTGTAGCGATGCTGATGCCTAAATCGGTATCAAATCCCAAACTTGCGGCGAAAAGCCAGCAAGCCACAAATGCATACGAAATAGCCGAAATGATGGGGCAACTTGCAACAAAATCGGCAAGTAAAAATGTATGCATACAAAATAGCCGAAATGATTGGGCAACTCGCAATAAAAAGCAGCGAGTAAATAAAACAAATAGCCGAAATGATTGGGCACCGCGAAAAATAGCCGAAATGATTGGGCGATCGCGACTTTCGCAATGTAAAAGCTGAAATGATAGAGCATCGCGGAAAGAAATATATAAAATAAAACTTTTTGCCCTACAGGTGAGATCACATCGATCCGTACATACAATCCACTGGCACAAACAAAGAGGGAACCATACCTTCCTACCAGGCTCCATAAAAAAGAAAGCCAAGTCTCGATGGCAGTATCTACAGCCTGGAGACTCACAACGGCGTTCCTCCTCATTCCAGCAGGATTTGAACGCGACAATCAATCTCAGAGCCATGGCAAAGTCCCTAGTTTCAAATCTCGATGGTTCACAGACAACATAGAGACCACCTCGACATTCATCTCGTTACAACAGACGCAACGTCAGCAAAGCGGAGTGATGGCAAAATCCTAGCTCCACCTCGACATTCATCTCGTTACAGCAGACGCAACGTCAGCAAACGGAGCCATGGCATAGTCCCTAGTTCTAAATCTCGACGGTTCATAGACAACTTAGAGACCACCTCGATATTCGTCTCGTTACAGCAGACGCAACGTCAGCAAAGCGGAGTGACGGCAAAATCCCAGCACCACCTCGACATTCGTGTGGAATGACGGAGGGCTACGAATGGTTTTGGCGAAACCGTGAACGTAGTGAACTTGATATAATCGATGGAACGAGATAGCTTTTAAAAGGAGTGGTTCAAGCTCCGCGTTTAAAAGTTTAGTTTTGAAAAGAACCGAGTGGTTTTCAAAGTGTTCCAATCGACTTTTACTTGGTTTATTTCTTGCATTAGTTCTTTTAATGCGTCCCATCATTTAATCCTACCATTGCAGAAAACAACCAAAATATGACGTACGCTTATGCCATTCGCATTCGCCACGGGGCCCCGTCATCACCCGTTAGGTTACTTAACTAACGACAGAGCGGGGGCTGGGCTAGCGCGGCTGTAAAACATAAGCAACGCCTAAATAGTTATTATATATAAATATATAGCAATGATAGACATTACAGATCACAGATGGATATACTAGGAATCCGCAATGCGTTCGAGCCTGCAACGCAAAGCGGATTACACGGTCGCGGTGAATAGCCAATACCCCACCCAAGACCCCTACGGGTGCGGCAAACTACCCGCCAAGCACCCGAAGCGAAGCAACCTCCCTCACCACCGTGAGTAGGCCACTCGGCGCTTCGAGATACCCGGTAGTTTGTGCACCCCCTCCATGGGTCTATCCTAGGAGCAAAAACAGTAAAAAGAATTATACAATGACGGCTACAACCCCGACCCGGTTGTGCGGCCATACAAAGAATATTATTACATCAATTTACATGTTACAAATGAATGAAAGAAAAACAACGCTCATCTCACATCCACCCCGGCCATTCACCCGCAACAATCCAATCCATTCATATCCACAAACCAATAACAATCACAGATCATGTATAACCCCGACTAATCGTCTTATAGCGATTAGCCGACGTTCAATACATGCAAGCATTACAGATATAACCGATGTAGTTAAAGTGTAGTGAAGTTCCGAAAAATACGGATTTATAGGCTCCCAAAAGTAAATTTTAGTTCTGGAAAATCTGGGCACATATAATATATCCTAAAAATCCCAAAACCAACAACAACACACACTGCACGAAAAACGATGCAGAGAACACGACAAACCGCGGCGCTTCCGCGGCACATGCCTACCTCGTGCCGCGGAAGGGCGGCGGTTTGAACGAATCACTGTACCGTTTTTCATGGGTGTTTATAGAAAACCCTGAGACGAATTTACAAGTATAAAGTTTTTCATTTAGAGCAGGAAAAATTTTAACAGAAACTAGGGTTTTGCAAAAGTTTGGTTTTTGGATTTTCCGGTTTCGAAACTTTGTTACACTTCACTACCTAGCTAGTTTGAGTTTAGTTAGGCTCTGATACCACTGTAAGTCCGTGTTGCCCACCCCGGTGCTTACGGGGAGGCGGAAAACATAATAAAAAACGGATTTTTAATGACTTAGGCAACATGGACTTTGCTTGTGAGGATCTTTGCTAAACGAAAACTAGCTAAAGTAAACTAACAACTAACTAAGTTGTAGAAAGGTTATACCTTTGGTCTTTAGTCCTTCTCTCCTTGCTCGTCGGAATGGTAGAAAGGCCTCACCTTGCTTGTCTTCTTCCGTCAAAGAAAGATCCACTTGAAAGCCACCACCTTTAGCTTCAACTCCAAGCTAGGAGTAACTAGAGTGCAAGAAATGCTAAGACTTGAACCCTAGAAGAGAGTAGAGAGGATCAAGTGAAGGTTTTTCTCAAGCTTTTTGTTTCTCAACACATGAGAGGGAGAGAGCTTGAGGGAGAGGATGAACAAGAGAGAGAAATGATATGAGAGAATGAGAAAATAATAGAGCCATTCTCACTAATATGTGTGAATTAATTTAATTGAATAATTAGCTAGATAATTATCATGGTAAATCATGACATGACCATTATCATTTCAAATTGCAAAGATCAAAAAAGCATCTTCCAAAAGAAATTATGATGGTCAAAGTGTCAACCTAGGTCAACAAGTCAAAGAAGTCAAATGGTCAACAACCACAACCATGGATAATTATTAAACTAATTACTAATTAACAATAACACACACATAAATATTAGGGTTAATAAAATGACAATAGCCATTAACCCTAATCAAGGTCCTCTCCCTCAATCTCAAGCAACTGTGCATACGCACCCGCATTCGTGATCCGAGGAACACGAACACAATGAGAAAAACCAATCTCAAATCATATACTAGGATCCGGCTTAAACCAAAGCCCGCTAGTATAAACTGTCCGGACAGCAAACGTGCACAAGTGCGCGAATGTGAACGAACCCTGTCGCAAAACCATGCGACCTCTACTCATTTTGCCTAAAGGCGAATAGCTCTCTGTGTGGGACTCTAAAGACTCGACACTACGCTGGCAGTGGGTTTAACCACAGACCGCAAGCGGCACTAGCTGTACGTAACGGTCCCCAGGTAGATGTCGATAAGAAGACTGACGAGGTGAACCCCATCTGCACTCCTACTGAGCCTGTATGTGACAGTCTCCGTACAGTCCGGTCTGTTCGTCTGATACATCGCATGGCGGGCCTAGGGGGGCGGTGAACGTCAGTCCCCTAATAGCGGTACAAGTCGTGTCGGAGTGTAGCCCAGAACACCCTGAGATAACACTGGAAACCTACCAGTATATCTCGCTTGCCCTGGCCAGGGACTACTCGTGTAATGGCTCTCCTGGACACAGCGCGATGTCAACCCCCAATACCGGGAGAGACGAATCCTGTCTAACCGTCACTGCCTCCAAGTGCTTCGGGACTGCACCCAAAAACTACCTGTTTGCACGACTCCTTCAAGCCGTGGTAGGGTAGTAATCAAAGTGCAGTGGGAACATACTCGAGGCGAAGTGACAGTGTCAAGTCAGCGGACTAAGCTGTACTCATGTCACCTGGGAACTGATAACTGACGATAGGTATATTACCAACCAACAGTTCCCGACGAGTCCTGTCCAGTGTACTCGTAACCTAACGAGCACCCGCATACTATCCCAAGTACGACGTACTAACGGCTGTGGGACAGACCGTCTCCCACACTGGGATGAGAAGCGCATACGCTAGTCTACTCCGGAGTATCGATGCCCTGTCTCGATAGTCCAACGACCAGGGACCTGTATAAGGATGTGCTTATAGATTACCCAGCTCCCACGAGTGCGAGCGCCATCACAACGTTGGTAATCAAGCAAAGATCCTAAGGGCTCTACTAATATGTATACCAGCAATATGCTAAAAGAAACACATGCACATATTAAAGCAGAGACAAACCAAGTAGCATACTACCATTTCGAGCAAGATTGTATATACAACTGTGAATATCCCAAGCTTCCATTAAGTAATATACAAACTAGTATGATACAGTAATGGCCTCTAGGGCATATACACTAACAGACGAGATGTCACCCCAGTGTTCTTCCTCCAGCAGGACTTAAATGCGACAATCAAATAACGGAGCCACGGCAAAGTCCCTAGTTCTAAGCCTCGACGGTTCACCAACAACCTAGAGACAACCGCGACATTCGTCTCGATACAGCAGATGCAATGCCAGCAAACGAAGCAAAGGCCAAATTCCTAGCTTCAGGGTCTTGACGGCAACTCATATAAAACCTGAAAGACTATCGGAGATCATCCCACACCAGCGCGGAGTGGTCACTACCTTGACGTTTGTCTCGATACAGCAGACGAGATGTCACCCCAGCGTTCTTCCTCCAGCAGGACTCAGAAGCGACAATCAAATAACGGAGCCACGGCAAAGTCCTTAGTTCCAAGCCTCGACGGTTCACCAACAACCTAAAGACAACCGCGACATTAGTCTCGATACAGCAGACGCAATGCCAGCAAACAAAGCAAAAGCAATATTCCTAGCTTCAGGGTCTTGACGGCAACTCATATAAAACCTGAAAGACTATCGGAGATCATCCTATACCAGTGCGGAGTAGTCACCAGCTCGACGTTCGTCTCAATACAGCAGACGAGATGTCACCATAGCATTCTTCCTCTAGCAGGATTCAGACGCGACAATTAAACAGCGGAGCCACGGCAAAATCCCTAGTTCCAAAGCTCGATGGTTCACCAACAACCTAGAGACAACTGTGACATTCGTCTCGATACAGCAGACGCAATGCCGGCAAACGAAGTAAAGGCCAAATTCCTAGCTTCAGGGTTTTGACGGCAACTCATATAAAACCTGAAAGACTATCGGAGATCATCCCACACCAGCGCGGAGTGGTTATGACTCATTGGGGCTCCCCAAAATGAACCCAACCTCAAGTAAAAAGCGGCATGGAAAAATTCCTAAGGCTTGCTCTTCCGACGATCAAACTGCCTAGGAAGATTGCTTGAAGACATCTTGTCCAGCCCCCGAAGGGACCAGAGACATGACAGTTGCAAGGCTACTCGAACAGCAAGATTCCCTATCGAGGGATACATCAGCCAACACGACAGTACGACAGGCAAAACCCTAGTACCACAGACCCTAACGGACCTCTGTCGTAAAGAGCAGAGGTTAACTGTGACGTTAAGACATCCTTGCGAGAACTTCTCGATTCGTCTCGACTCGTAGGGAAAAGCCTTAGGCAGTGGGGATTAAAAAACCCGTTTCCTAAGCACTGGGGCCCTGCAAATCGGTCCAAAATGGACTCTTGCATACTATTCACGGGCCACACTCTCCAAAGTCGAATCTCGACAAGGAGGGAAACAACCACTTACGAGTCCTCTCGACTTGTAAGAGGGAAAATTCTCTTGTGAGATCCTTACGACTCTCAAGAGAAAGCACACTTGGGAATCCTCACAATTCCTAAGGAGAAAATATACCTACGAGATCCTCACGACTCATAGGGAGAAAAGTCTTTATGAGACCCTCACGGCTCATAAAATTGAAAAGTCTTAGGCAGCAGACCTGAACCTGTTTCCTAAGCCATCGTTACCTTGCAAAGAGTCTAAGATGGACCATCACTTACTATCTACAGGCCACATTTGCTGAAAGTACATGGCAACGACACAGCGAAGAGAAGAAAGTGACAATTAAGAGAACATTTGATTCGCATTCAGTTAGGCATTCAAGGCACACCCATTCATGCATGAGAAAAAAGGTTTAATGCATAAGACGAACACATGGAAATGGAAAAGCTTGCCATTCATACTTCAGAAAATTCCAACATTGATGAAAACGGTAAACAAAAACACTATTAAATGTTTACAAAGGCAGGACATCAAATCCAGGACATGGATTGAGAAATTCAAAAGTATTACTGTAAAAATACGATAAAAGTTGCAATAAAGAATATTTTGAGATGAAACCTATTTTAATGGGTTTGTTAATGTTTGTTAAACATTATATGAGATTTTGGTATTTTCTTGATTAAGAAAAGTTGAGTTTTGAAGAAAAACCGAATCGGAAGTCGGATTAACTCCGCTTCCGTCGGATTTTATAATTTAAAGTTTTTAGAATAGAGAAAGAGAGGTGAAGAGGGGACTTACTGGCTTTAAGGAAATAAGAGGGGTTGGAGAAGACTAGGGAAGCGTCAGTACGTCGTTTCGTCGCCGGAATCTCCTTAGATCGTCGCCGGAACTTCACCCTTTCTTAACTCCACTTGTACACAAAAGAGACTTGGAAATTTTATAGAGTTTTTGTAATAGAATTCTGAGTGAGGATGTGTGAAATGAGGTGTGATATTTATAAGGAATATTAGGGTTTGGTGTATTGAATTGGTGAATTAAAATTTGTATTAAAAATAGGATTAAGTGAGCATTTTAATTCTCTGGATAAATACAGAGTAAACAAATAGTATCGGAGTTAAGGAGGAAGTCCAAGGGTCTAGAGTAGAGGAGAAAATAGAATTTGGTCCATGTTGGACCGGCGGCGCCGGCTCAAGATTGAATCTCGCCGGTCCGGTCCCGGTGAGGAGGGCTCGGATTCTCGCCACGTGTCTTGGTCGGTCTGAATTCCATTTTGCACCTGTTTGTTTTCTATGTGACTCTTCATTTTACGTGCAGTACACCTGCAAACTCTTGGGCTTCTAAAAGATTAAAAGAAAATAAAATAAAAAGTTAATGTGGCTGGGGGAATTCGATCACAAAGGCTAT
Organism: Agapanthus africanus; assembly: GCA_030015575.1. Lineage (NCBI taxonomy): Eukaryota > Viridiplantae > Streptophyta > Magnoliopsida > Asparagales > Amaryllidaceae > Agapanthus > Agapanthus africanus. The sequence goes on along the minus strand of JASDDO010000019.1, from coordinate 385,358,651 downwards.
GTCACAGCAATGCAAGGCTTTACCAATGTGCTACAAGTACTTTCTTGCAGTTCTAAAATAAAACAAATACTTATAGCATACACAGGATTGCAAATACCCCAATTGTAAATTAACTTTTTAATAATTGTCTGTATAATGAAGTTGGAGTTGTTACATTTATCATTTAAAAGTGAAAATGGATCGTTTGTTTTAAAAGAGTATAGCTCAAGTAATCGTAATGTCCTGAGTCGGGATAACGCATGACTCCGCGAGTCAAAATGAATTTCGGCCGTATTCAGCACACTATCCTCGTCATCACAAGTACTGTATGATCCCTTGTACAATATCCATCCAATATCACATCCATATCGTACGGATATAAAGTCGCGTACATATGTCACCATACCCATATATCAAGATATAACTATACCCATATGTAATCTACTAGATACTTACTATACCCTAATTTAGTTGTAGGTTAAGTTATCTAATATACCACTATAGACTAGCTATATATCATAAGTATCGTAGTCAATTGGTTGCGGGGGTACTATACGCCATCCACCCGACTTTCCCGTAGATATAAATCTACTCACCAACATAGCGGGCTATTCGAAATCCACAACCATCTTGCCCATCATTGCCGTCTCAGAAATCTCATCGATCGTTCTTACAATCATAATCATGATATAATGGCGTAAATATCATATTAAAAACAATCCAACGAGCTAAACGCACATAGGTTAGAACCTATATCTCACTTACTCCAAATACGACCAAATACCCCCGACATCAATGTACGAACATCGAACAATTCAGTCGAGATATAGAAATACGAAAAACTAAGTTTAAAATGTCGGAAACATTATCAAAACCATAATAAAAACACTCCCAGATTTCTCTATATATAATATGGGACAAAACAAACAATACAGTAGCCTTAATTACTATTAAATGAAGCTACAGAAGAAAAATCAAAACCCAAATCAATAGAAAAACCGTTGGTTGCGGGAATTTTTGATATTCTGGTGGTTTTTATGAAGAGTTAGGGGTACGTGCTTCTAGGGTAGTCTCCTACTGGTCTGACCATATCACAGTATTGTTAGTTTTTCTCATAGGTAACCCTACTAGTTCCAGATTCAATTTGATCATCACAAAAATCATAATTTCTGATATTTGAACAAGGAAAACTGCTATTAACAAAATGAAATTTGCAAGAAAGAGGATATTTACCACTAGAGAATGTGCACAAAGGATTTCCTTCTCATGAAGTGGTTTGCTCTAGCTTGATGATATGAACAATATTGATGAAGGAACTATCAAATTTCCTTTTGGTATTTGAGAAAGATAACAATTTTTGAGATGGAGGTGTGAAGGAAATTGATGACTTCAGTTTGGGAAAGATAAGTTCATGAGAATAATGATTTTGAGGAAAGGAGGAAGTGTAGAGAATGGTGTAGAACTAGTAGGAGGTGGTAGGAAATGAGGGTGCATGTGAGGTGTGGTGTGCATGAAGGTTAATTCTAGCCTAACATATATCACAACCCTCAAAACAAAAATAAAAACCCTTTTGCAATTAATACCATTACACAAAAACACCACCATATTATACCAAGTCTCATATCATAAAAATAAAACACTTATCATACCACTTAAATACCACAATTTTATAATAAAATCTCATATCATTCTAAAACAATTTAGTTATCATTTTTATGATATCATATATTTTTCATTTTTTTCCCAAAATAATTACATTTTTACGGACACCAATCCGAAATCAAAATTCATACATGATATCATTTTCGTAAACTCATAATATCCATATTTAAATTATAAATTAATATTTATAATTTTTCAAAATGTTACAATATCCCCTCCTTAAAGAAATTCGCTCCTTGAATTTAAATTTAACCCTAAATCTTAAAACATTTTGCCCAATCAAATCAAATCACCGGGGTCTAAATTCTGAAAACATATAGTCCGCTCTAATAATCAGAACTTCAAAGTCCTTCACGAGCTAGGTAGTAACGCAACTCATGCGTACGAAAAATCAAAAGCATAAAACTCCCATGACTGTAACTCTAGCAGATAATATGAGAATTACACCAGTTATGATACAAAGTACAAAACACGAAATCAATTGTGTAAATCGGGTACACAATCATTGCCATAGCCGTAATGCAATATCTATAGCACACGACCAAGCGAAGATATATAATCAAAGTTATAATATATCTCCTCAAATGCAATGCACGAAAACGGAATCAACCCTAACGGGTTTGCACGAAAACCAAACCACATGCCACGAGTGTGCATGAAAACAAAAACAGTGTCAAGTGCAACAGGTGTGCATGACAACAACATCCACTGCATCGAATGTGCATAGAACCAATATTAAGTGCATCTAGAGTGCACGAAATTAATATCGAGTGCATCGGGGTGCACAAAATCAACACCAAGTGCATCGGGGTGCACAAAATCAACAACTAATGCATCGGGGTGCACAAAAATCAATACCGAGTGCATCAGGGCATACAAAACATCAACATCAACACGTGCAACTGGTGTGCACAAATAATATCAAATGCGTCTAGAGTGTACAAAATTCTCAATCAAGTGCAACTGATTTGCACGAAAACATCAATCTAGTGCATCTGGTGTGCACAAAATGTCAATCAAGTGCAGTTACCGTGCACGAAAAACCTCAAATAAGTGCACCTGGTGTGCACAAATCATATGTGCGACCCTCAAATCATCAAAACACATAAGTCAAAATAACGGACGTCGAGTTATCTTTTCTTCAACATCGAAAACATGATATTCGGATCACTAAAATGCAAATAAAAAACAAATGATATTGAAGTACACCTTCTACAATATCGAAAGGTGTCTGTACATCCGGAACTAGTAGAGCAAGAATTCCCACTTGCCTTCTGCCCACGGTCTAGAGTTCTCTATTTCTGGATTCCTTTTCTCTCTGTGGACCACTAAAACTATGGCCTCACTATACCATCGCCTGCTGAGGAGTAGCGACGCAAACAGTCCAACGCTGACACCTCTCAGGCCACTTCCTAACCAAGTAATCTGGCCTCTCGCAATGTACATGTCAACGACAACGACCTTTAGACTTCTGAGTATGCATCATACAACTGGCCCTGGGTCCAATCTTAATCACTATAGAATCATGGAAAGAACCCGTCACGGCTTTTGCCGATATCACCTCTGCCGAACTGCCCGAAAACTAGCACTCCTTAATGAATCCACTTCTGTTTCGGAACAACAGCAATCTCATCAAGACTTGCCTCTGAAAGTGTAGCCGTATACAACGCCTTTGCATACGTATCAAACCTCCAGTATCGATGGAGAGGAACAACTACGCATAGAGACTTCAAGCAAATCTCGAAATCTATTTCTTTTCAGTATCGATCAAATAGGAAGCGTATCGCGACAGCCATGCGAACTGCAAGTCATACTCGGCTACGATCATGCTCAGAGTCTTACACAAAGACTCGAAAATATGAATTCGGCATCTCTGATACTTTGTGAGAGAAATTTGGCTAAGTACACCTTCGAGAACTCTTCCCCAGTCATCAGAAGAAGACTCACTACTCGGTCTCTCTCAATCGACTCACACCAGCTCTGAGCAAGATCCCACAAAAAGAAGCTATTCAACTTCACCGATCTCACACCGGAGCATCACAATGAACTACACATCTTATCCATCATATCCATGAATGACTAAAGATCCTCTGTCACATTTATACTCGTAAACACCGGTGACTTTAGTTTCATGAACTTTGAGAGCGACACCTCGGTAGTCTCAACAACGGCTGGTACCACTGTTTGAACAGTAGGCAACACAACGATCTCTGGAGTAGGCTGAATAACTTCAGGCCTCCGATTTCGGCTGGTCTCAAGCAATGACCCGACACTCTGACTCTGGTACGGATCCCAAAGAAAACTCGCCTCAAAACTAGAAATCCTATCATATAAGGATAAACAACATGTTTCTATGTCACCGGAATATCACCTTGGTCAGTTCTCATCCCAGACAAGCCTGCCCTGACCATGTCTCTAACCACAGCCCTCTCGGCTTGCGTAGACATGATGACCGGAACAACTAAAAAATATCGATGAGGATAGATCAACTGAACGAATAGAAGGAAAGATCTCAAGATATATATCCTAAGGTTACTTAAGCGAAATATCGTATCGTAAATATGCCATGGAACATACGTACGGTACGTCACTCTACTTAGTAGCTTCTCCATCATACCAAGGTCAACCTATGAAGCTCGGGTATAAAAACCCTAAAGTCAAGTCTATGCTTCGTAAGATCAATCCTAGGTAACGAAAGTGTATGCCCTAGACTCCACATAGTCAAACCTAGACTTGAACAAAGGTTAAACCTAACACTCTGATACCAACTTTGTCACAGCCCGAAAGTGGCACATGACCGGCAGTTAAATCACGTGACGTCTAAAGATGTCAACGCAATCCAAGTAAGCCAAAACCCGGAATCTAAACCATTTAAGAAAATAGTGGAGGAGAAGTTTAAAAAGAGTCATTAGATGGAATCAAGCTTCCTTTAAAGTTTAAATAAGTTTGTTCGAAAAACATCCAGGACGTTTTAAAATCGGAAAGCACCTCCTTTGTAAATTTTGAATAAAAGCTAATACAAGCATAATATAAAAGCATCCCCAACGAGAGTTAGCTTCCATGCCCAAACGGCAGAGCAACCACGCAGATAATATACGACGTCCAAGGCAAAGAAAAGAAAACGAAACATGAACATAACCAATATAAGTCAACTCCAAACGAGTACGATGCCTAAACACACATCTAAGTCTCGCTTCTAAGTCCACACAATACAAGTTTTGATCGATGGAGTTTTTAACTAGATCCAAAAGAATATACATATATAATGGATGGTTACGATCCAACATATAAACCACCTACCAAAACGATCGCTGAAGTAAGAAATGTGACAGCAAGCCGCTACTGATTCGAACGGTCGATCCTGCAAGAAACTGGGGCACAACGGAGGTGAGTTACCAACTCAGTGAATAAAATTATATCGCAGTGTAGAAATCAAAATGCATAACGATCTACCTAGGTCATAAAATATAGTACTATCATATCCTGTACTAATATATGAATAATCCATAAGTATTACAAGCGCATCGATAACGATCGCGTAACCCTGTAAATATATTATCATCTCATATGTATATAATATGCATCCATGTATAAGCCTATAAAGCAGCCGAAAGATGTATATAAAACCCTTTCAAAATAGCCGTATAATACGTAAATCATGGCACAAGTAGCAGACGTGGTTTCATGAAGTGTTATATGTGTTTTGTTTAAAGTATACGTCTCGCTTTTTAGAAATGAGTTTTAAGAGGGTTTTTATTTAAAAGTTTCTTGTATCGTCCCAGACACGTCAAAATAGTGAGACTATAGTTCATATGGAAATCTCTTTAATGTACATCGATATGTGAAGATGGTATTCAGGTACTGTCGTATGGATCAGTCCTGTTCGGCTACCATATAGCTTAAATATCTCAATCTGTTGAGGGCATCCATATCGATCCCTCACATACAACATATCACATCAATAAAGCGTATCATAATCAGATCGCTAAAAAAGGAAACACATCACCAATAAAATCATCAGAAAACCATGCCAATCATCGACACGTAAATCTCAGGTGTTTTCTTAGGCAATGTCCCTTGGATCAGTCCTCTCTATCAATGGAAATCCCCGGCCAAATCCACCGTGTCCATGATCTCGCACCGGTCGGAATCCTCCGGATATCCGCCGTGCCCAATACTCTCTCTCCGGTATCGATCCACCTTGCTAGGCTCTCCGTACCTCCCTACGGATTTCTTTCCCCTCGGTGTCGTACCGGGTTCACCATGTATCCGTAATCGGTTAACCACTCTCTTGATTCGGATATCTCATCATGAAAACCAAAACCCGTGGTGGACGCTAAATCATCATATCATGAGAAAACCGCACTTTTGAAAACATAATTAGTTTGAAAAGATACTCGCAGTTTCTCAAATCCATAGAAAACAACAAGTTCCGAAGAACACATATATAATCTGTCTCGAGATTGTAACAACATAACGCATATATCATCTCTGCCATATTGGCACAATCATATATGAATATCCATAATGATGGTATTCGTATATCAAAATCATTAAAAGTATCATCACATCTATCATGAATATCTAGAACACGAATAAACATAGCAGTCCTACTGTGTTATGGCAATACTAATGATTTGTAGTGTAGTATATGCATCTGTGCTTGTGTCACATGGTAATCATTAGTATTTGTGCAAGTGTTCTATCAAAGGTATTCGAATATCGCTATCACATGGATATTTCAATCGTAGAATTTATATATTAACATTAACGCTACCAAGCATGGAAATCCTACAGTGTCATGGCAGTACCAATAAGGTGTAGTGTAACATGTACATCTGTGATTTGTGCAACATAATACTCATTGGTAGTTGTGCAGTACTCTATCAGTGTGTTCGTACGAGAATAGCAACGTAACTAACAGATATAAGAGGTAATCATATCATGAGCGTATAAGGGTAATCGAATCGTTACGTGTATAACTATTGAATGTAACTACTTATTATGAGCTATACCGTTAGCAGTGAAAATGGAACGAAACATTATTTTGCAATCAAGGAAACTGTAGTGTATTTAAATATATATCCATATTGGAAATAACGCCGCATCCTTGTCATTTATCATTTAAAAGTGAAAACGGATCGTTGGTTTTAAAAGAGTATAGCTCAAGCAATCGTAATGTCCCAAGTCGGGATAACGCATGACTCC